>JANCRA010000127.1:0-1346735 GCA_024362935.1 Setophaga petechia
TGCAGCGCCTGCCTCCTCCCCCTGCTCCCACCTGGGCCGTCGAGGGGAGGAAGAGTGTGAAAGGCACCAGGCTGGTAGCATGAGGTTTCCTCGTCAAAAGAAATACATAGTCGGATGGGTGCAGAGAGGAGAGAGAAGGAGTTTCCTTCTGGCTGCTGGGCACCCCAGGCTGCACCAGATTTAGCAGCATGTTTGTTCCTAAAAACTTTATGCCCATCCTCCTCATTTTTGGTAGAATCCACTAGAAAGACATCTTTCAAGTGAAGCAGGACAGTGCAAGAAGTTACCACCAGTAAATAACTCCTGAACATTACTGGTGAAGACTACAGTGATTTTATTTTAAAAGCAACATTTTCTTGAATAGTTACAAGCAGGATACACAAGCAGAAATTTACTACTACTTTTTTGGAGCTTGTGGTGGCTGATATTGTTACAGGATCTGAGACTAGTCTTGTCAAGTGTTCCTCCTGAATTAGGGTACGTTGTAAGGAATTAATTACCTGTCTTTGGAAGATGATTCACTGATATGGATGACCCTTTTCCTCCAGTCAGTAACATTTGATTTATTATTAGATTTGGAATCTCTAGAACATATTTTGAGAATAAAATACATTCTATATTGCTGCAGTCCTGGGTCCAAGTTGCCCAGAAAATTCTGTTTGTGTTATGTTTTGAAAATGTGCTTCATTATTTGGTTTAGTGATTCACATGACTTTTTGGAATACTTCTTAGCTGTATTTTATATCACTCTACTGTTAGAGAGTTCCACTAATAGAAAATAATGTGTATGTTACAGTCATGTGCTCATTATCAACAATATAAAAAGATTGTATAAGAAAAACTGTAATGAAACCTCTTATAATCTAATTGCATTGAGCAACCTGTACTCCATATATATGATCTGCATAAAACCAGGCTAGGTATCAAAGTAATGAGTAAGAAAGACATTTTTTCCCCTACAGAACTTACATGACAGGGGCTTGTGCCGATGACAAAGACTTGGAAGAGCATGGGAAAATACATTTTTCAGGATTTTTAAAACATACATTAAAAACATGGAAGGGGAGGAAAGGGAAATTGAGAAAACTAAGCCCAAACCTACTTTGCTGCTGAACACCAGATATCCTCCCTCTAAGCAGCACTATGCTTCAGTGCTTCAGTTTTATCCCGTTTTATTCCCCTTAGCTCCTATATGGATAAAGACTATATTTCAATCCAATTCTGTATTTTCCTTCTGAAGCCACTGTTGAAGGTCTTCACTAAAGTTATTTTGGCTGCAGCTATGGGGTGATTCTGCCAAGAAAATGGTTCTGAACATGTGACAAGTTCATCCTGTCAATAACCATGTGTTGCACCTCTGTTTGAAGCACAATTAGACAGACAGCTAGCTAAGATTAAGAGAACTGCCTCATAGTCTTGGCCAGGGCAGAGAGCCTCATGCCTGGACAAGTGAATCTTGTAAAAAGCATCTTCAGATCTGAACAAGTTTCTGAGTTTTGGGTTTTTTTGTTTGTTTTGTATAGAAACTGTCCCTTATTACTCCAGTCCTGACCCGCACTATCAAGAAAATGAGTGCCATGTCCTTATCACCCAGCGCTTTAAAATCCACATGGTTTTCAGCTATAAGCATATTCTTCTTTGAAGAAAGAAGGGAGACACTGTTTTCCTTTACTTTGTTTACTTTGTTTTCATTTGTTAGGCAGAGGAAGGACGTGGAAGCCGTGGACACAAGTCTGATAGTCCTTTGCTACTTTATCCCATGTATCTTCCTGATGGCTAGTGATACAGGAAACACTGTGAAAAGCGATGTTCAAATGGCAAAGTGTACTTCAGAAAACTCTACTACCAGAAGTGTTAGATTATTTGCTCCATCCTTTTTCTGAAAATAGGATTGGTTCCTATGATATTCCTGGAAGATGGTTGCCCCAGTCTGACCTTTAAAATCTCCTTCCATAATTTTTCTGCTCAAACAGTAGGGAATATGGTTCTGGCTGATGGGAAGTTGTTAATATTTTCTCAGTGTCTAACCCAAAATTTCCATTTCTATAGTTTAGGCATATTGCTTCTCTTCCATTTTAGCATTGATCATAAAATTTACTTCCTTTCTCATTACATAAAAAGATAGTTAGATTATTCATGCCTTTCTTCAATCTTTACTCTTCAGGCAATTCATTGTACCTTTCTCCACTGGCGTATTTTCTAAAACCCTAATGACTTTTACCAGTCTCTCCATGAAGCTCCACAGCTTGTTCCAATGTTGTGGTATGAATGCTCATACACAGAACCTCTTCCAACAGATCCTTATTCCAGTAAGGAATTCGCCTTATTTGCAGTTGTGCTTGGTTTTTTTGTTGTTGGGTTTTTTTTGTTGTTTTTTTTTTGTTGTTGTTTTTTTGTTGTTGTTGTTTTTTTTTTTTTTCTTGTGCTCAGGATAGAGGTCACTATAATCCCCAGATCCCTCTGTGCATTATCCTTCCCTGAGGTCCTCCCTTCAAGCATGTCTGTATGTCACTGGAAAACACTTCTATTAAGCCTTTATGTATGATATTCAGCTGTTATGAAATATCATTATTTTCGTATGTGCTTTTCCTTGGTATCATAGTGGAAAAAAATAAACATTCCAGTAAAAATTTCATCATAATTTATGAGCACATTAACACCATAACTCTGTTGGGCTTTTCAGGGAAAAAAAACCCCAAACTTATTAATCTTGCAAGTGAACTCAAAACTCACTGACTTAATTTTAAAAAATTGCTAAAAAGTCTTTGATAGAAAGTTTTTAAAATATTAGTAAATAGTAAATCTCAGCTGTTAGAAATTAGCCCATCTTTTGTAAGATTTCAACAGTGTGTGATTTACATGGCTAATTCATTGACTAAGACTGACAGTTTACTTCAGAAAGTCACATGAAGGGCACAAGACCCAATGGCACACCAAGGATTCCTACCATACCAACAGAAATGTGGAGCTGAAGAAAACTCTGCAGAAGATAAATAACTGGGTCTTAAAGCTGCATTCTCAGGCCATCCCTGGCTTGATATGACCTTGATAAACCTGAGAAATGTCTTAGGTCATCTTTGGGCTAATGGCATCCCTGGCCTAAGAAGTTTCTCCTGTTTATTGGTGTAATTAACCTAGCACACATGGTTTCTGGTGTGTTCATACAGGAAGTACAGAGAGAATGCAAGAAGGCAAAAGAGAAGCAGATCTTCTGTATAGTCTCTTCTCCATCAGACTCAAAGTTGGAGCTGTGAAATTTCAGATATGTGTGCCTCTGTATGTGACCCTTTGTTGATCCTACACATCATTCTAAATATGGTGCAAGACATCTCCATGAGACCAAAAATTTAATGTTTTCATGCAGAAAAGTTACAAAAGCAGTACTGTGTGTCTGAGTGGTTGAAAAGAATTTATCTAGATCTAAGAGACAGAATCACACCTTGTACCTACTGAAACCATGGTGATTAATGAGAGAATTCATGATTAGGAGGAGGTGTTGAAGTGTGTACCAGTCTACAAACATCCTGTTTCTACTGCAGTGTTTCCCAGTTCTATACCTCTCTGTGGGAGAGTGACACCTCATCCAAGAGAGTCTTGGAATCTGGTGAAAAATCCTTTGGGAACATGAGCAGTAATGGCCATGGTAAGCCATGGAACTCTGCTATGATTTTGCTGACAAGTCATTCCTACTTGAAGAAGGCCACATGAAAAAATGTTATACAAGGGCTAAACAGCCTGCTCTTCTCCCTGTTCCTAGAACACTAGTGCTTACCGGGACTGAGATGATTTCCTAAGCCATCACTTTCTACTAACCATATTTGACTCCACCTTTAAAAGAGAGTGAGAGTTGTGTTGGGATGTTGGGATCATATGTGGTAAAAATAAGCCAAAGGGTGTTTTGGTAGGTTGTGGCAATTTTTTAAAAAATAAATTGGAACAAGTGGAATAGTTTGGAATCTCAGCAAAGTCATTTGTGCACAAGTCTTTCTTCAGTTCTGAAACAGAAATAATGAACTTCAAAGTCATGTTCATGTTAGGAACAGTGCCAGTGAATCTAATTATGCTGAGTTTAATTAGAAATGAGAGGAAAGGTATTTGAGCCTCTGAAATAGAGAGGAGTTAAGAGGTGCTATCTCCTAATGTAGTTGAGAAATAGGAATTTATTGCCTAGGGAGCACACAGAAGTTTTTGGAAGGAGCTGGAGGAGAAAATGGAAGAGGGTTTTTTATGCATCTTATATACACACTTAAGTATGCCCCTAAACCCTAAAGAATCCAGGATTTCTAATGTCTTCCCTTTTTATGAGTTTCAGCTCCCAAGTGCATAATTTGAAGGGGGTTTTACATAACTAAAGGGCTTGTGCACCCAAAAGTTATCCTTTTTTCTCCAGCTGTACAAGCTGGACTAATAAAAATACAATCTCTGCCTTTACTTCTTCCCATTTTAACAAACTAGCAGCTCAGCTACAAGGAAGTCCAGTGTTTCTGAATGCCAAACTGCTGGTCAGGAAGCCTAACATTCTTCTCTTTAGGTTTTTAGTTGCTTGTCTATAGATATCAGGACAGAAATCTGTCTTGTCCTATGCTGATATGTTTAAGCCCTGAGGTGTAAGAATTGTTAGATTGCTCTTGACATTTTATCCTAGCTTAGGTTAGCAATAGGGTTTTTCTGCCCAGGCACGTGTGCCTCAGTATCATGATGAAGCTGTGTTTTGTGTGGTTTCTCTGGCTTTTCATTTTGTCAAGTACTTTCATGTTCCACTGGGGGGAAGAGCAGCCAGCTAGCCTTCTCTACTATATTTAATGACACGGGGTAAAAACACTGCATTGCAAATTGCAATCCAAGACACTCTTATGGTAGAGTATATTTTCTCTTAAATAACAATGGAAAAAATTTGCCTATTATTTTGCAAAGCAGGAAAGGAATGCACAGAGCAATTCTTTCTCTCTTTCTCTAAAAATCATGCATCACAATACATTTTTTTATGTTTATCAGTTCTGTTTTTCTTTATTGAGGATATTTACTCTAAATGCATAAATGAAGTCTTAGCACTCACTATGCTATTACACTAAGTAAGTATTTTCTCAATGTGTGAAACTCAATAGAAGCATCTGTGTTAGTGATGTTCAGTGATGTGTTATTGAGAATTCTGTACTCATCTGTAACAAATTGTTTTGGACAAGCAGTCTAGCATTCACAACTCAAAGACACACTTGTGTTTATGAATCTATGTTTAATGTTTACTCGTGTTTGTGTACATTGTCTTTAGTGCCATTGTGCTTTCTTTGAAAAAAAACACTATTTTGTTCTCTGGACAGGTGGCTGGAGCTTTGCAAATGGCTATTTCCAGCTTGTACTGGTAGTAGTGAGAGCAGCTCTTCTGGTTCACTAAAGACCTATGACTTCTATTCTCTTTTCATGCACAATATTCTTGATTGTGGGAAATGCTTGATTTCTCCCACTTCCCATGCTGCCAAGAGCCCCTCTGCAAGCAAGCAAGCAAGCAAGCAAACAAACAAACAAACAAACAATAATCTACTTTAAAATCCTGGGACCTTATGTAGGAAAGGTGAGTGTTCATATCTAGGTAGACATTAATGCTTTTAAAATACCTATATGGTGGTAATTTTTTGTGCAACTATTCCATTGCAAACTGAGGCTACATGATATTTGGATAGAGGAGCTTGGAAAAATGCAGACTGTTAGAACTGCGGGCTTATTTCCAACAGTGTTGACTTCTCTGAGAATTAATTGTGCTTGAATACCATGGTGCTCTTGAGTTATTCAACAGAATTCTTCCATCTATGTGTCTTAGTATTACAAGCTAATTAAAGAGTTCATTGCTTGTTTTCAAAACTAATAAAGTATTCTGACCTGCTCATGGACCCTGCAAGGACAACAATTCCAAATATTGGGGTTTTAAAATTCTTTTTCTTATATTTTATTTGGGGTTAGAAGCTGGGGTTTTTTGTAGGGATTTGCTGGGTTTTTTGAAAACCAGGTTCCTATATGCTACCTATATATTCCGTATAGAAGCCGTGTGGGCTGAATGACATCAGTTGAAATTTTAAGCAACTGTAACAGTGCATTGTGCTTAACTGTACTTTGAAAACTGCCTTTGTTTGCTGGCATACATAAAATCATTAAAGCTTCTAAACCATATTTTCTTGGCGTATTACTCCAAAAGGATCCTTTAGAATGTGAATTGCTTTAGATAATTAAAGAGAAATGTAAATGCCTTTTGGCATACTGCTTTGGTTGCAGGAAATAAACTTCATTCTCAGAATTTACTTTTTTTCCCTTAATTCTGCTGTTAATTGGGAAGTACCATGGCCTACAATACTGTCAATCATCACAGAAAGGTTGATAAAATTTGACAATCTGAAAGAAAACCTCTTGTAGTGTGACATCAAGCAGAAAGCTTATGCTTTGATTGAGGTAATTGCTATCAGCACTACTGAGATTTGTAGGTGAGAATAACTGTGGCGGTGGGAATGGGGGAATCTGACCCATCAGGCGTAATGAAGTCTGTACAGTTCTATCTGTGCTAAGTGTCATTTGAGTTGAGATCACAACAGTTTGATATCAGAGTCTGTGTGGTTGCTGTGGCTTAAAGAAACCAAACGCCTCTCTATTCTCCCCACTCCTACTACCCCAGACTTTGTCATTAGGAAATGCCACTGGAAAGCAAACAAAAGAATGGTGTCTCATTAGTGGTAGATGTCAGGGAACACTGGCTTTGTTGACACATTGCTTTCTTAAAAGTAATCACCTTCAGCTATAACGGATTACTCCACCAGGAGGAAAACTAATCCTTCTCTTCAGCTGCCAATCAGGGCCAAAGAATGTTCCAAGAATTCCACAAGATGACACTATGAGCAAAATAAGAGTAGTTTGGGAAAATATTTGCCTTGGTTGCCTTGTGAGGCAGTAATGATTTACAGGGGTTTCATATTGCTCTGGAACTGTTACCAAGATTGCAGCACCTGTGTCATAACAGCAACTCTGTTTTTTCCTTCTTTCTTTAAGGAATACGCTGTTGACCCACAAACTGAGCAAAGTTGTCATGGAAGTTATATATATGTATCACAAGGGAATAATTGTTAACTCCCGCTAAGTAATAAATGTCTTTTTCGGACAGGCTTTTCTTATATGAAAAAGAAAAGTAGGAAATACACCAAATAAATGCATTCAAATCAGATATCAGAATTCCTGGTATTTCATCCTTAGCTGCTACAGTAGGCAGCAGCCCCCTTGGCTGGTGGAATCACCTTGACATTTGTGTGGGACCAAAAGGAAGCTATTCTGAATTTGTGTCTTCTAATGTTAATTGGTTACAAAGGGAAAAAAAAAACCAACAAAAAAACACCCAAATGTATAATAGTCCTTATTTTTCTTCAGAATACCTAAAAACATAAATAATACAATACTGAGGCTGAATTCAGTGTGGCATCTAAGTCTTCAGAGGACAATCTGCAGATCTATACTATGGGGAAGGATTTTAAGACACTGGGAGTTCTTGTGGTAACCTGGGCAAATGGTGGTTAAGTGAAGAATCTTTAGATTCAAGACACCGGTTTGAACAAGCATCTTTGTGTTTAGGTACTAAATGGAGGTGTAGGATAGGGACTGTCTACAGGTGTTTGATAACATCAGGAGGCGAATTCAGATGAAAGGATATGAGTTTATGGCATTTCAGCTTTTTTGGGCTTATTCTAGCTGTGCACAATCTCACTGGAGAGCAGATGGACCTTCCTCTCAGTTTACAGATTTTCAGGATGAATTAAGATGCTGTAGAACACAGCTCAACAAATAGTTGGGAGCTATTTGGGGACCACTTTCCTACTTTACCTCTAATCAAGTTTTTTTCTTATATCTTCTTTAGGAGGATTACAGTTCTCCCTACACTTTTAAGCTATTGCAATGTAAATGAATACATGAGAACTATATCGAAGCCAATTGCTAATCTGAAGGGTGAAAGAGACTCTTTTCTGATTTACCTAATATTGTGGGATCTCTTCAGCTTGCCACAGCACAAACAAATAAAAATAATAATACATTTATATGTGATGTTATTCCGAAATATTGACAATGCTCTTCAGTTTGTAAAACTGGACTGAAAAACTGATGTGTGCCAGGGTCCTTCTGAGTAGGTGAACAGCTCTCTGTAAACAGGTTTCCTTATGTTCTTTCCCTATTTCCAATTACAGTCTCTGCAGGAATCACACAGCACTAGGGGGAAAAAAAATAGAAAAAAGATGAGTAAAACAATGGAAGAAAGCAATTGCAGTCTTTCAAACTTCCAGCAGTGCTTGCTTTGAGCTTGTATTTGTCCTGAGATCCAGCTCTGCTTACAATTTTGGGAGTGACACAACTGAAGGGGTGGGGGACAGACATCAATTGTTTTCTGTGATGAAGAAGGCAATAGATTTCAAGGGCAAAACCCACCAAAATAAAGTAGAGGTTTCTTAGGCATCACATTATGGATTAGGTCCTAAATTTAAGAGTCAAATAGGGCTGATCAATGCACTGTTTAAGCACTGGTTGAATGGTTTTCAATGGTTGCTTCTGTTTTGTCTTCATGAAACTAAGATGTAGCTTTGTAATTTTAGACAGCAACCAGTAAACATACAGTACTACAGAAGGAAGTGTTCTTTAGCATGAATTGAGGACTCATGTAACACTTTTTAAATTGTTCTAAGACTTTTTTTGAAGGAGCTTATCACTAAAAAGGAAGTATTTTTCTATGTGTTAAGAAGCTCCTGTATAGGAATACAGGCTCTTCATCTGTAGTCAGTCATAAGGAAAAAATGAGTGTGATGTACAATGTAGCAAGCAATGGAGTTTTTTACTCTTTAGCAACAAAGACCTGTTGTCTTAGTAAAAAATTCTGTGCTAAAGTCCATTTTGGAAAGGGCTTTCATAGCATGGTCAAGCATTAAATGTTCTATTAAATGTGCTCTCAAGATTGCTCATATCTTGCATGCTGTTATGTAGAGATCAGATTGGTGTTTCTTTAACTTGGTGCTTAAGTCTTTACCTACACAGCTAGACCAAATTCTGTATTTTCAAAGATTTGGCATTTCTGCAGTTCCTTCTGCCTGATCATTGAATTTAATGCTGTGACCACTGAGTGCAGCTCTGTGTGGTTAGCACTTTTAAAACTATGGGAAACCACTACCAGCTGAGATTGTTAAACACAAAGGGAAACATTTAAAAAATATGCAATCATTGACTAATCCAAGTATTTAATTTATTTTTAAGCGAAAAAAGGCTCTGTTCACTTTCTACACCTTATGTAAAAAAATTAGTTGAGTTAGAATTTATCCAGGTAAATTGACAGCATACAGACTGTGTTTAACCTGACAAATTTCTTTTGAATCTAAAACAAGTAGAAAGTTCTGAATGTTGAAATTCTCAGCTTATTCAGTTTTATCTGTCCTAATTCTTGCTAGAGATTTCCTCTTAAATAATCAAATAGGCATTTTACTTAAGTTTGCAACAATGTTCTACATGTAAACCATTGTTTATGTATCCCTAAATGAGGACTTACGGTTAAAAATTTACATTTTGTTTGGCATTTCTTGATGTTGCAGTAGAGTTTTAAATATAGTTTCAAAACTGTATTTCTTTTTTCATTCATATAGCAGCCCGAGCATCTTATTTTCCCACAGGATATCTGAATTCTGATTTCTAAAATTGGACACGTACTGAGTTTGCTGCAATATGTCTACAATAAGAGGATTGAGTTGTACTAGAATGGGATTTTAGAAAATATTTCTCCTCATAGAATAGAGCTAAGCAGAGGTAATAAAATATGCATCCATGACTTTATAATTTGTTTCTTCCTCTGAAAACACATTGGTGGAAAAGTCAGTTCACTGGCAGACTGAAGGAAAGTTATGACTGCAAGAAGTTATTTTCAAAAGGAAACATTGAACAAGAAATGTTAGGAAAATAATAAATGTTTATGTGACTAACCATTGCAGCTCCTGCAGTCCTATGGTACAAAGGTCAGTCCAAGGCCACTTATCTGATTGCAGTGCATGGCTTAAAGCAAAGTAAGCAGGGATGTGGTTTTGACATATAACTGCTTAGTTTTATAACCAGCTAAGGCCTGAGAACTGATGACATCAAACCACACAAAGCAAAACTCTTGAGGACTCATAACCGTTTTTATTTCTTGTTATGATTACCTCTCAGCCGGATCAGTTTTGTAATCTGTTTCACTATGTAGGTGTATAGGCCCCAGAGCTGGCACAAGTGGTCCAGAGCAAGGAAGAAGTACTAGGATGGCCCAGACTGGAAGCCTTCATGGTGATGAATGGCTATAGCTGAGAATCTAAATATTTGGAAGGCTGATATGAAGTCAGAGGAGAAAAATGTTGCCTTCATCATCTATCGTAAAGAAATGAGCCATTCTTTTTGACCTTAAAATGGTTCTGCTAGCTTTCAGTGTAGAGCAGCTGATCATGTGCATAGTGTCCAGAAATGGCCAAAGAACTGCATAAAATTCTGCTGTTTTAAATAGCAAGCCTTCACAAACCAAATATTGTTTTCTACTAAGGACTCACTCTCAGGTCAAGAATTATTAAGGACATCAGTACCCCTTAATGTTACCTTTCCTGCAGTGTAGTCCAAAACGGAATAACTTCTTTTCTGGGATTTATGAATTCTTCATTAATATTAGCTTCTGCTAATCACCCAGAAGATTAGCTTCGAACATCACCCAGAAGTTAGTGCATTATTCTTTTATTATATTCTACTTGCTCATCTCATTGTATTTTTATCATGTGCTAAGAGAAATAGGGAATGCCTGTGAAAATCAGCAGTTTCACTCTAACACAGGAGGGTAGTGGACATGTAGACAGAACATAGTGAGGAGAATTGTCTCATAGGAAAAGCTTAGAAAATCACAATTGTTATCATAGTTGATAGAAGAGAAAAATGATGCAAGCAGCAAAAAGTAGTAAATCAATAAGAAACTTTTCAGGTGCTTCTGAGAAATGTATCAGAAAAAACACTTACATATTTTTATTACCCTTTTAAAAAATTAAATGAGATAAAATCTATTTATTTACCATCTATGGAAGGGGGAGTGTAGCCTGTACAAAAGCTATCTTGCCTTTCCTATCCTTTTTCAGAGCCTCACTCTACAGCTGAGAAGCAAAACTTCTCCATTCTGACTCTATCAATAAGATGACAAATGGAGTGCCTTTGAAAATGGAAATAAACAAGCTGCTCTATTCAATTGAGTACTAATAAGTCTTGGTTTCCCAGACACATTTAATTCTTTTGCAAAACTCAGTGAAACTTAAATCTGGTTAAAATCAGTGAACAACTAGACTATATAACTGTGTTCTTCCCATTTCTTCAGAAAAAAAATTAAAATTATGTAGTCATCTTCTTTAAGACATGGGATTGAAGAATGCTTTGAAGATATAGCATGAGTTTTGTGCAGTTTTGTCTCTGACAAGACTACTTAGTAGAACCATTGTTTGCACAAAATTTTACTTAGCCTTCTTGCATTAATTTCCCCGTAGCTGCAAAAGCTCTGTGTTATTCAACAAGATTCCTGAGAATGGTTGTATGTCCCTTGTAGTCAGTCTGTACAGTCAAAAGTACTGCTAACTCACTGAGACCACCTTCCCCAGTACTGAGCTGTGGACTACTGAGTGTGTGTGGTGCCTTAGTCAATAGCAACCCCATGAAAAACAGGAGTTACACACACTGAAACGCTGAGGCTTTTTACTGTATGGCTACTTCTGCCAGTGGGGATTTCACAGGTCTTGGGAACTGCTGTGTGCCAGTACCAAAGGCCTCTGGATATTTGTTGTCAGTCTCTTTGACTTTTTTCTGTGGGCTTACTATCCCAAGTGCCACTGCGGACTCAGGTACCAGCCACAGGTGGCAAATGGGACTGGCATGTGCATCTTATCATAAGGTAATCACAGGTCTCAGTGTGGTTTAATGGGCAAAACTAGATTTTACACAACTTGCACAACACTCAAGTGCAGTCATGGCACAGAAGATGGTTAATTCAGTTTCTGAATGGCTCTCTGTTCAGAAGCTGCCTTATTGCAGAAGGCTCTGTGTGTCTTCCTGACAGCTGAGGCTGTGTTGATGACTTCCCATCCAAATAACAAAGTGGGCAAAAGTAGTCTCATCTTGCCTGAGTCATAGCCTATTATTTTTTCCACGATCATCTCTAAGTAGTGTGAGCTGAAAAAATTACTTAGTGGATGGAAGGTTTTGTGGGCAGACTTTAGAAGCAATATTTAGAAGTAAATATGGAAGATACAGCTAAAAAATAAACAAAATAGAAAGGTGTAATAGAGTGATATTTAGATTTCTCCCAAGCTGTCTCTCTGTTAAAACTCACACATTCATCACTGAAAATCTTTGTTGGGACTGGTTTGATTTTTAGGAAAATCCCCAGTAGTAAATCTTTCAAGTATAGCTCTTTGACTAGATCACTCTAAAGTGATTTAACATACTTTTATGCGAAAACTGCCTCAGTGTTCCTTGCCTCCATGTACTTGATTTTCAGAGCTAGTATCCTGGACCTCTAAAATTATTGTTCCAGTACTGGCTGAAAGTGAACACTGAGCTAAATTTTCAAGATCTAGACCTGGCACTTCACATCATTCCATGTGGATATAAAAGAATCCAGATTTGAACATTTGGCAGTAAAACCTCTAACCAGCCTGTCTTTCAATGAACATTGCAGAATATGGCTATAAACAATATATTTCATCCTTACTTCCCTGTCTTGCCTTTTGCAATGGATGCAGCCTGCCAGCTTTCCCACCTGAGGCTGTCTAAACCTTTGTTGACCCTTTTCTCTCACTAACTTTACATCTGCCAGCTGCTATTTTCTTTCTGCCTATTATCTCAAAGTGAGACCATTAGAAGTTATCTGCTCCTAAAACTTCTGTGATGAGAAATCTGTAAGCACTCTGTTGAAGAGCAACAGCTTTTCATCAATCCACTCATTTCTTTGTCACATCAATGCACTGAATGTGACCAAGGAACCAGGGAGCTTGATGCTACCAGTCCTTCTGTGGTGCTTGCTGGGTTCACAACATGATCATTGATATGTCAGCATGGAGCATGCAGTATAGAGTACTACATGCAAGACTGACCTTGAAGCAACGATTTTTTTTTTAATATGCTGTCAGTGAAAATCCTCAGGACTAATTGTTAAAATGCTGAGGAGAACCGACAGCAAAGAACTTAGAATGATTTCTTTCTGAATTTCTACACAAAGGAGGTTAGTCAGTGAGACTTGCTAAAAATCATACATATCAACTAGGTGCAAAATACTAATATTTGAAAATCACTTGATACATGTATTAAATCTGCAATTAGCTACAAGATACAAATACAGAATATTGGAAAAATTGAAGAGTTTTTTGGGAGTATGGTATAACATAACCAAGTTTTACATACCAGGCATTAAGTTAGGTTTTGGTGCAGGCAGAAGCTGTTATTTCTTTTGCTTTTCCTTTCCCTCCACCACAGTGCCATCCGTGGATGGAGGGATTTGTGCCTGCGCAGTAGCACGGGACGCTGTTAGCACTTGACTAGTCAAGTTGCAAAATGGTTGCAGAAATTAGGCACAGCACTTACCAAGCTCCTGTTTGCCTGCAGACCCTTATTTTGCTGACCACAGACCTTCGCAGTAGATGAACTACCTGTGCCAGGATTTACAGGTGTGGTTGAATGCTGTCTATTTTCACACCTAGGATAATTTGTTCTCCATCAGCCTACATGGGATACTGGAACGGTTTTAAAAGTAAGTCCAAAGGAAATAGGCAGGCCTAAGTAATTAGATCATGAATGCAGCACTACTTGAACAATTTCATTTCAACACCCTTTCATAATACTTGTTTTCTTGTCAGGGAATTCAAAATAATTTGATCAACTTGCATTTTTGGTCCTATTTATGCATCAGTGCATTTTCTTTGTAATGAATGTTGGAACTCTAATACACTAATCAAGAAGTGAATGTGCAAAAGAGAATGCAGGAATTGATGGTGAAAATATTTTTTCTCCAAGATCAACTTGATGAAGACACTATTATTTTCAAAACTCATCTGCTTTTAATAGTCTCTAATATTCCCATGAATTACAGGATTGGTAGCACAACCTCAACCTTATGAGCCTGATTTGTTAACCTTGAAAGGAATTATAAATGTGTTTGATTCTTTAGCAGCCATCTAAACCAAGTTTTAAAGGTTACTTAGCCCTTCTAAATGTATCACTCTGGGAACTTCTTGCTAGAAGGAATAAGAGAATTCACTATATAAAAAACCCTAAACATTAACCGATCCCAAAAAATCACAAAACAAATACTTGTGTATTGATTTTCTTTTCCACACTATGGGTATGGTTTACACATGTCTGTTTCTCAGTGGCCAAGTCATGTAAGCATCTCCACTTGCTCATTTTTCTGTCCTTTTAGTGGTGTCAGTTCAAGTGCTCATGGAACCATGAGATAAAGTAATCAGTTAGTACATCCAGGTTAAAAACACTGTTTTGTTTTTGTTTTTTTAAGGGTAATTTTCGACTTGACACAGTCATTGACTCATTTCACTTATACAGTCCCACAAAGAGTAGTACCAGCATAACTTGTGCCAGATGAGGCCAGAGGGAGGAGTAGGAACCTCTCCAGATGCCAAGGGAAACACACATGCAGTCCATTGCTCCCCTGCTGCCTGCCCACGGGTGCCACTGGGACAGGGCAAAGCAACTACCTGGCATGAAGAAAACTTGGCTCCTTTGGAAGTCCCAGAACAGCGTAAGAGCCAGTGGGGTTTCTTTAAATGAAACACACCCACAGGCACTGCTCATCTGCTGCTGCATGCACTACATTTCAGAGCATTCACCTCTCCAAGCTTGCAAATGACTGGAGGAGGATTTTTTAAAGCAGAAGGTCAACACAGAGGCCCATGTCCAGAACCAAATGCTTTCCTGAATACTAAATGCTATACATGGCAGTTGTTCATGGCAGCTACATTTTTATGCATTTGCAGGCTTAATATAGTAAGCATAATGTAAACATGCATCACTCTTTTGGCTCAGGGTTCATTCATGATTACTCTCATTGCAATTGTAGAGCTGCAAAGTGGTGCCTGGTTTTCTCTTACAGACACCTCTAGAGTAATTTCCTTAGGAAGTAAGCTCACTCTCCCCCATGGAAGGACTTTCAGAAAACGGGGGAAATCCTTTCAATGCCAGCCACTGAAGACTGGGCTGCAGTGCATGCACTTATTTATTTATTTATTTTAAACTCCAAAGTATTTCTCTGTAACAACTTGTCAGCTAATGAGTTCTTTTTATCCATGCCTCCTAAACAGTGTACACAGTATTGTTTTACTAATAGTTTCCAATTAATAGGCACTATAAAAATATAAACAGCAGGAATGGAAAAATCATTAAAAGAGTGGCTTTTGGCTTCTTTCATTCAGGCAAAATAAATGGGTTATATTGTTGCTGTTATTACTGATACAAGACATAAAGCAGATTAAAACAACATATGTTTTCAATACTAAATGCTGACTTGAGATGTGCGTGGATGCAGGCTCAGAACAGAAAAAATACATAGCTGTCAAATTGTGAAAAAGGCTGCTTATTCTACAGCCCTGTCCCTGTACATCACAAAAAATAGTGGACACCATGACTCAAAGACTATGCAAACTGTGATCAGCGATCTTCAGGAGAGGTGCAACAGAAGTTGTAAAGACTGAAGTAGTCATTCCATTCCTCAAAATATTTTGGCTTCATCTATGCCATCTATTTAAATAACCTTTTTCCTCAAAGCAAGAGCAAACAGTGCTCTGCCTTCTGAGGAGCGCTTATTTACACAGTGATGTATATCCGCAGTTACCCGGGAGGGTGAATGTCTCATTCAGACCAGCACTGCTACTGTAGCTGTACCTCAGTCACTTACACACCAGCTGCGCTGCTCAATGTGTTGATCTACCAGCGTAGCCTGGAAACGGGTTATTAGGCACACCAGTGTCTTTCATGACAGGTTCAGGATCGCTGGGACACAGTGAGGAGGGGTTGAGTCTACAGAATTGACACCAGTCCACAGCCCACAGGATGTCACCTCATGTATACAATAATGCTAGTGGCAAGTCTTAGAAAGCTATCCCAAGTGAAGACACACTGGTTGTGTATTGGATGTGATTTGGCAACCACATGGAATTAATCGGAATTGTCTCAAAAGAAGCAGCTTAAAAAGAGTGAATTTAGGAGAATTTTATTCTGAGTTTTAAAACCACAGTAGAGCTAGTAAAGTCAGAACAATACAAATAACATATAACCAACTGTGTCCTCTTCCCGCCCTCCCAGGTCATATGCCTTACAAAACACTTACAACCTCAACTACAGAGAAAACAAGCTAAACCACCTGTAAATGTTGCTTCTAGGAGCAGAGGGTTGCTAGCTGTTGTTCAGGTTACTAGCAAGACCTGACCCAAATTCAGAAGTTAAGTTTCCAAATGAAAATATCAAAAGAGAAGATGTAATGAAATTTGCTATTAGAAGAAAACATAAATAGGGAAGATCTCTCCTGTCAATACTTCATCCCACAGATAAACTCCTTGGTTACAAATGGCAAGGGTAAAGAAAGCATAGAAGAAATTATGATTTCTCCTACTCCACAGCTCAGTGGGTACTACCTACATTACAGAGATTATAAACTGATTCTGGGCCCTGAAAGCCTTCCATCCCTGCTCATGTCAAATCTTTTCTTGTCCATAATCACTTTCCTGGTGCCTATATCTCACCAGAAGTGTGTTGTTGCCTAGCTCATGCTAATACACCCATAAAATAAAGCCTATTCAATCTTTGCAGGCAGGTTAAAACAGGAATAAAAAGAGTTTTCTAGCCTGAAGTTTGCTGCTTCCTGAGTCCATGAGCCAGATGTAACTTTATTGATCCTATTGGAATCTGTGAGCTTAGCTGATGAGGATGTGCATACATAACTGTAGCTTCAACAAGCAGAGTTTTAGGTCTCTCAAGGCAATTGTCAATTGTCTTGACAATTTCAATTGTCAACCCAGCTAGTGACTGTGGCCTTAGTCTGCACATATCTATCAGTCAGGTTTTGTATCTCCTGCTTTTAATGGGCATAAAATGGAAAAAATTACCTTCATAAACCCTTTCTAAATGCTTATGCAAAACAGGATTGACATAATTTTAAACTTGCAGCTATACAAGTTAACAAGCTGTAGAGATCATGACTTGTAGCAGTGTGCTAGGCAAATATCTAATTTGCAATGAGAAAAAGTACCTTAGAAGGAAAAGCTATTAGCAGTGATTCCTTTTATCCCTGGAAGGATGCTTTGAGAGAAGAAAATCAGTGTTATCATTAAACATCTTGATTTTTCAAGACTAAAAACTCATGTACTGTCAAGTAGCTCAGGTTTATGTTCTGAAAAGCTTATATATTAAGTTTTTATTAGCTACATTTTTGGTCACAGACATTTTAACCTAAGTTATTCAGGCACAGTTTAGCTCTGACACTGTAAACTGAATAAAATATAAATTATATTTATGTAAGTATATAGATAAACATATACGCATATATAAAAGTAATAGCATAAATGAGAAAATCCTACCCTCAGAAAATAATTGTTGAAATATAAAACAATAAACACTTGAATTTATAATATGACCCATAACTCTTTTGAAGCTCAAGCCTTGTAAACACCTATGTTTTTAATTATTTAAGTTTTAAACATTTATTAATTAAATTAACAAATTAATTATTTTCATGTTGTGTTTTTAAAGATTCTGATTTATAGAAATATGTTTCCTTGCAAGCCTCTACAGTCTTAAGCAAAATGAAAAAATGTGGCACCATTTTAAAATAATAAACTACAGTGAGGAAGTAGAACAGCGCTTGTAGAACAGCAGCATTTCAGTGTGAAACTGCCAACACATTTACTGCCTAATGCCTATATTTAATTAAACCAGTCTGTAAGCATAACAAAGAATGCAGCTTCTATGTTTTTGAAGATGGTCCAGTGTGCATTCCCCATTAACTCTGTGTGTGGTCTTTCCATGGTCAAAAAACAATATTCTTCTCATGTCCCATGTTTTCTGGGATGGTAATCTTAGTTGGCTGTGTACTCCATCCAAGTGCTGAACAGTCATTCTCTTGCAGATTCACAATGAAACCCTACAGTGTCCAGCACTGCACGTAACAAATGCTTTGCTCTTTGTATTAGGCTCTAACCAACTGTGAAAGCTCTGTAGATGAGCTTGTCATATCCTCCCTTTAACATTTTTGGTTTTACTTTGGTTTGAGTGGAAAAGCAGTGTGAGTAATGAGTTATATTTTTTTGATATGTGCTCTAAATTGCATATTTATGTCAAGCTATAAGGTTCACTCATTAGCTCTTTCAGTTTGGTTGTGAAAACACTGGTTATGACAAGAGCCAAAGAGGCATAACAGGAGGTTCTGCACCACCAAAGAAGGAATTGAAGAATTTAGGAACATTGCTAAGCCAGGCAAAATTTTCCAGAGTACGTATGAATCAGGAAGTCTGAAAACAGACTGAGTAATCTCTTAGAAGACTGGTAGCTCATAAGTGGTACAATTTTTGTTATCAGCTTACTTATCCATTTGTTTCTTGAGATGTTAAGTTCATATCTTTGATGTTTGTGTATTGCAAGACTTAATGGTGTCTTCAGATGATCCCTAAAGTCTCAGTGAAAAATCCCATGGTTAGGTAAGGGTGTCTCAACTACACCCTACACCCTTAACAGGGAATTAAATTTTCTTTAAAAGGAATTAAAAAACACTACAAGCAGAAATGGGTTTTAACAGAATATAGAGCACACACTGACAGCTATGTGGTGCTGATGCCATTAAGAAGCCTGAATCTCCGTTGCACACAGGCTTGGCTGATACCCTGGTTTCAGCCACCTCTCTCTTAGACAGAGAGAAAAGAGTGGAAGAATGGAAAGATGTTTGAAGATGCAGCTCTGGCCTTTCTGGACAGTCAAGACAGAGAGTGATAGCTGGGTATTCATAACTCTGGAGAGTGGTTCATCACTGATTCATTCAAGCTGTTCCCTTCAATGAAACAGGAAGAAACCAGTACAATAGAGGTTTTGCAGAGTGGAGAAACAGAGAAGGACTTAGCATCATTAGGCAATAAATTGTTGTTATTATGAAAGATGTTATGAAACAGTTTGTGGTTCTAAGATTAATTTTAGTTCAGGCTTCAACTTCAGAGCAGTTGCCAGTTGCTGACACTCAAACCATCCTTCTCTCAGTTACAAAATGGGGAACAAGCAGAGCAGAAAATACCCTTCTACAAACAACTGCTCTCTTGCTTACCCACACCACTACCTCACTGAGACTCAGGGAGGTACTCTGGCTTTTGAGACTCCCTACAGCAAGGCTGGACACTACATATTCCAGAAAATACAGATTTTTCATATTTTACCATATGTGATTGTCCATTCCCAATTCGACATGAAAAGTTAATAGGATGCAGCTCCTTCTGCTGCTTTTATGGCAGATGGCTGCTAGTCCAGGTTTTCAGTTATCTGACAAAATATCTACAGCAACAACACAGGAATATTATAATGTGGGGGTTTTTTGCTAGGTCTTTGGCCATAGTCCAAATTGTAGCTTCAGTATGGGTGAATCTGTGAAACTAATACACTTGGGCACTCTCACATGACAAAAAAGATAAGGAAACTGCCTTTGAATTATGCTAGAAGATATTTTGACCATGTCAAAGCACCAATATGCTCAAATGCATTTTTATAAATGGGACAGTTAATTTCTCATCCACTGATATGATGAACTCCCCTCTGTCCCTAATTGCAATCTTAATTTTGGCTCTTCTTAGTTAATCTTTCCTGTTAGACAGAAGTAATTGTTGGTGTAAATTATGCCATGATAATGCTTTTCAACCTTTTTGGTATCCAAAGCAAACTACTTTTAAACATTGCATCAGCCTTAAAAGACTACTGCATAATTACAGCTATGGCCATCTCATCTTGTAACTGTTCCACATATTTTGTCCCTCCCCCAAATTATTTTGGATAGGGAAACAATAGAATGAGCTCTTCTCTATACACATAATTTTGTTGCCAGAGCAAAACAGTCTAAGGAGTAACATTCTTGCTAGATAAATATGCTTGTGGCTACATACACCAAGGAATAAATAGGATGAAGTTGTGAGCCTCAATATTTTGTTTACTAACTGCAAACAAGGAAAATCTGTTCTACAGGAAGGTCATGTAGGAATTGAAATATGACTTGTGAATGACTGCACTCTGAACCCAGACCCAAAAGTTCAGAGAAGCAGGCAGGTGGTATGCAATTATAATGGTAGCAGAGGACAAATTAGGAGGAATTACTATTACTATTACTATTTTGTATCTATGTGCATTCTTGACATGAGATGAGGGAACAGGCAGTGACATTTCACAGTAATGCTTTCACAGACTGCTCAATGGGAGATAGGAGACGACGGGTAGCCAATTCTTCTGGAGAACCAAATTCTCATTGCTACCCATTACATCCCTGCTGCCCTCAGGAAAACAGCCAATGAGGAAAATGATGGCTGTTATCTGCTGAATAACCACGGCAAGTTCTGCTATGCTCTTGAAGGTCCTGGATGTTGTGGTTTAGGAATAGTATTCTCAAATTTAGCACTTTGGCTAGAGAGAAAACCAGAAGTTGCTCTCCTCCTTGCCATGGTAAGAGAGAAAAAAAAAGGCAGAAATCATGTATTGAGATAAGAGCAATTTACTGGAAACAGCAATGAGATAAGAAAATTGACAGTAAGAGCAATGCAATAATAACATAATAGTAATAACAAAAGTGTTCAAGGAGAGGGTGGTTTACACACACAAATGTTCAGCAAAGCCCAGGACAATGAAAAACAATGGAATAGAGGCCCTCTGGCCACCACAATTTTACCTGGCCACAAGCCACTTTCTTCCTGGAAGCAAGAGTCCCATACTTCTGCCTCCAGCAATGACCTGAGGTGGTATAAAATAACAACCCAGATGCATTGACACACCTGTGTGGCTCCAGCCTCCCCTCTCTCACTGTTACTGCAAGAATTAACTTCATCCTGGCTGAAAACCAGAATATGATTCACCTTTTATTCTATACCATACACATCCTGCTCAGATCCACACCTTTCAAATATATATACACACACACATAAGAACAGGTATAATTTCTGTAGTCAAGACCCATCCCTCCAAATTGTCTATAGAGTTCATTTAGTCCATAATTGTGGGTTCTATCCATCCTAGATGTCTTCCAGGGCAGGAAAGCTGGTGTACTGTTGGGGTTGCAGTCTGCATCAGGAGCTCATGGCTGCAGGAGCAGTCCATACTCATTGTCCATGGTGGTTCTGGCATACACTGGCAGTGTCATTCAGCAACCAGTATTATACAATTCAGTATTACACACTCTCCTCACCCCAAAATCAAATCCCCTTGAGGTACACATCATGTTTTCTGCTCCCTCTGCATTACTCACCAAGTGCACTCAGGTCCTTGAGCAAAAATAATCCCAAGGATGAGTTTGCCTTTGCTTGAGGCAGGACTAATCCAAACTGTATTCCCTAACACTTTTCTTGTATGAATTATGGGGACTTTATCCCCTTCTACAGTACATGGAGGTTTTGACTGGGCAGGGACAGCCCCACTGGTAGAGCCTGGTGTGTGAACTAAACAAGGTGGCCTTAGCTAAACGTAGGGCCCAGTGGCTGAAGGCCCCATTGCTTTCAATGTGGTTTTTAACAGTGCATTGCACTGTTCAATCTTCCCAGAGGCTGGTGAGTGACAGGGAATATGATACAGCCCCTTGACACTGTGTTCCTTGGCCTGGCTGTCCAGGAGGTTGTTTTGGAAATGAGTCCCCTTGTCTGACTCAGCTCTCTCAGGGGTGCCAGGTCACCACAGGACTTGTTTCCAAGGCCCAGGGTGGTGCTCCAGGCAGTGCAAGGCACAGGATACTTCTCCAGCCATCCAGTGGTTGTTTCCAAGAGCACATAGCACTTGCCTTGGCAGGCTTGCAGGAGTGTGAGGTAACCCATCTGCCAGACCTCCCCTTATTTCTGCTTTGACCATTGTCTACCGTACCACAGAGGTTTTTCTTGGCCTGTTTGATCCCAGCACATTTCACAGTTATGGACAACCTGGGATAAAGTGCCCATCCCCCGATCACAAGCCCATCTGGGTGTTGCATCTCTTCCCTGATGAGGCATCATGGGCCCACCAAGTCAGAAATAATTCACCCTTGTGGTGCCAGTCCAACTCCTCCTGAGACATTTTAATCTTGGCAGCTCAATCCACCTGTCCATTGTTGTGACGTTCTTCAGCAGCCCAACTCTTGGGCACATGAGTTGTGCATCTCATGTACATCTCATGATGAACTTCTGCAGCCAACTTCTCTATCCAGGCAGTGACATCTTGCCACAGTTCAGCAGCTCAGGTGGGTTTGTCTCTGCACTCCCAATTGGTCTTTTTCCATCCTTCCAGCCACCTCCACAGAGCATCTGACTCCATCGACAAGTCAGTACCTGGCTATATTGTGGGAGCTCTTCAGCACGTCGCCTTTTCCTCCTCCTTCTCCTTTGACAATGGTTTGAAATGTTTACCTTTGGGCCAGTTAGTGATGACTTACAAGATCCCTGGTTTTGGGTTTGGGCTTCGTATTCAAGCTCGCTGTGTGATCAGAGTGATCCCTCTTACTTCCCATATTATCAGTGTCATGATATTTGACTGGTACTTTCTCTTTGAGCACCCAGCCCGACACTGGCAGTCAGGATGCCAGGAGGACCAGTGGGTATCAATCACTTCAGGAGGACATAAAAACCCCTTCTTAAACTGTATCTCTTTTTCTCTTGGGGTGCAGCAAGCCTTGGATTCTTTGTATCCCCAGCTGCAGAATCCTGGGAGTCATCCCTGCGTCTCCCTGGGTAATTTTTCCAGTGGCTCCAGGAGGGACCATGTTCTCCTGTCTGCAGTGTAGAGCATATTTTTCTCATCTTGTCCTGTCCTGACTGGCCCAGGGGTTACCATTCCTCTTCTGTTTCATATGACAGAGAGGGTTTACAATTTGACTGTAATCTGGAATACCTGTCCTCCAAAAACCCACAGTGTCTAGGAAAGCTGTGTTTCCTTCTTATGGGTTGGTGGTGACATAGCTGCTATTTTGTTGACCATAGTGTCTGGCAATGTACAATTTGCCATTTTACTTCTGAAAACTGAATTTCCTGGGCAGGACCTTTGACCTTACTCTGTTTTATGGCGAAACCAGCCTTTTGGATTATTTTCTCTCCTTTCTCAGAAACTTCCTCTGCTGCGCTGCCCCATACTGTGATGCCGTCAATGTATTCAATGTATTCCAGAACAAAGTGTTCTGGAGCCTCATCCTTTTCCAATGCAGTCTGGATCAATCCATGGCAAATGGTTGGGCTGTTTCTGCCCCTGGGGCAGTTGATTCCAGGTGCACAGCCCTCCAGCTGAAAGGAAACTGTGGCCTGACTACACCTCTGCTGCTAAAGGAATGGAGAAAAGCAGACTAGAGGTGTCAATGGTGGCACCACTTTGCTGCCTTGGACTCCAGTCCACACTGAAGTTCCAGCCCATCCAGCACAGCCGTGCTCAGAGGTGGCGTGGCTTCATTCAGGCCCTGACAGTCCACTGTCACTTCCCATTCTCCACTGGACTTGCACACTGGCCTTATAGGGCTGTTAAAGGGTGAGCAAGGCTGGCTGGCCCCTCCCTGGGTCTCCATCTCACAAATCACCTCATGGCTGGGGACCACGGCGTCCCAGCTGTGCAGTTTTGCTGACAGTGCAGTGATGTGGTAGCGATCAGTACCTGCTGTTCTTTCACCCTCAGCAGCCCCACAGCAGAAGAGTCCTCTGAGGGACCAGGCAAGGTATTCAGCTGTCCAATTTCCTCTGTCTCCATAGCTATTTCAAAATGTAAGAAATCCCAGCATCAGAGCAGGTCACTTGGATCTCACCCAACTGGAAACTGAAATCTATTCACATATCTCACAGCTCAGCCAGACACAGAAACCAGGTAATTATCTCTGGCCCTGTCTTTTCCTCCTGTTCCTCTTGAGTGCCCTGCTTTCTCTTCATCCCTAAGCTAACTGATTTGTTCTTACATTTTTCTGTATGGGTGTGACCACTACTGGCACAAGTTGTTCCTCTGGTACAGCCGCAGTTTGAGTGGCCACAGTGCCTGTTGGTCTGTTTTCCTCTCCTACCCCTGAGGGGCCTCTCTAGTGATGAGCAGTGTCCAATAAGTAGGAGCTGTGGCCCAACACACTGCAATAAGTTGCTCCTGTCTGGAGTCCCCACAGCACTACCCATGAAAATATTCTGTCACCTTAGCAGGATCCTGTAGTTACTCAGGGGTGAACTCCCAAACCACTAGAGCAGAAAATTTCCCCAAAACCTGGCCCATTTTCTCCCATATTCCATGCCACTCATTAGGGCATATCTGTGAATGACCTTCCTAGAGACAGCTTTTGTCACCCTGAACGTGGCGTGAATTATGCTGAGGAGACCATGCAGACCCAGCAACAAGAACATACTTTCCTTAACATCCAAACGGAATTTAAAATTCTTAAAAGTTGTAACAGGTCTGAAGAGGAGAAGGAGATGACAGGCTGGGGAAAATTATATTTTGCTTTCTCCCAGAGTTTTGGCACAATTATTGATGAATTTCCAGAGGCTTCACATAAGGTCAGGACAGGAGTGCAACATGGAATACACATCCCAGATTACAAACAAGTACAAATCCCACACACCATCATTACCGTCGATGTTATCATGTCATAAACTAATATCACACAACATACCAGCAAAGAAATAATGGAAAAAGAAAATGTGGAAAACAGCACTGTGGGGGGAACTGGTACTGGGTTATGTTTCACACCCACGTGAACAGACAAGCAACATTGTGACCAGTAGCTCTGCTTGTAATGCAACAAATCCTTAGATCAGAATTGTTTCCAATCTGCTCTGGGCAGATCTGTTATTGCTTCAAACTTTTGCGAGCCATGCTGGGCACCAGTTAAGGCTGTCCTGTTTTATGGATGGTATTCCTGCATTTGATGCTACCACTGAAAGGAAAACCAAGACCATTCCCCTCCTGGCCTTTAGTGAGGGAGAAAAAAGGCACAGATTTCTGGCTGAAATAAGAGTATTTTGCTGTAATCAACAATGAGACTAGAAAGTGAACAGTAACAGCAAAAATACTACTAGTAAAAGTGTTCATAGAGCTGGTGATTTACATTAAAAATGCTTACCAAAGCCCAGGACAATGAAAAAAATGGTGCACAGGCCCTCCAGCCACCATGCCTTTTTCCGTGCCTCAAGCCATGTCACCTTCTTCCAGAAAATGAGAATCCCGAACATCTGCCCCCCAGCAGCAATGTGAAGGGGTGTAGAATAACAACCCAGACAAGCCCACATGGCTCCAGTCCTCATGCCCTCAGGGCTGCTGCTGGAGCACCTACGATTGCCCTGGGCCACATTCTTGCAGCAGGGCAGGGGTGGTCCCCTAGCGCTTCTCAGCCCCTGCTCTGCCAAACCAGAGGAACCACTGAGGTGAACTAGGGCTGTTTCCCATCTAGGTTTTCATTCCAAGGAGAGCCTGGGTGTACTGTGTTGTATCAACACACTCAGATCCCAAGCTGATGTGGACTTAGGAGGCAAACAGGAGGCGTGCTCTGTGCAAGGTTTACCCTACACACTGTGGGTGACCTACTCTACATTATGTAGAGTCACCCTATGTTTTAAGTTCCTGTGACAGTTTTTGCGCAGTAAAACAAACAGACTCCCCGTCCTACCCCCTTCAATAGAAGAAACACTAGATAACCAAAGAGCCAAATCCTCACTCACAGTAGAGATGATTCTGTTTAAAGTTCAGCAGACAAATTTTACTCATTCCAGAAGCAATTTGAAATACACATTGCGGTTCCAAAATAACAGCAGGTCTACACTTTCTACCTGGAACTCTCTACACTGAAGCATTTTTGGTGCAGATGTGCATTGCTTGTATGTAATTTGGCAGTTGTTTGGTGGTTGACTTTGCACAGACAAGGAAGCATCCATTGGCCTAGCATTATTTTGCAAGGTCTCTGGGGAAAGGACCACCTTATAAAAGAGTGTTTCTATGGTGACTTCTACAAGGGGGAGCCAAATACTCTTTGAATTCTTAGATGCCATCAAAATATATCTATAAGTGTGTATATATTGCACACATACCAGTAATATTGTAAACAAGGAATGAAAAACGAAGTAAAAGCCAGATTCCTTGCATCTGTTTGCATTAGTTGGGATTTTGGAAGGATGCAAGGTCTCTTTCTGACATTTTATTCAAAAGAAATTATTTATTGGACAATGAATATATGAGAGAAAATTTTCTGGAAGAAAATAGGTGATTTTGAGTGACGTTGCTTATCTGCCTGTAATTACACCCTGGGCAAACGCAAAGTATCCAGATCTGCCACACAGCTTGCAGAAAGGCCTTTAGTCAAGAATTTGAGTGTATTTACAAAGTGGCCATCATAAATTTCAGTTTAAGATGGAACAACATTCTTTATATGTCTACATTCTTTATATGTCTATACATTCTTTAGATGTTCAGGCAACATCTGGGTGCATCTCTGAAGCTAGCACAACTCTGTGGAGAAATGAGAGAAAGAAAGGCTGGCTCAGCACAGTCTCTCGATGTTCCTTGCTGGCTGACTGAACTTCTTTGGACTCAGATTTTTGAGAACTAGATTTGTGATCTGATCCTAAGGGACTACAGATTAAGGCTGAAAGATGAATTTCCATGCAATAAAGACCATGAAGTCTTTTGTCTTGGAAGTCTTGATTTGAATAGTAAGACCTGAAGTATTAATAAAGAAAACAACAAAAATACATTAAAATTTCTTTGACTACACAGACTCCTAGGAACAGAAAAGATTTCTTTTTCTCTCTCTAATTGGTACATTTGTGTATACGTTTGTGTATGCGTATATCCACATGTGTATACATGAAACATAAACGTATGTGTCTCTCAAATGTATACAGCAAATCAAATGTGTACAACAAACCTTTAAGCAAACAAATCTCTTTTCTTTGGTCCAGCTTCCTAACTCCCACTGCAGCTCAGTGTCTGAGTTATAGCCAAAGGATGCTGTGATAGCTGTCAGAATGCCGGGTGTTTAACAAAGACTATCTTCAACAGCGATTTTCCCCATACTAAATTGGAACGCATTATGTCAGGGGCCACCCTGGTTTTATTGAACTCAAAGCCACTACAGGGACTGAAAGTGACTCTGAAGCTGTGAGCATAAACCTTCTTTGTTGTGTATGTGTGTGTTAGCATGTCATCTTTCGAGATAATCATCCAAATGTGGTGCCTATGGAGATGTGGCTGATTCAATACTTGTGCTCCCGGGTGGTCAGCCTGTAATTTAAAGATTCACTGGCCTCATGAAGATAGTCACAAATGGAACAGTAACCATAATTACAAGAGGCTGTTCCACTAATCTATGGTTAACAAATGTTAGTTAAAGATAAGTAAGCCTTACGCAAGCATTTTTGGAGGTGTTCGAGACTTGTGTTTTCATTTGTTCCAGCTTCCTTCTTCTTTACAGAAGGAGTGCAGAAAAATAAAAAAGATTTTGTAATGTAATTTTGTTCAACAGTCAGAAATCACAGAACATCTTTGAAGCAGAACTGTTTTTGAAAAAAAACCCACCAAATATTTCTTGTTGTTAATGACTCTGAGAAAGAGAATAATTCTTTTCCACACTGAATTTTTCTTAACTCTGTTACTTGTTTTATTTTTTATCCTATTTCTAATCTGATGGTTTATAAAAGAGAACAGGAGGCTTTTAGAATTTGGCATGAAAAATGTCAGAAAGACTCATTTTCCTTTGCAAAAAAATGCAAGTATTGTTATATTTGCAGTGTACGTATCACATTCATTTTTGCCACTTTTTCTGCAGAAAACCCTAATGGTTTAGTAGTTCCAAAGTATAACAACTCTTCAAGGTGGAATTGTATCCTTTTTTTTTTTTTTTAGGTGGCAAACTGCAGTCTGGCACTGATGGAACCAAAGCAGACCTGATTGCACAGCCATAAAGGAATATAGGAATTGCATTACTGCAATAGCAGGCTGTAACCTACAGCCACAGAACTCTGTTGTAACCGTATAACTGGCAAAAACCTTTACACAGATCTTAAGTAGGGAGTGATTGCTGTCAGAAATTAAGAATTAAGATATATTCCTTTAATTTTTGCATTGTTTAAAATAACTTTGGATGGTCTGATTATCCATGTAAATGTATAATCCTTTCTTAAATCCTACCAAGCTCTTAGCCTCCTGCTCAATTGTTGTGCTGCCATATCCCAACATTTCTCCCACTACAGAACTGTGCTGTTGTGCAAGAGGGGTAGAGAAGCAAAGATTCTTGCCATTAAAAGCATTTGAAAGCAAGTACAGAGGTATAATTTACTGAATAGTCAATTATTTAGGGCTTCTCTCTTAAACTTAAAAACATATTAAAACGTTGATATGAGCTGTATGTTCTTAAGATGAGTCTAGTCAATGTACTTTGTTTATTCTTAGCATAGAGAGAGAGATTTGCTTCATGGAAGACTAGAGAAAAAGGTCTTATCTTGCTATATGACATGCTACAGGTGGAAAATATAGACAAAACCTTGTGTACCAGTATTCCTCCAGCAAGTTTGAGAAGAAGTAGGGAAATTGATAGACTTCCTAACTAAAAATTAGTGTAATTACTTTTACTTAACTGTGGTAATTCTGCTTAATTATAATACCTGAGCAAGAAAGGCTGTCATCTCCTCTACTGGGCAAGAGATGCTTGAGTCAAACACAGACAGAAAATAAGACAGTAGAGAGATATGTTGGAATGGAGGGAAAAAATATACTAATTGCTCGTACAGTGGGGAAAGAGAAACAGGAAGGTTTTAAAGTGCCACAAAATCAGTACCTCTACTGAACAGGTGCTGTATTCCAGAAAAACTGAGAACACCTCCTCTGAGTGACTGGAGTGGAATTATGATTATGAAAAATATTTTCTTAATTTTATGTGGTTGTTACCGGTATTCACTGTCATTCATCTTATTCGAATAGTCCACCTCCTTTCCAACAAATCTCTTGAAGTGCTGGAAGAAAGAGATCATATTTTCACCTTACTTGATCTGGGAACCATCTGGATTTATAGCGTGTCTGCATGTTTTTATTTGGTGGTAGGTGTGATATGATATATTTCTCTGGAGATTAATGCTTGCTCTGTGACAATCATCTTTAGGCTGTGTGGAGCCCTTCATGTTCTTCTGAAATCGCATGCAGTGGTATTTGAGAGTTTAGCTGTACACTGTGAATTTCAGAGACATTTGGTTAATTTCTGGGTTTTGTGTGTTCCTTTTACCTTACTTTCTGTTTTTCTTGAGCTTTATAGGAAAGAGTGGTCAAAAGCACCTTTACCTTATTGCTAAAAGGACTCTGACATTAGGCAAACAACTCTTAAAAAGATGACGGCAAACCACTCCCTCTTCTGTCCATCTCTGAGACATAAAAGATGGGTTCTAATATTTATGAAGGGAGTGTTTGTTTTCTGGATTGGTCAGAATAGTTATTGCAATTTGAATACAAAATAGTGTACGTTTTGTGTAATCAAGGATTTCCTTCCATTTTCATCTAATGTTCATGTTGAATGGGGGAGCTATTCTTAGAAAAAAATAAGAGAATTTTAAAAAGTACTTCGAAGACACTAGGGAGAAACTTTCTAGAGGCAAACTTGATGTCGTGCAACAACAAATTAAAATAAGAAGTATATTCTATGGCATTGGAGAGGCACAATTAATCCTAAAGAGATAGTCTGAACTGTGTTTTGTGATGCCCAACAGATATACAGTCTCTATACTCAATTACAAGTTGAGAGTTTTTCAAATTTTGTGAAGACTGTATGTAAAGTTAACTGTTATTGATATGGTATTTCTGCTACTGACCATAGTTAGACTCCCAGGCAGAAGTTTTACAGGTGCAGCAAAGCTGATTTAAACAGGAGAGTAAGAATACAGTTTAACTCCTTGACATCCAGGAAGTCAGATGAACACATAAAGCTGTCAATCTGGTTGCATTTAAAAATTGAGCTTACAGAGGTCTTACTGTTATTTAAATCTGTCTTAATTTAAGATTTTTAAAATGTTTAAATAATTTAAATTTTACTTTATTTGAATCTATCTATAAATGACACAATTTTTTTTTCTGATATGACTGAATTGACAAAAAAGAACAAAAATAATTTCCGTTTTTAAAATCCCTTTGATAACAATTTTAAACACAAAATTTGAGTGATAAAAATGAACACAGTAAAAAGGTAGGAATTAATTTAGTAGCTAATATCTATTACAGACTTCTATAATTTTTTTTCCTCATTTGCTCTCCATTTGGTCCTGTGGGATTTTCTAATGAGCAGGGTAGTTGTAAGGAAATACTTGGACATGCTGGGGCTTGAAAGACAAGATTTTTATTTAGGGTTGTCATAAACATTTGCAGTGGTACAGCCAGGTTTGAGGTGCAGATGTTAAATTGTATAAGCCTCTGAATCTTCAATACACTCACACACGCCTGCCTGTGAGGTCTGCACTTGAGCGCACAGGAGTCGTACAAGGCTTGAGCCATTCAGCTCTGCAGAAAGGCAGCCAACCTGTCCTTCTCAGCCTTCTGCAGTGGGACTCAAAGGCAGAAATATTTCTTGTTTTAGTTTGGGTTTTGGGAAGTTATATCCACCAAAAGAATTAACCACATGCCAATTTCAATGAATGTCCCCAGTAAGCATGGGTGCTTCATTTTATGTTACAATTTCAGTGCCATTTTACCGAAGGGAAGAAAAGAGGTCTTAGGGAATGACTAGCAGGGCATGGTTTGACCTTACAGCAAGGCAGGAGGATCTGATTAATCTACAGTGTATTCTCACCTGTTTGTAGGATCCAATGATCTCTCTTGGTGGAGGGCATAATAGTAGCAGGAAAGATGACAACCTCCTTCAAGAATCCTTCATACAATGTCAATACATTTTTCCCAGTTAAATGAGCAGGAATACGCAATAAAGTCCTAAATAAGAAGAAATCAAGATATTCCTGACTGCAGTCTGAATCTGAGTCAACCAAAATAACAAACATACTTCTCTTTTTTATGAAGAACAGTAATTCATAATTTTGAAAACTGTAAGGACCTCTGAGTTTTTGATGCTGAGGCTCTCCATCTAATGCATATGTTTCTGAATGTCTCACTTGCCATTGCTTAGATTATTATCTTCCAGGTTCTGTTCTATTCTTCTATTAATCCATGTGCATCCGCACAGGTGAAATGTACAGAGGTTCTGATGCAGATACTTCATTTCTAGGTGGTGCAGAGTGTAATACTAACCCAAATTTAGCACTGAGATCCCAAATTATTCATTGCCTTCAAAAATACTGGGAGAATGCCACACTTACTTAAAGGTGTAATACTTTTGTACTGATCAGTCTGCAAAAGGATAGCCATTTGTTGCACCCAGTCTGCTAATAAATATGTGACCTACAACATTAATACACTTCCAATCCTGGCTCACACAGAAACAGTAAATGTTGAATTTTGCCGTGTTCTGTGGTGGTTTTATGTAGGGAACTGCCAATTGGTGCTATGTGCCTTTATTATTATTCTCATCCAAACAATGTGCAGGCAAGCACAAATGTAAGTATTTGGCTACTTTTTCTACAGAACTCAACACCATTTATTATAATTTCTTCCTGATTTATGAAGGTGGAAGGTTCTTTACCTAATGTCAGAAAAACCTTCATCCATCACAGCAGTGGTTAGAAAGCCAAGCAGACTGAGAAGATACTGTCTGCAGTGCATGGAGCACCATGTGGAGTGCATGGACCTCCACCTGGGAAAGGATGATGAGCTGAATGAGATTTTATGGCTTAGGGGTGAAGGGAGGGCAGGACAGGTGACTTTATTGTGGGGATCTGCTACAGGCTGCCTGACCAGGGAGACAGAGGTGTTAGGACCTTCCATGGGTGGATAGAAGCAGATTCACATTCACAACCCCTGGTCCTCATGAGGGACTTCAACCACCCCAACACCTGTTACAGAGAGAACACAACAGAGCATGAGCAATCCAGGAGGTTCTTGGAATGCACTGATGGCAATTTCCTTCTCCAAGTTATAGAGGAGCCAAGGAGGAGAGGCGCTAAGCTGGACCTCATTCTCACTAACAAGAAGGGCCTGGTGGGGAATGTGAATCCAAAGGGCAGGCTGGGCTGCAGTGACTGTGAAACAGTGGCATTTCAGATTCCTGGGGCAACAAGGAGGAAAAGAAGCAAGAGGGGTATGCTGGATTTCAGGAGTGCTGGGGTTCCTGCCCTAAATCCCGGCCGGCAATGGGCAGCACAGTCCAGCAGTCCAGGGGGGGCAGAGAGATGCGGCAGCGGACAGCGGCTCCCGCAGGGAGACTGGTCCGGCTATCTCTCTGCCTAGGGTGCACCCTCCCACGGCTGTGGTGGCAGGCTGCGCACCCTGACCTTCGGATGAGGGGAGTAAGGCTGCCAGCGAAGTTGGCAGGGTGTCAAGAAAGGAGGCAGCAGACACCTTCAGCAACGCCGAGTGGTTTTATTCCTCAGGCGGGGGAGGGATAACTTGAGAAAGGCTGAGGGGGTCTGCCGAGGAAAGCTGGGTGCACCCAGCTTAAATACAGGGAGGGAGGGGTAAGGAGGATCGATACAGATTGGGTAGTTGAGATGAAGGGCAGAACATGAAACAAATGGTACACGGGGGGAGGTCCAGAAGGGGAGGGGTTAGGGTTGAGGAACCAATCACAGCCTAGGAAGAGGGGAACTTTCTAGAAGTTGGGCTGGGCTGGGAAGGGATTGACAGAGGTAAGGCGGGGAGGTTGGATTTGAAAGACAAGGGACACTGAAACTTGGTTGGCTACCAAAAGAGAGAGAGGGAGATTGGCAAGTGCAGCTCACTTAACCAGGGGAAGGACCGGCCCGGGATAAACCATATACAGTCAAAGCACAAAAAAAAGGGGGGGTAGGACATACCATTGTACAATACAAAATTCAACTTATAACAACTGTTCAAGTAACAAAATTCAACACGCCGCAACACAGGAGAGTTGACTCTGGCCTCTTGAAGGATCTCCTTGATAGTCTGCTATGGGACAGAGCCTGGAAAGGAAGAGGGGCCCAAGAGAGCTGTATGATATTGGAGCTTCCAAGCTTGTGAGCAATGCATCCCTACAAAGAGAGAATCCGGCAAAAGGCCTGGAGGTCTTCATGGATGAGCAAGGACACCTTGGACAAATTTAAACACAAACAGGCAGATTATTGAGTATGAAAACAAGGCAAGGTAGCCTGGGAGCAATACAAAGAAATAGTCTGAACAGCCATGGAGATATTTAGGAAAGCTAAACCACTGGCAGATGTAAATCTGACCAAGGAAATCAAGGTTAATAAAAAAAGACTCTTTAGCTATATTAGCAATAAAAGAAAGGCTGGGGAAAATGCGAGTCTTCTCAGGAAGGATATGGGAAACCTGGTTACCCAAGGCATGGAGAAGGCTGAGGTACTCAATTACTTTTTCACCTCAGTTTTCACCAGCAAGTGCTCCATGCACACTGCCCAAGTTGCAGAAGGGGAGAGCAGAGATTGGGAAAATGAAAAGCCCTATGCAGGAGCAGATCAGGCTTGAGAACATCTAAGCAACCTGAACATGCACAAATCCATGGGACCTGATAAGATGCATCTAAGGGTCTTGAGAGAACTGGCCAAGAAAGTGGCTAAACTACTGCCCATCATAGTTGAAGAGTCACAGCGATTTGATGAAGTTCCCATTGACTTTAAAAGGGGGAAGTATAAGCCTGATTTTAAAAAAGCAATAAGAACACATGAAAAATAAGAAGGTGGCAGCCAACATGTCCTGTCAAATTTGGTGGCCTTCTATAACAGGGTTACATCAATGATGGAAGAAAGAAGGGCAACAGGCGTCATCTACCTGGCCTTGAGCTAAGCATTGGGCAGTGTCCCACATTTCATCCTTTACTCTAAAATGGAAAAATGTGGATTTGTTGGGTGGACCACTTAGTCGATTAGGAATTTGCTAGATGGTCTTATTCAAAGAGTTCCAGTTAACTGTAAGGTGTCCACAGACGCACTCTTCTCCAAGCTAAACAGCCTCAACTTTCTCAGCCTGTCTTCATAGGAGAGGCGCTCCAGCCCTCTGATCAGCTTAGTAGCCTCCTCTGGACTCCTTCCAACAGGTTGTTGTAATTCTTGTGTTGGGGGCCCCTGAATTGGGCACAGCACTCCAGGTGGGATCTCACCAGAGTACAGCAGAGGGGAGAGTCCCCTCCCTCACACTGCTTTGGATGCAGCCCATGATACAATTGGCTTTCTGGGCTGTAAGTGCCTATGTCCAAATTATATTGAGCTTTTCCTCCACAAATAGCACAAGGACTGCTCTCGAGCCATTCTCAGCCCAGCCTGGGCTTAGGATAGCCCTAGTACAGGGGCAGAACCCAGCATTTGGCCTTTCTGGACCTCATAAGGTTTGCATGGGCCCACCTCTCAAGTCTGTCAGGGTTCCTCTGGATGACATCCTTTCCCTTGAGCGTGTTGACTGCACCACTCAGCTTGGTGTCATCTGCAAACTTGCTGAGAGGGCACTCAACTCCACAGTCCGTGTCACCAACAGAGATGTGGAGCAGTCCCAGTCCCAATACTGACCCCTGAGGACACCACTCATCACTGGTATCTATTTGGACAGAGGATACAGGCTGAGACAGTTGGGGTCATTCAGTCTGTAGAAGAAAGGGCTCCAGGAAGACCTTGTGGCAGCCTTCTAAAACCTAAAAGTGTCCTAGAAGGTGGCTGGAGAGGGATTTTTCACAAGAGCATGCAGTGATAAGGCAAAGGGGAATGGCCTAAGGCTGAAAGAGGGCAGTTTTAGATTACTATTAAGAAGAAATTCCTTACAGTGAGGGTAGTGAGGCATTGCAACAGGTTATCCAGGGAGGTTGTGGGCTCCCCATCCTTGGAGGTGTTCAAGTCCAGGCTACAGAGGACTCTGAGCCACCTGGTCTAATGGAAGTTGTCCCTGCCCATGGCAGGAGGGCTGGAACTACATGATCTTTCATGTCCCTTTCAACACAAACCATTCTCTGATTCTGTGTTTCTGTGATCCTATTTTTCTGTGATTCCAAGGATTTGCTGTTCCAATCCTTTTCTAACTCAAACTGTATTTCTGGAGCAATTAGAGAGCAATTGAACTGAGAAAGTCCACAACATTCTTACAAAAAAGATCCAGATTCTTCATTCTTCTCGAGGTTCTCAGGCAGACGTAGAGAGGTGCTTTGGGGAATCTCTGGTATGTCTGTCTTACTATTATAACAAGTTTTTAGAGGCTAGAGAGTTGCTAAAGGATTTTATTATCATTGACAAGGACTATTGTGAATTTCACTTAACATTTCTGAAAGGGCTTTTGTCTCTAAAAGAAACGTTCAATGACAGGTATATAACTCTTTCTTTTCTAAAAGAAATGTGTCAGTTAGTCCAATTTGAACTGTGGAATACCATAATACAGTAACATGTATCTGAAAAGTATACTGTTTGACCTAGACTGTACATACCTAAGGTTCAACATGTGGGTTCTTCAGTCCTTGCTTCAGTATTCAGAGATCCATTTTGAAAGATACTGCTTTGAGCTGATAAGGGAACAGAAGAAATCCACAAACTCTTCCAGTGAAGGTGTCTATAAATTACAATGTTCCTTTTTTATTGCTTGCTCCATGCAAAATCCTTTAATGTTTATAGTTTTTAAAAGACTACAGGTATTCACACAGTACTTTAGAATAATTTGTATATACTCAAAACTGTTGAGTATATACCCTTACCACTGTTATTAGTTTGCAGTTGTGAGTTGTAACTTTTGCATACTTAAAAAAATTGTTAAATAGGTAACACAAATCATATACTTGTTCCTAAAATTCAACAGTTCATCTTCACTATAAATTCAGATAAGAAACGTGTGATGCATATTTTGGGTGCAAAAATTTCTTTCCTTCTTGGAAGCATAGCTTGAACACACACTGCTCAAGAAGGAAGTGTTATGATCAGAATTAAAGGAGAATAAACAGAACTGAATGTATGTATTGCAAGTTGATCATATTTAAAAGTAGAATCAGTCATAAAAGTGCCAGCTACGGAACACTTTTTAGATGCAGGACTTGTAACCAAAGTTAGTGATCTAGCTAGATTCTGTCCTAGGGGAGATTGTGAGTGCACATGCCAAACTGATATTTAAAAGACAGAGTCTATACAGAAGATGGTCTTTAAGAAGAGAAAAGTCCCAGACATTTGCTGTCTGTGATATACAGGGAAACATATAAATAAAGACTAAGTAGAACAAAGAAATGCAAATGAAGCGTATTTCCACTCAAAGACACAAAATTTCATTGTTTTTATCTTTAAAGGACTCTGCTAAAATGACTTTTTGATGACGGTGTCCAAGTGGGTCCTACAACCACTGAGACAAAGAAAACGCTGCCTGAATAGTTCAGGCCTTTGCCTTGTCCTTGTCTTTTTGCCGTAGCTGCAAGACTCTTCGGAAGAGTCCAGGAGCCTGTGTTCAGGTCTGACCTGGTTCTGACCAGCAAAGACAAACTTGGCATTGTAACTTCTATTTTCACTTTCTCACAGACAAGAATGGTGGAACCTGCTTAGCCACTCTGGCTTACCAGTCAACATCAGCTTTGTTTTATCTGCCTAAAGGCTCTTCAACTCACTATAACAATGTTAGCACAATTCTTCCATGCACAGATTGATCTTAATGGCAGCTGCAGGTTTACCTGTCAGGTGTAGTGGTTTCTTCATGCAGCACAATTATGCTGAAAATGCACTTACTAAGTTTGGATTAAATTTATTTGGAATGGGTTTCAGAAAATTGCAAAATGAGAAAGTTTCGTAAGAAGAACCATATTAACTGTAATTTCAGCAACAGCTATTTTTTTTTAAAATCTCATTGTCACTCTTACATATTATGTCTTTAAACTTCAGTATGATTCTTTCTCTTTTTAGAGCACAGCCTCAGCATTAGTTAGGTAATGGGATTTATGATTTTGTTTACATCAGTTGCCATGGAGACCCACCATAAAAGATCAGTTGCTTGGCAACTGGGTATTGTGGAGCTGCAGTGGAGGGAGGAATTTTTTGTCTCTCTGAAGGGAGGGCTTAAGGAATAATGAAAACTTCTGCTCATACTTCTCATGAATGCTTTATTTTCAAGGTCAACCAAATGTTTTTTCAGTAAAGACTAATGCACTTTTCTTCAAAAGATGCACCGTAAAATGTTTCTCAAAGATTATCCTGTCTCAGAGTAAAGGACAACCAGCTTAAGAAGTTTTTATTCTCTTCATGCTCTTGCAATATAAGGGTTTGAGTAACTGTGGGGCAGCCATAATGAAACAGGTCTCTTATTTCCTGGCTATTCTGCATTCATTAACAAATGAACTACTGTACATTCAAAGCCCTCTCTGATCCCAGATAATGCTGTGATTTTTCTTCACTGAATTAATGTTTAGATTTTTGTAACTGTAGATTTACATCTCATTTCATTATAACATCTTTTAAACCAACTTTTTACTTGCAGTGTAATTTAAAACTGAGACTCTGGAGTCTTATTATTCTAACATATAAGCAAACTTAAAGAAAAGTATGATAGAATAGAGTTTTGCAATATTGGAGTGTGGTTAAAAATGATTTATACATGCTTGAATATATGTGCTATTCCTATATATGAGATATGGTATCCCTTTGTATGAGATGTGTACACTATGTATTTCAAATTATGAAATCAGCTTTGTGTGAGGTAACTGTTAGATAAAAGTTTAAGCTTGTGTTTAATTTGAAACTCAGGTTTTGGGGTCCTTTGAAATAATTATCTGCCTATCATTTTTTATGATACATCTATTTTTAAACAGACTTCTTTCTTGGGATCACCTTCAGCTTATTGTGAGACTGTAATATTTTCTCTTTAATACTACTGTTTCAGAACTGAATCAGTACTTTGATTGTAGACTACCTTAGTATTTCTGAGGTTTGAATTCTACTGAATTACTCCGGATAAATCTACACTACCTTTGTGTCACTCTGTGTAATGGAGATTCATCTAATTGCTTGGTAAGTGGTAGAAGTCTGACTCCTGCTCACATTGTTAAACATCTGAATCTTCTGGGCTGGACAGGTTTGGTCCAAGCGCTGTCCTTGTGGGAGCATGGCCAGCAGGGAGACGTGGAAGTGATGTATGACAGTAACACCATCTTGGCAACAATTTTAACTTCTGGCTAAATAATTACAATATACTATCTATCTCATATAAAATTATGAAAGAGGTGCTGCTATTGACAATTACTCAAAATAGAGGAAATTACCTGTATGGCTGTGCATTTTAAGTGATTTGACAATACTTTGAACTTTTAATTCATGGAAGTATCTATGACGAGCATCTAAAAAGGAAGGGAAAGAAAATGACACCCTGATATGTGTAATATTGCTTTTAGTCAACACAGAATCACACATAAATGTGCATGATTGCTAATATCAAGGACATTAGAAAAATATGTTGCTTAGAACTATTACCAAAATCTGGTTATACTCTAGTCTCATGTAAACCTCATATTAAATACCTCACTATCTTTTACCCAGCATGGAAATCTGGGTAAAAGATGCAATTAAATGCAATTAAAAATCTACTTTGTCCTGGACATTATTATTGAAAATAAGCAAAGCCCTGGTGCTATGACAGGAGTGTGGCTAGATTTCATTATTTTTCTGGAACAGAAAGACTGATGCAAACACCAGGTAGATTTATCAGATCAAATAGCAGTAGATTCTGTTATGTGATGCAGGTAGGCAACCATTCCATGAGGGCAAGCCCCTGGGTCTCCATGAGAAGACTTCAGAAGACAGATTATGCTTCTTTAAACCTTTATTACAAAAATAAAGGAGAAGATGGACATCATTCTGCAGTGTCATCTTGTAATGAATCAGAGTGTTGTGAATTTACAAAAATGCCCGGTTTTAAGAAAATAACACCTGGTTTTAAGAAAACCAGGCAACAGTCCACTGTAGCAGATTGCAAAGAGCAGTGAAAGAGCAATTTAGATTAATTCTGAGTCTTTAAAAGGTAATTAAGAACTTCTGTGGCTGCAAGAGAGGTCTGAGTCAGGAGATTACCCTCCACAGGACAGAGACAACTCCATCTTAAAGACCACACAATGAATTTCACCCTTCCCACCTTTCTCATCCTAACAGCCACCACTCAGCTCTCCATGGTCTTCTCTCAGCTTGGCTTATTCCCTTGTCAGCCTTTGGCATAAGGACATTCATCTTGTGTTTCACTCCTGGTTTCAACAGCACATTCTGCCTGCAGAACTGCATCTCTAGCCAAATTGCACTTGCAGCACCTTTGGTTAGATTCATAGTTAGTGGCTGTGGAGTGATTCCACATTCCAGAGCATGAATTATTCCTATGGGTAAGAGACTATGAGGGGCTTGCTATTTGCCACAAATTAGACTACTCTTGTTGGGTTTTTGTGATGAAACAAGGTCCAGACTTTTGCTGGAGGTTTGTGACATTTCTCCAGAATTCAGTGTTCCTTGAAATTTCTAGAAAGTTGACTTCTATGTGCTGGATCTAGGCTAGTCTTCCTACCTGGTGTTCACAAGCCAAGCGTTTGTTTTTAAGATTGAAGAAAAAGAATGATGGAGAAAATTTTTTTCCCTGTAGACCTCTTATTTTTATCAGGGTCATTGCAGATACTCCCACAATTAATTTTTTTTTTTTGCTACATTTTTAAAGAATAAAAATATTAAGGGGGAAAACCTGCTGCTTATCAAAGAATGTGTTGCTTCCAGAATTATGGAAGATTAAAGTCTGTCTCTTGTTAAAGTCTTTTTCTACAAATGAAAATACAAACAAATATCAAAATTTCTCTACACTTTTTAAAGGCAAAATAAAATATTCAGGCTTTGTCAAACCCCTGTTGTGATGTTTTATTGCTGTTTACAAAAGTTAATGTAGTAAATATTAGTATTTCAATTCATCCTATCTCCAATCTATAAATTAAATATATTCTTTAGTATTTCCATCAAGTTTTCATCAAGAACAATTTTTTTTCCTCTCCCCTTGGTGGTCTCCATCAGCCTTTAACTGAGATTGCAACTGCTGTTATGATAGGTGATTAACATCCTGCTATGGTCATCTTCACAGCATCTTTACTCTTTCGTCACCATTTTGCACCACACACAATCCTAGTACGCCTCATAATTTGAAAGTGCCTGTTTTATTGCAAAGCAGCTCATTAGTCTGTGAGGACTGACCAAAGTACTTATAAGGCAGGTCTACTTTGAGAAAATAGTTTTCCAAAATGTAGCCATTGATGCACATTTTGGTGATACAGGATGATTCTACTCTTGCCTGGGTGTAGAAGTCCACTTCAGCTTTTTTGTGTTCAGAATTTCAGAGTTCTGTTTCTCTATAACTCCTTAATATAATTTATCTTTTGTGATTATAATGTTTCTTTAAAATGAACAAAACGTGGCTGTGGAATAATGGAAATTAGGAAGATTGTTGATATTAAGAAAGAAAAAATGTTCTTAATTTAATGTATCTGCTTATCTAGTAAGTGTTTCAGGAAATATGTATTTGCTTTTTTGAGGAAAACTTTCCCTCTTTCATTTTACTGCAATTACCACTGCAGCATCAGCACAGCTAAATATTTATTTTTGGTCATGCATTAGCCAAACCAGCTATCTTACACTGAATTTCAGCCAGCACAAGAGCTCAGTTTCTGCAAGTAGAATTTTTTCTTACCAATGATTCATTTTAAAGTCAAAGAGAGAGGAGCTGAGGAATAGTTTTTAGCTAGCCTGAAGCCACAGGCTACTAGTATCATCCTAGCTTAATATGTATATTGATATACATCCAATATAAACATTATATCACCTATGAAAAAACACATCCTCTCTGAGAATCCCTTCCCTTCCCTTCCCTTCCCTTCCCTTCCCTTCCCTTCCCTTCCCTTCCCTTCCCTTCCCTTCCCTTCCCTTCCCTTCCCTTCCCTTCCCTTCCCTTCCCTTCCCTTCCCTTCCCTTCCCTTCCCTTCCCTTCCCTTCCCTTCCCTTCCCTTCCCTTCCCTTCCCTTCCCTTCCCTTCCCTTCCCTTCCCTTCCCTTCCCTTCCCTTCCCTTCCCTTCCCTTCCCTTCCCTTCCCTTCCCTTCCCTTCCCTTCCCTTCCCTTCCCTTCCCTTCCCTTCCCTTCCCTTCCCTTCCCTTCCCTTCCCTTCCCTTCCCTTCCCTTCCCTTCCCTTCCCTTCCCTTCTCTTCCCTTCCCTTCCCTTTATTCTTCTGTGCTTACCATGCCTCAGAAGCAGAGTGACCCAAGGGAGGGTTTACTCTATCATAAGTCAGATATTTATAGGTCTATATGTCAGAGAGGATGAGCTGCAGGGGCCCTTCTCCTTCTGGGGCTCTGGATAAATCCCATTTTCCAATACCCACAGACACCTTTCTCAGTTTAAGGGTCAGATCTCCTTTGTAACTTCCTGGTGTTTTGTTCTTCTGAGGACAGCTGAAAAAGTTTACTTTGTTGCTTTTTTCTTTTTCAGTCATGAGGTAAAATGTCATTATCTGACATCAAACTGGACGATTTGCAGCCATTCTAAAGGTTTGCTGAACTAAGGATCATAGAATGGCTTGGGATGGAAGGACCTTAAAGATAGTTTAGTTCCAACCTCATTGATGTAGACAGAGACACCTCCCACTAGACCAGGTTCCTCAGACCTCCATACAACCTGGCTTTAAACACTCCCAGGGGTGGGGCTCAGCTCCCAGAGATGGGGCACAACTTCTCTAGGCAACCTTTTCCAATGCCTGAGCATTTCCACTGAAGAGAATTTCTCCCTAATATCTAATCTAAATCTACTCTCAGTTTGAAGCCATTGCTCCTTGTCCTATCACTGGATGCCCTTGTAGGTTTTCTTGAAGGCATCCTTTAGGAACTCTAAGGCTACAATTAGTTCACCCCAAAGCCTTCTCTTTTCCAGTCTGAACAATCCCAATTCTCTCAACCTTTCCTCACAGAAGAGGTGCTAGGTGCCTCTAATCATCTTGGATCTTCCTCTGGATAACTGCTCCCACAGTCCCTGTCCTCCCTGTGCAGGCACCCCAGAGCTGGCTGCAGGGTTCCAGGTGGGCTCTCCCCAGAGCAGAGCAGAGGGGCAGAATCCCCTCCCTCCCCTGCTGCCCACGCTGCTTTGGATGCAGCCCAGGACACGTTTGGCTCTCTGGGCTGGGAGTGCCCATGGTTGGGTCATGTCCAGCCTCTCAGCCACCAGCACCCCCAAGTCCTTCTGGGCAGGGCTGCTCTCCATCTGCTCATCCCCAGCCTGTGCTGGTACCAGGGGTTGCCCTGACCCACATGCAGCACCTGGAACTTGGTCTTGTTAAACCTCAGGAGATTCCCATGGGCTCGCTTGCCAAGCTTTTTCATATGTCCCTCTGGATGACATCCTGTCCTTCAGGTGTGTCAATAGCACCACTTAGATTGGTGTCACCTGCAGATTTGCTGAGGGTGCACTTGATCCCTTTGTCTGTCATCAATGAAGATATTAAATGCCACTGGTCCCACTACAGACCTGTGGGGGACACCACTCATCACTCGTGTCCATGAAGAGTCAGAGCTGTTGACCACTACCCTCTGCATGTGACCATCCACCCAATTCCTTATCCATCTAAGAGTCTACCCACCAAATCCATCTCTCTTTGATTTACAAAGAAGGTTGTTGTGGGCAACCATGTCAAAGACTTTACAGAAGTGCAGATAAATTATGTCTATAATCCTTTCCTTGTACTCTGAGCAAGTCACTCCATTTCTGGTGGCTGCTCCTGTCTCAGGGAGGCCAGAGTTTGACTCCACCAGTATCTCTCCCTTTCTGATTCTCAATCCTTTACCATTCAACATCATCCTACAGAAAAGAAAATAATATAGAAAAGAAAAAAGAAATAAATCTCACTCCCCTGTCAAATAATAAATTCAATTATGACTGCAGTCTTAACATCCTGGAGATGGATTTTCTTTTATCTCTCCTGTTCTCTAGAAAGTTTAGCTTTTCGTTCATATCAGAATCAAAATACCAGTGTGTGAGTACTGTGACAGAGTAAATTCCTACCCATCCCTTGTTCTTTGTGGCCTCCTGTGAGGCCTTTTTCCAGAGAGCTGCCTTTGACTAGGGACTGCGGCTAAGTCTTGTCTGCATGGGTATGCTATCAACAAAAGAATGCTGGCTCACTTCCTTTCTTCATGCCTAATTAGCCAGAGAAGAAATTTTCAAAGATATCCAATTGGAGTTGGTTTCATGTGAATTCTGAGAAAAGTTTTGTTATTTGCTTTTTTTTGTGAAGAAATACACAGTTTCAATGAGATTTTCTGCCCCTCCCCTTTTGCTTTGAAGGAGTGTATGAGAAAAAGTTAGCAACTCAAAAATATTGTGAAATGTGTTATCCCCAGAAACAGCTCCTTTAGCCTTTCTTCCCTAAGATTTTATGAGGACATTTTAAAATATTGGGGGACTTCTCCCCAATCCGCATTTATTCTACTTTTGTACTGCACTGCACTGTAGTTATTTTGTTAATCACTACAATTTGGAACAAATCATAGTTTTTGAAAGCAGTCTGTCAAAAGTATAGGAAAGGTCTCAAAATGTTACACATGAAAGGACTTTGACCTGTATCTTTTTCTTGTAATGCTTTCTTCAGAGAAAACACTCGCTGTGCCACTGAGCTGGCTGTGCCTTCTCATCTGGTTTCCAGCAGCTGGCACTCCTGGTGGTGTCTCTTGGCCAGCATACATAAACAGCTTGGGACTGCCCACCCACATTTGCTATGACCACAGGTCTCAGACATTCTCTGGGACTCAGCTGGATTTTCCTAGCATCTTTTTTGAACCTTTGCTAAAAATGAGTGTGATCTGGATAATCACAACTGAACGGCCTGCTATCAGTTAATCTGTGAGCTGCAATTAAATATAAACAGAGCGGTGTGTGTGCCGTCTGCTTGCCATGGGCCCAGATTTTCACCCCTGTGATGCCGACAGTTGGGCAGATGATGTAAAAAATGTAGTCCCAAACTTGGGTAGTCTCTTGAAAACCTAGGTTTGTGTATCAGTGTGGGTTTGTATACACGCACCACAGTATTGGCAACAGCTACTGTACAGGCTGCAATCCTTTGAAGCTTTTTCTTTCTGAATTCTAGCTTACGTTTACATCCCAGTCACTCTTTAAAATCTCTCATGGGTTACCTGTTTCTTATCCTTCCTCTTCTAGCTAAAACGGAACTTTACAATAATTATGCTTTTCACAAACTTTCAAAAGCATAGCTTCATCCTCTGGTCTCTGTAACTGTAGATAAAAACACAGCCACCATAAATGACATTCATTTACTGTTTCTGGCATGCATCACAGACACATGTGGAATACACTTCTAGAAGCTCTGTGAGTAATTCTTGTCACAGGAACAAACTGGAATCTAATTTTTTAAATTTCAAATCTGTAAAGTGGAAAGCATAAAATTTACTATATAATAACACTATATCACATAAAATGTTTGAATTTTGCAGTTGCAATGCAATGCTTCCACTAAGGTTGAAAATGCACAGTAACTTCTAATGCAATTTTGCATGTTCTAACTTCCAATAAAGCTATGGCTTGGAAATTTTTATGTTTTCCCTGAAGATTAATTTTTTCTTTCCTTGTAAAAACAAAAATTCCCTAGGAAATACATATTTGAGAAGATTTAAGGTTCAGAAATGAAGGTTGTTACTATTAAAGTGGCATGTTTTGACTTTCTGAAACAAAATGAGACAAAAGCAATTGAAAACAAGCAGTACTAGCCTACTTTACTAAAGGCAAGCTTACAAAGGCAAACAATGTGTATACCATCACCTTTTGAGCACATTACAAAATAAGGTATATTTTGTAGATAATGTACAACCAGATTCAAAGAAACTGGCAGGATAGAATCACTTATGCCTAAGGAAGATATAACTGAGCAGGCAGGAATGTAGATGAGATGGAACATCCACAGGATATGGACAAGAAATTGTGGTGATAACAACCAATAAAGATGAGGCACAAATCAGCACAAATATCTAGAGATAGTTGTCCAGACTAATACCTCCAGAATTTCTCTTTATTTTTTTAGAGATTGTTTGACAGCACCCTCTAGAAAGCTGATTCCTTGTAGACAGATCTCACAAAATTTTTCACTGAAAGAGAAAAGTGTACATTGAAACATGGGATGTAATGACTGGGAAGGAAGAACGAAATAAACTGGTATGAAATATTTCAAAAGTCTGAAGAGAATATTCTGATTTTTTCTTTTAATAGAAACTTGAAAGTCCATTTGAAACAGACTTCAGCAACTAAACAAGAAAACAGAAGAAACCTATCAAAATTAAGAAGGACTGTTTTGATAGCCTTTTAAAGTAATACTGCAAGACTGAAATTATTTATTTAAATCCATTTTTATACAAATTTTCTAAATATAGCACATTGATTTGAGTTTAAATGAAAACAAATTTTGAAATAACATTATTACCAGTTCCCACACAGCTCCTCTTTGAAGTCTTTAGCTGTGAAGTCAATTAATAACAAAGATAAATGCCAGATGGGTTTTTGCCATGTGGATATTATGTGAGCTGAATTTTTTCTTTTTCTTGTCCTTTCTGTTTTCCTTTATTCATGTAAAAGTGGGAGATTAAATTCAAGAAAAACAAGTTTTGATATGTCCATAAGTGAAAACTATGTTTGTAAAAGTTCAGGAGTCTATCCTAGATTTCCTCCTACAGTATGGTGTCTAACCTTCACCATGGTCCAAGACTGAAGATGGACAGGCAGACATTTTGTTATGAGATCCTGAGTGACCAAATTCATCCCTTTGGACCTTTGAGTGGTCAAAGGCCTTCCAGAAACCCCAAAGTTCTACTTTGATCTTGCATCCAGTGACACCAAAGCTGGACTCCCAATCTTGCTCCTCAGCCTTCCCAGGAAATCCTCTGTCTTATTGTTAACCTATTTAAGTGTGAAAACCAACAGCTTTCTGCCCTCATCAGATGGAAACAAAAAAACTGCTCACTCAGAAAGGTTGAGGAGATTAATCAGAAGACTGCTAAACCTCTATTCATAGTTCTACTCTATCTGACATAACAGCAGTGTGGGACCTCCTGGGATTAACTGCTTACAACACTGTTAATTTCTCTAGAGCTGTGTTCCTTTTAGACAATTTGATAGTCTAATTAACAACAATACTATGTGAGAATAGCAGTCTGTCCTACCTTTCCTCTTGAGGAAGGATGAGTTGGGGTTTTTGATGTGCCACATTCCCGGAAACATTACATCCTACTTCAGCTCTCTGAATTAGTTTCTGTACCACTGTAGGCATGTGAGCTGTATGATTCCAGATAAGGCTGTTCGCAGGCCTAATCTTATTTGTGCAAATTTTAAGGATTCACTGAGGACTTATATCATCCTTCAGCCTGTCTTTTTCATTTAGTTTCCTGGGTACAAGTTCCATTCTTGTCTTAGGATACTGTAAACTTGTATTTTAGATCATTGTATTAGCAGTGTAAATTTTATGTCTGATTTTTTCTTTCACATAGTATATCCAACAAGGTTTCTAATACACTGTCATGCCTAATTTTCCTGGTGTCTTGGAAAGCTCATAACTTTTGAGGGCAAGGAGCTGTATCTTATTCAGAGAACCTTTCAGAAGTTCCTCCTGGCTCTTTCGGGACTTCAAGTCTGTGACTACCAAACTTTCAGGTATTAAGACTGCCAAACTGTTTACCTTACTATAAAGACTGCAATTCCTCAGACTCAAAAGAGGCCCAATGATACTGCTTCCCTTTGCCTTCCTGAACTGTAATCCAAGCCTAACACCTAAATATGGTTTTAACTTTCACCTTCTGAACTCTTCTGTTGATTATTCACATGTTTAAAGTTCAGTGAGATTGTAATACACATGTTCAAGTTACTTGCTGCATGCTCTAATTAGAAACACTTTTGGGATGCTTTTAAGAATGTTTTACCTTTCAAAAGGGTTATTCTGATATCCTCAAGGAATGGGGCTTGCAAAACAGAAAGTTGAATTTGGCCAAAAAGGCAACTTCAAACACAAGAAGTTTTCATAGAATAAAACCACCCTGCTGACAAAAACACTTGGAATGAAGAATGCTCTGCTGTAAAATTGTCTAGAATAGTTTTCATGAAGGCTACTGCTTCTTGGTTTGCACATTCACAGCAGCACAGAATCATTCAGGTTATAAGGGGACTTTGGAGATCATTCATTCTAGCCTGCCTAAAGCAAGTTTCACAGGACTTTACCCAGATTTTTTCTCCTGCTTTACTCTTGCACTGACAAGGTTGCTATAGCATCTCTCCTTGTCACCTCCTGCCAGCAGCCACTCTACAAGCCAGGTCTGAGGTGTGGCTCATAATCAGGAATAGCACCAACCCTGCATGCTCCAGGCAATGTTCCTTCACTGCAGACTGACTTTTCCTTTTTACACATTCTCCTTATATTGTCCCTAGAGTTGTCAATCCTAAGAATAAGGAGCAAATATTTCTAAAATAGCCATATAGTTCTACTGTACTGAAATAAATGGTTGAATATAAAACCATGCATCTCCTACTTTAGGTCTATATTATTTCCCCTTCATCTCTATTACCTGCTATTATCACTCACATAACTAACTTACATTAGTCCAAAAGAATAACTTTTTAAGTCCCATTCATAACTACTGATGGAGATGAACGTTTACATTTGGAATTTTAAGGATGCTTGTCAGCAATATTGCTGCAGGCTCAAATTATCTGGGACCTGTAACAATGTGATATGAACTAGCTGAAACTAACTAGAATAGCAAAAAACCCACAGCCCTTAATGTGTGATTTATTACTGAATAAACAGAAAACTCAACTGATCACAGTTAGTACCTATTTTGCAAAATATTTTAATACCTTGAAATAAAATTTAAAAACATTAGGAAATAGAAGGCAACTATCATTGGTTTTGGCATGGCTATTAAGAAAAAAGACACTTGAACTCTGAGTAAAAAAATGCGACTACTCATACACTGTGCAATAAGAATAACAGTTTAGCACATCTCAGGAAAATTGTTTTATTGGATATTATTTATGTTATTTGATATCGTGTCAAAAATTTATTATGATAACCCAAGTTACACACACAATTGATGATGCTCTGTATTTGCTGAGATACTGTAGTGCCTGCTTTTTCACATGGCACAGCAAAACGCAGGAACTACTTAATTTCACTATGCCATGCATGTATTTTGCAGGACAGAAAATGCATCATTGCGGGATTTCGTGTTCACAACATTTTTCTTTAAACATATTAAAACCTTCTCTTTTTCTCATTTTCTGGTTGGATACTCATTTCACAAACAACAGTTCCAAGTGATGATACTAATCTCAAATTCTTCACTACCACCTATTTTCCAGGTTTTCATAAACTGGTGGTGTTTATCTGCCTGGTTTTGCCCAGAACAGACTAAGGACACACGTTGTTTTGGGCTGGGGTAGCGTTAACCTTCTCAGTGGATGGCATGGGGCTGAGTTTTGGATTTGTGCTGGACAGAGGGTTGATAATGGAGAGATGTTTTTGTTGTTGCTGAGCACAGCAGGGTTCACACAGAGCCAAGGCCTTTTCTGCTTTTTGTGCTACCACTATGGTGAGGAAGCTGGGGGCAGGCACAGGAAGTTGGGAGGAGACATGACCAGGACAGGTGACCTGAACTGACCAGAGGGATATTCCAGACTGTATGGCATCATGCTCAGGTTATAAAGCTGAGGGAATGAAGAAGAAATGGGGAACATTTGGAATGATGGCATTTGTTTTCCCAAGGCACTGTTATGTGCGATGGGGCAGCGCTGTCCTGGAGATAGCCGAACACCTGCCTGCCCATGGGAAGCAGTGAATTAATTCCTTGTTTTGCTTTGCCTGTTTGCATGGCATTTGGTTTCTCTGTTAAACTGTATTTGTCTTAGCCCATGAAGGCTTTTACCCTTCCAATTCTCCCCCTGACCCTGTTGGTGGGGAAATGAGTGGGTGGTGCTGATAGCTTGGCTGCTGACATTTGCCACATTTGGTAAATTCTGGCAAAACATGTTAGAATAAAACAGAAGGTGAAAAAGGAGAAGTCATCTTTAACTTGCACAATTAGATCTGGTAGAGACTATCTGTTGCTAAATCCAAAGTAAATTGCTATATACTTCATTTTTTTTAAAATAAACAATCTTAGAAATAATAAATTAATTTTCAAAGGGAGTTGAAATATTAAATAGGCAATTATTTGCACATGGAAGTAATGATGATTTTAATCCCACTTCTTTTTGCTTGGAAATAAGTCAAAGAAACAAAAAAATTAGTACCTCTGAAAATTAAAATCTGGCATTAGAAATAGATAGATTTGCAATAATTAGTTACTTGAGATTCAAATGAAAATATATGCAAAAATATACAATTAAGAATTATTGTATATTGCCTTCTTTGCTCTTGCTTGAAGAAGCAGCAGCATTTCCTCACAATTTCCGGGAAAACCTCTGTGTTTTTTCTCTTACAATGTTTTATATATTTTTTCATTACAGAAACAATATTTACATATATAATTATATATGGAATATATTTAGATATATAATTATTATATTATTATATTTCATTCAAATATGTAAATCTATGTTTGGTAAGATACCCATGAATGACTAATGCCTATCCCTACTTAAGCCAGTATACAACCGACTTATGTAAGACCCAGGGACTGCAGAAACCAAAATTAGGTTAACATATAACTGATGTACCTTTGCAGGTTCTCTTCTCCTCTCTACTCTTGCCAATGCAAAACAGGGTTAATTGCCATTGTCTTTTAAAAAATCATGTTTTTTAAAAGACTTTATTGTAAGGGAGTCTTTTTTCTGAGATCTGAAGTTTTATCACAATTGAAACTAATTCCAGTTAGAAACTAATTGAACTTATTAGAAGTACTAACTTTTATTCTTTATTAAGAAACTATTTTTCTTAATAAAATAAGTACCAGACTGCTGAACACTTATTCATGAGTTCTGAAGGAAGGAGTACATTGTGAGCTAAATTAAAAGAGGAAATCAGTAGACAGATGTCACTGATATTACCAAATAAATTCTTACCTGCTCTGGGAATTACATCATAACAAAACTGCATTTTAATATATGTATATAGTTTTAGTATGCTCAGAAAGAGTGCATCCATCATGAACAGCCTGATAAACCCTGAAAGACATGTTAAAGTAAAGGACATTATGAGATGACATTGCTGGATTTATTAAGTGAGGAAAAGATTAAAGAATCTTTCATAAAGATTGTCACCTCCATAGTCCTCTCCAACCATTGCCTCTCCTCTCACAGACATGAAGAAATTTTGACATGAGGCAACAAATACTAAATAAAATTGATAGGGTTGTCTGGATTAAGCTATTAAAGGACACAGTCTTACCTCTCCTGATGAGAATTTTTGTTTTGATTCCAGCAGAACTTATTCATTTTACCAAAAATTATTAATCTGATTGATAAGCAGAAGGACTATTTAAAAGAATGATTGATATGATTAACCACTTAAAATCAGTACAAAATGACATGCTTTATTCATTCTCCAGAAAAGGTCCTGCTAAACATACCCATTTCATTGTGAATTTAGTTAGAGGTTTTGTCCCTTCTGTAGCAGTCACTTGAAGATCAAGCCCCATATTTCTGTTATTTACTGCCCACTTTAGAGACTTCAGTGGGAGCTCTGAAACTGCAGTGAAGGCAGACTAATTTTAAAATACACTGCAGCCATTATTTGAATTACATTTCCTTTTAAGTTCATTACTTCTTTCTCGAATTACATGCTATATGAGTCTCGCTGCTTGGCTTTGCTCTGTCCTCTGGAGAAAGGCTGACTCTTACTTGTAGTACAAGAAGGTCATGCATTTCAATCAGTTTGCAGTTGTGAACAGAAATTATGGCTTGGTGACATTTACTCTTTTTGGTTTTAACTGCAGTCCTTGAATGGTGTGCTAGTGTGGAATACCACTGTTTTTTAATGGTAATGCATAACCACATACCTTTAGCCTGAGATAATTTCCTCTAATCTCTAAAATAAAACATTCATGAAGAGCTATTGATTAAGGCTCAAAAAATGAACTTACAGGCTCTTTTGTTTCAAAGCAAGTGATTTCTCTTCTTCTGGTAACAGAAGGGAAGTCCTGGCTCCTTAAAAATCATAACTGTAATCAAACTGTCATCCTACTTCTTGTGGCAACAAACAGAAAATGCAATAGAGGCAGCTTTGCACTGCAGATAAGTGGGGTTCGTTTAGTCTCAAAGGCCATTTATACAAATCCCAACTGAAGTGTAAGACATCTGGGAAATGTATTTACAGTGACTCTAGGATCCTTCTTTTCTCACTGGCTTCTTGTGAAAACCCAAATGAATCACAGTCTGGAGTCTGACTTGAAGCTGAGAAAATACTCCTTTTAGCAAAAGAAGGAGAGTTAATTACTCCCTCAGTTTGAAGGGCAACATGAAAAAAACAGTCTTTCATTAATTCCTAGGTAATTGTATGCTTGGAAGCATGGCAAAACTGTATTTTTTTGTACTCAGGAGAATTTTGTGTGAAGAGAGAAAAAATGCCCAACTTCAGGAGCTCTACCTGAGGTCTGTGACAGGTGACTCCACAGAAGGAGTCAGATTAACCAGGTCTGGAGAAGACAAGGCCTTGGTGAAGGACAAACATCTCACAGTATTCTCTGAGAAGCCAGACCTTTTGCAGCTGATTTCACCTTGTCCATGACAGGACCAAGTACAAGAAAATTCAGCAGGGAGGTCTGCTGCTGGGTTTTGTCCTGGCTACCACCACTGGGCTGCTCCTGGCAATAGCCTATGTGAAGTGCCATCCAGCAGCCAGGTAGGTTTTACTGGACATGCTTGGACACAAATGACATCAATAGGAATTTTACTGTTAACATGAAGATCCCTCTAATTGTCAGAGCATGGTATGAGGGGTCCACACAGATTGCAGGCCATGGTCATGGCAACTGCACCTCCATGCTACAGATCCCACTAGTGTATAGGCATACTGGGAATAAAGACCCGCATTCGTTCAAAATGCTCTTCCTGCCCTGCCAAAGGATGCACAAAAGGCACAGCACAAGAACTAAAGATTGAAGGTGCTGGAGTCCATGAATGCTGGCGACTTTTTAGGAGCCCTGTGTTTAGAGTGCAGAAAGAGGTAATTCCAAAATATCGGAAATCAGGCAAGAGGGCCGTGAGGTGGGCTTGGGCCAGGAAGAATCTTCTAGAACTTAGGAGGAGGATGAAAGTGTATGGACACTGGACCACCAGGACATGCAACATGGGAGGACTACTGAGATGTTTTTTTGCCACCGGAGGGAGAAAATGCATGTAGCCAAAGCTCAATTAAGGATATAGCTGGCTGGCACTGTGAATGACCAAAAAAAATAGCTTTTTGACGCATGTTAACAGTGAAAGAAGAAAAAATGACACTGACCCATTACTTGATGAGGCTGGTCACCTCACAAATTGGGATGTGGACAAAGAAGAGAGGTTTAACACCTTCTTTGCCCCTGTCTTTAATAGCATTAACATCCCTGGGTCCCAGAGCCAGGAGAGCCGGAAGATAATAACCAGAGGAAATATAAACTCCCAGTTAATTCTGAATTTTTTGTGACTTGCTGATCCAGCTGGATGCACATAAGTCAATGGAGCCTGATGGAACTCATCCCAGGGTACTGAAAGACCTGGCTGATGTCATCACAAGACCTCTCTCCACTGCTTTTCAACAGTCTAAAGGCTCAGCTGGCAAACGTGAGGTAGCTGTGGGGGTAGTGAGGCACTGGACCATGTTGCCCAGAGAAGTGGTGGATGCCCCATCCCTGGAAGTGTTTAAGGTCAGGCTGGATGGGGCTTTGAGCAGCCTGCTTGAGTGGAAAATGCCCCTGTCCATGGCAGGGATTTTGGACTAGATGATTTTAGGATCCTTTCAATCAGGATCATTCTATAACTTCACGATTCTATGAAGTGTCCCAATTTTCAAGAAAGAAGTATAAATGTAGGAAGCAAGACCCTGGTAAATACAGTCCTGCCAGTTTCACTTTATTGCATGGCAAAATTAGGGAGAAGGGTTTTCTGAGATTTATAGATACACATTTGAGAGACAATGCAGTCTTCAGTGGTCACAGACAGCACAGGCTCACAAAGGGAAAGTCTTACTTAACCAACATAATTTCCTTACGACTAGGCCACCCATCTAGCTGGCCAAGGGAAGCCAGTAGATTGGTAGTTTGGGATTTTAGCAAAGTTTTTGATACTGTCTCAAAAAGCATATAAACTAGACAAGTCTATAACAGAACTGTTGAACAATTGATAAACAGGTCTGGTCCAAATTGTTTTAGTGAAGGAAGTTTCAGTGGGCTTGTGGTGAAGTCACCAGTGGAGTTCCCCAGAGCTCAAGTTTAGGGGCATTGCTCCCCAGTGTTTTAATAAATGATCAGAGAAGCTGAATGTACATTAGGTAAGGTTGTCAGTGATGCTAAATTAGGAGGATTTATAGACTCCATTGAGGGTGGAGAGAATTGGATAGAAAAAAGACCTGTGTAATCATTAACTGAATGCAATTTAACAAGTGTTGGATCCTCCACCTGGGGTGGGGGAATCCTCATTATATTTACAAACTCAGGGATCAGAGGCTAGGAGGCAGCCCCAGGGAAAGAGATCTTGGGTCCTGGGTTGATGACATGCGCCGGCAGTGCCCTGGCAGCCAGGAGGGCCAACCTTGTCCTGGGGTACATCAGACACAGCATCTCCAGCCGGGCAAGGGAGGGGATTGTCCTGCTCTGCTCTGAGCTGGGGTGGCCTAACCTGGAGTGTTGGGGGCAATTGTGAATGTCACAACATAAGGAAATAAAACTATGTCCAGAGGAGGGTGACTGAGGCGCTGCAAATGTCTAGTGGCAAGACTTACGAGGAGCAGCTGAGGTCACTTGCATTTTTCAGCTTGAAGAGATGGCTGAGGGGTGATCCCAATGCAGTCCACAGCTTCCTCAGAGGGGCAGTGGAGTGAGAGGTGGTGATTTCCTCTTGGTAGCCACCAGCAATAACTTAAGAGAAAATGGAACAAAGATGACTCAGGGGAAGTTTAGACTTGACATTAGGGAGAGATTCTTTGCCTGAAGAAGAGGCAGGAACAGGCTCCCCAGGGAAGAGGTCATGACACCAAGCCTGTCAGAGTTCAAGGAGAGTCTAGACAACACTCTTGGCAATACAATTTATTGTTAGGCAGTGGTGTGAGGAGCAGGGTGTTGGACTTGATGGTACTTATGGATTCCTTACAACTTGAGATGTGGTATGACTCTATGATTCTAAATACTTCAGGTAATATTTCCATAGACATATAGAACAGTTTAGAAACAGTTATAGAAAATCGTAACAACTGTCACAGTCCATTTGTATCTCAAGTTTAGAGGACAAGGTATTCCATAAATTAGAAAATTTTCTAGGAAAGAAGCGTACAAATATGTTAAATAAGGGCTCTATCTCCTTTGTAGACTAGTCTAATATGTTAGTTCACTCATTCATTGCTTCATTAATGATGTTTGCAACTCATAAGTTCTCTAATTCTTAACTTGCAACTGGCAACTTACATGCCTGTGAATAAAATAGTTATCTAGTCAAGTAAGGGCAGCAGAGCTTATCCTTCCTCCCCTATCATGGTTTGTTCATTCCCTGTGTCACTCAGGGAACCACAAAAGCCTCAGTAGTCTGGCTATTGTTGGGTGCGTTTAAAAATCTTTTGGTTAGGCTGACGTATTTATGCCTTCCAGCTTGAAAGGTTTGTCCACAAAATTTCCCTAAGTTAGTGGGTTCAGAAGAACCCACAAAGCTCTCAGAGATGTCATGTTTTGCAGCCTCTACTTTGGTGCAGCATCTCAGGTGCAAAAGCAGAAGAAAAAACACACATAAGCATATGACGAAATTCAGAGATCATAATTTTCTTTTAAATTACATAAGCATACAGCCAGCACCACTTGGCAGAAAGTCTTCTGATGACACCAGCACCTGGGTGATTCTGAAGGCAGCTCCCCCTCTCTACTCTAGATTCTCAAATTTTGTCATGTCAAAGGTAAGAGAAGGGTAATCTCAAGACAAATATGCATACACGCTCCATCACTGTGCATTGCTAGGCTGAGAAACAGGGCTACAGCATCATCTGGTAAGTCACCTGAACTGTGTCACCCAGCAGCACTCAACATGACTGCAGCACCTGCACTTCAAACTCAGGCAAAGCTGAGTGACTCAGGCTTTTCCAATATCTTTTTCAAACCCAGTCCTCTGATCTTACTTACTGTCTTGTAACTTAATGTAGGAGGAGAAGGATGGGACTGATACCTGTTGGCACAAATGGCAAACTTCTTGTGGTTCTGCCTTGGCAGCAAAGCTGCGTGAAATTTTTCTAATGTGCTATATTAACAGGAAATAAATATCTGGGCCTGTCTTTCTCCTCAGTCCAGCAACAGCTGTGGTGAGTGGGAGAAACTCCAGACTTCAAGGCTTGTAGGCAGGTTTCACCTCAGTCTGCCCAACAGACTGTGATATTTGTTCAGAAAAAAATTCTCCATGTTCTGCAAGGATATCTACTTGTCAGAACAACTTTTGTTTCACAGAAAGTCTTTCAAAACTATGGCCCTGATGTAATTTCTTATTATAACCAATCTATCTGCCTATCATTCTGTCTATACACCTCCCTCCTCCTCTTCCCCCCTATATTCTGAGCTTTTCTAAGTCAGGATTTGTATTATTTGTATTTGTATTTGTATTTGTATTTGTATTTGTATTTTTTCACATTACAGTCTCCCTGCTCAGTGAGACTGTGCTTTTTTCCCAAATTATAATATTCAGTTATGATCCACCAACGATACTCCTTGTAGGATATGGCAAGCCTAGGAAAGGAGTCAGATATGTTAGTTTTCTTCCTGTGGTAAAATCCTTATATCTTCACATCCTGGCAAGGTGGCTCTCAAATCCTGAAAAAATGCTATGTCCGGTTGTCACCCTAATTACTCCACTGGAATTATTCAAACATTGATTTCTCCATCTGTTCCAGAAAATTTATTGCTGTGAAGCATATAGCAGATATGGGTCTCTCAGTCAAAAAGACAGTGTATTTGGAATATTCTAAAATAGCAAGAAGCTTTAATACTGAGGATTGCGCATATATCACATACATATGGTAAAACCTTGATGCAAAGGGAGATATTCACTGTTGCCTTTGACCGCAAAGGGATGAGGATTTCTCCCACACTCGTCAAATGGAAATAAAATGGCTACACAAAAATAAGTGATAAGACAGAGAAAAATAGAAGAAAGAAACAAATATCTAATGAAATCTTTTGAAGCTGCTCATTAAATTATTAGGTTTTAGGAATCTGAAAAATTCAACATTAGTCAATCTAACAGGAACGTTTTCATTTCTATGCCTACATTCTGTTGTGAAATGAAACATAATAAATGAAGATTATTACTAGAGATTTTTTAGTGGGAAAACGGTGACGTACAGCAGGCTAACAGACCAATATACTTAGTAACAAATAGGCACCTAAATTGTTACACACTTATAAGTTTCTCTTGTTGAAAAAGTACAGAGTGGTAACTGAGTTCCTGTCCATATCCTGAGCCAGAAGCTGCAGCTCTCTGTGGGAGGCACACATGTTGGAAAATGGCTCCACTGTTTTCTTTTGAATAGCTTTTCGCCAGGTGCAGATGCCAGATGCACGACCTTCTGCACTGCAGAAAGCTCTGGATCACTTTTGTCGCACAGGGACTTTTCCACATTAATATCATGCCCCGAGTAGGTCCCAGTATTTCAGCTCTCACTAGGAAATAAAGTCTGTGAGCACTCTGCTGAAAAGGAAGAAGCGGGAAGAGGGATACTGCAGAAGGACTGCAAGATTGTGTTTATTTGTTAATTTGGAAGTCAGTTTGTCAGTAATCGTGGGTGGATGAAGAGATGTGGTTTAATGGCCGGAGCACAGAGCTAGAAACTATAAATCGGAGCACAGAGCTAGAAACTATAAATCTCCAATTTGGTTCTGAAGCATCATTTTCTTGTGGCCTAATCCAAGTTACTTAGTCTTTCTTCAGGTGTAAAGCAGGGATACTATATATTTTCCAGGGCTATATGGAGGGTTTATTGGCTTAAATTTCTAAAATATTCCACACAGAAAAGAAATTAGTATGTCCTTAAAAACTAGATAGAAGCTTCCGCTCATGTGAGGTCTTGAAAATCTAGTATTTTACTTGCATTTATCTGAATTTCATTTCAAAGATATTGAACTCATAAAATTTGATGAAAAAAGATATTTAAAAGTCATATTATCCCTTTTCCAATGCAATATGTTTTATTCCCTCCAAAACTGTTGCAGATCTTGAGGGTTTTTTTCTCTTGTTGATGTTTGTTGTTTATTCACCACCTATATTTTTCCTCCTTTCTTCTTTATTTCCTATCTTTGAACATTTTTTGCAAAAAAAGTCCTAATATTTATAATTTTTGTCTTCAGTTACACTGTCCAGGATACATTCAGCTCAGACAAGCCTCAGTACACCTCACAGGCCCAGTTATAGCTCTGACAGCCTTGTAAACAATTACCCTGACAAACACTGTCAATTCAGTCAAATCATATGCAAGATTAAGAGCTGTAATAACTATTAGAGAGGCTGGTCGATTATTAGAAAGGATTTTAGAATCAATAGTATACAATGATGTCAATGGAAAATTACCTCCTACGAGTCAAACCTGCTCTGAGGATGGAAAGCAAGAGTTTGCTCTCAAGTTATCTTTCTAAGGTTATTAATGACTTCTAAGGAAACAGGTAGTAACTTGTTGCTGTACTACTTTGAAGCAGGTAATTGAAACATCAGTCATTCAGATTTAGAGCACAAAAGATTGAAAAATAGAAGCCTTCAACAACATGTTGATATTCATAAATAGAACACAGAATGGGAAATATCTTCAGGTTAGAGAACCAAAAATAATTATGCATAGCAAGACCCAAATCACATACTTACTCTCTTATAATTAATAGGAATATCCCTAGTTATTCCTACTCTGATAGTACCCTTCAAATATTTAGTGTTACAAATTCTTCTTTTTTCCCCCAGGTACTTAATTTACATGATTAGACATAAAATCACAATTTTCTTATTAAGTGTATGGTGAGCTCTTGGGAAGGTATGCAATAATTTACATAAACTGGGCTAAATTTGCTTTCTGTTGCAGTCAATGACAAAACTTGTTATTAGTGTTGTAGAAGGAGGATTCAGTCCCCACTCTTGTTAAACAGCAAATGAAAGCACACCTGGAAATTTATTTACTTTTTACTAATTTTTTCATTTATTTACTTTTTATTAATTTTTTCAGTTTTCAAAGTCCTGTTCAGCTGTAGGAAAAAAACCAAGATTCTGTTTTAATAGAAGGCTGCATCCAACTGAAATCCTGTTTTAAAGGTGCCAGAATCAGAAATCCTGTTATAAACTGGGACAAGAAGCAGGTCTGCTAAGACTTCTAGAGAACAAATTAACAAGTGGGAATGATTAAGTCAGAAACGGCTTGGTGTTCTAATTGAAGAAGTCATGCAGTATGATGTCACTCTCTGTTATTAGTATTTAATTGCTTTCAGAGAGAGCTCTGTGTGCTTCTTTTCTCTCTCCCACAAGAAAACAGTCACAGCATCTAAAATACATCAAGTTATAGAAGAATGTTGCTGTTTAGTCTGTTTTAAGTTCAAGTAATTAAATTAGCTAAATAAAAAACACAGAGCTGTTTATAGGCTCAGCTTTGAATTTTTCATTTTATGCATCCAGGTCTGTTTCCAGTCTCATTGGCTGGTTTAAAAACTATTCTTGAAATGTGTCTAACAAAGAATAGTCACATCCCATGACTGCACCTGGTTTGCTGAACTGGCTATTTGAATTTTTTCTCTGCAAAGTGTTAGTGTAGGGTCGTTATATTACAGAAATTGAGAGGGACAGGAGGACATTGCTGGCTACTTATCCATGCTTATAATATATTCAGAATCTTTTGGTCGTCAAAGTGTCGGGACAGATGAACTCCACTTTTACATTATAGCCAAGTAAAACTTCTAATTTTTGTTTCTATCAATTGCAGATCATCTAGCTGCCTCATATTATCTGAATGAAACTATATGTTCATACACCATTAAGAAATAAAGACTTAAATGACATTTCAAAGGAGAGAATTACATACTCTAGACTAGTTTATATTTGCATAAGGTAGCCCACATCGAGGCAGTAGAACTACTGAAGTACCATTACCCCAAGACTTGTATCTATCTTGTTTTGTTTGTCTCTGATAACATATAATATACTGAGCAAGTTTTTAATATTTTCAGCAATTCAATAATGCTATTATTCAAGAAAAAAAAAAAATTGAGCTTGAATTTTGACAGACTTCTGACTTCTTCATCTCTGAATTTCACTACATACTTTCAAAACAACAATCCTGAGAAATGTTACACATTCTCAGAACTTGCTCCTCATCACTTTGAAAAGAATGTCCAGCTCTATTTTCTATTGGCTTAGTTGCAAGGTTGAAAATTAGGTATCTTAAACACAGCTGTGGGAGACACAAGTGTGTGTGGCTTATCCCACCTTTATCTACCTACAGTGCAGCTTCAGAAAATGGCAGGAGGGCCTGCCATTTGGCAGGGCATTTTTGATGGCATATTTGGCATTTTTTTAGGGCATTTTTGCCCTAAGTTGGGCCTGCTGAGAGAAGAGAGAAGCTTGAGGATTGCTCTCTAATGAAAACACGAAATACGTTCTTTTTCTTCAGACATGGGGATTACTGTCCTACCTCAGGGCAACCTGTGACAGGCTTTTTTCTGTAACTATTTTCCTTCTTCCCGCCTAATGGGGTTTTGCCAAAAAGCAGGAATAAGTAGACATTGTAAGTGGAAAAAAGGAAGCCTTTCCATTCTTCTGTCCCTGTGATGATTCCAGAAATAAATTCCCTTCCCACTGCAGCAGCTGATCCCTTCTAACCAATGATACTGTGTTTGTTTCTCTTGGTTCTGATAAATAAAACCTGAACATACTGTGCTTCAAACAATGAAGTTAGCCACTGAAAACTTACTGAACCAGAACTGCTCTGTAGTCAGTTCTGCTCTTTTCCAGTTCTGAACCTCAAATCACTCTTTTACATGGTTGCTTGTCCTTAGGTATGTTTATACTACGTTGTTGGAAAGTGACAAAGTGGGAGATATGGATGAATAGACTCTTCTGAACAAGTTACAAAGTTCATGAAGTGAAAAGGAGAAACTTTCCCTATGGGACACCAGTGAACCTTCAAAAGCTTTACTGAGGCCTGGTATCCTACTCTTTAAATTCCTGTTACATATTTGACTGCCTCTGTACAAGGCTGGTTCTGACATCCTTTCTGTGTATCCTGGGATGAGGCTGATGTAAAAAGTTGTGTGAATGAGTGGTGAAAAGCAGCACAGGGGCTCCTTGCTTTACTTGGGAGCTGCAGAAAAGTTCAGGCAGTTGATACTTGAACTCCATGGCAGCTGTGCCAGTGCTCAGCCATGTACTTTGCTGTTTCAGGGTTTGACTTCTACTTTGTCACTGCGAACTTGCTCAGGGATCACATTGCTGATGTGGTTTCCAGAATCAGACTTGCTCTACTCTCCTTGTTCTGGCCCCTTACTTAAAAAGCTGCCACCCTACCCGCCTTGCTGTGGCTCTGAGTTCTGGGTTTACCTTCCCATATGGATTGGTGCAGTCCTGTTGGTCTCTGACAGACTGTCTGCTCCTGGTAGGCTTGTCCAGGGAGATTAGGAGGAGGTGTCATCCACTGGATGAATGTGGATGTCCTTGCAGGTCTGCCTTGGGAATGGGTGATGAGATGACTGAGAGTTTCTGGATTAGTACTCAAGGGGAACAGGGACAGGTGATTTTATTGTGGGGGTGTACCACAGGCTGCCTGATCAGGGAGACAGAGCTGATGAGGCCCACTACAGGAGTGTATGAGCAGCCTCATGCTCACAAGTCCTGATCCTCATGGAGGAATTCAGGAGCCTTCAAACCCCTGTTGAAAGGAAACACAGCAGAGCATAAGCAATCCAGGAGGTTCTTGGAATGCACTGATGGCAATTTCCTTCTCCAAGTGATAGAGGAGCCAAGGAGGAGAGGCGCTAAGCTGGACCTCATTCTCACTAACAAGAAGGGCCTGGTGGGGAATGTGAATCCAAAGGGCAGGCTGGGCTGCAGTGACTGTGAAGCAGTGGAGTACAAGATCCTTAGGGAAAAGAGGAGAGCAGACAGGGAGCTCACTGTGCTGGATTTCAATAGAGATGGCCTCAACAGAGGCTTTGACCTCCTGAAGGACTTCCTTGATAGAGTGCCATTGGGATAGAGACTTGGGGGGAAGAGGAGCCCGAGAGAGCTGGATGATATGTAATGATCATTTCCTCCAAGCTCAAGAGCAATGCACTCCAACATGCAACTTCCAAAGAGGAAGTCAGGTAAAAATACTAGAAGGCCTGTGTGGATGAATAAAGAGCTCGTGGACAATATCAAATACAAAAAGGAAGCCTACAGACAGTGGAAAGAATGCATAGAAACTGTCCAGAACAATTCCAGACAAGAATCAGATTAGGAAAACTTAAACCCTGATAGACGTAAATGTGGCCAGGGATGTCAAGAGAAACAAGTAAAGTTTTTATAGGCATGTTGGTGATAAAATGTAGACTGGGGAAAATGTGCGCCCTCTCCAGAATGAAATAGGAGAACTGGTTACTCTTGATGTTGAGAAGGCTGATGTACTCAATGGCTGTTTTGCCTCAGGATTCACAGGCAAGTAAACCAGTCACACTGTTCAAGTTACGGAAAGAAAAGCCAGGAACTAGGACAATGAAGCCTGCTCTAGGAGAAGATAAGGTTCAAAAACATCTAAGGAACCTGAAGCTTCGCAGGTTGAGAGAACCTGATGAGATATTTCTGAGGGTCCTGAAGGAGCTGGCCAAATAAGTGGCTACACCACTATCCATCATATTTGAGAAGTCATGACACTGTAGTGAAGTTCTCACTAACTGAAAAAGAGGAAACCTGAGACCCACTTTTAAAAGGGAAGAGTTGAAGCCATGTGGAGCTACAGGCTGGGCAGTTTCACCTCAAGGTGCAGCAAGATTATGGAGCAGATCCCTCTGGAAACCGTGTGAAGATACATGTGAAATAAAGAGGTGAGTGGTGACAACCAACATGGCAAATCATGCCTGACAAATTTGGTGGCTGCCTGTGATGCTGTTACACATTAAGTGAATAGGGAAGAGAAAAAAATATCGTTTGTCTGGCCTTGAGCAAAGCACTGGGCATTGTCCCACATGACATCCTCATCTCTAAAAGGGAAAGACATGGAATTGATGGATGTGTCCCTTGATGGATGAGGACTTGGATGGTCTCACTCCAAAACCAGAGAGTGGAGGGCAGTGATGAGTGGTCTCCTCAAGGGTCAGTACTGGCACTGTCTAGTGTTTGTCAGTGACAGGTGATGGGATTGGGTGCACCCTTGGCAAGGTCACTGACAGCATCAAGCTGTGTGATACAGTCACACTGCAGGGAAGCGATGCCATCCAGAGGGACCTTGGTAGGCTTGAGAGGCAGGCCTGTGTAAATCTCACAAAGTTCAACAAAGCCAAGTGCAGGCTTTGTATCAGGGCAATCCCAAGCACAAATACAGGCTGGACAGCAAATGAATTGACAGCAGAGAAAGACTCAGAGGTGTTGGTTTACAAGAAAGTTGACATGACTTTGGAATGTACACTTGCAGCCCAGAAGGACAACTGCATCTTGAGCTGCATCAAAAGGAGTGGCCAGCTGGTCAAGGGAAGTGATTCTAACCCTATGTTCTCTATTCTATTTGGAGTACTGTATCCAGCTCCAGGGTTCACAGAATAGGAAAGCTTTTGACCTGTGGGACTAATTTCATAGGAAGGACACAAGGATGATCAGAGGACTTATGAAGTCATAAGACTGGCTTATTCAACCCAGAGAATAACCTTATTTTGGCCTTTCAGTACCAAAAAGTGGTCTGCAAGAAGGCTGGGGAGGGACTTTTCACAAAAGCATGTAGTGATAGAGCAGGGGGTAATGGCTTCAAACAGAAAGATGGCCAGTTTAGGTTGGCTATTAGGAAGAATTTCTTTACTGTGAGTGTGGTGGAGTCTCCGTTCCTGGAAATGTTGAAGACTAGGCTGGATGTGGCTGTGAGTAATCTGGTATAAGGTGTCCCTGCCCATGGCAGAGGTGTTGGAGCTGTATCATCTTAAAGGTCCTTTCTTAAAAAACCCCCATGTTTGAAGATTCTAATTTTTTTTTTGCTTAAATTTGTCTTATGTTATTACAAGTAATGAAGATGCTAAACTTGAAAGAAAGTTTAAGCCATAAGGTCAGAGAAACACCATCTGTATTGTAAAGTTGCCTCTTACTGCTATAATGAACAGTGGTATTAGAATACTACTTGCATACACATCTTTTTTAGCCCTCATGAAAACACAGCTTTTCTGAAAAATGGAATTTCTTGAGTGTAACTTTTGAGTAGATAAATTCTATCTGTTTTTGACTTTTTTTACCTTCCTTCAGATTTAGAACTTCACTGTTTCCTATTCAAGCCCATCTCTGACTATGTTTTACTTGTGGTATGTGAGTATTTGTTTTAAAAGAATGAGATTTATAATATTTATGAGAAAAAACACCCCACACCTTAGAAGAACATTTTCATTTAAAGATTACGTTTTGACCACTTAGTTATTTCAGAGAAATCCTGGTGTCATAGGTTTGTTTGTTTGTTTTTTCAGATTATCATCAGAAGATCCTTATTAAAAATGTCTGAAGTTGATCAATTAAATACTTATATTAGTGAGAAGGTTTAGAGCTACTCTCAAGGTTTATTTTTATACAGAAATGTTTCAAATGGCTCAAGTTTTCCATATTGTTTTTTATTAGCAAACAAAATAATGGTACAAATATTTTTTTAATTAACATCGCTTTCAGAAGTGAGGCCTATTACTGTTTTATGTTTGTCACACAATAGAGACACGAAGACATTCTGTTCTTCAAACAGCCGAGTATAAAAGATCAGGGCTTCTCTGGCTGTCCTGGTTCTTATCATCATGAAAGTGGACACTCAAGAGCTGACTGAGGATGTTGATATATTACTTTTATGGGGAGATTTTCTAATATAATGTACATAATTAGAGACCAAAGGAACTGGACAAAAAGGATGTAGACAGGAAGTGGAGGAAGAAAGTGGTGGAAGGAAGGAAGTGGCGGGAAGGGAGGAAGGAAGGAAGGGAGGGAGGAAGGAAGGGAGGGAGGAAGGGAGGGAGGGAGGAAGGGAGGAAGGAAGGAAGGGAGAAAGGGAGGAAGGAAGGGAGGAAGGGAGGAAGGGAGGAAGGAAGGGAGGGAGGAAGGAAGTGGCAGAAGGAAGGAAGTGGCGGAAGGAAGTGGCGGAAGGAAGTGGCGGAAGGAAGTGGCGGAAGTGGCGGAAGGAAGTGGCGGAAGTGGCGGAAGTGGCGGAAGTGGCGGAAGTGGCGGAAGGAAGGAAGGAAGGAAGGAAGGAAGGAAGGAAGGAAGGAAGGAAGGAAGGAAGGAAGGAAGGATTTCTATCATGTGGTAGTACATGTACACCTTGCCACAGACTTCTTAAAAATCAGTTGAAAAATTTGGGCAAAATTTGGACAGAAGAGATTGGTAGTGGACTGGACAACACAGACTAAGAAATGAAGGCTAAAATAATTAGGCAATGTTAAACCACTTTTGTCTCCCTCCTTAAATTTGTGAACGCAGCAACAGCTTTTAGTATTGTTAGTACAGGAAAAACATCTGACTACAATTAAGTCTACATAAGTGTATTAAATTAACAAATGTTCAACCTCCATGGAAATACAGCAGTGTGAACAAACTTGTCATAGTCTTCGGGAGCTATGCATGGCCGATACCAAAATGTGATGTTTTCAATAGAGAAATTATATTCAGAAAACATATTAAAGCAACTTCATCAGGAGGAGGCATAGGAGGTGCTGAGTAGCAAGCAATATTGTAGGAAAAAGAAACATATCCCTTTACAGGCTGACTAAATGCCTATCAAGGTAGCTACCATCAGTCACAAGACAGTAAAGGTTGCTGCCAGTGAGAACTATGCTCTTTATTAGTTGATTCCCAGACTTTAGGCCACCATTTCCAGATCTGCTCTTCACATTTTAGAAGACTCTGGCTACTTAGGAAGCATCAGCTTAGAAAAAAACAGCTTAGAAATGTAGTTTATTTTGTGTAAACAACAGTTTCATGCAATGAAACAAAAATTATTCAAAAAGTATGGAAATTTTCAAGAATGCACAAATAGCTGCAAGTTGCACAGTGAGTTATATACAAGCAAAACCTAACAATTTCCTCAAACTTTTTCATCTGAATATGTGTGACCTGCATGTGTTCAAAGGTATGACAGTATGAGCTAAATATATATGACAAACATTATCCTTTTATTGATAAGCTTTTGCATAATCTCATTAACAATATTCTAAATATCGCTACTGAAACCAAGATTTCATTCAAATCTACTCAACTTTGATAATCTTTCAACTCAAGTGCAACAGTCCTCTTAATTCAAGGTTTTTTCAGTTCCCTTGGTCTTAACTGACGTGAATCAACTGCATGCCTTGACTATCTAGCAAACTTTGTTCTACAACATGGCTGAGACTAACATAGTGAAGTCTTCAAATGAAAGATCCTCTTCTAAGGATCTGAGACAAAAAAATCTTATCTTGATAATCCTAAGAAAACAAATTCACAGCTACAAACCCCCAAAGTTTAGAAAAACATTCATGCAAATTTTTCTCTTTGAAAAGATATTGTAGGTTTTTACAATATCTCAGGGCAGACCACAGCAGCTGTTCCCTATGGGCATGGAAAACACAGAAGCAAACTAGCCAACACTGAAGAAAGGAGCCAGCAAATGGGTCGACTTCCCACAGTTGACTGGAAGGAAGAAAACACAAAGAGGGGAAAAAACTTCTGTTTTCAAAGCTGTGAGGACTGAGGCTCATACATGTCTACTAGTCGAAGAAGAGTCAAATGAGTTATTACAACACTTCTTATCTAGAGTTGAAAGCATTGGTCACAGAAAGCAGAATCCAACAGCTGCTGTCAAGCACAAACTAATTTCTCTTTACTACCTGTACACAGATCTTACCCATTACTTTCATTCCTACACAACTTCTCTCCTATTGCATGGCATTTTTAACTTCTCATTGGTTATGCTTAAGCTTTCTGAGAAATTAGTTCCCTTACACTAAAAACCACCTGAGATGCTCAGAGTTTTGGCCATTAATATGTTGTAGATTCTGGGTACATGTGAGACAATACTTATGGTACTATTGAGTCCTAAAGAGACCTCTCTTCCCTCTCAAATAAAAAGATAATGTGTCAAATTCTTGCTCTTCATATACCATTAGATATAATTGCAGGAATCAGCATTAGTGAGTCAAGAATTTAATATTTTTGAGTTGGCTTTGTACAAGTCAAGAGGTTGTTATACAATAAATTTCTCATGAACTTTCCAGAAAAAGGGCATCCTAGTACCTTCAGGTCTCCATCAGCATCTATATCAATTTCAGTACCTCTTTCTTCACTTAAGATTCTAAAAATTTAGAGGGAAAACAAGATTTTATGTTTTATGAAGTCATAGATATATTTTATTACTTTGAAGAGATTTTTCCTTTATAACTTTTTCTTCAGTGTATGTGACAGTTTCATTTCTGTCAAGACTAAGCAGAAGTGAACAGTTTGTATGGCACACCCTCTTTTACAGAGGACAGGTGTGCTGGAGTTATACCTCTTGATGGTTTCTTGCATTTATCTCCATCAGCCTTGGTCCCTGGGTTAGAGAAAATTTGCAATTTGGAATGGCATAGCAATACATGTCCTATGCTACAAGAAGACAGAGAAATCCTGTTTGGTCCATCCTTGGCTTCAAGTCTTGTTAAATTGTCCTACCTGACACTGGAGCATCTTTAGCAGAATACCATGTAGGGACCCTTTCTCTGCACAGCATGGTGGCTATTGCTGGTTCAATGATTAGACATCCTTCTCTCTTATTTTAGGCATGGCTTTCGGAAACCCAGGCACTCAAAGCTAGGACAGTGTGCTCCAGAGCAGGTATTTAAAGTACTTAAAAATTGGGCACTGCAGTGGTTAATGTGCTGACATATTAAGTATCTGACACTGCTGCAAACCTCAGTGTGAGAAGGTGTTTACTCTTCCCACAGGCTGGCAAAACTGTTGTGCATTCTGTTGCATGCACAACTATGATGAATTTTGACTACATGAAGCAAGATATTCTTTGGAAATCTACTTTGGTTATGATTTTCCTGCACTATCCCTTTTAAATTAATCCAAAGCAAACTACACAATGACATCCCACTGAATCTGGTGGGAGATTTGCTGTACTAAGATTTGTAAGAGTGCTGACCGATTTGTGGGTTGATTTTGCTTTGTTTTTTTCATGCAAACATTTTGAAGGGGGGGAAAAATGTTGGTGTCTCAGAATTTTTTTGCTATGAAAATTCTTTTATTTTTAGGATTTGAATATGTACAAGTAGTATGTTTCATAGTCTTTGAAAATATAGTAAAAGCAATCGAAAAGAAAAACAGAAGAAAATATAGTACTTAATCTCGTCTCTGTAGAAACAAAGTCTATTTGGGCGAAGAAAAAGAAAAGAGTGGTGAGAAATTCCCTTCCTTGTCTTCTCATACAGGACAGTATGTTTCTTGCAAACACATAACTCTTCCCTGGCAGTCTTCTTCAAATTGAAGGAGCATTACACCAGCAGTGCAGGCTTCTGCTGACACTACTTCCTATGTATGGTAAACCCATGTTCATCAGCTCTTAATTCCTTTTGGCTACTGCTGGCCAATAAGCATTTCCCATTTTGGAAAGCTGATCAGGTCAGCAGGTGCTATATGGTGCTAATGTGGAAAACAAAATCTCCTATCTTCTGCTGACATGTTTTTGGGAAGTAAGTTGTTTTGAGCTTGTGGGTGATGTCTGACATCACTGACATCTCTGCTAGAGAGTGACAGTTTATAGGTGCACTTTTCCTGAAATAAACTAATTTTTCTAATAAGCATGAGACATATTTTTAACATGTTCTGCTAAAAGCAGATACCAAACAATTGAACTATACTATGAACATATGGTGTTCTCTATAGAGGTTTACTAAAAGGGATATGGGAAAAGTCTCTCATTTGTATTCCTCCATCTACTCCTGTATTTATATAAAAGCTTAATCTTGTTTCAAAAACTAAATCATATACGCTGGAATTGCAGGCTCCTTGTGTTTGTATATGAGGTCCATGACTATGTCTGTAACATATGGCCATGTATGTTAAAAATGCACACTGAAACTACCCTTCAAGAAACCTGAAATACATAGTAGTAGCTACAGATTACAATAAAGAAAGGTTCTAAAACCTTAGACACCACAGAGACATAAATCTAGCTGTGGTCTTTGATAACCAATTCTAACTGAAACTATTGAAATTTAGCTGACTATTAAGTAATTTTAATAGTTTTACTATGAAAAGAACAGTAAGTATGAAAGCAATTAATCGTGACTATGAGGTAAGGATGTTTATCTGAATAGGACATGTAACTAAAATGGTCTTAAAGTCTGAGAAAAATGTGACTGTAACAATTAAACCGCTTTGAAGCTTTGGTTTCAAGTGTCTACCTCCCCTTCTTTCAGTTTCATGATAAGATTCCGTCCACTTTGTGGCATTTAACTACCACAGGTCTTCTGATCAGGGAGCTGCTAAACCAAACACATACAAGCCCATACAAAGTCACTCACATACTCAGACGTGTGTTACCCTATAGATCTGGAGTGTCTGGAAAACCTTGCACATAGCAAGTGACTTTGTGACATTGCAGGTGATAACCACCAGCAATCAGAGGCTTTTGGACCACTCTGTAGACATGAAACAAAGTGTCCTATTTCCCCAGGTGACAGTCACCCACTACGTTTTTTGGTGGTGTGTACAGCATGGCTCCTGCATGGGCATGTCAGCAGCTGCTCTGCTTTACTGGCTGATGTTTCTCAGCCTTTCTAGATAATTACCTGGCCCTGCACTTCATGAGTTTGCAGAGGCACTGCAATTCCTCCTATGATCCATGATTTTTCCACACAGCTTTTTTTCCTTTCTTTTGAGCCAAGCAAAGTAAAACAGTAGCCATACGAACTGCTGGGAGATTTCCCAGTGGCAGGACTCCAACTACAGCGCCTTGCAGAAATAATGCAGACTCGAGCTAGAATTCTGCATTTAAGACCAACTATAATAACATCTTTTAATTATTTCAATATAGACAACATTAATATTCTCTCCTATCCCCATGGAATTAAAAGCAGCCATCCACGTCCATTGAGAGCTGTTTAACATTTTTCCTCTGAACTCTCATTTTTCAGTTCACAGGACACTTAGTTTCTGAATTAGAGATGAAAGGAACATCTCAGACATCAATATTTGAGATCGATGTACATTCACAAAGAGAATATATGGAAACTCCTACCTTGCAGCTCATGCTTTTAATTTTCTCCTCTTCTTCATGATATGTCTTGGGTGGTTTGGGAACTGGAGTTCTTAAAATGCTCTGCCTGGCTAAGCACAAGTTAGTCATAGTGAGACCTATAAAAATGCTGGTCTCACTCAAAAGTTTCAAAAGAGTGAGACATGCTGTCCAATGAAAGGTAATGTCGAGCTATAACAACATTTTTACAGAGTGTCCATACAAATTTTTTACCTGTGTGAACACTAATGTCAGAATCAACTCTCCACATATTCCAACAGTTTCTGGTTTATTGTTTTGGAAATGAGCATCATAACAAAAACATTCACTTGAATTTAAATGAAAATATTAATTGCCACAGTTATGTTTATTTTAGTCCATGTATGTCAACATAGGACTCAGTCATCTTATCCCATGGACGACATTCTGTGAAGTAGGCAGATTTGCCACTAGAGTCCCTGAGACCAGAGTAGAAAGGCAGGACTCATAGTTTTTTGAAAGCTTCCCCAACCTTTTAAACACAGAAACAAACAGCTGGTGATTTTGCTGCTGTAGCATGTCGGTCCTTGTGTTCACAGCAAACCAGTCTTGCTGGTAAAACAACACTTCACTGTCTGGATTCAAAATAATTCAGACAGGGGAACTTTGCCCTCTCTGTAGACACTGCTGAGCCTGAAAGACAGTTTCTAATGCTTTTTTTCCATCAAGTACTAACTAATTTAATTTTCTCTAGCTGACTGAGTAAGACATAGTTCACTCTTGAGTAAAACATAAAATAAAGTCATACTGTATTAGGTGCGTCCAGGATCTGTTGTGCTTTAATTCTAGACATTTCTGGGTCTTTCTAGGTAAATTGCCTTTCCCTCCACTTTGTAAGTGTACAGAGACACAGTAACTCTGTAATTCTTTTCCATGGCACCTTTTTTCCTTCCTCTGTAAGAAGAAAACAAAACAGTGCAGTGTGAAGCCTGTGAGTTACTTTGGTCCTAAACTGTTCTCAGGTTCTTATGGACACATAAGACTGTTTTTACTCCATTTTTATGGGAGAATTTACTGTTCTATATTAGAAAGCTCTCCCCCTTTGAAATGGTTAGTTTGTGGGCTTTTAGCAATTAAATAAAAATAATTCTTGAAGGAAAGAAAGAGTTTCAAGCAACCACAAGGTGGACTGTGAACTTGAATGCCAGTTGAACCCAATCCTCAGCAGTATTTGTGTTGCAGTAATAACAGAGAATAACTAAAAATGGCTCCAAAGGAGAAGGCCCCTAACCCACTTTAAAAAGTTGGAAATAGAAACACAACGTTTAATCTTTTTTGGTTTGGTTCAAGAAATTAGGATCCAGTGTTAAAGCTTTACAAAACTAGCTCATGAACTGTCCATTTATTGCACCATCTACTATGAAACCACTTTGACATTTAAAGCTCAAATTCAGACTCAGTTGAGCACTTTCAAGTGGAAAAGGAGAAAATAGGAAAATATGCAAAATGTCTTAAAGCATTATCTGCCAATTCTTTCTCAGTCATTTCCATATTAAACTTATGTCACAAATTAAATTATTTATTCCTATTTGCAACATTGAAAAACAACTTCACAATGGAATATTCTGCCACTTGCACTGTCATTAATATTAATACTCTCTATATGTCCTTAGACCTTAATTAACATGTCATTGTTGCATAGAGAAAAAGGGCTATTTACCCACTTACAGATATTGTATAGGATTGTAGAACAGATAGGTAAAATTCTTGAGAATTTCTGGAAATCTACTTAAGTTTACCACCTATTTTATGGGCAAAGAAAACACTTCAGTTTGCTTGCTGTTTTGCAGAAGAAATTCAGGTAACTTTGTTTTCCCATATATGAGACTTTCTCAGGGGGAAGTGTGTATGATAGCTTTATTAACAGAAGAATATTAATTTTATCCATGTAATAATTATTTATTGTTTCTATCTAGTCCCAATAGAAAACAAAATTAATTTTGTTCTTTAAAGAAAACAAAAATATTTGTCTGCTGCTCTCCTTTTTGAAGAATGTTTACAAAATGCCTCAAAAGGACAATGCAAGTGTTTTCTATATGCTTCTTGAGCATGACATGCTGAGCTTTTTTGTTTTTATTGAGTAATTCATCACTTTTAAAGATGACAAACACATAATCTATTTTAAACATATAGTTGTGAGTTTACTGAAGCAGACCATTTATAGCTGTCTTTGTTTAGGTCAGATTGCTAACCAGTAAGTATTATTAATTACCTCTTACTATTGTTTTGCTATAGGTTCATCACAGCATAAAACTATACATGTTTCAATTTTTCATTGAGCTGCATTAAAAATACCAAGTGGGGCACACATTAAGGCATCAGAAGTCATTGTCCCAGGGCCTTCAATTTACTTTTTTTATTCTAGCACATTCTCCTTTTGCAAAGTCAAACGTGTCTTTTTTTTTTTTTTTTGAGGCCTTCTCTCTGTATTTAGTATTTCCTTCCTCAACTGAATGGTTTAAATTAGGAGATATGAGTAGAATAAAATATCCAGGACTTTAGAAATGTTTTACAAATATATTCAGCTACCTGCATTTTCTGTAGTGTAAAAGTTTTTTTTTTGTATCATAACAACATAAAGAATTGCATCAAATGCAAAGAGGGAAATTTTGAAGAGCTTGAGTTTGGATTATGTTGCATCCTTTCAATTTTAATGGTGATACTAGAATAAGAATTGTATTTTCATAGTACCTTAGAGTCATTGTTCAGAGATTCAAGGAATAAAAGAGCCAGGCTGATCTCAGTTTTACAAACAGACTTAGTAACAAGGACATGGAGAACATATTGGTTAAACAATTGTTAATAAAGTTACTTGTGGTCCTGATACTGACAGTGGAGTTAAGTACAGCTGCAGAGAGTATTCTTGCAGCACAGAAAAAAAAATTGGAACCGTTGCTTTTATTCTCATGATGACTGGTGCAGCAAAGAGCTGAAATTCAAGTATTCTTACAAACTGTTTCTTGCATGTATTGAATGACTGATCCTTTTTGGACTTTTACAAAGCCTGTGTTCAAATGAACACAAGCATCCACCACTTCCTTGTAAATCATGACAATTTGGCCCCCAAATGTGAGTCCAGAGACTTAATTATTAAAGTAAATTTTGTGTAAAGAATCTTTACTCTAAAGGTTATTTGCATGATGATGATGTAGGGTAAGTATATAATAACTAAGTATAATGTTTTTGTCTTTATTGCCAGTTATTTGAGCCACATAATTGCAATAAAAATCCCAATATTCAATGCTTGCCTTACTTTTATTAATTCAAAAGTTGTTGCAAAGAATAAAGACCTTGTTTTGAAGACATCAAGAAGAATGGATCATGCAAAACCCCTAAATTATTTCCTATAAAATTCTGTCACCCTTGGCTACTGTGAACAGCCAGACTCATAATATTTTTTTTCCTCAGTGAACATACACAAAAATTGCTTTCTTCTATGGTTAATACTTTAGAGAGCATGTTATAATTCCCCATGGCAAAGTTTTCATAGCAAAATTACAGTCTAAGAAAATTAATGATGAGCAGCAAAGTGCTCCAGGGATGTAATGCAATTATTTTCATGATAACTCTCACCCTCTATTTGCTTTACTTCCTCTGTCTCTCATGTAAATTTTATTTTAACAAAGAACTGCTCAGTCTATCAGTAAAACATGAAGGTTTATAGAAGGACTTTCAAAAGGTTTACATTTAATTGATGTCCAAACCCTCTCAGTCTGCAAATCAGTAACAAAAGATGTTTTGCCTTCTTTCTGCAAACAGAGCAGATGTCTAAGTAAAATATCACCCCTGGAACAGAAGCAACTGACTTTTATGTTCCCATCACAAAAATGGAAGCTCTACACTGGTGGCCTTTCTTATTTACACCACACACATTGCAATCTTTGACATTCATTTCCTTGAATATAAACAGAAGATACAGCCTCCCTCTCCAGAAGTTAATGAATTGAATGATAAGACCCCTTAATTCAAATGCCTAATAACCCTTTAGTACTTCCACAGTTCTGAAAAGTGTGTAAAAACCAATTTTAGGATAAAACTGAAGATTAGTGAAACAATACCTTTGTGCTTGCTATGAGAGGACTTGTTAATATACAGCCTTAAGCCAAATTAGACATAGAAATTTTAATGCTGACTAAACTGTGTTTTCAATTTGACTAAAAGCCAGTTGAAATGATTGGAGCAAGGGTAAAGTTTTGTAACTTACCCACAGGATCCTTTAACATGAACAGGATACCTAGTGAAAGAACATTAACAATATTGAGATTACTGGACATGAATCAACAGATTGAAAACTTCAGAGAAAAATGCTTTAATGAGAACCAGTCAGATGTTTTCAGGTGATCTGTTTAGACTTAAAAAAACTACAGAACATGAAATTTTCAAATGTGTGTTGGGGGGGAAAAAGTATTTCAAGTCACACAGAATAATACATTATATTACTGGAGAAAAATATTCAGGATATCCACCTACGGTACAAAAAACCTGCCTTGTTTCAATGGAGGGTTTAAACCTTGGCCCTATCTAAGCCTTCCAGGCTAAGCAAATGTTGTGTGAAAATATCTGCTTTGGTTCGCTTAATTTTTGTGGAAAACACCTAAAATTCCAGTGAAAATCTATATAATCTTTTTGTCCAACTGTGATGTGAGAATTTTTCCTTTTTTAAATTTTGAAAATGGGAGAACACAGCTTCTCATCCAACTCTGATATTATCCCCTGCTGAGCTATTGGTTATAGGACTTGCTTAGTGTGCAGGAATGACTTAGCATTCAGTTTCCTATAAACTCTGGAGTCCCAAACCATAAAAATGGAAACAGATCTTTAATTTAAGCAAGATTTTAGTTGCTGTTTGTTTTGTAGCTATCTCTACATTTAAAAAATGTACCTAACACAGGTGTGAACCATATTGGATTGGTAAAAAAACTAGAAAAACTGTCCACATATGTAATCTTTTGGCATGACCAAGAATTTTAAAAAACTCCATAATCCTATCCAGTAGCAGACTAAGCATAAAACTTCTGCAAATTCATGCAAATGAAATTGTCATTAATTGAAAAAAAAAGCTGGTTCACTGGCATTTCTGAAGAGTGTTTAGGTGGCCAGGAAGGTGGGACTGAATAATGCAGAGAATGGGGATGACCATACAGGTTTTATTTCCTAAAACTGCAGAAACTGTATCTTAAACAGTCCTTGCGCTGTGATACACACCTTCCATGGTGGCATCCCTTTTGTAACAATCAATTATATCAGCAAAGGATAAATATTTGAGAAAAGCAGCCTTATGTAAATAAGATGCCAAATTAGAAGGCGAAATGTTTAACTATTTTGATGTCTCACAACCTATGCAATGAGAGACACTTTGTTGAAGAGTAAAACTATGTGTTTCACCAATTGCTTACCATTTTCTCTGCTTTTTGAAAAAAAAATGTAAATAAAGGTTTAAAAATCTATAAGATTTAAGTTTAATTTTATCCATCTGTTAGAAGAGTATGTTATGAATAAAAGACCCTAGTAAGGCTGAAGGAATGTGTTGCAAAACTGGGCATAAAATATTTATTTTGATGTAAATATACTCTCAAACTGAATTCTGTTGTTGATTTTTTTTGTCTTTAATGACATGAGGGACAAAGATCAAATGCTTGATCCTTTAGCATATGCCTGTCCTCTAGTAAGTCTGAGAGAATCCCAAGCTGCTATACAAAAGCAAATCCTGTTTTTTTGAGCCTGATGATGTGTAAATTCTCTAAATGCATCTTGTTGACTAATTTCTATTTTTACATTGCTGTTTGACTCCAAAGCATTTCAGTGGAGAGCAATAGAATCACCACTGCCATTCTGACAAACTCTGTTCCACTGTAAAGAAGTAGCAGAGCAGACAAGACTGCCAACTAGCCGGACACATGGAGTTCCCTCTAAAGTAGCATGAATTCCACCTTACAGTCCTTAGAAAACAACTGACTGTGCTGGGGGAAAACCACCAAACAATGAAAAAACACTTTACATGTGTAATTTTTCATAATAGCATATGACTTTAAATACACATGAATAATCAAGAATGCAAACGTTCTCCAGTCATTGCTTGCTGTCAGAGTATGAGCTGTTCAAATTTCAGAAGGACTGCTATCTTTTTTCTCTTGATGTTAATGGAATAGAAAATGAAGTTTAACAAAATTGATTATCAGTGATAACTCTACTACACTAAGGCAAAAGAAACTAAATTCTTAAATATTTCTAGGCAATTTATTGCATGGCATTTGATTTTGGTTTTCATAACTTCATGAGCCTTGCAGTTCCCACTAAGCTCATGTAAAGCAGTGATAGGTTATTAGTTCTACAAACCCTGGTTGCTCTATTGTCAGTTTACAAGTTAAATATAAAAGGATTTCAAACAGTGGTCACTTGAGAAATTTTTGTTTTTACATGCAAACTACCAAGCATCCCTTATCCCATCTGCTTGGGAGCCTCATATTTTATAAACATTTATATTTCAACTCAGTTGATGTTTCAGAGGACTTATGCTCATTGATTTACTGTACTTAAAAGGCAATGTTTGAGAAATTGAGTTTTTATGTATTTTTATCCATTGCTGTCAATGTTGTATGAACGGTTCTACAGCTGGCATTATTTATAGAGCTATGTAAACTATGGCTAGACTTTGTTTCCCAAGCAAGTTCTGAAGCAGACATCAGAATTAGCTTAGAAAGAAAAAAAAAGGGGGGAAAAAACCTACTTAAGTACCCAACAACCTCCTTCTTCCTCTTACAGATCACTGTCATTTTCTGAACTCCACACACAATTTTTATACTAATCTTCTGATGCAAGTGGGAATCTCCACAGGAACCAGTTCCACACCACCATTTTCTACAAAGGGCAACTAATACCAATACAGATTTTAAGACAAACCTGACTAATTATGCAGTACAATGCATCAAACACCCTACTGCTCATCCTATGACTGAAGCCCTTTTGATGGAAAAGGAAAACAGAGTTCAGTTTCTTTACTGCAGGAAAGTGTTGTGGTTTTTCAGTTCTTTAGTCCTGTTTCTCTCACCAAAGAAGCCTCATTTTTAGGAAAGTTAAAACTATAATGCCCTCACTGGTACCCTAAAACCTGTTCTATATCAAACACATCTCAATTTGTTTGTTTTCCATATGTACTTCAGCAGTTCTTAGTTCTTAAATGCACAGTCATGGAGATTTGGAAGCAATTTTTACAACCATACAGCTACAATGTGAGGAGTAACAGCTGAGCTTGAAGAACATTAGCACTGCACTGCAAGGTTCATTGTAAAGGATGGTGTTTTTTTGGTCACAAATCCCTTACAAATATGTGATGATCCTCTGCTTAATTTATAAATTATACTGCCCATAATTTCAAAGAACATTTGAAAACTTAGCTGAAATATAAGGTAAAATGAATGAAAGGTAAAAAGCAAGTAAAAGATCTCAATAAAAAGTTTCTCCCTATGTTAATGCTGTAACTTTGTTGGAAGTATTATCTCTTACCTGTTTTATTTTGTATTTAGGGACCATCCTACTTGGCTAGGCTTCAGTATTAGCTAAGATGTCTGCAGAAAATTTATGTTTAATAAGAGGTTAATAATTACTTTATACCATCGACTTCACAAGTTCTGTAGAACAACAGTAGTGAAAATTTCAAAAATGAAATCAGAGTAGACAGGAGTATATGTCAATATAAACACTGCTGGTATATATTTTAACTTCTCCTGAGCTGGGTATCAAAATAAAAAAGAAAGCTCTGAGGAAAGTTACTGGGAGGACCAGTGGTAGTGTTTCCATGTATCATCTTCAGTCCTACTGCCAGTTACCCTTAGGTAGGCACACTTATCTAACACTCAAGCCTTTGAAAATCTGTTTTCCCTTCCTTGTTTTCCGCAAGTATCTGGAGCTTACAGCACACATAATCCCCAGCAGCAGGGAAGAAAGGACGCTCGAGTCAGACCACATTTGTCTCTCCTTTTCCCCCCTATTTTCCCAAACAAGTACAAGTTCTCAGTGCCAATTGTTGAGGGGATACTCCACAAGTGCAACCTGCACTGCAAAGTCACCATAGTCCATTGTGTCAGTTATCTTGTATTGTATTAATTAATTTGATCCTTTAAGAAAACACTATTCCTGCTGTAATAACAGCACAGTCAGCAGAAGCAGCCTAACACTTCTGTCGTAATTCTTTATATTCGGTCATCTCCTGACACTGATAAACTAATCATATGAACTGAATTTCCCCATTCTGGTGTTCAAGGCAGACTGCAATTTCTTAACAAAAGCTTTAATTAAAAGACATAAAACTTTTCCAGCATGCAAATAAGGGAAAATAGAAATGAAAAGTACACATCTGAAATCACTAGGTGTTGCATTCCCTGAATAATAGCTGTTGTGCACACTGCCAAAGTTGATGATCTAGTGGAAAAATAAACGAATGTTTCCATAAAAAACTTTTCAAAAGAGTCCCAAAGTGAATACTTGTCAGACCACTTTAATTCTGCCAGTTACTAATTTCTGGACATGTGATTTTACAATTTCAAAGTATTTTTGATAGGTTCTTCTGACATGGCCATGAAAAAATAGTAACATATTTATGTCAGTAACAATACAAAAATAAAAAAATGCTTTTGAAAGGGCAAGCTAGAATTCTAATATAAGCTCATACTGGAAGTGTCAGAACAGTATAAATTGTAAAATTTTTTGTGCACTACACAACCATAGTCCATTTAAAAGCTGTCTCTTTATTTGGACCGATGTTTTTGTAAACTCAGACAAATAGAAGAACATGGTAAGTTAATATTGACATACAGATGTAGAAAAACTGATTTTGCAGAAAGAATTAGCTTGTCAAAAATGATTTCATGGCCAAACAGCAAGAAACTGATATTGGCAATGACTCTATAATATTTAAGTGTGAGCAGCAGCCATCATTTCTTGCCTGGAATTTTAGAAATTATCAACAGGAACACAAGGCCACATTTATTGCCCTACACTGACTAACTTTCAGAACTATTTGAAACAAAAATTGCAAGAAAGAAAAATGCCAGAAGGAAAACTGGTCTTTAGGAATTTGTGTACAATGACTTTAAGGTATACTGTATTTTACTGAAGCACAAAGGAATTCTACAAAGGCTGTATAGCCAACCTTTCTGATACATGCCTCTTTCAAAATTATTATGGTTCATTCACTTTTTCTGTACAGATTTACTCTTCTTTGCCCATCTCACTCAGTAATACTGAAAACATTTTGATAAAATAAAGTGCATATATCCGTTGTTGAAGTCTTGGAAGTATATGCATTGTAGATGGATGACAGCACATGGTACTTAAAATCTTTTACTACAGTGCATGCTCTTTTTCTTGAACAATAATTGGGAAGGGGACCTGGATAAATACAGCTGTGTTGAGAGGGAGTATAGTGATGGAAGGGGTAATACAAGACGGCACCATCTGTAGAATATCCTCTCTATTACTTTGCTCCTTTCAATTCTGCAAGGGTTATTTTAATGGCTGATGAAATCCAAGATGTGCATTCTGTATAACAGCGGATTGCACCCGTCACATCCAAATGCAAAAAAAAAAAAAAAAAAAAAAAAAAAAAGAAAAAAGAAAAAGAAAAAAAGAAAAAAAAAGTGAAAAAGTGGAAAACACTCTGAGCTAGATTATCCCCACTAGAGAGAAACAGCCTGACAGCCCTTACACTGTCCAAGGCAAACAAGTCCTTATCAACAACAGCATTGAACTTTGAAATTATTTCAAATTGTAAAACCCTTTTACTTAGACTAAAAAGCTTTACACATGTCAGAAATAACTTGCAAGGTTTTACAATTAGTTTAATTCTTTCTTGATTGGATTCCTAATCACAACACTTTATTCCTGTTTTGCTAAAATAAAAATCTGAATCCAGAGTCAGACAGTACTATATCTCTAAAGATATTTTCAACTGAGTAATAGGTAATTCTCTAATACCTAGAATTCTCTATTCTAGAGAATACCTGTTACTAGAATTCCAGTAATAGTATTCTCTAGAATATTTCTACAATGAAACTACAGAAGGGTTTTATCCCTCCTTGCAAAGAAAATTAAACAACTCATGCTGATATATCTCTGAAAACTTATTCCAGCAGGATTTGCTGCAAAACCTCTAAAGGTACAATGGTAACATGCATTTCCTGCCTTGACCAACTGGTCGCTTTCAGAGCCTTGATAAGAAAACAGTTCTACATTGTATCACTGGACAGTTACTCAGTCACATTGGTTCCACATGTGAGATTTAAAACTATGTTGAGAGCTGCATTGAATGAAATTTGTTCCTAAATGTAGATTTTGATAACTCTGAACTTTTAACCTTCAGCAAAATTATTTACAGTCCACAAAGACCCCACCTGCAAAGAGAGTCCATCTAGGGCAGTACTCAGCTACAGAGGCTGATAATGTAACTTCGGGACTTTTACAATGCCTTCGAATGTGGTCAGCGGCTTTGCAAGAGACCACACACACACAAACAGAGGCTCTCATAATTGCCTAACATTTTCACCACCTGTTCTCAAGCCACGTTATCAGATGTGAAGGAACCAGTAAAAAACAGTTTATAAGCTATAAATGGAAGCAGCTACGTCAGAGAGCTGATAAACATTTCACTGCAAGTTATTTGTGGAGCAGACTATAATTTAAATGGCACTAAACTGCTTTAAAGTATCAGTTTGAAGTTACAGGATGTCACAGTTGCTGTTTGAGGGTAGGAGATATGTGTGTTGGGAGGATCAAAGAGGTGATATTTCTTGTTTAACTGATCCTGTCAAAGATAAGGTTATCTTTCCCTTGCCTTTCTGCTTCATCTTTACCCCTGTCTGCTGCTTAAGTGTGAAAGCTTGGTTTCATTTAGAAAAAAAAAGAAGAACGCCTACCATGTTCAGTCATTTCATGGCCTTCAGAGGTGTTGAGTTAGTATGAAACACTGGTATCTCTATTCCTATGGGAGTCAATAAAGTTAATATTTTTAAAAAGGTAACCTTTGCCTCACTCTTAGTTTAAATAGACTAAATCTGAGTGGAAAATATATTCTATATATGACCCAGGTGATTATAAAGAGGAAACTATATTCAGATCTAAGTACAGCTACACATTTCTTACATGGTTCTTTAAGGGCACTTGCTTTGGAAATTATTTTAGTAGTAGATCCTCTGTCACTGCTGACTTGTACAAAAATTGTCTTCTCTAACTAGATATTTTGTATGATATATGATGTAAATGAAGCATTCATTAGGAATATGTTGAATACATTGTGAATTTCAGTCTTATTTCCCCTGACTTAAATCCATTCCTGTTTGTTACTTAAGCCCAAAGGTCAGAACTGACTGATTTCCAAGAGAGAGGAGAAACTAAATATTTTCATACCCAGTTTTAAGTTGACCCAGTTAGTTTTGCATGTCTCATTCAAGAAAAATCTGACAGAATTTTAGTTTGGTCTCAGGTGTCTTATTATTGAAATTGGATTCATATGTGCTGGCTATTTATTGATTTGGGTGTAAATTACTAGGGTTGTGAATCCTGTAACGGACTTTCATTACTATTATTAAGTGTATATTTTAAAAAATAAAGAAAGTCTAATATGTTATATATATAAAGCATTACAACTGGTAAAAAGACTGTTGAAAAATTTTTCCTAAATTACTTGATGCATTGTTTTTGGAATATCCCTACATGTGATAAAACTATTCTTACATTGAAATCTTGTAAAATCATTAATTTGTAGCTGTACAGCTCTGTGGACATCCAGACTATGCTTAAGTTAACACCAAAAGTATTCCTTACTGTTCTGGGTTATCATTTATGATAACTTATTTTTCATTCATTAGGCAGAGCATGAGTATTGGTTTTAATTTTTACCAATGAGTTACTCACTGGTAGAGCACTGCAGTCTTTGAACAATGTACTTATTTGGGATGATTGCTTGGAAATTTAATTAAAAATTAAATTCTCAAGTTTTGTTCTCAGATTATTATCCACATGATATAAGAAGTGTTGTGCTGAGGAATATTCTGTATCCAGATTTGACAATTTGGGGCAGTTTTGGTATCACTCTTTTAAAAAAACTATTACAGAAAAAGGGAAAAGAAAAACAGAGAATGGTGACAAAGGAAGAACACTATAAAAGAACCAGGAAATCAGGCTCATACTGGAAAAGATGAGTAAAAATGATTCTTCAGTTTGCAACGTGAGGAATGGGGTAGGATGAAGATAGGGGAAAAGAATCACAGATGTTGATGACATTATTATCATAGTGAAGAGATGTGAAGAAGGATTTAATGACATGAGTAAGGGTGACATACACAAAACTATCATACACAGACCTAGTAAGAAGTACTGACTTTCTCCACATATCAAGTTCTGGAAGTTAGATGCTTGAGATATTAATATCTCAAACACTGGGTACTGGAGGCTGGGTAATGCATGATAGGAAGTCATGCAATTCTTACCATAAATATACCAGATGCTTTTCTAGACTGTCTGTAGGGCTAGGTAGACTTGGATCAAATCTGTCACAGCAATTCTGTAAGTTAGATTGTTTTGCAAGGGTGGTAATACTGCTTTTCAGTATGGAAAGCTTCTTTTTTGTGCTAATTAGCTGAAGAAGGAAAGTTTGAGACTTTGTGCCTGCAGAGATTACTGGAGGCTCTAACTAATGCTCCCAGCTAAAGCTCTTGTGCTATGCTAACTTTTTAAATTTCAGCAGTACTTTATGTTCAGATGAACTATAGTTTTCCTGGAAAGGATGCATTTTCCATTAGCAAAACCTCTTTTTAAAACACAGACAAAATAAAACAATGTTTTTGGCAAGATAGGCTCATTTACAAGTCTGAAATGAAGTGTGAAAATTGCTGAAAACTGTTACTTTTATTGCAAATATTTCCTATGTTTCTAACAGAACAGATTTAGTTGCACCAGACAATGCAATTTGAGGAAACCTGAAAATATTGGAACTTCAAAGGGAGAACTATAAAAACAATGTTTTTTCAAGTTTTTATTTTTACTCAAATTCAGGTTCCACCTGAACTTGGAGTGTTATTCTGTCTTCTTCTATCCACTGTCTCTGCCCTCTTTCCACTTGTTCCCATGACCTCAATCCCATGACCCATGACCCTTAGTGTTGTGGTTTAGGGATAGTACTTCCCCAATACAGTGTCCCTAGTCTCCTTCTACCTAACCAGACACCCTTGCTCAATCCCTATCTCTTCCTGCCCCTCTTCTTTTGGAGGCACAAAGGTGAAAATTACAGGTTGAGATAAGAACAATTTACTGGGAGAAGCAATGAGATAAGGAGCACCAATAGTAACAGCAGCAATGTTAATAACAATAACAAAAGGTATAAGGCAAAGAAATAATTTACATGGAAATTATAGTAGTATAATTTAGTTGGTGAGATAGTACTCACCAACTAAGTCCCTTACTCCCACTAAGATTCCCTTTCTCCCACATGAGATAGTATTCTAACAGTAGTGTCTGGCCATGCATCCTCCTAGCTATGCTAAAAAATTAACTCTGTCCTGGCTGAAACTAGGCACTTACTAAGGAGGATATTTTATACCTTCTCTAATGGATGACTGTGTTCTGAACTGTTTATCTAATTTGGTCATGAATTCTGTAATCTCCAGAATGCAATGCATCATTAGGTCATTTCTGAATAATCAACAAATTTGGTATTTACTATATCTTTTACTAAACAAGAAGCTTTTTCCATCATACTACCCTAGTCGTCTGCTTCCCTGTCAAATGCTAGGGAAGGAGCTTCTCCTGCTTCTTACTACCCTGATTTATTGCAATAACCTTGGATATTTGCTATCAAACATTTAAAGTGAATATATTCACTGAGGCTTTCATGAATCTTGGGAATTCTGCTCCAAGAGCACTCAGCAGCAGGAACTGAACCCACATAGATATCAGTATAACCTGACAAGAATCACATGGAAGAGAGCTTGGAAACCAAATAAAGTTTCTGAAGTGAAAGCAAAGTTCTGCACTTTTTTGTTAAGCGGTCGGGCAGAGTCTTCTCAAACAACTTAATTTCTTATTAGAATGTGCAGTAACAGCTAAAACAAGGCAGAAAAGCCAAACCTAAGTCCAAAACAGGACAAATATATCTTATATGGCCAGAATTTTTTATACACAAACCTGGATGCAAATCTGTGTTCTTGACCATGGAGCTACAATAAGAATTGATAACAAAATGAATTGTGAAAGCCCCTCCCGAGGATCCTCTCATGGGGAGACCCCTAAAACATTCTGTGCCAGGATTGAGAGAACTTTTGTTTTTTTCTGTCTTCAGGTTGCTGTTTATTTTTTCTTTTATCAACAGTTCAGCATGCTGTCTACATACCAGACTTAGTGTACAAAGAGAAGGCACCAAAAGTCACAAGACACACAGGTTCAAGGTCTTTTAAAGCTATTTCATCCAATTAACTCTTAGAATGCATTTTATTTCTATCTTTCTAGCAATAACTAATTATTTGTCTGTCCCCACAAAATCTGCATTGCGGTTCTTTCTAACCAATCACTCTGTGCTACCAGTACTGCAGAAAATGGAGTAGATGAAGGAGATCAGACAATGCCCAACATCCTCCATCTTGTCTTCTATCTACCTCCATACTGTTTTTCACCCTGTGACAAACTACACTACTATCTATTTCACACAATCATGGATTCTGATTCATCCCAAATGTCTTGGAAGCTTTCTCCATGGACAAAGGTTAAAAGCAGTGTTCTCCTGGGGATCAGGACTTCCCAGGACAGGCAGAGAAACATTCCCTGTTCCCTGGGTTCCAACATTGAACCTCTATCTCTATTGGAAATAGACAGATGCATAACATCAGCCCAAATTCAGCCGAAGATAGCTATCATTGAAGACCATTATGTCATGGGAACAATTGTGTATTTGGTTAAAGAGGGGTTAATGAGTACAGGAAGCTTTCCATTATTCAAAACTATGTGGATTTTATTGCGGAGCATGAATACTATGACATATTTCTTCTTTCAGTCCTTCCTAGGATGCATCTCAGCAAAGTGAAAGCTAGGTGGAAAGACTTGCACTACTATTACCTGCAATTTATCACTTATAAAACAAAGGAAACATCAAGACCTACTAATTTAAAGAAAGATATAATTTGGAAACTATTGGCATGTATCCAATCTCTACTCATATCCCACTGCTTAACTCCCATGTGAGTTCCATTCAAGAGGTGACTCCACTGGATTCAGTCAGAAGGGATACCAAATGATGGAGCAGTGCCTTATGTATCCTCAGGGTATTAATTTTATTTGGAAAGAACACAGACATCATGAGCTTTAAAGAAAAGGAAATATTTATATGTTTTCCTGTTTTTCTTTAGGTGGTTGGGAACAACATATAGTACACAATTTCAAGATGGAAGTTCTCTGGTCGTCTAACCAGGCAGAACCCTGGTTATTACTGCTAATACATTACTCAGCATGGCTGAGCAGACAGCTCTCTATGGCCTTTCAGAATGGGCATTATGAATTGCTGCTCTAAAAGTATGTGACTGGCTCTAGATGAGGAATAATGACATTTGTTACACAGTGTGGTCTCTAATGTTCTCTTGTCTCTAATGCTAATTCTATGTTGATAATAATTTTAAAAGGCTCGTCTCTATCATAAGGAAAAAAATGTTCTGTACATATGTGCACTGAGAACATACCTTTCTATTACTACTTTCAGGAATTTGAATTTGATTGATTTTTCTTTTACTTTTCTAGATGTGTATTGTTTGAGCAATGGTATGTCTATTTACACATAAAATATATGATTCATGCTTTTTTGTAAGACTGATTCTTCCTTTACCTGCAGCAAAGGACAGATATAGAGAAAATATATTCTGCTTTTGATAGCCAGAATATAGCTGTGAACTGATTGTGAATAGTTTTTGAGTTCCATGTTGTTCATTGTTCATTTTTATAGTTTCTTCATCTTGAACAGAAGTAGTATTCTGTCCATTTAGTGCAACCATCCATCTAAACTATAGTCTCTCCCACTGTTTGTGGTGGTTTTTTCTCCCCCACTGTTTGTGGTGTTTTTTTCTTTCATCAGGAGACACTCAGACCTGGAGATTTACTCTGAATTCAACCATTTCCCCAAGCAGGTCTAGCATTACTTACTCATCGCTCTCCTAGGCTCTGTTTTAAACTTCTGATCTCTTTCCCATCATCAGAAGGCTCCCCAGCCTCTGGAGGCAGGAAACATCATTACTCCCCAGCTGATCAAGAGCATGAAAGTTGGGCAGGGAACCCTAACTTGAAGACCACCTTGCAATATGGTTTTCAATTCATTCTATAGCATCATCAGCAAAAAGTCACTGAAATAAGATGGTAACATCCTGAAATTTCTCTCCTTGGGAAAATTTCTACAGTAAAATTTTTGTTTCAAGTGCAATAAGGATTTGTTCTAAATTAAATAACAAGTAGGGGTAAATAACGACCTCATCCTCAAAAAGTCGTGGCATTGAACTGAGATATGGAAACGAGATTAAAATCCTGCTGTTACTAATATCCCCTGCTTATTGGTTGCAACAAACCCATCTTGAATAACCAATAGTACTTTTCCACCTTTGGAAGGTGGGAAACCCAGGCTGATGTCACTGTGCCAAGTGTTCTGACACATGTTCTGACACATCTCCAGTGATGCTGTGGGCTGCTGAGTTCAGAAAGGGCTCTCTGCTTCAGGCATGGAATTCCTCACATGCTGGAGTTGCGTGTGGTCTCTCCAGAAGAGCACCCTGAAAAATAAAAAGATGCATTTTTTCGACAAATTCCTTGTTGTTTTTCTCTTAGCTGACTTGGGAGGATGCAGTAAAAGGCTCAAAACTACAAGAGAGCGAAGACGTGGTAGACAGGGAAGTACATGCAGAAGATAAACAGAACCTGTTCCCCAGTCTCTCCACTGGAACTGACTTCAAGATTAAATGAGAAGAGGAGTGCAGGCTACGGTTTTCTTGTGTCTTTTATTTCAGGAAACTCTGGTAAAGCATTTGATCACAAGAGCTAAAAGCAAAATATAATTTTATGGATAAAAAGTGATTGGGCTCTCACACAAGCCCTTGAAATACTGAGTGCCTTTCCCATTGATTTTACTTGCCTCATACACTACTGACATAACTGTAGGCTGTTCTCTTTACTTCATTTATCTAGTTACAGCACACACACACATGCACAGACAAAGGCATGCTGAGCCTAAGGCCTGCAAGACAGAGTTAATGATGACACACATCATTATTACATCTGCATGGAAAAACTGAAATAGGCAGAGATATATCCCCCTTGTCCTGAGCCTGGAAATCCACATGTCCTAGGAACATTTTGCATATTCAGCAAGCATATTGTATGTTTATTTCTAATGTAAAGCTTGTGCTCTCCATTTTGTTCCATCTTTCTCAGTTTTCATGACAAGCTTTTTGATGTCTGTGGAGCTGCCTGAACAACAATCATAAAGGCCCTAATCCTAAAGCTTTTTCTGGCTCTGCGGGTGAAGTGCAGATTTTTAGGATGTTTGCCAAGACAGCCTGTGCAAAGGATTTGTTTTTGCAAGTGTTTGTGTGCATATGCGTGCATGATCCATGTGTGTGGCCTGTGTGAATACCAAGTGTCATTTACCCTTAAGACTATCTAAGCCACCCTCTGCCTATGTAGAAAACATCTCCTTGCTGCAATGAAGCAGAGTTAAAATAGTTATTTGCCCATCTTTTCTTTTATGTACACGCAGTCTGAGCAGTAGCTGGACATCCCCTCATGTTATCATGCAGATAAGGCAGAGCTGAGAAGAGAGGAACAAGACACTGGAAGCACATTCACTACTGCTCTTTGTCTTGTGGAGCAACTGCTTCAGACTCCCTCCCTGCTGCACCAAGGCTCACAGAAAGCTGCTTTTCCTAGGCATGTTCCTCCTCCTTGCATTCTTGTTGCTACTCCATCTACTTCATCTCCCTCTCTTGTGCTATGCTTTTCCAGCACTGCAATTGATTTAAGCCTCTCACTCCTCAGAGGCTTCATGCTTGAACTTCTTGGAGAGTGACATAGGAGCTCTGCATCAGGGCCCATGAAAACACTGTATTTTTCTATCCTATTAAACTATTTCTTCTAAACAACTAAGAAAGACATGGAATAAAACCATAACAAACTAATAGCCACCCTCATGACACGATTGCTATAGAACTTTGGAAGTGATTTGTTTAGTTACTTTCTTTCTCATGCGTGCTTGCTGCTAGGAATCTACTGAGTTCACTTAACTATCAGTGCAAGCAGTTTTATACCTCATTGTAATGCCTTGGGCAAATACTCTAATTTTTAAAGATTTAATAAAAATGTTGCTTGCATATGAAGTTCATTGGCAAAGTTATGATTCCACTTCACTGCTAACATATTGCAAATTAGATTTTTCTGTCTTGAAATCTGAGATGATTGTTATTCACTTTACTGTGAGTAGTCCAAAAAACTAAGTCCTGTTTGGTGCAGAGCGCAATAGTTAATATTCAAACACTGTCTTTCTTTTAATTTCGTTATTTAAAAAAAAAATAATGAGGAGTGTTTTATCCCCATTTTTCTGTTAGAGAAACTGTGGTAGAGGGAAGATAAATGACTTTCACAAGGTTTTGAGAATCTTGCTGGTCTAATATCTTTCCACTAACCTATATTGCCTCCATTTTAGGAAGGCAGATTGCTCAGATTCTTTTAATGTATTTATGTTCCCCAACTCAAAGCTGCTTTGAGATGATTAAGCGCATGGCCAGGAACCACAAGTTCTTCCCCCTTCCACAGCTGGGTGCTTGCCATATTTTATGACTATGTCAAGCTCTGCACACAGCACTTAATTTTTGTGAGTGAGGAAAAAAGGGTTTGAAAGAGTGACAATGCACAACTGTCCAGGAAACTGATACCAATATTTCACCTGCAGATACAATATAGATATATAGGAGACCACAATAACTGATGATGAAATTGCATCAGCACTTTTGGTGATGCCTAGGTCCTTTCACTGTATGCCTCAATGGATCCCAAACATCCCCTTTTCTCTTAATTTTTTTAATTAATCTTCTACATTTATATGGGTCTTGCCTGTGTACCTTCAGACTCATGACACTTAGTAAGACAATTGTTTTCCACTTAAAAAGATCAAGAGAATTTTACCACAGAGAATCAGTGAAGCATGCCTGTGAGAGGAATGTTTCTCACAGGTGTATGAAGAAGCAGGCTGGGACTAACTGGTATTTTAATCTTGTCTTTGGCAAGTCAAATGTTGCTTACTGTTTGGCAAATTGTGATAGAAATGCACTCAGGTAATTACTTCCCAGTCAGTGATGTAAACAATGTAATAATGAAAATCTAGCTGACATAGTGGTGCTGCCATCCAAAATTTTATTGCACTTAGTTCCAGTTCTGCATCTTTTATATCTGAAAGTACACAAAAACCAGCTCAGCATTTTTAAAAGACGAGGTAAATACATCTCTCAGAAACCCATTTGGGTATTTGAGTAGAAAAATGTAATCTTGTGCAAAGGAAAGTATAGAATAATCTCTCAGATTAACCTATAGTTTTTATAATGTGTAAAAGTGGTGCTGATGATTGAGCAGATAAAAGTCACCTGTATTTATACTACAGGTTTATAATCATAATAAAGGTTTATCTTTGCTATTTAAGCCAAGCAATATGAGACATTTGACAGCATTGCATGGGCAGCAGATTTCTCCCTACAGCACACTCTCTATTTGTATTATCACCAGACAAACTGAAATGGAAGTCCCTCTCTGTCCTCCCTCCCAGAAGTAGGCCAAGGGTGGTCAAGAAGTGGGAATGGGGTGGAATCTGGAGAGCTGACCAAAAGTAACCAAACCTCAGATTCACTTAGCTTAGCTTAGTTTAGCCTAATTTAGTTTAGCTTAGTTTATCTTAGCTTTATCTTAGTTCAGTTTGCCTTAGCTGCTGACTGGGTTCAAACGGTCGCAGAATGCATTCATTTAAATTAAAAAATTAACTCTTCCAGCTAGAAGGGACATGCAATAGGATGTGCTGGTTTTGGTGAATCTAGAATTGGTCATTGATAAAAACGCTACTGCACTTACTTAATATAAAAAATGTAAGTATTATTTAATCTATCAGATAGCAGCAACATACTTTAGAGAGCTCTGAATTACCAGAGCTCATGTCATGCTGATTTGTCTTGAATCAGCACATTATATTCTATTATATATATTATGGATCTTGTGTTCTCCTCTAAATTTTTCAGAGAATGATTACTATTCCAAGGGATCTTTACTCCAAGTATTACTGCAGATCTGATTTGTTAAGGAAAGAAACATCATGCTTGGACTCCGAGAGTTCACCTAATTGCTATTGTATTAGTACTCCAGACTTCTCTAATTTCTTCTCTGTTTTCAACTGAAGAGCTCAGAAACATTTTCAGAAGTTCTTTTTTCTTCCCCACATGCACTTTCCCACAGGCACAACTGCAAACACAGCTCATCTGATGTGTGTTCTTCAAAGCAGCCACATTAGATATCAGAAAATGACAGAAGATCTGTTGTTTTTCTAGATAATTAAAGTACTCACCAAAACTTTAAAATATTTCTTAATAAGTATTTTGACTTTTCTTCCATACTGTTAATATTTTATAAATTTTTGCCTGGATTAACCAATATTACACATTATTTGAAAACAAAAATGGTGACAGATTTTAATACTACATAGCTAGCATTTAGCAAAACATTTCAAAGATATACTGTACCTTCAAGCCTTTTGTAGCAGAAAGTCTAAGACAAGTACTTATTTGCTAGTGTTGCAATTTAGATGAAGCCAATCAATACTGTAGCTGAATTATTAATGAAAGTTTCAAAACCTGGTAAAAAAACAAGTTTAGAATTCTGTTCTCTCTGGTCCCCTTGCTGAGGGTGTATAGAGAAACATATGCAGAAAGAGACAGATCTGAAAAGAGAACTTAATTCCTCTGTTTGCTTATCAAAATGTTAATATTTCAATTTCCCAGAGTAAAAAGGCATTGCCATTACCAAGAGAAATATCTTCAGAAAGAAAAACTTGTGTTTCTTTGTACTCTTCTTTGCTTTCTCTGAGAATAGACAGACACTCATGGCACAGGAATATGCTCTCCTTTCTTCATAAATCTAATGCCCATAAAACATGTTTGTTAGAGCCCAAGAGGAGTTCTCTTGCAGTATGCTTGTAACAGCACTGGCATCAAAGGTGAAGTAATTGTCTCATGTATTAAGATTCAACTTGTACAGCAGTTAATTTCAAAGAAATCAGGAGGAAATTCAGCAAGATGTTGTATTTCTTGCTGCAATTTCTACTTAAGTGACATAGGAAATTGGCTTGTTTTATTTAAATGGATGTCAGATGTTGTTAAAAGACAAGAAAACTCAGCCATGGGAAACAGTTTCCTAATACAGCAGGGTACTCGGAAACCTTGCTGTAACTGCTGGCTGATCATAGGTAGGGAAGCCAGTGAACTGAAAAACATTTTGCCTTCCATTTTTTCTGAAGACCCTTTCTGCAGGACACCTTACACCTTTTGGTGATTTGTGTTGTTTCTGCACAGTGGAGGTAAATGCCAAGGTTCTAATGACTGGACTAGTATCTCTTAGCAGTCAGGACAATAGTATCCCTGAGAAAAAAATTAACATTTAGCAGCAGGTCTATATACATGTTATACTTCTGTTGCAAAGAAATCTATTAAAATGTTCTAAAACTTGATTAATTCTTGAAATTAATAATTACTAACGCAGAACGTGTTTCTCGGGAAAAAGTTGGTAATAGATCTATGCCAGATATGCCTGATTTTCAGTAGCAAGGCACTGAGAATTTTTTTTAGAGCTTGCAATTTCAGAGACTATAAATTTGGTTAAGAAAATTAACAGAAGCAGAACCTAGAATGGACATAAAAATTTGCACGGGTGAACCAAATTCATTAAACCGGTAAGAAATTTAATTGAAGTGAGCATTCTGGTTCAGCTTTTAGGGGAGCCAGTGGGAGAGGGTCCATACTGAGCATTCTGTCCACCATACTACACAGCAAAAATAAGTATTTTAAAAAATAAGTATTTTTGTCCTAAGCCAAAATTAGATATATTTCACTTTTAACACTTAAAACTGTTCTATAGGCCTCTCAAGTTCTCACTTGCCATTTAAACAGATTCATCTCTGCTCATTTAGCAGGTTTGTTGTGTCTTTTGTTTGTTTTTTTCGGTGAGGGTCAATGCCCACATATTGAAGTTCATTTCCACATGATTTTGGTTGTGATACTGGTGAGAACCTGTATACATACTTTATTTTCACCACAAGTATTTAGCAACCCTGTCATCTGTGAAGCCACTTTTGCTGTTCAATCCACATGTAAGCACTGCAGAAGAGAGGTGTTTTACAAACCAGCAAGCAGACCCAGTTGTTTGCATTTACAACTATCCAGCTTAACTAGCATTAGTTTATACTTAGTCCATGCCACATTAACTCAGTATTTAGCTCTTAATGAGAAAAACATTATATACAATATACAAAAGCTGGTAGATTTAATTAATCCAGATTCATGGACTCACGGAAGAAGACATTTTTTATGCTGGTGTATCAGGAATTGAGTTTTATATGATTAGCAGAACTGGAAGATGTGGAAAACATTAACTAAATAGGAAAACACAGTGAGTTATGCTTAAAGGGAAAATTCTTGACTAAAATAAAGCCTTTCAGTGGAACTTAATTATTTCAAGAAATCCATTCTGAGGATAAAATTCATTATTTGTTTTAGCTGATTAAAAGATCATTAATATGCATACAGGTAAAGGCATTTGCTGTTGACCTAGAGAGTGGAAGAAGATGACATTCATCCAGAGGACAACTCAAACATGACACAGGAATTAGGAAAGTTTGAGGATGGGAGCCATGGCATGAACTCAACAGTGAAAAATGTAAAGTCATACATTTAACATTCATTAATAAGAATTTTCTCTCTCTCAAGACTTCACTTTTTGGAAGAACAGAAGGTCTAGTATCTGTTCTGCAGTAAGATTTGAAAAATACGGATTTTTTAATGAGATGTTCCTATGTTAATACAACCCAGGTACCATAATCATTACAGTTCCTCTCTCCTGTGCCTCCCATTAATCAAAAAACTGGGAAAAGAGAAGGGAAAGCAGGAGAGAGAACGAAGTGGAAGGAATGTTTTGAAATAAATGTTTAATGAACACTTTTATTTCATTGTGACTTAAGAATAAACTGAGCATAACATACCTGAGCTTTGCAGAATCTAGTGTGGCATATTCACTCGTATTGGTGGTATTCCACACGATTTCACACGTGACTGTACCTCAGCTGTAGCCAGAGGAGACTCAAAAGTCTTTCGTACACAGACAGACGCAGGCAGCTGCACTCCCTGGCTGGCATGCTCACTTTGTCTCTGAAGCTAAACAAAAGGTCTCTGTATGAGGTCACTATATAATGAGCCATAGTTCAGTTTTAAATGCATCTTCAATGTTTCCATCCCAGTACAGAACAAAGAGGAGTGCCCCAATCAGGCCAACATTTTCCAACATCATCATTTGAGGAAAAAAATTATTTTTGTCATCAGTTGTCTCAGCATCACTGTTTCATGGGAAATAGGCTTCCTGATACATTTGATACTGGCTCTGATGTCAAATGTCTGTTGCTGGCCTCGTTAATCTTAATTGGTAATCTCTGCTTTGAGCTTTGCCACATTTCTGCACACTCAGTATTATATGAATGAATCCTGTTTTGATTGTCCTTCAAAACTGTACTGTTTTGGTTATCAAACATCTTCTTACTTTGCTTTCAAGTATGTAAAATCCAGGGTGCTAAACAAAAACCCAACAAGACATGCTGGTTGGTTTGTGCTTACACAAGAAGGCAATTTTTCAAGTTGCACTACATCATTAGAGCCCTTTTCTAGAATGCCAGCTCAGCTTTCAGGTCTGCAGGCTCATAATGTAGTGTGTTTTCACCTATAGTTTCTATAAAGTTTATATCTTAACTATAGTTTTTATCTTCATTTCAAAACTTTCTCAAAACACTGGATTGCTTCTAGTTTCTGGGTTGGAATTTAGGATTTGAACTGTTGCATGCTACACTTTAGGTGGGCTAATGTATTATTTTCAGACAGTACAATTAAACATTAGGATTCCAAAATTAGATTTGCTTTAATAAACACCACAGAATGAGAAAATGAATTTTTTTTCTGAACTGAGGATTATAGAAGACTTCCTATGACTCATCTAAATAATGCTGTGAACTAGATAAAACCAGTTTTGTTTTCAGCTGGATATGTTTACATCTATCTCACTGCATTTTACAGGCAGGGCAAAATGGAGGGCAATTTTAAAAGTATTCATCTTTATTTCAATAATTCTTCATCACAATGGGGCTTAAAGAAATCTGTTGCATTAGAAAATCTCAACTCAAAATCTTTGTCAAATCTCTCTTCCTTGAATAATCCCAGCTCCCTGGTACATCTCAGTTCTGCTTTTGCTCTTTTGTGTTCTTGACTCTGTATTTACCATGCCCAGCAAGTTTGCAGGTAGAAGCACAGCAACAAGTGATAAAATGCTGCAGTAAGTATTCTACTAGTAGTATCACTAGTAGTATCACCAGTAGTATCTACTAAGTATTCTCTAGTAGTATCAGAGTTTTTTTTTTTCCTGGAAGAACTTACTGAATGTTTTATATGATGTTGTTCTAAGCTTGCAGTAGAAGCAAGACATATTTTTGGGTGTCACAATCCTAGTATCAGATAGATCTTTACAACTATATTGCTGAAATAATGGACTTGGAAAATATTGGGTTCCTAAGTAATGAAACATAGAGACAGATTTTCTTGCAAATTCTAACACTAACATACCAGCACATTAACAAGGTACTTTATAGCAATATATGGACAGCCAGGTTACTGTGCAAAATATTTCATTATAGAAACACCAAACACCAGTAACTTTCAGTGTAACCCTCAAGCTCCCTCCTTTGCGCGCTTTCAATTTTTTTCTTCCTTTACTTCCAGAACATGTCTGCATCTTCTCATGGCTTTGATTATCCAAACCTCTTTCTGTGTCTTGTGGGAAGTTCCTGCTGTCTGAAACTGCAGTCTCTTTAGAATTAGATTTTTCCTTTCACAGACCTGCATTATTACTGCAGCTTAGACCCAGGCACAATAGTAGAGTTTCAAGCCTCCCACAAGAGACTACCTCAGAAATGTGTCACCAAATGAGGCTGAATGTGAAATATTCCTTGAGTAATCAACTGGCTAATCTTCAGCTCTGCTCACTCCTCAAAAATCAATCAGATCTAGGTGTTCCTCATCTCTTTTTCTCGTGTTTTCTAACCCACCATAGCTTTTTAAATTATGTAATGGCTTATCAATTGGCATCACATCAGAGAATAAAACATGGCATGGAAAAGGCTGCAATCTGGCTCTTCTGTAGCTGAGCTTTTATTAGAAAATGGAGGTAGGGAGCTTTGGAGAATGAATGTATTTTTCTCCCTTCCCTCCTCTGGCTTCTGATTTCTGTTTTCAATTGAGATTTTATTTTCTTTGTTTTATTGTTAAAAACAAAAAGATTCTGTGAGGAGAAAACAGCTTTTAAAAGAATGCGTGTGTGGCTTTTGCTCCTCTCTAGCTGGTGACACAGCCTCCATGATTGTACCTTGAAAATGCTTTTCCTCCCCAGAATGGGGAGTCTGAATGTCTCCCACAGTATAGAAGATTCTCTCCCCATAATCACAGCAACAAAGACAAGGTAACATTTAAGGATTTCAGAAATTCGTAAGCACGATGCACTGCAGAATTTAACAAGCATGTTAGATGTATGGTTGATTTCTCTGATCCCACAAAGAAAACTGCAAAGACAACTCCAGTAAGCCTGTATTTTCCATTTATGAATCTACACCCCTTCATTATCTCTGCCAAGGAAAGCACAAGAGGTCTAACATTTAAGCATAACTGAAAAAAAGTTTTAAGGAAAATGTCAGTCAGAAGGTCTATTTACAAGGGTCTCAGGAACTTCAGTCTTTTCATTTGATGAATTAAATATGTCTTTATGGAACAAGATGTAGAATTAGACCTCTCTCTTCAGGACACAGTAACACCACAGTTGTAGAAGCCCCTACACTTTTCTTGTTTCTTTTGAGTGCTGGTTTTTTTCATAATAAAGGACTTCAGAATCTTTAAACTCTGCTGGAATAGAGGAAACAGAGCAACTGGAGCAAAAATGCCCTGAACTTCAGTGTTTTTGTATTTATTTCAAGCATGACATGGAACTGCAAACAGATCAGATTAATGTCTGCCTGATAGCTGGTTTTCACAGACAGTTGTACTTATTAGTAAACTTCATCCAAAGCCTGTTTTTAAGATATTTCTTGTTTTACAAACACAACTGAACAAGCAAGAAATATAGATTGGGCAAAACTGAGTATTTGACACACAACTGAAAAATTATGCCTGTGCCAAAGCAAATAAAGAAATACAATACCAAAAGCTTTGGTTTTGTTCTGCTAAATTATAAACTTATTTTAAAAGTGGGTAAGTGTTTTGTAATTTTTTTGTTTTCTTCTTATAACAAAGCAGAACATTCACTGGAGATTTAATTCATTTCAGCATATTTTTTGGGGAGTTTTTTGGAAAGCAGATAGTGAGAAAAGAACTTCTGCTTTTTAAAAGAATTTTATTTTTTTAATTCTAAGTATTTTTGTAGTATTTTATTTAGTAGGTTTTGAAAGAAAAAGGATTATACACAAGCCTCCATGGCTTCTAACACAGACAGAATTAGTTTTTAATTTGAAAAATACATTCAAATTAGCCAAAGCCTACATTTACATATGTGAGATATACTACCAAAAAACTTCAGTATAAGTCAGTGAAATTTCTCAGGTTTTGCAGGTATAACAGGCTAAGCTATAGCCACGTGGGTTTATGTTTCATAACATGGAGTATCTATTTGAAGTATTAATGTATATAAGCCCCATAAAGCTTTATCTACGTGTAATGAATAAATCTTGATTTATGCCTAGTGAAGAATTACAAATAGAAGCGTCTTGCCCTTCAAAGAAACTATTTGCTCTGACTCTAGTCCTGATTTATATTGGAGTCTTCAGTTTATAATTCTTGTGTTGAAAAGGTTATGATTTTGACAAAACTATTTAAAAGGCCTTTCATCTATTTGGAAAACCATCTAGGCTGTCCATCATTCCATAAGGTACTGTTTTCCTCCTTAATAAAAATCTCACTTCTAAAACCCATTATATATCTACACCAGTTTTTTGATTACTAATTGATTTCTGCATAGTATTGTGCAAAATCACTAGTAAAGCATTAATTTCTTAACTGAGTCTTTAACACATAAAATTGCCTGCTGTATTATGCTATATTTCTGTTTAGAAACATAGAGTCACAGAATGGTTTGAGTTGGAAGGGACCTTCAAAGCACATGTAGTTCCAACACCCCTACATGGGCAGGGACACCTTCCATCAGGTCAGGCTGCTCAGACTCCGATCCAAACTGATCCTGAATATTGCTGGGGTGGAGCAACCACTGGTTCTCTGAGCAATCTGTCTCCCCACCTTTACAGTAAAGAATTTCTGTTTTATGTCAAATCTAAATCTATCTTCTTTCAGTGTGAACCCACTGCCCCTTGTTCTATCACTACAAGTCCCTCATCTTTCTTATAAACCCCCTTTATGTATTGAGAAGCCACAGTAAGGTCTCCCTGGAGCCTTCTTTTCTCTAGGTTGAACAATCTCCAACTCTCTCAGCCTGTCTGAATAGCAGACATGTTCCACCCCTCTCACAATCTTCCTCTGGACGCACTCCAACCTGCCCATGTCTTCCTGCACCTGGAGACTCCATGGTTGGAGACTTGATTACTGATTGCAGTGCTCCAGGTGGGGTCTCACCACACCAGAGCAGAGCAGAGGGGCAGAATCCTCTCCCTGGCCCTGCTGCCCATGCTGCTTTGGATTCAGCTCAGGACACGTTTGGCTTTCTGGGCTACAAGCACACATTGCTGGGTCATACACAATTTTTCATCTGCCAATACCCTAAATTCTTCTCCACAGGTCTGCTCTCAGTCTTTCAATAGCAGGAGTTGCCTTGGCCCAGGTACAGGACCTTGCACTTTGCCTTCTTGATCTTCATAAGGTTTACTCTGGCACAACCTTCAGGCCTGTCAAGGTCCCTCTGGACAGCAACCCTTCACTCATGTGCAGAACTGCACCACACAACTTGCTGTCATTTGTAAACTTGCTGAGAGTGCTCTTAATTCCACTGCCTATGTCATAAATAAACATATTGAGGAGTCAAATAATGGCCTCTGAGGGATACCACTTGTTACTGATCTCTATGTGGGCATTGAGCCACTGATCACAACTCCTCAGATATGGCCAGCAAGTTCCTTAGCCATTTAATAGTCCCTTCATCAAACTCAGACCTCTCCAACCTAGCGACAGTGTTGTGAAGTTTTTACAGAGAAGTCAAAATAAAATCCATGGCTTTCCCCTTATCCACCAATGTAGTTATTCCATCCTAAAAGGTCATTGGATCAGTCAGGCATGATTTTCTCTCTATGAACCCATGTTGCTTGTGTCTTCCACCCCTTCCCCTTTCAGCCATATGCCTTGACAAAACTTCCAGGAGGATCTGCTTCATTTTATGTACCACTGGGCACCGAGGCAAGGATGACTGGCCAATAACTCCCAGGATCCTCTTTTCTTCCCTTTTTAAAAATAAATAAGATGTTTCCAATGTTTAAAAAAACCAAATTCCAGTCATTGGGAATTTTCCTGACTGCCGTGACTTTTCACTTTGTACAGGCTATAAATACGGTGTGGTTGATATGACAGTCTTCTACAGTCAATCTGCTATCAACATTTTACACAGAATTCTAAGGAAATCTTGTGGTTCTCTTCTATTTATATGAAAAACATAAATGAAGAGCTGTCAATGTCAGATTAGAATAATACTTATTCTCCATTTCCTCTCGGAGTACAAATGCTTTTATTTATGCTTAAAATATTGCATTTCCTTATTTAAATAACTATGTCCATTACTACAGTAGACTTTTATCCTTGAACAAAAAATATTTTTGCAACAGTAGGTATCAGAGCTTCGGCATCTGTAGTTATTTTCCCTATCCTCTTTCTCTATAGGTTATTTTATTTAAAGGTAAAATGCAGTAGGCAAGATTATACTTTCCCTATGAGAGAGACTCTCATTGCTATAAAAGCCAAACTTATTTATCACACCTTTCAGGAGAAGTTCAGGGAGTGAACGACCTGTATACCACAGTCCTAAAAATCAGTGTGCTTAGAATACCTTTAGGAACAAGGTATAATACATTTTCAAGTCATGACATTAGAAAAAGGAACAAGAATAACTTCAGAAACTAATGCTAGAAACTAGAATTTCTAATCTTCTTATGGTAAACTTAATGTGAATGTGAACACTTATGTCTACAGCATTATTCCTGTGGACTTCTGAGTAACTTGATGTAATGGAAAAATTTCTTTATTTTGAGCTCACTGTATCTCTTAAATTAATGTCATAATTTATTCCTGGTTAAGACAACTGTAGTAATCCATACAGGAGATGTTAGGACCAGGGGCTTCTATCAGAGAAAAATAACGAACCACCAAAAGGATTATAGAGATTTTGATCATTAAGTCCATGCCAGGGAACTTTGGGCCACAGATGTTTCAATTTAGTTAATGGAAGTAGTATGACATACTTCCTCCCACATAATGGGATTAGATATTAATTTAGGAACACTAAATATGCCAAATTATCAGAAGATGTTCACTTTATAAACAGGAAATCTGTGCGGAGGACAGTTCTGCAACAGGGTGAAAAGTTACAGAAAACTCAGTATTAAACAAGTTGCTAGAGACACACATGCAAATGACAACTACTTCTGCCAGAAGTTTATCATGATTAATGTTGAAGATGGTTCAAAAGCTCACAGCAGTGGTGATGAGAGGGAATATTTTTTTCTGAAAATAGCTTTTTTGGATATCACAAAATCCTCATTTGAGTGAAAAGTACAAGCTCACAGATATGAAATCAGGAAGACCTACTACACTAGTTTCAATCGGGAAAGATGGGAGAAACTGCTTCATAGGAGCTGTTTGGACCCACTCAAGTGAACTTAGCAGACAAATCAGTGTGAACAGGAAGGCTGAGGACACACAGTTATTCTGGAATACAGACCAGGAATCACTGAAATGTCAAAAGAATGAAGCAACGTACTTAGTAGTAAAGAGATTTCAGATTGTTTGTAGCAGACCACTGAGCTAAATTGAGATAAAAATATTACTAAAATTAATATGTTTGTCATAGGACAGTGAGAAAGAAAAGCATGTCATAGCATGTTCATAGCACTGTCAACAGAAATTTTGGCAGGTAAGACAAACATTGGAGATAAATGCATTATAAGACAAAAGCAGGGGCTCAATCCTCCACACTCTATTCATACAAGACAGGGTAGCAGATGAAGCAATCTAGTTTCATTGGAGGGTCTTTGTCAACAAGAAATGTCAAGGGTGATAGGGCCTTGGTCTTTTCTCTAGATAAGCAATTGCTACTGCTTGTGTCCCTTGTTGTCTGCATTATAGTCCAAACCCTGCAACCATACAATAATACATTCTAAAATAAAAACAAATTCAATGGCTCACCTAAATTAAATAACTTTACCGTTTTCTTACAGCTGCACTTTAATAATCATATTTCCTACAGAAATGAAAAAAAAACCCAGAAACTCTATGTATACAATAAACAAACTACTTAACTACTTCAAAAATTTTGAACTAACTCTTCTAAGTATTATATAGGGCTCCTTGTGGAAATCAGGTTGATCATTATTGATATTTCAGCTTTTTGATAAATTGTATGTCTGCACTTCTAAAGTTAAAATTAGACCACAGGCCTTAGCTAGACATGTAATGCTGTGAGTAAAAATGCCTAATGCATAAAGACCATTTCTACAGTCTTTATACTCAAAACTTACACTTCTCTTCTGAATTTATTATTTAGGTTAACACATAAAAGGTCATGTATTTCATTCTGAATTTCCTTTAGAAAATCAATCTCTCTAGGAGATTCTCATGATAGTTCCATGAAATTCTAGCAAACTTTCCATACAAGGATATATTAAATTTTCTTTTAAACCTGTTCTCATCTTAGAACACTACTTAAAATTTCATTGAGAAATTTAAACTGGGAGTTCAAATAGTCTGAACAGATCTCTTGTTAACTGTAATTCAATGGTAAATGAATGAAATTGCAAAACAAAGGATCTGAAAAATGGTTTTGAACTAGTTCAACATAGATAGGTGAATTATTGGAAAAAAATCAGATAAGTAACCTTTACCTCTTCAGATCTTTACCCTCAGCTCCCATTAAATTCATCCCCACATTCTACCTTTTCCTGCAAAGTCAGTGTACTATAAATTGTTACCGGTCTTAAACTGACTTGTCGTATTTGGCATCAGTTTAATTAGTTTTGGCAGATGATTTTTAGTGACTCATGGGAGAGTACTTTTGGTCTCTATACTAACAGATGTACCATTTCCTGTGCTAAAAGCAGTGACAACAATGTCACATGGCTATAAAATTGCAGGAATTTGCTACTCCTAGTCCAATAAAAACAACTTGCTTAAAAAAATTGAGTAGATAAGATGGAAAATACACATCAGCAGAAATGTCTGGTTGTAAAAGATTTGATCCTTTGTCGCTTCTCTAAACTTGGGGTGGTGAGCTAGAACTCTGTATTATACAAAGCATTAGCTTGGTAGCAACATTACATTTCTGTGACCAAGATCCCCACCTCATTGCAGAAAGTTGCCCCTTTACACATGGAATAAAATGGACATATATAAACAACTATCACTTTATTTATCAGCCCTGCTACAATTTGCTGGATGTTCTCTTGTTTATCCTAGCATGTAAAAGTGCTCTCCTTGTTAAAGACAACCTCTGCAGAGTAATGCTAGTAGACCAGAGGGGGCTCTGCAACAATTTCTGGATAATGATTTATCCACTTGCATGTCCTTAGTCTCCTGCTCTACTTAGTTTATGCAGCAGAGAAACCCTCAAAAGGTACAATAAGAAGTTAAAGTCTAGCAATTACACTATGGCAGTTTCCTTTCATGATCTTCAATGAGCAAATGGAAGAAGCATCTGGCCTGCAACAGGATTCTTGTTCCAGAGAGGGCCCTTGTGGGATTCACATTCTCTGAACCTGAGGGAAACAGTGAGAGAAAGAAAGAAAAAGAATGATCAAAACAATTCTTATCTCATTTGCTACTCCTGTGTTGTGCCAAAGTAGAATGCAATATGGAGATTGCTTACACCCTAAAGTGATACTGTTTTGTTTCCTTGGCCTATCAGGTTCAAGTGTTTCTCCAGATTGTTGGTCAGGAGACAGTCACAAGATTTTGTTGAGTTGAGTTCTTGTGCAGTTTCAGTTTAGATGCAGTGTAATATAATGTAATATAGTATAGAATAATATAGTAGAATAAAGTAATTAATTAACCTTCTGATATCATGGAGTCAGATGCATCATTCCTCCCAACCTTGGGGGCCTGAATGATTTCTGATGGGCCCTGAAGGAAGCCACCAGGTTTTTGCCAGACCTTTCTCAAGCTTTTGCAGGAATGCAACTTAAACTGCCAGAGGCTCTAGAAATTATTTTTCTACCATACCATTTACAATTATTGGCACAAGTAAAGCCCTACCAACATGGGTATATATTAAAGAAATTTCCTGACCATCCAGGAGGCACTCTGGCAGTCGCAGTGCCACCACCACAGACTGTCACTGCTGATATTGCAGCCCCTTCAGAGCTGACAGCTCCAGTAACCCCACAGGAACCCCACACGACTCCCTGCACACCCCACTCTCACAAAATCAGACCGGGTTTCCAATGGCACAGTCTCAGATGTCTCATTCCACAAAGCCATTTATTCACGGTGCAGTAATTCAGAGACAGTTCGAGCTGGTGCCTCCGAGGACAACCCACAGAAAAGGAACACCCAGGCCTTTGTATTCTCAGTCCCACCAAGCTCAAGTCTCACTCTTCTGCCACATGGGCTCCTGTCCCCCGCTCTATCCACCTCACTGGCTGGCGTCACTGGGCTTCATCTCCTTTGTTATGCTAAAGTCAGCAATGCCAGGCACTTGCGGTGTCTTGAGTGTCCATTCACCTGGCTGGTGTCACTCATCTTCGTGCCCTTTGTTGTCCCAAATGTTGGCAGTTTACCTCAGCCTCTTGTTTGGGCTACCACCGAGAGGTCAATCTGCATTTACATCTGCACCTTCTGTGGCTTGCAAGCCCAGCTACCTGTGCCCTCAACAATACTTACTAGTAATTTCAATTCATTTTTGTAAACAATCTGAGATTTTTATCTCTTTTTAAGAACAGGAAAATCCTGTGAATCTTCGAGGGAGATATTAACGTGGATGTCTGACTGACTGTTTTGAAATGCTTGTCCTAGGGAGAACAGACACAACCAAGTGGCTTCCATCCAGCTGTATTACACAAGCAACCAGTCCTTCAAGGTGTGGTACAGATAGATGAATGCAGGTAGAAAGGAAAGACTCTTCTGCTGTTACTAAACTGTGCCCTTTCGAGCTAGTTGAAACATTTTTTAGATAAAACATGGATGAAAAAGGTTAAATAAATACCTTTTGGATCTCTGGAAGTGCTCAAGCCCAAGCTGAATGGTGATCTGAGCAACTTGGTTCAGTGAAAGGAGTCCCACGCCAGGGAGGATTGGAATCAGATGATCATTAGGGTCCCTTCCAACCCAAATCATCCTATGATTCTATGATCATGAATTACTTAATTCCACAGTGCAATTAACCTGTTACTTTTATCAGAGCTGAATTCAGCAAAACAAAACAAAAATGAAGGGAATGTATTCATCATTTAATAACAATTAAAAGTTCAGATCTGGACAAGCTACCACAGGGAGATGTGATTTGCACTTCCAGATATTAGCCACTCCTCCTGTGCCAGAGGGGGTAATTCATCACAGGGGTGGGGTTGTGACTGTTTCGTGAGAGCTCTGCTGGCAGTAGACTCGAAGTCAACTCTGCTGTTAGACATCCTAGTCACACCCCTTTTCTAGACATCCCTACCCACTCCTTAGGCTGCTCCTTCAGCAGCCTGGGGTATAGGCTCCATGCTGATGTTATTTGTATTGAACCAGCAGTTTGCAGCTTTTCCACATATCAAAAAGAGAGGAGGATAAAATTCCTCAGCATTAGAAACATGACCCCATGTCACAAATATAAAATCACGCGCATTAATCCTTTCAATCATACATGTCTGCATAGAACACAACAAGAAAGATCTTTCAAGACTGAAATTAAACCTGGAATTGAAATAACCTCAAGTGTATTCCTTGAATCACCTTCTTTTATGTTTTCACGGTGTTTATCACAGATTCCTTCTTTCTCCTTTCATCTTTTATCATGCAAAAATGAAGTGATTAAAAAAATCTATCTACTGTAGACATGACCACATCCTGTAATATCTATTCATGTCTCAACTAACCAAAAATTTTGTATTTCTCAAGTAACATCCCAATATTTTAAGGTTGTGTTGAATATTTGATAAAATAGGTCTAGCCCCATTTCACTCGTAATGTGGAAAATCTCTTCAAAATAGATTTGGATGTTCAGTGTTAGAGATTTTCAAACATGGCTAAATTTCTTTTGTATGAAATTACAATTAACCTTGACTTTTGTACTTTTGAACAATGTTTAATGCAAAAGGAGCTATTTTGCTAATAAAGAAAGCCTAATGTGACCTTTACATTGTCTGTGACAGAAAAACCATAGCAGAAACCAATGTCAGATTTATTTTAAATCCTTGCAATTTGTACTGTCATGAGTTATAAGCTCTCCCTCATCAGCACTAGAGCAACACATGTCCAGTAGTTTGGAACTGTATAAAAACCTTCCATGTTAATGAAAGTAAGTGGAGAATCAATTTCCAGGTTAAAAATTTTGTTGTATAAACTGAAGATGACTAAGAATGATTTTAATAGAATAATAATATCTTCTGTTAAAAGACTTCAGCCCACTTTAGAAGTACAAAAAATCTACTTGTAATATTTTAGTTTCACAGTGATAATGCAGATCAGTATAATTACTTCCCTTTGGAGGCAGATAAACTGAATGAAATAAAGATGACCTTTTCTTAGAGACATTCCCAGAAAATTTCAGTTTAGGCATATAATTTGGAACTAAGAACCCTTTGTTGATATGAAAAGGAAGGCTTGACTGCCTCATTTAGTGTTAACAGATATTTAGATCAGTATCTAATAGAAAGACATGAATCTCAGACAATAATTTATTCTACATTGACGTTATTCCCATTGCCTCCTCAGGAATTTGTAGCCAGGATTGAGAAGAATTATTTACAAAATTCTTGGCAATACTAAATAGTCCATGTTCTCTCCAATGGACTCACATAAACATTCATTTCACTATAGTCTTATCACTACTTAGCAGCAAAGTCAAAATATAAAACATTTTATCCTCTCCTTCTTAAAAATCTAGATCATACTTCTTATAATTAAAGATTCAACTTTTAAGATGCACATACTTCGTGTATGCATGGTCATTATAATACTCCTTTCTTCTGTCTTTCATATCCACCCTGTAAACAAAGTAAATACTAGTTACAGAAAAAGGACAAGTAACTTTAGTTTAAAAATATGACTTGCATTTTCTTCACCGTTTAAAACACACACTAAATTTTATATACAGTACATAATATGCTTTGTGTCTTACCAGATCTTAATATTTTTATAGCACTTATCTTCTTCATTTTTCATTAGGCATGGTTTATGTTTCTGACATTAGTAAAACTTGTTCAAGATGGCCAACTAATTTTTGTATAAATACAAAAAATAATCATAAGACATCATGCTGAGAGTCTAAATTACCACCCAACATGTATCTTATTTTTAGATGTCATTATCCATGCATTTACATTTTTTAGATAAGCTTTTGGCTTTACTTCAAATGTTAACTACGTGACTAAGATTGACTTCCCTGCCACTTTTGTATGCAAAGTGAAGCAAATTGCAATCCTTGCCTGTGTCAGAGCATAGACTCATACAATGGTTTGAGTTGGAAGGAACCATAAAGATAAGATTATACAGTCCCCACTCCCTCCGTCACCTTCCACTAGACTAGGTTTCGCAGAGCTCCATTCAACCTGGCCTTAAACACTTCCAAATATGTGGCACCCACAAGATTTTCCAGTGCCTCACCTTAACATTTTTGAAATTGAAGCTTAGTTTTAAATGTCCTTTACTCTCAAAACCTTAGTTCTCCTACTGTGGAGACATAAGGGGTTATTAGGCAATATAACCTTCTTGAAGTGTTGAACACTTAGAGACAGTTGTCCACTTCCCCACAGCAGGGAACAGGCACTGCTGCCTTGGAGAAAGGCAGAAGCAGCATAATGGTAGCAAATTCCATCCAGTAACACTACTCACCAACGCAGGTGAAATATGGAATTCACGTAGTGGCAGGAGATCTGCCACGAGGATAAGGACAGTGTTGGCAATCTATTATAGCATTATCCACTAGGAACATTACTGAAATGCTACACTTAATAAACACTTAAAAATTAAACTTAAAGCTCAGGACAAGTCATCATTCTTGATCAATATAAAGGGTAAATATTTCCACTGTATATTCAGTTAACGGCAGAGAACTTTGCTACTGTGAAGTTTTGAAAAACTATCTTTGTATTTACTATTGTTTTTGATAGATAGGAAAGATTTTAGTCCTAACAGTCACAGAAATGTATTTTTCCCTTCTTGTTGGATAATCAAATAAGTTAAAAATCTATAGTTTTTAAAGAATAATGAATTTGGGAATGTGTATTTGAGCATGTGGATGCATATGTAGCATATACAGGACAGACATGGCACATTTCTTTACCCAAGGTTTAGATGTCTTTTGTGTTTATTACAATTATATAGTGAAAAGAAAAATGAAATCATTGTCTCGATGATTCTTCTCATTAAATGTCATCCACCTACAGCTGGGATAGGTATGCACAGCACTCTAAAATGTCTATGATGATTGCAAATGTTTTTTCTGTACTCTCAACTCCTGGCAGGTCACTATGAAAGCCTTTTACTTATTGACCTGTCGGCTTATAACATCAGACCTGTGTATCTCTTACAGGATTGTAAAGGCCTCTCCCTTCTTGGATACTCTGAGTCCAAAATAGGCCTAAACTCCCACATTCTTCTACCACTTTTAGACTCAGACTTGCATTAGACTCTTCATTGCAGATAGACTCTACAAATGCCGCTATACTGCCCAGGTGTAGGCAAGCCTAAGTTGGTTTTTGGCAGCTAAACAAGTAATCATCTCCTATCAACCTTTCCACTGGAAGCAATCTTGCCCAGTTTCTGGCACTCAGCCAATGCTTTTACAACCACAGTAGCAGATTAAAAGCCCCACCTTTTCCTCTCAGTCTCAAAGCAAAAATACCTGAAACCAAGCAAAACCAAACCCCATTGCTAGGCTTCTCCCTTTGAATTTCTGAAGAAGCTCACTATTGGTTTAAGCTGGTCCAATGTCAATTATGGCCATATGCCTCATGTAATTCTGACAAATCCTGCTAGAGTTGTCTGAAATTTGTAATGTCCAACTCAAGAAAAATAAATATCAGATACCGTTTTTTCTACAAGACCAAGATGTTTCTACCAGAGATTAAAATGAAGACTGTGTAATCATATATCTCCACACATTTTGAAGCAAATAATTGTCTATATCTATCATATATATAAATATATTGGAGGAATGTGCAAGAAAGGTTAGAGGTACAGGCATTCCAAATATTTCATTTTACCAAGGAAAGGAAAAAGATGAATCTGTGGCAATAATTAGATCAAACAGCTGTCATCCTTGTGTTAACTGAGATACAGACAAGAATGCTCTAACAGGTAAGAGGATGGATTCCAAGGCAACAGTCTAGTAAGATTTTCCTGATGCTGTGATTGTTGGTCCAATCCTACCATAAATTAGAACTAACACAAAAAAGTGGTGAAGGAAATTGTATCTATATGCCAGACTCTGGCAGAATAAAATTTCATACATCAGTTCCACTGCACAGCAAGGTCCATTTGTCGGCATTTGTTGACACCACTGTGCTGATTTGCCCTAAAAGCTCAAGTTTTATTATCAATACTTATTGCAGAAAGCAGTACTTTAGGTTGTCAGTACTGCAGGTTGTCAGTACTGCATATCCAATTTAATATGTATGTTGGGGGGAAAAAAAAAAAACACCGCCCCCCCCCCCCCCCCCACTCCACTGTATAGATCTTTTGTTTATTTTGCTGCTTTATGAAAGACTATATATTGGATGTGTCGGCTCCATTGCAGATCATATGATTATGTCACTGGTTATGACATAATAATGATTATGATTATGATTACAGTTTTGTTGATTCTTAAATGCAGCTGAATGCCTCACGTGCTTGTTCTGATTGGTGGACAACTCAGTGACGACAGGTACAGTACCAAAAAGGACTGAAATTGTCAGAGCAAGATCTGAGAATTCAATAACATTACTATTCAACATTTTTGCCAGTTACCCTACTTCCACACAACACACACATTTTTCAAATAATACAGAACATGGACAGAGGTTTAAATAATGATCCTCTAGTTCTGGTAGGCTGCTTCTTATATATAATGTAATTGTGAATCACAGTGTATCACAAATAAGTCTTGATTACAGAATAGCTTTTTTTAAAATTATTCTGTGAATCCATATTAAAAATAATAATAATTAAAAAATCTAAACAGAGTTTTAAAATTAATTATATGTTTGGGGTATTCTTAGCCAAAGAATGGTTTTGTACAGATTAAAGCAGCTCCTCACCAGTACTTGAATCATTCCCTATTACAATTAATATTGATAACATCCTGTGTCTATACTGTTAGTATTGTGACATTGCAGACACCACTTTTCAAATGAGACTGCCACAGGACACTAAGACCAGCTACAGTAAAGTACCTATCGTATTTTTTTTTTATTTTTGCAAGAGCTGTCATGGCTACTATGGTTTTCTGACCAAAATCCAGTCAAGAGGATCGTTATCTCATAATTTCTGAATATTTCACTAAATTTAATCAGCTGGATGCAATACGAATTTCTTGATCAATAGAGTTTTGGAGGCAAAGTTCTAAGCACAACCAAGGAAAGACAGACATATGAAATCTGCTTTCTGTGATCTGATGTTCATACATTGTATGGAAGGGAATTCTCAGTAGTTTCTGTCTTCTCTGTTTCAAGGAGAGGTCCTGAAAACTGGTATGTGAAAATAACCCAAGTTTATGCTTTCTTTCTATCACTTGTGAATCCTTCCTGAAAGCAGATCTTGTCTTCAGCCTCCTAAGCTTTCTGTGGCTAACAGCACCATCTTTTCAGCATATATGTGATTACACCACAAATGAGTATAATGTAACTGAATCAAATTCTGCTCTTGTCCAGAATTAATGGTAAGTATGGATCAAAAATGATGTTTTAAAACTATTGGAACTGGAGTTAAAAACAAATGGCATTTTAGACACAGTCTTTGGAGTCCACAGCAGTGCTTTTGACAATGTTATCCTAATTTAAGAGCATCATTCATAAATACATATTAAGATGTAGGTACGTTTGTATGTATGTTTAACATAGGTTATATAAAATCAAGTAAATTTTGTTTCCATAGATAATAAATGTGTTCAAAAATATTTGTGTAAAAATAATCCTGTGATTTTATTGCATCATTATTAAAGTTCTGTGTCATTTTTTCAGAGTAAAAAAACCCACATCTTTTCAAGGAGACTATATTTCAGCATGTTCAGTTACTATTACAAAAATCGCCAAAGTCTTTGATGACAGTCTGAAAACAGTAAATATATTAAATGTGCAAGATTCTCCTGAAGAAAATATCAGAAGAACATGGTGAAATGAAAATTATGGCCCTGTCAAGAGCAGGAGTTTTACCTAAAAAATTTTAAAAGGATACCAGACTTGAGTTGTAAAAGTATCAACTTTTTCCCCCCCGCCTTTGCAGGTTGCTGGTTTAAAATATGGTTAATACAAAAATATCTTTCTCTAATTTCTTTATCAGACTTACAAGCAGAATAACATAGAGGGAACATTCATGTCTGAGTATGAATCATCTTTCACTGCATGTACCTTCTGTTCCAGATAAAGTTTTCTTAGGTCCTACTTTTCATTTCTGCCCATTTTCATGTTTTATTTATCATCTAGTATCTTTTACAAGACTAATGTGTTATGGATCCATTGAGAGACTGTTTTCAAGCCTTTTCTCCTTATCTTCCTGTACTTGGATGCTCTCCATGTTAACGCACTGAGGCTAGGAAGGCCTTCTTCTTGAACCTGGGCTTGTGCTTCAGCATTCCACCTTACAAGTGAGAGCTGTTTATTAATGAAAAGGAGCACATACTTCAAACCAAAATGAGGAACTTGCTTGACAAGTAGCAGAAAAGAGACATAAGATCAGATGGTGAAGTCTGGCTAAATGGGGTGTTGCCATTTCCTCTCACTCGACACCTAGGCTGCCCTCCCAGATGTTGGTGTTGAATATCAAGCAAGTGTAGAGTGATTTCTTTTGGCTGCTGAGTCGGATTCTTCTGGAGGCTATGTGGGACTCAGTATGAAAGATGGGTTATCTGATTCAGAAATAAACTGTATGACTGAACTTTAAGTCTGAAAGCAAATCTTGATTTGTAATTCTTGAATGCATACCTTTATAAACTACTATAGCCAAGGCAGCACTGTGTATAAATCTCAGGTCTAGGGCCTGACAAGGAAACATGCCTAACTGAGATCAGTAGAACACAGCCTTAGGCCTTCCAATAAACTTCAGATAAAAATCTTTCTCAGTTACTAAGGAAACTGTAAGGAAAAGGAAGAATGCTGATAACAAATGTTATCAATTACCAGACCTTCTCGGGCTGCTTTTAATTTTGTATTTTAATACCACAGACCAACTTCAAGCCTTCTAGTCCAGGACACATATGCATAGAGATAAGGTTGTTAGACCATAATACTTTAGGGAACAAGATGCAAACAGAGACACAAAAAACTACACTGGTTAGAATTTACTAAAGTAATAGCTAGACTGTCGTAAAATAGATAAATTACTATAGAAGTAATTTTAGATCTGTCTAGCTAAAGAGTGAACAAATTCTTCAGTAGATTGCTGGGACAAAGGATGTCCTAGGTTTTAGAGGGGTCAGCAAGGAGGGAACTAATTAATCTTTGGAGCTGAATATGGCATAGCACATCCTGCTCTGCATTCTAACTTGGCTTTTGTGGCAGTGTGCTTTTGCAGAGCATTCATCTTTCCATTTAGTTTATACTTTCAAGGAGTACAGACTTTCAAGGAGTTCCCAAAAGAGACTACTCACATAGGACTGTGTGGATCCTGATGAAGGCTGCAGCCCTTGTCCCCAAACAAAGCAGGAGGAAGGGCACAAAATACACAGAAGTCACATGCAATCTGCTGTTAATGACTGCTTACAGTCACTAATGCATTTCCTGCAGGTATTCAGCTATGAACTGTGAGGCCTTCCTATGAGCTTGAAGGGTACAACTTTGAAATGATAAATGACAATGCCTCAGGCAGTTAGGGGAAGGAAAGGTAGACACTGTGTTTCCTTCATCATATTCAATAATTTCTGTAACAGAAAAAAAAAAGAGTATTCCTTAATTCCTTAAGCACATGGAACTCTAAAGACAGCATCTCAGTTGCATCGCAAACCTTTTCAGGGTAGCTTTCAGTTTAGCTGGGAGATCAGTTTTTGAAAGTGTCCTCATTTTTACATTAGGAGGATGTCACTGGAGGATAAAATGTTAGCATCATTTAAATAGAAAAGGCTGCATTTTTGACAGAATTTGCCTTCCAAGAAGCAAAATTCCATTTTGTTCTTATCATAAAATTGTCTTTGATTCATACTTCTGATAATATCTGTCAGAAAAATCTCACTGGTGCTAGCCACAAGTGTATTCTCAAAAGAAAAACTGGCTTAACTCATGATGAATAGAATGGAATATACAAAACAAGGTTTTTCTTCTTAGTACTAGAGGTTTTCCAAAGTCATCATTATACAAAGTAATAACTATGAGTTGAATCTCTCAATCAATGACCACTTGGGATTCAGATTTTTAAGATTCACTTCTTGAAGAGCTTATTTTGCAAAGAAAATAATTTCCACATTCCATTATATTTCTGAGTTTAGCTCCATTTAGAAAACTAATAGGCTAAAACTAAAACATATATGAACCATGTAACTGGCTCATAAATGAACCACTGAGAATCACTTTTGTTACTTTTAGTCACACACGACACTTTGGAGGCCTACCTCACCAGACAAGGACCATTTCCATTCTTTGAAGGGTGCCAGATGAATAGATATGGGTCACAAATAGATCATCTTCTGCAGCAAGACAAGCATTAACCATAAAATGAAATATAGGCACTGCAGCCTAACACTACCATGACTATGGACCATAAACTCCAGCAGAAATTATTCTCCCTGGTATTCTGGAGGCCCTTTGCTTATATTTTTGACCAGTAAGAATCTCCTCTCCAATCCTATATCTCTCCTCAGCCCTTCTGTTTTAGGCAAAATTATCAGTCTCCCAAAACAGACTCCCAGGGCCTCTGGCAGAAGATTTTTCTGCTTGTGCTTTGCATATGACAAAAAAACAAAGAAAGGCTACATGCTAATAAAAGCCAACACTAAGCAAAAGGAGACTAGTTTCTTAGGCAAAAAGAAACTAGTGTCAGGACGCAGTGCTTGAGGCTAGAGGAACACCTCATCTCAACCTAGTCTTGAGAATCCACTTGCTAAGTCTTCAGGTGTGGCAGATGTAGGACTGTACAAGACCAAGAAGTCTCACTATATCAGCAAGGAGCCTGGAGCTATAAATGTGTGGCAACCTCTCGAACATTAAATAAATGACAAGAATAATTTTAGGACACACACACCACAGACCCCCTTCATTCCTGTTTTTCTGATTAGTCAGAATAGCTAATCAGAATGCAGTGCTGAAATTCCAAAAGCTATGTTTGAAGTACAATATCCTTTGCAGACAGAAAATGTCTTCCACCTTCAATCTATTTTTCATTATGAAAATAGAAAGAGAAGCTCCCACATGCCACAGTTCTTGTGGCTGGATTGTGTTCTTGTAGGGTTAGAGCTTCATGTATTTCTAAGATGCAAGCAAAGGAAAATACCGCAGGGAGCAAAAAGACCACTACTAAAGAGCAGCCTGTCAGTGTATGCTATAAGAGTAGACCATCAATATTACTCTCAGACTACATGCAATAGAATACAACTGTCAAATCTTTCAGCTTCCCTTCATTCCAAACTCCCTCAAACTGCAGGTATTTCAGAAAAAAGGTATTGTTAGTTCTGTCCAGTTTTGAGTGAAGAATTATCCACACTCAAAATCTGCTAATGCAGTTAATTCTGTTAACCTAATGAAATATTTTAAATATTTTAGTTAGACACATGACAAAGATCTGTCAGGAATATACTGTCCACTACTCCACCGTTTCATAGGAGGCCTCTGTCCATGGTGCCAGACAAGGCTCTTTCTTACTCTTTATCTGCTACTTAAGTGGCACAATGGAAGCTCTGAAAACAAGAATACTTTGAGAGAAAGTGTCTGAAGAGTCTGAAAGACACAGTTTAAAATGTCTCTCTAACGCCCTGGATGAACCCATGAAAAATCAAATTCCAGCAATTCATCTTTTTTCTAAAACAAAGGCTGAAGAACCTTGTAACCTTCCTCCATGTAACACCACAGATGGAGGAAGTAGCTTTGGTTCCAAAAGTCTACATTGCAGTAAATAACAGCAAAGGCAAAGTGGCAAAAAGTATGCAACGAGAGTAGAATGATACAACAAGAAAACATTGTTTTCTTCAAATATCCTTTTCATGATTTTTCTCTTCTATATTAACTGTGATGTTAAAGAAAGGATTTAAAGAAGGAACAAGCTAAATCTGTTAGCATTAAATAGTTAGAAAATGAAGCTCTTTAATCTCAGAAGTTTGGGGGTTTTTTGTATAAAACTCAACCTGGCAGATCAGTACCTTTTAAATGAACCTTTTCTGAAAAATACTCTAGAAAAGACAAGTAAATTTGAAACACAATATAAGGTGTCTAAACAAGAAGCCCATTTGTGAAGATGCCATCCCTTTCCTTTCTGTAAAAGTAATCAGATCCTTACAAACTGCATTATAGCTCCATCTGTAGGATGTTTGGACACAAATAATTTTATGAGTCATTAAATATACATAGGTGTATATCTATCAGCCTTGTGGTTTCCAGTGCCAGAAAGTGATTTCTTGCATTTCTTGTTTCAGAAGGAAAACAAGTGAAAGGGAAGGTAAGGTAAAAAAACCCAAAGAAACCCCAAAGTAAGATCATAATCTCTGTCTTCATCCAAATTCAATGAAGTGGTTCATATTACTCAAAGGTTAGAAAAAACTTTTTGTAAGGTACTGGTTTGCTATGTGATTGGAAAACACTTTTCAAAGTTTAGTTCCTGTACCTTAAGCATTTGAGTTTTATTTGAAATTAGCCCAACTGCAAGAAGCATTGGGAAAAGCACGCAGGGCACTGCATGCCTGTCAGCTTGATCTTGCTGCTGGGGAAGGTCATGGAGCAGATTTTCTGGAGTACCATCAGATGGCACATGCAGGACAGGAAAGGTACCAGGCCTAGCCAGCAAGGGTTTATGAGAGGCAGGTCCTGCTTGACCAGCGTGATCTCCTCCTAAGACAAGGAGGCCCACTTGGTGGATGAGAAGGACTTTGGGCCCTGTCTGCTTGGTCTTCAGTAAAGAGTGTGAAGTCAAGTATGGAGCCAGGTAGTATTTTCTTGCTGTTCTGAGAAAATGGCCTCACCCACTTTAGTTGATGCACAACAATTACTTCTGTGTTTATATAAGATTGTTTTCTTGGCACGAATAATACTGTTTCACTGCAGATTTGTATATTTTGTATTTTTGCAGCTAAATCTGGAGGTGATTTTTCTACTTTTTTTTGAAGTAGAAAACAATATAGTACCAGTAAAAATTGACCTCAGAATTTTAGTTTAGCAGTGCAGATCTATAGCGTAGGAATGAGAAACTAAAAATCAAAGGGCAGTTTTTCCCTGAACACTGTAAGAATTCTTTTTTGCTTTGTGGCAAGTCTTTCACTCAACCTCCTCATATTGATTGCTTAGCTGTGAAATACTTTGCTGTCCTCTGTATATGCTGCAATATGTTACTGATTAGGTAGCAGAGATGCTGTGACAGAAGGTATTGTTACTGGTAAGTAAAATATTTGGAGAAAATTAATTAGCAACAACTTCACAGTTTATGGTATATTTGTTCTTCAGATGCAGGTTTATCCTGTCACCTGTTTTCCACTAGTATGTTATCACACAGTTGTTTCTATAACACACTGTAGTTTGTTCTGCACTTACAAGCTACAGTGTCTGACAACAATCTGAAAATGTTTCCAGCCTTTTCCCCAGTGGCTTGGTTTGTTTATAGTGAGCAACTCAAAGGCAAAAATGTTTGCTTTCTGACTGCAATCTGATTATCAATCCTGATCCCTGAGAATACGGTAATCTACATTTATCCTGCAGAAAATTCCATCTAGTAAACAAGATGAAAGCAACTCATTTCTCAGATATAATAATTTTTCACAATCTCTGAAGTGTGATCAGATTGTCAAATGTGACGTATTTAACAAATTGTAAACCAGGAGATTTTGACAGTCTTCCACAGAATGTATAATTTAAAGAATTCTGATAACAATGAATTCTGAAATATCCAATGAGAGCTGCATGGTGATTCACAGGATGAATTGTTATTCAGCTATGTGCACTCTGTACTTCGGATCTTTTAATGGATATTGGATCATATATATTGCAATCTTCCAAGTAATTCAGCAAACCAGATGTGATTATATTATCTACTAGTCTCCTCTTGTAATTCTTAAATTTTTGAGCCAATTTCAATGAAAAGGAAAGACTTTGGAGGACTTTGACAGGTCTTGTGAGAAGAACTATTCCGTGATTATACATTCACCCTTTTGCTAAAAACAGGACTAATTTCACATTAGAATTTCAACAGAGAAGCTTGAAGAACTTCAAGCTCAAAATCTTATTTCAAGCTTGAAACCAAATTTCAAGCTAGAAGCCTAATTTCAGGTTAGAAGCTTGGTGTTTTGTCCGGTCAAGTTTTTAAAATATCTAATTTATCCATTTCCTCAAAAAATCTCTTGGTATATTACATTTCTAAAATTTAATAAAACCTGTCTTCTGGATAGAGAGGTCAGTAAAAGTGTCATTGGAAAATAAAAGACACATAGAAGACAATACACATTTTGCTTGACTTTCTCTAGTTAACTTCTTAGCTCATGGCTGAGGTTTTTATGGCACACAGAGAAACTATCAAGAAGGAAACTAGTGAACACATCAAGGGTAAAAAATAAACTTTGTTAGCTCTCCTATTTTCAGAATATATTGGAAAATTAACAAGCACATGATGGTAAGCAGAATTTTCATTTTTCTACTATTTTTGTCACCTAAGTAATGTAGCTCCACTTCCTAAACAGCATTTTACAATAGAGCTGCAAAAAGCAAATATACATAACTAGCCCAGATTAAGAAATCTTATTTGCAAACCTGTTTCAAATAAATGTAAACCACTTAGATGCATTTTAAGCAGTATTCAGTTTGTTTTAGAAGGCTGAAAGAATTGAAAGAATTGGCTGAAAGATTGGCAGGTCTGTTAAGTACTGTGTAATTCTGAGATTCTTTCACAAGTCCAGTAATGTACTTGATGTAACATAGGTTTTTTGGAAATCCGTAAGAGTAAAGAAGTATCAAACATTACCAAATGAATATCAGTGTCTCAAATAAGGTTCTAGTACTCATAATTCTGCACATTCCTGCAGATTGGGACTAGAAATATACAGTCAACACAGATGTACTCAGACTTCAATATTCAAAACCACAATTTATGAGTCAATATCATGGAAGATGAATGGCAAAAAATGGCCATTTTTACTGTTTGTGGTTTTCATCTGAAATAAAAACATTCTAAATATAATATATCCTTATAATAACTGAGTGATTTTAGACTTCTGGACCTTTTAATGACCCAGTGTAGTAAGAAAATATGTATTTTAGTATGTGGGTGGCTGTTATGTCAGTTGTCTAGCAATAGAAGACAAAAGCCTTTTTTATACAGTTTTACTTGAACATTTTATTGCACTTGATCAGACATACCAATAAAAACCCTCCCAATTTTACATAATTTTGTACATTACATCAGAGGCAACAGAGCAACAAAGCTGAAAATGTCTGCAAATCACACAGCTTAGGCAAAATTTGTTTTCCAGGCTGATTTTGTTGTTGATTAAATTGGTATCTAGCCTCTAAGTATTAAAGAAAAATAGCTTAAAATTATAGAAATAAATTCTCATTTTAGGGTTAAAGGCTTACATTAAAATCACCCTCAGAAACTGGTTATAAATAACCATGGCAACTGTGGTTTCTGCATATAAGCATTGCATCCAGCTATACTTAGCAATCCACCACTATACATTCTTGAAAGGGAGAGCGACATCAAAACCACTAAGCATTTCAGAGATCCAGTAATACAGACTGCTTATTTCTTATTTCAGATGTGGAGGTTTGTTTAACTGACAAATTGAATTTTATTTCCTAGTCAACTGTATCTTTCAATGACTGATCATCATCCAGCTCTGAAATAAATGTTACCTGATTAAAGTAGTAAAGGTTAAAACATTTAAAACACATGCTGTAGACCTCAGAAATCAAGTCAAGATGTGCAAGGGTATGAATTATTAGAGGACTTATAAAATCCGCCCTGAACAAATTAATTCATCAGTTTAGCCAAAGGCCTGTCAATGAATTCAAGAGCTCTTCAAAAAAAATGAAACATCTGTTGCACATTTAAAGGTTCTGTATATATGTAAATGTGTAAATGTTGTAGATTATTCTTTCCAAGGTGGGATATGCAGTTTAAATAAATGTGTTTGGAAGTTACTTTGTAATTGCTGTAATGTCCTTGAGGATAAGGGGCAATTCATGAAGGGTTCCAGCAGCCTTTGAATTCTCAAGCCTTGGGAGTTATTGAGGCAAATTAGATCTTGAGTGAAGCTGAAAGATACGTCCATAAATCTGCATAATGACATCATTGTCAAAACAACCTATTACCCTACAAGAGTTAATAGTAGCTTGCCTTATTTTTTTTTTAAGCAATCAAGATTACATGGCTTCTTAGAAACAAGGTGAAATTCTTTCTGGATTCTGTTTTCTTTCTGAGATGGCATAATAACTGAGGGTCTCATTTGTTCTACAACTAAGTACTGACTAATCTCATTCTGTTTAGAAAATAATTGGAGCATCACTTGGCTAAAAGAATCTGATGTTCCATCTTTGTTGTGAAAGGATGGTAGTGATCCAAAAATTTGAATCAAGCGAAAGTTTGAACACTTTTTTCCTTCGGTATATTTATACAAATTTGGTGCTGTAAATGAACACCCCAGACTCTGTAGAAAACTTACTTGACTGTGATAGTTTGTATAAACCTTATATGCACACAAGTGTAATGAACACAGTCACATACTAATTGAGATATTTTAATCTTCCTACAGTTTACCTAAAGTATTCTAAGTAAATATTTACATGAATGTAACTAATTTTTTTTAGTAGTACATTTCATCATGTAGATGAAATGTAATCTGAACTATCTGGCTGAGAAGGTGACTTCTTTGTCACAGTATCTATGGTGACAACTTCTACTCCATTTATTTTTATGCCTCCATAGTTGTAGTAGTTAGATGATAAATATCAAAGAAGTCATAATAACAAAAAATTTGTCTTAAACCAGAATTATTCCCTCACACCTACACATACAAAGCTAGGTTAATATCTTTAAGAAAAAGAAGAAAAAAGACATGCAATGAGTGACTGGTTCTTGGGAACATTTTGTTCTGCTATTTTTTTCCAGTTCATTAAACCTATGACCACAGGTCTGGAGTTTTACCACATCCTTTTTTGGTCAAAGTCAATGGACCTCCTTTTACATTTAGCCTAGGCAGTCAGTTACTAGTTCATTCTACCCAAAGACCCACATGGAGAGAACCAGCCCCCAGGTTCAACCACAACAGACAGCTGGATTTGAAGAAAGGTTGGTAAGGTCTGGATTGGCAATAATCTTGAATGTTGTGGGAAGTCCCTGGTGGGTCTGTGCAATAGAATGCTGTATATTTTAGTCTTTTTTTTCTGGCTACATTTCTTTGGTTTGGACATTATGACTTAGCTATTATGGCATAGGGGTAAAGTTTGCTATTTTGTGGTTTTATTATGTTTTAATTACTAATACTTGCATTTGAACAGCCTTAATTTCAAACTAGGAAAGGGTTTCAGTCTGGTTTTGGGCCAGGAACACACAATCTGCATATGCACGTATATGTACAGGCCAAGAGATTGCTTTGAATAGCCCCAACAGAGATATTATCTATTAAAATGATCAGATACCTAGCAACAATTTTAAGTTACATTATATATTAAGTTACTATACATTAAAAGGTATGCATGGCAACTTAATTTTTAATATAGAATGTATTTCTCTCGATTCATTTCAGTTAAAGTAACTTTTATGGTAGGTGACTTGGTAAGTCCTTTGATGTTTTAGAAAACATATAATGGTATTTCTCCTACTTTATCTTCCATTTTATTTATAAGCAAAAACTTGGAAAAAATCTACCACAGTTTTACTCATATTATAATCTACTGCCAATGTCACAAAAGGTTTCATACTTTTGTAACACATTTATTTTTGTAAATCATTGAACAGAGACTGAAAATTTGTCTAAATCAAAGATATACTTTACAGTGTAGTTACCATTGTATTATAAAATGTGCTTAGGTTACTGACAATACATTTGTTATATTGAGAGCTGATTCAGCAGAAATAATCTCTGACATACTGGTCCCAGACGTTTGTGGTTTCTGGCACCACCAGCAGTCTGATTCCCCTACTAAAAGAGGTTAAATGACTTCAGAGTAAGAGAAAAATACCCTCAGGGATATAGCAAAAATATCCCTGCCTTCCACACAAAACCCCAGCATTCTTACATGCTTTAGGGGAGCTGACTGGTGAATTGTTTGACAAGACCCCAGTTTAGCCTGTCTCTAGTTTACATCTCTAGCATATTTGTACACAGCTATAATATTCCCCTAAAAACTGCCACTTCATCAAGCTACCCTACTTTGTTAGACATATAGACTGCACAAAGAAGAAACACAGGAAATAACTTGTAAAAAGCACTGGATTCTACTCACAGTATTGGAATAAAATTTTTTGTGTTTAAACAGCAGTCCTATACTTAATGGAGCTCCAGAGCTGCTTCCTAATATGCTTTTTTGTGTGTATTGTATGTATGTCTCTGCTCGTTTCCTCAAAAGTATAACCCATCAGGTTATCAGGTGTTCACAAAATTAATGATATAAACTGCTTAAAACAGGTAAGAAAGAAAACCACGGTTTATCTTTAAGAAAATCACTATACAGTTTTCCTTTATTTCTGGATCCTCACAGCAGCCTAGCAATTTACAGTGGGCATTCATATCTCCTATACTTTCATTTCGTTAGAGATATTTTGGCTAGGTTTGACTTTATGATTGAGTCAGATAGCTGCTTACAAGGGCTGTGTATTACATGTTTTACGATTTTGGTTATGAAAGATGTTCAAATCTCCCACACCAGACCACATTTTCATCTCATCTTCTTAGGAGGTTTAAAAGAAGATTTTCTTACCTCTTGAGAATAATTTGCCATGTCACCATACCTGACCCCTACCATTTAGTCGTTTTTGCTTTCTTTCTGTGTGCACTGCTTTTAAATCATTCCCTTCATGCTTTGCTGTCAATCAGACCTCAAAAAATAGTGAAATTAAATCTGAGGAAGCAAGTACTTTTTATTTTTTCCTCAAGGAAAAAAGAGATTACAGGAACGAAACTCAGTTGTAATTAAGCATAAAGTATTTCTATAACTACTAATGCTAATGGAAAGATCTGTTCCCTTTCTAAAATAATTTCTATTTGTGAAGTGAAATCTGTGACACGTAATAAAAGATTCTCTGAAGAACAATTATGCTGACTTCATTTAACCATACCCAGAGTGTAACTGAGACTGGTCCACAAGCCTTTCAAATGTTCACAGACTTTTCTGAAACATTCAAAACTGCTCTATACAAATACCTGCTAAAAATCCAGTGGAGCTGACAAGGCTCATTACACAGTTCCCACTCCAGGCAATCATGAAATTGGAGTGTTGCTGACAGGATCCATTTATATACAGTATTTATTTAAGAACAAAACTTGACATTTTCCTCAAGTCACCCTTTAGCCAGACACTCAAAGGAAATGAATCAATACTTTGTAGCACTTGTGGAAGCAGTCTCTCAGGTTTATTCAAGCTGAGTAACACATCATCTGGCAGACAAACTTTAAAGGACAACTTTGCAGCAGTTATAAGAATTATACTACCCTGGCTTCTAAGAGTTAGTAAGATTTAGGACTAGCCAGAGTATAATTTGAGGGAAAATGAGTTAACAATACAAGGAATATCTGACTCACTAAGTTAAACTCCCAAGGTGTTATCTATTTTATGGGTTGTGCCCATGTTTAAGTGTGCAGCATTTCCAAACATCCTTAGTCAGAATTTTCAGGCTTTTATTTCAGTTGAGGGTACAAAAGAGAGGAATGACTTGAATATCTTAAAGTTAATAGAAATAACCAGAAGATAAGATGAGAAATATACATAGAAGTAGATTAGAAATGGTGCAATATCTTAACAGCACTGTGCAACAGGACAAGCGGGATTCTGTCTAAGCAACCTGCCTGCAATCTACAGTTCTTAATTTTTAAGTAATAGCACAAGCAGTTAACCAGAACTCAGTTTAACCTACAGAATTCCTCACTCACAGAATGACCAAGGGTGGAAGGCCCTAGAGTACATCTAGCCCAACTATGCCTACTCCAAGTAGGGTCACCTCAAGCATGTTGCTCAGGTTTGTGCGCAGATGAGTTTTGACTCTTTTCAAGGATGTGGATTCTACCTCCCTCAGCAAACTGTGGCAGTGTTTGGTCACTCCCACAGCTGAAAAGCTTTTCCTTATCCCTAAATGGAATTTCCTGTTTCAGTTTGCACCTGTTGCCTCTTGCTGTGGGAACCATTGAGCAAAGTATCCTTTTACTACCCTCTCATCAAATGTTTGTGCACAGACAAGACCCACCAAGACTTTTCTCAAGGCTACACAATTCCAACTACAATCTCTTAAACTTCATGGCTTTGGATTTTCTCCACTATCTTCATGTTTTTCTTTTTGTGGGGAGATATGAATTGTACACAGCACTTCAGATGTGGTCTAACCTGGGCTGAACAGAGCAGGAGCCCCACTCCCCTTGGGCTCCTGAGCAGTGCCCTTCCTGACAAAGCCCAAGACACTGCTGGCCTTCCATGCTGTTGGATGCACGACTGGTTCTTGGACAATTTGATGTCCATCAGGACCCTTAATCCCTTTTCTGCAAAGGTGGTTTCCAACCAGTCCACATCCAGTCTATAGCGCAGGGTTATTTGACTGCTGATGTGTGACTTTGTTGAACTTCATGAGATTACTACCTACCCATTTTCCAGCATGTCACTCCCCCCCTTGCATGGGACCACGAGTATTTGGTTTGTTAACCACTCTTCCCAACTGAGTGTTATCTCTTAGCTTGCTGAGGATGCACTCTGTCCCACCATGCAAGTCATTAATGGCCAGCACCAGCCTCAGCATCATACTCCAAAATAATACACTAGTAATGGCAGTACAGCTGGACTTTGTGCTGCTGATGACACTTGTTTAAGCCCATTAAGATTAGCCTGCTTTCAATCACCTCATTGCTCATTTACATCATCCATTTTTCATCAGCCTGTATACTGAGGATGCTGCCGGAGAAAAGAATGAAGAATGAAATCAAGATGAACAACATATACTGCTTTCCCCTAATGCCTAAGCCAGCAAACTCCTGAAGTTCAGGGTCATGATCCTACTACTAGATTTGCCTTGCTCCCTTCTCTCAAGACCCTGGACCCTAATGTCTCATGGTCTCTACAGACCAGGTAGAGCTCCACATATCCCTGCTGCTGTCTGAGATAAAAGGCCAAATCTGCCTCTACTGTCCTGACCTGTCCTTTCTGCCCACTGTGGCATTCAGCTGTGTGAGCTATCCCTCCACATCTCTGTGATCCCAAGGAGGAACTGTGGCCCTGCAGCAGCACACCACGGCTCTAATGCCTTCTCTTTGTTTGGTATGGATATGATTCAGAACACCCAGTCATGCTCATTTTCATGAAGAACTCTGAGAGTTTCTTGAATACCATTGATGGGTAATGTTTAAAACACTGTGGCAAATAAACTGTTGAAGATAAAAAAGGCTTTCCAATATGTTAATTTGGTGAATATCACATTGTGAAGTTCCTCTTGGCACTTCTAACACTATCATGCTTAGTTAATGCCAGTTAATTGAACCACCTCTTCTTTCTCCTATATTCTATATTCTAATACAGGATTGAACAACCGACATTTAAAAGAATTCTAGGTGCCTGTACTTTCTCTGGGTTTTGGTTAGGCTTTCAAATGCTGAGCATATCTGAGAATCAGTCTTGCTGTGTTTTCAGACATGCTGATGTGGAGGATGCTGCAACCAAGCTGCCCTTTTTAGATGCACATCAGTTAATTTGTCTCCTCTCTCTGTCAAAGAAGAGTGAACAGGAAAGCCACAATGTTACATGTGAAATGCTTTCAGGGATATAGCACATATTTAAAAAGTGCTTATCCCCATTATGGTATTTGCTTTGGTTGTTATCTGAGTCGAACACTCCTCTTACGAAATCTAAACTAAGTCAGATACAAAGAGAGTTCAAATTTTAATATAGAGTTTGGATATATTCAACTTTTCAGTAATGGCAACAGCTTTTCAAAATGAAATCTTTTACAAATCTTTTCCTGAAGAAACATGATGTGAGTTATTTTTGACATCCCAGAAAATAACTTTTAACTTGTGCTAGAAAGATTCCTGAAAGGACTTGTATTTTCCAAAAACTTTTAAAGATACGTGACAGAGCTAAATATTCTCTGGCCTTAGGATACATTTTCATTATGGGCCCAGTCCAAACATGGTATTGCATGAAAGAAGTCCTAATCTCAGTGAGTCAGCTTGATTTCTAGCTTCTTCTTCAAAGTGAAGTGAAGATACAGAAACTGCTTGTAGCTGGCAAGAGAAACATTAAAGGTAAAAAGAAAACTACCTGTTGACACACAGCCACCCAGCTGTTCCTGTTAAGGGTGCTTTCCTCCCTTTGTTCTCTCTCCTGAATGGAAAAGCTTCAAGTGCGTCCCTAAATGTAAGGAAGACTCATACTAATGACTTCATCAGGATTTTCAGGTGAAATTCTGTTTCCAGCTAAGCCACGAAGGTCTTATCACTGACATAGAAGCACAATGGATCTTTGAACTGCATGCAGAATTTTTCTGCCTTTTTTATCAGAGAAATTGCAGTGCTTAAGAAAGAATTTAACTTTTCTTATTTTTTATATTGCGAAGGCAGAATATCAAATTTGTCACTGTTAAACAGCAGCTCAAGCCTGCATCAGAGTCCTTATTAAGTACAAACAGCTTTATAAGAATCAAAAGCAACCTTGTAGAATAAACACATTTATCTTCAAACATAATACATTTTTAAAGCTTCCTTAGAATCAGAACCTATATTCTTGCTCCTTTTTCAAAGATGCTCTCAGGATCAAGGTCTGTTATGTACCTGAAGTCTTGTACAGTTTACACATGTTTCTTCAGTGCAAATTTTAAAATCTGGCATGCCACTCCTTTCAGTTTTGGGATATTTTTGTGGTTGGTATAGTTCCCTTCATTTTCCTTTGGAATGAATGCATGACTACACACCTTTTAAAAATAATGTAACATTGGTACTAAATTATTCTCTATTGCTGAGCAGCTGCCTGTAATATATGGGGTGCTCAATGCTCATGCAGTTCATAGTGGAACTTTCTAACATAGCACTAACATAGTTCTTTCATGCTTGCTATTTTCCTATTAGCCTAGTTTAAGTGGCTGAGCAACCATCACCGATCTTTCATTAACCTCTTTTGGAACAAAATTCTGGCTAATAGCAGACAAAGAAGCAAATTAATGCTGCTCTAGGCTGCACAAGTCTATATTACTCCTAGAGTAAACAAGGCAAGGCAGCCTTTTGCATGTTTGCTGCAAGCAGAAACAGCATGGAGACCTGTATCTCCTGCCCTGTCATGCTTCTGAAAATACTGTAGGATGCAGAATTTTGATTAGGTAGTCTAATTATCCACTTTGTTGTACAGAATTTTGTGGCATATGCCAAAAGAATATAGGTATTTTACTGTTGATGTTCAATCCCTTCTAGAAATTTACCAAAATTAAATAAACTGAATGATAATTAACAGGAATGGAGAAATCATCCAGAATATGTTGTCTTCTGCATTAAAAATCAAAGCTGATTTAAAAACAGATCTTACATGCTCCTTACACATAAGCATTTAACTTTCAGAAGTGAAATTAGTATTGCGAAATTAAATGCATGTGAAGGCATTTTGTCAAAATAATAGCAAGGATCTGGGAAGCCATACTGTTCATGTAATACTCCATTGCATTGCTACTGACATCTGAGTCAATCTGAATAAATTTCTTGGTGGGACCCATTTTTTTTTTCCCAGAAAGAACAGAGTAATTGTTACTGACTGCCTTCACAATCTGCAAAATCTAACTGTGTCCAGTTCAGCTCCCCTGAAAGCAGAGTGGTTTTCATGGATGGAGGTGGAATGGCTGTAAACAAGCAGGTCTTTCTTGATTTTGACTCTTCCCAAATATCAGATCCTTGGCTCTCAGCACCCATCACCTCCACTCAGCTGGCTGCTCTGTACTATGCCAGCTCTACCTTCCATTGCATCAACCCTTTGTCCTGTTTCCTCATGTCTCCAATTTTTTTTAGCAGAGAATAACTAGATCTCTTTACCCCTGCTGCTCAGAATCACAGAACGGTTAAACTTAGATGGGACCAAAGGGGATCATCTAGTCTAACTTCCCTGTTCAAGCAGGGTTATCCTTGAGCATATTTCACAGGACATGTCCAGTCAGTTCTTGAATATCTCCAGTGAAGGAGACCTCACAACTTCTCTGGACAACCTGTTCCAGTGCATGGTCAGCTGCCCACAGTAGGGAATTTTCTTCCTCATGTTAAGGTGGAACTTCTGTGCATCAGTTTGTGCCCGTTGCCTCTTGTCCTATCGCTCGGAATCACTGAGAAGAGCCCGGTTCTACCCTCTGACATCTTCCCTTCAGGTATTTATACACATTGATATGGTTCCCTCAGTCATCTCTTACCGACATTGAACAGGCCCAGCTCCCTCAGCTCCCTCTGCCATCACAAAAGAAATGTTCCCAAGGCTCCTAATCAGCTTCCTAGCCCTGTGCTGGACCCGCTCCAAGAGCTCCAAGCCACTCCCCTCCTGAGGAGGGCAGGACTGAACGCAGCTTTATCGGGCAGCGTGAGCCCAGGCCCGGCTCCACCGGAACATCTCGCGATATTTCCCGCCGCCGCCCCTGAGCACGGAGCACCATGGTAACGCACTTCTCGCGATACCCGCGCGGCGCTGCCGGGGCCAGGCGGGGCGGGCGGGGCTGACGTGCTCGCGTCTCCGCGGCTGCGGCGCTCCGGGGCGGGCCGCGGTGCGGGCGGCGGAGACAGCCACGGAGCCTGAGGCGCCCCGGGTGCTCCCTCGGCGCCCCGGGGGCTCCCTCGGCGCCCGCACCGCCGTGACCCGCCCGGCGGAGGGGTGGCGGTGGGTCCCCAGCGCGCCGGTGCCCCTCCGGTCCCGGTGTCTCCGCCCGCGGCCCCCGTCGGGCTTTGCACGGCCAAAAGTTAAAATGTGTGGTGATGATGTCCCAGGTAAGCGTCTTCCATGTGTCTTGCTCTGCAATATCCTCGAATTCTGTTTTTACAGTCATTTATTAGAGTGTAAAAAAAAAAAATTAAACGAAAGGAAAACGAAACCTTGCATTTTAAATTAAGTGGTCAACCTTCACTAGTTAGAAAGCATTCACATAATTTCATAGAGGAGTAGTGGTTGAAAGGAACTAGTGTGTGACAGGAGGCCTTTACCACCGTGATTTAGTACAGTTAAAGTTGACAGTGGCACATTTTTTCCTCCTATAGTAAAAGGCATAAGTACAGGTAAGCATCTTAAATACCAGCTTTCATCATTGGTGGCAAGTGTATTGTACCCAGGCTAGGAAGTAATGTGAGATAATTGTCTTTATTTTTAAAAAACATCCACATAAATTATGGTTCTAATTCAAAAGCCAAGAACTTGGTGAATCAGGCTAGTTAAACTAAGCAGTTCATGCTTTGGCTTTAACAGCATTATTTTCTGGCGTTTTGCAGCAATGGTGTTCTTAATACCATTTCATGTCTCAGCCTTTTTCGCATTCTGTTCCCTCCTTCTCACTAAGTTTGGAGTTTAGTAACACTAGTACTATTGCCCAGTGTAATTTATTCCACTTTGCACCTGAACTGTAGTTGAGAGGACCCATATGCAACTCCTTAGCCTCAAGTAAAAGCTTTGTTAAAAACAAAAACTGTCGTCTTAAATAATGGCTTTAACTTGAGCGTGTCTGAACGTGTTGCATGTCCCTTCACTACTGTAAAAAAAAGGAGCTACAGAAGTGCTCTGTAGCACTTTGATTTGCATATATAACATATATAACATATATAACCTAGCTGGTTTCAGTTTTTCAGTTTTGGTTCCTGTTCTCATGAAATTGCAGAAAGAATTAGATGCTACTGGAAGAAGTTAATGTACTCATCTTTTTTGCGTTGAGATGAGGGATGTGTACAAATACCATGAACTTTAAGGATTAATTGTGTATGATTTGTTGAATATACAGCCTGTACTTCACCCTTTGCCTCAGAAAGTTACCTTTGAGCTTCAAGTCTTTGAGAAGATCTGTGGGAATGACTGAGGGTTTTGGAGGAGGTTACATAGCAGGTCACAAGGTGTGGGGCTGAACTCCAAATAAGGATGATGGGGCTATTATTAAAGGGATCTGCAAAACAGTGAATTGAATGGAGAGGCTTTGGTTTATGATCTTGTTAGTGTAAGAACTGGTGGGCCATCAGTTTAGGTCTTTGGATTGAAGTTCACATCAGGCAAAAGTGTGACATGTATCCAGAGCAGACCCACAATATTTTTAGTCAGAAGTCACCAAATTCTAGGAATCCGCATGTGTTGAAAGGGGAGTAGAGCTACTTGAGAGTCTGCTGGTATTTGTTAACCAGACAAACTACCTGTGGCCCATGAAATCTCTGCAACTAAAATAACATTTTAGAGGCCAAAGAATTTTTGAATAAGGGTGTCCTGTAGGCCTGTGCTGTTTTTGTTGTTACCTGCACATCAGCTTAGGGCCAATGCTGGCTGCAGAATAGTGGGCTTGGCTACATGATGCTTTTGTTTTCTCTAAGTGTATATAATTAAATAAATTTAGTAAATGACTAATAGTTATCATTGATTTAACTAATACGTTGTGGACATTATCCTGTAAGTGTATGCTTCTAGGTGCTCAGAACTTAGTGAGTCTTCTTACAGTTTTTACACAGAGACATTAAAATAGGCTAAGGTGGAGTTTCTTGCCTTCAGAACTTCTTTTCTTACCTGTGAAAAGTGTCTGGGTTGATGTGTCCAGGAATATATACCACCACTGGTCATAGAATGATGAATACTTGCTCTGGAAGAAGATTCTCCCTGGCTCACTCCTTCCTATACATAAGGTGCATCTCATGGTAATTGATAAATACTTTCTTGTAAGTATCAAAACTTACTCCAGCAAATAGATAAGAAACAATAAAGGTTCTGAAATTAATCAAATCAGCCCTTTGTTTTAGTATGACTGAGCAGGGGAAGATTAGAAATTGTTTCTGCAAACTCAGAAGAGCACCCCTTTCTCTCTCTGTTGAGATTTGGAAAACTTTGTATGGAGCCATTATTTGTGAGGTCTTTTTACTGTGAAGAGTGAAGATCTTATTTTTTTTAGTAGAGATATCTTGTATTATTTTCATTGCCAGTGCAATGTGAGGTCTTTCCACTTTGTGTGTTTGCCTGTGTGAAGCCACTGTGTTAACTTAATGCATCGGAATCTGGATTTTGCTTTTTTTCCTATACACATTCTGTTATTTCTAAAATACTGGTGTTAGAGCAAACTGTAATTTTATGTCTAGCTGTAAACAGTAATTGCCATTTTGATTCTAGTGCTACCTTCAATAAAGTGTTTGTATGAACTTGTATGAGTTTTGTAAACTAAATTTATATCCATTGTTTTAATAGTGAAGAAATTAAATACTTTGTACATCAGGCCAGTTTATCACTATGTGTGTTTGGTTTTTTTATAGATCATTGGCGTATTGGGGAGAAATGCCTTGCCCCTTGTTTTGGAAATGGAAAACTTCATGAAGGAACAATAACTTCTCTTGAAAAGGACAAGAATGGAAAATCATTTGCTGTTGTATCATTCTTGGAGTCTGAAGAAAGGAAAATATTAATAACAAAACTTTGTAAAGTCAAAGACAGCGGAGGACCCTGGAAAAGCTTAATATTTGATGAAGGTGATCTGGAAAAGCCATATTTTCCTGACCAAAATCTTCCATCTCCTGGAGTTGCTTTTAAATTATCTGACAACGGCGATTTTATCCCGTATACAATTAACAGATACCTGCGTGATTATCAAAGGGAAGGAGCCCAGTTTCTGTATAGACACTATGCTAATAAAAGAGGGTGTATTCTTGGAGATGATATGGGCCTTGGAAAGACAATACAGGTATTCTTTTTGTTTGTTACAGAGGGAGAATGTAGTGTTTTGTGGGATCTGTAAGTCTTTTTTAAAAAGCATTGTATTTCTGAAATTTAAACCTCCCTCTGCTGTTGCATGATGAGGCAGGACATGATGCCCAGGAGAGCGCTCAGAGCCAGGAGTGTGGTGCTGATTTAAGACACTCCTTACAGGCCATAAAACTGGGATGTGACTCCTTTGAGTATAAACACAAGTAATTATGGTAGTTAAAATGTTAGTGTGTTGAATTTACTTTGAGGATTGCTACCTGCCTATGATGAAAACAATTTGCACTGGAGTACACTAAAAGAACTTGAGATCCTTATGTGACTCTTGCTTTTAAAATACCTTTTTCCTTTTTTCCTGAAAACAAATAGTTTCACTGTTCTGGGAATGCAAAAGAACCGACACTTTCACTCCCATCTCTGGAAATAGTACTTTGGTATTCCATGCTACTTCATCACTGTTTTGATAATGCAGCTTGATTGATGAGAGGATAAAGTGTGGCTGGATTTTTTCATTATGCTTTGAATCTGGAATTTGCATCCAAACTAAATTACTTATTTTTTACTTACTTGCTCTTTACTTGCTCTTTACTTGCTTTGCTATAATTAAGGTGATTTTATGTGTGGAAATTCTCTACAGTCTGATTTAAAGTGAGTGGTTTGAGTTCTGTGGGAGATAGTCTTTGTCCCACTCTCTTTTGTCCTGCTCCATGTGCCCAATGCAAGCTCATTTCTTCACTGACAGGTATTGGCTGTGGTATCTATTGTCTTTCCGTTTAAGAGAATGTTGATAGATGCCTTTCAGCACAACAAAAGTGTTGTCCTGTAGCAAACTTAACAAGAGGTGTGGGTAAACTAAACTGTCAAAACTCTGCATAGAGCATTTAGAGGTGTATCTTTGATTTGTATAAATAGCTGATGATGCTCTGTTAGCAGATGCTTCATTTTAAGAAGGGCCATGTTTCTTGTCTATGGTAGTTGAAGAGCTAGGTAGTTAGGAAAGACTGTTTCTACTCAGAGCTGGAAATAATCTGATTTCATATAGTAAGACATATCTATTTATTTATCTGTCTGTCTATATATATATGTGAAAGATAATAGTAAACTTTGGGGGCAAAAACTAAATTTAGTTGTCATGATTGCGTCTTGCATTTTTGAATCTCGGAGCTGATTCTCTAGGCACATTTAGCACAATTCCACATGGGAACACAGTGACAGTGTTTTCCTATGTGGTATTCACATCTGATGGCTATTTCTTTTAATCTGTGTCAAGTTTTCAGAAGAAAGGTAGAGATTTCAGAGAATATGTTATGTGAAGAGTATCATATGTGAAGAAAGGATTCTGTAGGTGCAGAGGTAAGAAAAGAAAGGTTGAGGAGACTGATTGGAGGCAGTGGCAAACTCGTGCCTGACCAGTCTGGTGACCTTACATGATGAAATTATGATAATGGTCAATGTGGGAAGATGGATAGATGTCTCTGCTTCTTGTAGGGCCTTTGATACGATTGCACATGACATCCTTAACTCCAAACTGGAGATGGGTGGATTTGATGGATGGACAGTTCAATGGATAAAGAGTTGGCTGGCTGCAGCCAGAGAGTTGTGGTCAATGCCTCTGTGTTGAGGTGGAGGCTGGTGATGAGTGATGTCCTCAGGCTCTGTTTTGAGAACACTGCTCTGCAATGTTTACCTCAATGACACAGACAGTGGGATTGAGTGCAATCTCAGCAAGTTTGCAAATGACACAAATCTGAGCAGTGCAGTTGACACGACAGAAGGGTGGGATGCCATCCAAAGGGACCTGGACAAGCATAAGAATTGGGCCCATGAGAACCTTATGAAGTTCAGTAAGTCCAACTGCAAGGTGCTGCACCTGGGCTAGGACACTCCCAGACATGAACACAAACTGGGAGAAGTTGTAGAGAGCAGCCCTGAGAAGGGACTGGGGGATTCTTGTGGGTGAAGAGCTGGATATGAGCCAGCAATGTGTGCTTGCGGCCTAGGGATGCATCTGAAGCAGCATGTCCAGGAGGTCAAGAGAGGTGGTTCTTCCCCTCTGCTCCACTCTTCTGAGACCCCACCTGAAACACTGCATCCAACTCTGGGGTCCCCAGCACAGAAGGGGTGTGGACCTGTTAGAGTAGGTCCAGAGGAAGCCACGAGGTGTTCCGAGGGATCGAGCGCCTCTTCTATGAAGAGAGGTGGAGAGATTTGGGGCAGTTCTGCCTGGAGAAGAGAAGGCACTTTGAGGACCTCATTGTGACCTTCCAGTAACCTTTGTGTTCAGGTTGGATGGGGGCCTGAGCAATCTGGTGTAGTGAATGGCATCCTTACCCGTGGCAGGGATTGGAACTAAGTGATCTTTAAAGTTCCTTCCAACCCTTACCATTTTATGATTCTGTGGTCTTGTGTATTTTTTATTAAACACGGTGTTTGTGTTCAGTGTGTTCAAAGTTCAGCATGGGAAAATCAGTTCAGTGGATATGAAGTAAAATGGTAGAATTTGCTTGTTTAGAAAAGGTTAGTACATAGGAAAAAAATCTAAACTTCATTGAATAACTGATACAGTTAGAAAAAAGTTGTCTTATGATTGTCAGTTGGCTGAAGCTTACTGTTTCTGAATTATAGGATGGTTCATGAGATAAACTTTTCTAGAGATCCTTTGACTTTTAATGTTCTTTGTATTTCTGAACTGATTATTGTTTTAAATGTCCTGGCTATATGGTTCATTCATATCAAGCTGAACTTTAGGTGAAGGCAAATAGAATAATGTTGTTTCTTAGTGATTACAATAAACTAGGCATTTAGGTTGCTTTATCTAGAAGAGCCAAAGATTTTTGATAATTAATTGCTGTTTCACTGCCTTTGCTACTCTTAGAAATATGTGGGGTAAATTCTACTGAGAATGGAGAATGTGGAAAAGACATGGAGATTTATTGTTCACTTGAATTTGATTCTAATTATCAAAGGATTTAAAAGTAAAACTCATTAGTTAAACAACATGTGCAAACTGGCAATTCATCTCAACCTCAAGTTTGTGAGATATTATGTATAAAAATATTTGGATTGCTTTTATTCTACATAGCTTTCTTTTACTCTGTGGCCATACCTGGGATGGATTTTTTCTCTCTTCTGTCCATCCAACTACTCTTTTCAGGGTGGTGTTTTTTCTGCATTCTGCTCTCCTAGCTCTTTCTCCCCATCATTTGAGGGAGAAAGTTCTTTTTTTGGACATCAGCAGTTGATAGCTTTACCTCTAGCCTGCTATGAGCAGCTGTGTAGCAGCTGCAAAAAGGAAGTGGCCGGAGCTGACTGCTCTGAATAAAAGGGGCCTGTTGAGATTTCAAAAGAAGGGCACCTCTCTGATGATGCACCTGGTCCTTGCTGCTACTTACTCCATGGATACTGTTTATCCCAAGTGAATTTAGACATTTGCATGTTCTGGCCAGATCTTCCTCTGCCTTCTTCCTGTTTTGGAACATGATAGGAGTAGTTTGGAATAGCCTGTGCTGGGATGTTTGTCCTTGCTGTGGTGTATTGTAATAATTGTGTTCTCATAATCACTTTGACTGGTTTGAGGCAGATGGGAGAATACGACACAAAAGGGGGAAGATGGTTTTGATGTCAGCAACAGGAATTCGAAAGAATGGAACATACAGAAAAAGGTGTATTAGTGAAAAACAAACCTGTAGGATAAGCCTCTTCTTCCTTTTGCAGAAATAAAGTTGAGAGGATAGTTAGAGGATATCCGTTCCTTCTATTTTCTCATCTGAAATTAAAGTACCCTAAAAAGGAGGAGAGTTGCAAGACAAACCTCATCTCTGTTTTTTTCTGGCTCATTCATACTCTGTCTCTTGTGTATTTTTATGACATATCCATTTGAAGAATAAAAGAGTGAGATAGAGCAATTAATTGCTCTTATCATTAGTTCAAGGAGTTCTTGGGAATCCAGAGGAGGGAGGGGTCCCATTTTAAAACCAGATTTATTTATACACCCCCTGCTGCACCGCCCAGAAAAAAATTCTTAGCCCCCACTAAACCAAACCACCTTCCAGAGTCCTGTCCAGGATTTTGTCCTAAATGTTTCTTTTTTGTGGAATTCATTCAATTTCTTTACATAGTTACTGAGAATTGTTTTCTTTCTCAAGGTCATTTCATTTTTGGCCGCAGTATTGCACAAAAAGGGAACACGTGAAGATATTGAAAATAACATGCCGGAGTTTTTACTGCGGACAATGAAAAAGGGCTCAGATTGTAACCCCAAGAAGGTACAACTTTTAGATACTAGCTTAAGGATTTTGATGAAAGGCAATACTTGGATTTGTTTGGTTTTTTGTTTGTTTGTTTGTTCTAGGAGTTTATGTACATTAATTTTTAAAATTCAGCTGCTGAAGTAGGATTTCATGCCTGTCCTAGTAGTGTTTGTGAAGCCTTCAGTTTTCCAGACTGCCATAGTCCCCTCTCTCTCTAGTTGTTATTGTCTAATCTATTACTATTCACCTGCATGAATGGAAAACATTTGGAGGTGTCTGGGTTAGATTTGTGGCTAGAATACATTGAAAAACCCAGTGAGTAGAAAATTAGTGTTTTGTGATGATATTTTTAAAGTAAAAAAAGCATGTGTGTCTGAATAGCAAGGTATTTAATTAAGACAAATCCATATTTTTGGAAAGTGTATTGCTAATAACATTGTGATTTCCTGTGTTTTTTTGATTGGCTGTCATAATGTTGGAAGTAAGTCTGGCCGATAATCTCGGTAATGAAATACAGTAACAAATAAAAGATACATGTAAAAGTTCTATGTGAATAAAATACATCTGAAGATCATTTTAATTTTACCCATTACTGAAACCATGTGATTTCTTATTTCCATTGTTATTTTTATTTTGCTGCAATAGTTAGAGAGTTTGACTGGCATAATGGGTCATATGACAGTAGTTCTGTGAATAATGGATACATGTTCCTTAGGAAATACAGGCTGAGAGGAACGGGTAAAGGGATAACACTTCATGTGCAAAGAAATAGGAATGATTCTGACTCTTGACTGTATGTGAGGAAAGAATGTCACTTTGAGGACATTTAATGTTGGAAGAGGTCACAGAGAGGTTGTAGACCTCATCCATCCTTATGTGGTGTTGAAGACCTCAGTTGGCTAAGCCTGGGTTTGAAGTCAGTGTTGCCACTACCTTGACTATAAAGTTGGACTGAAAATGTCCCAAGATCACTTCCTACCTCTTTGATTTTATTATCCTGTGAATTGTATGAGTTGTCCTAATTTTTTTAACTCTTTTCAGGACTATCTGTTTTCAAGTCACATGACGACTAGACTTACAGATTTGAGGGAGCTGCTTACCCTCTTCATCCTTTTATTTTCTCCATTTGTAAAACATTTTATGGTATACAGATGCTATGACAACACAAAATGATAGTGTTTCACATCTTACTGCATTTGTTAAGCGTATAATTTAATTAAGTAGTGTTTTTTAGTATTTAATCTTAGTATGACTGTACTTTTATGATGTATTATATACTTACTCAGTGTAAACTGATTACTTTTTAATTTATATTAAGGTATTTTCCATACATCTTTTGAAATGGCAGAATTAAACAGTCAGACTGCTCAGAGCAGTAAAATAGTCAAGATCTTGACTTCCATTATTAAGAAATTGCTATGTTGTAGTTTTTCTGGTGATACTTAATATATATTTGTTTTCAGACTTTCCTCATAGTGGCCCCTCTTTCAGTGCTGTACAACTGGAGGAATGAGTTAGACACATGGGGATACTTTAAAGTCTCTGTCTTACATGGAAGTAAAAAAGATGATGACCTGAGTCGCATCAAGCAAGGAAAATTTGAAGTTGCTCTTACAACATATGAGATACTTCGCTTATATTTGGATGAATTTAACAGGTAATAGTTTTAATATGTTTTTGTACACACTGAATTTTAACCATCTAATTGTGCATTGTTCTTTTCAAGGACATTTTTCTATACAACATATTTGCTGTTAAATCCATTGACTCACTGTGTGGCCGAGAAGAATCCCTGTACTGCTGAATTTATCCTGTACTTCTGAATTTAACCTGTAGAGTTCTGGTGGGTTGACCTTGAGTGGACACCGGGTGTTCACCAAGCCACTCTATCAGTCTCTTCCCAGCTGGACAGGGAAGAGAAATGGAGATAAAAACCTGCTCTTCAGTTGAGATAAGGCAGTTTACTAAAGCAAAAGTTTAGGCATGCACAAACAAAGAGGAGGAAGAAAAGGTTTGTTTTCTGTTTCCCATAAGCTAGCAGTGTTGAGCCACTTCCTGGGAAATGGTGCTTCTGCACATGTAGCAGTTGCTCTAAAAAGCAAACATCATAAATAACAAATGCCCCATACCTCCTCCTTTCCTTAGCTTTTATATCTGAGCTGATACCATTTGGGATGAGCTATCTCTTTGGTCAGTTTGGGTCAGCTGGCCAAGTTTTGTCCCCTCCCAGGATCTTACCCATTCCCAGTCTGCTGATGTGGGGAGAATGTTAAGAGACAGCGCTGATGCTCTGCCAGCGCTGCTCAGCAGCAGCCAAAGCACTGGTGTGTTAACAACACCTTTCCAGCTACCCACAGACCAGTGGGAGCTGCTGTGGGAAAATTGGCTCCGTCTCACCCAAACTCAATACAATTGTCTTTGTAATGGGACACTTGGTAGCAGTAAGTGTTTGAATGAAACCAGTCTTTGCTGGTAACACAGTTACAAAATGTTCTCTGAAAGATGCAGGAATTGCCTGCGGGAACCTCATGACTGCTAAAAGATACTTAGAAAGTATCTGTCTGTCTGTCAGTATAAGGAGAGCAATCACCTGGAATTTTTAGCAAATGCTCAAAGAGGTATTTTTCTTGTTATTTGCTCTTTTCACAAGCTTGATGAGACTATTGAACACTAAAAGCTTTGAGATTTAAACCCACACATTTCCTATCCAATCCTAAATGTCCTTTTCCCCTATGTCATCTTGAAAGTAGGGTATGAATTGTGTCAGTGGCTGGTGGTAGCAGCTTGCCCTCAGCAGCTGATATAAGTGGATCTGCAGGTCTTGGCATTTCAGGTGTTGGGAAAGGTCCAGGCCCCAGAAAGTACCTTAGCTGTCTGGAGATCCATCATCAAAACAATCAGATCTTCATTTCTGTGCTCAGGTGTGAAGTACAGAGAATAGAGAAGTACAGATAGAAGAATAAAGTAGTTTTGTTATCAACTATTTGTGTTCTTTCTGAAGAACTCTTCATGCTTGATCATGGAATACACTGGTGAGGAAATAGGTGCATGTGTGGAGGAGATCTAATGTGTGACTGCCTGCAAATACATTTCTTCCACACGCAGATTATCAAACTGTTTCTGCACAGGATGTGACTGGACGGGCCTGTGATCTCAACACCAGGAGAAGCTTTGTGTCTTGCTTCAATACAGTGATGGATTGGCCTCAAAAGCTGCTCTTAAGTAATTAGCTGTCAGGAATAAGGATATATATGCTCAGTTATGCATGTAAATCAGTATGAGAGATTTAAGTGGAAGGAGCTAGGATATGAACATCCATTAGACTTTTCAGAAACTCCAATTTTAGCATATATTGGGAATGTAGGAACTTGAACATGAGTGAATGTATTTAGTGATTAGCAAAAATGCCACAAGATCAGCTTTCATTGGTGAACTAAATGCTGCTTGCTCAGGAGATGTTTTCTACTAAACGTCTCTAAACACGTCTGTTTCAGCTTTTTGCAGCATATCAATCTGGATGTGGTTGTGTTCTGAAATATTCATATATATAAATTTAACTCATAAAGTTAGTAAATCTCTTCCTAGGGACTTGAAGTCTTTCTTTATTATTATCTCAATATACAGGTCATTCTATCCCTAAGTTTTATTCTTGAATTGGCTGCATTCTATCCCTAAGTTTTATTCTTGAATTGGCTGCTGCTTATAGCTATGTTCCTTGTCATCACAATCCCAAAGTATTAAAATTCCTCTGCTATATTGGTATTGTATTCTTTTCTTGAGTGATACTTTACTGTAGGAAACCACGCAGATTGAAATGTTTTCAGTTCACTGTTATTTGCCTTGGATATTTTTTGTTGGTAAAATGAAGTATACCTATGTTAAGTATATTTCAGTAGTTTACCTCCAGAGACTTACTTATTTTTCGTAAATCTTAATTATGAGTGGCGTTAATTTTAGTGAGATATACTGGATTCATTGGTCCACAGATTGAAAGCTTCTTTGTTCACAGACTTTGTTCACAGAAAGCATTTGATACAGGAAACAGGAGGTTATTTATTTGATGATGTATTTTAGCCATTATGTTCAACTATCTTAATTGCATTTACTAAACAAACAATATAAGGAAATGGAGTGATATAATATAGCAAAACAGAAATCAAAAAGTAATAATATGTTATAATTACAGCTGTTTGTGTGGCTGGCTTTACTTTTTGTATGTATATGGGATGATGATACAAGTAGTGTCAATTAATGAAATCTTTTTTTGATCTGCAGTATAGAGTGGTCTGCTGTGATAGTGGATGAAGCACATAGAATCAAGAATCCAAAGGCTCAAATAACTCAAACCATGAAGTCATTAAAATGCCGTGTTCGCATAGGTCTTACTGGAACCATTCTTCAAAACAATATGAAGGAACTTTGGTGTGTTATGGACTGGTAAATATTTTCTTTTATGTTTGAACATCTCTGTGTATTGACTGTGCAGTGGGGCTGGGGCAAGACTGGATGGTATGGACCCATCTGTGTTATAAAAAAAAACCAACAAAACACAACCCTCAACCTCAAAACACCTGCTTTTTTTTGAGAATATAACTTACTGGGGAGGTAAGCTCCTGGTATTTTACAGTTGCTTAATACATTTGGAGTTCATCCCAGCTGGCTTCTTTGGGGAATTTGGGAAGTAGTTAGAATTATTCTTCCTCCACCTCCCATATTACCCTGTTTTGTTTCTTCCTTTTTTTTATCCATAGGGACACCCTTTTCATGTTCTGTCCTTCATCCAGTAGATAGGAAATCATTACACAACCTTGACCTACATAGTGCCTTTGCTCTGTCCAGTATGTGCAGGTCATTCTGACCTACTTGGAGGATGAAAATAATAATGTTTTGCACTTTTTTCTTTCCAAAATGCACAAGTACGCATATTTGGAAAGTAACAGTCTTGTCCAGAAAAACTTTTAATGGTCAAGGAGAGGTGCAACTCACCATAAATACAAATTTAAATCTTCTGGGAATGCTTTGCAGAGGAAAAATAAAGCAAATATACTTTAAATATAAAGTTATACAGAACAGAAATAGCAGGAAGAATATTCTAAGCTTAGTCTTGCATCTGATTCATTAAAACTATGCTAATATTGTTAGTAAATTGTTCCAATGTGTAATGCTGCCAACAGTGACTAAATTCTTTCTACCATTGGGTTTCTCAAGATTTTATTTAGTTAATTGTAATATCTGCATATTCTGATTTCTTAAAACCAGCAAAAATTGAAAACATGACTATTTAGCTTCCAGTTTAGGCTCCTCAACACTAGCAACCTTGTAGTTTAGAGCTTCTATATAATTGCGATTTCTGTTGTTCTGCTAAACTTTTTCTTTTCTTGAGATTGGAACCCTTTTCCTGAGGAGTATGTCTTAGCATTTGAGAATCACAGAAAACAAAGGAAAAATGGCATGTCTCAAAATAGTATATGTTGCTATTTGTACTTAAAATTTTTAGTGGTTTCTCTAGTGACTGCTACTTTAAGATAACTCGCTGTTAGTCAGAAAAAAAAAGTTTATGGTATGCTTTAAATCAGCGAATCAATCCCCCATCCCCTTTTGTTTTTCAATAGGGCTGTACCAGGACTTTTAGGTAGCAGAGTGCATTTCAAGAAGAAATATTCTGATCCAGTGGAGCATGGCCAGAGGCACACTGCAACTAAAAGAGAGCTAGCAACAGGTCGTAAGGCCATGGTGAAGCTAGCAAGAATAATGTCTGGCTGGTTTCTGAGACGTACCAAAGCGCTTATCAGTGATCAGTTGCCAAAAAAGGAAGACAGAGTAAGAGTGCTTTCACATTTCGAATGCAATGTTAATGAATGTATCTCTTCTTTTTTGTTTTCTTGTTGTATTTTCTCTCTTGCATCATGTCTGTAGTTTATGGTTCTCTCTTCATCCTTTTAACTTGAGAAGAATCCATAGCCTTGGAAAAAGTTCACTTGCAGTAGTGTGCTTTGTTCACGTAATTACTACGATTGCACATTGAAATGGAGTTAATCAAGCATGAAAATGCTCAGCCAGTCTTCTGACTAGTGATTTACACATCTGTTTTATGTATGTTTTTGTCCTTATCTCTGCAAGCCCAAAGCAATGTATGTAAATGTATGTCTTGAAATTCTATGCAGAACTTCTGAATTTGCATCTTGAAACTTTGTGTATGGAACAGTATGCTTTCAACTCCTTCATTTTCGATCCTGAAATAAAAGAAAAATCTCAGACAAAATGATTCTGTGATAGGCCTGTAATCCTGTTCATCTGATGCAGTTGTAAATATTACATGAAATGATAATATTTTATTGATATAGATAAGAGTTCTGCTAAATATTTTCTTCTGAACTGACAAATAGGTAAGTTTGCATCTGGTATTATTTTCAAAATTTGGTGTTTTTTCTTCATCCTTAGTGTATAATAATGTCATCTAGGCAGTCTTCTGAGGGAAAGATTAACACAAACATCAGTCAATCTCCTTTCTGAATCTAGCAGGTTTTATTCTTTTCATTATCTTGTTAATGTGAGTATATGTTCAAGTTACTGCTGTATTATTGTAGCTCAGCATGGTGCTGCTGCTATGTGGATAGCGTAGGTTAAGGAATGATCTTGGGATTTCTGTCTCCTGCTGCTTAAGACTAAAGATGTCATGGAGATGCCACCCATGGTCTTTCAGAAGAGGGATCAGAGTTTTCGCCATAGCACTTTGTAGAACCTTGCCTTCTCATTGTTTATTCTGTTTGTCCCGCTTGTGGTAGTGCCCTACAACAGCTAATGCCTAAAAAGGGGAAAGAAAGGGCAAATTAAACACCTTGCAAAACAGAGAGAAATCTGTAATTAACATTATGCATTTACTTCTCTCACCTTTCCTTCCTCGTCCTATTCCTTCACAAAAGCCATGTTTAAAGGCTTTGAGCAAAATAACAGCAGGTTCTTGTAGAGTGATATTGATATTCTTTGTAGAATTTTGAGGTGGAATAAAATCAGTATGCATACATTTTTGCTACAGTTTCATGCTATTTTGGTGTCAAGATCCACTTTTTTTTTCATTTGGTGGTAGGATAATTTCCTGCATAACTATTTGAGTGAGTGTAAAATTTATTTCTACTTTCTTTTCAGTGATCTGTGATTTGGTTTTTTTTGATGCAGTGGTTTTTTGCCTTTCATTGTATGATGCACATGGTAGTGTTTCTTGTGTTTCTTGTTTTTTCTTTGACAGATGGTGTTTTGTTCCCTCACTGAATTCCAGAGGGCTGTGTACCAGGCTGTGCTAGAGACAGATGATGTAACCTTGGTGTTAAGAGCAGGAGAGCCCTGTAGCTGCAACAGTGGCCGTAAGAGGAAGAACTGTTGTTACAAAGTAAGAACTTGGCACTGTTTGGATTTTAGTGCATAGTCTTCTGAATTTCTCAAGAGACACTCTGCTGATGAAGAGCTGATTGAAATATTTGCCTAGTTGTAGCTCATCTGTGTGGGACATCCCAACTGGAAACACGGGGAGCTGCGTCACCAGCATGATAGAGTTAAGCACTTTGAGGTTGTTGCAAAGCTGCTTTGCACGCCCTGAGCAGGTGATTGTTCCCTATGCAGTAAATTCTGGATCTTTTGTATTAATAGATGCACCTGTGATTTAGTTGATACTGGCAAGGCCACTGCATTGAGATGTTCAGTGTGTGTCAGGCATGCTACTTCCAGGTGCCTCAGGCAGTTTGTGCAGGACCTATGAATGGGAGGCATGGTGAACTCAGCAGGCTGCCTGGGTAGTTCCTTGTGTTCTAACTGCGGTCGTGCCTTTCTGTGCCATTAAACATTCACTTTCCCTTGCTTCATAAGGGGAGAACTGTAACAGCAGCCGTAGAGCACTAGTCGAACTTCGTCCATGAGTAACAGCTTTGCAGATTTCTTTAATCTTCTCTGGACTTCTTTAAACCTTCATCAGTCTAGCTTTGTATTTGTTTTGCTTACTTCACTCAGTAGGCTCAGATTAAGCACATCTTTTAAACATTTAGAAGTATATGTCACATGCTTGTTTCTCTCTTTTTATCTCTCTGGCCTGCTCTGATTTTTGTGTAGTGTTTTGAGTTTTTTCCAAATGATGTAGCTTCTTCAGTCTCCCGTATCTTTATTTATGAGTAATCCCCTTATCAGTTTTGTTTAATATTCCATGGATACTAGCCCTCTATGCAGGCCTTTGTTTCTAATGATGTTTTGTAGAAAAAAAAAATGCTGATGGACTTGATTCCCAAAAGGGCAGTAGGCAGGCCTGCAGATAGTTGAGTGCTCTTATGGAGTGTTTTATTCCTAAGTTAACTGTCAAATTTAGTAACTTGAGAAGGCAAAGGAAAACAAATATTGATCAAGCCAGCCAGCCATAACTAGGAAGATAGCTGATGCTGTTGCACAGTTGCTGTTGCACTGTAGAGTGTCTGAAGCTTGAATTTTGCTGCTGGGGAGAAAAGTAAAGTTAGCAGTCGAAAGGTAAGAAGTCATTCAAACTGGTCTTGCTTGATTTAATTAGTTATAAAGTTACCATCTTCTTGTTTACTGAAGAATTCTTGGTTATCTCCATGGGATGTCTGTAGAAGTTACTATCTGAAATGCTTAGCAAGCAATGAACATAGCTGTAGGGTTTTTTTCTTATTGAGAAGATGTTTCTATTAATAGGGTGACAAAGCTGAAGAAGAAACAAAACTTGGTTCATTTTTATCAGAAATACAGTATTCATCTCTTGGGGATCAGTTATAGTATTGTTAATGCATTAAACCTGGTAAGAATAGCATTTATTTGAGATTATTATTTATTTTCAGTAGTATTTGTTTGCATAAACTGGGTTTTTTTTGTAGGTAAATGCACATGGTGAAACAATTAAGTCATTGCGCTTCAGTTACCTAACGATCCTGCAGAAGGTTGCAAATCATGCTGCACTGCTGCAGACAGACAACACTAGCAAACTGCAGGTTAGTTTCAGAAGTATCTAAAAAATGAACTTTTAGAAGATAAATGAGATTAAAACTCTTGATTGAAAATTGCTGCTGGCCTCCTTATAAGTCTTAACTAACTGCAATTAAGATCTTTTGTAAGATTCCTTTTCCATTCAGTCATACAGAATGCATACCTTATAAAGATGTTATACAAAACAACATGTTCATTTAGTTGATTCATATCTGAAAGTAAGGGTTATAAAACATCGAAGAAGTTAGGAGAGAGAGTAATTTTTCATGATTTCTAATAGGGCTTCATAAATGTAACAAAAATATAAATTTTTGTTACATTTATGAAGAGCGCCTATAAGAGCAATGGCTTCATGCAAATAAACAAATAATAGATAATTAGAATGGGTTTTTTCTCTAGTATTTGATGTCAAGAGCTGAGTTTGTTTAAATAATGAGAAACATGTTTTAGAAAAAATTGCTCAATGAAAGATCAGTATCAGCTTATCTTGTTACTGTGGCAAACAACCAGACCCACAAACGGCAGTTTCAGAAATGCTTGTTTGTGAGCCTTAAGATCCAGGAATGAGGAAAGGGATTTAGGGACATTACAACTTTTTCTTAGAATCTATCAAGAAAGAGATATCGGAATGTCCTAGTAAATTTTGTGAGTTTGTTCCATTAAAGCAATTTTGCTTTTTCATAAATGTTACTTCCAGTGTCCAGTGCACTACACACAGCATATAGCCAGATGTTTTTAGTGGGCTTTTTTTTGTATTGCATATATAGTTTTTGTTGTAATAACATCTGATATTTAAATAACCTCTGAAATAATGGAATGCAAGTATTTTGTGACTTAGTCTTCTGCATCATGCATAATTATTAATTTTACCAACATCTACTAAGAAACTAATACTTAGTAGTTTTTCTTACCTTGAGTATTGAAGGCCCTTTTGTGTGTTATTCTTAGGTGAGAGATGTGATCTTTTCTTTCTCTCTGTAAAAGTGCACTTAAAGTGTGAGATTGTGCTTAAGTTCAGAGCTAAGTTTAGCAATGGAGCTTTATGTGGCTTTAGAACACCTTAAGTCCATTTCCTGTGCAGTTTTTGTTGTGGAACAGTATGTAATTCCCATACTGCCTTTCCCGAAAGAGTCAAGAGAAATGTTGGTGCAGAACCTTTGGGTACTGCAAATGTCAAGGCAAGAGGATTTTTTGAAACTGACAATTCTGGCCAGGAGAAGATATTCTGAATACAATCCATGATTTCAGATTAGGAATCTCTTTTTTTTTTTAAATTAAACAAAGCAAAACACACAGGATATGTTTTATCCAGCAGTTTTGTAGTGAACTAAATTTAAAACTACATTACTCTGCTTGAGATACTTTGGCAGATCATGTTTCAACCTGTTTAACTCTTTCCATGACTGAACATAGCTCTGATTTTTAACACCTGTTCAATCTTTCTGCTTTTCTTCCAGGAAGCGCATATCAAACGAGTTTGCAGCCAGGTATTTTCCAGTTTTCCAGATTTTGTGCAGTTAAGCAAAGATGCAGCCTTTGAAACTATTTCAGATCCAAAATATAGTGGAAAAATGAAGGTAAACCCCTTCCTTAGAAGAAAAGTAAATTTTATTAATAGTAATAGATTTGGCCTGTATTATATGGATATAAGAAAATATACACCTAATAGTTTTGGGGGTTTTAATTATTCTGTTTATTGTTCATCATACAACAGCAGGAATCTCCTGTCATGGATCAGTATTTATCTGGGCAAAGACTGGACAGGAATAATCTGTGATGCTAAAGTTTTCTGAGACTTTAGCTTCACTTGTTTGATGGTGGGCATGGAAATGACCATAGTAGTCAACAGAATTATTGTTGCATGAAACCACGGATTCTGATGACAGTCAGAAAGACTTGGCAAAGAAAAGGAAGCAAAACAAAATCATTATGGGCTTTATGATTTGTGCACAGCTTCAATTTTGTGTGAAGTTCCAATCTTTCCTCTCAAAAAGCAGATGTTAGACTTTGAAAAGGTTCAGAGGACAGTTCAGAGAAGGGCCACAAGCATGATTAGTAACTGTGTCAGAAGCAGCCAAGTAGGCTGGGACCCTCCAGACTGTAAAGAATGTCTTAGGGTAAATGTGAGTGGGACCTACACAATCATGGAATAGCATGGAACTGGTGAAAATGTACCGAGTGCTTACTGATTTCTTGAACCCTTTGGACATTAAATGAAAGTAATAGCAGTTGTGCTGTAGATGACCAAAATAAATGTGTCTAGTATGAATCTGTGAAACCCCTCATGTCAGAAACTGTCTTTCTCTGGTTTCTGAGAGGAGCAAAAGATGATGTGATGACATATAGTGTAGATTATTATGATGTAAAAATGTAGATGAAAAAGATATCTACTATAACTAATTAACAAGAAAACTATATTAGTTTTAGTAGTATTCTGGAGTTCAGAGTGACTGGGAGGGTTAGAAGCTATGCAGAATTTTGGCTCTCTGTAAACCTGGATATTAACATTTTCTTCTCGGGACTGGTGGCAGTGGGAAGATAAATGTTGCTGTAGCAGGAATGGCTGTTATCACTTTACTGGTTTGTAAGCAACATCTTTCTTTATTGTTGATGATACATATGTATGAAATGCCTGCATATTAAATTTGTTGTATACACTTGATTATTTTGAGAAGGTGAGTTTAGCTGTTAAATTAATACATAGCTTTAAAAACCAAATCCGTCATCTTCAGGAGTTGAAGAATTGCTTATGAAGCAGTTCTGTTACTGTTTATTTTACCATGACATTATTCACGTTCCTATTTTACATTTTTGTTATTATTTTATTATATTCAATTTTTTTTCCATTGCATTTTTCTGGAAAAGCTGGCAGCCATGACTTCCCTTTGCCAGATTAAAAACTGGCTGGATAGCCGCTCTCTCACCCAGAGAGTGGTGATGGATGGTGCCACATCCAGCTGACATCCAGTCACCAGTCTGGAGGCCAGTCCTGTTCAACATCTTTACTGATGATCTGGATGAGGGGATCAAGTGCATTCTCAGTACGTTTGTAAACTTAAGATGGGTGGGATTGTTGGTCTGCTGGAGGTTAAGAAGGCTCTGTAGAGGGATCAGTGTGCTGAGACCAATGGTATGAGGTTCAGCAAGACCCAGTTCGAGGTCCTGCATTTGGCCACAGCAACACCCTGCAGGCTGGGGCAGAGTGGCTGGAAAGCTGCCAGGTGAGAAAGGACGTGGAGGTGCTGGTCAGCAGTGGCTGGACATGGGACAGCAGTTTGCCCAGACAGCCAGGAAGACCAGTCACATCTTGGCTTGTATCAAATTTTGTGTCCAGCAGGATCAGGGAAGTGATTCTTCCCCTCTCCTTGGCATTAGTGAGGCTACACCTTGAATGCTGTATCCAGTTCTGGGCCCCTCTGGCAGGAAGGACACTGAGATGGTGCTGGAGCTGGAGCATGTTCAGAGAAGGGCGAAGGAGCTGGTGAAGGCTTTGGAGTGTCAGGTTTATGACGAGCAGCTGAGAGAACTGGGATTTGTTTAGATCTGCAAGAAAGGTCTCCCCTGAGCCTCCTCATTACTCTGTACAACTACCTGAAATGATGTTGTGGTTAAGATGTGGTCCTGATTCTGGCCAGAGTAAATTTTGTCCAGTAGCTGCCTGAAGTGGTGCAGGTGTGGCCAAGGGATTATTCTGTATAGCCCAGAAAGCCAAAGGTGTCCTGGAATGCATCAAAGGAGGTGTGGCCAGCAGGGCAAGGGAGGTGATTTTCCTCTTCTGCTCCACTCATGCAGTGTACTGTATCCAGCTTTCTCAGCACAAAAAATATATTTTGGACCAAGTCCAGAGGGGGCATGAAGATTATGATGTAACAATGGGTTACATGGGTGGAGCACCTCTTCTCTGAGGAAAGGCTGATGGAATTGAGGTTGCTGAATCTGGAGAAGGCTCTTGAGGAATCTTATTGCTGCCTTTCACTGATGAAGGAAATCTAAAGAAATCTGGAGGGGGACTTTTTACAGTGATAGGAAAAGAGATAACAGCTTCAAACTGAAAGAGAGTAAGTTTAGATTGGATAATAGGATGAAAGTCTTCACTGTGAGAGTAGTGAGGCACTGGAGCAGGTTGCCTGTAGAAGCTGTGCATGACCTGTCCCTGGAAGTGTTCAAGGCCAGTTAGGACAGAACTTTGAATCTAGTAGGTGGCATCCCTACCCATGGTGGCATGGTATGAAACAAAATGATCTTTAACCCAAACTGTTGTATGATTCGATAGTCTTTGTGCCTGGATAGAAGAAAAATAGAAGAAAATGGGTTACATAGCTTTTGGGTCCATTAATTTTAACTTCATGGTGCCAAAAACTGGTTCATACCTTTTTGGTGTGGTGATTTGCTTTTTTTTTTTTTTTTCCTAAATTATAGAACGGAAGCTATTTGTGATGATTTTGCATTTTATACTGTGAAAGCAAAATCATTCAGGAAGTATGTAATTTAGAAAGCTGTCGTAACATAAGAAAATAATCACAGAGGAGTCAACTAGTATTAAAGCTTGGAAATGGATTTATAAATTTTTAACGTGTTTATTTGGAAATAACTGATACAAATGATAGTAAAATGTTTTTAGTAACCTTGTTGCACTGTAGTAGTTTGTGTTTCCTAAATAAATAAATTTGTAAATAAATAAATAAATTTGTGTTTCATAAATAAATTCTAGAAACTAAGCGACATTCTTTTGTAACTTTCATCTGGTAGTGTAGACTGAATAAGCATTACTTTATCTTTTAACTTAAAATTCACTGCAGACTACACAGAAGTTTTGGTACAGGTGATTATTGTAGATAAGCGTAGTTGCAAAGGTATAATTTGTGGCATTTTAAAAAAATTTATTCAGGGAAGGGGGAAAGACTGTGATTTTTTTTTTTAATGAAGTTTATTAGCTAAGCAGCTGTAACTGTTTTGCAGAGTTGAAAAGGTTCCATTACTCAGCCTATTTGTTCTCCAGCCAAACAGAGATAAAACACTTAGGGAAACATTCTGTTATGGGATATGAATTACTTCCACCAGTAAAACTAGATCTGCTTGTATGCAATGGGTAAAGAGTGGCCTATATGTAGTGTTTGTGTCCTACCTGTTGTTGTGAGTCGTCTCTCTGTGTTTTGCAAACTGTAACATTAACATGCCACCCCAGGTTTTCTGTTCTGAATTTTGAATTACAACGAGAACCTGGAAAACCCAATTCCTACAGTCCAAATGTACAACATGTATAATCATTGATGGTGTACCTAATCTGGTATAACAAGGACACTAATATATCTGTGGTACAGTGGGAGGTGGGTAATATGCAGTGATTAAAAGCTTCAGCTTTTTTTGTGAAATTATCCCCTCCTTTTCACTTGTACTGCAGATTGTTCAGTTTGCAGACTTTGCTGATGTGTTTGATTACATGGTAAATTTCATGCTTAGATTTTTAAATAGAAGTAGTTGAGTGTATGAGAACTGAGTGAAAGGAGTGTTCTGCTTTGTTTGGAAACCACTGTTTTTCTATCATGGTGTTGTAAAATAGTGGGAACCTGCAAAGTTTAAGGACAAGTGGTTCATTGCTTTTGGAATGCAATGATTTCAGATGGTCCACATGGAAGTATTGGAAGAAAATGAGTGAGGATAGATTTACAATCCTGCAGTAATTCTCATTCAGACTACCTTGTCTGATTATTTTAGTTGTGTTAAAATTGTGTCAGAGAGACACTATGAGCTTTCTAGGTGTAAAGCGTTATTAAATGTCTGAGCAGTTGAAATATTTTTTTTTTAATATTTATTTTTTTAACTGCATACATTTCCACAGAGAGCTATTTGTGGGGTTTCAGAATACTGTTCTTAATACAAATATCTTAGGAATAACTGTTGTATTGATTTAATTATTCTTGCTTGGGATATTATCATTCAGTAGGAAGAGGGAAGTCTATTGGAGTACTTTGCAAGAAATGGTAACCTCTACCATTAAACATAACTTGGATCCAGGCAGGGCTTAAAAAATACTATAGGCTTTGAAGGCTTAAAAAATACTGTAGGCTAGCTTGAACATCTCTATAGAAGAAAGTTCTCAAAAGCAAGAGGTAAAATTTCATCACATACAGATGACTCACAATGTGTAGCAATGGGGAGATGTTTAAATACATGGGGACTCTTACAAAGGACATGTGACTTCTGCTTAAGTATGATTGAGTGTTTCTGTTTTGGGCTAAAAACATACAGGATAATATTCTAGTGAGCAAGTGTAGAATTTACTTCTCTTTTGTGCAAAAACATTCATTACTTTTTGTTGTTAGAGTTGTTTCTTACTCCAGAATACCTAAATTCCCAATGGGATGAAATTGATCCATTTCATTTAAGCGAATTGTGTGGATTTATTTTTGTATTCTCCTATAGGAAATTCACTATTTGACCTGTACTTTAATAATAACAACAATAACACAGAAGCCAATTCCTTTTAGTTTAAAAGAATGTCACTTCTGTTTCTTTTCTTAATGTGGCCAAATAAAATACAAATTTGAGTAGTATAGCTCTGCTAAATGGCCTGTTGTGTATTTTTTCCCCAGTAAAATAAATCCTAGTTTATATGTTCATGTACAATGAAATGAGGCCAAAAAATCTGTCATTTGTACCCTGTTTTCACTTGTAACAAGCTGGCTAACATTTACTAAGGTGCTCAGAAGTGACATATTATTACCATTTTATATTGTAGATATTGTCCAAAATTGTAACATTAATACAAACATTAATCATTATTTGATTGCAAATATTTCTTAGGCTTGTAGTGAAATAATTCTTGATTAACAGTTTATCTATTTATCAGTGAATAAATACAATTCCAAAAATATTTCTTGTCCAGTGGAAAAAAGCTACAGTCATTGTACAGAAAATTCCTCTTTTCCCATTGTGTATCGCTTCAGCACAGTGCTCTGGAGCTGCCATTGCCAGATGTGGACATGGTTCTTTTGAAAATAACAGTATCTCTATTATACACAAGGCTCTGGATTATTTGCTTCCCCACCAGAAGAACATTGTGTGTGGGCGGATTATTGGCATTTCAAGGTCTGCGCAGAGTCTGGGAAGCTGGATCCTACTGTAAACAGAGCAACAGATGAGAGTGGGAGTGGGGAGGGGCATACATCTCACTGATTATTTTAAGAAGACAAGTTCCAAGAAGCTCTGAACTCAGATGTAGGACAGAAAGTTTAAGCAGACGTTGGAGTTTTCAGGATAAATGTGTGCATTTTTTAAATGAAAAAACTCCAAATCTGAGCTAGTGTGTGACATAAATAACTTTTTGTTGCAGTCTATGCACTGACACAAGTAGCTTCTGAATCTACCTCTTAGTGGTCTGATGACCTTTTCACAGTAGGATTTCCATGTACATCATTGAAAAATGCAAAGTTCCAGCATCTCCGTTACCTTTGGCACATTTATTATGTTAGTAATGATTTTTGTTATGGCCCTGCTTGGCTTTGCAAATAATTAAGTTCAGTGTAACCTGCTTGGAGGTTGAAAACATGAGTTAAGTGTGTGTAAGATAACCTGATAAAAATTTAAATTTTAGATAAAAATGTCTTCATTTTTCTGCTGTGCTTCATTTACAGGTCCTTCAGCAGCTTTTAAATCACTTCCGAAAAAATAAGGATAAAGTTCTTCTTTTCTCATTTTCCACAAAGGTGAGCTCCATGTGATTTTTATCAATTAACTGCAGCAGTAAGTTCTGAAGTGTGAATCTGAAAGTTGACAACTTGTCAACCACATTTCCTTATTGCTTCTACTGTTAGGAGTAATTGTGAGGACAGCGTGCCATACTCCACAAGCATATTGAAACCTTATGTTACCTCATGATAAAAATGGTGATAACAAAATAGGTGTAACACTCTTCTGATGTCCCTAGAGCTTTTTGAAATAGCTGTATTACTTCAAGTGCAGATAGCTAAGTTCAGCTGGTATGTCTTGAGTTAGAGCACTGTCATAGCTCGGTATGACTGCCATGTCATAAAACCTTTGTGTTAGCACTGAAAGTTGTTTCCTCATTCTGCTGACTTTTCATCATCAGCAATGAAACTCAAATTCTCGCTGCACTAGTTGATTTGAAGTTAAAACTCTCTAATTGGAGGGAGACTTATATGTACATTTTACTTTTAAGGTACTTGCTCCTTGGTTGCCTTACTAGGGAGTAATGTGTTTCCTGAAATAGCTCACTCTATTGTATTGGGGCTTTTACTTAAATATTTGCAATGATAGCACTAAAAAGTATTTTAAAACATAGTAATTTGAATGGTAGTTCAGGAGTCTTAAATACCTCTTTCTTTTTTCTTTTTTTTTGCTTTAAGAAAGAATGTGAGTTTAATGTTTAGATGCAGTAGTAGAATACTCATGTATCTCTTAGGTTATGTGCTATGGTGTCCAGTACCAGCCTGACTGCAGTTACTGCAGTGTCGTTCACTCCATACACCTGAACTCTGACTGTGCACTTTGTGCCTCTGTAATGCTCATTTACTGTATTTCAAGTAATTGCAGCTTGCTAAGGTGGGAGGAAGCTGCTTAAAGGACTGCCTGCTGACTGGGTTGGATTGAGTGACAGGATGAAACAGGCAGCCAGGGTGGGATGATGGAGTCAGACCACAGCACACCAATATTAATCACCTTGAGTGCTGTAGAATTACGGCTAAAGAGAATCAGGAATGTTGATACCAAAGTGTCAGAGGTTTACTGTAATTAGCAATGAGTGGTGTACTAAAAATATATTTTATAAACATGGTCCCTGTGATCATGTTTAATTTAAAAGATACTATTAAGTGCTTAACTTTTTATTTTCCTCTGTTCTTCATTTTTCCACTCAGTTGCTTGATGTGCTAGAACAGTACTGCATGGCATCTGGGCTAGATTACCGAAGACTTGATGGAAATACAAAATCAGAAGATAGGATCAGGATTGTGAGAGAGTTCAACAGCCTTCAGGAAATTAATTTATGTCTTGTATCTACAATGTAAGAAAATTTAACTTGTAATTTGTTTCAATATGTCTGTCTAGTGTTAGTAAATCAGTTACTCTACATTTTTCTTGCTGAGCTTGTGAGGGATTACTTTTTGAGAAGGTGGGAGTAAGTATAGACTTGCTGCTTTGGTCGGAAGCTTCTTAAAATATTTAGACACCTTCTCCCTCCCTCCCTCCCTCCCTCCCTCCTGCTTCATGAGGATTTCTAAGGTCAGAAAGTAGTGGGTCTTCCGGATCCTAGTTTAAAGCTGTTGCAGGATTGAAGAAACAGTTTTAAACACTGTTATTAAAAAAACTATTATTATGTCATTATCTACAAAAGGCTTTTACTTTTATTGTAGACAGATTCGTTTTCTTGTTTTACATTAGTAGAAGTAACAAGTGAGTATGAACATGAAATGCCATATTGAGCTGAAAAATTCTCTCACTATTACTGCATTTTATTAATCACGTTAATTAGCTAGCATGTCTATTTAAAATATTTCAGCAAGATCTTTTATTGTCTTTTTGAAATGTACCTATCAGATTTGCTTATCAGTTTATGATGGATAGCAAATTGTTTTGAAATAGATTGTTTTGTTCAACTAAAGTTATTGTTACTACAATGACTATTTATTTGTTTTATTCAGGTTACTTCCTTGTTTCATCTTGGATGAAATTTTTTACTGGGGAAGGGCAGAAAAGGAGCAATGAAAAGCTTTGCTCCTTTTGTCTCCTATCCAGAGGGGAAAACTCAGTGAAACTTAACGAAATATGAGTATCTGTTCACTGTAGTTCTTACTGGAAGTGGATATGTTGGAGTTAGGAGGATCCAAACTACTTCTCTATAACTAGAGCAGACATCATCCTAAGGGCTGTTGCAAGTGGATGTCAGAGCAATCTTCAAGTACTCTGGTGCTTATGTATAGTGTTGTAAAGAGATTTGTGATACTGCTCGTGTCCATTGGCTTGTGATCTCTGTCAACTATGAAATCTGCCATCAGCTTCTCTAAGAGCTTTGTGAGTCCATAGCCCTTGTCCCTGAAGACAGAGGGAAATTTCAGAAGCTGTAGCATCATGAAGGACTAATTCTTCCTCAGTCAGTATTGTAATCATGGAACTGTTAGTTCTCTTTCATTAATTTAAATCAAAATAAGAATGAAGGTTAACTAAACAGAGATGGACTTTCTCCTCTCTGTTTTGAGAGCTTGTGTGTAGAGACTAGTGAGTCTTCTCTGCCTGCTGATGGTGCTGGAGAAAAAGCTTGATTCTGTTTGTAGTTTTATTTATCTTATGAGACAACTGAAAGGAACGAACCATAATTACAGTCAGTATAACTAGTATGTTGTAAGCAAAACAGAAGGTGTAATTGTTTGCCTAGTTTATTACAGATAACAGGAAGTGATATTTTTCCTTGCTTGATGCACAGTAATGGAAGCATCTTTACATTTGTAGTCCTTTGGAAATTAGAAAGTGATTTATCCTGTTTCTACAGTACAAGAGATTGATCTTTCCTCTTACTCAGATTTCAGGCATATATAAAGTAAAAATATAGAGTAAATTTAGAGTATATTCTATATTATTCTATATTTTTCATTGCAGAGTACATTGACAGAATTGGTTTATACTCTTCTGTCTGTACTTTCTTGCAAAGTTTCTGGCTGACTGGTCTGTGTAGTCAATTTATGTGTGCTCTGAAGGTCTCATTGCTCAGAGAACCAAATGTTGATTTTTCACTGAAAATACTTGCATGGTCTTTTGGGTGTGTGTGTGTGCTTTCTGCAAAGGATGAATTCTCTGCATAGTAATGTTGAGACTGCCATTATGTTCACTGGAACAATTAATATGCAACTTACAAAACATAAAACACCAATCAGAGAATTACAGTGCAGCACTGATGATTTCACTATTACATTTGTGGTGTTTGTATTTTATATTCCTTTTCTTTCAAAATGCTGTTTCTGCCTGAAGTCACGTATAATATAGCCCATAGAGCTTTGAAAATCCTGTTTTTAATTGATTACTGAAATTTTTTGAGAAATGGGACCTTAAAAAGGAAAATAAAATAATAAAGAATAAAAAATAAACGTTTGTCCATCTGTAGATTTGACCTCAAATCTTGAAGTTTATATTGGTATCAAGCATACTCACATGGCTATCCCTAATGCTTTTATTGACAGCTGTGACTAATACAGCTTTATGGATAAATGTATTTTATAGGTGTTGAGAGAAAGTGTAATTGATTTCTTCAGAGCTTGTACATTTCATCAAACCATTAGATCATAAATTTCAGATTGAGCACTAGGGAAAAATAGGTATATACTTGTTGGAACTTTTAAGTCTCATGAAGTAATACTTCATGAGAATACTTCAGTCTTGCACTGGTGTTGCTAGGAAAATATGTGATTATTTAGAAAAAGAGAAGAGGATTTTTAGGCATGCTTAGAAACATTAAAATGATTGCTGGAGTTGCTGTAACTTGATAGGAGAATGTCAAGGCTTTCAGTTCCAGTGGTGCTGCTTAGCCAAAAGAAGAGAAACTGTATATGTACAGTACCAAAGTCAGCACAGTTCTGTTACATCCTAGTTTTCTGGAATAAATAAAAGCAGCAAGTATGCCTGCCTTTAAATCACTGTTTCTGGATTTTTTTGTGCTAGTCTTTCTCTAGATTGGTTCTGTCAGAATTAATTGTTAATGAAAATCCATTTCTGCTTCTCAGCTTTCTTTTTATGTAAAAAGAAATGTCTAGACAAATTTGTAGGTAGTTTTTATCATGTAAGGTTACATACCCACTTCCATTCTGCCTGCAGCATTCTCTATTACTGCCCATTACTGGACTGCTGTTAGTTACTTTTTACTTTAACATTTAGCTTTAATTTTTTCACAGCAATGTTTTGAACAACTTTTAGTGTGCGTATGATGGCATCCAAAGATGCCACCAAAGATGGCATCAAAGATACGCACACAAAAATCTCTTTGAAACAAAGAGCAGAGAAGCTACAGAAAACCTAGTTTGGTAAACAGAATTACATAATCAAAACTTTCGTAAAGCCTTTCCTAATGTATTATTGTTCTGTACATTTTGAGGTACTAAGTTGGGCAGATTTAAGTAAGATCGTCTTCTGAAAACTGTTCTTTTTAGTAAAACTCTTTATTTAAGTCATATCATACTAATTTGCATGGTAATGACTAGCTGCTAGTTAAAATGAGAGATAAAATGGAGTATGTAACTTACAATGCACAAACTTCTGCATTTGTTCTGTCTATGAAGGATATAAGAGCCATTCTTTTCTGTTGTGGACTAACTGAATTTTTGGGTCATACCTAAAAACACTGAAAGGTAAAATTAGTATAAATCTAGGTATCCTGTTTTGTTAATTTTTATGGACAGTTGGTTTTACATCTCCACTTATGTTTCAGTCCAACTGCAGGGTTGGTTTGGAAACAGGAGAGGCTGAAGTCCTACTCAAAAAAAGTTTTTTCATTAAAAAGAAGAACCCCAAGTTTAAAAAATACCATAATGTATTCTGAAAGAAAAACCCAACCAAATATTGTTATTCAGTAATTCACAGTTTGAGAATGTGTGTTTTCCCTGGCAGTTTATATACATTCACGAACGGGACGGGACACTCCAAAATCAGCGTCAGAGTGGTTTATTCCTGCATCAGTCTCAGCACATTGTTACTACAATGGGGACAGGAGATGCAACCAGCTCACTGATTCAAACAGAATGCCAAAGAAACGTTAATAATGTTACAGCATATCATAAAGCCATTTCCATCTGCGTTTCAGCCAATCACATATAGAGCACAAGCATATTGACAATACTTCTATCCAATCACTTTAAGTACACGTAGCTTTGGTTAAAACAATAGAGGCCTATTTCCAAACACATTAGCTCATTCATAAGAAACAAGGCACAGAGCTCTATTCATTTTTAACCTCCTAAAGATACATATTAAGTAAACTTGTTACTACCTAAGGCAGCAAATCACCTAGGCCTATTGTTCTATTTCTCACATCTACATTACTAATTTTTCTGCAGCTTTAGCATCTCTCTGTCCTTGGTGTCACTGAGGCCTGTCTTTTTCCAAACTTTCTCAAAACCCACTAATTGTAAGGATTCCAGCAGTGTTCTCTGGCAACATCCATTAATATTGGCAAGTTTCTATATCCCCTCCTTTTCCAGATATAACTAACCCATAGCTACACCATACTTAAAAAGGAAAGGCCACAGCTGCATTTACATTGACATGGATTCCATGAAAACCAGAAGGTGGTGGGGCTCCATAAGTTTTTGGTTTCTGTCTCCATTCACTCTTACACCTGAAAACTTTACCTTTCTTGTATTTCTTATCTGCTTCAAACAAGCAAAATTTAAAGTAATCTGTTAAACTAGGTGCTTGATAAGTTAGATGGGATTTACTTTTTCAATTTTGCAGTACCTGTTTCAGAAAAATAGCGCACTTGGAATTAGTGATGCCTATGCTAATGTGAATAATTGTTTTAATAGTTTATTTAATGATAGTATTTAGCTTGTGCTTGTGTAGGAACTTATGTCTTTTGTATGATAGTTGGTTGAGCCAGTCAAAAAGAAAAATTGGGTATTTGCTTGCTTTGCAGCTGGATGAGAAGTGGTATTTTCCTCACTTTTGCTCCTTTCAAATCATTCATCCAAGCACATGCTAAACTCAGAGTAACTGAGCAGTTTTGCAGGGTTCAGGAGTTAGCTGCATCAGGTTAGATGTATGCTCAATTTCTTCTCTGGCTTGCAGGTTTTACCTCAAAACACTCTGTAGCTGTTGAGTGTTCTGAGATGATGCAGGTGGTACCCCTGTGACTCCTAACCTGCAGAGCAGATAAATTTCTCACTGTGACTTTTTTCCCTTTAATGACTGGTATGAATGTAGCTCATATGCAGTGTGACCAACTGTGTTTTTAACAGCTGAATAACTTACTGTACAAATACACTTGTGTGAGTTGTTAATGATTACATGTATGGCTTACCTGAGATTGTGACCACTTGAGTGAACTCTGCACAGCATTATTGTCAAAAACTATGTACTGGCATTAGCTGAAGTAAAATTTCACCTGTAATTTTCCTGCTTCCATAATATTAACTGGCAAAAAATTGGTTATGAATTTCATGATAATATTTGGGGGTGTTGCCCTGTGTAGGACTTAATGTGAAATTAGTGGCAGTGGTTATTTGAGTACTTGGTGGTTGTTAGTAAAACAGCAACACAAAGCTGTACTGCACTTTTTTCAGTATCTTTCATGTGTTCTTTTTTTTTTAAGTTGGGGAAGGGTAGGCAAGTATGGACCTAATACAGAGCGATCTAGTTGCAGGTTTTTTTCTTACTATCATAGAGTTTTGGTTTTTCATTTTTATGTTTTCAGGGCTGGTGGACTGGGTCTTAATTTTGTTGGTGCCAATGTTGTTATACTGTTTGATCCTACGTGGAATCCAGCAAATGATCTTCAAGCGATTGACAGGTACACCCTCAAAATACAGAACTTGATCCATGTTGCACTTTTCCATTGATTCTGTAATCTGATTGTCCAGCTAATTTTTTTTCTCAAGTAAGAAATTTTTTACTTTATCTGATTAATCTACAAGACAGTAGGAAAAGTCCAGCTAAATTAGTTTTTAACTCTGATGTGCTAAATTTTACAATATATTTTCCTTTATTTCTTCTTTTCTTTTGCAGCAGTAGGCCAAACAAAAAACTCCTTGTGGTTACTATAACTTTTTGTGATCCCTAGAATATATATGTGTGTGTAGATGACATTTACATTGCAATGGTGTTTTGAATTCCCAAACCGTAAAAGACAGGGGCTCTTTATATTCTCTTATGCTTCACAATTGTGGAGATTAGTGTCTTTTTAGCACTCGTATCTATCTCTGATATTATGGTGTTGGAGTATTTACAGTAATGCAGATTTCTCTTTCAAAGCTTTTTGACTCTTGATATTTCCCTAGGAATTCAAGGCAGACCTTTTAGTAACTGAAGTAAAGAACACTAAAAACCTATAAAAGAATATTAAAAATTCAGTAGATTTATATATTTTCATGAGCAGAAATACACTTGTTTCTGTTATCTCATGCAGTTATGTAATCTTGTTTTAAGTGTCTTTCTGATTTCTGGGATGTGTTTATGTGTACCTGTTCTAGAGAAATATATCAGAAACATGTATTGGGGACTAGATCTTTAAGGAATCTTTGTAAGATCACATTACTATGAATTGTTTTAGCCTCCTGTGAATTTTGTGGAATATAGTCTATTAGATGTCTCAGAATTTACCATTTGAATAGAACTCAATGCCAGTTCATTAGCTGTTTTTATGATGTTGTATCTTGTGAAGTAATTTATTAAGTTAAGAAAGAACCGACTGCTCCAAGTAATCCATGCATTAATTCTGTATAATGGAAATAGGAGAATGCTTTGAGCAAAAGTAGGTGGAGACACAAAGGGGAAAAAAACCCCAACAAACCTGAGCTAAACAAAGTGGATGTGTTTTGTGGAGAGGTGGGAGACAGTTCTTGTGATATAAAATGAGGAGAAGGCTTTTTAAACTGGATAGGCCTGGGGAGAAATATGAAATATTAAAGGTAAAGGAAATCAATTTCTGTGGAAAATTTGGAAAAGTAAGGAAAACAGCCCAATCAACATATGCATCATTTCAAATAGTCCTGTTTTATTAGAATGCTCTTATATATTTAGTTTGTCTACTGTTTATTGCTACCCCTAAGAGCTCTCATTTCTTCAAATGTTTTTAATGTGCCATGTCCTTGCAGAGCTTATAGAATTGGCCAACACAGAGCTGTTAAAGTGTTTAGATTGATATCCTTGGGAACTGTGGAAGAGTTGATGTACTTGCGACAAGTTTATAAGCAGGTAAAGCTCACAAACTGTTTAAATGGGGAGCTCTTCTCAGCTGTTTCAGGGATTGAAAACTAATCTTTTTTCAGGGACTGAAAGCTAATCTAGCCTGTAGTAAAATTATAGTTTACTTTGTGTTTATGGTATGTGATGTTACCTTAACATACTAAGCCAAGCTTAGTAGCTGTTAAAGAATGGAACAGAATAATATTTCTATTCAAGTGTTTTTCTTTAACTATTCACAGTTTAATTATGCAATGTACATTATTCAGGTTATATAGAGAACTGTTTTTATTTGAAGGCTTATGAAGTACAACTATGATAGTTATAGAAAGTATCTGCAGCAATCTGATTCACACAGCTTTTTCTCACGAAAGTCTGGAGAAAGGAAAGGAGAAATCCTCCTGTTGCTATAGAAGAAAAGTTGATGATCTCGTAGAAAAAGAAGACCTGGATATTGGCTGTTTGGATTTCTAAAAAGCATGTATAAGTCTTGAAATTATGTATAAATATTTTTCTTTTTCTTTCTTTTTCAAATTGACTTGTATTTTTCAAGTTGAGTACGTAGTAATAAACAAGACTAATTATAAGTCTGAGGGTTGGGTTTTTTTCAGCTATACTTGGATTGCTTTCCCTTATCAAGTAAATATACAGTGCAAAGGAAGGTGAAAAGATTGCTAATAATTTAGTATAGCAGAAGCTGAGCTGTCAAGATACAGAGGGGTGACAGTAACATGTATAGTAGGTGTCTGATAATAGGCAACAATGTAGTAAAAGTCTTCAAATGTTCTATTTTTTTTTAATTCAGTAAAGCCAAGCAGGTTCATATTATACCACAGTCTATTATACCAACATCTGCCGGGGAAATTAAAACAAAATATCCTTGCTTAGGAATTTCTGCTTGTTCCAGCTAAAGCTGTGTATATAATGTGGGTGCCAGGAAATTCTGACGTGTTGTTGTAGCAAACACTTCTGAAATCTCTTGTGTTGTTCTGTTTTAGCAACTTCACTGTGCAGTGATTGGAACTGAAAATGCCAGGCGGTATTTCGAGGCAGTGCAAGGATCAAAGGAACATCAAGGAGAGCTTTTTGGGATTCATAACCTTTTCAAACTTAGGACTCATGGGTCCTGTCTTACGAAAGACATACTGGAGGTATGGGTATTACTTTTGGGTATTAGTTTTACATATTTCCTTTCTTGTGAGACTTCTTGGTCATTGTTTTGAACAGAAACACTATAAAACAGAATGATGATACTTAACCAATACTTATCTGGGCATGACCTAAATGAAATAGGCGTGCTAATTTCTCGTTCTGATATGGACCAGATAAATTTCTCTAAATCCAAGAATGGTAAAAGCTTGGTTTATAATTTTCATAAATTTCCTACTATATATATTTTTTGCATTAAAAACTACATGACTTATTTTTTGATCCTTTCATGCAGCTTTGTGTGCAGATACCTCTTATTCATAAGAAACTCATACTGACCTTTTAAGCCAGAATTCATATCATAAAAATATTTTTTATGATCACATTAACCTCTTTTGAGTACTTTTTGGGGTGTCAATAACTATTAAAAAAAGTTTGCTGCAGCTATCTTCAAATTTAAGGCAGCTTTATTCCATGTTTCTTTTTCTTTCCATCCTTCCCTTTATTTTGTTATTTTTCCTCTGCTAAGAATTTCGTCTGGACCATGCTGATTTTACTTCTGGTACTTACACTTCTGAAAGACGAAGGAAACTTCTTTTTCCTGTGCTTGTCTTTGTGTGTAATAAAAACTGAATCTGTTTATGTTAACTCTTTGATTGTCTTAGAGGGAAGGACGGGTAGAAGCAGGAGTCATGACAGCGACTACATGGCTGAAGGAAGAGAATCGTTCATGCAGCTCAGAAAAGGTGAGATGTCTTTGTGGACTGTAGATTAGAGCATGACAGGCCTCCAGTTCCCAATATTGCAGTGGCAAATGTGGGCGATATATCATTAGGCTGATGATACTTTTACCATGTTGTTAAGAAGATTTTGTTTTTTGTTTTCCACTCTTTTTGTGGAAAGGAGTACTAGGGGTTTATATGATTGAAAGCTTCAGGTTTTGTGGAGCTCTAGAAGACCTGGGCTATTTAGTTATTGTAGTCAGATAATCAGAGTGGTTCCCACCAAACCAGTGGTCTGTTCAATACTGTCTCTTTTTTTTTTTTTTTTGATGTATGTAATTATCTAATGGTTTCCTTCTGGAGTAAGATTTTTTTAAAAAATTTTTTCCAACAGAGGCCAGTTTTAATAGGAGCATTGCATTTGTAGGAATGTTTTGACTGAGTGCCATGTTCAGATACTTTGAGTAAAGGTATCATTAGATTATATTGCACTGAATTATATTACAAATTAGCCACTGTCTCTTATGCCTGTTGGAGATTTCTGTGAGTATATGTCAGTATTTAATGTGGCCTTACATTGATCTCAGTCTCATATTCATAGTACATAATTGCATGGTCATGATCACACATATGGCTTGCTGACAAACAGCAACTTTTTAAGCTTATGTTAAATGCTTTTTGATGAGCAGAATTATCTCAGGATTAATATATTAATTTTAAAATGTCTCTGAGTACAGCATTTTGGTATTTATGGTTCTGACTTTACAGGCTGTCATAATTCTTTCCTCAGTAGTATGCAGTTTTGGAGCGGTGTTCTGGACTTTTATCTTAAAAACATTTTAAGATTGCCTGAGCATAGTTTTGTTTGATTGCAGTAGGCCTTGATGAATTTTAGAGTGGAATATTAGCATTCATATACAAGGAAGTAAACTACTACCTTAGATTTATTTTTATTATGAATATCATTGCACACAATATTAAAGCTTGAATCATGAAGTCACCTTCCAAAGCACCCTTGAAAGAAGATGAACAGTAGCAATGAGATTAGTATAAACTTAAAAAATATGGATGTGGATTGGGAAGGCATAAGTTGTTTTAGCAGTGTGCAGCATGTATTGTCTCAAGTACATAAACTTTTGGTTATTTGCAGTGTTTTTCTGCTAAAAATAAGACTTCAATGATTTCTCATTATGAATTATTTTGCATTTTATAATACTATTTTGTGTATTTTTTGCTTGAGTAACAGTGAAAATCCACTGTTTTACACTGCTTTGAAATTACGCATGTTGAATATACTATAAATATAAAGTAACTTTGCAGGTGTTTTTTTGTTTTTGTTTTTTTTTTAGTATGAACAGCCAGACTGTCAAGAAGATGGAGATCCCCAAAGCATTCAGGCACAATTAAAAAGAGAAGAAACTGATTTTTGGGATGATTTGAGTGATGATGATATTCTGGAGAGTTCTGTGAAAAAATCTGACAGAAGGAAGCCATGCAATGAAAATGTAACAAAAGGACAGCTTTCCTTAATGCAGTGTGGATTCTCTAAGTTGTTGCAGAGAGAAATTGAGACTACCAGAGAAGGGGATCACAATTATGACTCTCATCATTCAAGTTCTGATGCTCACACTATAAGAAAAAATGTAAATAGCAAGCGTGGTGGTTTTCAGAAATGTCAAACTAGTGTGCCTGTTTTGGAGCATGGGAAAGCTGTTCTGTCTCCAAATGGAAGTGATAAACAAAGTATGCATAGTACAGAGTGGCTTGGTTTATCAGGCTCTGAGGAGGAAGGTGACATAAGAAATGAGAATCAAAGCATTTTAAAGCAATGTGACATAGTCATGGAAACTGAAAGTAGTTCTGAAGCAGATGATGATGTCATTTTTCCTACCCAAGTTCAAGTATGCCAGCAACCAGTGCTTACTAAAGAAGTTGAAATACATCGGTCAACATCTGAAAATTGTGAAGAGTTAGCAAAAGAAAAATCTGGGTTTGTATTTAAGGGAAACAGTAGACAATTTGGATTCCACAGTACTGAGTCAAATTTCTCCATGTCTTTTGAAGATGTCAGGAGTGACATAGATTTGAAAGGAACGAGCGACGTAAGCGATGAGTCTGATGATATTGAACTTCCCCATAATTCTGAATCAAGAAAGCCAGGAACTCTGAGTTTTCCCAAGTGGAAGAAATCTCTACCACAAGCAAAGAAGCCCTATAGAAAAGGAAAGGAAAGTGATTCTCAGAATGTAGATGAATTCTCATCCTCTGAAGATAACTTTCCAGTTGAGAAAATTCATGCCAGGAAGAAAAGCTATGGGAGTAAACAGAGTAGCAGAATTCAGTTTGGGTCTAAAATGCTGTGTCCTATTCAAGACATGTCTGTTGCACAAATGAAGTCAAGCAATTATGCTATGCATAGCACTTACACAAGTAAAACTGTATTTGAGCATCTAGAGAAAAGAATGGAATCAATGGACAAATATTTAGGTAACTATTGAGTTAATTTGTTCAATTTTATTTCAGCTAAAGTAATAACATATGTCTAATTTACCATTGTCAGCAGATTTTAAGTTCTTGTTGCTGTACATTTTTTTTGTTATAAGATGTAGTAAATGTTCTGCTAAGTTGTTATTCAGAAATATCTCTGTGTATCTTTCTCTTTATTAGTCTTACTTTTTTGTCTTACGGGGTGATAGGCTGCTTTGTAATTCTTGGTTAAACTCTTACGATCTCTTGAAATATGCTGAGATTGAAGATTTATTAAAAATTCACAAACTAAATATTTGTAAAATCTTATGAGTCTTGACAGGGCTACTAAATAAAATGTACAGAAAAAAATGTGGTTTGGGAGTTTTATACACCATGTGGAAGACTTGATTCCTAAAGACTTCATTTTAACCACTGATTTTGCAGCTGTTAAGTCATAGATGCTTTGAAACATCTTTGTCCATCTGAAAATAACCACACTAAAAGTAGTATTAAACTATCTGGATAAATACAAATAAGTCTAATGATTGTTGTTAATTTCACAGAACTGAATAATTTGGTGTGGAGTGAAATTGTAACAAATTTTACAACTTCAGTGTAATTTTTTTTTAAATTACAGTATCCTTCAGTGCAAATGTGTACCTTCAGTGTTGTGGAATAACACCCTTGTATTTTTCTCATGATGTATCAGATGGCGTTCAAGAAGTGGCATATATTCATTCAAATCAGAATGTGGTTGGATCCAGCAAGGCTGAAAATCACTTGAGCCGATGGGCGGTGCATGACGTATTTGAGTTGAAGCAGTTTTCCCAGCTCCCTGCTAACGTAGCTGTCTGTAGTGCCAAGGTAAAGATATATTTTTGGAAATGTCATTTTAACTTTTCTTTATCCTCATTTTTCATCTTAAAAAGCTCTAAAAACTTGTTTTTCTGTTACTGGCCACCATGAATGATCAAAGACACTGAGGATGGGAGGAAGAGAATGCTCAGTTGGAAGTCTAATAAATTACTTTGTTTTTTTGGGGTGGCTTTTACATTAGCCAGCTTGAAAAAGCTGGGAATTAAACAGCACAGCACCCTCTGTGGGATTTTTCTGTGGGAGAAATGTTAAGATTAAAGATAGAGTTTTGAAATCAAATTCTGTGCCATGTTTTTCTGATTTGAGCCTTGAAAAATCTTCAGTTTGTCCTGGATCCATTTAACAAAAATCCAGTTGCCACAGTACGTTCTGGACACCCTGTAGCATAGGAATTTGAACATACATCAGTTTGCAGACTCTCCTGGGGAGGTGAGCATATGCAGTTGCTATAGTTGAGTCAAACTGTCTATGTTTAATGTCCTAAACATAGAAGTAGAGCTTACTTCTGCCGCATTATTTGCAGCATTGGATATGTTTAATGTTTTTTGTTGGTTCTGTAGCTTAATTGCATTTGGAATACACACATATCTGGAATAAATTCAGGTACATCTTTCATATTTTTTATTCTTACTACACAATACTCTGATTATCTGGGTACTTGGTTGCTTGCTTTGTAGTAAACATTTGCCATTTCCTAGACTGATTTTTAAGATAAACCACAAGCACAGAATAAGTCATTGATGAATGTGCAGCTTAGTCTTTACAGACACATTAGCTATCCTTACAGAAATTGTAGACATATGACTGTGTTGTTCTGGGGTGTTGAACATCCACAGTGGCTAGAAGAGTTTCTTCCAGTGCTGTTGTTGTGCTGTATTTAATTAAGCCATTACCAGAGTTGCTAAGAATTTTTATACTGGGAAGATCAAACCAGGTGAACCAGTAAAAGTAAGGCCTTTTCAATTTTAACACATTTGTGTTAGAATGTTCCTCATTAGCAGAAAAGTTGGTCAAAAATACTCAAGAGTACGGTAGGAAGGTACTTAATAATTTGCAATGGCTGACAGCATTATTAAAACGAAATAAAAATGAAAGAAAACTTTGAAGAGAGTATTTTGAGTAAAAGTCTGTGATCCACTTCTGTTCAAAACTAGTTTGTGATGTAACTTAGAGCTTGTTGTGTAGAGTTATGTGGCTGCAAGTATTGCAAATTAACTTACCTTGATAAACTCGTCAGGTTTTTTCCTGACGAGTTTTTCCAAGAGAAATGATACTACTGTTTCATCTGAGTGAAAAGTGCATACAAAAGGTATGCACTTTTCACTCAGAAGAAACAGTAGTATCATTTCTCTTGGAGATATAAGTAGGAAGAAGAACATCAAAACATACGGAGAAGGTTGCCTTTCTCTTTTTTCACTTCCTGTTATTAATTTACATAAAGGCACTAATGTACAAGTAAAAGATAGATGACTGCCCATTCTTAGATGTGGGATTTTGAGCTTTTTGTGATCTGCTTAAAAGAGAGCTTTTAAGTTCTTGTTGCTGTACAATTTTTTTTCCCCTTCGACAATTTTGAAAGGTTCTCTAGTTAGAATTTTATTGATACTGTTTTTCTTTCTTCATTACTTTGTATTTCCTTAGAAGACATTTTGTGAAAAAAACATGGTCACTGTTGTGCTTCTGGCCATCAGGCTTTGCTGTTCAATTTTCACTTATTTGCCATCAAATGAAGTTAGGACATTCACTGTCTCAACACCTACCTGTTTTATCATAAATAATGCTGCTTAATAAAAATGTTTTTCAGTAGATTAAAGTAGCATTATGTGTAATATTAAACATAAAGCTGAGTCATTTAAATTTCCATAATTGTTTTAAGTAAATAAAATTACAGTTTTGAATGTTGGAATGTTAATTGGAAACTGACAGTTACTGAAGAAACAAAGTTTTGTTGGAAATTTTGAAGTTCCTTATTAATGTAGATTTCAAGTGTCATTGGTCTGATAGTTTCTCAGAAACTGTTGTGTAGCTCTTTCTGTTGGCTTTGGATATCAATTGTATTAGATTCTTAATTAGAAGCTTTTTTTACAGTGTGTTTAGGCTGAAGCTTTATGTGATACCATCATGAAGGCATCTGAATAATATTGATATTCTGATAATATTTATGTCCTTTGTTAGAACAGCTAATCAAATTGTTTCATTTCTAAGTAGAAGCAATCAAGAAAGGTTATTTGCATTTCACAGACAGGTCTGCTCAGGACCAAAAAGTATAATGTCATTTGTGCTCATTTGTGCCCTGTGTGTTCATTTTACCTATGGCAACTCTGTCTTCCTGCTTTCCAATTTCACTCAGTGAGCAGTCTGTAATAATACTTCTCTGATGTAGTACATTTTAAAAACATTTTCCAATCAATGACTTATATGTCTGTGAAAGGGGTTCAAGAATTTTGAAAAACTATAAGTATTCTGTTGAGTTGGATGAGTTGTAAATTGGAAAATACAAAATCCTACAAATCTCGGTAGGAGAGTGACATTTTTGTTTCATGCTTACATAGAAATCTGGAATGACAGGGATAATAAGCAGTATTATAATAAGCTAAAGCAAGTAATGAAGAATAACCCTTGCAAGAAAATTGATGTGTTGACTTCTTGCTATTTACTAGCCATCTAATCTCATTTTTGATTCACTACTTATTTTGAACTTTTAGAACTGAGGTTAAGGTCTTTAGTTTCAGTTGCCAATTTATGGAAATTATGTGAGTATGAGAGAAAATAAGTTGCTAGAAAGCGCTATAAAACAATGTCTTCTTCCTGGTTGTCTACCTGTAATACCTGAAAGTATCAATTAGGTTTATTAGAGCTTCATTTATTGTTGAGTCATGGGGACTAATGTGGTAGCTTAGATGGTAGTAACTGGTTAAATCTGGAGCAGATTGCAAAACCTGTGAGGTCTCTTTGAAAGTGAGAGTGGTTGCATGGGAAGAAGATCCTTGAGAGCCAACTTAGAAGGGATGGGAGGCAGCAAGTCTTGTTCCTCAGAAAATAACTGAAGGTATGTAGAACATCCTAAGAACATAAGTAACTAACAGGCTTGTATTTAAATTGATTATTAAAAAAAAGTGTAAGACTTGAACACCTTTTCTTACATCAATTTCACCTTGGTGATATTTTCTTTCCTTGAGTTTAGAAAGCCAGTATTAAATGTGCGCCGTTGGCACTAGTGTAGTTCTCAATCAAGTCTCTCTTAATCTTTTCAACTGTAGGCTTCAATTAAGCTTATTTTTTTATCCAGTGATACATCTATTATCAGTCTATCCTTAATTTTACTTCACCTAGTATTTGTACATCCTAGCTACCTTTTCTCTGACCAGGTAGAACATATTATTTAAATCTGCTATTGCCCTGTACCTCTAAAGGCTTAAGGAGACAAAACTTTGATTCTTTTTATGAGAAATTGATCTTACTACTATTTTTTTTCTTGCTTTCTTTGTTCTCCAGGTTCCATAACAGTCCTGTATTCAAGACTGCAGAGCCTTTTACGCTTCTTTCCCCAGAGCTGGCAGGGAGTGTAGTCACACTGTCTATATAAGGTTTTTAAAATAATTTTGCCAACTGACTAGTTTAGCTAGAATGTTCACATTTATAGTACTGCGTGCTTGTTTGGTCTGTATTTCTATAAGTACTGTATGACTCTGAAAGACACAGTTTGGTTGAGGCAACCAGAATATAAAGTATGCCATCAAGAAACATAAACAAGACATCATGATACCTCTCTCACAATTTAGCAGCTGTGAAAGGTGAGATAAAATCCAGAAGTAATAAATGTAACAGTGTAAACTATGCATTAAATGTACAAGCAAGAGAATAAACCATAATTTGATTTAATATCATTACCCAAAATAAATTCTGTCCAGCACCTGAATAAAAGAAAGTCCGTGTATGACAATAGTAGCAGCAAGCATATGTGGAAAGGTGTTTTATCACGTGATCCATTGTGGAACATGTTCCTTTTATCACAGAAGTCCATGGGATTGCTTAAAAATAGAGGATGATGCTCCAGGTGTTAGGTGAGTTGAAGCAGCATTCTCAGTGAAGAAGGATATTGTCAAGTTGTTACAGAAGGAATTTTCATAAATAATTATCTACAGCAGTGGAGATTCATTTATAGTTTATTTTGCAAGTATGATAAGTGAAAAGAGTAAGATTAACTGGAGTTTTTTGGTAGACGTGGCATATGTCTTAAATGCAGAATGCTTAGAATTAGAATTATAATAAAAATATTGTAATATTAATAGTTCCTGTATTGAATGGTATGATCCTTTGTTTGAAGATTATTTCTATTCTGACCATGGCCCACCACTGTCAGTATAGGATTGCTGTAGATTTTGAGCTAAGAAGTCGTGAGTGTTAAAGCATGAGTTTCATTTCTGTTTGTGATGCCATGACACTGGGAGAATCACATGAGGCTATAGTAAACACCTTGAGGTAGAAAATGCATGTCATTCATTGTGGCACATGGCCACTCCAGTAAAGATTAGTGAGAGCTGTTACATGTCAGCAAAATATACTTTATGTGCTGCTTCACTGAAGATTATTCATAGGAAGGGTTTTCCACTCTGTTATATACAAGGGTGAAGGAGAAAGATTATATCTCAAATTAATCTACTGGAATAAATACCTTGGTTTTTTCTGGGATTATTTTGTTTGGTTTAGCCTGATTTGATGACATTGAGCACTCTGTGTTCTGCACTTGAGTTGAAATTCAAGTCTTGTGCTAATAAACTTTTTAAACAATGTATTTTCATTAAACAAATTGAAGATTGCTGTCTATTATCACAACACCATATTATAAGAACATATGTTAAGATGAAAACCAGAAATAACTATCTTGTGTAACCACAGAAAGAATCATATGGAAAGCAAAAGCTTCTTAAAGCAAATGTGTGTAATGAATTTGTAGATTGTACATGGTGGACTTGCAAAGGCAGACTAATTTTCAGAGCAGACCTACATTTACTTCAGCCTTTCAGAGAGAAAGAAATGTCTTAATTAATGTGATACTTTGCTCAGAATTATTCTGACATTAATTTTGAGGAAAGAAAGGAAGTGTTAACAAACTCTGTAAGGCCTTAGTCATGTACTGAGTATTTTTAGAAGTTTTATTTTCTTGGTGGGCTCCAGGCTCCAAAGCAACCTGATTTCAGTGCAGAAGCTTTTTACATATTTGTGTCTTTGGTAGCTTGCACTGAAACTTCTACTTGTGAAACTTTTTCTTAGCTACCATAAGAAAGAGAAAACTCCTAGAGGCAAGATTTAAATATCTTCTAATGTTTCTAGTCTATTCTGAATTAAATGACTGCATTTCCTAATGAATTTCCTAATTAATTTCTATGTTAATTGGCAAAACCAGCTTACGTTAAATGTTTTGCACAGTATGGAAGTCTGGGATAGGCTTTCTCTAGTTCTTATAGAGCTGAATTTGTACAGTATTTCTTCAGTAGGAGTCCAGGGTGTGGAGGGCCGGGGGGGTGGGCTGTGTGAGCCTGGGGAAGTCTTTGGAGAAGGCTTGGCGGTTTCACAAAGAGAGACAGAAGATGGGAACAGGACATACTAACTAATTTGAAAAACTGATGATGTTCCATGTTAGAGTGAGTTGCACTTATTAATATATGGAAAAGTATTAGTCACAAGAAGTTGTACTATACCTGTTGAATATGTAAAGTCTTTTTTTCTGTCAACTGCATGTTTTCAACTTAAGTTTGCTTAAAGTTTTACTGAAAAGAAATGTACAAAGACAGCCATTCAATTGAGGATTAATCACTATGGCAACAGAAATGTGGTGACTGAAAAGGGGGAGGATGTATTCTCCCCTCAGCTTCCTGCCAGCTGTCATATTCAACCTCTGCAGCATGAATTCAGGCCAAAATATAGACTGTGACCAGCTCTAAGAAACTTTATCTGTATTTTTATAAATTTGTACAAGAATTGCACTATAAAGGAAGACTTAATCCCCTGAAATGGATGACAGACATTTGGCACTATTGCCAATGTTTGACAGAGAAATAACGAGATGCTTTGTAGTAAAACCTGGATTAATGGTAAACCCCTCTTTATGTTATTGCAGTGTGGTGTAAATGAGAAAACTAAGCATGCTGTCAGCCTAGGAAAAAACATGCCCTTTGTATCTCCAATGCAGATTTAAGTACTGTTGAGAATACTGTAAATACAAAAGTTGTGTCATTAAGAACTCTACTTTATCTTATTTGTATTACACTGACATTTTGTGCATTATTTAAACAAAGACTTTCTATCAGTTGTAGGAACTCTGATTGCAGTGTGTTTGCACAGCTTTCAGATTCAACAAGTTTAGATAGTTGTTTACAAAGAGTAGGGTTTTGGGAGATAGCATGCCTTTGTCTCCTAGGATGGAGAAATACTCAGCTTTAAAGTAATTGTTCTGAAATGATTGGCCTGTAATTATTGAGTTTACTGGTTCAGTTTGCAATGGAATTAACCATTCCACTATTCTGCTTTTGGTTGTGTTTTTATAATGTAGTGAGCTAAAATGTGGCTTTCTTTGAAGCTTGTAGGGGAGGTTTCATTATGATGTATGTGCATCGCCTTTGGTTTTACTACTCTTTGACAGAAGGATGATGGCTGCAAGTCCACAACTTCTGCTGGAATAAGCAATTACCTTAAGCTTTGAATTCTGGGAGAAGCTGAGTATCTCCTCTCATTCTCAACAGTAATAACTATATTGATTCAAGGTCAGCTTTTTGGTGAAAGACAGTAGTATCTCTTATAGGAGTTACTTTAGGTAAAAGTTCAAAAACTTAAGATTGATCCTAATGAGAAATTCTTGCTCTGTTACCTGATTATAGAAGAAACAGACTCAAATGTGAAATAGAGAGGATGCAATCTGTTCTCAATTGATGTAGTAGTCAATTGTCCAGTACCAAGCAAAAGATTAGAGTTTATGGAATGTCCTTGTCTGAGTTTGTTTATGCAGTAAAGCTACATGTAATACACATGGGGAAATGACTACGTATTGCTCTAAAGTTTGTGTAATTTTATCAGATTTAATTCTACTGGGGTGTTGGTGCTGGCAAAATATTTTGGAGGAGTAATTTAGATCTGTAATAAATCTTAATAGTTTTTATAACTTGAAAAATATTTCTGCTGTTAGTCTGCTGGGATACATTCAAATATTAGATACACTTGAAATCATAGCAAACATACTTTGTTTAACTCAGCAAGCTTGATATAAATATATTTATCCTAAAGTATTCTAAAATGTTAAGGTAGGTTACCTTCATTTTCTAAGACAATTAAGGTATTGACTGTTAATGATGTATTACTTGTAATTCTCATTCTACAACCTTATTTTTTTTAGAACAGCAGATGCGCTCATTCAGAGACTGCTTTTCTGTTAAAAAAGCTAAATTCAAAGGAAAACTAATGTCCACAAAGATAGTTTTGAAATATTGTAAGGCTCATTTCAAACTGGAATTTGTAACACACCATACATCTCTGAAGTACATTTTGTTCAGTAGTGTGTTCTTGGCAAGTAGAAAAGTAATTCTAGATTATTTAAAATTCATGTGAAAGTAGTTACTTTTTTTTGCTAATTGTATTTTTTTGTCTTCACCATGTGGACCTCATTTTTAAAGAAACTGCATGAAATTTATTACAATTTACTATTACAATTTATCTTCCTTGACCTACAGAATAATTTAAGAAGAAATTCATGTGTGACATGTACATGTACTAGATTGGGTTTAAAAGGTCCCCTTCCAACTCAACCTACTCTATCAGTCTGTGTAGAAGAGAGAAGGAAACAAGCATGGACAGTCACCTATCAAACATTTCTTGGTACTTTGTGTATGTCCTGACAGCAAAGAAACATTGGTAAAATAAAAATAATATGTAGCAATAGCATATGTTCAAGAAAAGCATATAGAAGGGTCATAATAATTAATATGTATAATTGGAAAAATTGCTAGGGGGAAAAAAACCCAAACCAACAAAAACCTCCATACTAGACCAAAAAACCACAAGGAAAAACTGCAAAGTGGAAAAAGATTAGTTGAAATAATTTAGAATTGTAGTTTGCATAGATAAAGACACTGGAATGCAGTATCAAATCATCAAATTAATAGCAATAATCCGAAACCAACTTCAACTCTCAATGTATTGGGAAAGTCATGTGTTTTCTCAAGTTTTGTGGGAAGTAGGAAAATATAAATTAAGATATGGCATTATGGTTTGTTATTTGTTGTAAGATGTATTTCAAGAGGTTAGTCGTACTGAATTTACTGTTTCTTTCTTTTCTGTTTTTTGGGTGACTGCAAGGCAACTAGACATTTTAGAAGGCTATTCTTGTTTATTATAGAAGTATAAATAATGAAACTGTGCAATGATAAATATCTTGGATATCTGATAGCAGTGGTTTCATGCACACCTAAGGAGAAAAGTCTTAAAACACTGGGGGCAAGGTTTATTGATGACTGGAAGTCAGTATCGGGCAAAATAGTTACTGCAGGGATACCTTGGGTAATGAAGTACTAAAAGAGAGGAAGGTGCTTGAACATGGTGCAACTATGGCTGAAGAATAATTATGCAAACATTTTCAGCTTCAGGCTTCTGAAGGATGTTCATTATCCTCCAAGTCTGATTTCTTAACAAACTGCCACAGACATTAGACAGTTTAAAAAACAAGTATCTCTGTTTCTCTACTTAATCTTACTCACAGCTTCTGCCCACTTACTCTCCCATGCCTTTTCATCTTGCTGTATTTAAAAAAGTGAAACATCGTTGTCCTTTGCCTTGCTTCAAGGGACTAAAGAAAAGGAATTTACTGTCTTAAGATGTCCAATCATCTCAGTCATGTCAGATGATGCATATACGTGGACTAGCATTCATTGTTCCAGAGTATAAAGCTACCTCTTTATGTGTGTTACAAGGACAGATTCTGAAGTTTTGTACTGTCAAAGATAGACCAAAGTTTGATTTGGTAGGTTTATACTGTTTTTAAATAACTGCTGTAACTAGGCATCAGGAGACAGATTGCTATACAGAGCTAACAGGTCCAAGAGTTGTAGATTCAAGATGAAAACTTGAAGTAGGTATTACTGCTGCCATTCTTCTTGAAGAGTGTTACCCTTAAATAGGTTCTGTGACACTTAATGTGCAGATAGTCTAGCATTTTTGCTACATTCTGATTGCTGCATTATGTAATGTATAATTCAAAGGAATCAAAACTCGTTATTGGTATGCAAAACTCAATATATGCTTTCAAGAGTAAGGGAATTGCATAACAAAAGAAGAAGGGATCAAAACCATCATAGACTAAATGGAATGTGAAAGGGGTCAATATATGCTTTCTTTGGAGTATTTTTCCATTGTAGTAATAATCCCTGAGTTTTCTGAATAATTTAGAAACCATTTTCGGAACAACTACTTAGTCTTCTTTCCATTGCAATATATAAAAAATGTCTTACGTGTAGTAGATCAAGGGGGAATAGGAGAAGAGAACAAGGATAAGACAGGAAGGACTGACTACAGTTTTGTGGGTTTTTCCATAGTTCACAATAGCACTTCATAATTTCACTTTATTGTACTTTTATTAACTTTTTCTTTGCATTTAGTTGGATATTTCTGGAGTGTAACTTTATCTCATTTCATTTTTTCAATTAAAAAACGCTGCGTTCTGCTAAACTGCTTGCATCGTCTTTGTCTTATATGTATGCCTTTGAAAGTAAATAAAGTGTGCATTTCTTTTGAACTTGCTGTGAAGGTTTTCTTGACAAAATGGAAGTGGACAAAGTTTAGTAAAGTAGTAAAAATACTGAATTCAGTAATTCAATCAAAATTTTTTATCTTTGATGTCAGTGTAATTATTTTGCTGCACCTTGTGCCCCTCCCCCTCACATTTGTGAAAACGGAAGTCTATAATGGTGTTATAGATAATTCAATATAGACAAACATCATTTGTCAGATGACAAAAAAGTATTGATTCAGTTTAAGTGAAATTTTCCTCTTTGATCCGTAGAAATTTTATAACATGCACTGCAAAGGCATATTGTGTTTAATGCATTTAACTATTTAGTAAAGACTTTCCTGATTGCTGTCATTTCTGTCCTTCAGTATTCTTTTAACATACAGCATACAGGAGTTCTGTTTCCTTTATTATTCCATCATACAGTGTCCAAGTATGACATACTGGATGTCATACAGAGTGTGACATTCAATAGTACAAGCAGATTAAATGTGCTAGTGTCTGTAGCAGAACAAGAGTCAGAGGCTTCTAGCTGAATCAAGTTGTCTTGATTTCAGTCTTGCTTCGTGAGATTGTCTTATGCATGTGATAAGTGTGATAATTTGTATGAGCATGACCAGCACTATACATGGCATTTCATGTGAAAGCAAGGAGTGTGGACACAGTAATTTGTCAGTGAAAGGGCTTGAGGAACATAAAAATACAGAAAGCTATTGAAAAGAAATTTTCATTATGAGATCAGAGATTCAGAGGGCAGATATTGAAAGATAATTGAAAATATACTGTCCATGCGATGAATGAATTAAGGAGGGCCATGCAGGAAGTCAAATTCAAAAGAAAGCAACATAGTGTAGAATATTGACAGCACTGGAATATTGACTGAAGTTTTCACTTTTTGATAATAATGCTTATAGAAAGTTATAATATTTTCATCTCATTTTTCAAGTCTTACATATACATAGACCCTGTCACATTGTGTCATTCAGAGTAATAAACATCAGATTTGACCTTTAACAAATATGGAGCCATCTAAAAAATTAAGTGGTTTAGGTTTATTTTTAAAAAAAAAAAGTTTATTTTTTAAAAAAATAAGTTCCTGGGTTTAGTAGCTGGGTGTTGGGCTTTCTGAAATGTTTGTCTGTTCAGCAGAGTCAGTTGTTGTGTTTCAGCCTTACTGAGTATACTGTAACCAATTGCCTTTACTCTGGGAAGCTGGGAAGTTTTTCAGGAGTAACTCACAATGACTGCAGACTTTCATTGAAATTTGCTCCTGCAGTTCTTGCAATATTTTTTTTAACAGTAACTATTTCTACCATGAGTTTAAAAAACCCCACCTTTAAACAACTTATTTAAGTAGAAGACTACATGTTCTTTATATATATTTAGTGGTGTTTTGATGTTGTTCTTTTGGGTGGTGCAGTGTACCTAAAATTTTATGCTTCCAGAACTCAGTATTGCCTTTGTGCATTTATATGCAGTTTATAATACTTCTAACATTAAATGTGGTTCTTTGCAAAGATAAGCAATTTTATGACTTTCAGTGTGTTTAAAACATTTGGCTTTTTTCCCAAAGATACTAAAAATCTTCTTTGTTTGAACAGATGTGTAAACCAAAGTATTACTGCCTTACTTCAGTCTTGTCTAATGAGAGGTAGATTGATGTACATTTATGGGGGTTTAACATAACTTTAAGACAGATATTTACATGGTTTCCCTTGTATTCTATTCAAGTTATACTTTCTGGAATCAAGTTATATTTTCTTGAATTAAGTTATACAGCCCTAATTTCCTAACAGAGTGAAAAATAATCTGTTGTATCATAGTGAGATCAGAATACTGTAAGTATTTTTCATGAAAAAAATCCATAAAAATAAATATTTTTTAAAACCATGGTTGCTTTTTAATTTGAAAATACATTTTCCAAGTAAAAAAGTTAACAAATATATACAACCAGCAAGAGAACTGTAGAATATTTATCCTGTAGATAACATCTACTAATTCAGTCTTAATTTTGTTACTAGTATTGTACTATTATTGGGAGAATAGGGTTTTTATCTTAAATGGGATGGGCTTTCAGTGTTGTTTATAGTAACATAATGATGAAATAAAATTTTGATATTTAGAGCTGTACATTTGTCTTACAGTGAAAATTTATGCCTCTAGGTTCTGTAATATTAACATCTTTCTCTGTATGCTAGTTTGAGGTTACTTACCAAAGTAGTGGAGTGAGAACACATGTGAGATCCTAAGGCTCAAGAACATTGTGAGCAGCCCATGAAAATAAAGGAAATGGACATGGATGAAGTAGAAAAACATTGAGAAGAAACAGTGTAGATTTGAAACCAGATTTTGAACAGCAGATGACAAGGTGTGAATGCAATTTGTGATTTAATCTCTAAAGTAGAGTTTGTAGGCAGACTGAGGATATCACTAAGCAGCTGTGTTTTGGCAAAGGGGAAATTTTGGTGAGAATTTGTGAGAGTTTAAGAAAAATAACTCAGGTTTTAATAGGAGCATATTTTTGTGCAAGATGTCAGAGAACCAAGACTTCCCTTCAATGTCCCTGGAATTTTGCGACTGAGCAGGGAGTGTGCATTTCAGCTCCAAATCCCAGTCCTAGTGTTCAGTCTAGTAATGCTAGTTACAAGGGGCAGAATTGGGTGCAGTTGGGTGGATTACTATATCAGAGGCACAGCTGTTCTAATGACTTCCATGTGTCCTTTTACTAGAAAAATTATGAAGTTCCAGAAGACAATACTTCAGAGAAGAAGGTTGTTAAGGAAAGGCAAGAAATGTTGAAGAGCAGTAAGCAACAGCATCTATATGTTACACATCCTGTGACCCAGAGAAGCAAAAAAGTACACAGAGTAGGTTCAACCATCTTCGTGATTGGAAGGACACCCAAAAGAATACGCAGGTGAGACTGCTTTGGTGAGTTGGAAGTAAAATTCTAAGGCTGACACAACAAACAAAAGGTTGGCAAAACAAACTTTCTTTTGAGTAGTTGCATTTGTCTTTGTTGCAACCCTGCTGAGGCAATACTGTTATTTTCTATGGAAAGAGTGGAATTAGTGGGAAACTTCAACTCACGCTACTCTGAGTACTGTAATTGATTAATAAAATTAATTGAATCCACAAATTACTTGAACGTGTTGATTCAATGGTCATATATTACGTAACTCTGTAGATGTCGTCACCATGAGTGTTGTATTATGTTTGCATCATGGGCTACTACAAAACAGTGTTTAAACTGTATAGAAAGGAGGCATTTTATAACGTTAGCTTCTGACTGCCTACTGATTTTACTCAGATCTCATCACTTGCCTTGAATGGCTGTTAAAGAAAATGGTCTTCATGTTTCTTTTTCAGCAGGGGCTCAGTATTTTTCAATATATCTTTTAATGCTTTTTTCCTCCGTTATTTTTGGAGGGATAATAATTTTTTGTTTCCTTGCTTCCTGTTTTCCCAAACGATTGCTGTTATTAATATGAATATTGATTTCTGTTGTTATGATGATAGAAATTCAATAAAAATAGCCTGATGGTTTATGGAAATAGAAAGTGGAAAGCTGTAGCTAGCTAATCAAACCTACAGAATAGGTATTTGGTAAATATTTTCAATTTGCCTTGAGACTAGTAAATTACTATATGAAAGTTGGTATCTAGGTAATATCTGTAAGCATTCAGAAGCTGTTATATCTGCTAGCTGGCTTCAGTTATCCCTACTGTTATTGTCAAAGTGCCAATAATTGTTAGGTTTTTTTACTATTATAGACACTGAAAATTATAAATATTTATTATGCAGGTAAAGGAGAACCCTTCATTCTAAAAATGTTCAAAATTGTAATTAATTATGAAAAATCTATTGAGGTAAAATTTTCAAAGGTGGTGAAACGACTTAGGCTGTTATTCCAAGATCCTAAAGCCATATCTAGCAAAAAGCTGAAGCAATTCACTAGAGCATTGAGCAGGTTGTTTGTTAGTAGCTGGCATGCAGCTTTGTAGTACATGTGGATGTGCCATGGAATGAATGAGGATGATTAGATGTCTCAGTTTGTTGTAATTGGAGGGCAGAGTGGGGAGCTGTCTGCAGTCACCACACTCAAATGATTGGAGCTACCCAGTCAAGTGGTATTTGGAGCAAACAGTGTTAAATGTTTCTGCCTTTCAGAGCCCTCATAACAGGAAACATGTTTCATATCTTTTCTCCAACGTGGGATTGTTGATCACTCAACTAGAGTGATCTGTTTTAATTAGAGGTTGGCTTTTTAGCAGAAACAAATATTCCATAATTCACTGGGTAGGATGATGTGGACAATGTCTCCTCTGCATGCATTTATCCAATTTTTGTTTAGCAAGTCTTTTTTAAAAGGACTTGGAACAACTATTTCCTCCCCATTTCCCCTACCCCCTTGTTAAGGGTGTCAACATGACACATTTTTCCTTCTTGCTAATTACAGGAGACAGTTTGAGGAAATGGTATCTCACTTTAATATGGGATCAGTGAAGGACCTTGCAGAACACATTGCAAAAGCTACATCAGAAACCAGGCAGAAAATGTTGAAGGAATTCTATGTTTCCAAGCATCCAGAGATGGAGTCTTTCTTCTCACTTGAAATACCAGCAGAAGCTTCACATAACTGTGAGGAAAGTGAACTGGGTACAACACGCTTCAGAAAAAGAAAATCCATTGTTAATTTTGGAAGGTCTGAGTGTAGACCTTCATCAGCCAAAGGACTACTTCTGAGTGGAACTACAGAAACACAGACCCAGGAGGGCCATAAGGGAGAAGCAGAACAGCTTCACAAGGACTCCTACTTGCAAGATATGCTTGTTGATGCAAAATATAAACAATCACCCACTACTGTTACTCAACATATCCAAAGAAGAAACAGTCAGGCATTCAAGGATTTTATGGCATCTGGCTCACTAAGCAGTAAATCAGAAATAATTGAGGTGCTGTCTGTAAAAAGTTGTGAAGGACAGCAAGACTCAGAAGAAACACAGCTGCCAAAGGAAAGATCCGTGTCTCAGTCAGAAAATAGAGAGAGAAAAGCTCAGATTTGCAAGAAAAATTCTTTTGTGGACTTACTTGGAGATACCTCTATTCTCAATGAAATCTTCAGAAATGATGGAAATGGGTCTACAGGATCACCAAGGACATTTTCTTCAGGACAAGCAAAAAAATCAAAGGGGAGACCAAAAGATTTCTGGGATATGCTGGATGAACAGAATGAGGACAGCCTCAGAAAGCTCACAGATACAGCAGTCATAGAGAAGCTTTGTGAAAGAGCCCCTCATTCCACAGTGACAGAAGAGAGAGAAGTGTGTGAAAGTTCTCTTTGGAAAAGAAATGAAACTTTTTTGTGGAAAAAATACAGTGCAGATGATTGAGATGAACCATCCACTGCTAAATCTTGTAGTGTAGTAAAATGAAAATTTTCTATGTAAGTTGCACTGTAACTATTTTATTTGAACTTTGACAGCATTATGCCACAAAATATGGTAATTCCATAAATTTAAAGGTAAAAGGATGTATTCATATTTATAGTGATACAGAATTACATTTTACAAGTAATTATTTACAAGTGAATATGTATGCAATTACATATGCAGTGTATAGTACATATGTGCATAGTCATGCCTATGTACTGTATGTTGTAACCTATGATATATAATGATTTTATATTAAATTTTTTTTTATAATTTTCTGAATGCACTCTACTTTCTTTAATTCTGATTATATTCCTCGGCTCAACAGAAGTACTAAGTAATTTTTTCCCTTTACTTAAATTTGGACACCAGCAGTCATCTCAACACAATTTAGAAATAACAGGATTTGACAATGATACTGCATATATTTTCTGAGGTGCTAGAGACTGGAGGGCTTCCTGAGACAAAGATGATGTCTTTGTGTCTAGTAGCTTTTGATGGATTCCCATCTTCCATGATTTTGCTCAGTCTCTGAAGCTGTGGACCTTTGAAATCTTCACAGTATCCTATAATTGTGATTTTCTCAGCTTGTTTGATGTGAAGAACCACCGAGTTTTTTTATTTGATCTTTCTCATTAGATTACGTTAGGTGTCAAATTTCATCTCATTTACGCTTTCACACTTTCATCTCCCTTTTTCTATAAACTTCTGTCATGTCTGTCGGGGAATATGCAGCACAGTGTGTATTGGAAATATGCAGTACAGTGTATATGTGGTAAGGAATTTCAACATCTTGACAGGTTATAATCTTGAATTCTGGATGTAATAAAACTTCCAGATGAAAACTATACTTCACAGATTAAATGGGTGTAAGATACTCAGTGTCATATCTCATTTGCCAAATAATCTGTCACATTTTTCAGTGCTACGGGACCATGTCAAGAGTACCTTGTAACACATAACTAGAAGAGACCGGGGCTTCATGTTGCTCTGGAAACCTTAACCCTGATTTTTGATTTTTGTAAGCATTAGTATACACGTTTACATTCAGTATACTGTATAAATTGTTTTATGGGAAGGGTAAATGTTATGAAATTTTAAAACCCTGGACATTGAACCTGCACAGCAGCAGTCTGTGAATGCTGGTAGTTTTTGTGGTCTGGAGGACTGCCCACTGGAAAATAAGCTTAAATTTGATCTGGTGCAGCTTTTACTTTAGGTCATGGGAAGCTGTTGTAGACTATACTCTATCTCTGTGGTAGCCATTTTACACATATTATAAGTGGAAACCATCTGAAATCCTGACTGTGAAATCTGACTTAACTACCTGAATCAGAGAGCTGAGTATTTAACATAAATGTTAAGTAATAAAAGCTTTGGGTTTTACAGGTAGCTAACATAAGTAAGATTAATGTGTTCCCTAACTTTTTCTTACTCTGAGTCTATGCTGTTGCCACTTTACTATACCAAATGGTATATTGGTCAGTTGGAACAGCTTTTCAAGAAGTATGAACTAAGAAAGAGGAAGCTGTAAGCTCTTACTCATTGGTACATTGGAATTACATACAGCTAAAGGAAGTCAGTCTAAGGTAGGTAATATCTACACCCTCATTGATGTTAATAAATATGAGATAAATTAAGGCCTTTTGTTCATGGCATCAGTATTGATTTTCTTTACAGGTTACTGTCCTTATGCTTAGAAAAGCAAACTGCTTCTTGGATTAGAAAGAGAAAGTTTGGTGGAATAAAAACTGTGGTCATCAAATACGTTAAAAAAGAGGAAGGGAATAACCCCCTTATGTCTACAGCGAAAAGAGGAGTTAAGTGGCTTAAATTGCACCAAAGATAATTGAAGTTAGATAATAAAGAAACCCTGTAGTATGCCAGTATTTGACATAATCAAAAATAAGAGAGAAAGATACCTGCTGAAAGTTGCATGGATGAAACTGTCCTTGTTTTAGGCCAGAAGGAGGGACTGATAACCTCCACCTAAGGGCCAGAATGGGCTAGATAACCTTGTTTAATTTCAGCTGATATTGGTGTACTGAAGGAAGGCTTCACCTTAGCACCATGTTTGTCAGTCATGGTGTGAATCAGCAGGTGCTTGACAGAGTGAAATCTGATTGGGATAGGTAAGATTTCTAATGATGACTGAGTACGAAGCTGTCATCATTTTCCTGAAGTAATCAGGAAGTTATGTTTCTCTTACAAGGTGATGGTATGCATAATCCAAAACTTCCATAGATGTGCATGTTTTATTCACATGTGTGCCAAATACTGACAGTATATTTGTGGAAATCTATTTGTTATATGGAATTGAATTGAGCTATGGGAACATGTCTTGAAGTAAGATTTATGTCACTCTGTAGCTTCCTGCAAATTTAATATATTTTACAAGGAAATATCACCTAAGCCATAAATGTTGAAACTTAGTGCCCTAGGGATCTGTCCATAAAATATTTTGGCTGTCAAGACATCTGTATCATTTAAAAAAATGAATCTACACAAATTAAAAAAAGAAGAATTTTACCTGTGTTTGAGGATATAGTCGTCAAATATTAGAACTGAGGAGAAGAATTCTGTCATCTTAGAAATCTGTGGTTATCATTTTGTTTGGCTTTAAAAACAAAAATTATAGTGTGAAATTCATACTTCCATCTACAGGTTCCATGCAGGAAGGCATGAACTAGAGGAAAACGATAACAACCTCCTGGCATAAGGAAATAGCTTCTTGATAGTTGTGACCTGATCAGAAAAGAAATCTTCCAGGAGATGGAGTGTCATTGCTTTCACGTGGAAATGACTTGGTAGGTTTTACTATTCTTGATGGTAGCTCCCTTGTTTTTTCACTCATTGGCGTTCCTACAGGTCTGGCTGTGGGCCCCTGACCTTGCAGGTAGTACCAGTACTTCCATTATTGCCTTCAATAGAAATTCTTTGACTGGAAAAAAAACCAGGTTTCCTGTGAAATAGTAAAAAAGTTTACCCGGTCTATGCTAACAAATGCAGCTATCCTGATAACAATCTTACAAGACCTAGGTAAAGACACTGTGTGTTCTGAGTCTGATTTGCAGTGAATTTTGGATCATAAGTTGTTTTGCAAACTGGGGCTGTACTTAGAACTGCATTTGTCAGTAGCTGAGTTGTACACAGATTCCATATTTGATCTGGGAGAGGGAGACGGAGTAATTTCAGGTAATGAATATGTTTGAGAAAGTCAGGGTGTGAATGCAAACATTTGTCAACACATTAAGACAGTTTGAAAGGATACATTTGCTTAGGTTTAGCAGGTCATGACTTTGAGCACCAGAAAGCAGACTGATGCCAGTGCCATGGCTTCAGTACAGAGCGTAAAAAACAGCATTACGAAGAGGAAAGGATGATTGGTACTTACTTAATCAGAGTATCACAGGATAATTCAAAGTGATAATACAGTTACTATGTAAGAAAAAGATTACTTAAGTTACTTCCTTAGATATCTTAACTGCAGAAGGAGGAGAGGATTTTGTTCTTCCAAGGAAGCATTTAACTGCCTTTGCTGCTATGTATTTTTCCATTCCTGCAGTGTCCTGCATATCTTATTCACTGCATACCTTCCAGCTTATGCAACAAATGATGTAATACTGGTACAAATACTCTCTCCTTGTGTTTGTGCATTCCCCAGTTCAGTACATCTTGACTTGGTCCATTCTATAAAAAAAGAATAATCACCACTGAAGTTGACATCATGTCAGAATCTACCTTCCTTATGAGGGTACTTGAAAAGTAGATAATTGGCTAGGGATGATTAAGGAGATGCAATTTCTGCTGTTGAAACTGGATGTCTAGATTGCAGATGAGAGAGGTAGGCAGTGATTCAGAGCATTTAAAAGACATGCCTCTTGTCCAGTAGATCATGTGTGAATCATAGCAGTGTCCTTGTGAGTCTGTATCTCACAAGGACAAGTGTGGGATTCAACTAATTCTGATAGAGGAAGAGCATACATCTAACCAGATGATTGGAGGTCTTCAGAGTTGTTTGCTTGGCATCCTAACCTTTGTTTAGTTGGCATCAGAAAGCTGAATTTCCTTTTCAAAGACCAAATGATGACTGTGCTCTGAAACAAAAGATGTAATTAAATGTAAGCATGATGTATATGCGGGATACTTGAAGACAGATTGTTTCAGTTGTTCTAGGAGGTTTGCCTGAGCTGAGAGGATGCAATTGAGTGGTCAGAACCTGACCCAGTGTCTGTGTCAACACACGGCATGACTGGATTGGGACTGTATACACAACTTGCACAAGCTGGAGCATAAGCAGGCCCACTGCACTAAAGAATTGTTTTCTGAAAATATGCAGAGACAGCTTAATAACGTTAAAATTTGCATTGGTCTGTTGTAGCATGTCACAATGGCTGAATGTTATTTGTATATTTAATGGCAGCATTCTCAGTCCCTAACGCTGTAGCCAGTGAAGACAATGACTTATCAGTGGAGATAGCTGGGATGCTAAACAAGTATCACCTAGCCTCAGAGTGAATCTGTTTTTTCTTCAACAGAACTGTTTGTACTAGAGGAGTTTATTCCCCTTTGTATTGAGTTGTTTCCATCATGTGAATGTTCATGTAAACGTGATCTACTGTATCATCCTGAAAATCGTTCTATCCTATGCTACTTGCTTTAGAAACAAATAGTATATGTCTATTTATATTGTTTGAGGTAAGTGCACGCAACTGTCATGAGCACTTGCCTCTCCATGATTCAGACTATGATGGAACTTCTGTGACAGTTTCTGCTTGTTCTGGTTTTATAATTCTGCAGCAAGAAAAACATTCATACTGTGGTCTGATTGGAAATGTAATTTAATTACCTCTGAGAAAGCTGGTTCCTTAATACATCTCTTTTGTGCTTTTGTCTCTTCACCTCCACAGCAGACTTAGATATTGGTCCCTCAATATATTTATACAGTAATAGCATAACTAGAGGCATTTATGCTCATCTTGCCTCTCTGCCCTCACTGTTTTGTAGTTGCGGTTATATATATGGCTGTAATTACAATACGCTAATTCTAATTTAAGAGTCTCATACTTGGAATATTGAGAAATATCTCCTAGTAAAATATTGAGGTCCTGTTCTGCTTCTGATATGTCACTCTGCACTATTCAGAAAAAACAGAACCTGTGTTCCTTGTAACGGACATTTACTATACATTACTACGTGCCCTAATCATTAGAGTTAGATAATATATATTTTATATATATGTACTTATTTTATGTACTGTCTTTATATTATATACTATACATACCTATGTATGTATAAATTAGAATTATACAATGTAATCAACTTCTAGCATACAGTTTAAGAAATTATGATTATGAAATAAGTATTTTATGCCTGAGGCAAAAGAAATACTAGGTATTTTATCTTAATATTTGACATACTGCTGTTTGAACCTTGGGAACATAGAAAAATTTTGTGGTTTAGAATTTTGTGGTTCTATCAAATTGTAAGTGGGTCATTTGCCATCTGATAGTCTTCTATGTCAAACCTTTAGACTGATGAGAAATAAATGAGAAGTGGTAACATCAGAAAAACCTGAATTCAGTGCCATTCATCTCTCTGATTCTTTGTAAACTGCACAGAAGAGAATGTGCAGTTTCTTACTTTGTACTTAGACTGTGCAGTTTATTTTTAGGTTGGACTAAACTGTGGTATTTCTCTTGAAGCATTTCTGGATAAATTCAGGAATTATCTTTGTAAATTCCATTTCACTAAAGGAAATAGAAGCGGTAGGAAGCCACTTAAAAGTAACAGTTGGAATTCCTATTGCTTATGTAATGAAAAAGTTAAAATAAGATTTTAATATTTATTAATTAAATAATCCTCTTTAGCAATGAAAAAAGCTGTTTATAGTGGTGGGGGTTTTTTAAATGTTTTCATTTACCCTTTGGTTCAAGCATTCTATGCATTAAGGTTCATGAATGCCAGTGAAAGGAATAACCTGACTAGTGACTGAAAAAGCCGAAGACATGGAACTTGTTTGCATCTGGAGATGCTGATGTCCAGTGTCAAAACTGCCACCCCTATGCTAAGAAAGGTAAAGGTTTAGGCCTTTTTGCAGAGTTCACTCTACATGGTTAGGTATTTAGGCTGTGATGGTAGATTGAGCGTGGTTACAGTTTTTCATCTCATATATGAAATCTTTGCTTCTAACCATGAGAAGAGACATTTGTAACGTGGTAGTCTGGTAGGTAGTAGGATGATGTCTTTGAAAATAAAAAATCCTGGTAAGAAAACAATTGATTAAATTCTAGGGGAATTTAAAAAATAGATCAAGACACTTTTATTTTATTTACCTCGCCATCAAAATCTCAACCTCTTAGAAGATGGTGTGTTTAAGACCTAGACTGAGCAATAAAACCCTCTGTAATTGAGTTGCTATACTTTAAGCATGTCACTTTTTAAGCAAAAGTTTATGTTTTGTTGTTTTATTCCTTCAGGAATGAGAAGTGGGTATTCAAAACCTCTGGAAAGCCTCAGTGAATCTGGTCTTCCTGGCAGCAGAGAACTTTCATTTTTAACTTTTCAGGATTACAGCATAACAGATTGGAAGTCTGTGATCTGTGTCTGGCTTTATCTTTTGGATTTCAGTTGGCGAACTGGGAACTAACTAGAAGAGATTATAACTACCCAGTAGCTTGGTTGGGATGCACTGAGATGGTAGCCCACAGTGCAGCTGTGCTTCACAGCTGCAGAGGCAGCTTCTGATCTGTGGTGCAACCTGGGATTTCTTCATCCTTGAGTTTGTGCTCATACAGAGGGGAAAAACTGTAAATCTTAAGGGAAAGAGATAAAATTATCTCTTTAGAAATGTGGTGATCTGCAGAGAAGGAGGGTGATGGCTCTGTGAAAAGTTAGTATTGCTGAGCATACAATAGAAGACTAGACAGGATGCATGAGCAGTTGTAATGCTGTGATTTTCTAGCTTCTGAGTGTTTTTATAACTTTATTATTCCTTGCGCAGTTCTGAAAAGGTGATTTTTGAAAACATTCAAACAAAATCATAAAGAGAAGGGTATTCCTTTATTCAGAAGTGATTGATTCCTGTGTGGATCATTATGAAAATTTGGAATCACAATTCCAATTACTTGACCAATTGGAGTTGCTGATAGCATTGGATTACAGTCTCTTTTGTGGACTAGCCAGTTAGGGGAGGAAAGGATGTAGTTGTTAGTAGATGTCACAGAAACTGGTTGAAAACAAAAGAGTGCAGGCATCTGTGAAATCTTGGTTCTATTCTACAGTCTGGAGACAGTGTTTGTGTATTTAGCACAGTGGATCATTATGCCCTGCCTATGTTGCATCTGTCTCTTGAAGTCTGCTCTGCTTTCTATTTCTTTCTTGTTAGCCCAAGCTCTTCAGCTTGTTTCCAAGCTAATGAGCTTCCTCAGTGTCCTGCATGGGCACCATCAATGAGTATTGATGGAACAACAGGCAGGATTTCTCAGCTCTCAGTTCTGGTGCCACAGCAGCTTCTGGGGGCCAGTACCATAAATTGCATGAAAAGACCCAAAATGCTCTATAAATCCTTTTGTAATTGTGGAGTCACTCAGTTCATCTGTGGGAAGGACATGGATTTAGCCTGGTGATGGAAGAATGGTATGAGGCAAGGTAGTAATCTGTTTTAGTAGAGTGTTCAGAAAATAATTTTGCTTCTCTCTAGGAGATTTGCATGAAGCATGGGTAAACCATAGTGTTTAGAACCTTGCCAAAATTTGGCATGTTTTCAGAAGGCTATTACTGAGCATGATTGCTGGCAGTAAGGTAACCCCTCTTGCCACCCACAGTATCTCTTCCCAAACATGCAAGCAAAACAGATTCTCAGTGAAATGGCTATAGAAAAAACATGAGGGAAAGTGAGATTGATCCCCATTAGTCCCTTCTTCAGAACAGCTGTTTTAGTTGAAACTTAGCCTGATGGAGACATGCAGCAGGAAGAATTTCAACTTGAGCACTTAGTTTGACAAAGTTATGAACAACTGAATTAGGGTCCTGTAACAGAAAGTTATGCAAATTTCATTGGTGGAAGTATCACCAATGTTTATGATATGAATATAGATGTATATTTGTATGCATAAGCAGATAGTATCAATGGCTCAGTTGTGTGTTGGTATTACTGATCAGGTACAAGGCAATAGAAGAGGCACAGGAGTCAGGCTGTAAGCACCTTTGCTTGTGCTATTTAAGCTTTGCAGGGGCAGTTCAACAGTGGTGCTACAATTGTAATGCAGGAGAACTCCTTACCTGTTGAAGACAGCGAAGTTACTTCTTTTAGTCCAGCATAAAGGAAATATTTAAGAAGAGGAGCTGCTGAGTAGGAGTCTGCCTGCTGTCTCATTGTTTAAGTGTCTCATTGTTTAAGAAATCATTTGGTGTAAGGCTGTGAAGAATTAAGCTTAGGAGAGGGTATTGAAGCAATGGAGTAACAGCTGTGGAAGAGTTTGCCCTTTACCTTTTCTGTGTGTAGTTTGTTCCCAACAGCCATACAGTATAGTTCCTCTGCTTAGGAGAGGAAAGAGCGTGAATTTTTAATATGCAATAAACTTATCTTCCTGGTTTGCTTCTTTTTATGATTATAATGTAAAATAATATTTGAAACACTCAGTGATTTTAGCTTAACTAAACAAGTAGTGACAAAACCAACATTAGTCTTTAGGAAAATTGTGGGAAGGACTTCTCATCTCCCTGTGAAGTAAAAATAGCTTTAATATGTTTGCATCAGCAGTTTCTCCTCTTGAAAGTATTTAGATGGCACAGACTTTTTGCTATTTCTCTTTGGCATGGTATGCACATACTGTAGTAATCCATTTTTTTCATCAGTGTGTTACTAATAATGAGCCTCCTAAGCTCTGAAAACCTCCCCCTGCTCTTAGCTGTAAAAGAATGCTTAAAGGATTTAGGGATGTCAGTCATCATCTGGTTTTTTAGCAGGGGTGTGTGCACAGGGACGAGGGGAAGAGAGCCCAAGCCAGAGTTCAGAAATTACACTGTGTGTGTGGTCTGAGGTTATTTCTCATTTCATGAAATGCACGTTTCATTCCTGGCTCAGACAAACTTGCACGTCACTGAATAAGTCCCTTATCCAGTTTCCAAAACACTGAAGAGATTTGAAAGGGCTCCATGGGTGGACTGCCACTATCAGCAAAAGCAAATAAGCTAGCCTATTTAGTTAAGCATTTTTTAATACTTAAGCAGAATAACCGCTAGCAACACTTGAACGGTTGTGGCCAGCCAAGGGAAGAGAAGGAAGAGGAAAAACCACACAAGTTTAAGCAGTCATACATTAATTAACATTAAAGGCTGCATTATAGTTCCTGGTCTGTGAAGGTGCTGTCTGATCAGTCCAGGAAGAACACTAGGGAATGATTAAATGAACTGCCTGTGCTTCTAACAGTGCCCAGTGATCTGCTGGTCACAGTTTATTCAGCATTTCACCTTCCTTTAATCAAAAGTTGTGTAAAATTATTATTGTAAGCCCCAGAAAGATCAATCTAAAGAATCCTTGTATCGAGCTGGTTTGCTGTCCAAAATACATAAATGGCTCTATCCTGGAATACTACAAATGTCTGGCAACAGAGCATTACTGTGGCAAATTTTAGCTCTGTAATAAATCTCAGTATCCAAAATAAATGATGGCTCATTTCGTGGCAGAAAGAAAATACAACAAACAAACAAAATATTACTATTCATTAAATTTGAAATTGTTTGGCCAGAATGTGGTTGAGTACTCCAAATCCTATTTTCAATCCAGTATTCAATAATCAGAATATCTCTAATCTTGATACATTGACTCCAAACAAGCAGTGTAGCTAGCTCTGCAATTGCCAGATCCATGTCTTTAAAGATTAATTTCATTATAGCTCTGAACTAAATCGAAACAAAAGAATCTCTTTTAAAGTGACTCTTAGACAGAAGTCTCGTATCCTGAGAGATCAGGATCTGTGAAAACCTAGGCAGGGCAAGATGTGGTAACATAATTTGATGAAAGCATCCTGTGACAGATATGCAACAGTGGTCTCCTTATCTTGGGTAGCACGGCCTGAGTCCACACCTCTCAGAGGTCTAGCAGGGTGCATGGCTAGAGGCCTTTCCCCAAGGATTGAAGTTCCTGCTTCCTTGTGGCATGAGAGAGGAAATCATCAGGTTGTGGATAGGGGGTTTTGCTGAAACCTTTGAAACCCAGAATGCAATTTCAAATACTTCTCACCTCCCAGTACCAATGTTAAATTAGAAACCGAGGGTCTCATGCTGTGAATAAACAGTTGAGAAATGAATGTTGCCAAGAGCCTGTTGAATCGCAGGGAAGAGGTTAGAGGTATTTGATGGTTTTGTTTCTTTTGTGACATTAGCAACTCTTACTTGCCTAGTGTGGGCCAAAGACAGATGAATTGCCAAGCCGTGTTGTGTGTTGTGTTTTCAGGATGCATGGATCCAGAAAGAACCGGTGACTGTGTAGCTCTTGTCTGTGTTCACAGGCTCCTGCCACAGGTTGTCTCCATCACATCTTCAGAGTGGGAAATAAGGGGCAGGTTTACCCTTCCCTTTGATGGCATATTTGCCTCTGTGCCTTGTTTCCCCCTCCCCACAGAGAAAGTGAAGCACAAGGCAAGCAAACTGCATGTGCAAAAACTCTGTGATGGACACCCAGGTTGACATAGACCTTACCTGTGAAACTGCTCTTCCTTTCTTAGATTGTGTAAAGTGTGATCTGCCTGCAGGAGATTTCCTACTGTGCTGCTTGACAAATCTGATGAACAGTAGGCACAGAAGAGAGTTGTGGCATGGATCACATTCAAGGATGAATGGCATGAAAATCCCTAAAGCATGTGCAGTTACTCTCTGGTTGGGTCGGAGACAATATAGACCATGAAAATATTTTTTAGGGCATCCATAATGAAAGTTAAGAGTAAAAAAATCTGGACAGTGAAACAAGTTAGCTGATTGGGAAAGGTGGCATTTGAAGAAATTTTGTAGGGTTCTAGGGATCTATCACAAAAGAGATCACAAAAGGTTCAGAGAGATTTGAATAATAAAATACTAATTTACTGCAAGCCATTTTATGTTTTCCCTGCCCTTGAATGACAGCAATTTATGCTGAATATTTTCACATTTTCACCAGCTCCAAAGCTGAAGATTGTTGTATTGTTGTTTATTTAGTCTGACTTGTTCTGGACAAGGTGTTAGTCTTTCATTCCTTTGTGCTTAAAGCACACCAGTGTGTCCAGCTGCAGAAGATAGGGCTTTTCTCAGCAGTTGTCTACATCAGTGTCTGGCTACTAAGACCAAGCTGTCCTGCCAGACTTCAACAACACTGTCCAGACAAGGCTTTCCCAGAGTTGGATGAGCCTAGGAAATAAACCCAACAAACCCAAAACCAGCTTAGAGAAATCTATGCCAGTTTCAAATACCATACTTTAAAGAGCTTCTGCTTCTGAAGCTAGCAATCAGAAAACCTCTCTCTGTCTGGAAAAGGGCTCTGAACCAACCCCTGTTATAGGACCTGACGCTGAGTTCTTGGTGGTAAATGACCGCATTACTCTTTGGGGCCTGTGGGTGTCAGGGAAAAGATGCATGTGAGGAAAGTTACCAGCTGAAAGCATGGATATGTTTTGAACACTGGAGGTAGTTTAGTAGCCTGAGCCTGTTTCTGATTAAAATAGTAGTCCTTCAGATGAATGGAATGTAAACCACATACCAATTATTGGAATCCCATAAAGGAAACTCCCTTTTCCGTCTGTCTATTCATCCATCTGCCCACCCACAAAAGTACAGTGTCTCAGAAATATCCCTCAGCAAAAATGATGGAAAAATTCAGTGCTTGTTTCCTTTTTCCTTACCTCCCAGGTGCTGGATGACAGCTAAAGAGATGGAATTGCAGTGAAGCCACTTAAACAGTTATCAAAGAAAGGGACCTGCTAATTAAAAGGATAGTGTTTCCTGGCACAAGAGAAAACAAACAAAGTCAAATCTTGAGGCTTTCCTCAAGCAAACTTCTGTGGCAATGTGACTGTGTGAGGGCTGCAGGAACAGGTCTTAGAGTAAGACCCACTCTAAGTGAAAGCATTAGATCAGTGCACTCATTAGAGCAAAGTACTAAGGCATGCATATACCTGTTTCATTTGGCAAATTTCTCGCTCCTTTGTGTTCCCATAGCACTTTTCATTGAGGCTTTTCCATGTAATTGATTGCAGTAATTAATGTTCCCATCGCTTACTTTTGTGAGGCAGAAGGTGTTGCTCCCAGGTCAGCTTTGCATTTTATGTGTTACAGTGTCTGTTTTACAGATGGTAAAACTAAGACAGAAAGTTCAGAAACAGCACTGGTACTGGAGTATGTTAGAGTCCCATTCCTGTCTCTGACCACAGTAAACACTGCTTCTCCTAAGTATGCTCTAATCTCAAACACACTGCTTAAATGAGATCTTCCTTACATGAGTGAAGGCAATAGATCTGCTTTCATGAGCACTCTCTAACATCTCTGACACCACATTAAGGAATCTAGATCTGTGGAAGAGGTAATGCTATGAAATGCTTTTTCCATTGCTACTGTAATTGCAGGACAGTTCAGTCTCATTGCAAAGGACAGCCCTTGGACAGCTGGAAGAACTTTTAAATGTTAATGGTTTGGGCAAGATTTGGGTCTACAGTAGTATTATGGTCTGGTTCATGGTAATTGGTTTTTGATACTCTGCTGGCCTCTAGAGGGATAATTTATACAGGCTGAAGCAGTAACCGCGGGATTTTAAGCGAGGCTGCCTGCTGTTGAATCTTCTTGCCAGGTAGTTCTTTCCTATTTGGCAAGGCCTTTAAGTAATGAGGCTTTGTAGCTCTTTGGAAACACTTTCTCTTTTAACCTCCATGATTTTCCTTCTCTCTGGGCAATACATGTAAGGTATGTTTCTTCTGCTTGAATAAATAATGGTAGAAGATCCTGGTAATAAACACCGCTCAACCACTGAAGAGAGAAGCTCTGAGGAAAATGTGCCAAAGGCAAGTGAGAGAGAAAAATGCAGAAAAGCCAAAACAGCATTTTGTGAATAAGATATATCCATAATTTAAAATCTCTTAAATGCTGAGAATTCTTCTCATGAATCCTGTCATATTTACTGAAAGTAATGACTGCATTGTTAAAAAATAAGATCATGATTTTGAAATTCCCAAAAGCCAGTAGGTCTTTCTTGGCTTTTTCTGCTTTCTTCTTTACACTCTGTAAGGATTTTCTGTATTCTCCAACTCATTCCCAGACTATATCTTCATGTTTTTCAGTATATGTGTATTAAATCTGAAAAAACATTCAACAGAAGAGGTGACAATTTACTGCAGAGAGCAAATAATGATCTGTAAGCAGTAACTGCTTTCAGGAAATGTTAACATTAGTTCATATATTCTTTATGCTTAAAGTGTACCTCTCTCTAACTTAAAGGACAATAGGCATCTTGGTGCATCTATGTGAAGGCCTGAGTTACTGTTTCAAAGTCATTTATATGCTTTATCCAACAGCATGCGTCCCTCAGCTCCTCAGCTATGTCCTGGCCCTTTGCCTCCAGTCACTGTGGCCACTCTCACCTAGCTGAAGTGTTTCTTGTCTCCTCAGGATGTTCCCATTACCAGCTTATTGGCAGTTGTCCACTTGGAGTGAGGTTGGCTTGCTGGACCCCAATGCAAAATAATTTTTTTAACTCTGTGCCTAGTGATATTACAATTGAAGGATATATTTCTGTTAACTTCTCCCTTTCTCTTTGAGGTGCCTATCAGAAACTTTCAATGTAGAACCTTGTCTAGAGATCATCCTGATACCAAAAGCCATTTTAATGTTAGGCTAACAAAGGTGTTGACCAGTTTCCCTGACAAAGTCGTTTGCACCATTTTAACCTGTATGGCAAATATTACTGGCAGTAAAATGTTGAGTAATGCCTTTGTGGCCTTACTCTGGTAGGATACATGTCTGTCATGGGATTTTCTGCTTGCTGTATTCTAATAAAATAGTGAAGGAAGCAAAATGCTGTAATAACCAAGATCTGTGGCTGTAATCTACAACAAAACTAATTTTGTCTTCCAGTCTTGTGTGGAAGAAGAAAAGATTGTACTCTGGTGTACCTGTCCTCTCTAGCAAGATTTCTACTAATTCCTTCCTGGAGTTGTTGCTCTGCAGCTATTTCATCAAAGTTCAACAAATTGAGTTAGTTATAAAAATTTACATATATTCTTCAATGTATACAGGAAGCTAAGACATCAGAAGACTGCAGTGTACTGGAGTGACAGGTAAATGTTTGGTATAAACTTGTAAAATTATCTGAATAAGTACTGATGGTTGTTGTGTGCCACTTGAGAAGCCAGTTGAGACTATTTAGTAATTATAAATCTGATCTTCATATGGCTTTGTATTAAGTAATAACTACTGTCACAGTTTATGGTGAATCTGAGTAGTTCATATGTGCTATTAGTAAAAATATGTTTCCAAATGGAGAACAAAAGAAACAAAGGAAATTCTGGCGGTTTGATCCAATTAAGAATGTCAAGAGCTGTGTAGAACTGCAGAGTTTCAATGTTTTGTACCCTTGGTTAATGTGTGGTATAGGAAAGAAGGCAACCATAAAACAGTGATTGGCTGACGTGGCCCTAAAATGTATACTAGAAATTACTGGATTAGTGGTGATGGTAACTACAGGCAGGGAGCTGCAACAATGACATTTCATCTCTGCAGCAAATAACGGGTCAAAGAGAAAGCACAAAGACCACATTCAGAAACTCGGTCCTTTTGTTGTGGGAAACAGCCTCAAATGCAAATGCTTATTGGTTTGAACTGACCTTGAAGAAAATGCTGGAAATTTAAACATATTCAAAAAATACACTGGTTTGTGTGAGCCTTTCAGAAATAAAATGCCATGGTGTTCTGGATTCATGAGATTGCAGATAACAGTACAGAACTGGTTGAAAATGTTTCAAACAGTTGAAAATGTTGCAATTCTGCAACTGCTCTGTGACATAACAATAATCAACATGTTAAATGAGAGTTAAAACAGAGCTTGATATAACCTCCATGCTTCCTCCAGCTTCGCAGCAAGACTCTGAAGGATGACCTAAAGTAGTGAATATGCAAAAAATCTAGATGCTATGAGCAATTTAAACAGAAGAAATCCCTCACTTTCTTTTGGGTGTTATTACAGTGAAGTTCTCATGTAGTTGTAAAAAACTGACACTAAAAGTCTGTCATGTGAAGTACAGGAGTGTTGACTTCTTTGGCAGAGAGCAGAAAAAGAATATTCATCTGATCTGCAGAAGTGCAGAATATCCAGGCAGCTTAAAATGAAACCTGTATTTTGTATTGAATCTTACCACCTTCCTTCACTCAAGCTTTGGTCTGAATGACTCATTATGCTCCTGAATTTGTAGGCTGCAGCAGGCATGTAGTCTTAGTGAATATGGACAAAGTGCCTGAGGACACAGAAAGAAGGAGGGGGGAAAATAATTCCTGCCTAAATAAAAATGGAGCTTCAGTTTCATTTGTGTCAGTGTTGGATCAAAACTACTGCGAAGTCTGAGAGGCCCATTGTAGGTTTATCCACATGGATTCAATTCATACCATGTGCAGGAAGGTCCTTCCACTCCTTTAATTTCAGTCTTCCACATCAGCAAAATGTCACAGTGCTTGACAGAGGAACTTAGCAGTTATTAATGGCTGCTGGGTAGGAAATTATTTTCTTGTATTGCAAATAACCAATTTCTAAACCTTGCTCTGGGGGTACATGCTCTGGGGGTACAAGGTCTTACGAGAATGACAGGAAAAAATATGGTAATTTATGGTACCAGCTATTAGGTTAGTAATTTCAAGCTATCAGTCAACTTACAAGTTGGTTGTTTGCCAGTGGAAGAAGGAAGTAGCAGTGGTGACAAGGAACTGGCAACAATTATTTTGTGTCATAGTCTGATATGATGGGGTAAGATCTAATACAGTCCCATAATGTCTAAACGGTTATGGCAAAAAGGATTGATTCATATACTGGAACAACTACTCTTAGCATTCTTTAGTTGAAAGCAAGTTAGAGTAGTTAATTTGTTTTCTCCGGTGGTTTTTGCCATGAATTGTGGGTCTTCTATGCTTCAAGTAGCATCAGGTTCCTGGGAAGCTGCTGAATCAAAACTCTCTGAAAGATGTAACCAGATACTCATATACAACTAGGAGGGAAAATACCCCTGTAATTTTCTAGTATCTTCTTATAGATTCATAAGAGTTTAAAACCAGAAGGGACTATTAACTTCTTTCACAACCATTTAATTTAATTTGTTCTTAATTTGGTCATTAAACATACTACAGTACAGGTATGTTAAACAACCTTCATTATGCTTTATACAGTGTATAAATATATAGTCTGTATGAAGGTCAGCTAGAACAATATGAGCATAAGTAGCCTTCAGATGTTCCTTATTATCAGCAAATCTTAATATTTGAAACCCAACCAATATTCCTACGTTATTTTGCTGAATCAGGAAGATATGTGTAGAGCCATCCCATCAGTCATTTTTCTTCATCAGTCTGCAGTGTCAAAACAAAAAAAAAACTGACTTCAGGTAAATCAGTAAATTTTTACATGTTTTGGTTTTAGGAAAAAGGAGTAGAGGAATCCATGATGGGGTTGTATTTTCCAAACTCCATACCACTTCCTTGCTTAGGTTTGAAATTGCCAAATACATTTCCTTCCAATGGGAACTCTAAGACAGAGTACACCTTTAATGACTGGATACTTTTTCCTCTGTCAGATTTTAGAAATTTTTCAAGAAAGTGCAGAAACTTGTTGGAATATTAGGGGAAAACTGCTACTTTGAGTTTGCATTGGAATCTTTTTCTGGCAACCATCTGAGTGGGCCAGTTCTGCACACTGAATGCAATGCACAAGGGGCTGGAGTCATTCACAGAATGCTTTGTTGTCTGGAGGGGTTTTTTAGCCCTTTGGGGAAACTGGAAGATGTTTACTGACTCAGGGAGAGTCAGATGATAAAATTCTGTCACTGACAACTGAATTCTCTCTCTCTTAACACCTTTTATGTGCATCATAAAAGGTCCTCACGTCAAGAATTTAGCAGCTTATTGCTTTCTGTAGAACTGCAGAGCACTCACAGGAACTGTGAAAGTCAATGGAAGGGTCATCTGGAAATTCCTGCTAATTCCAAAAAATTGAAAAAAAAACAATCTAAGAATCTCGCTTTAGACACCCATTTTAGATCCTGATCCTCTTGGACATTATTCTGCTGTGCTTCAGTTTCCATGTTATTATAGTAGTCCCTCTCTTCATAGGTTTGGTATAAATGCAGTCTGTGAAGCACCCTAGTATTATAATGAGAAGGAAAACGGAGAGACATGCAAGAAACCCAGTGCTTATGTCTTCGAAGTTGTCTCTGAATTATGCAGAAGACACATGCTGAACATTGTGAATGGGACACAGTGATGACTAGCAGCCCTCGCCGTATCTTAAGGCACATACACAAGTGACCCCATGTTCTGGTACTCTTTATTTTAAAGAATTGAATCTGTGACTTCATTGTGGATTTTTAGCCCTACAAAATAATGCATCCCTAATAGCTTTTCTTTTCATCATCTTTGTAATCCTAATTCTAATCTGAGATTTTAAAAATATTCTATACTTCTCTGTTACAAGAAAATTGCTTATGTTTGGGGGTTTTTTATATCATGGCATCTTTTATGTCTAAATCAGAGGAACAAGTATTTGTTTGCCAACAACACACTCACCCTCTCTCCAGAATCCAAAAGAAAATCTAGGTCTTTGCATCCCATAGTATTATCCTGTCCTTACCTGCTCTGGTTCTCACTTCTGTGAGCCTTTGTGGAAAAAGGCTTTTCAGCCAGAGGGTGGTTGGGCACTGTAATGGGCTCCCCAGAGAAGTGAGGCCACCAGCCTGACAGAGCTCAAGAAGAGTTTGGACAATACTGTCATGCACATGGTGTGACCCTTGGGGGTGGCGCTGTGCAGAGCCAGGGGTTGGACTCAGTGATCCTTGTGAGTCCCTTCCAATGCAGTTTATTCTACTATCCAGCTGACAGTTATTTGGCATCTGCTTTGGTTCCACTTCCGTACTCCCTGCACTATCCTTCTTTCTGAGGATGTCCTATCTGGAGTTTCAGTGAAGATATTTCTCTGATAATATTGGTATTCATAAAAATTGCCTCATACAAAGTGCAGGACAGTACATTCGTTCCCTAATCCAGTATGACATTCTCATTTTTTTCATGTATGTGGTACTTAAATTTGCCTTGTGTCTCACTTTAGGCCTATCGAATACTACAGGTCTTTGTCCTCTACCAGTACACGAAACCTCATAAAATTTTAATGGCTATCTTTCAGTATATTTCTTGCTTCAAAGACATCATTACTACCTTATTGGAATTTCCCTTCTTGAAGATATATCTATTAAAATTTTAGTTATATATAATCATCATGGCAAAAAATAAGAGGCTGTCTAGATACAGTATGCATTTACTGTAGGGACATGGCTGAAAGATCACGCTTAACCATGCAAGCCTCAGGGTGTGAGATCCTCTTCCAAATGTCTCTCCATAAAACAAAGGAATTTTGCAGTGTGCTGCTCTCACAGCCCAAGTCACTAGGACATTTCTCATTGACTACATAGAAAATAGATAAATTAAGCAAACAAATATCTTGCTCATGCTTGTGCTGTATTTGACATTCTAAGCTTTGTTTTGTACCTGCTCTTTATCTAGTTAATAGAAACCAAATATGGTGTTCTTGGGTGAAACATTAGACCAGGGCGCTGCTGGGCTCTTCAGGATTTGCAACTTCCAGATGTTTTTACACAACTGTTTGAAACTGAGATATTGAGTGTATGGCTTTCATTTTGTTTTTCTACATTACGCTCTATTGCTCCTTTGTCTCCCTTCCTTTGTGTGGTATTTGAGATGATTTAAGGTAACGGTATATATTGGCAATCCATTTTTATTGGGGCTCTGGATCCAATCAGTGCTGCTAGTCATTGAATGAACTTCTCCATCTACTAGTTTTTTATAAGCTTCTTTACACTGTCTGAGTAGTTGTGTCTTTTTTTGGCAGAAATTATGACAGTTGCTAGATTGAATGAAACAGAAATTTTCAGATTGTTTGTGAACTCTGCTAATGAAAAGAAGTAATGTGAAAAAATAAATCACTGCTTTGAAAAGACCTCTATGTCGTGTATCGTAAAAAAGCCTTCAGATGTTCTTTAGTACAAACTGTATTTATTTTTATTTGTCTTCCTAATATCTAATAATGAAGCCTTGTATTTAATGTGCCCCGTCTTCAAAGTGGTTTGAAAACATGTTATCTGAACATCTGCACGATGGGATGTCCATCTGCTACACAAAGTAATCTTAAATGAATGCAACACAACTACCACATGCCAGATTTTGAGAGGATGATTTTGCTTCAGCCTTATCTACCATGTGCCCAAAGTTTTACAGCATATTTTAGACATTCTTGGCTGTAGATTCAAACATGCTATAGCAAAATAATACATCTTTCTATGACACAAAAATTGAATTTGTTTCTTTTGCGCCTGGATTTTTCTAATATGTGCTACTTGGTTGCCTTAATCTCAGAATCCTGTGAAATTCTAATGCAACACCAATATGTTCCATCTGAGTTTATTTGCCATGTCCTTCCTTCACTATGATAAATTTGCATTTTTACTGTTGTTTTAATTTTTCCATCACACTCCAGTTACAATAATTTAATGTGTTTTCTGTTGTGTGACCTGGTGAAATTAATGTCTTCTACAAGAGTCAGACTTTGCCTATATTGTGTTGAAGGGGAATTTCAAAGAAGATAAGTGAGCACAACTGGTTGACTTTGTTTAAAATGCTCCCTGCCTGGACCAAGACTTCAGTACCCTCAGCCGCGGTGGAAATGTTTAGTGTCTAACAGGGCTACTCCCTGCTGCCATTGTGATTGGCCTGTGATTATCACCTCCCAGCCCCAGAGACAGAATTGTAACAGAGTTCTCCTGTTGGCAGAAGCTATTGATGTGAAGAGCTGGCTATAACCTAGCAGTGACTTCAGGTGATTTTCTGTAATTTGCACTAATAGGAGAGTCTTGTCAGGAAGCAAAGCAGCTCAAGAAGTCTATAGCCTTCTCCACAGCATCTCCCATAGATCTCTGCACAGCAGTGGAGCTCAGGAGTAGCTTTCTGTTTCAATGAGATCACACTGCTAAAAAATAGAATTAATTGAATTCATAAGCAAGTGAACGCCTGCTCTTGAACTTAGTATTCATTGGAATCTCATGTTAATCTTATATGGGTGTGAGTCTAGTTTGTTCAGTGAAACTAACAAAGAAAAAACCCCTCCAAAACCTCAATTTTACACAGACTTTTTAAAAAATAATATAATAATTCATCAAACTGAAATTCGGAGCTGAACTTTGATCTTCTGTCACTAAACAGTCATTTAGAGCCTATTTGCCTGGCTTGAAACTATTTAATTTTTCTTCGTTCACTTCAATAGTTTGATAGTTGAGATTGGGAAATGGCAGATGAATGTGTTTTATGGGGAAGTTTAAAGGAAGGAGTTCATGTGCAGCATGTTATCAATCATGTCCTGTAAATATGATAACAGCATTTACACTGCTTCACATCAAAAGCCAAATGCTTGCTGATGTCTCTACCGTTGTAAACTTGAAGGAAACTTTTTTAAATTGTAGTAAGCCCTCTCTGAAACTTGATGCCTGCTGTCAGCAGTGAAAGCAGTAGCACTCTGATCTGAGAAAACTGGTAGCAGAGGGTGCAAATGCCAAGCTGCTGGTCAGTGCTGCCTAGGGAAGAACCAGAGATTTTCCATCATCTGCTCCAGCTGCAGTGAGGAAGTTGGCATTTTTCCACCTATGCTTGTAATGGAATCAATATGGGTGTCTTGCTACAGCATCTGTAGAGCCATCTGTCTTTAACCACTGACCTCCATTATCCTAGTGGGGCTAACTTTGATTAATCTCCTTGGGTGATTTGTTTACAGAACCTGATTTCATTTTGCTCAAATACAATTTACTCAAATACAGTTATTGTTTTGGTTTGGGTTTTTTTTTTTTTTTGGTTTTTTTTTGTTTTTTTATTTTTTGGTCCGAATTTTTCACTTGTTATTGAGATGAATTTAAGTGCAACTATTTCTGGTTTACATTTTTATCTAGTGTCATTAACACCCATTGTGTGCACCTGGCCAGTAGTTTTTTATGCAAGAAAAAGATCGTGAGGAACACAGGGGCTGAGCATGATTCATTTTTCCCTCATTAACCTACTCATCAACTCCCCTGTCCCGGATTCTAGGTAACGTAGTCCACAGGGACTGTCCTTGGGATAAATGGTTCTAGATGGTTAATGTTTGTGCTGCAAGAGATTATTTGAAAAAAGCCTTAGGCAGAGGAACCTAACACAATACAGTTGCTCTCCAAAGAGTGGGCCGTGGGCCCATGCTGTCTGGAGAGGCTGTTTCTCAAAATGAGAGTCTGTGAGACCCTACATAGCAGAACTTGTGATCATGGGGAGGTGGAACAAGGACATACACTGGAAAAGAAGTTTAGCCTCTGGGTGCTGGGATCTGGGATGCAGGAACAATGGGAACAAACATGGTTGGTAACTAGGATTTCATTCTACAGGAAATACCAATGGTTTCAGACAAAGCTTATTCCAAAACAGAATAAAATGCTAGCATGTTCGCATTAAACAAAAGCCTGACAGGGTTTGATTACTGTGGTAGTATTTAAAAATTGTTTCAATATTAGTGTTGTAGTTTTGTGGAACTTTGAAAATTAAATTAGCCTATATTATATATAATGTTCATAGTATGTTAAATATATAGCATTTTCTCTATGTAGATTACAGTGTTACATAAACTTTGTCACAGTTTGAGCAACTAAATCTTAACCAAAGTGGAGAAAAGCCGTGTATTTCAAACGCTTCCTGATGAACTTGTGGAAGCCAACCTATTCCTGTAAACTTTCTCATACTGACGAACTGGATATTTTTAACTTATCTAAGTGGGCACATCAGCAGTTATGCTACAGTTGTGACCTAATGGAATCAGTTCCTTTGCTCCCATCTGTAGGAGGTGAAGAGCTGTTCCAACTGCCTCATCCATCACTGCTATGCAAAGTCCAGATATTCAAATCTATAGATCAGGATTTAGAATATTAGCAGGTTTTGTATTAATTTCTTTCTTCAGTTTGCAAAGAAACAAAGTAATGAGTTTTAGGCAGTTTCTGTGGTATTGCTGGCTGATCAGACATCTGCTTCAGCCCTTCATCACATCAGGGAGCAGAGGTCTTTTCTATTCTGCCTGTTCCTCCATACAACCAGTATTAGACTTGTTGTAGGTAGGACCAACATTGTCACAGGTAAAACAAAGCTTGTTTTGTTGTTGTAGCTGTTAAATTTTGAAAAATTTCTGGAATAGCAAATTTTGTTGTACAATTCATGATGAGAATTTCCTGTTAAGCATAGTTCTTTCTTGATTTGCTATGCGGCACCTTGTTGCATCTCTTTGGGAACCAGCACCTGGATCCAGCAATTAGAAAACTGTGCAAACTCTTATTTGTGGGGCCATGATGCTTTGGCCTCCTGACTTTTTAGCAAATCATATATTTTGCACTCCTACAGGCAGTAGTGAGAGATCAATGCATCTGCCCTAACTTTTGGTTAGAACTAAACAGAAAGGGCAGAGATGGGGACAAACAATTGAAATGGCTTTTAGCTTAGTCTCTGTTACAAATTAAGATAGTAAATCAGGGCTACAGTGATCTTATCAACCACATGTTGATGAAGAAAAGGGAAGGTAGCCTGGATCTGCAATCAAGGCTCATATTTGTGCTGGTAATTGCAAACTTGATGTCTTTTTTAACGGGGTTATTGAAGATTGCAATGCAAGTTGTTTTCAATTACCATCTGTATGGCAGATTACCTTTGTCAAGTGGGCATTTTGCTTTAGCTCTCTCTTTGAGTGACCACATTCACACCTCCCTCGAAGGGGACCTCTGCTGATAACAGGCTGTTGAATGTCACTGCATGACTGATAAGAACTATAACATCCCGTTGTGAGATGTGAGCCCAGAGAGAGGATCCAAGCTTTCCTACCCACATATAATTCGGAAGTTTTGAGACACCAGCGTGGCTTTCTCCGCTGGATTCCCCAGGGGAACAGCAGCTGTCTCTTCCACTGGATCTTCAGAGGAAGAATACATCCTTCTCTACAGGACCCCCTGCTCCAACAAGACCACACCTGATACTTCAGGAGGACTGCAGCCACATTTCCAATTGAACTGCCACAAACACCCTGACCCACAGGGTGTCAGGTTGGGTTCTGACTTTGTCAGTGTTGTTCTAGTGGACTGCATTGTTTATCATTGTTTATTTTATCCTTTTTTTTTTCTTTTCTGTATTAAAGAACTGTTATTTCCCATATTTTTAACTGACAGCCCCTTAATTTAAAATTTATAGCAATTCAGAGAGGTGGGGAGGGTTTACATGCTCCATTTCAGGGGAGGCTCCTACCTTCCTTAACAGACTCCTGTCTTTCCAAGCCAAGGCAGGGGTATATGCTAAAAGTGGCTGTGATCTCACACAAAAGGTATCATTGAAATCTGTGCATCTGAAAAAATTGTCCAACGTGTCTTTCTCCATAGAAGTAGACTGTTTGCATTTGTATCTATCCACCAACAAGCATAGAACTCTTTACATGCATATTTCAACCTGAGACATTTTATCAGGTCAGCAGGAGCAAAGGCTGTGCCTTGCCATCAGGAGGTCAAGTGTCTCCCCTACTCAAGCACACCTGACCCCAGCATATGTACTAACAGTTCCCCTCCTGGGAAGAGGAAGCCATGCTGGGGAGCTTTGACCTAGCTGGCAGCCTATGAAATTGCAGTCCAACAGAAGAGGCAAAGATTTCTCTATTAACAAAATGTATCAATTGTATCAGAATGTATCAGAATGCTTTACACCAACTCTTATCATGTCCTGCTCCATGTCTGTCCACCACCTTTGAGACACAACAGACCACCAAGGGTCAGACTTTCTATCTCTCTCATCACTCAACTACTCAGTATATTGCCAGTGACCAACAGAATGAGGCTAAAGCTGAGGTAGGGATAATGGCTCAAGAGACCTTTGCAAGAGGTTCAGCATCTTTAGCTGCTAGAAGATACACAGGGCATTTTGTAGCTTGTGAATTCCTCTAGATTTGTCACTGCTTCATTTTAGTCAGGAACAATGGCTGAACTATAGTATCATTCCAGTTCCTTGGGTTATAGTGTTTTGGGTTTTTTTGTTTAAACCCTCTTTTTGCTTTTGTTTGACTGTATGAGAAATTCAGCTGCTCAAATATGGATGTCTAGAGTAATTTCATGTAGTATGGTGAACCATGCCTAACCATCAGCTGTGGTCTTTGAGGGCTACAGAGCTTCCACAAGCATTGCATGAGGGTTTCAGGAGTCCACAGTAGCCTCCTGCCTCAATGCAACTGCAGTTGGTGCTGCAGTTGGTCGATGTCTCCCGTGAGGTACCTTGATAAAACACTGCTACTGTGTTATGGATAGCTTTGACTTTTTACCAGTTCCAAGCTACTAAGAGGAAATTGCACAGGGTGAAAAGGCCAACAAAGACAAGTCATAGAGTTCCTTATGCTTTTAGCTGATATTTTGGGAAGAAATTACTTCAAAACATTTCACATGAAGTTTGTTCAGCTTTGAGCTCCAAGTATTTATTGTTCACCTTTCTGAGGTCCAGAGTCCTTAATCCCACTGCAAACTTTATCTGCTGCCTCACTGAAAGCCCCCTCTACTGGAGAAGGGGCCCATGGAAGTGGCAGCCTTTTGCAGATCCATTGAGGTCTGCAGGGCTAGGTCCCAGCCTACAGCACACCCACACTGCCCAGTGCTATCAGCCCTAATTTTCTGCTAGCCAGAAATTGTCATGAATCAGATCTGTGAGGCTGCCACCAGCCAGCTTCCTGTGTAGCCAGATTTGTACACATGCAGTTGACTCTCTCCATACTTCCTGTGAAATCAGCTCTGCACAGTGGTCATGACTCCTCTCAGTGCTTGGCACAGGCTCTCCCTGTTGAGAAGCAAAGCAAAACAAAGCAAAGCCCTCTGCCACCCCTGGCTGAGCTTTTAAACTTTGTTACTACACTAAAAGCTGTCCCTTGTAAATTCAGTGTCCTTCTGTAAGTCTGCTTAGAAGAATAATCTATTAACCATCAAAACATAAACAAGTATTAATCAAACTTTCAAAACTCTGCGAGAGAACTTATCAGTGAGCATGTAAATGAAGAATTCCAGAGAAGTATTTTGCCCTTCATTGGGAATTAAAACTCTCCTGCACCTGAAAGGAGACCTTTACTTCATGTTCTCTCTCTAGTCCCTTTACACCCATCGCTTCAGACAATGTTTACCCCTTTCTCACTACATCTGTCTTGGAAAGTTGTCCTCTGCCATGCCTTCTGTTTGTCATGCCTGATTTAGACCTAAATTTGTAAAATGCCCAGTAAATTTATGATGCTCTATAATTTATGATTGCAAATGCAGGACATATTTCAGTTTGACATTCCAACTTATATTTTCAAAGCCATAAATAAAGTATTTATGAGCAGATCGTGAACATTTAATTTTTAACATGTCATACTTGAATGTTTAATTCAAGGATGCATAAATATTGAAGTTATGTGGACAAGACATAGTCCTTACTTTCTCCTTCTTCAGGCAATATTGAGGGGCCAATGCCCCCTTCATTGCCAGAAAAGGGATATTATACTCTGCTTATGAGGATCCAGTGTACTATATGTCACCAGGAAGAGTCAGCAATAGTGGCTCCAGCTAAAAATGGCTCTGGAAAGGACAAACAATGATCCCCTTTCAAAAGCACTTGTGAACTAAGCTGATATGCAGAAATGTTATTTTGATATAGCACAGAGTCAGTATGAATGTCCATTTCTTAAGAAAATGTTTGAGTGCTGCTGTTGCTCTCTCATCCCATATAGTTGTGCTTTTCAGCATGGTTTGAACTTGAAGCATTTTCCATTTATAAAAAATAATCCCTTAACAAGATCTTTTTTCAAAAAATATTCAATTCCTTTTGCAATTCACATGTGAGTCTCTGCTTCTGATATTTTTCTAATCAGTGAATCTCTTGTTCTCAGTTCCCTTGCCCCTTTCCTCTGTTCTATGTGCATTTTATACCCATTGCTCTGAAATCTTCTTAACTGGTTTGAGGGTGTGGAAAGGTTAGACTGCCTTGGTGTTGCTCCAGAAGATCTTGAGTTACCTGCTATGACAGTGTGTGAAGTCTCACAGACCAGAGTTAATGTGCTCAGCTCACTGACAGTTTCCTGCTGCTTTTGCCTCTGTGAGACTGTCCTAAGTGCAGTCCTGGGCTGAGGATGGACATTGAGGCTATGTATAACATCATTATGAGAAAGAAAGGTCCCTTTAAGCATTGGAATGTGTTCATGCAACGTTCTCTGGGCCACCTGGTGAGGTAGCTGAGGTTGGATGCTGGGAGCTCAGCTCACTCCTGCACCAGCACTGGAAGCACAGCTGTAGACAGATCATCTTCTTCTGGGGGTCCTGCAGGGCAGGTTAAACAGGTACTATTTCCAGCAGCCGTGCAGATGGGGGCAAAAATGTGCTGAGCCTTCTGGAAGGACAGGTAGACCTAAAATCTCACTGTCACAGCCATAGACTAGAATGTTAGTTTATTAAATGTCTTTTTTGAACATCACATTATTTTAATCATAGTAATGAAAATAAAAGCAGTTTGTCTTTCCACATATGTAACCTATTACTGGCTGAATCATAAAGACACATTCTCATTCTACATCTACTTCTCTGGTGAATTTCTGTAAGGGAGATGAGAACTTAACAATCTATTAATCTGTTTCCTGTTACTGAGAAAATTATGTGGCTGTGATACATGGCTGATAAACGAATATATATTGGACAATTTCTGCTGTGCAAGCAGCACATCCATGCTGTAATTAGGTACTAGATTCTGTTGTCTCCTGAACATCCTGTATGGATTATCTGTGGTGGTTTAATAAACCAAATTAGTAGATCTGTAGCCTGTCACCATCCACTCTTAACCTTTGCATTCCATGTATGACCTTGAGAAATAGTGGTACTTGGAGTGTCATGATAACATTTCTCCTTTACAGCACTTCAGCATAAAATGGCTGGCTAATGCAAAATTGGAGTTTTTGTTTTGGGTTAGGTTTTGTTGTTGTTGTTTGTTTAAGGAGGTTTGTTTTGTTTTGTTTTGTTTGGGGTTTTGGTTGTTTTTTGGGTTTTTTTTCCTTTTGCAAACGCTCACTACATTGTTTAACACTGGTTAATTCAGCTGTGCATGTGCATTAAGACACCACCTTTTCCCCTATAGCTTCTATTGCTCCCTTGACAGAGGTAGGAGGTGGCATTCAGTACCCAGCTTGAAAGCTACCTTGAGAACAAATGCTTAATATCAGCAAAGAATATTTGATGTCTCTATTTGATGTTTTTTTAGAATGATTAGTTAGGGAGTACTTAATAATATTCTGAGGACTAGGCAACAGCAGTGTAAGGAACAAATTATGGGTTTTGACAGTTCCAAAAATCAAATTATAATGGATTGTGCCTTGTAAGTTTTTGAAACTGCCATGAATCAACAGTTTGAAATTATATGAAAATGGAAGTCACATTATTTCTCTTTTTCTTTCTTTAAGATTTGTGGCTGCACCTCAATTTTCAAAGTCTTATTTAAGTAGTCCAGGCACAAGTCATATCATTTGATTAAGCAACTTAGGTTCTCAAGGCTTTAAGAAAGAGGTTCCATATATGCTGAGGATCTGGATAAAATACTGCAACAATCAATAATGCAATCAACAACTCTAAAAAGAGAAAAAAGCAGGCTTTAGAATGAAAAACCTGAAAATACATCACTAATCTAATTCATTTGATAAAAGTCATGCAGTCTTCACATAATTATCCTAAAAAAAGGACAGCATTTCTGTTCTTACCAGTCTTTATGTGTGTTCCAGCACCTTCTGGAATCGTTGGAACAATAGGATATGGATTTGCCTCAGCCTCAGAACAGCTTTAAATAAGGTCTTCAACAAGAAAGATGAGAAGGCTAGAGCATAGCCAGGGAAGTTGCAGAACCTGAGGGAAATACAGGGTGCTTAGGATAATTTCTGTGTATGTTTTTCATATTCTTATTCCTCCTACAACTGATTAACAGGTGATGTTGAGCTAGAGAAATGAGCTCTTGTTTCAAATCTGGCACCATTTAGAAGAAAGCATTTCACCATGCTTTATTCAGAGGGAGAGTAAATGTTTGAAGGATTTTGTATTAATTTGCCTTGAAGCACTAAGTACAAAATGAAGGCATGTGAAATACATCTCCAACTGAAAAACTATATCATTTAAGGCTGAAAATAAGTGTAAGCTAGATTTATAACAATGAAGATTCAGAAACAATACATGACTGAAAAATAAAATAATGCGAAATAGATATGAATGTGAACCTCCAGCATTCAGTTCTGCATGATAAAGGTCCAGTGACAGGGTCTTATCCTAGAAATTCCACTCTCACTGATTAACGGCAGAGTTCTGTGCATACCTTAATCTCCCAAATGGTTCCTTCAGCTTCCTTGGGACTAAGCAGGTGTTAAAGCTTCTTCATATGCTTGAGGACTTTCCTGAATTTACACCAAGACAGGCTGTTCTCTGCCACTGTCAGGTGGACTAAGACCCCACTGGCTTATCTAAGCCCTGCTCAGTTTGTAGATTACCAATATCTGCTTCTTGCCTCTGCACAAGATTTTTTTGCTTGACTAGCTGGCAGGACAAATATTGGCCGGAGTGTCCAGGCTGTTTCAGATGCAGCTACCCACACATATTCCAGTCTCATCTAAGTGGACCATTTTCTTCCCACCAGTTGTCATGAGAGGGAAGCTCATGAAACTGATGTTTAGCTCCTGGTCTTGAAAATTCTGAATTTCTGAACTCCAAATCACAGCAAACCTGTGATAAAATCCAGTGGATATGATCAAAGTTTCTGTAAGAGCTAGGAATATTTAATCATGGTCTAGAGATCACCAGAAGTTTCTTTAGCTTTCCAAACACCATGGTCTGATATTATACCAGTATAGCTTCCTGCTAATCCTAATTTTGATTAGTGTTGGGAACAGTGATTACATATAATTTCAAATCTGTTTAAAAAGTCTCAGAGTTGCTTCATAGTCAGCAGAAGTCAAAGGTATTCAGTGCCTTGATGCTGAGCATAGAAAGGTGTGTGAGTGAAGACCTGCCCAACATTGCCATCACCTCGCTCCCTGTAAATGCCTGTGCAGAGACACCAGGGCTGGATGAGCCCAGACCACAGCTCTGTCCACAAAGGCTTTACACAGAGTGCTGGAAGAACCAAGAAGCATAGGCAAAGTCATCAGGGATTCCCTCAGCCCCACTTCCCTCCCTCTCTCTGTGATTTCTTCCAGGCCTTCCAGGTATAACAACAACCATAAAAAATTAGGCTTCTTAAATGAGAGGAAAGGTCACAGACTTGGATTCTTTTGTGTGTTTGCCCAACAACAGACATCGTCTGGCTAAACATCACCATGCAATAACTTAGATCAAAAAGAGAGCTTTATTTACTGTTGTCTCACATAAATGCAGACTAAGAAAGAACTATTTATGTACCACCAAAGCTGAAGCAGTACAAAGATAATTTAACATCAGAAAAAAATTTCCACTCTTGGGAAAGGCTTATTATATTTTTTCCTAGTTCAAAGTCCAGGAATCCTAATGTATTTCAGCAGCTAGTAAAGTTACTCTTTGAGATTTTTAAAATTTTCAATTCGTTGTGCTCATATATTCCAGGGATTAAAAAGACAAATGCATCAATGCTCTGAAAAAGTGCTGTCTAAAATAGCATCATTCCACCTGAAAACAAATTGACTGTAATATTAGCAATACCTAGCTGTGATACAGTAGACCCTGAAGTGGTTCACAAAGAAGTCATTATACAGGCATGGCAATTACAACACAGTCTTGGTGAATGTCACTGAGCACGAACCTACTTTCAGAGCAGCAAAGAAGTGTGCCCAGCAATGCACACAGTTACCAGGCTGGTTTATGTGTTCAAGTCTGTTTTGTTGCACAAAGAGATGAACAGGAAGCAACACCTTAGCATCTGGGTGTTGCTTTGTGTTCAGGTTTCTAAGACTGGCAGTGATAGGCTAATGAAAAATACAAGATTATATCCAAGTGTCCTGAGCCTGTCATGTCCATCAGCATATAATCTGTACCCTTCTTCTCAGTGAATCCACTGATCATGTAGTGGAAAAGAGCACACATTATTTACTTTGCAAGAAAAATGTGATTGACCTTCTGAGATAACGCATGATCTTCTGGTGTGAAACTCTTGCTAAAATGGTAAATAAACTTTTCAGGCTTGGGATAGAAGAGGAAGAGGCATACTGAAACAGAGGAAGGCAGGACACTAAGGTACACTTTTTGGAATAGTGACCTAAAAACACCAGTGGTTCTAGAGCATGCCTGTGTACTGCTTGCTAAGCTGCCCAAAGTAGGCAGATGACAATTTGTGGGATGCTGCTTGAATCAGAGGAAGGCAGGTAGTTTTTATTTCTTGTTTATTTTTTGTGCGCCTGGTTTGAGATTTCCAGATGACATGGCTCAGGGATCTCAGTAGCTGCTGTCCTAGCAGACCAGTAGTATGGAAGTGATGGGGAGTCTCCAATTTCTTTTTAACTGATGTCTTGGTAGCATGGCCTCCTTTCTGTACCTAACTCCTGTTTGCCCCTGTTTTTTACTCCTACATTCATTCACGTTGACCCAGTGTAGGATATCTAGAGATAGGGACTCGCCTCCCAGAAGTTCTGTTTCACCTTGACACATAAATATTGCTCCTGCAGTTGTCATTACCTCCCCCTTCTGCTGTACTGAACAACAAATTATAAGCACTAGGGAGAAGAAAGGGCCTTCTTACAGCTACATATTTTGGCCACACTGTAATGAGATGAGCAGGAGAAATGTCTGACTACTGACCACCCTGCAGGTGTTATGCAGGAGGGTGGATGCAGTTGTTTCTCTCAGTGTTGCTACAGCTGTTGTTCCCCAACAGGGCTATGTTGCCAATTTTTTAACTCCATCTGTTACACAGGTCTTACTCCCTCTGTAAAATACACATTAGTGTGTATACACACATAATTATATAGTTCCCACAGTTTGTCTTTCTTCCTGCCCCTCCTCAAATCCTGTGGTACTTTACCTGGCTAAAGCTTGTTTTGTTGGTCCCCAGCTTAGCAATAGCATTTGCAGAGGGCGGATTTCTGGTTGGTCTGGGGAGAAGCTGCGCTTCTCATGCTGGATAAACTGGTTGTGCTGCCCTCCTCCTGTGCCCACTCACTGGACTTGAGCTCCAGTTCCTCTGCAAAGGGGAGATGGAAACTGCTTAGGGGAACGAGGACAATGAGCAGCACAGCTTTCATGTCTAGTTAACTTGTGAAATACAGCTGTGTGCAATGAACACTAAGGAAACCCTGAGAACCAAAATTCAGCAGCAGCAATGCAAATGTAGCACAACTTCCAACAAATCAAGAGGAAAACACACCACCAAAACACCCCAAGTATTTTTTGTTGTTGTTGCTTAATTACATTGTGGTTTACAATTTTTTGCAGAGACCTTTAATATGGAGTCTCTACATGGATTATTGTTAGTGTGAGAATAACAGCACTTTGTTAATTACTAAGATTGGTTGCAGTAATGCTTCTTTTGCTTGCTATTTTTTAAGAGTTTCAGAGTTTTGCTACCTATTATGTTTTGGGGGTTTTTTTCATATGACTAGCACCACATAAATATACTACAACCAGCCTGGCAAGAGCTGCAATTTGCTAATTGAATGTAAAATCATATTCAAATTGATAGCAGTCTCCCTCCCTTTAGCTTGCCTCTGCATGCTCATTGGAATTTTACATTGACTGTGAACCAGAATTTGATGAAAAAATCTTCACTTCTCATGTTTGTGTCCTGCAAATGTTATGTCTTAAATCCCTCTTTTTTCCACATGACTTCATGTGCTAGCAATTTGACTTAATGAGCAGCTACAATAAATGTACAGTACGGAAATATTGTTGTAAGTCTGCTAGAACATTCCCATACTTAAACAAAGTGTTGCGTTGAAAGAGATGTAAAATATATAATTACACAGAAGCCTTGAACAAAATCCTTCTTCTTATTTCATTCTTTTTTGGACAATGTGAGTAGTCCTCATTTATGCCTTCTTTTTGAACAATATTGCTGAGCTTTTAAGCATCAGGGCTTTGCTCTGCCTATCATCATCTGTAGATGCTACTAAAATGAATAGGTTTCCTTGTGTATTGTTTGTTTTATTTGAAGGTCTGCCAGATTCCTTATGTACTAAAGTTATTTTTAAAAGTCTCAGATATGCCCATTGGTAATTTTATGTGGGAATTTAATTTACTAGAGGCAACAAACAAGCAAAACCTAGAATTAAATCAATGAGATTTCCTCTCTGGTATATTTACAAATATTAAACAAGTTAAACCTGCCTTCTTGTCTGCTTCAGTACCATCCTGCTCTGTTTTTCTTGCCTACAAATGCCTAAGTCATGGATGCAAATGTACATTCCATGTTTAAGGATTGATATTTGTTTTTTAATGTGTTTTAGTACCTTTGCAAGCCACATTTTTCAAAGATTAAACAAATAAGTTGGTCCTGACTTATAAACTAAAGAGATTCATTCTGGTTCCCAGCCTACAGGCTTTGGAGAAGTGTGTGTGTTTGCTGCATTTCGAGGAGTACCTGAGTGTCATTTGCAGGTCTCTACCTGAGGTTTGGTGAGCTGCCATGCTTATGCTCTGCATTTTCCACTGATCTGCTAATGCTAGCAAGGATTTCTTTCCTGACCATAGGCACTCTCTGTCAGCTGTGTTTTCTCTCCTGCATTCCAGCCTTCTCTTCCAAGACACAGTGTAAACCCTAAAAATCTCCCTGGTGGTGGTGTGTCACAGGGGACTGAACGGGGCATGATCCTGCCTCATGAGCCATGAGACAACCACCATTTAGAGCTCATGCTGTCAACAGCATTACCAAAATGGGAATACTTCCTGTTGACCCACATGTTTTGGTTTGTCAGGCAGACATTTACATTATTTCTAATGGAAATTTAACATTTTCTGCCTCAAGCAGACTTTTTTTTTGGTTGAGACTTCATTTTTCCTCCAAGGAGGCTTTGATTAGAAGTCTTCTGAGCTATCACTGCTCTAGTCCCCCACCTAGTTAGTTTTAGATGTTTCTCTTGAGGTTTATGCTAAACTACCTTTTTTTATCTCTGGACTAGGGAGCTTATGTTTGCTTTTATCATTGTTTGCATCTTAATATGCTTCAGGAAAATATTTCCTTTCAGCATTAATGTTGCAGGGAGCCCTGGGCAGCCTACAAAAGGCAAGATGGGACATTTTGCATCAGCGATCAAAACCAGTTAAAAGATCCTTACTCTTGACACCCTGGTTAATTTTTTTTTAAAATTGAGATAACAATTATTCTTGTAAAATGTCTGTTATGCCAAGGGATGAGAAAGGACTGAAAATCCCATAGGAAATGTCGGCAAGCCCCAGCCTGAACCTGGTCCGGCCTTCAACAAGGAATGCAGCATTGCACTGGGTCCTGGCTCACAAATACCTTTCCTGAGCAGACACACATGCTCTGAGGTCTCCTGCTTGCTTTACATGACTTGGCATCACAGAGTCTCTCTCCTGAGCAGCTCCTGAGAATATTTTGAAAACCTTCTTCAAAACACTATTTTAAGCAGTTTGTAACACTTGCACAATAATAGCACTATCACACTGTTTTACAAGGCCATAATTTGGTTCCCTCCCTGGCATAAACCAGGAGAACTTTATTCTGCTAGTTCCTCCACTTGGTGACTGGCTTACTGCCTTGTAAAACAGCACGATGGGACTATTACTGCTGGAGGAAGTGACAGGCATCAGGAGAGCCTGATTGGTTGACACCTCTTTTTCATTTAGCATAATATTTTTCTTCTTGGAAGTAACATATAAACCAAAATGTTTGCAACTGTAACACCTCATAACTTACTTTATCCCCACAATCCAAAATCAATTTTAATGTAACTAGCTTAATTTATTACCAACCCAGCTATGTATTATTCATTGTTTATGCACCACCGTAAACAAGGAGGACGTGGCCACCACACACAGCAGGGGAGGACAAGGTGGCCATGCCACCTGACTGGGGGCAGGAGCATTTGCATCTGATGGATCAGTGGCTGGCTGGAGGGCTTGCAGCCCCCTGGCTTCCTTCAAGTCTGCACTGGCTGAAAAGGCACGTGACATTTCATGACACTGGCAGTGTTTTTCTAATACCCTCTTGGGTCCTTCTGAAAAATTTTTTCACTTACACCTGCAAGACTTCTACATGATAGGGAAATACTACTGTCCCTGTTTGACAGTCATTTTGGGCAGAGAGGGGCAAAGGCTAGCATTTGGCCACCAGCAACAGTAAAGATTCTGTGTACCAGCCTTTTGCTGTCAATTCTGCTTTGTCCCCATCCCAGACAGCATAAGGGTTCCTCTCCTAGTGATGTTCTACATGCCAGAGGGAACCCAGGATGCTGCAAACAGCTTTGAGCATTAAAAGAGTTCAGCTGTAATGCCTGGGCAAGGCTGTGCTACCACTGCACCACAAACACTTTCACAACACCTTTACTTCCTTTTAAACTAAATGTGTGTTGCGGTGCGCCCCCGCAGTCTCCCTCTCCCCTTCTCGGTTTCGTTAAACTTTAATTTGTAGTATTGTAATGTATTAGTTTCTATTGTTTAAGATGGCGCTTGCCGGGTCTCCCCTCCCCCTGTTTTTCCCTCTGCAGGGCTGTCAGTCAGTTAGTTACCTTGGTTACTCCCGCCTTTTTGTATCTTTTAATCCCCACCCCTGTCTGCTAAGTTGCCAGCCTGCCTGCCCGTCACTCTCTGCCCCAGCCTGTTTCTCCAGAATCTTCTCCCCAGGGCGGAGGGTGATTGGGCAGGAGAGGGCTGTCCCACCCCTTATGTGATTTCATTTGTTGTCCCCCTTTGTCAATTATGTTGTAAGTTAAAGTCATTGGCCAGGGGAAGGGGTTAGCCTCCCCCTGGTCTCCCTATATAACTTCTGTTCACCCCGCCCCTCATTGCAGTTCCCTGCAGCCTTCCCTCCTGTCACTACCCTTCGCTCCCCTTAATAAACTTCCCTTCTGCTGCTGAGAACTGTCGCCTCACGCCTGATCCTTCGCCTCCATTTCGTGCTACCGCTTCTGCTCCTCGGCCTGCCGGAGCTGCCTCCTCCACCACCGACGTGGAGGGAGCTCCAGAAAAGGGCATCGGATTTCCCAGTCTGCTTCCGCCGGAAGGTCCTGGGACTTTGCAGCTGCCCGTGCCCACAACAACAGGCTGTTGGCTGTGCACTCTGTGGAGCCAGCCGGGCTCGGATTCCGGCACCGCCACAGCTGCTGGCGCCCAACGTGGGGCTGCTTTGCATCGTTGTCCCCTTGGACTACGTCGGACCCACGTTCCGAAGATATCCATCTTCATTGGGCGCGGCAGTACCCTCGTCGAGCGGACTCCTGGGCACTAGGAGTTGCGCTCCGGGGGATAGGACCGTTGACCTCCGGCACCCCGGATCGGTCCTTGGAGGCGATATCCCGGCACCCGGATCCTTCCTCTACCCCCAGGTGTGGTGAGTACCCCCTCTGTTTTTTATCTGACCCCCCCGGCCGTTTCGTCTGTCAGGAGGAGGTCGCTTCTTCTTTCGGGGCAGAGGGCCTGGGGGAGAGAATTTTTCTTCGAATCCCCTTTTTCGGTTGTTTAGTTTCCCCTCTTTGGTTTACCGGGTGCTGGTTGAGGCTGCTCGGCCATTCTAACAACAACAGTCATGGGTGCTAGACTGTCGGCCGAGCAGCGTGAGGCAGTTTTAGTTGTTGTTGAAGTTTTGGTAGAAGCAAGAGTTCTCGTTCGTCAAAATGAAATCAGGAGCTTGATCCGTTGGGTCTCCTCTCAGTTTCAGGATTTCTCCTCCGATCAATACAGGAGCCTCCAGTTTTGGGAGGAGGTCTCCAGAAAATTATCCTATTTGGCCCGATCGGAGGAGATCGCTCTTACTAAGAAATTGAAATTGGCCAGGCACCTTAATTGGGTGACTCAGCTCCTGCAGGTGCTGAGGAAACAAGAGACGAAAAAACTGAGAGAACGCCCCAAGCTCCAAAGTTCCGTTCCTGTCCCTAGTTCTGTCTCTGTTGCTTCTACCCCTCAGCCCTGTCCCCCTTCACCCCATCCTGTTAGTTACCCTGAGCGTGCTCCCACCCCTCAGTCCTGTCCCCCTTCGCCCATAAGACCTGGGATCCTGAGGAGGGCAGCCCCTGTCCACAGCAGGCAGGAGTCTCTCCACCGCCCTGGCTCTCCTCAGGATCGCCAATCCCCCCGCGGTCGGAGTCCTGGCCAGACTCCGGCCGGTTCTCCCTTTCCCCCATCTTCCCCAGCACCCTCTTTCCGAGTTGTCAAATCCCCTAAATTAACCTCCAAAGTTCGCTTCATGGTCCCGACACAAGATGGCTCCTGTGGAGCACAAGATGGCGGGAACCATGAAGCATCCCAGCAGAAGCCTTTACCCCCACCTTATCCCTACCCGAACCCTTCTTGTTATCCATCGTCCAATCCTTTTCTCCCCAGTCTCAACCCCTTTCTTCCTCCCGATCCCGCCTTCCCTTTCTTCACTCCTCCCTCTCCCAGCGCTCCACCCTCCTCCTCCGTGGCTCCTCCTCCTCACGCTCCGCCTCCGCCTCAGGCCTTGCCTCCCTGCCCAACCCAGTGGGCGGGCTCTTTCCCATCGGTCCCTGCCCCGGGTTCCCACGGCACCCCTGACTCCGCCCCTTCCTGTCCACTCCCCCTGGGTTCCGGTTCCCACGGTCGGCCATCTTGGCCAGATTTTTCCCACGGGCCGGGGACCGGGATCGTGGGGGAGGAGGGCCCACCGGAGCTTGCTGATCCCATCATGGCAGCTCCGGTGACGTACCACCGGAACAGGGGCGGGGGAAATCCCCGCATCCAGTGGTCCCCAGTCCCCCGGTCCCTCATCAAAGAGCTCGTTAAGGCTCAGAAGGAGCTCGGGGGACAAAGCGAGTATTTCAGGGGACTGCTGGAAGCTTCCCTCTTGGAAACTGAACTCGTTCCTGCCGATTTACGGCAGATTTTTAGATGCTTGTTGAACGGGGTTCAGTTTCCAAGGTGGGAAGCCGCGTGGGAAAGAGGGGTTGCTGAAATTTTGCCCCAACTTTGGGACAACCCGGATGCGGGGGAGGATACCGATGGGGAAAAACTCACGGTTGAACATCTGTGTGGGTTGGGCGATTGGGACAAGGCAGAGAAACAGGCCACAAAGATCCCCACCGAGGCGTTGAGCAGGAGCGCACAGGTGGCCTTGCGGGCCTTCCACCGGGTGTCCGCTGGGGTGCCTTCGGTCCCGGTCTCTCACATCTTTCAGGGGCCGACGGAATCTTTCGATGACTTCGTGTTGCGGCTCCAAGCGGCGGCTGAAGCTGAGCAGCCGGACGAGAAGGCGCGAGAGGCCCTGGTCACCCTCTTGGCATCTACCAACGCCAACGCGCCTTGCAGGGCCGCCATCCTCAGCCTGCCCCTGCATCCCCGTCCGGTGCTCCGGGACCTCCTGGAAGTGTGCGCCGTGAAGGTTCCAGTAGCGTCAAAGGCACCCGGCGAGAAGTCCACACCATCGACGCGCCGGGTGGCCTTCGCCGACCTTCCGGAGGCAGCCGCCGTAGCCGCAACAACCCCGCCGGCCCTTCACCCGGGACCCAGCACCCCCAGCAAAGGAAGATGCCACCTGTGCCACGCGGAGGACCACTGGATGCCTGACTGTCCGCTCCGCAAGGAGTTTTTCACCTTTCGGAAGGGGCGACAGTCAGGTGTCCAAGGAGGAGGAGCCTCAAAAAACTCGTAAAGGAGCGCAGCCCCCCCCTGCGCGTGGACAGAAGTTCGGGCGGGCCGTTGTCATCTTTAGCCAGGGGGAAGGGGTTTCCATCATATTTCCGCTCGCCGCCAGCTGAGCCCAGTCCAGCAGGGCTCCAAGACAATTTCATCATCGGACTTGACCACAAATCGGACTTGACTTCAGGCGTGGATGACCCTCGCCTTTGCCTTTCTAACCCGGGACCTTCATCAGAACCAGATCTAACCACCTTTTCTTCTGGTTTCTCTTTCAGGTTGGAGACAACGCGAGCCTTTTATTTCCCCAACTCCGATTTCCTCGCGTTGCCCGTCTGCCCGAAGGCCCCAGGTAATTGGGAAACAGACCAGCAATTCATCATTGTGGGAGACACCGAGGTGACTCCACCTGACCTCCAAATTCTTCCAGCTTTGGTGTCCGCAGACCAGCGTTCATTCGTCGTCAGGTGCAGGTGTCTGTGTCCCCCTCTGTTCCTCCCTGCCGGAAAGGTGGTGGCCCAGGCCATTTAAATAAAGTCTTCCATTCCTTCGGTTGCCTGGGCCGAACACCTGGGGCGGGCTAAGCCCCGCCTCGATTGTCAGCTGTCCCGGGGGGAGGACACCATTTCCATCAGGGGGATGCTAGACACCGGAGCAGATGTGACGATCATTCCCACTCGGGAATGGCCGTCACACTGGGAGCTGCAAAACGTGGATGGACGCATTCAAGGTGTTGGGGGGACCCAATTGGCACGTCAGTCGAAGAGCATCGTGCAAATTAAGGGACCGGATGGGCAATTGGCTAGTGTTCGCCCATTCGTTTTGGATTATGTTGAGCCTCTCTGGGGGAGAGATACCCTTGCCCAGTGGGGAGCCAAAATTGACCTGCCGGCTCCCCAGGTTTTTCGGGCAGCGGTCACTGAAGAGCGCCCTACCTGGAAGCTGAATTGGCTCTCAGATAAACCAGTCCAGGTAGCTCAGTGGCCGCTCAATAAGCAAAAATTGAAGGCGCTGGTGGAACTCGTGGAGGAGCAGGTCCAAAAAGGCAACCTGGTGGAGACCATGTCTGAATGGAACTCCCCAGTGTTTGTCATTCGCAAGTCATCTGGCAAGTGGCGGCTCCTCACCGACCTCCGCAAAGTGAACGAAATTATTGAAGATATGGGTACTCTCCAGCCAGGGATGCCGTCCCCAGCGATGCTCCCCCAAAATTGGAATTTGGCGATAATTGACATCAAAGATTGCTTCTTCCAAATTCCCCTTCACCCGGATGACGCGCCGCGTTTTGCGTTCACGGTGCCCACCTTGAACCGTGAAGCTCCCGGGAAGCGCTACCACTGGCGAGTATTGCCCCAGGGCATGAAATGTAGTCCCATCATCTGCCAGTGGTATGTTGCTTCTCTGCTCCAACCTATACGCACTGAGTGTCCTAATGTGATTATCTATCATTACATGGACGACGTGCTGGTCTGCGCCCCCGATGATGATCTGCTGGTTCACGCGCTCTCCCGCGTAACCGATTGTTTAATTGCCGCAGGGTTCGAGCTCCAGAGCGAAAAGATTCAACGGATGCCGCCCTGGAAGTACCTAGGCCTGGAAATCACGAAGCGGACCATTGCTCCGCAAAAATTGGCCATTCACCACAAGGTGAGAACCTTAGCGGATGTTCATCAACTGTGTGGGGCGTTGAATTGGGTGAGGCCCTGGCTAGGCATTACCACTGAAGACCTAGCCCCCCTTTTCAATTTATTGAAAGGGGGAGAGGAGCTCAGTTCTCCTAGGGAACTCACCCCAGAGGCAAACACTGCACTCGAAAAGATCAGACATCTAATCGAGGCAAGGCAGGCCCATCGCTGTCATCCGGGTCTGCCTTTCAAATTCATTATACTCGGGAATCTGCCACACCTCCATGGCATGATCTTTCAATGGGACGAGTCTCGCAAGTCCCTGAAAACCACCGAGGGAAAGAGGACGGACCCAGGCTTGAGTGACCCCCTCTTGATTATAGAGTGGGTGTTCCTCAGCCATCACAGGTCCAAGAGAATCACAAGGCCACATGAGCTGGTGGCAGAACTGATCCGCAAGGCGAGATCGCGGATCAGGGAGCTGGCAGGTGTGGACTTCACATGCATTCATATCCCAATTGAATTAAAATCTGGCAAGTTACAATCTAAGGCTCTAAATCAACTCCTCGAGGAAAGTGAAGTTTTACAATTTGCCCTGGCGGAATACACCGGAAAGATTGAGATCAGTCACCCTCAGCATGCTCTTTTTAATCAAGACATGCAATTCAAATTTTCACTCAAAAAAATTCAGAGTCGAGTCCCCCTCGATGCTCTGACTGTTTTTACAGACGCGTCCGGAGGCTCCCACAAGTCAGTGATGACTTGGAAGGACCCTCAAACTCAGCAGTGGGAGATGGATGTTGCCATCGTTGAGGGTTCCCCTCAAGTTGCTGAGTTGGACGCAGTCGTCAGGGCGTTCGAGAAATTTAAAGATAGGCCTTTCAATTTGGTCACGGACTCGGCTTATGTTGCCGGTGTAGTCGCCAGAGCTGAGAATGCTGTCCTCGAGGAGGTTTCCAATCCGGTCCTGTATAATTTGCTCTCGAAGCTGATTAAACTCATCTCCCACCGGGAGCAAAAATATTATGTAATGCATGTGAGAGCCCACACTGGTTTGCCCGGGTTCATTACGCAGGGGAACCGACTGGCTGATAGCCTCGCTTCCCCGGCCGAGTGGGCACTTGCCCACGCGGTGCAATGGGCCCCGCTCCCAGACGTGTTCAAACAAGCCAAGATCAGCCACCAGCTCTTCCACCAGAATGCGCCGGGCCTGGTTCGCCAGTTCCAGCTTACGCGCGACCAGGCCAAGGCCATTGTGGCCACATGTCCGCATTGCCAGCGGGATCAGCTCCCATCTTTGCCCGCTGGCGCAAATCCCAGGGGACTTGCGAGTTGTGAGGTGTGGCAGATGGATATCACCAAGATCCCGCAATTCGGCCGCCTCAGGTACGTCCACGTCTCGGTGGACACTTTCTCGAGTGCCGTCTTTGCCTCTGCCCACACAGGGGAGAAAGCCAAGGATGTCATCAAACACCTGCTCCAGGCTTTCTCCGTGCTGGGCATCCCTAAGGTTTTGAAAACGGATAACGGGCCTTCGTACGTGTCCAGGGAGCTCAAGAGCTTCCTGCAGCAATGGGGAATAGAACACAAAACTGGCATCCCCTATTCCCCCACGGGACAAGCCGTGATTGAGAGGACCCACCAGAGCCTGAAAAAAGTTCTTTCCCATCTGTCCCCGGCAATGAAGGTGGAGTCCCCTCATTCCCAATTATCGAGGGCACTTTATACTATCAACTTTTTAAATTGTTCTTTCGAAAATCTTAATCCGCCAATTGTGCGGCATTTCGGGCAGCACGGCAGTCTCCGCCTGAAAGAGAAACCGCCGGTTCTGGTAAAGGACCCGGAGACCTGGCGCTTGGAGGGACCATTCGACCTTATCACCTGGGGCCGAGGGTATGCCTGTGTTTCTACCCCCACAGGCCCCAGGTGGGTCCCTTCGCGCTGGGTTCGGCCCTTTGTGCCAAGAACGGCAAAGGCGACAACATCCACGCCTCAAGTGCAGGTCGCAAGCTGGCGGCGAAAAAGGAAGGAGGAGGAAGAATCCCTCTTTTACCTAGATTTATTGTTCCTCCCCGATGTCTGAACCCTTCCTCCCCTGGCAAACCCTTTTGTCATTAATAAGTTTCTCTTAATTTTAGTTTGTTCCAGACCAGCCATGGCTCAAGGAAGGAGTGCTGCCTTTATCACCATCGCAGTCATTCTCCTTCAAGCAGCCCCCGGAGAGCCCGACCAGAAGTCCCCCACGGCGAACAACATGTGGACCTCCCTTGCCCGCTCTCTTGGCCAGGACCACATTTGCCTCCACGCCGATGCAGCCACAGACCCTCTGTCGTCCTGCCTGGTGGGGATCCCGGTCCCTCCCCGTGATTTTCCTTCCCCCCTTAATTCGCTAATCAGTACCAGAGATCAAGACTATACAGAGGCTTGGAGGAAATCCATCAACCTTCTCCCTTTCTCCCCCGAAGAGCCTCTGAAATTTGATTTGCTCGGTTCCGCCAAAGCCCCCTTCTGTGTTCGTTTTTCAGTCCCTTATAGTTTAATTAAATCAGTCCGTTCCAATGATCCTCAGTGGACCCTGGTTGAAGGGGAATCGGACCGCCAGTGGTGTGCTGAGACCCTCCCGGCCAGAGGTCCAACCACCCCTGACCTCAAACCTCGTGTTCTGCCCCAAGGTTTTTATTTTATTTGCGGAAACCGAGCATGGAACGGCATCCCCTCTCATCTGTTAGGAGGCCCGTGTACGATCGGTCATGTGTCGCTGTTCACTCCCAGCACGCCTAAATTGGAAAATTGGCCTGCAAAAGTTTCCGATAAAGCAATTAGGCAGAAAAAGGACCTGACAGAATTCGGCCCGGACTGTAACTCCGAAATTTATCATTGGAATGAAGGCAAAAGGGTTGCAGTCTCGTTATTTTTGCCGTGGGTTTCGGCCGGGAAGGCCATCGGCGAATTGGGTAGATTAGAGTGCTGGTCGGTGAAACAAGCCAATCTTACATCCACAGCCATCGCAGGACTTCTGGCAGATGAGAAAATTACCAGGCAGGCGATGCTGCAAAATAGAGCAGCGATTGATTATTTGCTCCTCCTGCACCACCACCGCTGCGAGGAGTTTGAGGGTCTGTGCTGCTTCAATCTTACATCTAAAGCACCGAATGTGCAGAAGGCGTTGGAGGAAATGAAGGGCCTGGTCAGTGACATCAAAAGAGAGACGGAGGACTGGTTTGGGAATTTGCTCTCCGGGCTTGGGCTCTCGGGCTGGGCTGGATCCATTGTAAAGGATATTTTGTTTGGAGTTTTTATTGTTTTAGTTGTCGTCCTCGGATGCTCCATCGTGTTGGCAGTGGTCCGGAGAGTGGTCTCGAGACTCTTCGCCAGCAATGTGAATGTGGTCAGCTTCCCCGTCAACGAAGCTGACCCAGAAAACTCCGAGACCGGCTCCGGCCACCAAGAAACCATCCCATCACCAGAGGAGCCCGAGGACGACCATGAAGTTTAATATTTTGTGGACTTTCATGGACACTTTTTCGTTTCTAAAGACTTACCTTTGTTTTATTTTTGTGTAAAAAAGAGGGAGATGTTGCGGTGCGCCCCCGCAGTCTCCCTCTCCCCTTCTCGGTTTCGTTAAACTTTAATTTGTAGTATTGTAATGTATTAGTTTCTATTGTTTAAGATGGCGCTTGCCGGGTCTCCCCTCCCCCTGTTTTTCCCTCTGCAGGGCTGTCAGTCAGTTAGTTACCTTGGTTACTCCCGCCTTTTTGTATCTTTTAATCCCCACCCCTGTCTGCTAAGTTGCCAGCCTGCCTGCCCGTCACTCTCTGCCCCAGCCTGTTTCTCCAGAATCTTCTCCCCAGGGCGGAGGGTGATTGGGCAGGAGAGGGCTGTCCCACCCCTTATGTGATTTCATTTGTTGTCCCCCTTTGTCAATTATGTTGTAAGTTAAAGTCATTGGCCAGGGGAAGGGGTTAGCCTCCCCCTGGTCTCCCTATATAACTTCTGTTCACCCCGCCCCTCATTGCAGTTCCCTGCAGCCTTCCCTCCTGTCACTACCCTTCGCTCCCCTTAATAAACTTCCCTTCTGCTGCTGAGAACTGTCGCCTCACGCCTGATCCTTCGCCTCCATTTCGTGCTACCGCTTCTGCTCCTCGGCCTGCCGGAGCTGCCTCCTCCACCACCGACGTGGAGGGAGCTCCAGAAAAGGGCATCGGATTTCCCAGTCTGCTTCCGCCGGAAGGTCCTGGACTTTGCAGCTGCCCGTGCCCACAACCACAGGCTGTTGGCTGTGCACTCTGTGGAGCCAGCCGGGCTCGGATTCCGGCACCGCCACAGCTGCGTTTTGTGATAAAATGCCTCTTTAAAAAAAAAAAAAAAAAAAAGAAGAAATTGTTTTCAGGAACTCAGAACCAGTGCTTCTTTGTATGTAAAATTTCTCATTATTCTCTTCCTTTCACTGTTTAAGAAATGTAGCTTAGACCAATGAATTGTCAACCCAAAGTTGTGTGTCGGAAAAAGAACTCTTACCCAGAATAATTGCCACCTAGGCTTAGTTCCTGGCTAATATGATCCTGGTTAGCTTTGTCTCCTCATAACAAATCAGACCCAGTCTCTGTTGAGGACATAAGAACAGCACCATTGCTAACAACAAATTTCAATAAACTACCACTTGACAACTCCTTTCCTCTTTCCTTTCCTCTTTCCTTTCCTCTTTCCTTTCCTCTTTCCTCTCCTCTCCTCTCCTCTCCTCTCCTCTCCTCTCCTCTCCTCTCCTCTCCTCTCCTCTCCTCTCCTCTCCTCTCCTCTCCTCTCCTCTCCTCTCCTCTCCTCTCCTCTCCTCTCCTCTCCTCTCCTCTCCTTCCATCCATCCCAGTTGAGTTTTCTTCAATTCAAATTCTGAGAGCATCTGCCCAGCACAAAGTCAGGGTACTGCTTCCACTGCTCAGATAGTGACAGTCTTTGTCAAGAGCTTTCCCAGGAATCTAGATGGTGTGAAAATCCCCTGCAGATGTGAAGGTTGTTTAAGTTTCATTTCCTTCTTTCATGTGTCCTCTGATACAAGGAACCTTTAGGGGATGGGTCAATATTACTGTAACACAAGGGCATACTCCAGCAGAACCTGGCTGGTGTGGGACCCAGAAGGCTACAGGGAGCAGTAATAAAACAGAAGGTCTGCAGCCTGATACAAGCCTTGCTAGGACTAAGTCAAAACAGGTAATTACCTTCTTTCTTTTCCTACCCTTAACCTGGCCTTGTACAGTTAATAAATAATACTTCTAAACGTCATACATCCTGATGAACAGCATTTGCTTTTCTACTGTGCATATCTCCTTGCAAATTTCCCAAATTTCTTGCTAGCTGCACTTCCCTCTAAACTACTGTCAAATGATTCCTTTCAGCTCCACTGAGCTGCCTAAAAGTTGCCTCAAAGGCACATTCAATCACACATGTGAAGGCCTGTCACAAGAATGGGATTGATCTTGTCAGTTCTCTTTGTAGCATTGACATTTCTGGTTTGAGCTGCTCATAAGTGTTATTGCACTGATCAGCAACTGCCTTTGAGACAGCCCTGCTGATCCCTGCTGTGCCCTGGTGACGGTCCCTTGCCTGATTTTGCAGTGGCAGGACGTGTCTCACCTGCCTGCTGCAGTTCCTGCTGCAGCAGAGCAGAATGAGCTGTGTGAGCCACTGTGGTTCACATCCCACTGCGTCCCTGCAAACCCGATTAAGGAGGTTGTTGCAGTGAGCACGAACAGCTGGACTGCGAATGGTGGCGGCTGAGAAGCAGGTCAGATCATCCCAACCATCTCAGCTGCAGGGGTAATAATCTGTAGACTGGAGCAATTCCCATATAGGCTTGAGGCAGATGCCTTTAAGGGACAGCATGCCAATGTGCTTCCAGCAGACTGAGGCAAGTGTATCAGAAAAAACACATGTGCATTCAGTCTTGAAAATGGCCCAGTAGCTGTACAGCAGTACTTTAAATCTTTTCCAAATCCCACCAGTTTCCCTGTTAAATCTGACCCTCTCATCATCTCTGCACTGTGACCCTGCTGAGGACATGCAAAATGTGACCCACTCTGTGGGCCTTGGGGTGGCAAGGCAGGGCTCCAGGCTGTGCTGTTCCCATCCCGTGGCAGCAGACTGGGAGTCTGGTGTGCCTCCATGCAGCAAGTGTCCCACTGCCCCCGGGGTGCTGCCAGGCTCTGGCCACAGCAATGCCTGTCCCACCAGCCACAGGGCAGCCAGAGGGGGCTTGTGGGAGGGTTCTGGCTTGTGTTGTCAATGTCAATATTTTTACAAGAAAATGGAACTTTTTTATTCAAATTGTGGAATTCTCCTCTCTAAGGAAAGCATGGAAAAAATTACATGAGCTCACAGATTAAAATCTAAGACGTTTATTCAAATTTCAGATCATTTCTTTTACTACTCTTTTTTCTTTTCAGCTGAAGAAAACATTTTGTACTGAGGGGACAGTCTAATTCCCACTTGTTAATGTTCCCAGTGCACTGCATACATCTTGGCTGTATCTCAGAGAGACTCTTCAGAGTGCTGCTGACAGGATTTAAAGCTCACCAGTGCTGCTGGGCTGAGTTTAAAGCTTGGGCTTTAAAGCCAGAAGCCGTGGGGGCTGTCTGTGTTTGCATGCATAGTTAATCAGACATCGATTAACATCCCTAGCACAACAAATCCCTGTGGATCACAATTTAATGGATCCGTTCTGGGTCACAGACATAGTTCAGTCCACTAGAGCTCACAGAAAACTGGCTTCTGACAGTGATGTGGGATTGTTTCTTGTCATATCATCCGCACTTCATACAAGTTTCCTGATTTTGTAAACACATTTGAGAGAGGGACTTTTCATGTATCAACCATTCTCTCTGCCATTTCCCCTCCATGATGCAAATGTTGTTAACAACTTTTTTCCTTTTCTTCAGAGCTTTCAGTTAAATCCACCACTGATCATTTTGTTGGCCCAGTGTTCCTACTCTGGGAGATTGCACACCTAGAGATTTTTACAGGAGTTTCGTTTTAGTCTAATTCCCACGGGGTTTTGTACCCCTCTCTTAACAAAATCAGAATAGCTTACATTCCTGCACCATGCTTTTCCTCCCAAAGGACCCTAAAACCATTTACAAACCATAAAAGCTGCTTTTTCTCTAAACAAAAATCACTTTACCCATCAGTAAAGTGCAGCCACCTGGAGGGGAGGGAGAGTGGAGAGCAGCAGCTGCTTAAAAATCCCCAATATTGTTGCATTTTAAGCTGAAAAGTGGTAAGTACTAATATCCAGCTGAATGTATGGCTGGCATTTCAGAAAGTAGGATGTAATTTTTCAAACTGTAATTTGACCTAGAGAGCATACCCGACTCTTGCCCCAAGTACAAAGAGACATTTAATTTTAGCACGCAGTCAAACAAGCAGCTTATAACTTATTATAAAGAAAACCAGGACCTCTGGCAGGAAATTATCCCAAAGTTATGCAGAAAGAAAGAAAAGAATGAAGTGGATAATCACCTCCCAAGCACAACTGTGTAGTATTATTTCATGAAGGACTATGTGCTGAGCAATCTCAGGCTGTTTGTTTTTTAAGTCTCAGATAATTGCAGCCCAAGGGGATAGGCTGCAACAATGATCTAGATGGCATGCAGAAAAATCATCTGTCTCATCATTGTCTGAATATACAAAAAATTACTGTAATAATGATGATGACGACGACGACGATGATGATGATAATGGCAGCAACAACAACAACAATAATAATAAAACCCCAACAACAACCATTGATGATACAAATTAAACCAAGTTCATGTGAACATGCTTGAGGCTGGTTTTCTTTGTTTTCAGAGATTACTTTTTGATGACTCAGAACTGCTGAGCTTGACTATGGCAGGTTGTCTACTTGGGAACATGTACATGAAACATACAGAAAAAACAGTGCGTCTGGAGTTATCATGTGCACGTTACCCAGCTGCAGGTGATGTGCCAAGGGAGAAATCTATATGCATTTTAAAATGCTGTGACAAGAGTAAAGATTTTCAATGAGCACCCTACTGAGAAAGAGTTTCACAGAAGACATTTACCACGACAGAGGCCACAGAGATCTATGGCTGTGATAGCAAGAGGAATTACTGCTTATTTAGCAATCCTCATCTGGGCATTCCCAGGGATCCTAAGGGACTGCAAGAGAGACATATGTCTCTTACACCCATTAAAGTGATAAAAAGGCACCATTCCTCTTTGAATGGAAAACCTCAGATTTTTTAAAATCATAAGACTCTGCTAAAGGACAGGCTGTCGCAGACCAGGAAATTCCCAGAAGTTCCTCCCTTTGCTGAGGCTGGTGCTTGGACTGGCTCTAAAACAGACATTACTTTTTGAGGCTGTAGGAAACAAAGGACATTACACCTCTTAATAATATTTTCTTTATTTTACTAAAACACAAAGGTGTTAAAGCACTGTCATCTAGTGAACGACAAAATAAAATGAAAACATGAGGGAGAAGATGAAATAGGACTGAGATGGCATATAGGCAAAAGGAAGTGATCTGACCGCAAAATAACAGAATGAACCTGGGTTATTCCCTCTGCATTTGTCCCAGAAATATCTGGACTCCATATATGACTCCTGTGTCCTGCCACAAATCAAACCAGCAACTTCATCTACTGTCTTCTGTGTTTGAAATGCCAGTGTTAATACACTTTGAGTGCTCATTGCTGTTCTGGAGTGCTCTTGTTAGAGTTTGAAGAAAATTACAGTCTTTCAACAGATAGAAGAGTTTCATGGGTGAAATAAAGGAGAATATATTTATTTTGAATATCTAAACATATAATACATTGCAGAAGTGAGAAGAGTTTTAAAAATGGTAAGTTTGCCTTGTAGCTAATTTTTCTTTTTCTCATGCTGATGAAATCCACACTGAGGTCTGAGTAGTACCATCATAACAGAACACCAATACCCAAACAGGTTTTCTGAAGTTTGATTCTTCTTGATCTAGATTTTGTTGCTTAGTTAATATCTTATCTATAAATTTATACTTTTGTTCAAAGATAAACTACATTTTTTCTAGCTACTATGACTTCTTCAAAAGAAGGCATGCTAGATTGGTGAAGTTACACTTAAGGCAGGTTGACTAAAGTGATTGGAGTATTTTTCTGTTATTAGCATTAATTGAAGATAAATCTTTTTATTCAGTTTGCTTCCCATATGCTGTTTCCATGTTAGAAGGTCATTCACAAAGTAGAAGCCTTAATCAGGTTCACTTAATGTAAAGACAGAGCATGTAATTCCTGCAAGTAGATCAACTGATATTTCATCCCTCAGAGATAAGGGTCCACAACAGAATGAAGATAACATCAGAGTCATTGAGGGAATGAGTAACTGTACCTGAAAAATACATGATGATCAAACCTGGAAAATATGTCTGTAAGAAACCTTAGAAGGTCTTGATGTTTTTATCAACTCTATCTTTTTAAGTACTGAAGTGACATAAAAGCAGGGGGAAATGATTATAGAATTTCAATTCTTTTACAGTATTTATTTCAAAGGCCATGGGTCAAGTAAAAATACAACAGAAATAAGCCTGGTCAAATTTATTTGAAAATTTTAAGTGCAACCAAAGCTTGGGAAGCTTTGGAGACCCATTATTTTAAGTATGAAGTGTAATTTTCTTATCCAACAAAAATTTATACACCATCTGATTTTGGGAGTCTCCCATCAAGTTCAACAAGCCTAATAGATTGCATAATTTTAAACACTGTTCAGTATTTAAAGATATTTTTTATCTCTATTCAGCTCTATTCAGTAGATCAGACAGCGAAGCTCATGCTTTGAGAAACCAGCCTAAAAGTTTTGATAATTTCTATAATGGAGAATAATGAATTTGTACCTTGGACACCTGAGTGAAATGTGTGTATAAGGTGTACTCTATTATGAGGAGAATCACATTCTTGTATGGCAGGAATTAAAGTCTCATGATGAATTTATTGTTAGCCTGCAGATTTTGTGAACTAGGTAGAGGAAACACTTGGGCAGTTAATGTTCATATTCTCAAAGCTGTTTACTGAATATGTTTCAAAAATTACCTTTTGGCAACCATATAACCCTGATTAAATTATGGTATTAGCATAGATAATTCTGGCATGGATAAAGTATGGCAATGGACAGAGTTTGTAAATGTACATCTAATTCTATAGCTTGGGGGTAAAAACAGCCAAGGTGAGCTGTTTCCCTAGGAAGAGATCTCTGGCATCTGCCACTAACTTTTTTCTGCTAAATACAAAAGAAGGTTTGTGGATATGATAAAAAGCTTTGGCTTTGTTGAAAATCTTGCTCAAAGAATAATGATAACAAGTATTAAACTTAAAATTTTGGTAAGTAGCATTTATTCTCCAAGCACATAATGTCTCTGTAATAATTTTAATATGTCTCTGTGATTGTTCAGTGAGATGTACCAAATGAAAGGGATATTTAACAGGTCTGTTTTTATCATTGTATCTGCCTAATGATCTACCACATATGCTTATCATGTGGATATGGGCACATGGGCAGAAAATAGACAGACTTGGAGTCGGTACAGGACTATATTTTAGGCAAAATTGGAGCTTCAGTTTGGAGGGAGTCTGAAGGTCAACCTGAAGTCACCTTTTCTGCTCTTGTAAGATTTCACATTGGTGTAATAGGCAAAAGGTATTAGAGGACTGTTTTTGCCACTAATAATAAAATTTCACTTGCTAGCTGTTGTGCTTATGTCTGTTTGCTGCTTGTCTTCAAAATTTCGGAAGTAAAGGTATCTTCAGGAAATTTTCCTTGCATTTTTGCTCTATTCAGAAGAAGAAGCACTTCTAGGTTTCACATGTTCTCCAAACCTGTGGAGGAGTTCCAGCTCTGTGAAATCACCCAATTCTTTCATCTAATCCTCATGACAGAAATTATTTGTTGTGCTGAGTATGACCCTGGTTCTGTAGTAATGTGATATGATTGCAAGGAAAGCAATAATAGCCTTCAAAGACTCCTGCCTCTTCCTATTTTGTAACAAGAATATCATTCCCTATTACTGCAGGTTAATCCAGAAAAGCCTCTGTTGCATTTTGTGGGACCTTTTGATGAAGATGTGTTTTCTTTCCTCTTTTCCCTGACAGAAATGCAGTCTGATTTCAAATTGAGTCCATCCCTCAAACCATTAAAAATGAACTGGATGAACTACATGACACACATGCTATATGGTACCTTTTTTTAAACCTGGAGGAAATATCCAGCCTTTCCCAAAATGAAAGATTTTCTCATAGTCGTCACAGGGCTTTAAAAAGGTTTACATACTCATCAGAGATGACTAGTGCCACTTACAGCAACAGGTGAGTCCCTTTTTCATTCGGATAAATGGCAGCCCTTAGGAAAGTGTAAGGCTTGAATACTACTTCTAGTACTGTTGCTTTCATGTTAAATTCCAGGTAGTCACACTGATAAAGGAATTGTCAGTATTCATGCTGTATTCTGCAAAATAGGCCAGTTCCCACACCTATTTATAAGTTTTATCCGTCAGTGAACCACTTCCAGGCACATGAAAAAGAAGTTTTCTTTTTGTTCTTCTGATCTCTGACACATAAGCTGTGATTTAAATTTGATGATGCAGAGGCAATACAGTTACTGAATTTCCCTTCCTCTTTTTATGGAACAAAATTGCTGTTTTCCAGGGGAAATTGTTGCTGTTTATTCTTCTTCTTAGGAACCCAAGTGTGTATTTTTCATGCTTTGTTGGTCCTTTGCATAGTTTTAAGTAGATCTGAGTTTACAGAGCTCTATGAAGTCTGCATCAGATTTTCCAATGATTAGTGGAAAGGTATCAGGACAAATTTGACTGTGGTCATCGTCAACCAAACCCAGACCTCAGAATTGAATATGCAGACCTACAAAGATTGCTTCAATGCCAACATGGTTTTTGGGTGGTATTGAGTTGGCTTGGAGGCTCTTCTCAGATTCTACTTCTCTGCTGTTTGCAGCAGGAAAAAAGGGCCAGGCAGGATGTGTCCTTTACCAGTTTGTGGATATGGTTTTAATTCCTCAGGGCGGAGAACTGTGGCTGGCATTAGGTTTCTCTGAGTACAAGAACTCAGAATGTATCTGAAAGAGGAAAGGGATTAGAAGGATGGAAAAAAGGGAAGGGAGAGAACCACAACTCTAAAACAGTTCCTACTGCGTGCAATTCAACCCATGCCTATTGTGTTTAGCTGCCTTTTCCCATGCACTTGTTTTTGATCTACAACATACGCGACAGTGGTAACTACTAAAACCTAGGGAACATTTGCAAGCTATCAAAGGAGGTGGAGTCACTCAGGCAACTGGAAAGGGAAACTCTGCTATTTCTCAGGATATTTATAGAAGGGTACCCCCACTGCCATTTGTGCTTCAGGGAGGTCCTTCCCTTGATTACTGATAGTGTGTACTTTAGCCATGTGTGGTGTAGCAGATTGGGCTCAGCACTGTGAGCCACAGTTCCCCTTTCCCAGAGATTCCTTTGAACTTTGCAGCCCTATGCAATAAACTTATGTGTGGTGTTAGGCTGGCCCACCCAGAAGTGAGATATTTCTTGGAAGCTGTCTTGCACTTCCCTATGGCAAGCTACTGTGAAAATGCCATGGTAAGAGCTCTGTGTCAACACTGCTTCTCCCTCCCATCCTTGCTCCAGCCTGCCCACTGGAGGTGGACCAGGACTATCCCAGCAGGAGCAGCACCTTTTACTCAGCACTGTTTCTGATTTGAGATCTTTCATTACTGTCCCACTCCATGTGGACTGCTGGAAAAGCAGGATGTTCACTGACAACATCACATTTGCCCAAAGCTATTGTTTCAGCTTTTGTTTTTAATTGCAGCATTCTCAATAGCTGGCTTCTTTTCTGCTTTTTTGATTATGAAACAGGGCTATGTTCCATGTGTTTTGTTATTGATGGTGCTGTTCCAATCTCTAACCCACTCTCAAAACAACAGTTGGAAAATACTTTTCAGGTCTCTCTCCCCAGTAACAGCTGGTGCATTTTCAAAGACTTTGGTTTAAGATGAGAGAAGGGAAGGGAGTACCAGAAGGGCTAAGCGAGCCTGACAGCTCTCTTATCCAAACACACTGTCATTCCCATGATTGATGGAGTCCTTGGCCAAACTCTGGAAGGCTTTCAAACACACTGTTCTGGGGTGGTGTGAGTTTCAGAGGGTAATTCTGGCAGGTGTGACTAAACGCAAATTAAGTGTTAGCTCCCCAAATAAATGCTAACTCCAGGAAGACAACTAGTACAATTTTCACAATTTACTACCTTTTAGCAAAGCAAATTGTCTCAGAACTTAGAGATATTAATGAAAAATGCTGAGAATCCTACAGTTGATTAGGCACTGAGCATTATGTTAAAATACTTCTGCTAACAAATGCATTTTTCACAACCAAAACTGCGAATACCTGTTTTTAGTCAGTGGCTTTAAAAAATTACAAAAACAATTAAAACTACAAAGAACCAACCAACCAACTAAATAAATAAAAAAAAAAAGGAAGTGCAACAACAACAAAACAATAAAAACAAAAACCCCAAACTAACAAACCAAACAGAACAAAAACCCAAAACTCACCACCAACCTCTGCATTCTCCTCAAACCTCCCAACCCTCACCATATATTCAAAGTAAAAATTTTGTCTAGTATCCAGAAGAGTGTTCCATTCACTCAAAACATGTTCAAGGACTAGCTTATCAGCACAAAGAGGCTTGTGATAGAGCTGTCTTTTCTCTGAGAAGTAAAAAACCCTACATTAAAATGCCTCTAAAGAATCCCAGTCTGGAAGGGAAGCAGTTTTAAATCCTTATATGTATTGTTCATGTCCTTGTGATATGATAGGTTGATATATATGTAACATATTGTTGATACAAGAAAAGTATTTAATACACTACAAAGCTATATACAAATGTGACTCAATTTGACAATTTCAAATGCACTGTCTAAACAGGAAGGTCAAATAAATATGCACATCATTTGAATGGAACTCAGTTTTAATGTCCCTATACTAGAAAATTTTTCTAGTGTTTTCTTCTACTGTGAGTTATGACTAAGAATGTCTATCAGCCTATAAATGCCTTGCCATGACAATGTTTCAGAGTCATATAAAAGGACTTTGGCTTCCAGTAAATAAATCACCACATTTTTTCTTTTTTAAATATTACTTTGCACATAGAACACCTTCCACTAAATTTCCAGGCATGGGAGAACTCTCCCTATGCCTTTGGGAGACTGGAATGTGTGAAGTGAGGATGAGAGAATGTGTTAGGTTCCCAGTGATGTAAAAGCCGAAGCAGATGTAAGGAATCAATTCCAGTTCATCCCTCTGCTAATGTGTTGCTGCAACTATTAAACCTTACCCTCATTATATTTATAACAGTAAGTCAGTGGAGAGTTACCTGCCAGCACATGGATCTACTGTCCTGTGTTTTCTTGGGATTCTCCAGAGAACCAGAGATTCAGTTTTTCTTTGGATTGGTGTACACAGGTTAAAAGATGACAGCCTCAAAACTGTATAATATTTATGTGTCTATACAGTTTGTGAGGCTCTTGGTTTTCCCAGCAGGCAAATGGGTAGAAAGCAAAGACTCTATTCTGTCACTGTATGAGCTTTGTGGCTGCTTCTGGATAAAATAATCCTGGAATTTGACTTTAAACTGGAAAATGCTGGAATTAATTTTGCTTTTACAATTGCACTAACTATGGTCAGTGTTTCATCCTCTGTCACTGAAGGACAAGAGAAGCTGTCTGCCATGGATGCGTCAGATTTGTCATGCGCAAAAATTTTTCTCTTGGCGGTATCCATAATCATTGACGCTGCTGTGCTGTTTTCTCTCTTTGCCAACTGCCTCAGATCCCTGTGCCTTTCAAAGTCCCAGCTAACCAGTCTCTGGGGCCCAAACTCCTGCACATGTCTAAGACTGCATTTAAGCACTTTGCATCCCACTCAGATTGGGCCTGTTTGCATGTGCCTTCCAGTGTGCCCTGGCGTATGAGTCTCCCCTTAAAGGAGAAATCTTATTTACCATTACACCACTCAAATAGTATAAAAGCAACTAGACGTTTCATTTACAGCTGGGTTCTGAATACTGGCCTAGAGGATTTCATTCTGGTTTTAATTTCTTGGATACTTTTGTTTTGAATATATTGTCAGTGATTGAAAGCTTATACAGGGTGGGAAGGGGAAAGAGAGCAGATGAGTCACATTACATAGCTTGTGAAAGGCTGGAACAGAATGGCTGCTGGAGAACAATGCACATTCAGAAAGACACAGAGGCTGTGCTGGCAACTTTAGGCAGCTTTAAAGTAATGTGGATATAATACATCCCCAGCATGAGACTGCATAACTCTGCCAGAGTACTGCAAAGAGAAGTACTGCCAAACAGTAAGTGCAGAGAAGTTCCCACTATCTCACAGAATAGAGAAGCTGTGGAAAGACATCATAGAAGATGCTTTGTTATTGCAAGTACAGGTGGGGTAGGGTTCCCCCATTTATGTCTCTTCAGTCCTTTTTCAGACAAGGGAGGTAAATCAGCCCTCTGCAGGTAATATTAGGCTACCGACTTGATGGCAATTGGTTATAAAAAGACTGGAGTGACTGCATCCTAGAGTTATCTACATTATAAGCTTTACCTGACTGTAGTTGGACAGACACAATCCCACCCAAAACAACTTAGTGCTTCCAGGACATCTTCCAGTATTGCTTCACATACCGCTTAATCTTCCTGAGTCTTTTTGTGGAGAGAGCCTTAGGTGACAGCATAGCAAGTAGTATTTGTATTGCTTGATTACTTGAGATCTTTGAGCTGGCCTTCCCATAGGTCTTCATGAACAGATACTCCAGTACCAGATACTGAATGAGAAAAATATTTTATAGAACACACACACACACTCACAAACACATACACACATATGCATCTACAGATATGTAGGCAAAAATTCAGAGTTTTGTTCTGAGTTTAGAAACAAGGATGTAAATGTGTAGGCACTTGGTTTATAAGGACTCATTTAACTCTTACTAGTCCTTTTTGCTGTCATTACCTAGGGTAGGTAGCACAGTGATAGTGCTACATGATATCACATGGGCTCCGTGTGAGTCAAGGGTCACAAAAAGCAAGAAGAGCAGACACATACTGTGTGTCATACATGCAAAATTAATAAAACTGAAGAGCTGTTTCTTTTCACTTTACATACATGACTACTGATTTCCTGCTAAACTATTTCCTTATGTGAAACATAATGCTGTCTGGCACTGGAAATTGTTTGATCATGAGTTTCCATTCTAGAGTTCATCATGCTGTATTTTATGTGCTTGTTAATTCACCTTAAAGCTCTAATTATGTTATACTCCTAGTTTATTAAAAAAAAACCCCACAAACAAAAAGAACCACCAACCAAACAAAAACATCAATTTAAAACAAAACAGGAAAAATCATCCCCTGCCCCCCCAAAAAACCCCAAGCAGGAATGTGCAAATTCAATTGATTAGTTATAAAAAAAATTTTAAAAATCAATTCAGTGACAGCAGGGCTATGGATATTATTTTCTTAGGTGTTGATAATTTGACTGCCAGATTGGACTGCTCTGAAGGTTGTTTCCAAATGTTGGTTTTGAACTGTTGCAGAAAAACAAACTAAACTTATGTGTTTCTAGTACTGTATTACTACAGTGATTACTTAAATTAGGGAAATATGGTACCCAAACTTGTTATGCAATCCAAAGCTAAGATGAAGTCTACAGAAGATAATAGTGGTCAATTTTTCTGATTCATCCTCCATTAATTTCCTTCCACACTCCATTTAATTTTCTTCATCAGAGTAGACCCTCTACGTAGTAGAAGTAGAGTGGTTATTTTTCATAAAATGGGGTATTATTTTAGACATTTTGTTCACCAAAGTGCGCAAGGAAAGGCAATAAAGCAAACAACAGTTTCTGAGAAGGAAATCCTACAGGAGAATTGACCTTAGAAATAATGAAGTTAGGTGGAGAAACATTTGCCAACATTCCCATAGTAGACCAAATATCTGAGCCTCAAGGAGAGGTGTGAGGAGCAAAGGGGACACAGAGGAAGGAAAACACTTAAGCAGGAGAAACAGGCTGTTTGGGAGGTTGTTATTTTTAAATGGCCTCAATTCTATGCTTTAAAGAACAATTTGATCTTTACACAGAGTGAGAAATTACCGTGAGAATACTTTCTTCTTTTCTTCTTACTCATTTACTTCAGTGAAAACACCTACCTTCTGCTCTATTTAGAAATGAATGTCTGGCCTGAGAAGCATGTAACAATGAATTTGTTCTTAAGCCTAGGCAGGGATTTTAATAGATGTTAATAATTTTTATGGCTTTAGTGAAGACTCTTACTGTTTAGATCCCATACAAATAAAAGCCTTTCTATCACCTGTCATAATATGCTATATTGTTGTAGTTTAAGATAAAAGTCCATTAGAGTGATTGGCTGACTCACTCCAAAGATTCAAAGGCTGTTTATCTCGATTAATTAAAGACCTGTAATTACACCGGTTTGACCTCGAGGACAGCAATTACTCCACAAAAGCTCTCTACAGGAAACCAGACATTAGCCTTGGCTAATTAGCTTGACATTCACAAGCTGCCTGTATCAGAATGCAGATGGTTTGGCAACACCAGCATGCAAACAGCTCCTACAAATGCTGCATGAAATGCCCCCAGAAAAGCGACTGCCTGTCAGTGATGGCTAAGAGTGAAATTATTTTCTTGATTGCTTTTATAATTTGGGTTTAGAAAAATCCTTTTTCCCAGAGACAATTTCCCATGGAGACAAATGGAAGAAGGGCATGGCAGCATGACTCAATTTATTATGGGAAAAAGTAGAGGAGTCTGGCTCTGTAGCTTTTCCTAGTCCTCCTGACAGTGATTATTCTTCTCATGCCTATTGGCACATTCTTTCCCCTTGTCAAACCCTTGTCTATAAGGTTTATATTTAGAATGCTGTAGGATCCCTACATATGGTCCGAATACAGCAGCACATGAAGTAAAAAAATTGTCATTCAATTTACGCTAAAACTTCCATCATTTGCGCACAAACTAAAGTGGAGTTTTGGATTGGATTTACAGTTCTCACTTCCATAGATGTTTAAATAAAGATTTTATTAGTCCTATAAAGATGTTTTAACATATGCTCAGTACGTAGCTCAAAATAAGTTGTGAGTTCACATTTTTTGAGAAAAGAGAATTTAGAATTATTTATTTTCTTATGCCCTTCCCAAGTGACAGTCAAATTCTAACTTATGTTTCAACCTTTTTCTTCAACATAGTTTTCTACTGTGTGTTTTCAACATTATAGGTTTGGAGTCGTAGTACAATGAAAGGAAATATTTGGTATTTGTCAGCATGACAATATATGATGGGCCTAGACACTGAAATGCCAAACTTCTTTGTATTTTTTCTAGAAACTACAGTATGAGGGGTTTATCTGTTATGAATCAGTATTTCAGCAAATGATCAAGCTGTGAATTTGGATAGTGGCCCAATAATCCACATCAGACCAGATGCCTTGGCCCTTCTCTGAAGGCCTGACTATGAGAGATTCACTTGCTTCTCTCTATACTCAGTGTGCCTACCACAATTTTGGGGTGTCCACCTGGGGTGGCAACAGATCCTGCCAAACAGAGATCACAGCAGCACAAGGGCTGGCACAGAACAGACATATTCTTTCATCTTGTCTCAAAATTACACCATGGGAGGTATCCTGGTGAGAAGCAAGATAATAGCTACATATAAATAAGAGAGATACGGCCGCTTTTTCTTTTTAATTTTTCATACCAAGAATGTTTTAAGTAAAGTCAGAGTATTTTACTATCTCAAATGCAAATTCAAATAAAAATGTTAAGATGTCATTTTGTTCTTCCTGTCACGGACTTTTTTTATAAAAACATCCTTTGCAAATAAAGAAAAGAACCAAAAGGAGGATGAATCAGAAAAATTGAGTTGTTGAAGTGCTGGTAAATGAATATTCATGGTTGCTGCCAGCAAACATTTCCACCTGCTCTGAAGATTACAAAGATCAGCTTTCGATCAGCTTTCAATCATCTAAACCACTTCTGCTATGCCTTCTGGAATTTTCTGTAAACTTAATAGAAGAAAGGACTAGATTATGAGACTTTTATGAGATGCATATGAAATGGAGAACAAGGAAGAAGAAACCCCCTCTGTGGACTTAAATATGTTTGTAGTCCTTTTTTGTAACTAGCTTTTTACCCTCTGCAAGATATGAGATAGATAAGGAATGTTGGAATTTATATTAACAATTATGCTTCTCATAAGTTTATTTGTCATTCGTTTTCCAGTCTCAGCATAAGCAGTGTTTCATTGCTCAACTAACTGAGTAGCATCTACATTTGTCAAGTGATGTTTGATTCTTCTTGAACGTGAAAAAAGGGGAAAAAACCATATACAAAAGACATTTTTATTGTAGTGAAAAATATCAACTAGCCTCATGGAACCGTGTGCTAATCAATGATTTGTCGATACGTAGGGAATCATTTTACAGTTAGAATGAATGTTCTTCCTTTCACTATTTCCAACATCTACTCTTGCTCTCTGTGACATCGAGGAACCTTTAGAAATGTCATTAAATTGTCCATTATTTTTACAGACATTCACAGCATATCTCAAATTTAATGCTTTTGCAGACTTGGTATCTGCAGAAGCACATTTACATTGTTTCATGTCAAGCTATGGAAATGCAGTCAAGAATCTGGTCCTTGTCTCAGGCCCTATCAGTTTTCTGCTGAAATAATTCATCATCACTGGACATGGTTCTGATGGTGTTGCACTGTCAGCACTATCAGAGCTAGCTGATGTAAACCTGCTTCAGGTTAGTGTCATGATGTTCAAACTAATTTTCTGGTATAGCACATATCAGTCTCAAAGAAAGAGTAATAATTGTAAAATGGTTAAATTTTGATGAAAACCTGACCTGTTCACAGTTCGTCTCAATTTCTCCTTTTGGGGGGATAGGAGGGGAAAGTTAGAGTAGGCCTTCAAATGCCAAGTGGTGCATTCCTCCTAGCATGAAGCATTTCAGGAAAGTGAAGGTGCAACAGAACCTATGGAGCCTCAATGCTACAAAGGACAATCTTGTATGGATTCCTGATTGTATAGGTAGGACTGCCACCTCTCATATTTCTTTCAGTTGCCCTTCAAATCACATGGTTCATGACATATCCAGAATCACAAGTGACACCATTGCAAACAGGCAGATGCCAATCTAGTGCATGGCATTGAAAATACACAGCTCAGAAATTATGAGTTACAGTGTGTGCCAACACTGAAAATGAGCATACTCATAAAGGTGCCTTTTCCAGTTTCTGTGTTTTGTTCCATACCATGAAATTTCACAGGGCTGAGCATGACTCAAACTGCCTCTAAGGCCTAAGGGACTGTACTACAACGAAGTGAGAAAAAGATACACATCTACTTTCCCTATCTGTGCAGGCATGCCTGTTTTCTAGATGTTTCAGCCCACGAAAAAGAGGAGGAAAAAGAAGCTGTGGTTTTGCAAACCCCTTCAGCCCTTATTCCCAAGAATCTTTGCCAAAAAGGCTATCAAATACAGTGGTGGGGCATGGGGGGCTTAGGAATGGGAGAGAAAAGTTGTATACACCTATTTTTCCCTCATGAACTATACTAAATCTCAACAAAGAGCTGCTGAAGCCAAACCAGTGACCCTGAATGTGCCTCCCAAGTCCGCCTTTGCAAAGGTAGCTTGTTATGCATATGGGATAAAAAACTATATCCTGGAAAAACACTGAATGTAAATATTTAAAGAAAAAGAAACACAATGAAAAAAATGCCTTGTGCTCATATTTCCATGGACCAGTGCCATGTATCTCTCAGCCTGTTACCCAGCTAATGTTTACTGTACCAAATGTTTCATAAACCAGTGGATTACTCTCCTCCATGGTTGTGAAAAAACATCGATGTATTTGTCCTGGACTTCCTTTTCCTGCCTTTGTTGTTAATTTTTGAGTTTCTCACATCCCTCTGACAATATCTGTCTGTCTGTTTACATGTTTTAGATTTCTGATGGAATGTATACGTTGCTCTTACCACCACTCAGGATCTGTTGCCCATTATCCCCAGGAACAAAAAATGTCTCTCAGCTATTTTTAGTGGACATTTAAGAACACAGGCCAGGAGTATCTCAGTTGTCTTTATGTTCCTATCATGTTCCTTGAAACCTGCTCGAAGCACCACCTCTCTCCAAGGAGAAAAGACTGTCAGGTCTCAATCTCTGTTCAAATCTCTTGAAAGGTCTTAGTCCAAATTATTTGAATTATGGAGAATGAAAACCACAGACTCCCAGTTCTAACTTATCCTCTGTCACAGCGATGTTATACTTCACTTTGTGGCATTTGATGGTGAATCATGAGGTCAGAAACCAGCTAGGGAGCTGTATTTTTGCACATTGTGATTTTGCACATCTGTGTAGCAGACACACCTCTACTCAGCATGAGAAGCTCAGCCCTGGAAGATATAACCAGCAATTCCACTGATTTTCCCTCATTGCAGGTCTCTGATCAAGGCCTAGAGAGCTTGGTATGAAGCAAAAGCATTCTTCTCTATGGTTTCATCTTTCCTGGGAAAGTTATCAGAAAATAGCAAGCAGAGACAGAAATAAATAAATATGAAAGGAACATCAGGCTCATCAAACACCACAAATTTTCAGCTCTGGGAACATGCATGGAAGGGAGCTGGTCAAGAGCAGTCACTTCCATCCCCAAGCGAGCACCATTGCCAACACATTTATTATGCAGTTGCATGTGTACAGCACTGTACACATGTTTGATCACTTTCACTCACAAATGTGGCTGGACACCTCATGATGGAGCAGAGTCCCAGCTAGCCCAAAGGGTGCCAGGCACGCATTCCTTAACCCTGGGAAAAACAACGAAGCTGTTGCTTTAAACCATAGCAGCAATCTTGTTCAGTGTTAGACCATGGGCAAGAGCTCATTTCATATGTGAGGACAAGCAGGGAGCTGTGTCTAAATATTCTGAAAATGTATTCATTTACTTGAAAATAAAAGCTCTGGTTCAGTTTACACAATGTAATAAATGGTTGGTTGTCATATTACCTAGGCTGAAAAAGTCTGCATCTCTTTCTGGGAAAGCAATGGGAAAAATGTAAAAAATTTAATGTTTCAAGTACAAAAACAAAGTCAAAACCTTCTCACAGATTGTGATTGGGAAGCATATTAACTGGTGGTGCTTAGCTATTTGTAAGTGCTTAGTACCAAACTTCCATTAACTTCAATTATATGACTGTTTCCTGTGGGAATTGGACTTCTGTTCTTTGGGGTTTGGGTTTTTGGTTTTTTTTTTGAGGGATTGGCCTATATTTCTTGTAGTTTTTGGTTTGGGTATTCTTGCTGCTGCTTACCAGAAGTAGCTGGGAGGATTTATGCAACTTCAGTAAAAATCAAAAGTTGAAAATGACAGAGAAGTCTCAGTGACATGTCAGGGCCTAGTTCCCATTGCTTTCCAGAGGAAACAGCAGGTCACATGCCTTTGTTGACTTTTTATGCTTAGCCTATGCTGTTGCTTTTTATTAGATAGATGAGAATCATAGAGCAAACCATCCTGGTCAGAAAACATCAAGTTCAAAGGCCAGTATCAGCTGATTTAAGCTTTCCTTTCTTCTACTTTTTAATCCCATTTGCATGCCTTCTGTCATTAAAAATTACAGCAGCACAGATCCTTTTTTTGGAGAAGAGTCTGAAGGAGAGGCCAACCCTTACTGTGCACTCTAAAGTGGTGAAAAAATCTTGGTGATCACTGAATGCAGCAGTTTTAGAGCAGATTCATCATCACAGCATTTAGTAGAACAAGGTTTCCATTCGGTGTGACATCATTCTTCTAAATAATCTGCTTTTTGTGTCCATCACGGACGGGACGTAAGTGGGTACAAATCATTGCAAGAGAGATTTGTACCTGATTTTAAGAAAACATTTACAATGGTGTAGTTGGTGATGCACTGGCATGGATTGTTGGGCAGGATGGTGGTGGAAATTCCCGGCCCTGAAGGGTTTTAAAAATGAGTTTGTCTAAGGCCAGTGAGGAATAATATAATTTTGTGAGTTATGTGAGTCTTACCAGCCATCTCCTCTTATTAATGAGCTTTTCAGAAATAAACCAAGTGGTCTGTGCAACTATGCAAGGAAGGATTCAGGACCTTTGAGGGAGGATGAGCAAGCTCTAATCACCAGACAACAAATCCTCCCAGCCTCAAGTCCTTCCAGCATCTTCCAGCATCTTCAGAGCCGAGCTCCCAGTGCTGCAGGAGCAGACACAGAAGCCAGACTGCTGCAGTTTGTGCAGAGGGCCCAGGGATCTGCCCCCTGCACTGCCCACGTGTGTTCGCAGCACCACTGCTGGAGTTCTCACTGGGTCCAGACCCAGCAATGTCCCTGTCTTAACAGTAATGCATGTATTTTGTGCACTTAAGGAACAAAAACGTACTTTCAGTCTAGACAGTGCCCACAGCTTCCTAACAGCCTCCTCTCATGTTGGGTCTGGACTCACTCCTAAGAGGAAGAGTGTGTGGAGACTGCAGATTCCTATCTCAGTCCAAGCACGTGTACACAAACATGCTTAAAGGAAGTTTGCAGCTGGACTATTGGACTAACCCTGACTCCAAGCCTATGGCATGGGGTCCCTAGGCAAGAAAATTGCTGAGAGGTTGCAAGTGAAGTGTGTTTATGTGGTAGGAAGGCACTCATTGTGTGCTTCTGCAGAGAAATACAGGCTATGTCCTGAGAACACAAGTTTATCTTCTTTTTAAAACAGCCCCAGGACTGTAAAAGTTGTTCAAAAATTAGATAGGCAATGTCTGGTCAAAGTGCTGTCTGGAGAAAGGGCAGGTGTTTATTCTTATGGGACCTCTTCATGTCCCAGGGCATCTGAATATTTAAAGGGATCATTTGTATGTGACGGGGGTAAAGAAGGGTCAGGGCCACATTGTTCTTTGCTCTCTTTGTTTGTTAGAACAAAGCAAGGAGTCAAATTTGAATTCACAGTGGAAGGACAGCCAAACTTCGTGCTTGGAAACCTGTTTGCATTTGTAACTAGCATAGTGTTAATTAAGTTAAAATGGATTCACAAGCATATTTTCAGCGCTGGTTTGTTTTTCTCTAAAACTTTGTTTCAAGGACAGGAGGGAAAGACAGTCCTTTTGTTGTGCATGTGACAATTTAAGCACAGTTACTTAACACTCCAATCTTCTCTGTGTGCATGGTGCAAATCACAGAAAGACAATTTGCAGAGTTTTGCTATAGTTCTCATAGTAACCATACTTTGGCCTTGATTTTTCACAATAAGTTGTAGAAGGGGGAAAATAAGATAATTACAATGTCAGTTCAGTTTGGGGTTTAGATAATTTTAAATGTGTGATTCCTATGAACAATAGCTCCAAATGGCAACTGAGCCTAAATTCTGTGTTATCTCATTTGTATTCAGCATCACCACTACAGCTCTCAATTGAAGCTTCTCATATAAACTGCCCATGTGAACAAAGCATTTTACAGTCTCTGTATTTCTGGGTCAATCTGTATCGAGTCAGTTCAGTGATACACACACAGAACAGATTTTCTGCCTTGTTCTTTGCTTCCAGTCTGTTGCTTGCAAGGCCAAGAGATACACGAAGCACATTTGACTTCAATCTGGGAGATGCACAATAAGTTCATTTCCATTGTAAAGTCATTTTCCAAAACAGAGCTGAACCTGATAAAAAAAAACCCCAACATATAGTTACTGAAAAAGAAGGAGGAGGAGGGCTATGTATCATCACAGGACTTGTACTGCTCTGAAGTGTTTGCAACAAAAGCCAAGGCTCACACAGCAGGTCAGAGAGGGGATGTCTGGACACATTGTCCTGCTTGTCACTAAAGCTGCAGGACCTGGCCTGTGGGAAGGGACAGCGCCTTCTGCCCCTTGCCGAGTCTCCAAATCAGGTGGAGAAGGGATGTCCCCATGCTTAATAAGGAGAGAAAGTCCCTTGTGCCACGAATGCAAGAGCCAAGAGCAGGGATTGTGAGCATTTGCCATTTCTACAGTAAGGACCTGGCCTCTGGGAGCAGCAGTGTCCTCCTGATCTGAAGGGGCTGAGGAATGGGTGGGAACCACCAGCTGTACCCTGCTACTCCCAGGCTCACTGTCTGCTGAAGCAAAAAAAGATGTCTGGAAAATATGTTGAATTCAGTTATCTGTAATCATAGTTGTGGAAGTGTGACTACTGCAGCCATTATGGTTTTGAAAGCTTTAAAATGCTTTAGGCCATATTATTTGGTATGTTTCATTATTTACTCTCTTTTAATTATGTCAGTAGTGGCTTAATCTATCACCTGGTGATGTTTTCTTGCATGACAGAATCTGACCACTAAGATTTTCTTTGTGCCTATTATTACAGCTTTGAAGTTCTGAATTCAATTAACTCTTTTTTTTCCTAGAGGATCTCTTTTGGTTGTTTTTTGTTTGTTTGGTTTTGTTTTGTTTGCTTATTTCAGTCCAAGTGAATGTAACTAAAACATTAAACTTTGACTTGGACAAAAGAAGACAGGAGAAATGAGATCTCATGTAACCCCTTTGTTTCTCTGTGAAAGCAAGGCAATATTTCTTCCTATGATTTCAAAACTTGCCTAAAATTTGAAGAAATCTTTGTCAAATAAAGGATGTTCTTTGATCTCCAAATAGAACATGCAGCTATGATTTTCCAAAGTTGGAGGCAGGCCCCCACGAACTGCTAAATGTGATGGTATCAAGTACTGTGGCTCTGCTGTCACTTTCTGTGTTTACTCACAGTGTGCCCTAAAGTTGACATTAGACCAGTTTTCTTTTATATTGCCTATTTGTAGAAGTGAAAACCACCTCCTTGGTGACAAGACCCCCTGTTGAGGACTGTGTGAAAATAAAGAGGTTGAATGGAAGACTAGAAATGAATCTTGCTTCTAAGAGCTGGGGTTTGGGGATGAAGTTTTTTTGAATTTTGTATGAGTTTCAGATGCAAACTGATGGAGTTCATGTGGTGGCAAGCACTGCTGAATCAGGAGAAGCTCAGATGTAGAAATATCCCTTTAAGTTTTGGATCTTTGTCCTTATGGGAACAGGAGACACAAGTAGTGTGATGAAACACAGTGTGATTTGCTGTGGGTTCTGATAGATTTCCAGTAACCCGTCTGTGCTCAGTGGTGCCTCTCCTGAGAAATTTCAGAGGCTGAACCTCCCAGCCTATGGGCATGGCTCTGCTGCCCCACTTGTCTAATGGAGAGGTGCTAATAACTGTGAAAAATGTCTTTTAAAATTATTTACGAAGAAGTGTATTGAGCGACTAGGGAAATCAAGGACGATCACCACATGACTCACTCTCTGTGACGTTTTCACTGAACAAAACACTTCTGAAAGCCAGTTTTACTTGGCACCCTACAAAAACATTCAGTTTAGCCATTCTGCATTTGCAGGGTGCTTCTAGTGCTGAGGTTCTATGCCTTAACTCTTAATGTGGTTGATATCATCAATCTAGTCTGAAAATAGGTGAAGGTGTTTGTAGAGGAAAGCAGAACCATTAGAACAAATTCTTAGGATCTGTCACCATTCTGTATGTCTCACTTAATTAACTTTTTTTTGCAAGCAGTTTTTCCAGGAGCAATATTTCAATGACAGCTCTGTTCCCAGGAAGCATATAGACATAATTACCAATGTGTGAAGAAATGATTTCATTTATTCAATTGCTTGCATTTGGTAGAGCATTACCAGAGAGGCAGCGCAGAAGAGGAAGACAGAAGAAAATCATGCAAAGGTTGATTTCAAAGAGAAGTTAATAGAATTATTCTGATTTGACCTGGGCTTTTTTCTCATTGACTGCCTATGGAATTAAGGCTGGAAGGCCAGATTATTTAATGATGTTTCTGCATTTGGCTACTGTGAATACCCAGCAAGAGAAGAATATGAAAAACTGCATGCTGCTTCAGCCAATATGGAAAGCTCCTATTAACCTTAAAGACAATCTGTATTGTAACAGACATCTCTTTTCCTTATTGTAGCTTAACATCAAGATTGAAAAAAGGGGCAGTGGAGATGCAGTAAAACACAAAGTAAGCCTGTTTGCAATCATGCTTGAGCATCTTTGACAAAACGGAGGCAGATCCATGATCTTGCATCTCCATTCTACATCACATACATTCCATAGCCTAGGAAGGAGGCAAGCTGACAATGGGGCTTCAAAAATTATTATTTTAGTTTTGCAGGAGGTGACCACTGACTTGGAAGTTGAAATGTACATTTGAAAGAAACAAGGAAAACCAAGGTTTCCTGTGATAGCCATTTCCCTGGAACTTTTCGGAAGGAGAAAGGAAACATGGTTTTGAAATCACCTCCATCATGGATTTCCATCAAAAGGCTAAGTGCTGACAGGATGTTGGGGCCTCTAATGACACCATTTGGTCACTGATTATTTGTAGGTTGGGGCTTAGTGGGTGGCATCGAGCTCTTTGTGAACTTTTTCATCTTCTTGTTGTTTTTGGCTGTTTTCTTCTTTTTTTCTTTTCTTCTTTCTTTTTTTTCTCCTGTCCCCTGGAGTGGCCGGGAAAGGGTGGTGGTGGGAGGACACAGCATTCACAGCTAGCCTGAGACACAAGCCAGTTTATTTACTCAAACAACAAACATCCAGCATGCCAGGAGAGCAGTGGCAGAGGGCAGTTCCTGAATGGGATGAGACAGTATGTCTTCTAAAGCGCCCACCCACGTTGCCTGAAAGGGTTTAGCAGCGCTGTCTCCTTGTGAGGAAATAGCAGCTTGTGTGTTCAGAAACGTCACAGGCAACCCAGCAATGTGTGTGATGAGAGGATCTCACAAGCTGTCTGAAAATGACCAGAGGCAAAACTCTGCTTATTTTCCCTTTATTTCCTTCACAGCTCTGCATACCCATCCCCCGGCCCTCTTTTTGGGGCTGTCATTCTTCTCATCATCCTGCGTGCAGCTGGCATTTAGCAGCAGAGCACATTCTCCATCAGATGGACGGAGAAGGGGGTTATATAAACAAACAGAACAACAAGAACATTTCTAGGAGCAACATCAAACCTGACCTTTTGTTTTATGGCAAAAAGTAACGAAGATGTTCTTGGGAAAACAGCTTAACTGAGAGAGAAAAAACACGAACCCTTGAACTGTTGTGTGTGTGAGGAGCTGACCAAGCAGTGATTTGCTTTCTTACCAGGACTCTGAACTCTGCTGGACTATAAAAATGTACATGGTTGCTGTCATTCCATAAAGCTTGGTAACCTCAGAACTCAGCTGAAATGAAGCAAAACAAACCTTTTGCTATGTGTTGTTTTTTCTAGCAGTCCTGGAGTTGGATTTTTGCTGACAACTCCTCAGCATGGCAATATGTGACACCAGTGCTCTGTGATCACTGCTGCTCTCCTGCTGCTTTTCCAGATTGAGGCAAAGGTGTTGACTTTGACCTACAAAGCCCTTGATGGCTTTGGACTTTCCTACTAGATTTTCTCTCTCTGAAAGCTGTGACCAACAGAGGGGTCCCAGATGCTGTGTTTAAAAGAGAGCTATGAGACAGGTTTCTCTTTAAGGATGCCTTGTGGATGGCATAAACTCTTCCATACGCACTCCAAAATATTCTCATGTGAAAGGTTTGCATCAGAGCAAGTAATTTCCTCTGGCTTTTGTCAAAATTCTAATGTACCCTTGAAAGACTACCAGGGAATCCCAAGATTTCATCCTTGATCTTCTAAATGCCAGCTCAGAAACACTGTTATAGGGTTTTTAAAATACTTGGACACTGGTAGTGCACTACTTTCCTTCAGTTTTGATGGCATTTGAGAAGTTCCTTACTTCAGTTAAAGGGAATAAAATTAATTTCATCTTAATTCAGGTGTTTAAAATTTTATTTCAATATTTATTATCTAATTAATGAGTACTTACCACTTAATACTGAAGCACCTAGGCTTCAGTTAATATGAACTGTTAGACTGGACTTCATCAGCAGTCAGTGGTGAGGATTTTTTTAGCTCTCTAGACACTGCCATGGATTAAAGGACCCATGCTTTAGAACTTCCCTTCCTCTTCACTGATTAGAGAAAGTCAGTGAATACTCATTTGCATCTGAAGCTCAGTTATCTAAAACCACTTAAATAGGTAAATGTCAAATGGTGGTCACATCAAAACTGGGGTTTTTTCATTCCTTTTAACTAAAATTACAATTCTGTAATGCATATTCCTTCCCAAACTGTTTATGACTTCTTACTAGCACTGAGTTCTTTTCATCCACAACTCTTAGGCTGGGATCAACAACAGTGGTTAGCTCTACCCACATGGCATCTAGATAACTTTCTGGATTTGGACTTTACTATCCTAAATTATAGTGTATCTCATCCACTCTTGTCTGGCTACCATTAGCATTATACAAAATCATATGCAGACATCCCCTTCTAAAAAACTAAAGCTCATCCTCAAAATATACACAGAAGCAGCACCCATTTGCACTCCACCTTTTTAGGAGATTTGTGAAATCATGTTCTAAAGTAGTCTAAGAGTACACCTCACTGACTTCCCTGAGAAGGGCACTTCTCTCCCTGCTTTTCCCACAAAACACTGTAGCAAGCTTGTAAATACTTGGTACATCTGCAACAAACCTCACAGATAATTCATTCAACACTCACAGTTTAATGGTGGAAGAATGATGCATTTGGCCTGATTTCTGTGTCTATGCACACCTGCAGTTGTGGACCTGTGTCCTTACATGTGAGAAGGACAACTCTGAACAAATTAGATTAAATTATTTAAATAAATAGGAAAGCTAATCTCTAGAACTAGGCACAGACAGAGCTGATTTTCAGCACTCTGATGAGGCCATCAAATCACACAAGCATATGATAATTTGTGAAACCACACGGTGCCTATCACATCCACAGAAGTCTCTGGCTGAATGAAACTGGTCAAAAAACTATTCTGCTTCTTCCATCTAGCTCTTCCAGAAGACAACTTGAAATTGTCCTTCCTTTCCATGTGAGCCATAAAAGGTCTCTTCTGGTAAAACTGAGGTTTATCAGCAGACAGAATGTCACTTGGCCATGTCACTAAACACCATTTCATAGATTGTTACCTGTGCTAGAGCTCATAGCTCATGCGTGGTTTTACCATTTATCAACTTTCCTGTTTGCAGTCTCCATGCTGATCATACACATAACAAAACTATCTGCCTAAGAGGTGTAACCCTGCATTCCTCCCTACACACACCCCTGTGTATTGAGAGATGCAACCTCAACTAATAGACAATTTTGAGTTTGTGCTTCCTCTGTTGCTGTTTGCTGTGTGTGGATACAATCTCATACAGCACCACTGAAGAACCAAGTTATTGCTAAATGCCGTTTTAATAAAAGGGCAAGAGCATTTATAAACATTGCTACATTGTTTGGGGTCTCTGGAAACATTTGCCCCACCATTACACCATGCAGACAGTCATATGCTTAATGATCATGCTTGAATGCTCGATGGCTGTGCTTGAACTTGGACTACAGTAAATATGTGCTTCAGTGTTTTGTTAATAAACTGTAGCACAGCCAATACTTGGTGTAATTTTAACTGGAGAATCACACTGTCCCTGAAAAAATAAGAAGGAGAGGCTAGTCCAGGTTTTTAAACAGACCTTTCTACTGTACTGTACTACCCAAGGGAGAAGAAACATTCCCATAATGGCCAAAACTGAACAATGACCTTTGGGCATATGTTTTAACTAGCAAATTATGGCTCATTTCGAAGTGACCAGTAGGAATCACTTTTTCTTACAAGCTTCAAGTGAATAGCAAACCTCTAAGCTCGTGCCAGCAGTGGCACAAGCTTTTGTTGTGCCAAGAGTGCCGACCCTTCACCAACACCTGTCCTCCAGGAGGAAAGAGGTAGGAAGCCTGTGTGAGTTAGTGGGCAGTGGTGGGTGTTTGGTCAAAGGCTGGACTTGGTGATCTTGGAGGTTTTTTCCAACCATGGAAAAGACTCTATAGTTCTGACACTCAAAATTTGTTTACAGTTAATTAAACATCTGCCTTCTGCCCACACCGAGACAGAGCTTTATGGAAAATGTTTTGTGAACTAGCATTTGTCTCCAAAGTTTCTCTGAGTGTTTTTTGGTACAGGTCCACAGTGGACCTCTGTGTTTCATCTCAGTTTGTGAGATAATATTTTACCTAAATATTATTATTATCAGCCCAAATTACCTAAAGTACATGATGTGTTTTGGAGCTAGCATGGAAAATCTTGACTTCAAAACAGTAGAGCAGTTACAGACATAAATGATGAACAGCTCCCCCACATAGTAAGGATACTCCTAATACCTTAATCCTAAAATATATAGAAGAAAATGAAGAAACATGGTAATAATATATACAAACTGTCACTCAAGCATGCGAATATATTAATGTAATTATGACCCACCAGCTCTCATTCTGAATATTTTAGTGTGGTGGGAAGTCTGCTGAAAACTTTGTGGAATGCAGATACATTCCAGTCATCCAAGTAGCTCCAGGGCAGTCCAAGAGTTGAGATTTCAAATAAATTCATGTAGTCCCTGAGTTTTAGAACTGAAGGATGTGTCTGACATGTGGATAATCTAAAATTTGTTTATGCAAAAGCTGACTCATCTGAGATTACCAGAATCCTGTGTTTGGACTATCTCTATTATGGATTTACAGTGTTATCAAATCAGATTCTCAAAGTCAGAGATACAATCCACTCATACCAACTATTTGCCAGAAGAGAAAGAGGCAGTTTTCTGCTGAGAAATGTACCACTTGTATTGATTTTGCATCTGGACTGCAAGTTTTGGGCAGACACTGGCTATCATTGGCTTCACTGCAATTCTCAGACCAATTATTACACATGAAAATTCTCCAAAGAGGGGACCACAGTATTGTAAGTGATGCAGGATTATTTTTTTCCCCCCCAGGGAATTATTACATCAAAGGAATAAATAAATTGTAAGAATATACTCCCATAGCCTAAAAAACATTAAATCTAAATAATCTAGAAATAAGTGCAGTTACAGAGAGAGGGACTGTGCTTTATTAATTTGGACTTAGTTTTTATAATATTTCCTTTGTAAAAGTGAGCTGGAATTCATGTTGAATTGTTTTAGTCATACAGAAAAAAGCAAAAGTTTTATTTGACATCCTAAATAAAAAATTGAGAACTTTGGTTTCACATTTTGAAGTGACATGCTGTTTAGAAATGTATCCATCTTTATTTTACAAGACCGAAAAATCTCTGAATGAAACTCTGCATTGCAGGTTAAACAAAATGCCTCATGCATTCTCTCCAACAACTGTTTTACAACTTCCTGGTTTGTCTGTGGTTGAAAATGCAACTTATCCTCCCTGTAAAATTTAGGGAGATGCAGTTATTTAATGAAATCTGAAATTTTTTCTCAGGGACACATCCTTTCACAGCACTGCAGCAGTGATGAATGCAAGGCACAGCAGGATGACAATGAACCTCCAACAGCACTCTTGGCAAGAGACAAGAGCCTGAGGTACCCAATCCAGGGCAGATGCCCTTTCAATTGGAGAAAGCAAAGCAACTGATGAACTTGAGCTACATGAAAAGTAAATGTGTTCAGTCTCCACTGTATTTGTAATTTATTGACCTGAAGATAAGGGGAACAGAATTGGGACTAAAAGAATTTATATTGTCTTTATTTTCTGGTGAAACAAGCACAAGAAATTCAATAGGCTGTGTTTTAATTTGTCATAGTGTTCATGAGATAAATAAATATCACTGATATTAATCACCACCTGGGACTGCAAAACACTTGTCAGATTCTGGAAGCTCAGATAGTCCTCTTTTATATTGCTAATTTACTGCAAAACCATTTGCAGGTTTAATAAGTTGGACTTCTGTCTACATCTCAATTAAAAATACTGTAAAAGGCAATGCCTCCCCCCACAAACTGCTTTAAAAAATTATCTCTTATGTGTCCTAATAGACACAATAACAGAAGCCTGTGAAAAATGTGACAAAATTGTACACCGGAACAGAACATATTGAACAGCTGCTAAACCTATAGAAGTCACACTGTTTCCTGCACTGGCTGTTTGAGCATCTGATCTTATTGGAGCCAAGATGATTTGGATCAGCTTAGAGAGGAACTATTAACTGAAGAGACCTTTATATGGAAAACCATTGTTCCATTAAATTTTATGACTTCACAGCTATTAAACTAGAGAAATTTAACAGAGAAAATTTCCTTCGAGGTTTCTTTATGAAGTGAGTATGCTGAGTTCCCCATTTCTTCACAGATTAGGCTCTGTTCTTAGAAGATCTCTCATCTTTCATCTACTGGAAAAAACAAAAAGCATGGCCTGGGTTTAGCAGTAGAAGCCCCTCCTTATGAATGAACTTCACCCACATGGAAGGAGGAGCAAGAATTGTCAGCAATTCTACTGTTAATGTTGTGATGGATTTTAGAGAAGCCTGCTGGAGGTGACCAGAGTTTCTCCTTTGGCTAACAATTGCATTATCAGGAAAGCCCTCCCTACTGGCCACAACATTTGCCATCAAGAAGTTTCCCTTTAGTAAGTGTCATTCCAACAGCAGCATGGAAGGAGCAGCTAATGACTACCATGCCACCTAAAGTCTTGTCCTGCATGGCACTCACTTGTTCAGAGGTGAAGGATCTTTCACCAGGAACAAAAGAGGGGAGAAGATATGGCCTATCAAAACACATTGTCACACGTGTGCATGTGCTCTTGTGACTCACCCCTCTGCTGAAGAAAAATCTGTGGCAGGGATTTCATCAGTGGCTTGCTCCCAGGGGACAATACAGCAGTTAAATCTGCACAATACCACATGCATAATAGCACTCATTCAGTTTTTCTGGTGCAGCCATGTTAGACCTGGGTACAAGGAGGGAGGAGCAGATAGCAAAATATGTAGACTTCAAAAGTACCCTTACATGACATTCCAAAGTCATATTAAAATCCATTGTAATCCTCCTTGTCAGGATTTCTGCCAGACCATCACTCATGGTCTTTATTACCCATTCTTGTAAACCTGGAGAATTATGTTTCATTTCTTGCTAGATGTTAAATGTCATTTCTAAAATGCTGATGTATGTCAGGACCCACCCAGGACACCATCTCATAAGAAACTGCAGTGTAACATTTTATTATACCTTCAAAATATATCTGAATTGAGAACAAAGCTATTATGCTTCTACAAGCATAAGTGTGTTCTGAACTACCATGTTACAGTGTCACTGATTGTTCTTAGTCCTTTCCTGATACGAGAGGATTTGGCCTGATTATATGTCCTTTATGCTTCAATCTGTTCCTTTGGCATTTTCTCTGACTCAAGGAAACATCATATTAATTAGAGCAAGTCAAGTTCAATGCAGAGGACATGAGTGAACCCAACAAAGTGAAGACCCTTTTAATATATTTTAATATCCTAAAGCTTCACACTTTGTAAATTGTGTCATTGGAGGGTTTATTCTTCCCATTTTTCCCAGTGTTTGGACTTGATAGCAAAAGCCATCAAAAGAAAAAAGCTGCATCTTGAAAGGGAGCTATTGCTCCCCGTGTGGTAGTGCACTCTCACAAGTACAAATTTATGTCAGTGCACCACACAGACTGCTGGGGATAGGGGGAGTGCAGCTAGAAACACACCTTGGGATAAATGCCATTTAGCTGTTTTGAAGATAAATGCCTTCTGTTTTGAAGCACAATGCAGAGTCTTGTCTTGACAAGATTGCAGAGAAACAACAGGTCCATTGGATTTTTCTTTTTGCCTTTTTTTTTTTTTAGATCATACATGTATTTAGAGTAACACCATAGGAAATATAAGAAAAAGCCAAGAGCTGATTTCCTTTTCCTGGCATTTGAAGTTCTGTGATCTACCAGCAAAGTGGAAATCTCAGAGCAATCCACCTGCAAAGCCCTGGCATTGTGCTGTGTGGGGAAACTCCCTAACACTGCTGAGTGGGGAGCAGTGGCAGCTACAGAATCTTTCCTGCACACTTGCACTAGATCTGCAGTTGCAGCTCATGCCAGCTTGAATTTTGAATGTGAAAGTGTGATAGGTACTGCCACGGTTATTGTGCTTGGTGTGTCTAAAAAGAAAAAGGCATTTCCTTGGGGGACAGCAGCACAGTGCCACGTGCTTCAAGCAGACAACTTGGGCTGCTGCAGTGTCATCTCACTTTTGTAAAGGGAGGGAGGCTGCTTTATTTTGATCATTTATGACTTCATTCTTCCCATTTTAAGACACTTTTGGTTTATGTTGTGACTGCTTTTAAAAGGGAGTATGAGTTTTACAACTTAACAGAGTGCTGGAAACATTAATGGTGCCACAGACATAAGCGAGGTATATTGGCCCTGCAGCTTGTTATGAAATCAAAGGTACTACTACAGCAGCAGTGAATAGATGACTTCCAAAGATTAGCAGTCCAGCTTGCCCTTCAGTGTTGTTGTCTAAGGGCTCAACACATATTTGATGATCATATATTTTACCCAGCAATATTTCTTTAATCAGACTAAAATAATTGTCACAATTCTAAAGCTATACAGACCAATACTGAATTTTTAAAATAAGTGATGGGAGAAAGGCAAATGTGTAAGAATTGCAGCACCACTATGTCCAGGCACATGAGAATATTTACTACTTTAAAACAGCTGAAAATAATAGTGAATATGCAAGTTGTGTACATGAAAAATACTGTGTCTACTTGGTAATAAAAACCAAAGAGCATTATAAACGACCAGATAGCCTCAGAGCATTTGCGTCATGCATGTGTGTCTGTGTGGAGAGATACAACATATGTTTCACACATACTTTATTTACATGAATGCTAAAATGTCCAGTGCCTCCAGAAGAGGAAAAGGACTAATATGGCCCTGAGAGTGCTTGGGGTTATCCCAGTGTAACTCTGACCTCCAAGCTTAGGTGTAGCTTTCCCTACATGGATGCTCCACAGGGTGCTGCTGGAACATTAGGAAGTCACCCCAGCAGGGTGAAGGCAGCTTACCAGTGCCTAGAGGAACTCTGCTTGCCTCCTGGATTATATTGCCACATTCAACATAGAAAGTAGCTTCTGAAGGTGAAATTAGCTGAATTCCACTTTTGTGTACACAGGCTGTGCATCTTTGGCCAGGTAGCTGGCTGCTACATAACTTGATGACTGGTGGAACTAGGGGCAACACCTCATCCCTAGAGGACTTGACCTGATGTGTCACCTCACATCAACACCTCATCCCTAGAGGACCTGACCTGATGTGTCACCTCACATCAAATGACGTGGCACACTTTCACATTGCTCGAGGCCAGGCTCAGCAGCACAGCTTTTGAGTACCAGAGACAAAGAGCAATTCTGTAAGAAAGAGGATGAGTGAAGCTCCGCACAGTTGCTGTTCCCAGAGAGAGGCAGGCAGCCATGCTCAGATCAGAAGGGAAGAATCTCAAATCCTTTAAGAGGTTGTGCTCTGCACTGCTTCGCTGGGGAGGTAATAAACATCCTACAACAGAAATTAAGATTTCATGAGAAGATGGTTGATGAAGAAAAATGAGAAAGCCAAATGCATGTGGAGGAACAGCTTTAAGGGAGGAAATTGCCGTCTCCAGCACAGACATGGATGCACTAGCTGGATGTGCTACAGCATCAAATAGAGTGTGAAAATGCACTGAAAAAGCAATTGTCACTTTCTTGCTGTGTTTGTGAGCACTTCCAACATATCAGATGTATCAGACAGTGCTGGGCGGCCCTTCTCTTGTGCAATATTTAGAAAATTACTCCACATTTAAGTGGGATTTAGAATATGTCCACTGCTGGAATTACATGGCACCTGAGGAGCCAGAGGCTGTCTCTACAGAGTTGTTAAGCAGCTGTTAAGAAAAGAGAACCTCTTGCTGATATTAAGCAAAAGTTTGCAACTAGATTAGAGAATACATAAAAGCATTATATCTAAAAATTAAAACAAAATTTTAAAAATGCATTGATTTTCATTTTTACCGTGAAGTTTGTTACATTACAGAATGTAAAAGAAAGATGAGATGGCTGTGAGTGTGTCCTCAAAAACTCCAAAAGCAACATCTGAAATTTTCAAATAAGAACCAAGTATCTGTGATTGTTGCTCACAAGAATATGAATGTTGTGTTGATGTAGCTGTGATACAACATACAAGGATAAAAGTAGACAGTGTTTTTGAGGAGAGGCAATATTTTTTATTACATTAGAACCTGAAGGAGGGCATATGTGTCTGTCAGATTTCCTGTTTTATCCAAATATGAAACTCAATCTAACAAAGGACTATCTTTCCTGACAAATCTTGATTTAATCTTCTTAAATCATGAAGTTTACTTTCTTTTTGCCAGACTTGCTTACACTTAGGAAAAAGAAAATTAAAAAGTTGTTGTGTGCAACATCAATACTCTCTCAACAGGCAGGGGGAAGGGAGGGCATCAAGGAGAGAGGATATTCTTCTGCTGTGACATCTTTTTCTCCTAACAAACCATCACAAGTAATTTACTAGTAATGGATTTTTCTGGGCTGAAACTGCTAGAAACAAACTAAAACAATAGGTTCAGAGTACAGCATGTTGTTCATGTGCTTGCCATATGCCTATGTTGCAAGCACAGCCAGACCCACACAGTTATTCAATATTGAAAGAATATTATTCAACTTTTACTGAAATTCTCTGTGATTTCATCAGTAAAATTGGTTTCTGTAATCCAGACGGGATCAGTGACATAGTTTAGTAATAGAGGCAACTCTGAAAATTAAGGTGATTATCAATGTATGGGCCACCCACTCTGTGCCATTGGTTGGAATCCAATCCATTGGAAGCCAAAGAGAACAGGAAGAGAAACTGGCATCTACTGTGTATCAGCAGCAGAGATATTTTGTTACTTTATTTATTGATCTATTTCTTGATTTATGATGTGGGAGGAGCTTTGGGAGAAGAAAGCTGCCTTTTAAAGCCTGGATCTGTAAAATCAGCATGTGTAGATAGTTAGACAATGTTCTGCAAGCATTTGTCTCAGACACCAAGAGCTTCTGCTGGTTTTCTTTTGGTAGGGAATTAATCCTTAAACATTCTTGTTTTCAAAACTATTCCTGCACTGAAGAATAGGGCAGAGTGTGCTTTGCTTATCCATTCTGAGCAACTCACATTGGGTGCAAGTGGTTAAGTGTGATATGCATACAGCCTCATACAATATACATATAATCCTCAGAAGCTTTTAGTCATTGCAGTCTGCAGAACTTCCTTACAAAAAATTCTCAGGCTTTAATTAAAACTGTGGGCTGTGGGCTGTACTACATTATCTTGCAAGAAAATAGCCCCAGAAGATAAACTGAAATACATAAATTTTAAATTCAGGTGCAGCAGGGACCACATAATCCCCAGCTCATTCCCATTATGTGACTGAAGTCATATTCACTTCACACTCCAAAATTATAGAGAAGGAGGGAGAAAAAATGGGATTGGTGTTGGTTTTGCCCCCTGATGGGCACACATTTCAAGCCAGGTAGCAGCAAGGAGTTTTAGGACCCTTAGGAATAAGAGTGAGCTGCTAGAATGGCTCCACAAGCCTGCAGACTTGTGGAGAAGCAATGGGACAGGTAGAATCAGACATATTGGAAAGGTTTATAGATTTTCATTGCTTTTGTAGCACAGATGGCAAAATGAAATTACTTACCTGTTGCTGCTTTCTCAATTTCCCCTCTACAGAAACTCCTTCCACTTGGCTTTGGGCATTAGACATTTGCCTCACAAGCTGATTTCCATCTTCATGGACATCTTGTTCTCTCCTAGGTCTTTATTCTAGTACCTCAGCTGTGACACATTCCTAGTCTTTCAGTCTGCAGCTGTCCTCCTTTGGTTGTCTCACTGGAGGTTATGTCCAGAACCCACACCTTGCAGACAATTCTCCAACCTTCTTTGGCCACCAGGGCCACTTCTCCTGTAAATCTCACATCCCTTTCCCTAAACAGCTCATCTCTAGGTTTCTTTCTTCTCCACTTCCTAGCATGCACATCTTTCTTCATCAAAAGGTTTTCTTTCCAGGTGACGCAGATATTCTGCCTCTGTAAAATACAGTAGAGAAGAGAGAAACAAGGTAAAGAATGGCCCTTGATTAAAGTCACAAAGTATTCAACTCTTGCTAGCAAAACTGGTTTCATTAATTTTCATCTTAAAGAGGCTTTAGTTTTCACAGATATTGGTCCCATCTAAGGAAGAAAACAAATTAAAGAAGTCAAGAAACAAATTCACTGCATGACCTATCTAGGTACCAGAGATCAGTGAAAGAATCAGACACAGACCAAGCTGCAGCAAGTCCTGGAGGAGCCCACTGAGATGAGCTGCTTTATTTGTTTAAGCTGAGTTGGGTTCTCCACTATAAAATATCAGGGAATCAATATTTATTTGTTTAAAACAGATATGCATTCAGATGAATTGAAAAAGCTGAAGTTACAAGTTATACTTGTCTCATAACTTTCACATAGGCTCAGAACTTCATTTACATTTTTAGAAAGTCAGCTCTGGATTCTACATTCAAGGTGATTTAGATTTAAGAATGCTTTAAAATGGTGCTGTGAAGTCTGTGTGTGACTGGCTGTGCTGTTGAGGGTGCCATGAAGCCTGGCTCCACGGCCTCTGTGGTTCCTGACCATGCCCAAAAAGCCTCCAGGCAACTTGCAGCTTCCAGTCTGCCAGACAACACCACTGTCTGGCTGCCAATGCTTAAATTCAGTTCCTTTCACAGCCTTCTTTTTTTTCTCCCACTCTTGCGTGCACACTCAAGTCCCTCTGTCACTGTGTGTGAGGGAGAATACCATTCCAATGATATCTGAAATATTTCCATCCTGTTTACTATAATCTTAAATCATCAGGGCTGCTCAGCACAGGCTGGAAAGTAAGGGGTGGAATGGATTAGAAAGAAGATGCAGGTGAAGACCTGAACTGGAATAAAAAGGGGGCATACATACCCAGTTATACTTTCTCACTAAGCCTTATTGTTCAAAGCTGAGATAAAACCAAAGGCAGACAAACTATGAAATCCAAGTGACAGATTAAAGCAGCCTTACATGCTGTAAACATTAGACAAGTACAACAATCTGTGTGTGTAACAAAAAGGGCAATATAAAACCTTTGATCAGCAAGAAGATATATAACATTCTTTTGTGTTCTTCAAAGGCAAAAAGATGTTTTATTTACCTAATGTCACTTATATAATTGTTTGCTCTACCAGAGCAAGATCCAGAAGTATTTCTGCTTGTGTGCAGCACAGTGAAAGATAAGAGCCCATAAAGCAGTCAGATGATCCGACTCCCAGCCATATGTTAGCCTGTGGGTAGGAACGGAACAACACAGGGGATTTAGACCAAAACTCTGCAAGCAGAGCAGACATAAACCAGAACCAGGTGTGCCCCATGGGCTGATCTCCTGTGGTGTTGATCCTTCTTCAATGCTGTGTTGACATCAGTGGGCTTTTGGTGTGAGCATGCCCAGTCAGGTGTTTCGGAAGTTATTAATGTGGATGGCACGCTGTTGAGAGGCGTACAGAAGGCAGGACTTTCTGCTGGATTGCCAGACCTTCCAGCTAAGAGTGGAGCTGAAACATGCTGTGGTCTGTGTATGGCTGAGGCAGAACAGAGATCACTGATGCCTTTATCTGGGTTTCACTGTGCTCTGTCTCAAGAAAAACTCCCTCGAAATCAGCATTTAATTTTTCTTTCATTTCTTCTTTAAAAAAACCCATGCAAACAAAAAATCCTCAGTATATGTCTTGGAGAGAGCAGCTGAATGAGTGTACGAAGCCTGCAACGCCATTAGAAGAAAAAAAACAGGGGAATAAAATAGCAGTCAAATTTTCCAGGGCTTCATTTTGTGGTCATAGTGCCCCCCAGAGGTACCTGCTCAGATAGCTGCGTGGCTCCCTCTAACTTTAGAGCGTTATTTAAACAGCAGCGTACATAAAACCTAAAGGTCTAATTTGTTCTCTCAGCCCTGAGTTGTTCTGCTTTTCATACAGTTTGGAGCGCTCCTAGCAATGCACCCTTGCTGTTCTCCACGCACAAGCTGGGCTTGCACGGCTGACTGTGTTTTGGTTACACACTCCCACTGCATGTCTCAGGGGTGAGGCCAACTCTTGGTTTGCTGCTTCCCAGGAGACAGTTTCAGGTGCCAGGCAGTGCTTTCCAGTATGACATAAGAAGGATAGTTCCTTATGTCAGCAGCACAAAGATGTTTCCCTCAACCTGCTCGCTTCCCTGCAGAGCACATCCTTGCTGTGCCTGGTCCAGGAGTGAGGCCAAGTTACACCTCATTCCCAGGCACTGGCTCGGCCATCCTACATAAGCATTTAAAATCTGGTATTTTGCTCTCATAGTTTCAATAATAGCACTTCAATATTCAGTAAGAATTGTCAGTTGGTCTGATTAACTGCAGTTGGGTCACTTCCCTGCAAAAAATTTGTGCTGTGTAAAAAAATCCTATTAGAACTGAATGTAGACAGATTACAATATGATAGTTTTCCTTGAAACACAATATCTGCTTTCAGCAGAAAATGTCTTGTTTCCTGCAGGTTCATTCCTTCTCAATAGGGATTGAGCCAAAGCCCACTGAGGTCGCTGGAAGCCTTTCTCCCGCTTACTTTCTGTGCTGACAGATCAGTACTTTCTGAAGCGCCTGCCCTGGACAGGAAGCAGCTATAATCCTAATATAAGCTGCATCTATTTTCTTCCAGAAGCCATTTAGGCTCTCCAATCTGTAGGGAAAGAACGACGTTTCCCAATACTCAGAGTATTATCATATTCTAAGCCATTAAACGGCAGCAATACTAACCAGCCTCCCTATGTCTGCAGTAAGTCTTCCAAAAAGGCGGCTTTGCATCTCAGTATCTTTGATGTGGGACAAACGTTCTTGTCTTCATGGAGAGACACTTTGATCCAGAGGTCTTAATAATCACAGACCCCCTACTGAGCCCTGTATCTGCATCAGTCCTCAGCCTAGATCACTCCCCTTCTATTGATCCAGGTGAAGCACTGGGGCCAGACACCTCCTCTCTCCTGCACCCAAAATAGGCTTTAATCTACGTCAAAACAGCTGCTTTTGACTTCTTCCTTTCCTTTGCCAAATATTTCTGCACAAATACATTTTTGTCATTGTTTCTTCCCACTATTTACTTCTACAGCAAATTTTAGGTGAATGTCTATTTGAAGATGGTGAAAAGAACTTTGATCTCAATTTAATTTTCACTGACCTGTTCAGTGAAGGTATTTCCCCAGCACAGACTCACACTGTGCTCACAACACAGCAAAGCCTGGTGGCAGGAGGATGTCTCCTCCCAGGTCACAGTTACAACAAAGTCTCTTGTGGTATTGAAACAGGCCTTTAGCATTTTAAACAGTAGCAACAATTGTTTTGCCACACAGATTTTCCAAAAAGTTCCCTGGGAATACCCTATATATTTTTAATTCATTCCTAGGGAGCAACAATCCTAGCTGCCTGGATAATTCAGGGTGATGCAAAATGCAACAGATCATCCTCCAGTAGATTTTATACTCTCCCCTTGAGCTAGCAAAGCTATCAAGATGTGATTTCATTGTGTAAAGCTGTGTTTGACCTTGCTCCCCACTCACTCACTCCTGAACCATTCAACTCAGAAGTTTGCAGAGTAGTGGAGGAAAGAGAAGGGGAGCGAAGAATGTAATAACCCTCTTGGGCCAGCTTCCTTTTTTGTGTATGTCTTCACCAAACAAGTAGCCAGGAGCACTAACCAGCTTTTTGTTTTTTTCATGTACCTTTCTTTTTGGCAGCAACAACAACAAAAACTCACAACCAGTCGACCTCCTAAAAAACACTCAGAGCCAAACCAAACTGGAAAAAACCCCAAACCAAAGCAAAAAAACCAAACCAAACCAAACCAACAAACAAACAAATAAAACCACAAAAACCAACCCCCCCCCCAAAAAAAAAAAAAAAAACCAAAAAAACAAAAACCCAACCAAACCCACTAAGATCAAAACCCCAAAACATTGTGGAGAGGAGAGAACTGTTTTACAGGTGGTCTCCTTTTCAGTGTGTCTGCCTCAGTTTTTCATGACAAATGCCCAGATTCAGCTAGATTTGAAACATAGAGAAAGTTTAGATAGCTTTAGTTCAAAATATGCTTTATGTAACATTTCAGTCACTCTTGATTTTAATAATTTCTGAAAGGTTAAAATACACCAAAATCAATGTAGGGGACTTAAGGTAGAAGTGTATTTTGCCATCTCTCTCAATTCTCTCAGTAAACTGGACAGCAATTTCAATGTAGATCACACAGACAGTTCTAAAATGTGTAAGTGTGGATGCTGGTATCCAGCTTTAATATCCAAGACTGAAAATGAGATTTAGAAAGCTCTCATTGTCCTACATTTGTCTCAGGAGATGCTAGGGGCTGTCAAGGGGCAGTTTATACCAGATGTCTGCCATGCTCCTGCTGCAGCTGCCGACAGTGACTGATGGTGTGTCTCACTTTGGAAAACTCCAGGTTGTAATGCTGAGCTCTCCCTTCACCTTTAGAAACCCATATGCACCAGGATAGGTGCTACTGTGGCTTAAAGATCATGCAGAAGGTCTGCAAGTAGGCTCTTAATCAAGAAGGCTCTTTAAAAGGAAAGGGGGCAGGAGGAAAGACAACTGTCCCTTTACACATGTTATGATTAATTTGGGATTCTTAAAATGCCATAATGCTGGAAAGACCAAAGGACAGAGCAGAATAGTCAAGCGGCTGTTTGAAGACTCCCTGTCTTTATTCTGTGTTTTAGGAGGACTGACATTTCTGAAGTGCTTGCTGCAGTCACTGTCAAGGCCAATCCCATCGGCTGCTCCCTCAGCAAAGCACTCATACAGCTCTTTCATGCAGCTACCACATACTGGGATATCATAAATAAATTTTTCAGGCAAGTTGCCATATCAAATTCTTTCTCTTGTGGGTGGTCCTTGAGAAAAAGTAGAGCTCTGTCTGCATTACCAGTCTTGATAACAGACTGTTTACAACATTAGGATTCAATGGTTTAGATTTTTCCCCTTGCTGTAAATTACTTGTCTAGACAGACTTGAAGCTCCGATCTTCATGAAAGTAAGGCTTTGACTCAACTGCTGATGTAATTCCCTGATTGAATACAATGTATTTTTAAAAGCAATCCTGCACTGCATAGTTCCTCTTTTCCTTAATCTAGTAGTCTTGAGCTAACTGGAGAGATTTTTTTCCTACAGTGATTTTCTGCTTTGCCTGAGCATGTGACGAATGTAATAACTAAAATCTGTGTCAGTCAAAGATTTGAAGTTTGCATCCCACAGCTGTAAATTGTTTTATCTTTACTCCAAAAAGAAGGATTTCAGGGGAAAGAAACACAATGAAATCAACAGAAAAATAGTCAAAAGTAAAAAACAAAAAACCCAACAAAACAACAAGAAAACCAAACCAAGCCAAACAAAAAAAAACCCACAAAACCCCAAAAAAAACCCCTCAAAACCCCCAAACCAAACCAAAACTGAAACCACAAACAAAAAACACCAAAAATCAAAACACAAAAGCAAGCAAACAAACAAACAAAAAACCAAAACAAGCAAACAAACCCCCTACAGCTCCTGAAGACCGAAAAACCAACCAAACAAAAAACAAATCAGCAAAACCCTCACTCAACTCTATATTGGCCTGCACACTATGCATTCAAGACCCAGAATGAACACTTGCACTTTTATACCTGAAAGGAGCCTCAAGGGCAAAAAGGTCTTTCTCCAATTTTTTTTTTTTTTTGTGGCCCTTATTGAGGGGACCCTCCTTCCTCCAGGTGGATTGGTTAGGGGCTTCAGCTCTCCACACTTCTTTCCACTCCATAAACAGGGATAATACTGAATCCTTCCATGACGAGCCATTGCTCCAGTGTGCAGTTTTGTGGTTATTAGCACTGTTTTATCACAAAAGAGGAAATTCCATGCTATGTGTTCTGTGGGAGAAGCAGAAGGCCTGACTTGCTGGTCTGTTCCTTCACCTTCTCCCTATGTAGGGAGTACTGGGAAGAATTGCCATTTTCCCTTCTGTTTCCATTTGCCCATGAACCATGTCCGAGAGCAAGGGCAGATAATGTAACTTAGAGCCAGAGCAGATACTATAACTTTTGTGTTGTTTGTTCAGCGCTCAGCAAGAACATGTGGTGTACAAAATGAAGAGGAAAGTATGATTGCTTCTTCTCCAAGCTTACACATTGGTGGCTGATCCACTCACTAACATCTCTGAGATGTCAAAGGAAGAGAAACTTCTTTTTTAAGGTTAATTTATCATTAGAGAGAGTATTTCTAATTTATCATTAGAAGATTGGAAGTCAGCAAGATCCAGCCTAATATTGTACAAATAGAAAAGCAAAATTATAGAATCCTACAGTATGCTGAGTTGGACAGGACTGATGAGGATTATCCAGTCCAAGTCCTGGCCTGGCCCTGCTCAGGACATCCCATGAATCACACCATCTGCCTGAGCTGGAAGGTCAAGGATGCTCCACAGACTGACCATGCGAGAGCAGCAAGTAACAGTATCCTTACGTTCATCAAGAGAAACAAATCAACACTGAGCTGGATGCTCAGCTCTCTACTCAACAGCCTGCAAGACTCACACAGAATGCACTACCATAAACCGGGGTGAGACAAGAAACATGGAATTGTCATTTGTCACAGATGACAGGACTTGCAAACGTTGGAAACCAAGTCTCTTACTCACTAACCCATGCCTGTACCAATGGTACTTCTGCGTTACTAGGGTCCCTGTACGTCGGATAAACATTTGTTTCCAGTGACAAAACATTGCCATTGTAGGAAGGGTGAAAGCGTATTCTCTAACATGAGTTAGGTAAATGGTGTGAAAGTCAGAAGGAAAATAAAGGAGTTTGTAGCTGTATTGTTGGGATCATGACAAGCTGCAGGCATGGGAGTGCTCAAGTTTGCTGCTGCTGTGACTGAATCCCTGAGTGACCGCCACTGACTCAGCCAGAGTAGGAGCAGTCCCTGCTCCCTAGGAGTTGCTTCACCCTGCAGGACCCACCAATACATGCAAATCAAACCTGCAGAGAGCAGCCTGGGGACAAGGCCTCTGGATGTGCTTAGAGTGGATGAACTGGGAAAGACACACGTACTGCATCCATGCAGTATCTGAGGATATATTGACTGAGCACATACATACGTACAGAAATAGGCACTTCTACAAACACAAACCCTACATTCCACACTTGGGCCTCCTATTCAATGCACACTTCCCCCAGGAACTTCAACAGCTTTTGCTGTACATGCAATATGTAATACATCTTGTATTCTGTACTTATTTGCTGCACAGCTGCACAAATACAACACTTCGAAGAATACAGTTTAATCACTTGAGAACATAGTCTTTATGGAGTGATGAACAAACAGTTTCTACTCCTTGCTTTTCAAACCAGCAATTCTGAAATGTCCAGCATAGATGTCTCATTTCCAGATGTTTTCTACATCAGGTGATAATATTCAAGTAATAGTTTTATTTCCAATTCTGACATGAGAGAACATAAGTGTATCAGCACTTTCACTGAATTCAGTGGCAGAACCAACTGATAGGAGACCATGTGAGTAAAGTAATTTTTTTACAACTGTTTGCAGATCGGGGCTAAATCGGATAATACTGCAGGAAAGATACATATAATTTTGTGTGTTGCAATTTTCATTATTTCAGTTCAGATATCTCAGCTCAGTCCTTAGTTGTTTTTGAGTTTTTTTGAGATTTATAACAACAAATATAGGAGACTTGCAGAAAGCTGGGACCTAAATGGCGCTATAATATATGTCTATGATGTATTGTCTACAGATGTCATTAACTTCAATGCAGCAGATAGGAATTTCTGGAGCCAGCAGGATACATTTTGTGATTTCTCTTCCATCTACATGGCAAAGATTACAGAGACTGTCCCTCACATTTGGCAAAAAATCTCATTTATTAATAGAGTCCTTGCTATCTTCATACAAGGGTTTTACAAATGCTTTTTGAAATGCAGAAGTTAAATAAACATGCAAAATTAAAAGACACATGAAAATTATTGATTTTTAATTAACAGAAATATATCTGATTAAATAGCAGAAACAAACTTAGCCCAGGAGAAAATAGTTGGAAAGGATTTAAAGAGATTGTGTAGTTTAGCTGCCTGACCACTTCAGGGCCAACTAGCAGTTAAAGCCCAATGCAAATGACACTGTCCAGGTGCACTGACAGGCACAGGACAGCCACCACCTTTCTGGGAAGACTGTGACAATGTTTCACCATTCTCTCAGTAGGGAGGTGCTTCCTAATGTCCCAAGCAGAGAGAAGAGATCAGATCTTGCCTCTCCAGTCCCCTGCCCAGGGAGCTGTACAGAGCCGTGAGGTCACCCCTGAGCCTCCTCCTCTCCAACCCAGACAAACCCAGAGCCCTCAGCCCCTCCTCACAGGATGTGCCTTCCAGCCCTTCCACCAGCGCTGTTGTCCTCCTCTGGACCATTCCAGGACCTTCTTCCCACCCTTCTCAGAGTGTGGGGCCCAGCACTGCGCACAGGGCTCAGGGTGAGGCGCACCAGGGCTGAATCCAGCAGGATGATCCCAATCCCAGCTGGTGATGCTGTGTCTGCTGCACCCCGGGATGGGGTTTGCCTGCCTGGCTGCCGGGCACACACTGCTGGCTCACCCTGAGCTGCTGCCCACCAGCACCCCCAGATCCCTTTTGCAGGCTGCTCTACACTCCTCTCCCAGCTTATACTCGTGCCCAGCTTCACTGCATCCCAGGGGCAGAATCTGGATTTGTTCTTGTTTAATTTCATGCCACTGATAATTACCCAGTGCTCCAATCTATTTCAGATCCCTCTGCAAGGCTCTTGTGCCTTGAGAGAGTCAAAAGTACCTCCAGTTTGATATCATTGGCACGCTTGCTAATGGTGCATTCAAATCCTGCATCCAGATCATTGAAAAAGTTGTTGACCAGAACTGGTCCTACAGTGAATTCCTGAGGAACACCACTCATGATTGCTCCCCAGGCAGATGTAGCCCCACACACTAAAACCCCTGAAGTTCTGACATTCAGCTGGTTTTTCATCCAGTACACTGCGAACCTGATCATCACATCAGCTTGTCCAGAAGAATACTTTGAGAGACAGCATCAAAAATCTTACCAAAATCATACTAAATATTACTAAACTCAAGAAAAGCCTTACCCACCACATTCCTTTCACCACTAGACAAGTAACCCTATTCTAGATGGGTATCAAATTAATTAGGCAGGACTTTCCTTTTATAATCCCACAATGACTATGCCTGGTGACTGCATTGTCCTTGAAATACCTTTTAATAGCACCCAGTTTGATTTGACAGCCATCCAGTCAAAACACTTGTCCTCTGGATTAATTCAGCAGTGTAGAATTACTGTGCATCCTTTTCCCTGATGCTGCCTCTAACATCCCATATTGGATATTGCAGAGCTGCTCACAGGCTCTGGAAAGAAATAATTTTTTTTATCATTGCAGGCTTCCCAAAGCCAAGTGTGTACCTTACATTCTGAGATTTCTTTTTACCTTCTTGCAAATTTCCAAAGAAACCAAAGACACAAAACATTCACTGAAAGCATGAAAATACACTGTGAACAAGATGGAAATGAAGCAAATTATCATTTTATTCATAAATATAAAATAAGTATAATTATTGGTGACCTTTAAGATTATGTTAAAATGGTAATATAAATTTCTTAGAGCTTATATAAGGCCCACAAAAGCTTTTACTTCAGGCTTTCAGTAACCACATTTCTCTTAGAGGAAAATGTTAATTCCTCTGCTTTCAGCAGATCTGTTGCCTTTCTTATATTTTCATTTAATGCTCATCATTAACAGCTGTTGTGTATAAATATTTACTCTATTTTGTTAGCATGGTATCCAAGGAAATGATGTTTTTGTGATAGTACATTCAGGTTTTATGTCCTTCCTCTCCCCCACTATAAACTTTTGAAATTGCTGGCCAATTTTTCTGAAGGAGTAGAGGTCTTGGAAAATTCCTTAGCGAGGTCATGAAAACAGGCAGCTGGAGAGAGGATAAAGACTAACCAGACATGAAACTGAGCTCACTCAAGGCTCATAAGCAGAGAAAACCATACTGTGCTGTAACCGCTACGCTTTACTTGTGTATTCCTCTCTTCATATTTTATTGGTGCCATATTAGCTCTAACAACTCATTGTCTCTTTCTCATTTGATATCCAAGGTCTACAAAAAAGTGAAAAGAGCAGATTGAGCCCAGACAGACTTGGTTGGAGTCTTTGGAAGACATTTACACACAAACAAATTCAATCAAAATTTCACTGGTGAAACATCCAAAAATCTCATCCTCAAAGGTGACATACTCCAGTGATTCACTAAGAAACTCTTCTGCTGTCTTTGTAATAACATCAGGGTTTTGGTACATTGTCGTTGGAGCAGAAACACCATAAGGAATCACCATCCAAAAAAAAAAAAAATTTATAACAACAGTGTAATGCCATCTAGTACTTACATAAGGCACTCTGCAGATTGCCATAGCATCTGACATATTTTAACTGATGTTTGCAATGGATTAGGGCACTGTATGGAATCAGTGATAGTACTATGGTGAAATAAGGAAAAAAGCTGCATATAGAGGAAGACAGAACTTTTGCAGAGTCACCCAGCAGTTTACTGAGGACAGCTACACAACACAGATTTAGACATCTCAAATATTATTGAAGAATTTGCTAAAATGAAGGCTAATATGGTAAGATGCGGCAACACCTGTATGATATTTACCTTTGCCTTATACTCTGCTTGCAGTGGTTGTAGAAGTGCTTATAAAAGCCTAGATAGAATATAACCAAAGCAAACAAACCATTAGCATAGGAAGCTCAGAGCTTTCACTATCCTCAGAAATAAGTGTGAACACGTCCTTAACACAAATCTGGACATGCAGCAAGTGTTACTGCAGACTGCACTGAAAGCTTTGACACTTTTATGAAAAAGTAGAGTCCCACTTATTCTAGCTATTGTTTCATGTGGCTCTGTGCTCTGGATGATCCCTACTGTGCCAGTCAGATACTTGCACTTGTTGTTTCTTTTGCAATGAAAAGTGGAGCAAAATTAAACTCGTGCCTTCAGTATTTACCTAGTAGCCTAACCTACAGATAAATGCTTCAAAGTCAAGTGTTTCTGAATTTGAAGGAAAGTTTTAGCTTCAATCTTTTAGATTTAAATTTTTCTCCACGCCATGAAGAATATGCACATACTAACTTTGTGCAAATGTTGAGTTTCTTTCAAGAGAGATTTTAGGAGTTAATCTTTGAGAAATAGTCAGACACATGATGAGGTTGAATTGCTCCTCTGTAATGAAAAATATAAAAGTCCTAGTAAAGAAAAAAAAAGACTGTTTTCCAAAGCCATCATTTGATAGTCTTAAAGTTGTAACATCAACACTGTCATGATATTGCATGATATAATGCTGAGAAGTAAAATAATTTCCCTCCAGAGGACTAAAACAAATGTACAAATGAACTAACAAAAACAAACACCAAGCTGAAACAAAAGAAATCCCAAAGTTAAAAGATACTTGAGAATGAAAAAAGACAAGTAGACAACATAACCCTACTAATGTACCATATCATTTGGAAATAATGTTAAGTAAACATTTTTAAGGATCTAAAATTGTCTGGTTTGAATGAAGTTCAAATTTTGAGCAATGAGGTATTGATATAAAAGGAGAAAAAGGAAATAGAAAATTATATTTTCTTACCAAAAATAGCTCTTTTTTTTTTTGCCAATCTAAACTTTAGCTACATTTAAGAAAATATCATTAGAATTTTTCATTTGAAGGAAACCTGAGCTGATTAAGTTATTTTTGGAGTTTTACTCAAAATCATTCATTCCTCACTTTTGTGAGTTCATGGATTCAAATTCAGAGCAAAAATTTAGGTGAAATCTACGAAGTTAGGCAACCCACCAGTCACCTACCAGAAATTTTATTCTTGGTTCCATAAGCAAAACCTAGCACTTTTGTGCATAATTTTAAATAAACTAGATAAATGAGCCTAGTATAATTCATCACTTTCCAGAATGAAGACAAATTGTGAGCACTGGTAAAATACTATTTAATCAAATGCAAAATCATTCCAAGGATCAGACATACCCCGAGCTGACTTCATTTACAGTGTTTCACTCATTTTTGGTTGCCAGGTATTGCTAATTTACATTACTTCACTATTTCAATGTAGCAATGCTATTTATATTCTGATCATTTGTTATACTGATACAATGCTTTGATAAACACTTATTGAGGATTTCTTCCTAAAGCAATGTGAAATATTTACCTTAGTAACTGAGTACGTTGTATATAATGGACAAGGGAAAGTACTCGAACCAGAGGACAGATTCAGAATTAGAATCTTCTGACTGAAATTTAATTTAAACAGTTACATTCTGTTTACACTTTACAGGATTATAGTAAAAGTATAGTAGTATATTTCTGCATGAGCAGAAAACATTTTTTTTCCCAGAAGGCATAGGTCTCCTATTATACTGTCAAATGCACCTTCAAAAAACCCCCTTTTTAGTTTAGTTTGGTCTAAACCAGACAGGAGTAATGTCATAAGTGAAAATTGAATGCCTGCCACAATCAGAACCATGGGAACATTGTACATGCAATTGTACATATAACAGAAAAAAGTCTGTCATCAGAGGAAAGATTTTATTCTCCTAAGTAATTGGCAGATCCCCTTTGCTCTTTAGCCAGCACATTCTTCTTCCTGCTCCATGGGTCTGTTGATTTATCTTCCCCATTCACAACTCCTTGTACAGATCACTAAAACCCAATGCATTTAGTAACAACAAGGAAAAACAAAATAAAACAAAATTAAAATTAAACAATAAGAATTTTTTTCCCCAAAACTAAAAGCATATACTGGCCTCTAAAATGCAGTATTTAGCAATATTTTCTAGAAAATACACCCAAAAAGCCAAACTTCTAGTTTAAGGACCCCATGCCTAAAATACACATAGTACAAAAAGAGGACAGAGATCCTTAATCGCAGAGCTGAATTAATATCTCTGATTAGTAATATGGGTATTTCCAGAGCTTGAAAAGCATTATTCTAAGCCAAACTACCACTCTTAAAAGAATAGATAATATATTCAAATGCTGTTTCTTGCTTTATTAGGCCCATCACATTCTATTTCTGCCACATATTTTTAAGTGGGGACAAATACATATTTTGTATTCTGCTCTGTTCTACAATTGACTGACAATTTGTGGGAGTTCCTATACATATAATCATACAGCAATAACAGAAGTAGAGGATATCTTACTGATTGAGAGAGTGTGAAGTTCAGAAGTTAATGAAAAAGCCTAACTACCACTAAAGGTGTTGAAGGTAGAAGCTTAACACAGTTCAAAGTTATAGAAAAAACACCTTGCTTGCATCTGTTTCAAAACAATTTTTGTCAACTATATGACAAGGATTTTAAGAATTTTTTTCCATTCCCCATCTTCCTGACAGCATTTTTGAACTGATTTTATTTTAATAACAAGTTTTTTCACTTGATCAAGCTATATATATATACAGCTCAAATAGCTAAAATATGGCACATTCAACATTTTGGAAAATATTTTAGAAATGCTTGTGGTCTGAAAATAATCTGAGTTGTCGAAAAATTCCAAAGATTAGCCTTCTAAGCAGTGAGAGTCTTATGTTTATCCAAAGCTTTTAAACAGTTTCTGAATTTCATAATTCTTCAACATGGAATCATAACTGCAAGGAGAAAGTCAACTCCATGTTCTTTTTGCATTTTCACTTCTGCCTCCAGCTGGATCAGAAATTGCAGAAAATCAGGAAAATATATCATTCTTTTCCTGCAACCAGAAAGAGCTTTAGGATCTTTTTTAGTGCTAATTATTTTATTATTTTTTCATTATTATTTTAGCAATAGACTTAATCATGAATCCGATTTTTAAAGTGAAATTAGATGCATTTTTCAGATAAGAAATCAGCTTTTCTTCGTGCTTTTGAAGGGTATTATTGATAGGAAGCCTAAGTACCAGGAAGAAGTCATACTTACACTATGAATTGTGTCGGGATAGCAGTGTGATCTAACTTGTAAAGGTTAATAGTGAAAAGTGGTGCAAATTAATGGCACAGATTAATTGAATACTTGTTGCTTCCCGGTATTTTTTTCAGTAGTGTCATTGTGCACAAGAGGATAGTAGGAGCAGTGTGGGGTTGACAAAGTCTGGAAACAAAGTCAGTCACACCAGCTTGGATGAAGAGGAATTTCCAAATAAACGTGGGAAAAGGTCCTTCCTTTGCAGTGCTGAAAATCCCACTGACATCTGTGGGAGCCAGGATACCTGGACCTCAGGCATTACACTGCGAGAAATGGTGAACGGGATCTAGCAGGAATCCAGACAGGGAGGGGAAAGGAAATCCAAAAAGATTTAAAGATTATTTGGACCTAACCATGAGGAGTGCTGGTTATGAGAATACTTTCTTCTCTGTAATTTGGAGGAAGGTGCATATTCATGGAACACTGAAAAAGATGTGGTTGCAACAGTGGGGTAAGCAATGACCAGGCACTCAAAAAACAAGAGGTTGATTCTGAGATATAGGTAATGTGGGAAATGACAAAAAAAAAAAACCTCCTGTATCCAGATCAAGAGGGTACAGAATGGCATATATATATATATAATTCAGATATTGCAGATATTTCTGTTCTTTTGACACAGAAATAGAATATATCCTACATCCTGGGAGCAAAAATGTCACAAAGCTACTTACAGAATTTGCTTCCACTGACTGGTATTACATGATTTATTATCTTACGTCTTTAGGCAGCAATACAAATTTGGGATGTAAATTTTGAAAGCCAGAGAGGAACAAACATCTGTTGTTAATTTTCATGTCATTTTTAGAAATACATGAAAGGCATGAAAGTCAAGGTTGAGATCTTCTGCTCATGTTCATGTTAACATGCTGCTTGCAAACAGCAGAGCAATACAAATCTTAATCAAAGTTGAAAAGCATGAAATACTAAATATTGTTGGAGGGGAAGGAGCCAACCAAAATTAGCACTAAGGGGTAACAATACAGAATCAGGAGACAGTATCTGGAGTTTCTGTCCTGCATTGATACAAAAACATGTTGGCAAAAGAGAATTGTGACCAAAAAAATGTACAGTGCTAAAATTCAAACTACAGATTTACCTGTCTTGAAAATTTTAATTCTGATGGAAATTTCCCTGCATACCAAAACAAAAATGATTTGTGAAATGTTTCAGCTGTTTCAGCTGTAGTGCAAGGATGTGTTTCAACTGAGAAATTGTGTTAAGAATTTTCCATACAGTTCTGATCAAAATATTTCACAGGTAATAGAAACAGGTGGGTTCCTTAAATTAACACTGACAGTCCTGCTGAAAATCACTGTCTGCTGATGAATTAAATTATAATACATAGAAAAGCTAGTAATGTACTTTTTAAGGAAATACATTATAGCCCCAGAACAGATAGGAAGGTGTTACCTGGAACAGAAATAATATTGCAGTTGACAAGGCCCAGCAGGAAGCAACAAAACAGTAAACTCATCCTTAAGCAAGAGTTTGACGGAAGCAGCCTGCCTGAGATTTTCTTATTTGGAAGAGAAGATGACACAAAAAATGAATGAATCCTGAGAGAGGTGCTAGGAAGATACACACTTAGAAATTCTGGCCTTTTCATTGCAAGTGATATGGAGGCAAATAACAATAAGGTGATGGAGTACTTGATCACATCCTTAATCCTGTCACTCAATTCAACCACTGTAAATTAATGTCCCCACAAAGTAAACAGCATTTAAATGAGGTTTCTTTTTTCTTTCTTTTATTTTTTTTATTTTTGTTTGTTTGTTTGTTTATTTCCACATACTTAAGCAATGTGTCTCAAAGAAACTAAGTTTTAATAATGCTAACAAGAACCCAATATTTTCAGCTGTGGCTGTGAATGGACTGGACCCCATTACACTACAAACCAGCAGGGAGTCAGGGGGTCTGCTAATCCCTGTTCCAACCAGGTCAGCTGCACTCCCCCCTCTATCACTGGATGCTTCCTGCAGTTTAGCTGAAAACTACCATTCTTCTTCTCTTTCAAGCTCTTCCAAGCATTAAACCCAAATTAAAATATGCTTCTTCAGGCCCAGCTCATTTCCAACCCAACTGAACAGTTAATACTTGCTTGTAGCAGGGGCAAAATCTGTGCCTTGTTCAATGAATTACCATTCCTCACTGTTACATTTGAAGATGAAATCTACAGAATAATCCTAATTCTTCTATGTTTGGCCCATTAAGGAAATGGCAGGGAAGAGGATTGTGAAGCATTCCAGCATTGCTAACTAGTCAGGGAAAATACAATGTCAAGAATCAAATCTAGACAAAGTGCATAGTTCATCTAATTAAACAAAGTGCTTCTCTTCAAGACCCAGAAGATTGTGAGCTACACGTGAGGAAAAACACTGTTTAGTGTTAAATCTTGTTTTCACTGAGGTCACTGATACTGAGGAGTGCTGTCTCTGGGGAACAGAAAAGCAGACTGTTGCTAAAGCTGTTTGTGTATTGTTGCTGTTGTTTTATTTCTTTCACTATTAAAAGGATGACTTTCTTTAAAATATAAAAATACCTTGCAAAATCCCATCTTTTCACTGCTGCTTCATGAGTCATTCCAGATAATGAGCCACAGACTCATTATGTAGATTTGATTTTAAGCATTGGCTAACAAGTTGTTACAACACATCATTTATACAATGGTCTGTTAAATACACCACAGCCATAAAATACTTGTCAATTAACAGACCTTAATGACTGACCCAGAACAGCAGTATCCAAGTCCTTCAGATCTTTTTCAATGTTCTTATACACTGAATTTTTAGTGAAATCAGCTTGTATAACCTTCATCTTTTGATCTGTGGCCAGGTCTGTAACTAAAGAAAAACCCAAAACCAAAGACCAACCAGCCAAGAAAACCTCAGTTTGCATCTACAGAGCAAGAGGGGGAGCTGTAATAAGTAATGAGAGAAACAACCAGATGTCTTGCTAAGTAATGTCCATCGTACATCAATTGTTTCAACATTCTTACTCTAAGAAATAATACAACACAAGCATAACACTCTCACTCTACCCAGCTGTTTTCAGGAAAATGGCCTGGCAAATATAGGAAGGATTCAATCAATGGAATTTTTCTTACATGACATAAACATTAGGTCTTGTAAGAAGACCTTTAGTCCTTCAGTAAGGTAAAACAAAACAAATTCAGAAATAAGACACACAGGACATCTTCTCCTTGTTATCATAATATTTATAGATGAACACTGTCAGCATACATTAAACAAATGAATGTGGATGCCAGATCCCCTACACAAGCACAGCTTTGCAGAACAGTTTGAAATAATTTTGATGGATAAGATAAGCATTTTAACAAGTGGAACTTATCTTTTTACACAAGAGGACAGGTAAACAAGGATGGATGGGATGCAGCATTTTCTGGTTGGTTTTTTTTTTTTCTAATTCCTTGCCTATTTTAACATTGCCCTCTCATAGTCTGAACCTTTCTTGGGATTTTGCAGCACTGAAAGGCATTTTAGGGAGGCTATAGCTTAAATTTTATAAGGTCAATTAGAAAGGAAAGGGAAATGTGCGTGATTTTTCCAATGTCATTTCTATGCAGGAGAGGAGCCCAGCTGTACATTGCCATTTTTTTCAGCAGTTGATTTATTGCTGTTCATATTTTCAATGTAGTTTCATGAGGAAAAGAAGTAGAAACTCTTATTTACTAATTTTTAAAGGCAAAGCTCTCCTTTAAAAGGGCTCAATAAGGTCTCATCTAACTAGATGTTCACATTGTAAATTTTTGCTACTAAACCCGCTTTCAAGTTTTATGGACAACCTGAAATCCAGATGAAGTTTGCTGAAAAAGTGACAGGCAAAGCTTGAAAATGTCAATAGAGTATCAGATTGCAGGCTCTCTGCAAGTGGTGGGAATTCAGGTGCACACTCATGGCAAAAATTGTGCATGGCTTTTGGCAAAATGTCTCTTGCTGGCCTGTATTCTGATTTTATCATACAGAAGACAAATAGCATTGCCTTGAATAGGAATCAGACTAGCTGAATTATTACCCAGAAATTTTGTCTAATCCATTGGTGGTCATTCACTAAGAAGAGGCCTTGTGCCAGCGCCTGTGGGAGAGCAAGGATGCAGAAAGCTGACTTTGGGTCCAGCAGATCAATTTGCAACAAATCAGAACCTCTGTTTGAGTGGAAGATGAGATAAACTTGCTCCCTTCCAGTTGTTCCTCTTTGCCCCTCAAAGCTCTTTGCAAACTGCAAGTTTTGACCACCTTACACTACTCAAGTAATGAAGTCTGAGGAAACAGCAAGCACACTGACTGCAGATCTGAAATGTGTGCTGCATCTTGTGTGCAGTTTTAGAGGACATCTGTCTCCATGACAGAAGAAAGGAGGAAGAACTGCCCTTTTTCTTGCCCTCTTTCTAAGCTGCAGTTCTGTGTATGAAAGGGACAAAACATCCTTTGAACCTTCAACCTATAAAAGCAACTCTAGTGGCAAATGACCCCGTCATGGTCCCAGGCTGGGCGAATGGTGAAACTATAAATAAAAGGACATTGTGAGTGTAAATGCAGTGAGTGGGAAATAACAGAGCAACAGCTGGAGCAGACACCTACAGTGACCTTCTGTTTGAAGAGCTTTATAAACAAAATGAGATGGTCTTAAAAAGTATAGTGATGTTGCGGCCATCCTTCTCGTGGGCAATCAGACGCAGCCAAAACTAGAGCAACATAAAAATGAGGATCAAACAAGCCATTTGGACTTTCTCTGCAACTCCTTGTCTGTACAGAACTGTATGGCTGCAACCAGCACTGTCAGCCAACAAACAAGCACTCCAGATGGCTTTCCTCCTTCTCTTATAAGAATAAACCAATATATTAAAAAACAATAAAACTCTCATGCTGACAAATGAATTACCCAGGGATAGCTCTTCAGAAAATTATAGCAATTCTGCAAAGGAGAGAGCCAAAAAACAATTTCCAACGTTTCTTATGTCTCTCCCTCCCTATGACAGATTTATGATAGTCTTTGAAGATTCAAGCCATTACATCTCTGTTTAAAAGTCCTAAGTGTCCTAGAGTAAAAAGCCTGGCTTTTCAAACACCAGCACAGTTTATTGTCTTTTTTCTTCTTTAAAATTTTTTATTTTATTTTATTTTAAATAATGGAGTAAAAACTAATTTAAGGAAAACTAAAAGTGGAACCAAGTTGGTTAGTTCAATGTGTTATAAGATGTATTTCTAAGACTTTTACATCTAACTTCTGGCCTTAGACCACTTGGGAATCTGCTGTCAGATAGGATAATGTGCTGCTTTTTGAAATTTACCGAAAAGATAATAAACCAGAATAAAGTATGAAGTTGTTTAGGATATACAGCATTCCAGAATCACTCCCCTCCTATTTAGATAGTTTAGAGAGTTACAAAGATGATCTGAAAATCAATGTAGCAAAATGAATGCCCAAGTGGCACAAGAACTGATCTTTTCTGAAAGGCCTTCTTGAAGTACTACAGCAACATTTGAATATAAAGAGAGAAGCACTAAATCTTAGGTGGTGTTCACATTCAGTGGTGTTCATATTCAAGTAAATTGAAGAGTTTACCTTAAGGGACCAGCAAGACACAACAGACAGTTTTAAATGTCCTCTTAGGATGCAGAAAGGCTTGTGAGATTAGTTGTTTTATGCTAGTCAGTGAACTCACTATGTTACCTGCTTATTTCTTGGAGCAGGCAGGACAAGAGGCAGAGGACACAGCAGAGCAGATTGGAAACTCAGCCTATAGCAGGGAGGACAGCTGAATGAATTAGCATCTTCACAGGTCTTTGTGGGAGTAAGGTATATTTCGTCCTGGGCTGTGTGGGTTCCTTTTTTATTCACTACTTAATTCTATATTAGCAGACATAATTTCTGTATAGTTTCTTGCATCACCAAATCCAAATTCATTAACTGTGTTCTCTGCTAAAGTGCTACAGCTATATTTTTATTGTATCTGAGGATGACATACCTTATTTTTCATTTAAAAAATACTTGTTTCTACTCAAAAACCACTAGAGCAAACAAACAAAAACCCAACAACAACAACAACAACAAAAAAAAAAACAACCACAAACCACCCCCAAAACAACCAATCAGAACAAATAAAAAAATAAAATCCCTACCAAATCCTACAAACCCCAAGCACACTTGTGCTGAGGAATTTTGTATCTTGCAGAAATGGATTTTTTTGTTTGTTTGTTTATTTGGCTTTAACAACGGTGTGGTACAGATCCTGAACATATAAATGGATCCTAAGGGAGTATTTTGCAAACAGGACCTAGCTGTGCCTGTACAGCTTGCTCAGGAAATACAAGCAGAAGAAATGAAACAGGACTGCAGTTAGTAGCATTCCATAATTTCTAATCTCCTGGTACTGTGGCTTGATCAATGTTTCACAACCACAGTACTGAATGTGTTAAATGAGCAGTATACCTGTGCTGGTGATTCTGTCTGCCCTCTGTAACACCTGCTTTGGTATTTTTTATCTCATTTTAAAAGAGCTTTCCAGTCTGAATGAATGGAAATCCGGTTTTCAATTCCAGTGTGTCTTTGGAGAAATGTTTTTCTTACTGTGGATTTCTGCTGGCTCCAGCTCTGAGTGCTGCTCTCAGGCACACCTGTGGCCCACAGAACTTGGAAAGCCAAACATTGAGATGTCTGTAATTACCCACAGTTTAGACTCCTTTAATTTATAGCACTCAGTATCCAAACAGATGAGGCAGTATAATTAGGCAAATAATACAATCAGTTTGAAAATGGTGCAAGTCTTCTCAATACAATGTCCAATGGACTGCAAAAAGGTTTTGTGTAGATATTTTTAAAAAAGGAAACAAGAGTAATGTGTCCAGAGCTCCCTGCTGGTTTTAGTACCTCCACATCAGATACTCTATACTTTTCATTGCTGTATTTTTCTCTCTTTCCTTTTGTTCGGGCCATCTATCTGTTATTAAGACACTAATTTCTAACCTGACACAATAAGTAACATATGACTCGCTCTGGACTTCAGCTAAAACCTGCTGAAAACAATCAAAATACTTCACTGGGATTTGTCACCTGTTTCAGTAAGTTGTGGGAAAGGTGTGACCACAACCAGGTGGAACAGTGTCTAAACCTCATCAGTGTAGCCTGACTTCTGGGGTCACACAACACACCTCCCCACACCTTGGATTACATGGATAACACTGCTGCTGTCAGTGAAGCTTGGAGTTGCCACTGAACCACTGAAAAGCCATGGATGTGTGCAGAAGGTGTAAGAGTTTTTGCAGAACAGGCAAGTCCTTCATTGCATGCTGCTACACAGTGCAGTGCAGTACAGCCTCAGTCAGGAAGGTCCAATGGGTGGCCTTGTACTCAATCAAAGTGTGGTAGAATTTACAGCTTTCGTCGTCAGATACCCCTTACTTTCCAAGGGAAAACAAGCCTATCCAGCCCCACAAAAAAAAAAAAAAAGGATAGAAAATTTCTGGGTCCATTCCTTGATTTTGGTAGTTGCAGGTTGAAAATCTGCAGACTTTTTCACCCAAGTGTGCCACATCCCTGACAGATGTGCTGCTCTCTTAGTTAAGTACCCTGCACCTGATGATACTCTGCTGGACTCAGCTGCTAAGCCTTCTTAAGGGAAAGTCTTTCCAACTTGTATAGATATAGTCTTGGGTTGACACATACTTTTAAACATGTAAATCAAGGAATCTGCTGGATAGAAGCCATGTATAGAAAAAGAGACAGTGGAAAGAATGATTTTCATTCTAGCAATCTGTAAAGTTAATGGAGGATAAAAACTCATTTGACTCCTAAATAAATTCTAACTGTCAATCTTAAAGTATTTATACAAGACATTCACCAGGATTAATGGTTAATTTCCTTTGAAGAAAAGAAAGGGAACATTAATTCTAAAAGCACTCTATTTAACTGTTTCATCAAGAGCCAAATGTAATTTGAAAGCCTTAAAAAACCAACCAACCAATCCACCAACCAACCAAAAAACAAACCTGGTACTTTGATTTTGTTTTTAGTCCTTCTCTGCTCTGTTCCAAGAACTACTTTAAAGGCAACCTATTTATCCGTATTTACAGATTTTTGAGGGCAGATAAAGGTAGTAAAGAACACATATTCACTTTTTTTTAGCCCATTACACTCTTTGAAAGTAAGCATATATTTTTAGAGTGATCCATGTCTAGAAGAGCTCAAGGGACAGAGTAATACAAAAATGTTCTTAGTATTGGAGAAATACTTGGGGGTACAGCTGCAGCAATATCCAGCACCCTGCTGTGCTAGATAACAAGGGAAAAGACTTGCAGATTCCTGTAAAGCCAGCCTGGTAAATGGGAGGATAATTTTGAGACAAATGCTTACCAAATTCAGTTTTTCAAAAGTTCTCCTTCTCATCACTACAGTTAATCCACTTCTTGCCAGGTACAAGAGAAGAATATAAAATTGTTAAGAAATAGTAAGACAACAAGGATCTTTCCATTTTTACAGTTTTGCAAAAACAGTAATAATGAATTTTGAAATTGTTTTCATTCATCTGTCACTTGCCTAATGGATAAACAAGAGAAGTTAAAACCAGGCTAAAAAATAATCAGTCTTCTAGAGACTTCCAGAATATTTCCTTCACTGCATAATTTTGAATCTTTACAGAAAAATATAAATACAACAATCAAATCCCAATAATATGAAAAAATAAAAATAATTTGAGCCTACTTCAAATAAATGAAAACCTATCCACTACAGGGAGTGAAAATCACATGGAATTTCTCAGAAACACATTTTTATTTTTATTTTTATTTTTATTTTTATTTTTATTTTTATTTTTATTTTATTTTTATTTGGGAGCCTAGTCATGTTGCTGGCTTTCCAGTCATTTCATAGCATCACCTTCCATCATCATATTTTTTTTCCTGAGGAAGTACATTAAGCCTATTGAATTGAAGGCCCAACAGCTAGAAAAAATTTGGACTTCAATAATTTTATGATCATTATTTTCAAAATTTATCTAATCTATTTTCAAAATTAGATCTGATCCAGGTTTGATGGATAAATTTTAATTGTTTTTTTTCTTATTTTTTAATTAGATGCAAATTTAAAAGAACTAAATATTTAAAAATCAAAGGAAAAAAGGCGAATTATAGACATAAATGCACAAGATAGAGTCACAAAAATGTACACCCACAAAGATGTTTGCAATAGCTGGAATTCTATAGCTGCAAACACTATTTAATTAATGTAATGATCCATTTATGGTCAGTTTCATGTAACCATGTGCAGAACAAACATAGAATGGTTTTCTCCGGATTTTCTGAGGCCCCCCATTCCCATCAGATTTTTAGGCAAAGTCAGAGAAAGGGCCATGGCCCCATTTTTTGAAATTAAGTTATTAAAAATTGTCAGCTGAGCTGAGTGTATAAAGAAAGATAAAACTAAAACTAGAAAAATGCCTGTGAGAGAAAGGAGAAAGAGAGCTAAATTAGCCATCACAAAACATAAAGCTTGTATCATCTGAAAGAACCTTCTGATTTGCTTAGAAGAAATGACTGCCAAAGACCATCCACTGAAGATCCATTCATTTCTATAGCTGACTCGCTGCAACACTTCCTTCTTAAACTATTTGAGGAAGCAGTTTGTCCCGTTGGGTTCTGATGAGACAATGCAGAGAATGTTAAGAAATAAGGACCTTTGCTCAAAAATTTTCTCCATCAAGAGTACAAGGGAATATTGCCCTGCTAAAGGCATCAGCCACAACCATTTGCATTTTCAGCCTTTCTCACAATTCTGTTTTGTGTAGATCCTCTAACATAATTGATCAGGGCTCCAAAGGCACCTGCACAGACTTGGGTGCTTTGGGTTTTCAGAAGTCTGCTTTAAGTGCTCCACTTGAAGCTGTCAAGTAGAGAACTGTAATTGCCTACATATTGGTAGATTTTCCATTGTCTGTAAGGAATTTGACTGAAGGCATTTTCAGTCAGAGATATGGTCTCTGTTTCCAGGGTCCCTCCAGTTGCTCGTTTCTGTCATTTGGGAGTGTTTGCACAGGGATTGTTTAGACTTTTGCATCTTCAGACCCAAGACAAATTGCCATGTAATACACAAACTAAAAAAAGTTCTGCTTCACTGGGCTTCTCAGTATCATACATTTTTCACTGTACGTCATTTGATAGAAAACCCCCTCCTAAAACCTAACCATAAAATGATCCTTACTGCTAAGGTTGCATTGTATTTCAACTAAAAGCACATATTTAGAGCAACCTTATGAAAGTGTTACCTATCAGGTGAGAGGAACATCTCTTGTTGCTGTACACCAGGCTAAACAGAAGTCAAGGCAAAGGAAGTCTCTAGTCTCTTTTGATTAGTCTCTGACTAGTCTCTTTTGCTTGCTCATCCACATAGAAAATGTGTATCCTTTCCAGAAACAGGTTTTGTAGGACACTGTAATTACCATGAGATACAAACAGACCCTCAAGCAAACCAAACTAGTTGTGCATAGAATTCCCTGGCCATCTGCAGGAAAGGTTAAACCTGGCTTAATATTTCAAATGATGGTAACTTTTAGTGTTGATGTCTTTAGCACAAAGAATTTTCCTAATATACAAAGGCTTTGACGTTAAAAATGATGTTTCCCTTCACAGTAAAGAATTAGCACTGGCTCCCAGCCAGTGTGTAATGGGAAGCTACATATGTTAGGAAATCCTGACACCCACTGGCAAAGGACTAAAATGCTTCTGAGACTCTGCCTAAATATAAGAACATTAACAACACTAGCCATAAAGAATCATGACAGCTAAGCATTTAGAAATAGGGCTAACGATAAAGAAAATTCAAGCACACTGGGATCTCAAAAATGCATGATTAAAAGTTCAAACCTACATTAAACAATTATTACATCCCTCTGCATTTTCTAGCACGTGTTTACAGCTCAGTCTGAATTGATTTTTTTAAACAATAAAGCTCTGTGAAAGGTGAGATAGGTTTTAAATTCAAACCATGACTGCTTCTGCATGTGACTGCTACATTTACCTTGACAAATTCCTTATATTCTACATGGGTTATTAGATATAATAATTTTAAATCCTTATTAATGCTTTGTGGAATCTGTAGTTGCCTACAGTAATCTTCAACTTCCTAGAGAAGAGACTCTTCTCTAGGACTGTACTGATATGGTCCATGTTTCACCTTTTGTCTTTCTTCAGAACTGGGATTCAGAACTGTAGGGTCCTTACAAATCAAAACGTCATTCATTCTGATTCAAATATTTCAACCCTGGTTTTGTTCCAGCAGACCAGAACTGAGATGACAGAGCAGGATGATCTAGCAATTTTTCTGCTAGCTCTGCATGATCTGCGTAATGCAAGGACAATAGCAGTATTTCCAGGAATAAATCCAAGATCAAGTGGAGAAAATAGAATACTTTGCAACCAGGACAGGAAAACTCAGATTATATTTAACAGGTATTATACTGTTGGTAATACTACACAGAATTTCAGGACAAGAAACAAATATTTAAGATTTAAGGAGCTGTTAAATTAGGAAATGAATGAACTTTACATGAATGTGGTCTATCTCAAAATGGTCTGCTGAAACACTGATTGAACACAAGCACTGGCCTAACATATAAGAGAGTGATGAACTATTAACAGTAGCAAGAATGGTGACCACATGAGCCAAAACACACCCTGCTTATGCCCTGACATCACATGAGAAGTGTGAAGAGGTCAAGCCACAAATCTCAGAATATTCCATGGCCTTGTCCATAAACCCAGTATGTCTGAGGTGCTACATCAGTAACAGGTGATAAAGCACATCTGTAGTTACTACACCACAAAAGCAGAACAAACAATACTACATCAGTACCTGGAATACTAATCCTTGAGTAAAGATGTGACAGACTAGCAGCAGACTCACAGATGACTTTCTTTTGTTTCTTCTTGGAAGTCTGGTGAGTTTAAACCTTACCAGCCCAAGAACTCATGGACCAAGTGTAACAGAAGCTTGGCTTTTCAACTACATACAGCAAACTAGATCGTAAATTCCAGTACTCTGACATCACAGCAGTCTGTTACAAAGTCAGGATCTTCATCTTCAAGAAGATCAGTCATTCAAAACAACTGATCTACTCAAAATACATGTAGAGCCTTCAGGGAAGCCTGGATATTCATTCTGAAGAGGATAAACTTGAGCTCCACATCTGCTTGCCTCTCAAACACGCTCGTGAAACAAAAGGTCACAGTCCTGGTAGCATCAATGTAGTGTTCTGAGACCTCACAGCTGCCAGATTCTTCATACAGCCTCAGGCAGCTTTTGAGCTCAAGAGACTTTGCAGAGTCCTGTATCTAGGCATAAATCCTGGAAACAGGAGTATGGAAGCTGTAGGTACTGTAATCTCTCTCTGGACCTCTGTCTGCTGACTTTTATCCAATGAACCATCCACTGGGATCTCTGCATAAAACTAAAAACAGGAAACCACATTCCACTAGCCTTCCAAAACACAAAACCAGCTCTCCTAAGAATCCTGTAGCATATGCTACCAAGTGTGGAGTCCTTAAATTAGTTGTGACCCATGCCTGAGCTGAGGGCATCAGAAAGAAATTCATCACTTGACATCAGAACTCAAACTCTATAAGACTGTGCCCATCAAACAAGGCTTGCCTTCACATCAGCACATAATGCCAGAGGAATCTACACCAGAATAATATCAGAGAATTTTGTATCCTGACATCAGAGCAGCAAGACAGCAGTGCTGAGCCAGAGCCTCTGAAGACACACAAATATTAAAACAGCAGGATAGATTTACTTATCTACAAGCCACACACAAGTGTGTGCTTCTACTTCAGCCAGCAAGATGATGTGCCAGACTATGAGTTAATGTGGTGTGGGCTTGGGATCTATCCCACAGAGCAGTAGCTGAGCACAGCTTCAATCAAAGGGACCACCTGGAGAGAATGGTACATCTCAGCATGGAGAAAGATGACTTTCAGTCATCCCACAAATGCCAAAAATAATGAACAAATATTCCACAGAATCTATCCAGCTTTAGCCAAGTTTAAAAAAGTACAGCAGTGGGTTTAGTTTTTCTTATGGCATAATGCAACCATTCACATGTTATAGCTGGCCATTTAATGGGATTTATTCTTGCATAACTCATACAGCCCAAACAAAGCAGAACAATGACAAGCTCCAATTAAGATATTCACAGGTTCTTGCAGCCTTCACATGGATAAAATATCACACAGAAAATTAGTTGAGCTGCATAAATAGAGGACTTCACCCAGAGACGTGATAAAAATGTTTAGGCATTTTTGATACCTGCTCTTCCTGTATTGATCCTATCCCATTTCCCCTGTATTCCCCCCCTATGTATTCATCAGACCTGTCCCATTTACTAATTAATACTGCCAACTTAGAAATAGCATTTTCCCTTCTCTCACATGCCAAATGTTAAACTCTAATACCTGGTATTTGTCTCTAATACATGGTATTTGTCATTGAGTGCTCTACATTCAATGCTCTTTCAAAAGTAGTTATTGTATTGCCATTCCCAGCAATGGAAGTCATAAGGTATCTAGGTGTTTGAACAATGCTTAATGAAAAGACTAGTGCAGAAATCTTCTAAATCAATTCAATTTTTTTTTTTCTTTTCCTGTGAAATACATTTTATAATCTATGAGCAGAAGGCATCACATCTAAGCTCTTGCATGTTACAGGATGTTCTTTGCCATCCAGTCACCTCAGCCCTGAGGACAGCAACTCTTGATTCATTGCTGTTTAGCTTCTAGAAAGGGAGCCACTTTAGAAAGAAGACACCAAGGAGAAAATATACTGCTCAGTCACAATCAATAATAGCAGGTCTGGTACAACACAATACAAGGCCAGCCTGCCCTCTGTGCTGACTACTATGGGTTAATGGAAGGTACTGCTGCAGTGACTCTGCACAGCAGCAGCTACAGGGACAGCACAAAGACCCTCTCCCTCCTGCAGCCTCCTAGAGCTCCTGATTCTGAATTAAACCATTGGGATTACTTATACTTTCCATAACTTGTAGTTTTATGAATTTATACAAGTTTCTCCCTTATTGGTTATTTCAGATAAAAGTTTCAATATGTGTTAGCAAGTGTAAAGGCTACAAAATTACATTTTGTGTGTTAATACTGGACCAGCTCATTGCCGATTAGCTGTGAAACTGGGAGAAAAGGGACAATTTAGGAGACCTCCTTCTCTGGACAGACAAGAGACCCTCTTTTGAATCACTCATTTTAGTTCCCTGGTTTGATGAGACCTCTGAGGCGCAAATGACCTTCCTCTGAAATGCACCACTGGTTTCCTTTCAGAATCTGATTAAAGCTATTCTGGTTATACATGAGAGAAAGATTAGGACCATGTTTGTCACAGTAGCTTTGAATTCTAGAATAATTTTACTAATTTGAAGACATTGATGGAGGGATAGCAATTGTCATTTTGTTAAGGTAAAATGAAAGATAGGTAATCTATTTTACCCGAAGGAATATGCTTTTCCAATACCATCTTCTGCTCCTGTGACCACTGGAGAAAGCAAAAACGATACAGATTACATTTGGATCTCTGAATTTCTGAATTGTTCAATCTCCATCATCTGCATTTCCTGAATGATACAACCCAAATGTCTCAACTGAAGAATAGAACCAGTCTTCTAATACTTTTTCCTTGTGACCAATGCATCTCTTAGTTCGTTCAGCACTTTCTGTCATTAAAGCAAATCTCTCCCCAAGGTAGTCCATGTGGCACAGGAGGTAGCTATTACTCTCATTTTCAGTGATGTCCATAAGCAACAAGTCAATTGCTGAAGAGCTGGCAGAATTTTCTTCCATGTATGTATTTTCATAAGTTCTGTTTTGCAAGCTTTGAATTGACATGCTGGTGGCAGAATGATAGGAGATAAAGACCACCTGAAACTGATACAACAATTTCTCACACAAGATTTCTGTCTGTAAGCAAAGATCACATCAAACTTGCCACCACCTATAAAATGCTCTTCCTTCAGAACTGTACTACTCAGTTTACTTTTGGATTTAGTCTTACTATGAAAATAAACAAATCCTGGCATTTGTAAAGTACCCTGAACTTTAAACACTATGCATATAAATAAAAAGAGGAACTATAAAAATAAAAATACTTAACACCTTAGAAATAGAGAAGAAATAACCAAAGCAGTTCCAAGGTAAACTTGGTAAGTTTCAGAGCAATTGAAAAACTAGTAAATATAAAAAATGTGGATTAAGGACTTCTGTGTTGGCAGAGACACAGAAAGCAAAGTGGTTTTGAATGGTTAGGTGTTGCCAACAGAAGAACAATTACTCTCTGATTTCACAGGGAAATGAGATCCCAGTAAAGAAGCGGTGGGTATTAAGTTTCCTAACAGACCTGTAGATGAAAAGTGAAGAGTCTGTTGAGAAACAAGCTTCCACATGCCAACTTTAATTTTCATGATTTTCAGAATCTCATGTGCCACATGACAACACAAATTATCTGAGCCTTATGATTTTTACTGGGGCCAGAAGACTTTGTTTATAGAAACACAGCATAAAGGTGAAAGAAACAAGTCCTCCAACCTTAAATGAAAAGAAAGATTCTACACAGCAAGTTCCACATGCTGCTCCTCATCCCAAAGGGAGGTCTTTGCCTCACTTAAGTCAAAATGAGACCTATGCACTGCCTTAGAAGTGTGTGGTATTCAGGCAGGTCTTCTACAGGAATGGATTTATTTTATTAATCCACTAGAAGATGTGGTAGTTAAACATATATTTAATAGTTAATTATATATTTAATTTATGTATTTTATATATGTAATAATTTTGTCTATTTTGTCCCATCAATTCTAATCCAGGAAAAAGGAATCAAACACAAGTCTACTGTTCAGGTTTTTAAACAACAAGCTGCCATCAGCAACACTGGCAGCCAAGGAACTCAGGAGCTGTTCATCTCTGCTTTATACTGATCATCTAACGAGCTTAAGAAGCACATGAATAATCAATAGGAAAAGCAGATGCTTGTTAAACTCTGTGCTATTCTACAAGAATGCATACTATTTTAGGAAACACTGCCAACCTGCAGCTTTTGAAGATTTTAGACTAAAGTAAATTTAGTTCATTAATGGTATCATTAAGGATAGGTCAGCAATTTGGAAAAGAATACACTGGAACAACAGCAGCAGGAACAAGAAAAGTTGCTTTGAACACTGGAGCAATATGCTAGACATAAAGTAGCAGCTTCACATACCACAAAACTGAGGATCTGGGCAATGCCATTAAAATAAAAGCATTTGCAGCAGAGAGAAAACAGCAGAAGTGGCAACAGGGAAAGAATTCACATCTACACACCAGGGTGTGAGCTGTTACCTGTCTGAGCATTTTTCTACTCTCCCCAAGTACACAAAAGCTTCAAGTTCATATATCCAAAGCTTTAGGAGAAAAGAAAAAGGAACCAAGCAAACCATACATATCAGAAACCGTGTTTCATTCTGAAGGAACAGGGTGAAGAAATACAAGGAAAACCATTCCTGATTAGTTATGTAACAATCCACCACCCAACTACAAGCTGAAAGTAAAGCAATTTTCTTTATCTGCCCCTTCTGCCATTGACTGAAACAAAATCTAAGGCAAATAACTTCAGACATATGGGAAAAGGTCTCTCATGAATTCTGATGCATTTTACCAGAGTACAGAAACAGATCAGAGCCCCAACAAGACTGAGTAGCTGATGCTGGAACACTTCCATGGTGAGAGAAGGTAGCCAGCTTGTATGAATCAGACACTCTCTGCATGGAAAATGCCTCCTTCCAGCCCACTGTTAGCCTCTGAGCCTTGGAAGAGAATTTAGAGGATCAACCAAGTCACATGATTTCATTTTCCAGGAAATGTCCAGGATTTAGATTAGCATAACATCACTACATTACACCCACATTTGTAAACAACTGAGAAAATCCAAACTAAACAATGATTTCTGATGTTGGCCTCAGGGGAAAGGTTTCACTTCTTTTCTGGAAACTACATAAACCCAAAAAAAAATTTTATTGTCATTGCTTACCATTCATAGAGATCAGAGATATATCTAAACCAAACCCTTAAAAAAGAATACTCCAAACAGAGATCAACACTACTTCTTACAGTGAAGAGTTAAATTGTGACCCTGACATTTCCAGGACAAATTCACACTGGAACCAGAAAAAAAGATTTATCATTTTACATTACTGACACCTTCAGACAGAAACCCACAATTGTGCAGATGCTTTACAAGACAATGTCTGAATCACAAGGAAGGTAATACTAGCTTATCTGTAACAAGAAGATAAAAAATCATTACTGTCTTAGCTTAACAACAACACAGTTTCCTCACACTAAAGCGGTCTTAATTTTCCTCTCAGCGCTCACCTCATAAGTAAGCCAGACCAAACAAATAAAAAAGGTTTGAATATTACATTTGCAAAAGTATTTACAATTGATCACGAATAACCCAAAAAATTATTCACCGTTCAAGGAATACTTTAAATTTTTCTACAGGTAAAAAAATAATACTGAATACTTCTTTTAAATTAATGCCTCCAAAATTTAAAAGAATTCCTTCTATTTAGTGATGGAATCAAAACACAATCTTCCACAGCTGTCAGTCTTCTGTTCTGGACTTCCATGTTTCCATTTTCTTTTCCTGCAGTTGGTAATGAGTCTCAGATAGGTCTACAGAGTCATGGGCCCAATATAAGTAAATTAGGTCAAGATAATGAGAAGAAAATTAATAAATTCTTAAGTATGTGAAGAATTGTTCAGTCTAAGTGGTTTTTTTTCTGAGGTAAGTTCTTTTTTGCCTCTCTGACTTCCACAGGAATTACTGCAAAAAATTTACACAGTGAATAGGTAGGAAGTCGCTTGGGTGATCACATTTCTTCACTTAATCTCACTTCACTACAGTGAGATCGCTGCTAAAAAAGCCCCACAAAATTTAGAGCATGAACAGATCAGTGCACAGGACAACATTTTTTTTCTGGTCCAGTAATGATTTTTCTTTGTATGTTTCCTTGTAAATATACCCTGGCACCTGTAGCGGTATGAATGTCATATTTAAAACCTTAAGTTCATTAATATGAAATCTGTAGAAACGTGAGCAGCTGTAACCTAAAAAAATCAGTTTTAAGTTTCTATCTTAGTAACTGAAAGACACAATTATTGATGTTCTGGGTGAAACAGCCATACAATTTCCTAAATTCTAACATGATAGTTGTGTCTGGTTGAGCCCATATTGCCAGAATTTTAATCAGCAAATTCATTGAAATCAACAGTACCTCAGACATAGAGGAAAACAGAAAATGACTGAAGCTAAACTTCTTTGTGAAAGTATACAAGTAATTGCAAGTACTTCTAGATAGCACCTATTTCTTGTTATTCCTAGATTTATTTTTTAAATTATTCTGAGTAACACTGTCATAAAGACTATAATTATCAGGTCTGTATTTCAGGCAAAAAATCTAAATCTGAAGCACTTCAAAAACATTCTATGAACAAGAAATTAAAATCACTTCACTATGGTACAGAATCAGCTAAAGAAACTACTTGAAGTACACTAGAGGAGTTAATCATATAAAAAGCAAGTAGTAGTATTGTTCATGTGCTTGGTATAATTGAATGTGTCCATCCACAAAAAAAAAAGTAACCCAAACAAAACACATGTTATAACTGTAATCTGTATAATTTTATTTATAAAAGGTAGAGCAAAATATTAATTAATTATATGCAAATGTTAAGTGTTCCTTTGTGGGAACAACATCTTATTTAGCAGATGCATTTGTGTGTTCTTCAATATTGCAATCAAATGGCACTCATTCTAATTTCACAATAAATGAAAACTTTCCAATACCTTGTCTCATGGAAGAGAGTTAAGGTTCAGTAATTGAAATTGTGGAGGTAGAGATGTTCTGAAGAAAGAAGAGCCTTATAAAAGAATACACTCAAAAATATTGAAGGTTTTTAAGCATAAAGGAAACTTTTAAAAACAGATGATCACGGAAAAATATTTCCAGCAATGCTTTCCCTCCACAGGTCTTCAACAGATAGAAAATGAAAGTCACATTCTTCGCCAGCTGTGAGAAAATTGATAGCTCAGATTTCTCTTTTCATTTTGACCATGTCTTTAAATGCCGCTTCTAGTATCTGCAGTCACTACTCCTCTTGCCATTCAAATCCATGCAGGCAGTCACTCCCTGAATCTTCTGGTGTTACCCACATGTTTCTTAGATCTAATTCAGACTGGTCATTGATGTGCTACACACAGAGTAGCGTTTTCTGATTTTCTGTATTTTCAGATTAGCTGTATTGTAATTGAAGTGATCAAACAAGTCATTAGACCACCCTGGTTCCATATCAAAGTCTTTCCAAAAATTTTGGCTCATGCTCACAGGGAATTGAGAACTTCAACAAGATTAATTTCTCTGCTGTCTTCCAGCATTTCAATGTGCCTATCAATTTTCAAAGGTTAAGAGTTTATCCTCAGAGAAACAGTTAAGCATTGTCAAATATTTTTAAAGAAGGAAATACAGATACAGGTGTTATTGAAATACAGATATGGGTGTTATTGTCCCAGATGATCACTCAGACCATCAGTCTGGGCCTCTTAACCACTGTACTAGCTGAGCCTACTGTAGTCATCCCCAGGCTCATTATGATTCCTTGCTTGGAACTGAAAGGATAAATGAGTACCAGATAAGCTTTTACTGTATATATAAGACACAACAGGACACTAGCATTTCTCCTTATTTAGACACAAGTCAGTCTTCCACATATCTGTGTTTCTCTTTCCTACTATGGTTGTACATAGTAGCACCACTTTTCTGCAGCAAGGTGGTTGCAGATAAAAAGTGAGAGGAGGGGAATGTGATATAAAAAGAAAAATGTACCTTAACAAAAATAGATTTGTCAGTACTGGTTAACAGACACACACACACACACACACAAAATCTTCAAATATTAAAATATCCCCTGTCATTTCCCCACTCTCCTTGATCTGCTGCAAAGTTATGAGGGTTCATTTATAACAACAGTGACAATTTCTGCAGAACACCATAGTGTGACTGACGGTGAGAAAAACAGAGAGAGAATATCTACACAATGCACATACATGGACATAGCCTGAATTTTTTAGATGACACTTACACAGGGAACAATCTGGGGGCAAATACCCTCTTTGTTCCATACTTTCTATATCACTTACCCAAGAGCACATGCATGCTCGAAATCAATCTGAACCTCTAGGATCTTTCATGTCCCCAGTGATATCTAGGTTTGCATATGGCATAAGGCAATGGTGAATCAAGCCTTGTGATCTTTACAGGGAATTTTGCCTCAAGAGACTACAGGCAGTCCCTGAAACAAAGCTCAAAGATCTTGTTGAAATAGCACCAAATACAGGTAAATGCAGAAATTTACAACTTAAGATTGGCTCATAGCATTCCTTCCTACAAAATGGCTTTCAGATTAAGAAGAAAAAGCTAAAATCAAACTAGCTTGCATGCAAAAAAAATGGTATGCAAGAATATTTCTGAGCCAGTGAATTGTGTGCATCTGTGACAACTGAGGTAGATTTTTTTGTTGTTGTTCCAAATATGTTCCATCATATAATTATTTAAGGTCTTAGCAATCCTAAACAAACTTGTATCTTCAGTCTCTTTCAAGGCAGGCATTTTGTCTAAGTCTTTGACACTGTAAGTGCATTCTCTTCATCCCCAGGTTGTGCAGGCTTGCTGTTTCCTCTTAATGTTAAAAATGAGTATCTCAGTCCTCCTGCCATGCTAAACAAAAGAGAATGAACAGTGGTGTCAAAGATGACTGATGTTACAGATGTCATTTCATAGGTACATAACTTTCCTTCTGAAGAGCTAAAGAACACCAGCTATCATAAACTAGGAGTGCCTAAGAGCCGTGTAACCCATCTGAGAAAGCAGCCCCAAGCAGACAAAGATCAATTACCAGTTGCTCACACAGATTCACACACGCAGGGCATCATCTAAGCACAGAAAGTAACCACTCACAAGTTACAGCTTATATTCAATGGGCACAACTCTTTCAGTCAGTGTTCTCACTTCCCACCTGACTTTTACTTGGAAGCCTCACAGCTCAGAACTGCTGCTCATAAAAAATAAATAATTCCACACAGTAAAACTGCAGGCGTATTTCCACAATTAGACCTTACCACAGCAATATTTCATGTCTGAAAACTGACATGAAAAGACATAACTAACTGTAATGACCTTTACATCCTGAGGCAGTGCTTTGTCAGGCCTGTAGTTTCAAAACTGCATCACCGAATGAGTCCAATCAAACAAAACATAAAACTAGAACTCACTGAGAAATTTTCAGCTTTAATAAATAAAGGCTATTCAAGTTTCACTTACCAAATATTTAGCCCTATAAAGTTTAACATGGAGAATATGTAATCTCCACCAATCAACATTCCGATATAAGCAATGGATATATTCTGAAAGGAAACAAAAATCATGCATTTATTTAAGTCAGCTTTCATCTCCATGAATACAAACAATTCCCTTTTCTAATTCCCTTTTCTAAGGAAATAGTTAAACTGTGTTGCTGACCACTCTAAAATCAGCCTTTAAACTAATTTCATGGATATCTGCCTTATAGATAATGTAGCAATGAAAAGAATAATAAAATCAGTATGTTTTCTAAATATATACAACGCACAGTAACTTTCTAGGGAAAAAAAAGGCTATTTGATATTAGGCAAAATGGACCTAAGGTCACCTTTTGATATTTATTTCTTTATTATCTTTGGAATTCAAATCTCATTTTCTAAAAGTGGATTTTGGGTTCTCCAGCATAAAAAGGATGCCTTAAAGTCACAGTAAAAGTTCTTCATTATTACCTTAAGAGAGTTATCTGCTTACTTTTCCAACTAAATGTGATCTGAAATCACTTGGTACAGGTTCAAGACAGGCACAGCCTAAAGTTAAAAATTCTACCTCTCACCCACCTGCTTCAAGTTTTAGAAAAATAGACCCCTAAAGACAGAAGGAAAAATGAAGAAGTGTGTGATCATTTTACCAACACTTTGTTGCTTTCAACTGTTCTAGCAGCTAGTCTGCATAATGACATCTGTCTCTAATATAGACTGCTGCATCATAACCTGCTTCTCAACTTTAAAGCTGTTCAAAGAGTGTCAAAGACTCTTACAGCTAAGAAAATAGAAATAGTCTTGCCCTGACTTAATGGTTTGATGCAGACATATAAAATTTAAAAGAATGTTTTCAGGGCCACAGAATGAAAACTACTAGATTAATCTTGCCTCTTTCAAAATAGAAAAAGGATGTAGAGGGAGAAGTACTGCCCTCCTTTTGCAGATTTTGTTATGGTAAATTTATTGTTTTCCTTTGTCATGGAAGGGAGCACTTTCAGTACTGTTATTCCTGTTAAGCTAAGTTGAATTCTGAAAATCTTTTGCCCACAGCTGCATAAGTTTTGTCTTTTTACTTTCAGCTTTATAATTCTATGTTTCTCTCCAAACTGGCCTACCTAAAAGCACATGGGCAGTCAGGGATGTTCCTAGACATGCTGTCCTCATCAATACAAAGCAAGATGCACAGTTTAAAGTTAAACTGAGTTAAAGAAAACAGACTCTAAGGACACCAGGTTCAATTTTTAAGATATGCAAGTTTTGGTGTTGGTTAAATTGACCAGAATTTGTACAAACCAAAATTAAATAGTCTGTTCAGCTAGAACACAGGTTCTCACACAGAGGCTGAGTAAAGCTTTATGGCTTTACTTAACCATAAAGCACACTCTATACTTCAGCTTAGTCATTATTCTGTATCTATAAAAGCCTTACATATCAGCTGCAAAGGAAATTAGTTTAGCCCAAAGTAAAAGTTCACCTGGATTTGCATTGGGGCATCTTGACTAACACACAATAACCTAATAAACAACAGAGGCACAGGATACTCCCTGATGAAATGTGGGTAAATGTACACCTTTTAATTAAAATTGTTACAGTTTTTCTTGTAGAAGAAATAAAAATAGGTCAGTACTAACAATGTTTTCTGGAGCATACTTGACCTTGAAGGCAAGAGAACAGGGTCACTTTGTGGTGTGACCTTGCTTAGCACAAGCAGTGTTTCAGTATTAGCCCTCATTTTGAGTTTCCATCTCAAAGCAGAATCAAGATCACTGCTGAGCCAATGCTCTTTCCTGTCTATTTGAGCATTTTTATTTTCCTCTTCTGGTCCATAACTCACCTTGATTGCACCAACTACTGTTGTTGTGAGTGCAGAATTGTAATGACTGCACAGGACAGTAGAATACATCAAGAGAAACCTAAACAAAGGAGAAAAGTTTATAAATTCCTCCCAGGGAGCTAAGAAGTTTAACATTACTTCAAGATATTCAACATTATCTGGATCAGTATTTTTCTGGAATCTATAATCCCACCTGTTTCAAACCCTTGTAAAAGAATTTCTGTGAATCTCTAATTTAAATTAATGATGTGCATGTACAGAATATTCAAAATACATGTTAAAATATGCTACTTGAGCTCTAGCAGAGTCAACTCTTTTCTCTGTGCTGTTTATATGTCAGTGTTTGAAGTTAGTTTGACCCCTTGGATATGACATGGAAGAGAAGAACAGGATGCAATTCCTTCTTCCTTTGACTCTGCAGTTTCAACAGGAACAAAGTATTGTTTCACTACTTTTAAGTCTCCCACACTTTTCCAGCTGCTTTAAAGAACAAACGCACTGAAACAGTTCTTATACTCAAGGACTTACATACTATTAACTGCAAAGTTAGATTATTGGAAAATACACACAGAAGAGACTGTACAGAAAATACAAAGCTAAATGTCATGTTGCTCAGCACTGTATTGTGAGGTCAAAAATCCAGATAGCACTGAACAGTTATTTACACCATCAGAAATAATAAAAGTGAAGGCATAACCCTGGGGAAAACCCATTTTCTCTGAACTTTAATGTAACTTATTAGTGAGTCTTACATTTGAGATTTGCAATTTGAAACACTGACATGAAAACAACCTGCTTTATTCCCCCATATCCTTACCCCAACAAGCAGGAAAGAATAAATTGAAAGACAAATAAAAAATTTGTCCAGTGCTGGAAATGTGTTGCCTATTAAAAAGAGAGAGAGAGAATGATGTGCTATATAATCAACTGTAAACAAATATAAAATGTACTTAATATGAAAATTTGTAAATTCACAAAATACATTTAATTCATACCAAAATTATGAACCACTTATATCACTTCTGGAAGCAATTTAATGCATCTAACTTGACAGACAGCAGGATGACAGCATCCCTGATACCTAGACAAGTACTTGTAACATGTAGAGCAGTGCAGATACACAAGTGCATACTGTAAGCAGTGAACATGAACACAATACTGAAAATTGTGTTTTGCTATTTACTGACAGATACTAACACTGTGAATAATAACACATAATAAATAGTGTTGATGTGAGATGGACAGAAACAGTAAATACATAAATAATTTCCTCTAAATCTCTTCCACACCACAGATTCATTCATGAACAACTTTCAGGGCCCAAGCCTATGTTTTTGAGCATTACTAAGGTCTCTCAATAACGAATATCAATGAAAAGGCTCAATCACTTTGAAGTATCCTCCCTAGTGAAGTGCAGCAAACAAACACACAGTGCCAACCAGCCACTAAGAAACATGTCAGAGATTCTTTTCCATCCCTAGCAATTCCTGGATATGCCTCATTTTAATCTGGTTAGTTTACACTTGCTACATAAACAACAAATTCAGCTAAGGCTGAACACATCCCTGAGAAACAGAATAAAGGCCGTTAGTCCACACTAACAGCCAGCTGAGCCTCCACCATGTGAGGTAATAGGTAAAAAGGATCTTGAGCAGCTCTGCCCTACTAGAATTTTGCTGGTGTGCAACAACAAGCTGCCAAGTATAACAGGGAGCCATTCTGGGGCATCCTTCCTCTTACATTGCATCATGCTTTCCTGTCCTTACAGTGAGACACCTGGTGGAGGAGAAATTAGTAACTTGGACATTCATTTACAAACTGAAGTCTTTCCAAGATTACAGAACTAGCTAGAGGAGTAGAAGCAAGTCCCTACCACATGGGAGTAGGGACAGACACGGTACTGTTGCTTTGACTTCACAGCAGAAGACGCATGCTGTGATGGGTCAAGGCAAGAAGTTCTGCCAGGGTAAAAACTGGTCTGAAAATCTGCTCAGTAAAATGGCTATCTACAATCATTTGCTGACTTATCATGAGTATCTTCCCATTTTCTCTGTTTTCTCTGTAATTTGATTTCTGTGTGTCACACTGATGCTAGTTATCTGCAACATTTAACAATACTTCTATTTTTAAGTGACCAAACCAATGTGATGCACAGCAAGCAAAATGTATTTCCCTAATAGATATTTATTCTCTTCAGGTAACTGAGCATTAAGATGTTTACAGTAGATCAGCCAGTGGGCACATCACACTCCTTATTTTCCCCTGAAGTAAACATAGCAACAAGGTAAACTTCTCTGATCAGGTCTACCAAAATATTTCAAACCCTGTGTTCTGGAAAAGTAATTGAAATCTTACAGCTATAACATCTTGGGCTCCTTTTCCAAGATAGGCAGCAGCTGCCTTGTCCTAAACTGGGACGGGGTCATGCTGGACTGATGACATAAAGAAATTTCACATTCACTGCAGATCTAATTCTAGCACTTCCAGGGAATCATAATTTTTCTGCTCAAAGCAGAATTCTAAGAACACAGTGACAAAATTGTGTGAGTTCAGGGCACAACAACATACAACAAAGAACATTACAATGATTTACTACGTCTTCCAAAGAATTTTCTGCAGCAAATGTAAAACATTTCTAGAAAGGAATATGAATGACTAGACTCATTTAACTATTACCAAAAAGGCAACTCAGCAAGTCTGAGGGACCCAGGAAAACCTTCTGGTCTGATACTTTATGTATCAGGACATACTGCCTACAGATACTCTATTAGGATTACCTGGGGAGAGTCTTCCTCTCATTCTATGAGAATGCACAATGTAAGTTACTCAACTAGACTGAGACAAAACAGAAATCTGCCCTGGACATCAGAATGACAGACTCAAAGAGAAAGATTGAAAATTGTCTGTATAGTTGCAATCTCGTTTTAGATCATGTGGCAAATCACACAGTGCAGCTGGATTCACAACCTTTTGTTCAAGCTGGGTGTACCTGAACATACCTTAGTTCCTAGACAAAGACTGAAATAAGGACTATCACACAAATTAGCTTCTCCTTAAGTGAATACTCACAAGTTCTTACCTGTGAAGGACAAGTCTAACTCACATTTTTCAAACTAATCAAACTAACATTGAGGGAGAAATACCTCTGCAGAAAAAAACAAAAAGCCTCTCTCACTCCCCAAATGAAATCTGAACAAAATAACATTATCAGTCTGAGATATGCAATATTGCTACTTACCTGCTGAAAATCCCCAGTAGAAAAGCTAATAATAACTGTTGGAATCACCATGAAACAAGCATTATAAAACAGGACACCATATTTTCCCAACTCCTGCGAAAAACAAACATGGCATTTGGCATTAAAAACCACTTGGGAGCAAAATACTACATATTTCTCTGGTAATTCTTCTGACATTATTGTCAGTGGGTAAACAGATAGAATACATCTCAATTTAAAATGCAAACTTGCAATCCTTTTATTCAGTGTTTCATACTAAGCTGAAATTCCACTTCACTCACTCTGTCTGTGCACTCAGCAGAGTGTTACTGCTCTGTTATACCTTGGACACTTCCTATACAACTCTAGGAACTTCCAAAAGCACTGGTCCAGAAGTCCTTTGTGTTGACTTCACAAAAGCCTCTCCCTGGCCAAGGAATCACCTAGTCATTCCACTACAAATCAACCACAAAAATATATAACAAGGAAATTAATGAAGTTTGACTCATAGATAGAGCTCTGTAATCACTGGTAATTGATGTAACTTAATGCAACTTAAGGGTTGCCATATAACCTGTGGGTTAACTTGTTTGGCACAAAGGCAGGAAATTAGGAGAATGAAAAAATAACCTTCCCTTCCTACAGATCCAGCCACGCTGCTTAGAAAATCTCTGCAGCCTATCTCTTCTCCTGTATTTTGCAGAAAATTGTGAGGCTGTTAAGTGCTGCTTATAAATAAAAATGCAATCTGGAATTGACAAAGATTTCTAAGATTATTAAAAGACATATATTTCTGCTATACAGAGTGAACCACGGGAGTCAGAAACCAAACCTCTATCCAAGACTGCTCTTTGCTATGGCTTAGTATGTTTCATGGCACTGCATTTGAAGAGCAGCCTGCTCAACATTTACATGAGTAATGTATATCAAGACACCACCTAATACCCTGTCACACCTGCTTTTGCTGAAGACTTGCTTTTAGGTAACTGAAAAAGACTACAGTTACTGTGGTTTATGACTTAGGCTGGACAGTTCTCTGTTTATTTTACATAAACCTCACACAACATGTGTTTCTAGTCAAAAAGTCATCATCCCTATATATATACATATCAAATTTAGAGGTAAACTGTTAGCTTACGGTTTGATTTTTTTTAATAACTACAAACTCTGCTTAAAAGCCTTGGGAGAAAAGAAAATACAGTTTGCTTACCAAAGCCTAGCCAGAGACAGAAATAACAACTTTTTCTAGGCTGTTCTCTATTAAGAACGCATATATCAACTGGAATGTGAAAGTAAATGAAGTTATTTATGAGTTCATAATGGTAAGTACATAAAAGTCATATAATAAGTAGGTGTCCTAGGGTGACTAATGGGGTGACTTTATGATGCTGAATTTTGTCCCCCTTTGTCTGTTTAGCCTAGAAATAAGTTTTGTGCCTTTAAAACTAGATCCAAGAGTGAAGAGGGGGAAAAGGAGAAGCAGTGGAATGTCTGAGGCAGCTGTATTCAAGAACATAGAGATAAGAGCTTCAGCTCTCTCTCTCGGTATGTGTTGTCTGCAGCACGGACAGTGGGAGAGAACTCCCCTTTGCTTTTAGTTAGTTTTTTTATCTAGCTGAGGCAGAGAAGTTCCCTGGACTGTAGTTTTTCTTTTTCTTGGAACTATTCAAACCTGCTCTGGACTGAAAACCCAGGAAAACATCAGGAGCTCACGCCTGTGCCCCACCAGGGCCCAGGACACGGCATTTTCTAGCACCAGAGGGATTGATAAGAGACTGAGCAAGCCGAGCTACACTCCATGACAAGGACTCTCTCTCTCTGAATTTGCCATCTCTTCAGAACAGTGTGAGGTTCCAATGCTTAATATTATTCCTTTATTTTTCCATGTCTGTGAGCACCTTGGTTGTTAAATAAATCGTTTTTTCCACTTTTCTCCAAGGAAGTTTATCTCCCAATCAGGTAGGGAGAAGGGCCACTTGAATTTGCTTTCTAGAGGGACCCTTCCCTATATTTGCCCTAAACCAAGACAGTAGCTCACTGCTAAATTCAAATCAATCACCTTTAAGTTACCTTTGGATCAATTTTCTGCTTTGTATAAACTCCATTTGCTGCTGTGAAAATATCATTTAGCAGCACAAAGATATAGCCCTCCAGATTGAAAGACAGATCAGACCTGGGAAAAAAAGAAAGAAATACTATATTGTAAATAAGCAAAAAATATGCAAAGCATTGCATTACCTTGTTTACCAAGACAAATATTGTGAATGAGGATGTGCAAATCCCATGAACTCCAGCCAGTCACAGGTTTTGCTTCAAACCTTCTTTGTAAGTCAAAGTCACAGGACCATCACAAATGAAACATCAGAGTTCCTAATGCTCAGTGTGAAAGTGGCAGGAAATGTTCATTCAGAGAAAAATTCCACCCATCTCAACCCTGACAACCTGTCCAATTTTAACTGAATTTACTTACTTATTTTATTTACTTACTTACTTTACCTATTTCTTTTACTACAGAAAGAAAGCAGCTAGGGAATAAAATACAATTAGTTTGTATGTTTTTCAGACATATTGTCATCCTTTTTGCTTTGACTAGTTATCTCATCAATACAGGGTAATTAATTTGATAGGACATGGCTCTATCTCTGTCACATCACATGGAAATTATTTACCCTTGTTCATAGCAAAGCCAAGAAACAAACAAGGAAAACATTAACTCTCCAGGTAGGTAAAGGAATGTTCAAACAGAAAAAAGAGGACAACAGCATACAGGTGCATTGTAGTAATTATCTCACAACGGAACTTAACAAAAAAAAAGGGGGGGGGCTTATGATTAAAAAAATATACAGTGTGTAACTCCGTATTTGGCAATCAAAATATCATTCTTTCTATCCAGAACAAGAATATACTTTTCCAAGACTATTAAAATACACTGATATCATGAAATAAAAACAAGATTCCTCACACAGTTTTAACTTGCTTCACTTATGATTCTGCAAACATGGAAAACCTGGAGGTGGAAAAAGACACACCCACAGACTGCCAGCAGGAATTAGATTTTTTCCTTTGTATAACTGCACCTCCCAGTGATGTCACTAGAGAGATTTTCCAAATCAAAACTTTATCCAGAGTAACTTATCTCCACTTAGGTTTACTCAGAATTAGACAAGGAAAAAGTCCTCCTGCTGTCCCTCCCCTCTTAATACGGCTTTGTACGAGAAATCAAAACCTTACCCAGCGGCTATGAAAGCCCCAAGAATGATGGCAAATACGCTGACTATAATATTCAGTGGGTACCGTTTCCTGCAGGCAAAAATTGAAATAGTTCACATTTTCATTATTTGAAACAGAGATTAAATGGCTGTCTGCCTGAAAAGTTTCAAAGCAATTAACAATCACAGAACATTTAATAGGAGGGCAAAGTCTTAACAACCTTACAGAAACAATGTGATTGCTCGTGTGCCATGCTGTCAGACCTTGGCCCTGAGAACAGAGATTGAAAAAGCACTCTGAGCACTCTCTTACACAACTCTTAGACAATTATAAAAGTAAAGATTAAAGGTTCAAAGTAACAGTACTGAACCAAACAAATTTAATGTGTATTGATATTCATAATAGACATATTTCAGTGTCGTCCAGCAGTCCAGTACATCTCTCATGCAGTTTTTCATACCACCTCTGTTGAGGAAGATCCTATACAGCACACTGTCTGGATTATTTTCAAATAGATACTTATTTTTAACTCAAACTCAAACTTTTTACTTGAAAGGGAAAACATGGAGCTTATAACATTCTTCACCACCACATCAGTGCTGCAACAGAGTAGTAAAAGGCATACTGTAAACCTATTAAAAGGTTTTTATATCTACACCACTTTATTTGGAAATATCTTAAGCACTCATTTTTGCATTGTACTGCAACATGCCTTAGATATTCCCCTAGTCCTTATTCTGTCAAGATAAGACTGAGCGAGAAGATCCTTGAAACAAAATATACAATTCTCTTTGAAGAAATACTCTTGGAGAAATCCTGTGTGTAAAGGACTACACCTGTGGACCACTGTCCCAAGAATAAAGTGCTGAGCAGACTCTAGATAAATTAGGCTTTGATCATAATGGCTCTCAAGAGTAACAATCCAAATCTTGATTATTTTAAAAATCCTGACGTAAGCCTGCACAGACTCTCTAGAGTCCTTTCATTTTCAGCCCTGACAAAATCCACTGTGTCAATCTGCACCAACACAGCATTCTCCTCCCAAGCTTTCCACTGGTTAGGATGTGGCTTGCACTCACAGGCCACATTGCTGTTCTCCAGCTGAGCATTTATGTACATCCCACTGACTCACATTTTTTTTCACTTGCTTGTGGGAGTCTTCAGGCCAACAGAAGACAGCAAGTTTTCCTTTCCCTGGGAGAAGTTAAAACTACAAAAGAATTCCAGAGCATCTCCAAATATGAATCACATTGATCAATTAATTAACTGCTGCTCCAGCCAAAAGCAGATGACAGTTTAGTTAGGGGCTTTTTGCAGTTTTAGCTTTCCCCTGATCATCACTCTCACGCTGCCTGGGTTCAGATTCAGCAAGCTGGTTTTCTTCTTGTGAGTTCATCTTTTGAGCTCAGCATCAGTCATGTGGATAGAACTGGACAAAGTATGATGTATTTCTACTCCTGTTCCTCCAACTCAAATGAAATTAGAGATCCTGAGCAGCTAGCATATCCTTCTTAATTTCTCAAGAAAAATAACCTAGGTGTCTGTAAGTAAGGAATTATCTGATCTAAGAACTGGTAAATACCATTTTGCTTCATTAGCCTGGTATGTTTTCAGACTTGACCCAGACAGTTACTCTACATAAGCAGACTGCCATGCTATCAGCACTCTTTACAGAAATAAGGATCTGTCTGTTTTAAGCAGTTCACAGTTTAGAAGCCTTCAAGACAAGACACAAACATAACCACTGAAAGTGACTGAGTTGTGTCTGCTGACCTGAAACCCATGTAACAGTCTAGAGAATGAGATATGAAAATGGAGGCAAGTTGATTTTTTCCCTCTCTTCACTAATATGTCTATATCTATGCCTTCAAAAAAGCTATGTAAATAAATTTCTTTGCTTTTCTCTATTTGTAAGTAAAAATCACTCATTCAATTTTCTGATGAGATGACACAAGTAATCCATTTGATGTGATCTAAAGTAAAGGAATCTTAAATGAAAAAAAAAAAAAAACAACAAAAACACAACCCCAAAAACAAACAAAAAGGATCACCCAAGTATGATGATTTCCAGCAGTAAAGTAAGTGGAATGGTAAACTTCCTGAGCACTGTAAACATCGGCAAACTGTCAAAAAAAGCAAAATAAAAATCCAAGCATAGTATCAGATTAATAGCATTCTTATATTCTAACTCTTATTTTACTAACCCAGGGGATGGAACAATTAGTCCAGGAATACAAAACCAAGCCAAATAGCAAATCATTTAGTACATATATATGAATGTCAGTCTGAAATGCACATTAGACAACTAAATAATTGAAAGATAGCAAGCTTTGCCAGCTAGTGAATTAGTGCAACTGGCTATGTTTGAAGGTCACTCTGCATTACTGAAATGGAATATAGTAGGTATTTTTTACCTACCATAACCCTTATGAAATAATTCTTTCTGCAAAATTCATGGGCATAGTTAAATAAAAACTATTTCTACTGAAACTTAAGAGGAGAGACACTAAACTTTTCTCTGAAAACATGTAACAGAAATAAAATACAAAGAAAACATGCTTAGTAAACAAGCTGTACTTTGAAAAAATAAAATAAATCCATGACCAAAAAATTAGAGGAAATAGAAGAAACATAAAAGGTGGGGTCACAGCTGCAACTATGAAACAAGCTTCTATTTTTAGCAAGATATTGTTGATCTGCATGAAGTAATGCAGTTGGAAACCTTTCTGGGTGAGAAAACACTCATATCTGACACTGTAAATGTGACCGCATGGCCATATGGACCAATTAATCCCCTGCTAAAGATAATTATTAACAATTCCATTAGTAAATGATACAATTCCTAACACAATGTTTAAAAACCTTACAACAGATACTTTGAATTTATGCATGGGCTCATCTGCACCTTCCAGACAACCTAAACAAGGTGGAGAATTCAATGATGTAAATAAGTATCATATATTGTACCAAAATGCAATGTAACAAAATATTAATGGTAGGAACACTGCAGGCATTTTAAAGTTTCTGTTTTAAAAATTAGTTAAAACTAGTAAATCTAAAATAGGTATACCAGCCACAGGAGAGGGAGAAGGTGCTCTTACATACCCTACTAAGCATTTAAATTTACATTCAGGGAAAAGATAAGAAAAACCCAACTTTTACAGTTTTGAAACTTCTTTCATATTCACAATGGCTGAAGTGCTACCAGGCACAGTACAGCCAAAGTCTTAATGTCTGTTTCAGTGGAACAGCTCGTGAACACATTCAACAAGGAGTTGCAGAACCAGGAATCTAGTGTTCATAGCTGGAGAACATTAATTGTATAAATAAAAAGAAATGTGTAACGGACATATTTTATGAAAAATCCTTTTTCTAGGATTTTTTCTCCTGAGAAGCTGAGAGGCCTCAGAAACAAAATGTAAACCATAATTATTTGCTGCTGCAGAATGCAACAGATGCATCTTTGATTGGTCTCATGTGGTTGTTCTTAATGAATGGCCAGTCAGAGTCCAGCTGTCTGGGACTCTCTGGTCAGTCACGAGATTTTATTATCGTTCCTTTCTTTGCTAGCCTTCTGATGAAATCCTTTCTTCTATTATTTTAGCATAGTTTTAATATATCATTTTCTTTTAATATAATATATATCATAAAATAATAAATCAGCCTTCTGAAATATAGAATCAAAATTCTTGTCTCTTCCCTCGTCCTGAGACCCCTGCAAACACCACCACAGAAATGCAAACAAATTAAAAGTAATACACTGGGGGACCTCATCACTCTCTACAACTCTCTGCAAGAAGGGTGCAGTGAAGTGAGGGGAAGTTTCTTCTACTGTGCCTACAGTGAGAGCACCAGAACATATGGCCTTCAGATGAGGCAAGGAGATTCAGACCAGATATTAGAAAAATATCGTCACTGTTAGGGTGATCAGGCATTAGAACAGGTTGCCCAGGGAGGTGGTGGAGTCACCATCCCTGAGGGTGCTTGGATCTGGCATTGGGTGATAAGATTACTAGTCCAGGGTTACAGTGGTAGTAGTGCAGTGTTTACAGTTGCTCTGGATGATCTTACAGGTCTTTTCCAACCTTGATGATTCTATGATTCTGTGGTTCTACTTTCTTTCCTAACATCTGTCTATTAGTTATGAATTGCACAAAAACCTGCAAAATTCTGTCTTGGTTTAGCTTAGTACCAAACCTTCAGGAGCCTGCAACAACATAAAAAAACCACCACAATGGTAGTGGTGTATCCTGCTGCATCCTCTAGCTGTATCCTCCAGTCCTGGTGCAGCCATCATGCTTCTGTGCTTGTCTTCCACAAAAAATACAGTCATTCATTCTATCTGCATTGCTTACACCTTTTTAGCACTAGCATGGAAGCAACTCTCATGGGTCTAAGCTTACAGGCACATGGGAGTCAAGGCACTCTTCAGCAGTGCTCCCTGACAACCACCACCTCCCCAAGCATCACCATCACCCTACTACACAGTAGTTTTTCACCTCTTGGTGATTCCTAAATATCTGCCATGACACCATGGTACAAACATTTTCCTTGTGCTTCTTCCTTCAGAAACACAGTTTTCCAACTCTCTGGTTAAGACATCTAGGAAAAGCTGGATGCTTGGGTGTGAGGCAGAAGAAATAAACCACTTTCATGGTTACATAGGAGTATTGTGATTTTATGTCAGTACAGGACTGGCTAAGCTCCCCTTAAAGGAAGTAGACAACTTGTAAACTGATCAAATGTTTGTGTAAAAATTTCATAACAGTACCAGGGGTTTAGACAGACTGGCAGACAGACAGACACCACATGGATTTAAGACTCCAGACAATGCTCTTCTTTAGTGTTTCTTTTTTACCCCACAAGAGAAAAGGGTAAAATCCAAACAGTCTACTTATAACTTCTACTTACTGTACCTGAGTTTGCTGGTACTTGATAATCCACTTAAGTGGTTTCCAACATAAATCAGAGGCAGAGGAAATAACTGTGATAAAATTAAAAGCATAACTCAGATTATTTTGTTTAGAAGTACTGTTGAGGAACTTTACTTGATAGAATTTGATACTTGTCATATCAGAAGTACTTTTATGAAGAAAGGGAGGTTTTTCAACAGGAAAAAAGGTAACTATGTTGCAAGCTCATCTGCAGTTCCTATTTATGCGACTGGTCATGACCACAGCTTCACTGATGTCATTAGAAGAGTTGCAATTTATCACTAATGAGATTTAGAATCCATTTAGAGTAAATGTTAATCACTCTTATTCTAGTTACTATAATCTTCAGATAAATATCCATTTTAACATTTAATTTTAGATATGAAGGTAATAATAACAACAGTATCAAAATAATCAAGTAAAGAGGTGGAATAAAACAGTTAATAAACTGTAAGTATGCTCTGCTCTTCTACGTATTCCACATATATTAATACAGCTGGAAGTTGCAACATTTTAGATTAACCCAAAAAATTTCCTTTTAAGACACTAGAAAGGAAAGTTAAGTAATTATGAGTCAATTAAACTTTGCTCCAGCAAAGAGACTGACTTGCACAGAAATCTATAGTCCATAACTCAATATAGAGAAACAATAAAGGAACTTATGTGCCTGAAGAAAATGTACAAGAATACATTAATCCCTACAACTATAGCTGAAATTCAAAGTCATTAATTTTCCTTTTACAGAAAAAATTACATTATCACAGAATGGATAAGGTTGGAATTTGCAGAAGATTTAAACCAACCAAGGTAATCAATGGGGACACAGGCAGTGTGTACATTTGGTCCCATTCACTATCAGTCAAGAGGGGCTGAGATGGCAGAAAGACATAACAGATCCTCTATCCTAATGTGTAATAGTTGCTCTTGTTTCTAAACAGGGACACTTTGGAGGACACTAAAGTCAAAGGCTACTCATTTTTAAACTTTGCTGGAAAAGCATACAGAGGAGTAGGGTGTATTTAATCTATGTTAAAAATGATGTGTTTCTTTCACAGCAAGAGAGAAAAAAGTGAAGTAAAAGTTAACTGATAGTCAACTGAAGTTAACTTTTAAGTGAAAGTCAAAAGTCACAATAAAAGTAAACAGGAGTATAAAGAAAGCAGGAGTATGAGTAACAATAAATATTCAGCCTGTTGGCCTACGTTTGCAAAAATTTTGTAAAGCACAGTCTCATCTGCAGACTTTTATTTAGAACATTTTGGTTCATTTAATTTATAGGCTGAAAACAGAGTAGACATTATATTATCTTTCCTCTGAAATTCATTCCATTGTAAAGGCAAAATTACAACATCCAGTGTAACAGCAGAGATCAGTGAATCATTTACTTAAAAGGGGTCAAGAACTTCAAAGTTTCATCACTAAAATAAGCATTTCACTACTTTAAAACTCTAGCTGAATGCACTGAAGACATTTACCAGTTGACGAGTGAAAAGTAATGATTATCTTAGTGTCATAGAAAAAGTTAACAAAAGGATAAGGAGTTGGACTAAGGGTTCCTTAAAAAGTAGAGAAATCAAAAATGAGCAATCCAGCTGATTCATTATGACTAGTCAAATCCAACACCATAAACAGTGTACAGGTCCTGGAAGCTAAAATGCTGACTGCTCCCGGCCTATCCAGCAACATCTTCCAAACAACAGATATTATAGGATAAAGAAAATACATTCTGTACTTTTTTATGCCTTTGTATATAAGTTAAAGCAAAGACAACAGCAGAGAGGAAGCACAGCAGGACTCGTGAGGATGGAGGGAAGAAACCTCTCAAGGTCTCAATAAGTTATTTATACATGGAACTCAAAGCTACCCACTGGGAAACCTTCTTTCTTATTCTGGAATAAAAAAGAAGGGCTGTCCATTTTATTAATAATACCATGGATTCTCCTCCAAGACTTGTACATGTAGAAATGCCAATGATTTCAACATGCATTAAGAATGAACATATCTGTGAGACATCCATTGTAAACCTCACACTGACAGGAAGACAAGACATTCTGCAGTAAAGATGTGGGCTTGAAAAGCTATGCTATCTGATCCCTGCAGCAGGGCTGGGAACTTTCCTTGTGTCCTGGAGCAAACACAACTGATAACCTGCAACAAGACATAAACACACAGGCTAATGCATCAAAGAAACATTCCAACAACATTGCATAGATGCAAAAATCTTTGAGGATTACTGCTGCAGTAATTTCACATCCTAGTTCCCAAACTGAGGTAAGAGGAGGTCCTGTAACATTTGTTCTATCCTGCCTCTTTAGACCATGTACATTTAAGGTCTGTATAATGCAGCTAGTCGCCACCAACAGTATTTTCAGTGGGCATTATTTTAGCCCATCCTATGGAATGTAAATGTTATACGGGGAGCCAGCTGTTGTTCTGGTTTCTCATCTACCACATTACTTTTCTGCTATTTTTTCTACTATCACATGCTTCATTCATATTTCCAAGCAGCCTTTCTCTCTTTATGCTGTGTTCAAAAGTCTTTCACGAACACCTATCTCCCACTGATCCCACAGAGAGCTATATCCAGAAAAACCTTTCAGAAATGTGGAAGATTTCATCCTGCTGTATAAAGGCAAAGCAACCTTCCCATGTGCTGCATAACTAAATGGCACCAGATTTCTCTGCAAACAATTTATATCTATTGCCTAAACTAGAATATTACAGAGAAATTAAAATTATCAAATCAATTTTTAAATGAAACAATGATGCAAAGAATCCCATTTGAAAAAGAAGTGCAAATGTTTTCCTCGTCTCCATAAGAAAGAATGCTACCATAAGAAGTAACTCTTTCCTATTAATACTATGACATATGTGATCCTTACCTTCACAGGTATACTTTTGTCAAAATCAGGAAAGTGGACAATCTTATTTAGCTTTGACACATACAAGATAAGTATAGTGGCTGCCATCTAAACAAAAAGAAAAAATGAGAAGTCATGCAAGAGCAAAATTGTAATGTATGAATGAAAAAACTGCTTCAAAGACAAAATCTTTATATGAATTTGACAAATGCTAGCTTTTATGTATTTCTTTAAAAGAACAGCACAGAATGAAATTAACAAATTGAAATAATTTTGCTCTTACTGAAACAATTTTGCCAGCTATTTATTTAAAAGTAAAATACACAAATATACTTTACTATCCTGAAGAAAATTAGTGGCATTCTGTGAAACAATGCATGTTGAGAAGGAGTTGAGAAAATAAAATAGGACACAATCCCAGATAAACCATGAAATTTTTACTCAGAGAATAGTTTAGTCTGCAGAACCACTCCCAAAAGATTTTTTTGGTAACACAACATGGAAGTTGGGCATTGATCAATCTGTTGACAACATGAGGAAGAAATAGTAAAGATGCAGACAGAATGAAGAAGAGTATCTGAGCAATCATATATCACAGGTGTTAATGCTGCCCCAAGGAGTCAAAACAAAGGGTCAAATTTTCCTAATATGAAAATACAGCAATCAACTATCTAGAGGATGAGGTGGAGTCCTGTTCTGCAGACTAAAACATTATACCATATCATACTTTATATAGTGTTCAGGAAAATCTTGGAAGGATCTGTCAACAAAAAAAAAAAAATCGAAATGCCATTAAGTCTTTGATTCTGCAAAGACTTTTTCTTTTTTCTACAAAGAAAAAAGCCACATCAAGACATGAATTATTGCCACATTTTCAAGCCTTTCACTGAAACATGGTCTATGGTTCCTTGAGCAGTCTGGGCATGTAAAACTTTCTATCACATCACAAAGTCTTTACAGGACGTTTTACTCTCTCTAGCACCTAACAGCAGAGATGTCAGACTTGTGGTACCCTGCTTTCAACACTTCCTCACTACCCCCTGCTGTGCAGCCTTGGCAGAAAGCAAATTCCCTATAAAATGTATTTGCCTAAATAATACTTGCTTCAAGGCTCAGTCTTTATCAGTGATCCTTCTGCAGTGATACATTCTTCTTTATGAACCCAGTCCACAAGCATTTGAACTTTGGTTTTATCACAATGTCTCCTAACAACAAACATTTCTGCTGCCATACTCCAACTTACCCATGGGCAAATAAAGCAAGAAAGAATCAAAATTTTGCACTGGTCTTACTGGAAAACCGTTGGGAAATGGGGATAAATTTAAGAGGAAATTAATGGTTTGGCTACAAATAGGGGCAATATCTCTGCATGCAGTCCACATAGGCTCACAGAATGTATGCATACAGAATGTATGCATTTGCTAGAACAAAGCTGGACAGTTTTGAAGGCCAGATTCCTTAATTATTGAACTTTACAAGGAGAATTAAATAGCATTCCAGTCTTTCCAGGCAATAATTTTGACTCAAGCTCAAAGTTGCCTGTTTTCAATGAAACAAATTACAGTTCCTTAAAGTGTATCCAGAAGACAAGCAGTTCACTGCAACTGTGATTTTGCCCCCTAAAATCTACCTCTATTATCATTAGTTTAACTTTAAAAAATAATGAATACTTCTAGTATGCTTTACTTGTGAACATACCTGCCCAATTCCAAGAAATATTGGTGACGGGAAGCTGAAAAGCATGAACAGATATTTAGTACTGAGGAATGGAAATAAATAATTAGGGAAAATAAAAACATTAAATTTTAAAACCAAATTCAACAATTAAACATAAGGATAACTGGCCTGTGTTTAAGAAGAGTTCAGGACTACACTTAATGTAGTAGAAATATTTTATTTCTGAAGCCCAAATGATACAGCCCATGTACAGTTGATCAATTCTGAACTGCTAGTTGTTTGGGGAATACTCATAAGAGAAGGTAACACACTTAGAGAACTCTTAATGCATCATTTCTTGAGTACTTCACATATACATTTTAAATCCTGAGATGGGATAGTAACTAAAACATCTTGCACTTGCTCTAACATGGAAGCTTATCTCTACAATCCAAACATACTAGCAATATGTTTTTGTCAGAATCAAGTTCTTAGGTAAATGTTGTAGAAACATCTATTGTCTACTAAACCAGCTACATTCCCACTATAACCGTTCAGTTGGCTTTAGCTGAAAGCATGGATAGAGTAACAGAAAGGTTTAGTTTGGAAGGGACCTTAAAGATCATCTAACTCCAAACCTTCTGCCATGGGCAGGGACACTTTCCATTACTCCATGTTGCTCAAAGCCCCATCCAGACTGGTCTTGATGACTGGTCATCTCTAGGGATGAGGAGCCCACAGCCTCTCTGGACAACTTACTCCAGTGCCTCACCACTCTCACAGTAAAGAATTTCTTTCTAGTATCAATCTAGACCTCCCCTCTTTCAGCTTAAGTCCACTTCCCTTTGTCCTGTCGCCACATGGCCTTCTCAAAAGTCCTTCTTGAGCTCGTCCCTTTAGGTAGTGGAAAACCACAATAAGGTCTTCCTGGAATCTTCTCCAGGCTGAACAACCCTGTCTCTCTCAACCTGCCTTCACAGGAGAGGTGCTGCCATCCTGCGATCAGAGCCACTGTGATTAGTGGTCTCCTCTGGACTAGTTCCAACAGGTCCACGTCTTTGAGTTGGGGGGTCCAAGACCTGGACGCATTATTACAGGAAGGGTCTCACCAGCGCAGGGGCACAGAATTCCCTTCCTTCCCCTGCTGGCCTCACCTCTTCTGATGCAGCCCAGGTGGTTGGGTTTCTGAGCTGCAAACAGACAGTGCTGGTCCATATTCAGCTTTTTACCACAAACACCCCTAAGTCCTACTCCCCTGGGCTAGTCTTTACCCATTCTCCATGCACACTATATTTGTGCCTAGGATTGCCTCAATCCAGGTGCAGGACCTTGTACTTGGCCTTGTTGAACTTCATGAAGTTTGCAGAAGCTGCAGTTCTCCTACTTAGTGTGGTGAGAAATGTACATGTAATATTAACATAATTGAGGTGGGAACAAAACATTGACAAAAGAAACAAACACGCTGACTCACAGCAAAAAGGCCGTAAGAACACTACAGTCCTAACACAGAGTTAGGAGCAATTGATAGCAAAAGAGAACAGGGAAACAGAAGTATTGGGGGCAGGAAAAACATAAAAAATAGCAGGACTTCCATTTATAATCATGTGACATTTAAACTGCCTTTTGTTTAGTATTTACAGCTCTCCTATATAAAGATGGAGAGTTTGCCCATCTGTACTACACAGATTTCTGCAGACATTTGTGATTTGCAGAGGCCTAAATATTTCCAGCAATGCTGTAAGGTCTTAATACAAAACTTAGGCTTACTGATGGACATACTGTACTTGATTATCTCATGCAGATGCGCTAGATGTATGCCAGGGACTTTCAGGGAGCGGCAGTCCGTAGGACAAAAAAGCACTATAAAATAAAAATCTCAACTTGCACCATGTACAATTTATGAGACATATTAAATACAGCTGCTATATGTTCAAATAGCACTGAATGTTAGAAAATGGCATTTGGTTTTTTAACTTTCTTCTCATTTTGGTTTTTCTTTTTCTTATTTTGATTCAAGATGAGCTAAACCATAGCAAAAACAGAGCAAAGATTTTAAGTAAAACATGTTACTGGTGACAAAAATTACAGTCACAGGACAATATAGAATCATAGAATATCGTGAGTCAGAAGGGACCCACAAGGATGATCTAAGTCCAACAAGTATACACATCTAGATGGGAAAAGTATGACTTGGAGATCAATGCCCAACTTCCTGCTTCCCTCAGCTGCAAGACTAAGTCAAATACAGTGTAAGAGGTGTGCAGTTAATGCTATTGCTTTACACAGTGGTAGAAGATTCTAATTATCACCAGGATTCCATATGGGAGTTAGCACCATCAAGGACAGAATCTCTCAGTGTTTTTATGATCAAGCCATTTTGCGAGGTTCACTTTTCGTTTTTGGCTACCTCAGGAAAGATGCTGGAAGGAAGATACTGTTCGGCAGGAGCAGTTAGAGGATACGCTGTTTCCCTCACGGGTGTCTCGGGCAGTGCGATCCTCTGGGAATAGGAAAAAGACCCGCAGGAAAAGACGGGTGTACTCGGAACTGTGCCTGCCGTCGGGCGGTGCTGCAGAACTGGTACATACTGGGCACGGGTGAGGTCTCAGATTGGAGAAACCGGCCCTGCTTCCAGCACATTACCCACCAGCTGGCTGCTCGGGATCCCGAGTTGCACGGACGCCCGAGGGTCACGCCACCGGGAAGGGGAACAGGAGCGGGAAGGTTTCTCCGCCGGGCAGGGACAGAGCCCGGCATCGCCCGGCACCGCGGCTGGGGGCCGCCCGCTCCGCCCCGGCGCTCACCTGTAGGCGCTAAGGAGCGCCTTGTTGACCAGCACGGTGAGGAAAGAGCACGTCCCGTAGAAGAGCGCCGAGAGCACCCTGGGAAGTGTCGAGGAAGCGGCGGCGGCGTCCGCCTCCTCCTCCGCGGCCTGCCCGGCGCTCATGGCGGCGACGAGCGGCGGCGAGCAGGGCCGCACCCCGGGCTTGCACCAGGGTGGCCGTGGGGACGCCGCTCCTCCTCCTGCTCCCCGCCCGTCCCCAGACGGCGGCGGCGGCCCCGGGTCCGGGCGCGGCGGCCCGGCGGGCGGGTCTGGAGCGGCGCCGCGTCTCGCTTCGCCTGCCGGGGGCGCTGCCGCCGCCAGGGCCGGGGCGCCCCGCCAGAGCGGCCCGCGGGGCTCGGCGGCGGCGGGGCGGGCACCGCGCGGGGCCTCCAGCAGGCCGGGGCCGCGGCAGCCCGGCCCCCAGAGCGCCCGGCCGTAATTTCAAACCAGGCCGGCGGCAAAGCGGGGCCTCTGGGGCCGGCCCGCGGAAGGGAGAGGGCCGAACTCCGCGGGGACACTGCTGCAGCCAGCCCTCAGTACCCCCAGAGCTCGGCCTGGGCTTCGCGCGGAGGGACGCATTCTCACAAGTTCCTGAAACTAAAAACCAATTTGCCTCGGGTGGTTTAACTTGTGTCAAATTTCAAGGGACAGGGAAAATAAACACCTTAAACCTTCTCTGCAACAAGCCGGGCTGTCAGAAACGAGGAAGAGGCTGAGTATTTAATAATTACCAAACAGCACACATTAAACCTGAAAATTAAATCAAGTTTTTATTCAAAGCATCTATTAGAATGACAGCACATCAACTCTTCTGCTTTTAACTCACACCAAACTACAACTTAAATCTTTTGAAGAACCAAACAATTTCTTGTATGTAATCACTTAATAAAACAAAAAGCAGTCTTCCACAACCCATCTTTGCTTTTTTAACTTGGTATTTTACCCTAAACTTGTCATGATCGAAAACTGCTTCAGCTGTCTGAATTTTGTCTATGGCAAAGTACAATCCAGTGTACTTGTCATATTTCAAAGACCTGAGGAAATATTCTGGCTGACTGAAAAAAAGAAATAAAGAAATTTGAAAACCTCAAACCTAACAACAACAACAAAAAAAACCCCACAAAAAAATCCACAACCAATCCTGATGAAGTAATATTCCAGTCTGCAAGTGGCTGGTAATTACAGTCTTCTGCCCTGTGAAATACTACTCGGGAGCAATTCTGAGTTATGATTCAGAATTACAACAGATGTATGTTCAGGGCTCATTTTGGGATCAGACAATTCACATGAAGCCAGATGAACAGTCAGAAGCACTTAATATTTTTTAGAAACCCAAAACCTGCATACATGAATGAATTACCAGTTTTACATAGGCAAAGAGGCCTTGTATGACTAGTGTTTCCTATTTTTTTCAGAAGCTGAAGCAGAAGTTAAACCGTATCACTGGTGCAAAATTATTTACAATCAATGAAAGACACTTTCTTTTTTTTAAATTATTCAATTACTTTTTAGTTAAGTGCATCAACACAGGATTTAAACAAACTGGGTTAATGAGATTTTCAACCACAAAAGGTTATCAGAGAACATACTTCAATAGCTGCAGTTTCTGATATAAAACCACTCTACTTTTCTGGAACAGCTGTATGCATCAGGTCAGCCTACATCAAGTGATTGAGAAAATGTTTTCTTCCTTTTCAGTTCAAGCGAGAGGGAAAGACACTTCCCTTCTCATCTGAATTTCCTGACTTCCAACGAGAGGAAGAAGTTAAAGCAAGCAGGTCAGTAAATATACATTATTAATATCCCCTTTAAGCAGTAGCTTAACAACAACAACCAACAACAAAACCACACACAAAAAGTCCAATCTGAAAACAAAGTTTTGTTAGCATATTAGGAATCTCTGGCTGCCCTCAAAGCAAAATATGGTAAAATATCACCATGAGACAATGCTACTGAAAGTACATAACATTCACAAAGTGACAAGATACCCTGTTAAACATTTTATATCAGCATCTGAGTACTAGGCAGCATTCTGCAACTTCATTTATTTGGGAAATATATGAAATCACACTGTTAACACACTTGTAACTACCTTTGGAAGCCTATTTTCTATTTGTATAGTGAATACTTTTCTGCAGTGTTTACTTTATAGCTGTGCTATGGTTAGTGAACAAAAAATCGGTATGTTATGCTGGACTAAAGCAGTAAGGTGGCTTTATGCACAGTAAGTATGGAGGCTTCTATTTGCTAATCATGATAAAAGCAATGCTTTAAAACTTAGTGTTTGCTAATAGAAGACCTAGAATAGTTTATTACAAATTCATACCACCCTGTAAATAACCCCTTTATTAACAAAATCAAGTGCCAAATCACTACAGGGCCCAAAAACCTGAAAAAATATTACCAGTTCTTTACCTTTTTCTAGACTTTGCAAGACTAATCATTTTCAGATAGAACAATGTGCAAAACTTCCCAACTACACATGTTAGGAATAACAAGTGCTACCAAGAGATTCTGCTGAAATCAAATTAAAAAAATGTGAAGCAGCAAAGTCAAGCTGCATACCTTGGGCAGTCAAAGTGAAGATATTCCCTGCATGAAGCATTTTCTTTCCCTGTACAAGCTGAGATAACTAAACTCTGCCCTTCGCCTTGGAGATGCTCGGTATAGATACACTGACATTAGAAAAACATGGTTTCATTGCTGTTTAACAATATCCCCAGACTCATCACTTTGCTAGATAGTCAGATAAATACTTTTTTGTCAGCCTTCTTTGGCCACATGTACCATCCTGCTAATTGTGAACACCTTGTTCAGAAAGTGTTTTCTGTGAAATCTGCTTCAGATAAATGAGTTAACCTTGCAAAATCTAGCTTCCCATGACACATAAACTTATCAACCCTGCCTTATGCAGTTCCATATTTACAAAATACTTAAAAATTTTACATCTGTCTTCTATCAAAAGTGCAATTCTCTCACCCCATGTTATGGGGCAACAACATTCTTCATAAATTCTACAGAATAGCAGCCTATTATAAGCAAATAAGGTGCTTAGCTTATGCTTGGGATCTAACTGGTTAAGTAACACCAGAAAGTACATTTTTTATGGGCAGAGACTGCTCCTCCTATCTACTGTCGCAGGGGTGCCACAGCTAAGTTTGCCAGCTCGATGAGCGCCAGCGCGCCATGCATGCGTTCACGCTGCTCCTGGAGGCGACGGTGGCGGGCAGCTGAATGAGCACTGTTTTTCTCTTCATCGTCCTCTTCATCAGACTGAAGATACTCCATTGGGTCCTGCTGTTCCTGATCTGTTTTCTGGATTGCTTTGGTCTTCAAAGCAGGAGCACGCTGCTCTCTAGTCTCCCAGTATCTATAACACCAAACATGAGGAATACTTGTAAAATACACACAACAACTGACTCGCACATCACCAATTCAAAATGGGCAAAAACCTCCCAAGTACTAGCTTGCATCCAACTGGGCATTGCACTTGGCTTCACCTTTCAGCCCTTATATGGTAGCATTTAAGCTGTCAGAAGACTTCTTTACTCAGTATTTTAAATATGAAGTGCCCAAATGAACATCTGTGACAGATTTCTTGTCTCCATGGTGTTCTCAGCAGGCACGTCTTCCTAGACATACAGTACCCCTCATACAAATGCAACTTCAGCAAAACTGTAGCACTAGCTAATAAAGTATTAGCAGGTGTTGATCAAGCAAAAAAAAAAGTATTTAAGCAGAGAGCAAACACAAAACAAAACTGTAAGAAAAAAGTCTCAAGAACTTTGTCTTGACCAGGAGTTCATAATTCTTTAAGGAGAGGCAAGGCTGTGTTGATGTGTACTGGAAGAACATCTAGTTTTGCTTTCTTGGGGTTTAACTATCCCAAAGAATGAATGCTGCGTTAGACCACTCTTTTAAGTATTTTGAGAAAGATGAGGAAACTTACTTCGCTAGCCACTCAGCCACAGCTTTATTGTCAGCTGTCTCCTTCTTACTCAGCCTGTCTGGGAGCTCTTCCCTCTTCAGTCTGGCATAGGGATGTTTGGGACAATGACGGTTTGCATGTGTGAATCTGCTTAAACAGCCTTAAAAAAACACAGAGTGACAATGAAGAACGTGTTACAGAAAGCAGCCAACCAAAGAAAGTGTAGCATCTGTGGCATGGAAATGCCACTGAATCCACCCTTCCTCGTTCACAAAACCCCTAGGTTTTGTTGAAAACCAAAGGCTCAAGGTTCTTAACATGCTTTTATACATTAGTATCCACTGACAGAGAATGTATGCAATCCGTAGATACATACTTGCAGAATTGGGCAGATTCTGCAGGGTTTCTCCCTTCCCTAAAAGTTCCGCCAAATTTAAACTCCAAAGCTTTTGCCATGTGGACACGCATACATTCCCAACATTACTCTGACCCCAGAAAGCTGCAAATCGTTCTCTGATGACTTACCATCCTCTGAGCAGACAAAAGGCTTCTCTCCTGTGTGGAGACGCTGGTGAGTTTTGAGCTGCCCACTCTGTACAAAGGCTTTCCCACAATCTGGGTAATCACATAAATAAGGCCTTTCACCTAAAAGTAGTAACAGAAGAGATTTATGAGAGATGACTAGAAGTGTCATAGTACCCAGTAGTGGTCCCTGGCTTCAGAAACTTGCATCTACTTAAAAAATCGTGGTGTACTTAGAAGTGCATGCTCTATGCTACTGAACAATACACTTATTTCTGAAGAGAAAAAAAAATTGTACTTTTCCTTGTCATATTTTCTGATTTAAGACTCCTAGATAGCACTACGTAAGTTTTGTGAAACTGTGCAGATATAAAGCAAGAAATATGGACAAGTAATTGGACAAGTAATGTAATTCAGGTTGTAACCAGAAACATTTTATCCTTACCATAGCCTGAACTAGAGTGAAATAACCTAAGGTCAACATCACTACAAGGTTATGGAAATATTTCATTAGGAGAAATAGCTCTTGTTTAAGAAAAGTTATAATGATGAAGGCTGAGAAACAGCATTCCAGAGCATGAGAAATTTATTCCAGATTTCAGTTTTCAAGGAAGAGTTCTTCATGCAAACTGCAACCAGGAGAACAAAGGTAGCAGGTATCTCCTTCCTCAAGTGGACCTGACTGCACACACTACACAAAGGTATGCCGTGCCATGGCCCTCAGGAAGGCAACAAAATGAGGGTGAGTCTGGCTCACTAATTCAGAGAAATGACAGAGTAAGCTCTACTCAGTTAAGAAGTTCTTACAAGTTCAACACATTGCAGGACTGAGTGAAATAATTTATTTTACCAAAAAATGAGGAATGCCGCTGTTTAATATCATTATTTAGATTAGTCATAGTGATCTGAGTCAGAAGGAGATGGTGACAGCCAGGGCTTTTGTGGGATTTTGTTTGGTTGGAGGGGAGTGCTGGTGGTTGTGTCTGTATTGTGAGCTACATTTTTCCAAGTTTTATGGCAAACAGTGTTCTGTTGAAGAAATAAACTGGATTTGCTTGGTTTAAAAAAAACCCAAACATCATCTTCAGTTTAAGCTCAGTTGAGTATTGAGTGAGTTCATCATACATTTAAACTTAACTGCAAATCACCTTCTAAATACAGTTCAGTAAATTAGCCTGATCTCCTCCACCCTAGAAAATTAGTTTTAGGTGGTGGGAAAAAACAACTGGGTGGTGATTTAAGCATGTAGACTCTTCCCTCAATATTTAAGCCCACTTCCTAGGATGTGACAATCCTGAAGTTGCCACTTTTTAAGTTACTCTAACCTCTTACAGCAAAACTTCAATTGTGATGTGAAAAATACGTCAGCAAGGAGGAAACAAATCACAAAGAGGCAATCAGGATAGAAAGTGCTACCAGGCTCAAGTACAGAGTACCAAGCCCAAGACTACAGTCTTTCTTAAAAAGTGAGTCTGTGACAGATAAAATGTTTACACAATTTGGCTATACTATTATAGCCCAAATTGCTGCTACACTTCCCCACTACAAATATGGTTACAAAGACTTTGATTGACTAAGAAGCACTGGGAGCAAAGTATGGTTAATTTAGCAGTTACAATAAAATCATTACAGGTCAAGTTCTTTGGGGTTCCTTTATGTTTGTTTGGGGGGATTTAATTCCTTCATTTGTGCTTCCTAAGAGGCTCTCCCCAGCTATTCACACCTTCCTTTTACTCACCGGTGTGAGTTCGTTTATGGGCTTGCAGTGACTTCTCTCGTGGAAAGACCCTGTTGCAAATATTGCAGCGTATCCTGCTGGAAGAGTGCTCTCCTTCACTAATCAGGTCTCGGACGGTGTCTGCTCTTGGACGGCCGCGTCTTATTCCATCCTGGGTGTAAATAACGAGGCACCTAAACTCAGGCACTTCCTCCCCCCCGCAGTTTGGCCGACTGGCACAGCATCCCCTGGAGCGAAGGCATGACTAAGTTGTGACAGCACAGAGCCACACCAGACTGTGCCCAGCCCATTCCTAAGGGCCCGGTGCAGGAGGGGAGATGACAGGCACCATCATGAGCTCAGGAGCACGGGGAAACTGACAACAGGATCACAGAAAGGGTCAGGCTGAAAGGGACCACAGCAGGCCATCTGCTCCAACCTCCCTGCTCAAAGAGTTATTCTAGAGCACATGGCACAGGATTGTGTCTAGGCAGTTCTTGAGTATCTCCAGGGACAGAGACACCAAAACCTCTCTGGGCAACCTGACACCAACACATAAAAAAAAATTCTTCCTCATATTGAGGTGGAACTTCCTGTGTACCAGTTTTTGCCTACTGCCTTTTTTCCCTCCAGCTTGTTACAAGCAAATCCTAGCTCCATCCTCCAGGCACCGTTGTAAGACACTCATATCCAATATTAAAGTCATCTCAGTCGTCTCTTCTTAAGGCTGAACAGGAACAACTACCTCAGCCTTTCCTCATAAAATAAATGCTCCGGTCCCTAAATAATCTTTGTTGTCCTACACTGGACTCATTCCAGGAGCTCCATGCCTCTCTTGTACTGAGGAGCCCAGAACGGGACAAACCGCTCCAGACGCGAAGAGAGAGAAGACAAGGCTTTTTTTCGGCGGCGAGGATGGTTTTTTTATGGTTATTTTTTTACTTTTTAAAGGAGGGAGGACGGGCAGCCGCTCCACCCACCCCCCCCCACCTTCCCCGCGGCGCGCGCGCCGTTGCCGGAAGTGACTTTAAATGCCCGGGAGGAAGCGCGGGAGGGGCGCGCGCCGCGGAGTCACCCCGCAGGCGCGCGGCCCGCCCGCCCCCGCCCGCCGCGCTCTCACCTTCAGGTGCCGGTGCCGCCCGCCGCTCCCCGGGTTCCCCGCCTTCTCCTCGTCCCCGCCGGGGACTCTGGCCGCTCCTCCGCGGGGCGGCGGCAGGGCTGACGGGCCGGCGGTGCTGTCGCCGCCGCCGGGGCTGAGGGTCACGTTGTGTGCGTTTTCGCCCCAGCGCCAGGGGTAGACCATGAAGTCGCTGAAGCCGGGGCTGGTGGGGACGGGCGGGACGGGCATCGGCTCCTCGGTCCCGCTCCCCGCCGAGGAAGGCTTGATCGGGGTGGTTTTGATAACGGAGACCAGGACGCGCTTCGGGGAGTCCTGGCAAAAAATTACCGGGGGGGGGGCCGGCGGGAGCCGCTCCGCCATCGCCGAACCCTCGCGGGCAGCGGCGAAGGGAGGGAAAGAGAGCGAAAGGAGGGCGCTCCGCGGCGGCACGGCCCCGCAGTCCGCGCCCGTGTCCCGGAATGGGCCGTGCAGCTGCAGGGAGGTCTCGCGGCCGTCGCCACCTGTCGCCGCCCGGGCTCGCCTCAGCCGCTCATCACTGAGGACGGCGGCTCCCTGTGGTGTCGGCGGCTTGCCCTCCGCACCCCTCCGCCTCCGCGGCCACCCCAGAGCAGGTCCGCCAAGTCAGCGGCGGCCCCCGGCCATGGCAGCTCCCGGAGCGAAGCAATCACAGCGTCCCCGCACCTTTCCGAAGCGAAGCCGGCCCCGCTGGCAGCCCCGGTCCCGGCGATGCCCGAGGAGGAGTCGCCCCCGCCGCCGCGATACCTCCGCGCTCGCAGCCCGGGCCGAGCCCCAGGTTTTCCCGCGTTAGGTTTCGCGCCCGAGCGCAGCCAATCACCCGGCCCGGCGCGGATGTCACGGGGAGTCTGTTCCCGCCGGCCAACCGCTGGGCGGGAAAGTCGGCGGCCGCGCCCCCAGGGGCGGGGCCTGAGGGCGAGGCCGCGGGGCTGCTGCCATTCTATTGGGCGGAAGCCGGGCTCACGTCCCCGCCGGAGGCGCTGATTGGCCTGCCGAGGCGGGGGCGGGAGGAAGCAGAGGCGGCGCGCCCGGAGAAGTTTGGCGCGCTGCGGCTGTGGGCGAGCTGCGCGGGCCAATCCCGTGGCGCCGCAGCGGAGTTGGCGCGCCCGGCGGCTTAAAGGGGTCGCCTGGCGTTGGGACAGCGGGTCGTGGCTTCCCTTCCCTGGGGCGGGGGAAACCCTTTCCTTTCGCCTGCTGGAGCCCTGCCCTCAGCGGCGGGCAGGGCTGGGAGCGATCTTAGCGGCTGGGAGGGTACCCCAGTGAGCTAATCCGCGGGGATCGCAGGGCGGGCGGGGTCGGGTCGGCGCGGCCGTTATGGCGCTTGCGGGGCCGCCGAGGGAGACGCCCCCTCTACCAACGGTGCCCGTGTCAATAGGGCACTCGTAGCTGTACAGCTACGTGCACCGGTCCCGGGGCTGTGAGAAGTGTGCAGAAGACCCTCGACTCGGGAATTTTAGGAGGTTCTTAAGGCAGGTGTTATTTTAAGAGGATGGTGCCAGACTTTATTCAGTGGTTCCCAGCGACAGGACGAGGAGCAGTGGCTCTAAACTGAGACATAAGAAGCTTCACTTCAGCATGAGTGACAGCTTCTTTACGTTGAATGTGGTAGAGAACTGAAGCATAAGGTTTCCCTTCAGCACGAGGCTGCTCCAGTCTGAGAACATAGCTTACATTTATTACATTAGTAGCTAAATTTTGAGGCCAGTATCAAGGGCACAGAGACGCCACGGAGCTTCAAAAATTGTGAGTTCTTTTCCCCCAGATCTATTTTGTTCGCTGTTCGTATCCTGCTGACTGCTGCCTTGTAAGAGTGTTGGCAAACTTCATGACTGACAGGAACAGGAAAGTGCAGGGAAGAGCAGGTTTGCAATGTATGATTACTAAGTAATGCCCTTTTGGATAATGGGAGAAACCTACCGATTCTTCCAACACAGAGGCTGTAATATGGGGCTTCAGCATTCCTTATCCATCCTGAGGTCAGCAGCCCTTTCATTCTGCATTATAGTTGAGTTTGCTTCAACTCCTCTTTTAAACTAACTGAAAATCCTCAAATGTTTGCTTAGGCAAATTCTTGTCCATCGCTATGCTATCCCAGCTTCTCAAAGTCAGTGCAACGTCAAAGTCCTACCATTGCTATGCCACATCAGACCTTCCTTGCCAGGCCAGAAAGAAAATGCTGCAGCTTGTAACATTTGTTTCCAAAATGAGCAAATAGGTTTCCACATGCTTGGATCTGACCTCCCTAAAACCTTTGGCCCTGAAAATAGCCCATGGTAAATACTTCTAGTAATATAATGATGTTGTAGTGGAATAGTAATACAAAAAAATCTACTTTAAAATTAAAAAAAAAAAAAGGAAAAAAAAGATTCATGTTAAAATAATTGCACCCCAAAACGAAGCTGCAAATATTCTTCATAACTTTCCAAAACTACATGCCTAGTGCTTCAGGCAGTATATGTAGCTGCTAAAGAACTCCAGTGATGGACGGAATTAACATTGTGAGCTGGTATACAGAACTGTAGATACTGGGAATGGTGCAGTGCAATGTGAGCCACAGAATATCTCCATATTTAACCTATGCTGCCCCAGTGTACACATTATGTTTTGTGATGGCTTTCAAGGGCCTGGCAGCATATTAACTTTTTTATGTGGGTCTTGTAAATTTTTCTAATGCCAACCAATAGAATTGTGTTAATAGAGGCAACACAAGAGAAGGGAGAAGTTAGTTGATGCCACATCTGATTTTTTAACTGTTCTAAACAATAGTGTTTTATGTTGTAATAGCCATAACCAAAGAGAACTGAACTTTTTCTCCAGATCCTGCCACTGGAAGAGAAAATGGGCATATAGAATGTACCTGGCCTAGAGGGCTTGAAACACCCTGCTTTTCAGTACACAGTGATAGTTATTATGACGTATTATTAAAATAGTTCATGTTACATGTAAAACCTGTTCTAAAATAATCATCTGAAGTGTCTGAGCAATATTAAATATGTTTCCTTTCCATAGTATTTTGATGCTTTGCTACTAGCTTAATGTGTGTTGTGGTTTGACTGTGGCTAGATTCCAAAGTCTCTGTAACTTCTCTCTGCAGCTGGACAGAGGAAAGAAATTTTAACAAAAGGTTAATGGGCTGAGATAAGGACTGGGAGAGATCACTCACCAAATACCATCATGGGCAAAACAGGCTCAACTTAGAGATATGAAGGGAATTTATTATTGGCAAAATCAGAGCATGATAATGAGAAGTAAAATAACCCTTAAAAACAGCTTCCTGCCACCCCTCCTTCCTTCCAGCTCTGCTCCTACGCCAGCAGCACAGGGAGACAGGGAATGGGAGTTACGGCCAGTTCATCACCTGAGGCTTCTCCCACTGCTCAGGAAGAGGAGTCATTCCCCTGCTGCCCCATGGGGTCCCTCCCACAGGAGACAGTTCTCCATGAGCTTCTCCAACATGGGTCCATCTCATGAGCAGCAGCTCTCAGTGACCTGCTGCAATGTGAGTCCCTCCCATGGACACACAGTCCTCCCAAAACTGCTGCAGCCTGGGTCACTCTTTTACAGGGTACAACTCCTTCAAGGACAAGCTGCTCCAGCATGGGGCCTCCCTTGGGTTCACGGACTCCTTTGTGCATCCACCTGCTCTGTTGTATTGCACTAAATAGTTTATTTAGTTGTTGTTTTGGGCTGGGCGATGGGAAATTTTTACTGCATATGTTAGGTCACGTGGATGGTTTTTCCCCTCCCCCATCACATGGTCTCTCCCTCCTGTTATACATCCCCCTTGTTATACACACCTGGTGGTCTGTCCATGGGTACCCCTCCCCTCGCCCCTCCCCACTGGTATCCCATTCGCCGCGGTCCTCTTTCCCCGCCCTCGTCCCCCTGGGTATAAAACTCTGCTGCAGGGGCTGTACGGACTCTTTTGTACCTGGGTGGTGACAGCCACGTGCAATGTCCTGTCCCAAGCCAATAAACAGGCTACTCGTCCCCACGTGGAGAAGAGTGCTTCTCGTCTTTTATTTCTGTCTATGCAAGTCCGTGTGGGCCAGACTCTGAGCTAGCTGGGTCGGACTAATACTGCAGTCGAGAGAGCCACGGATTATTGCACTGCTCCAGTGTGGTTCTCCTTCCTCCACCAGCAGCAGATGGATGTCTGCATCCCCATGGACCTCCATGGGCTGCAGGGCACAGCTGCCTAGCCATGGTTTGCACCAGGGGCTGCTGCAGAACCTCAGCTCTGGTGCCTGGAGCACCTCCTCCTCCTCTTCCTCCTTCTCCACTGACCTTGGTGTCTGCAGAGTTGTTCCTGTCACGTGTTGTCACCCTACTCTTCTCTGACTACAACTACATATGTGCAATATCTTTTTTCCTTTCATCTTAAATCTATCACAGCAGTGTTATCACCGTTTCTGGCTGGCCCAGCCTAGGCCAGCAGCACATCTGTATTGGAGCCACCAGGGATTGGCTCTGCTGGACATGGAGGAAACTTCCAGCAGCTTCTCACAGAAGCCATCTCTGTAGCCCTGCACTCTCCAAAGCTTGCCCTTGCAAACCCAATTCAATGCATTAAAGCATTAATATTTTAGTATAGAAACAAGAAAAAGTTCTCTATGTGAGTTAAAGGACCAAAATAATGAAACGTGATACAGTCAGATCAAATCCTGCTTATTACAACAAAGCCCACTTTTTATCACACATGACATAAGACTGGAATTGTAAAAGGATAGGGAGCAAGGATTCAAGAGAAAGCAGGAAAATCTAGCTTGTTAGACTCAAGATGGAAATGACAATTATGGAGTTTGAGGATAGTAAACTTTCAGAGATAAAAACAACTAATTCTGAAACAGAACAAACATGACAAATAAAGATGAAAATATGTATTCTACTTCTTTAAAGCATGTATTTTATATTATGGCCTTTAGGCAGATAATAGCAAACGATCACACTGCATGTAACTTTATTGTTATTGTGTTATAATATGGATTTATGTAAAACCTTAGCAATGGTAATAATATCTTTTATCCAAGTCTTTGTTATTATATTTTTAAAGTTTCCAGATTTCCTGTCTGAACATTCAGATTCCGCTCTAGGAATCACATTCCCAACCCGTGAGACTTTCACTGCTGGGACTGAGACCCCTTTGCAGTGGGTGGCTCCAGTCACCTGACAGGTGCCCCATTTGAATCCCTACACTCACCATACTCACACTGCCAGACAAGATTCGTTTGCCATCCTGACCCCACGTTTCCCATAGCAGTGTCCCAGATGCTGGGTTCCTGGAAGTATTTTGATCCTGATACAGCAACTCAGTAGCAGCACATGCTGTTTCTAAAGAATTCCTGGGCATTTACACCCTTACAATCAATGTGCCCACCCTTCATGCCCCTTGCACTTGCCTCTTGGTCCAATGGTGATATTTTGGCTGAGGTCCTCTGTAGTAAATGCCACAGGCCCTGCCTGTGCACCTTGGAGGCTTTAACAATAGAATTGCTGACACAGCGGTCCAGGGATGACCTAACCCTGGACTTACAATGTATATCTGTACCCTTATAAGGAAAAAACCTTATTGATCCTTCTATTGGTCACTTATGAAACCTTTAACCTGTATCCCATTGGTCCAGTTTGGATCCTGGCCAAGGGTATAAATTTAGCGTACTGTACCCTATTAAGTGGGAAGAAGAATCGCACGGATCTTTCACGTACTCCTGAATAAACATCTCCAGTGGAACTGCCGGCATCTCCTTCTCCTCTCTCTGCTCTGCCTGAGCTATACCCGGGGAAGCCAAGCCTAGCAGCAGCAAAATCCTAAAGAGCTGAGATCCTGAGCTGTTATCACTACAAAGAGCTGTTATCACTCTGCTAGCTGCAAGGCTCCCCGTGGTTTCGGGACCAAGCGGGCTGGACTCCAGGACTCTGTCCTTTCCTGGGATAGAGTCCCGGGCCAACGCCAGCTACTGAGACCCCCGAAAGGCTCGCATCAATAATTGGCGCCCCGACCGTCGCTCGAACTCACGCCTGCGACGCTGAGCATCGAATTCCCCCCCGGGGAATTCTGTAATTGCCGTCAGGAGAAGCCGATGCCCGGGAAAGAGAACTTTTCGTTTTAGAAAACCTCCCAACGGGTAAAACTCGGTTCGACCCTTAAAACTTACATCAGAACGAAGTTCGTTCAAGGAGGATCGAGTAAGGCAGACCCCCCCTTCCACAGACTAAGCCCGGAGGACGTAAGTATCTAAAAATTGCGCGCAAATCCTTCGAGCTTCTATTTTTTTTGTTCTGTTCTTTTTCTTTTTTTTCTCTGTTTTTCTGTAGGAAGGGTGGAATTTTATTATGGGCACTTGTTTCAGTACCCTAAAACTTAACACGCTTGAGAGAGAAATTTATCTATCTATAGTAGAAACTTTATCTGATAAGAACTTCCGCTTCTCTAAAGGTCGCTTATCCAAACGAACATTAAAAGCTTTCGTGGGCTGGATAGTTAATCAATTCCCTGATATTAATACCTCCACTCTGACCGAAAATGCCTTCTGGGATAAAGTAGGCACGACTTTGTACCTATCTCAAATTAAACAGGATTTCTCTGTTACTAATTACTTACCTCTATTTCACATAATAACTAAAAGCTTTGAAAGGGTTAACTCTGAAACTGTTACAGAGCCTCAGACTAACTTTGATAAGGCCAGTGAGAAAGGTGTCTTATCTAGCTCAGACCAAGTAACAGATTCCGGTCAGAACAATACCATCCTGGGAGCCCCTCTTCCTGCCCTATATCCTTCCTTGGGATCGATTGTCTCTCCATGCCCCCCCGCGTCCGGCGACCACCACTCTCCACCCGCTGCTCCCCCGCCGTTTCCCGCCCCCCTCGTCCCTCCCGCTCCTGCGTCAGCTTTGCCCACTCCCCAGCCCGGCCCCGTCGCGATCCCTGTCGCCGCCCCCGTCCCACTCCCCCCCTACGTACCTGTTGCCGCCCCCGTCCCATTCCCCGCCCACGTCCCACCTGCCGCTCCCGCCCCGCTCCCCCACGTCCCGCCCGCCCCCCCCCCCGCTTTCCCCTGGCCCCACGCCGCCCCTCCTCCAGCTCCCCGCCGCCGCCGCTGCCCCCCCCCACCCCCGCTGCCGCTGCTGCCGCCGCCGCTGCCGCCCCTGCCCACCCCACCCCCGCCCTGCCCGCCGCCGCCGCCGCTGCTCCCCCCGCCCCCGCCGCCCCCGCCCTGCCCGCCGCCGCCGCCACCGGTCTGCCCGCCCCTCCCGCCACTGCTGCGGCTCCGGCCGTGCCCGCAATCAATGCCTGCTCACCCCAACACACACCGTGCGTGCACCCCTGCCCCTGTATATCCCTCCAGCCCCTGCCCCAACCCCTCTGCCACTCGACCGAGCCTGGGATCCCCCGCGATAACAACACCCCCACCCGGCCTCATTCCTGCTGTCTCCCTATCCCTGCCCCCACCCTGCCTAGCCACCCAACAGAACCTGTGGAGAAAAAAACCCCCGCGAAAGTAAAAACACCTAAACAGCGTCCTGTTAGAGCTGCAGATACTGATTCAGATGATGACAGCTCCTCTAATGAAACCGATGCCGATACAATGTATATAGACCCTTGGGCTCAAATTAAGATACAAGCCACTAAGTCAGGAGACTGGGACTTGGCACAGAGAATTACTGCGTTTCCTGTGGAATACAGGCCTGGACGCAATGGTGGTGAATCTTCTAATAAGCTTTGGAAACCGATTTCAAATAAGGCATTGGTACAATTACGAAGCACGGCCACAGAGCATGGCCGAGGTTCTCACATTTTTAGAAATCTATTAGAAGCTATGTTCTCTGCACATGTTTTGCTTCCTCATGATGTAAAAAATATTTCACAATGCCTCCTATCGCCAGCAGAATATCTGTTATGGGATAGGCATTGGAAAAAACACCTGAAAACTTTATCTGATGCATATACAGCTGATGAGAATAAGACCAGCTTTACAGTAGAGCAGCTGGCAGGGGAAGGTAATTTGCAAAAGCCAGCTGAACAAATGGAAACATTGACTAAAGATGCCTTGCAGGACATTGCCTTAGCTGCAAAAACTTCTATTCTTCTTATACGAGATGACGCTATGCCCACCATGCATTTTGCTACTATAAGACAAGGCATGGATGAGACATTTATAAAATTTGTTGATCGCCTGAAAGATGCTCTTGAGAGGCAAATTGAGAGCGCAGAGGCTAGAAAAGAACTTTTAAGTAGGCTTGCTTTGAGTAACTCGAATGAAAAATGTAAAGCTATTTTGAGGCCCTTAACACTGGAATCAGACCCAACGATTGAACAGATGTTAGAACATTGTGCTCGTCATATGTCCACTGAAAATACAGTGGCACAAGCAGTCACTAAGGGTATTGCTGAAGGAGTTTCTGGTGTTTATGCAGTTATAGCTTCTAAGGATCAAGCTAAATGCTATCACTGTGGTGATCTTGGACACTATATAAAAGACTGTCCGGAGAGGTCACCTCCCCGGTACCACCGTAATTATTATCAAAGGTCCCAAAACCAGCACCATTTTCAGCAGCGTTCCCACCAGCGTCAGGGAAACGCCCTAAGGAGCCCGGTGGAGCCCCGGGCGATGATACCAAATCAAAGGCCGCCCAGACCCAATTCCATGCCAGCCAGGACTGTTCCAGACGCAAGGAGAGGGGACCAACCCACGGGACAGCCAACGGGACAACCCATGGGACAACCCACGGAGCAGCCCTCAGAACCACCGAGAGCGGTACACGGCGGCAACTGGTAACTGCTTTGTCCATTGACTTTAATAATAAAGATATTCACCATGTTCCCACAGGCAAATATGGACCTAAAGGTACTCCTTCAGACATTTTGATTATGGGTGATTCTCTTAATGGGCCAAAAGAAATCTTTGTTGTTCCGGAAGTGCTGACTGTGCAGCCAGGTCAAGAGATCCTGGTTCAGGCATTTTGCATGGACTCACCATTTTTTCTTTCTAAGGGAACTCCGATTGCACAAGCATTTTTACTCCCAAAGAATCACAGGGCACAGATCCCCCTCAACCCTACAGCGATGTGGGCACAAGTCATGGGACCGTCCAAGCCGACAATCGAGTGTGGCATCACTTGCAAAGGAGAGAAGACCCACCTGCCAGGGATGCTGGACACCGGTGCTGATGTGACCATCATCGCCCGCTCAGATTGGCCAGCACACTGGGATCTACAACCTGTCACAGGCATGATTACTGGGATTGGTGGAACTACAGTGTCCATGAGAAGCAAAAACAACCTTCTTGTTGAGGGACCCGAAGGCAAGTTAGCAACCATCCGACCATTCGTGGTAAGGGCCCCCATCACCCTTTGGGGCCGAGACGTTCTATCCCAGTGGGGAGCTTCTCTACGTATTCCCACCCAGGTTTTCTAACTGGGGCCACTGAGGTAAGCGCACTGCCAGACACACCTCGTCTCACCTGGAAAAGCAACACCCCAATCTGGCAGGAGCAGTGGTCCCTAAAAAAACCCAAACTGCGCATCTTAAATGAACTGGTGGAGGAACAACTCAAAAAAGGGCACATTGTGGAATCCGACAGCCCTTGGAATTCTCCTGTATTTGTTCTACCAAAGCCTGGGACAAACAGGTGGAGACTTCTCCACGACCTTCGCAGAATCAACGAAATCGTCGAGGACATGGGCCCTCTTCAGCCTGGCCTGCCCTCCCCATCGATGCTGCCTAGGGATTGGACACTTGCTATCATAGACATTAAGGACTGTTTCTTCAGCATTCCACTGCACCCTGACGATGCTCCAAGATTTGCTTTCTCCGTTCCCTCCATTAACAAGGAGGCCCCGCTTAAAAGATATCATTGGCTTTTTCTTCCTCAAGGACTGAAGTCCTCGCCTAGCATTTGCCAGCGATACGTAGCTCACATCCTGTCTCCCATTCGGAAATCATTTCCAGATGCTATCATCTATCACTATATGGATGACATTCTGGTGTGCGCTTCAAACAAAGCTTATTTGGACACTACAGTTAAAAAGACTATTGAAGCCATAGAAAAGGCAGGAATGGAGATTCGTGAGGACAAAATCCAGTACACTGAGCCATGGACTTACCTTGGAGTCCAGATTCGGGAAAGGACTATTGTTCCCCAGCAAATTGTAATCAAAGATGACCCAAAAAACCTGAGAGACTTACACAGCTTGTGCGGATCTATTAACTGGGTACGTCCACTGCTGGGACTTACAACAGAGGACCTTGCTCCCTTGTTCAATCTCCTCCGTGGACCCAAGGACCTGGACTCTCCCTGCACTCTCACAGAAGAAGCCAGAGGTGCCATCGTCAAAGTCCAGGAAGCCCTGTCTTCACGCAAAGCCCATCGCTACGAGCCCAGTCTGCCTTTCCAGTTCGTCATTCTGGGAAATGCACCCCGATTCCATGGACTGATTTTCCAATGGGACCCTCAGCTGCGTGACCCTTTGTTGATACTGGAATGGGTTTTTATAAGTAGCCAGCCTACAAAGACTCTTACCACCTACCAGGAGGTGATTGCACATTTAATAAAAAAAGCCAGGGCTCGCCTTTGCTCCCTTTCAGGTTGTGATTTTGAATGCATATACTTGCCTATAACTCTTAAGGACTTTGAGGATTTATTTCAGACCAATGCGAGTTTGCAATTTGCCTTGGACAGTTATACGGGTAGAATCTCAGCACATATCCCAGAACACAAACTTTTTAACAAAAATGACACTTTTCATTTGATTCCTAAACAAATCCAAAGCAGAAAGCCTCTCAAAGCTCTAACTCTCTTTACAGACGGCTCTGGGTCCTCTCACAAATCAGTGATTACTTGGAGAGACCCTCAAACACAGAATTGGCAGTCTGATGTACAAGTGGTGGAAGGATCACCACAGATTGCAGAATTAGCAGCCGTTGTCAGAGCCTTTGATAAATTTGAAAACCAGCCTTTTAACCTGGTCACAAACTCTGCCTATGTTGCAGGAATAGCTATGAGAGCAGAACGTGCACTTCTTAAGGAAGTTTCTAATCCAAAGTTGTACCAACTGATCTCTAAATTAATAAGGCTGATTTCCAACAGGAAGCAACCTTACCACATAATGCATGTGAGGTCACACACGGACCTCCAAGGTTTTGTTGCAGAAGGCAACAGAAAAGCAGATGCATTAGCAATGACAGTACAAACTGCTAATGTTCCTGACATCTTTGCCCAGGCAAAGTTGTCTCATGCGTTTTTCCATCAAAATGCACCTGCCCTTATGAGAATGTTTAAGCTCTCAAAGGAGCAGGCGAAGGCGATTGTAGCTACATGCCCTAATTGCCAAAGTTACCAAATACCATCTATGGGGATGGGAGTCAATCCCAGAGGGCTGAATAGCTGCCAGCTGTGGCAGACAGATGTAACTCACTTTGCGCCTTTTGGAAAGTCAAAATATGTGCATGTATCGGTTGACACATTTTCAGGAGCTGTGTTTGCATCAACGCATGCAGGAGAAAAGTCCACGCACGCAATAAAACACTTTCTCCTTGCTTTTGCCACTCTGGGTGTACCAAAGGAGATTAAAACAGATAATGGACCAGCCTATACCTCCAACATGTTAAAGGAGTTCTTCAATGAATGGGGCATAGTGCACAAGACCGGCATACCTATAAACCCCACAGGACAATCCATCGTGGAAAGGACGCATCAAACCCTCAAAAGAGTCCTCGAGCAACAGAACAGGGACACAAAGGCCACAACTCCAGTGGAAAGACTTTGCAAGGCTCTCTATGTCATCAACTTCCTGAACTGTACAGCATCAGAGCCTGACCCACCAATTCTTCGCCATTTTGCAAATACCACCCAAGCAAAGCTCACTGAGAAGCCACCTGTGCTCGTGAAGGACCCTGAAACACACCAGACTTCGGGGCCTCATCAGTTGATCACATGGGGAAGAGGGTATGCATGCGTGCTATTGTCATCTGGTCCAAGGTGGTACCCAGGAAAATATGTGAAACCATACTTAGGAACTGCAAACAGTACTTCTGCAGATGGAGACAAGAACTCTCCTGAGGCAAACACAAGACCTCCTCAAAACCAAACCAGCTCCGCCTGGAGACGAAGACGTCGCCGAACATCCACAAACGCAAGGACAGACCGCCCCATTACAAGACAGCAGACAGGACAGAAAGCTAAAAATAGTCTGCTGTATCAGGCCATAGGTAGCCTTAACACTGAAGTGTTCTCTGAATGATGTGTTACCACACTGTGTTTTGTATTTTAAAAATCCTTTTACTTCCCTCATCCTAACCCTTGAAACCTCTAACCCCCAAACCACTCCTCCTCCCTTCGTGTAGCTTAGAAATTAAAAGAAAAAGGGGGGGAAGGAGGGGGGAATACAGAAAAGGACAAGGCAGAAATCCCTCTCATCATAAAGATAACAATTGTGCTTATATTCCCTATCAGAAGCCCTATTCCTGCCCAAAGATGAAAAATATCTCCGTCGGTGCTGTTCTCACCGCTGCCTGGACGCTCGTCACCGTACCGTGCGCCTTCGGCTGGATTAGCCCTCAGCCCAGCCATAATGTTTGGGTAACCTTAGCAAAAACATTAAATCAGGACAACATGTGCTTGTCCATGGGAAGCGTTGATAATCCACTTTCTACATGTCTAGTAGGAATTCCCTTTGCAGCAGATGACTGGCCTGTCTACAACTCAGAGCTCCTCCGCACCACAGGTAAGAGACCCAATGTGGCTGATACTTGGGATGAGTGGACAAAAATTCTACCAGATGCTCAAGAGGAACCCCAAGAATTGGAACTGTTGGGGTCCTCCAAAGCCACATATTGCATCAAATTTTACTTTAGACGACCAAAAAACGATTGGCCAGAAATTGACCAACACAAAAACACATATAGGAAAAATGTGTCACCAATGAACAAAGCCTATAACCCTCATGATTGGTGTAATTACACGGCTCGTGCCATCTCTGTGTCTTCTCTCCATCCCAAAGTATTACCCAAGGGGATGTTTCTCATCTGTGGTGACAGAGTGTGGGCTGGGATCCCCTCCCGACTCCAGGGAGGTCCCTGTACCCTAGGAAGACTTTCTACCCTTACTCCAAATATCACTCTGTTACATATGTGGAAAAGGGAAAAGGAATCAAAACGCCTAAAAAGGTCCTACACTGAATTTGAGGAAAATTGTGATCCTAAATTATATGATTGGAATAAACCTAAAAAAGTTGCTGTCTCACTGTTTTTACCTTGGGTAGCTGCTGCTAAAGCCCTCGGTGAAATCAGTCACCTTGGGTGCTGGCTCAGCAAACAAGCTAATGCCACATCTGCAGCCCTGAGTGATCTTTTAAAGGAAGAAGAAACCACCAGACAGGCTTCGCTCCAAAACCGAGCAGCAATTGACTTCCTGCTGCTTGCCCACGGACACGGATGTGAGGACTTCGAAGGGATGTGCTGTTTCAACCTCTCCTCACGTTCGGAATCCATCCATGCGAACATCCAGAAACTGAAAGATCTCGTGAAGGACTTGAAAGTAGAAAGAATCCCGGACTGGGTCAATGAACTTTTTGGGCGATGGGGATTAACAGGATGGGCTGCATCTTTAGTTAAGGGAATGTTGTTAATTCTTCTTGTTATTGTTATTGTACTAGCTATGTTCTCATGCCTTGTCCACTGCTTCAAAAGAACCTTAGCAAGTGCCTTTTTTGTAAAAACAGAAAGTGGAATTGTAGTAAATGCCACAGGCCCTGCCTGTGCACCTTGGAGGCTTTAACAATAGAATTGCTGACACAGCGGTCCAGGGATGACCTAACCCTGGACTTACAATGTATATCTGTACCCTTATAAGGAAAAAACCTTATTGATCCTTCTATTGGTCACTTATGAAACCTTTAACCTGTATCCCATTGGTCCAGTTTGGATCCTGGCCAAGGGTATAAATTTAGCGTACTGTACCCTATTAAGTGGGAAGAAGAATCGCACGGATCTTTCACGTACTCCTGAATAAACATCTCCAGTGGAACTGCCGGCATCTCCTTCTCCTCTCTCTGCTCTGCCTGAGCTATACCCGGGGAAGCCAAGCCTAGCAGCAGCAAAATCCTAAAGAGCTGAGATCCTGAGCTGTTATCACTACAAAGAGCTGTTATCACTCTGCTAGCTGCAAGGCTCCCCGTGGTTTCGGGACCAAGCGGGCTGGACTCCAGGACTCTGTCCTTTCCTGGGATAGAGTCCCGGGCCAACGCCAGCTACTGAGACCCCCGAAAGGCTCGCATTAGTCCTCTCCTTGTTCACTGGGTCCTGCAGAGTCTCTAGGTGACTGGCCACCACCACCCCTACCAGCTGGCACCAAGGTCCCTGTGCCCTTTGTTAGCAGAAAGTCAGCGCCTGTTCCTGGCACATTTGATGGGGCTACAACCATTTGCTGTCAGCCAGGGCACAATGTCCAGCTTGCACACAAAGCTCTCAGCATTAGGGTACTCCTCTATGAGCATGTCCATCTTTGGTGGTGCAGCTCTCTTTTTGGCTTAAGACTTCATGTAGTCAATTTTGCTTAGCAGAATTGTGTTGCTGGAATATGTATGAGATAGCTAGATTCTCTAAGTGACACAGTATTACCCTCTCTACCTGTTACCCTCTCTACCCTGCCCCAGAATGGCACCTTGAGCCATGTGATGTGTTCAAGATGTGTCTCCCTCAGGCAGGAGAGATGTGGGCATAGGAAATGAAACGTCCAGGGATGAGAAAGTGTCTGTACGAAAGGTCAAGGACAAGATGACCCTTGCCGCTGATTAGGTACTTAGCTGCAAACATCAGAGAAACACCAGTCAGCATTCTCAATTCTGTCTTTTGTAATTAGGCACTTTTTCACCTTAAAAAAAAAAAAAAAAGAAGAAAAAAAAAAAGCAAGGGCTGTTTTGGTAAAGATGCCATATTCCATATCTACACCTGCTAGGCAACCTTGCATAGGGTGCTGTTCTGTGGGTGTGAAAATCCACTTGTGGAGAGAATGTGGACGGGACAGCCACTTAGGCAGGCAGCCCTTATCTTCACTTAACAAGAGTTACCTGTTGTCAGAAAAGTTAGGCATCTGTGCCTTGTATTACAATTAGGAAATTCAGGCTTTGCATGCAAATATGTAATAATGTCAAAACCATCACTATTACTTTTTGGTATAAAATTCCAGACAGAGCATTTGGTTAAAATGTAAAATTCAAGTTTTCCTTATCTGTCTCCATTGTTTGTGTAAGTATGTAACTCGACAATCACACACTGATTGCACATAGTGAAAAGCTGTGAAAGGAATGAGAGGGAGGTGTTTTGACAAACAAACTGTGGGCCTGCTGGTAGACAGAGCCAGATACTGATAGGAGAAAGAAGCAATAGTAGGAACCATAAATTCCAGAGGAATTCCACTAATTGACACAGACTGTTACTCACTCAAGGTCGCGCTAAATTCCTGGAGTTAGAGAAAAATAACAAGAGGCACAAAGAAAAGGGAAGGGGGGGAGGATGCATATTGGAAGAGGGACTGTATTAGGCGATTTGGGAAGTCTGTACCTCTCAAGTACCTAAAACAATCGGGAAAGAGAGAAGGAAATGGGGCTGAGAAATTAGGATAAAAAGGAGGATGCATCCTCCAGCAATTTGAGGGATCCCATGGGAAATTGCCCCATGACCTCTGCTTTTATTCATGAATAAAGCCATAGGACTCAACTCCACTCCACTCTTTTTATGGGACTCCATTCTGTCTCTTTTTTGGACATAAAAACCTCTGGCATTTTGGATTAATTTTCCTGACAGCTGCAAGCGAAAAAGAGATTGCAAATTAATTTCATTTGTCATGCAAGACTTTTAATCAGTTTGGAGGTTGGAATCTCTTACAGAAATTTTGTTTTGGTTGACAGCACAGAGCATCAGAAAACTAAGGATTTTTCTAAATCTTTGCATTAATTTTAGGAAACAGAATTGTACAGATAAAGATAAGATATATTTATAGCAAACACTGGTTTTGGCTGTCATTGTGGAATCTCTCTGAGCAGTTAGATTATTTTTTTCTTTTGAGGCTTCACAAAAAAAAAAAAGCAAATCCCACAGAACACCAAATCTCTAATCTGACTGCTGAAATATATCTGAATTCCTCATATTCATCCCTCTCCAAAGATACTGTGACCTTCAAAGTACCTATTAAAGCTGTAAGGACATTACAGTCAGTGATGGCACTGACCAATGATAGTCGTCTATCATCTTTCATATACAGCATAACCTTGATTCAAACTTGTAGAATATTTAAATAAAAATATTTCTGATATTTCTAAAAAAATTTCTGGATACAATATGTGCTGAGGAAATCTAGTGTAGATGCTGCAATTGATACCAAAAGGTTCCAAAAAGATCTGCAAACATTTGGCGAGATTTTTGATATGCTGTAGTAATGTGATGTTGTTAATGTCTTTCTCCAGATTAGTACAGGACAACGGACCTTTCCAGTTTCTTCTTCGCACTGAAAACACATGAGGTTTCATCTTTCTACAAAATAAACCAATAATTCAGAGGAAAGGACAGTTGATCTAAGAGAACATTTCTTATAAAGCATTTTATTCCTTTTTCATATTATTGAAAATTTCGTCATGAATTTTTGTTAATTATAGCTAGCTAAATTTTACAACATAAGAACTGTGCAGAAATAATGATATTTTTCTTTTGTTGACTTATATTTTTCTGCTTTTAATTTGAAGTATAGAGCCTGAGAGATTTGACTCAACAACCAGGATTTTGTAAAGCTCTTTTGCAAGTAGATGATTGCCTGAAGTTTCTGTCATTAATTCCATGCAAAACAGTTTGTGTTCTCTTGAATGAAATTGAAACTTGAAAGGGCACTAAGTTAAATTAAATTAGTTTTCTAATTCTGCATGCCTTAAGCATGCAAAAGTGGGTCTACATGACAGCCAGGAGAGATGCAATGACTATGTTCAAGGCTTGGAATAATCTGTAGAGGATACACCTCATTTTGCTTTATAGTGGTGTCCACAGACTTATCAGAATCCCAAAACGAAGAGAGAACAGGGCTGTCTTTAATCCTGTCTATTGAAACACAGCATGATTTCTGATACTGTTTCAAGTTTCTGTAATAAGGATAAAATTAATTTCAAAAGCAGGTGGTACACGCAGTGAAGTTATGACAGAGGAAGCGTTAGTTGCATGGAATAAAGACAGCCTCATCACAGAAATCAAGACTGCAATCACCATTCTTTGGGCAATTGCGGCTGAAGGGCTGAGATTTTGTTGTTACTGTGGCTGATAAAAGAGGCACGGCTATTTTGCGCGCCCAGTTGCCCGTCCCCTGCGGAAAAAAGCCTTGATGAGTTTCCTGGCATGTCACTGTCGGTCATATTCATTGAGACTGCAAAAGTACTCGCAGCTGGGTCCCGCTGAGGCCTCTACAGGCGTGCTGCACCAAAATCTGTCACCGTGGCGGCTCGGTGGCGGCCGGGGAGCCCCGTCCTGGCTTTGGCTGCCCGGAGCAGCGCTCCGGGCCGAGCTGCTTGCGGGCGGCGGAGCTCGCTGCCGGCACGGGCCCCGCCGCTCCGCTCGGACCCCGCTGCTAACACCACGCTACCTTATCCAAGCGCGCCTACAGCAGAGCTACCCTGGGGAACACCCAGCGTAAAGGGGCGCCTCTGTCCTTGGTGTTGCGGAAAATGCGTGTTTTATGACTGCCTTTCCGCAAATATCGAAATGGATATTATTTGTGTTGTGTTAGAAAGTTACGCTGTATTAATTCTCTTAAGTAATGTGCTAAATATATGTTTAGGTTATAAAAAAATGTTGAAATAGAAACTGTGCTAAGATACTTGTTTTAAAGAAAGGACTCGCGGCGAGATAGCAGCCACAGGACACCTAAATCTTTCAGAGAAAAAGAATGTATTGCCCTTTTATCAGAAGAAACTAACTTCTTCCCGCCTTGCACAGGCTTGAAGGCGCCGTTAAGGTTCAGAAAAGGAAGTTGGCGATGACCAGAGAGAATCCTGTGTTTGAATGGAATTTATGCATCATGTATGAGGTGTACGACTATGCAACAGGCTATTTATTGTTTTTAAAGGTTAATCCTCTGTTAAAGGACCCGGGTGTCCTTTTCCGGGTTTATGCTGCCCAGTAAAAGGTACCCGGACCGTCTGTAACTCCTTGTTTCTATTGTCTCATATTGTCCTAATTCAAATTGTCCAAATTTAATTACTCTAATTGTATTGCTATTTTTATAAACATTTTATTACTATTAAACTTCTAAAATTTTAAAAAATAAGTGACTCGCGTTTTTCAGTGTCACTTGTTGGAGGATATAGGTTGTACCCAAAGACCCGCGGCGCCACCGTTGCGCGACAGCGACACCGTTGTGCGACGGCGCCACCTCCGAAAGGCTGCCTCCAGAGACCGTCCCCAGACGGGGCGGGGCTGTAGCGCTGCCGGGCCGGCGGGGCCCACACCTGATGAATAATAGAGCGGCGCACCGCATTGGTTAGTGGGCGTGATTGACAGTTCTGGTCCTGCACAGTAATTGGCGGCAGCTGGGCACCGGGGGCGGGGCGGAGCCTGGCGCCGGGATTGGCTGCTCTGTTACTCGCCGGTCGCTCGTGCAGGCGGTGGGCGGGCTCGGCCGCGCTTTTTAGGCGGCGGGGACGGCGGCGGCGGCGGCGGGTGCGCTGTCGGGTTCCATTGGCTGCTGCGGCCCGGCCGGGGCGGGGCTGTGGAGGGTGCGGCGGGCCGCGGGCGCTGGGGCGGTGCGTGGGGCCGGGCGCTGCTGCTGCTCTCGTTCGGCGTGTGCCTTGCTTCGGCCCCGCGCAGCGGCGGCAGCCTCCTGGTGGGGGCTGGCGGGTGGGCGCAGGGGGCGGTCGGGGAGGCGAGGCGGCCGCGCGGATGATGACGGGGCTGGTGGGCAGCCCGGTGGGTGCCGTCATGCAGGAGAACTTCGGGTGCTCCGTCGCCAATCGCTTCTGCCAGCTCCTGGACGACGAGTCGGACCCGTTCGATGTCCTGCGCGAGGCCGAGCGCCGCCAGCAGCAGAGGAAGAAGCGCGATGAGGCGGCGGCCGTCGCCAGGAGAGCCATGCCCGGCGGCCGGGCGGGCGGCGGCAAGAAGGAGACCCAGAAGGAGCGCAGGCAGCCGGAGAGCTCCCCTGCGCCCTCCCCTGCGGCGCCGCCGCAGCCAGGTACGCGGGCAGCACCCCGGCGGGGCGGGGGCGGGCCGGACCGGCGGCCGGTTTCGGGAAGGAGGGAAGGCGGTTCCCGGCGCTGCGGTGCCCGGTGCGGGCCCCGCGGCGCAGCGTGGGTGGCTGCGGGCTCCGCGCTCCGCCGACCTCTCGGCAGCTGTGGCGTGGTGGGGGTAGCGCTGTCATAGCGGGGCTGAAAAATCCTGGTTCCCGGTGGGGTCGTCGTGGTGAACGCAACTGAAAGTCCCCTCGGAGAAAGCAGTGACGCTTGGGCACGGTCCCGACACGATGTTGCCGAGCACTCTCAGCCGAGAAGGCCTTGGAATATGTAAATGAAAACTTCAGCAATATCCCCAAGAGACAAGTGCAAGAGCATAAACTCCTACGCTGCGGCATCTACAGCTTTCATAGTGGTTTAGCAGCCCTGTTGCTGCGTTTCATTGCTTGTCACCCTGGACAGTATCCTTCAGTGTCTGAAGTTTCCAGGCTTGATTTCTCGATATCTGTGAGTTTTTCTGGCCTTTCGGTGTCTTCAGAGTTCTATGGTCTCCCGGGATCTGTGCTTATTTTCCTTGAGCTTGCATTGGTGAGCCAGCCTTTGAAGAAAGCCTTGTTTCCTGGGGTAGCTCTTCAGCCGATGTTCAGGAGTGGTTATCTGCTAGGTTTTGATGCGTAGTACTGCTTGGGGAAAGAGGGAATCAGTTGGCTTTTGTACTAAAATGTCCGTCACAGTCCTCTTTGCAGCTGGAGGCTTTGTGGGCTATAGCTTCTTGCATTTGGAGCTGATTGCTAGTCTTAGTGAGTCTGACTGTTACTACTTACCCCGTATTGAGCTTCAGGTTGCTGGATTCAGTATTTAAAGTATCTGAGGACTGGTGGATTGTTTCCAAATGTTGATAATCTTTGCACAGAAGATTCTGGTTTCACATTCTTGAGTTGCAAGTTCCCATTCTGCAGAAAGCAACGAAGCCTAACACATAATCTATTATTAAGATATTTTCTTTCTGTAGTAAAAGCTCCTGTTAAACTCGCAGTAATGGTACTGTGTGTTTTAATGCCCTAGGAAAAGGCTTTTGAATTAGGTTGTTGCTCCATCAAGTTGTTGCCAGTGCTACCAATTCTATTGCTTAGGCTTATGGTCTTACACTCTTCCCAACAGCAGTTAGTAGACACATTTTTAGCAGTTTGTGGAGCAGAGAATCTTCAATGCTAAATATGTGCTGGATAACGAGCACCTTTGTAGAGGAAGCTAAGTTTTCGCTGTCTTTATGGGCAGTTATATGAAACTAATCTTTTTGAGATTTCTCTGCTATTATGTGACTTAGTCTTCTAAGACCAGTACTCAGACTATAATAGCTTGTTTTATTTAGAAGTTACTTTACTGTAGTTGTCAACTAGAAGTTGAAGGAGACTGCTCAGTGAACAGCAGAGTCTCAAGTTTTGATGAAAAAGTTGTTGAACAAGATCTGGTGGTTATCAGTAACTTCCCGCAGTAGTATGTGAAGACCATCCATTACCTCCTGCTTGCCTGTAGGTGTCACCATTCTTGGCAATACACAGCGGCCCTGTGGCTTGTCTTTGACTATTCTCTGTAACCTTGGTTGCATACATTTCTTGTTAATGCAGAGATTTCTTGTTAAGAAATCTCTTTTCTCATACAGAGACAACAGGCATGTGCACCTTGTTTCAATTTCCTGCTGATTTAAAATGGAGAAAAGACTGCTGACTGTAGTACCCTTAGCAAAAAGGCATTAAGATCTATTTTAGGAAGAGTTATTTCTCTTCTATATTTAAAAACACACTTTCTTTTTAAAACATAGCATCTGTTTGGGAATTTGTGTGTTTGTCTTGGGCTTGTTAGGAAGTAAGGACTATAAAAGTACAGTGCTTAAGATGCTAAACCAGTGTGGATAGTCATGACTTGGTCTTGACTGTGTTCCTCCTTTGAGTGTGCTGTGTTAGTGAGTTTGCTCTGAATGGCAGAGAACCCTCTGCGTTAGGGTAAATACACAAATGATGATGTAGCTGACAAATGTTAAGCAAGTGTCATGTTGAGAGAAAAATCTTGAGGTTTTTTGGAAGGGAGTAGGTCAGCTCTTTATTATTGCCATACAAAGTTGGTTTGTTACGTAGGGTTCAAAACTTCTATATTTTGTATAAGATTCAGAGGGCTATCAACTTGACAGTTGAGAATGACCAGCCTCCTTGTACTCCCACAGTTTGGCATAAAGCTTCTAATAACAGATGGATTGTTAGAAGAGTGCACCTCTGTTTGGGGAAATAAATATTGATTAAAATTACTAAATTGTTAAACTAAGTGCTAAACTTCTAATTAAAAAAAAAGAAAAACATACCAATCTTAAGACTTTGTTTCTAGACTTTCTTAGTGGTTTTTTCCCCCCTGATTTTGGGCATAACTAACCCTAACTTCATTCTACTTATTAGTAATTAAAACACCAAAAAATAGCATCTAGACCCATGTGAACAGCAGAATCAGAGTCTAGTGGTATTACAGTTGAAATGATGGAATTCACTGTCTCGTACTAGTGTTTTTGGAATCATCACAGAATAGGGTTGAGAGGCTATGTTGGAAAGATGGTCTGGTCCAACCTTTCCTAGGAAAGGCAGCCTTGAAGACTTCATCTGCTACCTTGTCGAGTTGCATTTCGAAGGCCTTCTTTGATGAGGGTTTAACTCTGAAAAGGTTGTTTCAACATAAGGTAGCACCAGAAAGAAATCCTTAACACAGATGAAATCTCTTCTTGTGCAGCTTGTCCCCACTGTAGCCACTCACTTTCATGGGGCTCCTTCTGAAAAGAGCCTTCATCACTGTAGCCTTTCTAGTACCTGGGTGCTGTGATGTGGCTTATATGAAACCTTGTCCTGGGAAGAAGACAGTCTTTTCTCATAAGGCAGACTCACCAACCTTTTCATAACCTTCACAGCCTTCTTTTGGATATTCTGCAGCCTGATCATCTTCATAACCCTACTTTGGACCCCTCCAGACTGTTTTATCTAGTTGCTAGGGTATTTGCTTGTTTGGACTACAAAAATCTTTCATGATTTCTGTTTTATTCTAGTATTATTTCTTAAGCATATTGAATCTGTGAAAAAGGGTCTTTCTAAAGACTCAAAGCACATCTAGTCTTCTATCTTGCAACCTAAGAAGTTTTGCAGTACTCAGAGATTTTTTGTGGTGTTATGTTTTAGTGTTTGAGCAGAAGGTTTAGTCACAAAGTTCTATAAGGTAGATTTGTTGGTTTTTTTAAAATGTAATTCTTCACTGAGTTTTTCAAAGCGGGTTTTACTAAATTTCTGGAGATATTTTCAGTTTGAAGCAAACCTCCTGAGAGGACTTTGCCAGAGAATGCAATACTTTGAACTCTACAATCAAAACTATTTATTATGAAATGGCACAACTCTAAGGAGACAACTTTTTAAGCTTTGTTTTTTATGGAGAAAATGGTCTTCTATTTCACTGTCTACCAAAACCTATACTTTTGACCTTAAAGATGCATTTTTTCTCTTCTCCAGACTGTTGTTTTGTGATTTTTAGACTGTATTAGCTGAGGATTTTGGTAAAGACTGGTTGTAGGTATTGCAGCTCTTGTAATTGCACCACTTGATGTTAGCTCAGTACATTCTTACCACAGTGACCAAACTGCATTTGCCAGCTCTTTATGCAAAAGGCCGAGTTGCAGAGCTTGCATTCTTTACTAGTCCAGGAAAATTAAATTTGTTGATCATGCAGTAATACTCTGTTCTTTTGAAATCTCTAAACCTTTGTTGCTAATACTTCTAAAAGCTTTTCTTCTTTCCTATACATAGGATGACTCTGGTAACATTTATATATGGTTCCTAAATACTGTATTTTTGAGTTTTTAGCTGTGGTTTTAAAGTGGTGTGGAATTTTCTATGGAGTTTTTTCTTAGACTGACTGTGATTTTCTTATTTTTTAATAGTTTATCCTGATAGCATTCTTTCAGTTACAGTGCCATAAGGATTGTCTAAAGGAAAGCTATGGTAGGCAATTCTGTAATTCAGCAAGTACTGGCACGCATGAAAACAAAATGGCACAGGATAGAGTCTAACTCCGTGTGTCTCTTTGGTGTGTTGCTTGCAAAAGCTGAAGCTATTGTTTGAAGTTTGGTATTAGAATCACACACATTTAAAGGGGAGAAAGTGAAATTGTTTTCAGAGTCTTAATTCTTTTACTCTCTAAAATATAGCAAAATAAGTGTTTGAGTGAGAATAAATTTCCTTTTACTATTACCAGTTATGAAGTTTTGTTGTAAAGAAAGATTAGTTGCCTGTGTATATGTTGTTAAACAAGTTTATTCACCCTAGGCTCATCCAGTTTTGGGAGAAAAAGCATTAATAATTTTGTGGTATTGCAACAGGTACTGCTCAAGCTAGGTGCCTTACCAGGGGGATTTAGGGTACAAAATCCCAGGTATTTCCCAGGGATATCCCAATGCTCCTAGTTCTTGCACATTTCACACACCTTGCATGCACATCTTTACTCGAAAGGTGATTTTTGTTTTGGAGTCTTCTTGTTCATACCACATTTTTTTTCTGTAGCTGTCTTTATTTGGATGGGTTGCAGCTTCTGATGATAGCCACGACTTCTTAATCTTTTACTTTGCACTGGTCTCAGAGCCTCCTTTCACTGTAGCTGAACAATAGTACAAGACTCATTCAGCATTTCAAGGTAAAAGTTTGCAGCTTGTGGCCTCAAACTTCAGCACTTTGCTTGTGCTAAGCGAAACTACTTAGATAAAAGAATTCAGCTAACTGAGCTCAGTATATAATAGTCTTCCCTTTGTTTTTATTAAGCTTTCCCACTATTATCAGAAAGAACTCGTGAAGTTTTTCAAAGCATTTAACTGCTATTCGTAATGTCACATGCGGCGTTATTACAAGTAACAGGCATAATATCCTAAAGTTTTAACAGCAAATTAAGTACATAGTAGGGTGGTATGTGACCACTTCCTTTTAGGTTCTAATTTGGATTTCTGTGAAAATACTTTAATACTTCAGTAATACCATTGAGCATACTTTTTTTTTTCCTCAAAGCTTTTTTGCATTTATTTAGCATACTGAGTCAACCACTGATCTCCAAGAGGTTGATCCTAGGTGTAATTGTTTGCCAAACACTAATCCTGTTGATGTCAACCTTAGATGTTGGAAGGGCTGTTTCCCAACATTGCATAATATCCCAAAGTATACTGCTCCTAAGCTTCAGGCCATTATAAACTTATCTGACTACAAGTTCGAGTTATTTTATTTTTTTAAATTTTGTTGGAGCCTTTTGTATGAGCTCAAGAATGTACTTACTACAGGAATATTATCGGCAGAAATATTATTTTCTGCTGAAGCAAGGGACTGTCATTTTTTCCATAACATACCCATTGCATGACACACTCCAAAAGCTTACTTAGACTCAATATAAATAGTGGCACTTGCTGATCATGTCACCACAAGGCTGCTTTTGCTGATGCAATTATTCTGGCCTCTTGGGTCATCAGCAAGGGTTGTAGAGGTTCAGTTTCAAGCGCCTCAAATTTTCTCACTAATGCATAGCCTCTGTGTTGTTTTCCATTTATGTAGTATGGAGATCCATTGGTCAACAGTATCAGATCTAAGGTCTGTAGAGGCTGATTTTACAGATCTGTCCATAAGTGGCTGGAGTGAAACACCTCATAGCAATCATGATACAGCTCACTATTTGTTGGAAAGAACAAATAGTAGAGCTGCTGAATTCAGCATCCTTTTAAAGTAGTAATAATTAAATTAATGATTTAAAATTCATAACACTTCATGTTTTGAGAGGACAATGTTTGTCTATCATATTGTTTAAGAATCAGTTCTACTTTGTGTTACACAGTTATGTGATCTATAACTAATATTCCTTTTACAGCTTGGAATGTCCTTTCTTTCTCCAAACTCCGATTCTACTTTCTTTGCCTTGATAACTTAACTGCCGTAGCCCCGGTAGTTAGGTTCTTCAGTACTCTACTGTGCCTAAAAAATTCCTCACAATTGTTTTCTTTGTTACTTTGTTTGGTCAAGATATTTCTACCTTAGCCTTGGACCTATTTTGGGTCTACTTTGTCCTTTTGAGGTATACTGGGAAGAAGGATAGTCTTTCAAAGCTGGAAGGAGTTTCCTCCTTTTTTTCTTTTTTGTTTTTTTTTTTGAGCTGGTGGTGGTAGTTGGTTTTTCGTGTTGTTCTGAATTTTTTTGGTTTGGGTGGGTTTTGCTATTTGTTTATTTGCTTTTTGGTCTATGTATAGATTAAGACCAAGCATCAGTTCTGCATTAATGCTGATTTTTCTCCACAGCTTTGTGACTGTGGTTTTCAACAATTCTGGTATTTTTAGCTCCTTTTGTATGTTTTTGGTGATCACATTCCTTCCCATAATGATTAGATCTATCCATTCAGGTAAGAAATGTAATTCTGTATCTCAGGTCTGTAAGAGGTCTCTTTTTATGCTGAGGAGTCTTCTGTCAATGTGACCCTTCCACAAATACTTTTTCCAATTTGTTCTTTGTAAGCAGTTACCTCTCTCAGCTTGTGAATTGCATGCCAGCTACCACTGTCACATCCTTACATTAGGAAGTGGGAAAAACAGCAAGGTTTCTGCTTTAGTTTATACTCTCTGATAGCAGTTGCAAGCTGAGCTCCTTGTGGTGTTTTTCTGAAGTCAAGGCTTTCTAAAAAAAAAAGTTTAAAATGAAAAATTTCAAAAAGGTGAAAGCATACTCAGTACAGGCCAGTGAAGAACCACAAAACCTAGAGATACCTCTTTCCAAGCGGAAGTCTCACTTTTTGGGAATGGATTATATAGATGGAGGAACTTGCTGAGAGCTAGACAGCAACACTGGAAAGGCAGCTAGATTTTACTGCATTATTTTTTATCCATCTGTTAATACATAGATATCCAGTGTCTGGGAAACCAAACAATGCAGATTATAAAAGTATAATTTCTGCTTTTCCAGTAGCAAGTTCTGTATACATACTTATTAAAAATATTTCTCTAGAAAGTCTTTTTATCTAAGTGCTGCAGTGTTAGCAAAAGTAATACTAATATTGAAGTATTATTGTGGGGAAAGTGAAAACTACTTAAGTATTTTTGCTCTGTATGATTTAGAGTTTTAACAATATCTCTCATACAACTGAGCTTTTTTTCTTTAGCACTGTCTAGTTCTAGTACCTGGTAATTTTAGTATTTACAGATTCTTTCCTGCTAATAATAGCTCAGTTGCTTCTTCTGGGGAAAAAAATGCTAGGTCTGTAGAAACACATATCTCTGTTCTGATTCCTCAGTTTAGAAAGTAAAGTGATAGGCAGCTTAGCCAACAGACTGGGCTGATGCAGTAACAATCCAGGAAAGCTGTGGTGAAGTGGAGAATGGTGGGACACATATTCAGGTGAATACAGATTACAGATGTAATTTTAAGACACAGAGAAACCACTTTAAAGAGTGATCTTCAGTTTTCAGAATTGTTTTTGTAAGGCCTCAAGTAGATGATCCACAGAACTCCAAAACTTTTTTTTGGTGTGGTTTTGAAGAAAAGCTGCATACTAGATTATATAGACAAGCAAGCAGACAAAATTGGGGTCTATTTGGAGAGGTAGTTATTAAGCAAGCATTCAAAATGTACCCCTGTTCTTTATGTCAATGATATACAAGATGGCTCATGCTTTGTCTTGATTTTGTTTCCTTGTTTTATTGTCCCCCAAAGGATAGATGGCCCTTGAGCTCTGTGAATTAAACTGAGTCTGTGTTAGGACATACACATAACATAAGCTCTACAATTTTAATCCTCTGCTGTCACTGCTGCCAAGCTCTAGTGTGGTTTTATTTACAAGCAGAGCTTAAAGTTGGGCTGTCTTTTTGAACTGATTTGCTAGCAGGTCACATGAACTTTTGTCCCAAGGGTGACTTGTCCTACTAGAGAGATACAGGTGTTGCATACTGCCTTAATCCACTACTTCATGTCTGTCAAAACAATTAAAGATGTTTTTGTGGCACTTAGTACCTGTATAAAAGACTTTCTAGTGTTTAAAATACATCTGCAGTAAATGAAGCCACCTGTTAAAATCAAAGTGAAATAGCCTGGCTCTGAAATTGGAGTAGAACAGACAGCTCCATCCAGTATGCTCAGTGCTGCTGACATGTAATATACTGACATGTCTGGCAAGAAGACTAGTTTTGAAGTTGTTTTGAAGTACTTATAAGCAGTACTGGGTAATAAAATGAGACACTATCTTTTTAAAATGACTTCTGTGTCTTCTTTTTTTGGTGTTGTTTTGCTAGTTTGAAGGAACTCTTTGAATCTCAAGGTGAAATTGAGGTTAATACTGAATATATAGGGATTGGTGTCTCTGACTACTGCATTCTTGCTAAAGGAATCTATTTAGAATAATTGATGCTTCAGATAGCCAATGAGAGAGGATCAAAAATAAATAACATCATAGTCTTCTATGCGTTTTTGTGCATTCAGATTAAAAAAAAACAAAACTAAAATGAAGCCAGAAATTAGTAGTAATTTTCCCAAGCAAGATTCCAATTTAAAATTAACCCTTATGTAGCTGGTAGTGTAGTTGAGATGCGTGTAGAGCAGATGATTCCCAACAGCATGTATTGTTCTGTATCATCTGTAATTTTGCTTTGTGTTAAACTGTTCTGATTTGAAAAGCTTACTCAGAAACTGATTTCAAAATTGTCCTTTATGCAGAGATTACATTGTAATTTGGGTAATGCAAATATGCTCAGTGCTCTCAGGTTTGAAGTTACTCAACCCTCAGAAGAGACAATTACTGGAATGTATTATGTCGGGTGGTTTGTAGTTTAAAGAAAAGCAGAGCTGGAGTTGCTTCTGTACCACGTATTAAACTGTCTTCTCTGTACAAATATGTCTGTTCTTACTGTATAACAAAAAAGCTTTATTTACTACATTCACCAAGTGGATAGTTCTTTGAAGCTTTCTCTTTACAAATGTATTAGATTTCATCCTGACCACCTAAGCTTTGATCAAAAATCTTCTGATGTGGGCATTTCTCTGGGGCTATGATTTATTTGCATATTAATATTATGACATAAAATAGCCTTTTTTCTCTCTATGTTCTAGCAACAGAGGTAGTCCACTAACCTGAGTTCAGTAACCTGCTCAGCATTCCACAGTAGTTCAGTACTTCTTGTGGAAATAGTAGCTTACATTTGAGACCAATCTTCCTGTTCCTTTCTTGATTGACTTACACTCGGCTGAGAAAGGTGTCTGTTTAAATATAGAGGCCTAGCAGACAAAATGGCTTGCTTCTGGAGATCTTGGCCCCAGAGGGAGAACAGAATTTGGGAAAAGGGGAAAGAAGGCACATAAAGAACCGTAATCTTCTGCTAGATGTATACAGGTTGAGTGTAAAACTTCAGTTTTTTTCTATTATAGTTCACAATTTCTTTTCATTCATTCTGCCGATCCTCCTCAACCCCAACAATGGCTGAACAAAACTCTAAAAAGCTTAAGTATATTTTATCTTGGATTATGCTTATGTTCTAGAATCAGTGGTGTTGAGGTCTTTCTGCTTACTGTTTGGGTCTCTGCCAGCTGAACTCAGTGACCTTTAGTATCGTTGAATGGTGCTTTTCTCCACAGAACAGTAGTGTGAGGAGGTGACCCTGTGCTGGTTGTTTGGTACTGTGGCCATGAGCTTAGAGGACCCTGAGGCTTAGACTTCAACTGAGCTCACCTGGCAGGAGGTGTGTTGTTTCACAATCAACACCTATCTGTAAGGGGTCATTCTCTTTCCCTCACCTTCATTGCTTCTGCTGCTGTCTTTAATTAGTCTTTTCCATTGAAGCTTCTCCACCTCATCCTGTACTACACTTTCATGATCCTTGAAAACATGAGAGAAACTGTTTTTGTTCTCCTTCTCTGTGACTTGTGAGTAAAATGAGATTTTTCTTTAGACTATCTTTTCTAGAAATCTTTGAGTATCAAAACCCGTAATATTTTGCAGGTTCACAATACAGAAGGTAAAATAAGTACATGTCTTTCAAGCAAACAGTGTCTGGCACCATTAGCTATAAGGACTTTTAATATTCTGGTGGACTTGGGTTTGGATGTGTAGCCAGCTCACTTCAGTCAGTAGTTTGGTAACTGCAATTGTGTTACTATTGAGCTGTCAGTAATCCCTGCATGTGTTTGTGTAGGCCCAAAGCGAGTACCCAGGCAGGGAGAACAACAAGGGTTCAGTAACAGAGGCACAGAGGGGAAACAGGACAAAACTGAATGGAGACCATCTTTCAGGGAATACCGTCCCTATGGAGCACAAAGACAAGTGGAATTCTCAGTGGAACGGTATGTATCCTGCAGAGAGAACTAAGGTCCCTCACAGAGGATATTAGTGTGCAGGTTTTTTGCAAGACTACTTACTTCATGCCTGTAAGAGCTGTAGTTTCAGCTTCCTTGGGGGTTGGATTGATACATTTTTTGTTGAATGTTAGCAATATAAGGCAAAACTGAAAAGTTTAAAGATCTGAAAATGTACCCCCCTAGTCAGCAGCATATTTATAATGTTAGTTTCTGAGCTCATATACCAAACCTTGCAGAACATGTAGGAGGTTGCAAACTGGAATTTACTGCTTCGACAGTGAATGTATATTGATTTTGCTTTCTTCATAAATATTAGAAGATTCCACCTAAACCGGTAATGCTTCAGAATGTGGCTGTTCTTACTTTATACCACAATAGTTGATATTTAACAAGTTGTCTGAAATGTTAGCAGTTGCATATAAATATGGGTTTAGATGGTGGAGCTATTGCATATAAAGTTGTGAAGACTTGACCATTTTATAATGTTTTCTTTAGTTTCTGTAATGCTTTCAGTGTTAATAACTGCTGATCTTTCTGTTTGTGTACTGTAATAATTGCTCTAGAGTTCAGTTTATGTCCGTTTTCAATGACAAAACCAAAAGAGCTGTAGTGTGTACTGTATAAAGATGCACTCTACAAATTGTGCTACAGCTGTTATATACTGATGTATCCCATAGCTGCACAAACATAACAATATGAATTTTTTTTTCTTCTTGTTAATTGTTCTATAAAAACAAAAGTCTGACTAATTACCTTCTTCTTAGACCAGTGGAAAGATTAGACTATGAAAGACCAATAAGAGGCCGTGGTGGGGGAAGAGGCAGAATGAGAGGTAGAGGAAGAGGTGGTGGATTAATTGGAAGTTTTGATGGGTTTGACCAAAGAAGAAAACGTGAACCTGAAAGACAAAGTGGGAATGATAAAACGTAAGTGTTCTGTGTGCTGTTTCTTACTTGGTATACAAGTAAATAATAGTCAGCACTGCAGTACTGTCTTTTAGGTATTCTGTTCCCTTCCATATCCAGGTTGGCTGGCAAAAAGTCAATACTGGTTTTAGTTTGAGGTCGTAAAAAAAGGCAAAAACCTCCTAAACTCAGAGAATTGTTTTCCTCTCTAGAGGTGTGAAAGCAGATGACAAAAAGGGTGGAGGTGGACCTCGCAACTGCAGAACAATGAAAGATGGTACGAGGTATGTCATATACTTGTGCCCATCATAGATCATAATTTTCTGTGGCCTATGTTAGATCATCATTTTCATCAGTTTCATGTCCATTTTCAGCTTTATAAGCATCGCTTTCTAATATTGTTGTAATTAATGTAATTTTACTTCTTTTTAACTTGGCTCCTTCATGATGGTAAGATTAAATTGAAGCAAAGGCATGATGATGTTTGTTCACTTAAGACAGCCAAAATCTTTTGACTGGAGCTGAGTTGTCTTTTAATGGAAATAAGTTATTATTTTTCTCAATAGTCTAGTAAATGGAAATGGTATTTAATGGAATTGCTCCAAAATGCTAATTTTAAGATTCAAACTCTGTTACTGGGTTTAAAGTCCAGTCTCTTTTCTGGAGTTTTATGGATAATTTCTAAATTGCAAAATGGTAGTACATTTCAGTGTGGTTCTGAAGGTAATATTGAGTTGACTGTACCATGGAAGTACATTTTAAAGTGCTAGAAAAATCAGTAGCATAATTAATGTGATTAATGGCCACTTTGAGGTAAAAAAAATCAGGACTTTTCCATTCAGTTCTGTATATCTCTTAGGGGTACTGACTTCTGTTCAGATTTGTGAAACCTCACTGATTATGTTGGCTTTTATCCCTTCTTTGTACCTAGCAATAGATTGCTCTTTCCAGTAGCTTTTGTTCTCATATACATCTAGAACTCTTTTAATGAAGGCTGATAAAGGATGGAGAAAAAGTAATGCCTTGAACTTGTAGCAAATATATTTGCCCACATACACATTGATTGACAAAATTGTTTTAAAAATAAAATTTTATTTTAAAATCAAATCTAGTTTTAAAACTCAATGGATTCAGACAATCATGCTGACAGTTTGAAAAATATAGCCTTGATGTGTAATAATTTTTGGGTCTTGATATTCCAAATTCTTCTGAAAGTTGTATTAGCTTCTCTTCCTCCTACAGAATTTCATATTAAGAGTAGATGGTTTAGGTACCTTGGCTTTTCAAAGGACCAGCTAGATTAACATTGCTCTGAACTGATAGTGCAAAACAAGCTAGTGGAAAACTATCTTCTGTAGGATATCAGGGAAGGCTTCATAAACTTACAAGGTATTTATTGGCCCTTACATATTTTCTTCCTAGTTGAGGTGGTTTTTTTTGTTTTTTTTCAGTTCAATAGCATCAGAGCTTCTACCAATGTTTTCCTGTGATGTGGTAGAAGTGACATAAAATTAAAGCTCTCTGAACAATTCTAAAAGCATGTCTGCGTCCTAATTTTGCTAATCATGCATTGAAGCTAAAAGGTGTTAATTTTAAATATGTATGCCTGCTACTGGAATGAAAATAAGTTCCTGCTGTCATTTGACAGTGAATTAAAGTCCACTTTACAGAAAATACAAACTTTAATTCTTTAAAAGAAGCAAAAAGGCAACTCCAAATGTCAGAGTTATACTGATAATTAGTACTAATCATGATTATTATTAATGATTATTTAATTTATTTCATATTTATTATGAATATTTATTTCATATTTATTATGAATTATTTCATCTTCATACATGCTTTTATTTTTTTAGTGAGATAGGGTTTTTTCCCAATATTCCCAAAATATACTTGTTAAATGCTCAACTAGTCGCTTAGTATATCTTTCTGCTTATGATCAAAGAGTTTTCCCTTTTTTTTTTCTCCCCTTACCAAGGAATTCTGGTAAAAGAAATAATGTATTGATTTAGGTTTTTTCCAGTGTGACTCATGAAGACTGTGGTTTTGTTTTGTTTTTCTTTTGTATGTGTTTTGGTTTGTTTGCTTACTGTTTTAGTGGGAAGGAGCAGACTGCATCTATGGAGGAGACTGTGGAAATTCCTGAACAGCCAGGGACATCTGAAGGAGAGCCTCTGAGCAAGTACAATCAGACAAATATTTTCTGTCTAAATGCACAGGAAACAATTAATTCCTACTGGTGTCCTTGTATTGAGGGGCGCACTTGAAATGTGAACTGTGAAGTTTTGCTAGTGCATGTATTTAAAAATAGAAAAGCTTTGTTTGTATTTGTGAGTATGGAAAATATGTCCCTAATTCTGACTAAAGCTTGATTTATACAGTTGGAGATTGCATTTAGTTGCACAGTGATGCTTAACTTCCTAAGATTTGGTAATGATTTAAGGAGGAGCTACATATTATGTTTTATCTTTTTCACTTACCTAATTTGTAGAAACAACCATGCTTTTTGTTCTCTGACAACAGATATTTGAGCTGCTCATGCAGTTGTACAAATACATTTAAAATATGCTGAGCTACTCTAAGTTTGTATTCACCAATCATTAATATCATGCAGATGTCATCAATTCTTGAGAGGTCATGGTAGAACTTGGAAAAAAATTCTGGAAATGCCATGAGCCTTAGAATAATGAAACTGAGAGAGAAATGTGCCCATTGTCTCGTGGCTTTCATTCTAATCAGTGTCATGGCAAATAAATGAACACCAGCATAAGAAAATTAACCGGACAGTCTTGTCCAAGTAAAAGATTGAAAGAATAAATAAAGAGCATGTGGTGCATATCTCCAATTGAGTGAAAGATGGTCAGTGCAGTATGTCAACCTTTTCTCTTGCTGTGAAGCCTTTTTTACTTCATGGAGCAGCTCCAGATATTAGTGATATGGGTTAATTTATTAATTATAAAGCTAACTAGATGACAAAACCTGTTTTATATGTTCAGATTGTTTAACCCTGTGGGATGTTCAGTTGATATAACTAAGATTCTTTAAATTTTAGAGTAGGTTTTAATATGTAGGTAAAGGTGTATACGCATGTAAAGGTCTATACACGTCTTTGAATGACTTATGACTGAAAAAAGGTTTCTAGGCTAACTTGAATCAGGTGGGCAGTGTAGGTACAGTGGCAAAAATACACTGTATTAGCTAAATTTGAAAACAGTTATTCAGCTTTTTTAAAATTTCAGTTTTGTCAGTTGCTGGTACCTTTGTTTCCTGCTTGTACTTGTTTCTACTTCAATTCAAGCTCTTTGTAGATATGTCCCAATAGCTGTTCATTGTAGAGCTTAAGGCATGAGAAGTGTATACAGTGGAAAAGCATCCGGCAGAATTTGCCAGTTATCTTTAACTCTTTCATCTTTCATCTAGAGATCACTAGATACTCAGTCAGACTGGGAGCCCTTCTGGAGATTTTACTCCTGTTTGTATTTTTTTTCTTAAGATTAATTTAGGCATAGTTCACTGAAATTCAAATTATTCAAAAAAGCAAGTAACCTACAAGCACAAAATTCTGCACTGTGTACTCCTTTCAGGGCAATAAATACTGTCCTGAAGGCTTACAAATCTATATACAAAGCATTAGTTACATAAATCTCCCTGCACTTACTTTTTGGGGGGTGTCAGCTTGGTGACCCTATGTATTTTAAAACAGGAGATATTGTGTGAATAGTGCCTTTAGGGATGGTTGTATAGCATACACCTTAACAAGATGGAATTGTTGTTGTTTTAAAGTTTAAAAGCAAAAGTTGGTAGGCTATGGTGTTCAGGCTTCAGGATGTACTTAAAGGTCTTACATGCTTAGGTTGCCCCTGCTGTCCAGATAACACAAATTAGGCTACCTTCTGCTTTTGCTACAGCCTCAGTATTATACAGGGTTGTGTGTTTGCCTGGGCTGCTTCTAGGGTCATTCTCATTTTGATGCTAAATTGCAGTGACTGCAAGGTAACCATTTATTTTCTACTGCTTTGTTGCAGTTGTGTGTTTGCATTGAGGAAGAGATTCAAGACTTGGGGTTGTTTCATCTCTCATTCTCTTTCTAGTCTGAAGTGTTTCCATTTAAAATTACAAGTAAAAAAATGTACTCTTGGAAGTTGGGAATAACCTGTCTGTATGAAGATGGGGTGGAGCTTTCTGATGTGGTACTGGCTAATTTCCATGCAGCTCTGGAAGAGAGGTTCTGTGGGCTTCTGTGACTTATGGAGTTTTGCCTTTAAGACTCTGTTTTGCCATTCCTGAGCTTTATTTGCAGAGTATTGCTGGATAAGAGTTTCTTTTATACTTGTGTGATATAAGTCAAGATGTTTCTTCCCATATCCTCAAATCTTGAGTGTATCAACAGTTTTTATCTCTAGTTGTTATCATCCCAAACTGCATGCTAATATAGGGGGCTTTTTTTTCTGCAAAAGCAAAACCTAACCTTGACCCTGTATAAAATACATAGGTAGTGCAGAAGTATAAACTTTCCTCACAACTGCTTTTGGTTGAACTTTGCTTCACAGTTCAAACAATGTAACACCACTCTTGTGTTGACCAATTCAAATTAGATTTTTTGGTTTCATTCAGTACAACACACGGGCTAATCAACTACTGTTCCTAAAGGTATTTGCAGAGCTTGTATTTAATCTTGTGGGGGTTTCTTACTTTTTTATTCACGTGATAGTTTTCCTTTTTGGTGGAGCTATGTATCATATTGGCTATGTAACAGGAGGCTTTAACAATTTATCTTCAATGTTTTAGCTATTTATCTCATTTGTTTATTTGTTTTGTTGTTTGTTTTTTGTTGTTGTTTAATGGTGGCATAAAGCTGTTCATAGATCAGGCCAGAGCTTCATAAGTATTTGATTCAGTGTTTTTCTTCCATAGCAAGTTTGTACAGTTGTTTGGTCTTACCTTATTTAAATTTAAACTTTTCTATAGCTGGTGATAATGCTCTTGTAAATAATTTTTAGTGGGAAAGCTTCTTGTCATTGACTTCTGATAAAAGTTGGCTAAGCATTTGCTTTGTGCAGCTGAATAATACAAAAACTGATCTGAGAGAGACCTGCTGTCATTATTTTTAATATGAAAATAATAGGTGAATAGCTGAGCTAAATGGCGTTCCTTTCCATTTACCTTCCTTCTGGTAAAAAGCAAAGGTATTTTGTTTTACTGTATGCACAGCAATCAAGGCATAGTTAAGAGGTTATTGTCATCCACTGGAGACACTGAGGCAGTAGGAACTATTACTGAAGGCTCTCATTTAGTGATTTGCTAGGACTTTCATTGTAAATTCAGTTTGTTCATGTCTGGAGGTTGTGCTTAGTTGTCAGGCAGTGTTTTGTAAGCATGACTGCTGGTGTGCCAAGGAGCTTATTAATTTGATTAATGAAAATGCACACTAAGCAGTTACTAAAAATGTATAACATTAGAAGGCAGAAAGTAATATACAGAATGCACTTCCATTCTGGCTTGGTGCCCAAAATAACTTCCTGCAACTAAGTGTCTGTCCAAAATGTGGTATGCAGGTTTTTGTTGGTGTGCTTCACTCATAGGTGTTTCCCCTTGAGAGTCCTGACATCCTAAAACAAATTTGTACTCCTAATAACCTGGCAATTAAAACCATCCTTTGGAGTAAAAACCAAAGCCATACTTTGCAGTTGAAAAAACCAAATATTTGCAGTGTAAATCCTGCAAGTATTTTCTTTGGAACTGGCAAGTGGATGTTTTTGTTGTATGTATACTTTTGAAAGGAATAGCTCTGTCTGCTTTTTGTGAGATCAAGTTGCTGTGTGGTCAAATACCCTTGTGTTTTCTTATGATCATAGCAATTTAGACCTGAAAGGGGTCTTTTGGGCCCAAGGCATTACCAGTTTTAATTGTTGCTTCTGATACATGTCCAGTTGATTTTAATGTACTCTGCTACTGGAGATTTCAGTGTCCCCTGATGGTCTTTCTAATACTTAGAAAAATAGAATCTGCTATGTTAGTTTTTTTTTTTTCTCCTGGATGTCTTGCCTTAATGTAATAAATATGCCATTTTTTTTAGCATTATGTATATTTCCTTTGCACATTTTTAAAGGATTCCCCATTGTACATTATGTGTTTCAGACTTGTGTCTTGCAGTGCTACTGTGGACTTCTCATCTGTTCCCATGTAGAAGACATTATTCAGTTGAGATGTTGTTCCACTCTACCTGCAATAACAGCTGTTCCAAACAAAACTGTTTATGTAGCTCCTTATCATATGTACTGTGTTGTAGAAGGAGGAACAGATAGTTGAGTGCGGTGCTCCTGCACAATCCAGGGAGTTGAGGTCCCTCCTTCAGAGCTGCTGCCTTGTTAGTGGCTCTTTCTGTGTTTGGGTAATACTTTTGCCTGAGTGTACATGTTTCTAGTGGTTCTTGGGACTTTCTGGTGAGTGTTGTTTTGGTTGCTTGTTTTCAAATCACTGGCTCACTTTAGCATCTTGTACCACTGAAGCAGAAGCTGTTCAGTATTCTTGAATACTTGCACTATTGCCCTTCTTTTGGGCAATCTTTGTACCACAGAAAACGCAGTAAATATTATTTTACACTGTTAAACTCCCATTCACATTCTTAGCTTGCTTTTGCAAATTGAAATATTGATAGCTAGTTCTCAAGTACTTTTTGCTGTCAGTTCTGCATCTTTCTGCATCTCTTGCAAAGGACTGAAACATTGTCTCTGTAATGTGGTAAAAGGTTCATGGAAGAGGAGGAAAAAAACTTCCAAAGTTCAGATATGTAATTTACTGAGATAGGGCTTAGAAAAAAATTAAATCAGTCTAATAGAGACACTTTTATTATGTTTCTCTTTAATTCCTCTGAGTATTTCCCAGAAGTCTTGTTTTTCTAACACTTATTCCCAAAATTGAAGCTTCATATAATTAGTTGGAAGTTCTTATGCCTCTTACTCTCAAGGGCAACACATTGAAATGGTTTTGGGGCTATGTGTTTTTTAGTGCTCTTACAGATGCAACAGTATCTGCTGGTGTTTTTCCAGAAGTAACTACTTATTTCACCAGTATCCCTTTTATGTACCTCAGTAAACTAATTTTTTTCCCTAATAGTCCTTCTAATACAGTTTCAGATCGTAATGAGAAGGGAACTACAGACTGCTTACCAGTCTTTTAACCTTGAATTTCTGGCTGATAAAGCTGGAATTTTCAAAACAACAGGGGATAAAGGCATGTCAGAGGGGCAGGCATGTAGTACAGGACTTCTGTATTTGTTATTCTTCTGTGAAGGGAATTTAGAACAAACTTGTGTTGATCCTAGAACTAAAATTAAGGGATGCTTTAGTGTTCAGTTCTGCTTCTCCCTTTCATATGGTGGGTGTTTAGAAAAATACTGTCTAATTTTGGCAAGAAATATGAATGCTTTGGTGCAGAATCCGGTAAGAAGGACTAGGCCTGTTCCCATATAGGCTAGTTCTATAAAGTACAGTCCCAAAAAATGTGTGTATTCCAATGGGATGCTTGTATGACTTTAGAAACAAAATACATGCAGTCACTGATTGTCATTTGACTCTGCATCTTTCCATGATAAAAAACCATTTCAATGATAAAAAAGTTCCAACTTGCACCTTATAAAATGTATATTTACATTGGGGAAATTATAATTTTTTGGTAGGACTGTGGCATTATGACTGAATGCAGAAAACCAAATCCATCATTCTCCCACAAGACGGGTTCTAATGAAGGGGCTTTCTAGAAAAGTCATTGTTAGGGAAACACTTAGTCAACTCCAACTGCTATTGTAACACATAACAGTTTTCTATGTAAGGAGAAATGGTTTCTCAAGCATCTTGGAGTAATCAGTGTGGGCTTTCCTGTACAAGTCATGGTATTTGACTTGTTTATGCAGCAGACAGTTATGGTGGTATAGGAAGTTGTGCTCTCCCTGTATGTGATGCTGGTTAGTAGGTAATAGCTTTCTGTAGGTATCATTAAATGTATACCAGTAGTATTCTTAAAAGCTGGTGTCCTGGCCAGGCCTGTCTTGATCAGCAGCAGAAAAGTGGCAGAAGAGCACTTAAGCATGATCAGTGGAAGGGAAGTTTTTTTGCTTATGTAACTTGTCTTATCTCTGTGTATTACAGACATAAAACCTTCTGTCTTTACAGTTCAAATATATGCAAGGCAGCCTCTGATGTTCCATAGGTTTTTCTAGAACATATAATTACTGTACTTAGTGACAAATGATAATTTGACTAGGATTAATCTGATTTTGCCAAGTGATAAATACTGTCTGCTTGTCTGTTGCTACATCTGACAAAAAAATTCAAGGAAGCATCTTGTGAAATTAAAAAAGGAAATGTTAATAATTACCTGTAAGATCCCATGGTGTGATCATCATATGGTGAACATTTTTGATGACTGAAAACTACACTATAAAATGAATTCATGTTGTCATTGTGCAGTACAAGGCAATGAAACCATGCAATTGGTGTGTTTTAAAACTGCTGTGTGTTTGTTTGTTGTTTTTTTTTTTTAACTGTGGCTATATTTACTATGGGTAGATCCACTATTAAACTGTAGGGTTAAAAATATGCCAGATCAAAAGGCAGAATGATTTTGTCTAGAATCTAAGTGCTTGAATTCAGGATGAGACTGGATGAGTACTAATACAGGAAGCTGCAGACAGCATTTGTTCATATGATTAATTTCAGAGTACATAAATATATACTCTTTTAATTAATGTGAAACTATCACATGAAGTAACTGTAAGGAGTAAGTGAAATTGACAATAATTTGGTGAGAAAAATTCTAAATATTTTGTTTAGTATCCTTTGGAGTTAAATAAGGTAAGTGCTCTTGTTTATCTTGTTTTTATTTAAAAAAAAAAAAAAAAGTTTTTTACTCTAAAACTGTAAACTTCTAGAGCTGCTGAAGGAGAGCCAATGGAAGAAGTGGTTCAAGAAATGACATTAGATGAGTGGAAAAATCTTCAGCAACGGAATCGACCAAAGCCTGAATTCAACATCCGGAAGCCAGAATCCACTGTTCCTTCCAAAGCAGTGGTGATTCACAAGTCAAAATATAGTGACGATGTAAGCACTGCCTCAGGAATTCTGTAAACCTTCCTTTATGCCCAGGGAGAGGAAACTGTCTCTATTGTATTTCTACTAGCTTTAGTATAATCTGAATGGGCAAGAAAACAGTATCTAAGCTTTATCACTGTAATGACATGTGCCCCAAAACTGGCTTTAAATTGTGTGTTCATTTTCTTTTTCTGACATCATTGCCCCTTTTTTCTATGCAAACATGTAATATATCAAGTTGTTCTACCTTATGGCTCAGCTGCTGCCACCTGTATAGGTCTCTAGTAATGCTGCTAGAAAAACGTGGCTTATGAGTTTAATATACACTTCTTTTCCTCAGTTTAAATCCTGCTTAGCTCACTTGCCAGTATGCACTTGTACGTATCTCATTGTGCATTTGAAAATATGAATTTTGAATTTTTAGGGTGTGGTTTTTTTGGGTCCTGCTTCTTAGAACTAACCGTGGGGAGCTTGTGGTGCTGTAGTGTGCACCCCTCCCAATTTCCTCTAAATTTCATTCCATAATGTTATTTAGATTGAAATTCCATGGAGAAGTTCTAGTTCTGAGGAGAGAGGGGAAGCTTCTTTCAGATTCTAGCTTACTTAGATTTCAGATTTTGGGGTCACAGAAGTATGTGCATACAGTCTGGCATGATGGAATTTTGCTCCTTGAAGTCTACATGCATTTAAGGATATGTACCTTTTCTTTAGTTATAATATTAACATCAAAACTTGCTTAATCACTTTAGATTGTTGAGTCTGCCTTCTTTTTAGTGAGACTTTCTAGGTCAGAGTTGTCATTATCCTCTCTTTCTTTTCTGAGAGGTAGTGGTAGGGGTGGGGAGATACCTTCCACAAACTCTGAAGAGAGCAGGTATATGAAGAGTACATAGAAGTTTCTGTTCCTTTTGCCTGTAAAGTTTCTCTTCTGGTAGTATCAAGAGACCTTGCTAAAGTTAACACAGAACAGGAGGTGCAGGAACTGTGTAACATAAGCAGGTGAAATCCCTGAATTAGACACTGAATAAGTGATTCATCATTGCAAGGGATGAGTTAACATACACTTCATCATTACTATAGTCCTCATTAGTTATGCTGGGCAATAGCACCAGCTATTAGGAACACACAGTTAAAACCACACTGATCTCATAGCTGCAGGCATGTAGAGGAATACATCGATTAAGTAGCTTTGGTATGGCCTTTTATCTTGGACATAACTGTAGGAGTAAGTAGCTTAGGTCTGATGCTCTAGTCCCTTTGAAAACCTCCTAGATTTGTATTTCTGACAAACCTCTTCAGTATTATGGAGTTGGTGTGGAAGCTTTTGTTACCAGGAATCTCTGAGCCAACAAAGAATGCATTTCCCAGGCATCTGGGAAGCTGCAATTACCTTATCTGTGTTAAAATCCTGTACAAGTTAAGGCCTGTCTTCTACACCAGATGCTATCTTGGTTCATCTGCTGCTTAGTCAATAATATAAGTGTGAATGTGTATCTGGGAGGGGAGAAGTTCATACATGGAAAACTGTAGACTTTAACCAGATCTTCTCTTTAGTTGCAAAAAGAAGACTTTGAAGATAATTCTCATGTCTTTCGAAAACCAGTGAATGATATAACTTCTCAGCTGGATATTAATTTTGGGAGTCTTCCTCGCCCTGGCCGTGGAGCACGAGGAGCACGAGGTGGTCGTGGCAGAAGACCTGAAGAGACAGGACCTCGACCAGAAGTAATGGTAATGGATTTGATGGTGGTGTTGTTCATTTGGGTTTTTTTGTTTGGTTGGAGTTTTTTTCTGTTGTTGATGGTGTTTGTGTGTGTCCTATCCCTTTTTGTGTGGAATTTTGATTTCTGTAGTGATAGACTTGTTTTTAATTCCTGCCTCACAGTACGTTGTCTTGCATATTGAGTTCCTGGCCCATATTATGTTACTTGAAATTAAATACCGATTCAGGCTCCCAACTTTTAACACATAACATTTCAAAAGGTCCAATTACTGGATGCTCCAATGGTAACTAGAGGAAAGGATGTAATTAGTTTTGATAGAAATTGGGAAGTAATTAAAATAACTACAGGCTTGTATCTCTTTGAAAAAATTCTCTGATACAGTGATACTTTGTTTACTAACAGTGAGATCAGTAAATCTGTGATCCTACAGAATGATTCATGTGTTCAATATAACCATTATTAAAAAATTTCACTTACCTTTTCCTTTGGAATAAGAAAAGCATTTGTACACTGGAAAATGGCATCTTTATTCTTCATACTAACAGAAACTTAACTGTGAGTAAAATGTTTTAAGACCAGGAACTTTCAGAATAATATGGAAGTGTTGATGCATTTGTTTCATCTGTAAGAAAAAGGTTCTTTATGGTAACAGATCAGAGAGATTAAACTGACAACCCAATATGTTCAGTAGTTCTAGAATGTAAAAATATAGTAATGCTACTTCTAAAAATATGCTGTATTCTGCTTGAGACTGCTTAAATTTTCCTTTATTCAGTGCTGCAGAACTTGTGAGCTAGTCCCCTCCAGGGAGCGTTATAAAAGCATTCACACTGCAAAGAAACTATAGCAGTCACAAGTTCTGAGATAAAAGCCTTGTGATAGTGATGGATACAATTTGAGTAGAAGTAGCCTTTTGTAGTAGCAGCATTTGAGTAGAAGAATGAACCCTTTTGAGGGTAAAATACATATACATGGCTGTCAGATACTTTTGAAATGCATTTATTTTTATAAGACTTTTTTCTTCCATTCTAGGTGCAGCTTGTTGCTCCAAATCCTGATGATCCTGAGGATTTTCCAGCATTAGCTTGAGGACCCATCGTGAATGGTGGTATCTCAGAGTTCCTTTGTAACTGTGCAGCGACCGGTTCTATGCTGGTGTGCATTAAGGAAGCCAGTTTCCTTCTGGAAAGTTGTTTGCGTGTTTGGTGTGGAATGAATTCAGCTGTCTGCTAATAGAGTTGGGTTCTGGAGATATGGGTGGATTGGGATCCTGTCACAGGCTCCAATGTCTGCCTCCATTTATGAAACCTATGGGAGGGCTTACAGTACTTCCCTACTAGGCTTCAAGTGAAGTTAAAGGGAAGAGTGTTTAAAAATGTATATATAGAGATTATATCAAGTTCTCCATGACACCATGGTGAAATGTAAACTGTACAACACAATCCACAACTGGGACTCAATTTCACTGTATATTTGGAAGTTGTTTCCTTTGAGTAAAGTGTATATTTCAGACAGTCACAAGTTGCAGTTCTTCAGAGTTTCACAAATAAAGAAAAGTGCACATTGGTTTGGGTTTGAGGTATTATTTTAAGAAGTCAGAGTGGTAGGTGGAAGCTTTTGCTATTTGGGTATAGTCTGGGGAAAAAAAGTGGGGGGGAAAACCCAAACCCTAAACAGCAATCTGTACTCACCAAAAAAAGTGAACATCTCTCTAAATGGAAGTGATCTTTAAAATCAAGGCAGCATAGGTGCTTTGAATTGACACCTAACCCTAAGTCCTACTTAAGCAACAAGATATTGTCTGCAATTACTTTGAAGATTAAGTAAAATAAGAATTTTAATCTAAAGACAGAACTAAATTATTAAAGAAGTTTTTTATTTTAGCAGGAGCAACTACAAACTAAAATGTTAAATGCCTTACCAAGAAATCTGTGATGTTGGGGATGAGGTGCAATGTTCTTTCATTGCAGCTTTAACATACTTGAGCCAGATTTTCTGTTCCTTGTCCAAAGGGACATTGAGAGCCATTCTGGGGGATATGAGAGAAACAAGAAAATGGTGCCAGAGGTGATGACAGAAAGAAATGAGTGGAAAAGCACACTGGGCATTTTGGAAGTAGCTGTCAGCCTCACAGGAGTCTTCAAATGCCTGCTCAACTTGAACACATTCTTTAAATTTACTGGGAAAGCAGATGACTATAAACCTTTCACGTTTTTCCAGTTCTGTGCCTCACTTCTAAGCAACACTAAGCACTGTGCTTTGACAGTAAATAGTGGATGAAACTTAGAAGAAAAGTTTTCTTTGGAGTAAGCTCTAAGAGTACTCACAGTCTTCGAAGACTTTGCTCACTGATAAGGCTTTACTCAAATAGGATGTAGTCATCCTACAAAGACTCTTTTCTGTAAGCTCCAAACAGATGGTCTGCAGAGTAGGTAAGCCCAAACAATTTGTTTTTGCATTGTTAAATTACTTATATGACAATGTGTTGTAACGTGAGATTTTTTACTCTGCAAGAAGTTCATTGTAGTGGCGTAGAGATGCTCTGACTTGCAGTAGGAAGAATGTGCAAAAGCAAAGTTTTGGGGTTAGAGGAGCCCATGCTGCTGCTATTTGAGTAACTGAACGGGATGAAGCAATGGACACCTCCTTCACTTTGTAGTCACGAGGTGTTACTTGAAATCACTGCAGTTTAAGATTTACCTGATGCTGCCCTTTTTACAGATGTTGTTTGTTTCTGCCAAAAATGGCAATTTAATCAATGTGGAATATAAGTGATTTTGTCTGTGGGGTTGTTGGAATATTTTCCTTGTTCTTCCCTTCTTGTTCCCATTTTCCCATTAGACAAGGAAGAATGTGTCTGAATTTTTATTTTTACTTGCTGGGGTGAGTGAATGCATAGAGATGAGGAGAGCTTCTTGGCAGGGCTTCCTTCTATTTCCTGTCATGTTTTGAATATAGCCTTCTCTTCCACTGACCTGTTTTTGCTAAGAAAAGTGTTCATATACTTAAAACTAACCCTCCCTTTTTCTACTAAAAATTAAATCTTTGCCATGCTGTGCTACTGGACTCAATCTGCTGTGATGCATTCAATTTAGTTCTGACTGTTCTCTGAGAAAGCTGAGAGAATTGTTTATTTTTCAATCTCCTTCCTGCTGTTGCAAAGTTACTGTTTATTCTTCTAACTTTGACCTGCCTTTCAAAACAGAATGACAAATAGGTTCTTTGGGGAATGCGTTAAAGGACTTATGAAAATGTATCTGTGTATTTTTGGTTAGCAGATTGTAAACTCCTGGTTAAAAGGAGAAAAGGCTGGTTACAAGACTGTTTAATTAAAAACAGAACAAACCAATCAACCAAAACTAAAAAATACAACCTATCCAAAACTTTGTGAGAATGAGATTTAGTGTAATTGATTACTGCTTTAACCAGTTAGAGCATGTATGTGTGACAATTTTATTTTTCAGTTTGTCAGACTTGAATGTGGCTTAAGAGTTTCTCTAGTTGATGGTATATCCAAGTATAGAAAAGAAATTATTAATTGTAAGTGATGACAGTGAATGCAATTTCTTTGCCTAGCTGTGATAACAGAACTGTAAATCTCAGTCATCTGTCATATTTAAGGTACCAAAATAGCTGTATCTGTTAAGCACACATTTGCTGCTGTCACTCCTGGTGTAGCTTTACTCCTTCATGTAAAGCAGTTGGCTGCAGGTGTAAATATATATACAAACACTAGTAGAATATGGCATGCATATTAAGAAGGGATTAAATCGTGTTGCAGTTCTTAGTCATGTTATTCTTTAATGCACTGCTGCCAGTTACTCTTTGTATTAATGTAGTGAGTGGCCTAGGAAAAACTGCTGCATTTAAGGTTTAAGTTTTAGATTCATGTTAAGTTGCAGTAAGTTTGCAAAAAAAGGAATTTACCTCTCTTCATGATTGTCATTTACATATGATAATGTTGATATGATATTGTTCAGTTGAATCATATGCAGTAGTACAGTTTAGGATTGACAAGTGTACATTAATATAGAAGTGCCTTTAGAAGAAAGGGGAGAGAAATGTCTGTGCTTAAGATAAGAATACCAAAGAATTAATTAAGAGACTAAGAAGTAAAACCCCTGAGTTTATGAATAGGAATATTGGGCATTTGAGCCCATAAGAAATGAGCTTTCAGCTGGTTACACTTTTTTTTTGTATGAAAACGGACCTTGGGGTAAAAGTGTGTATTGGACCCAAATTCAGAATCTGTACCTCTAGTACACTTATGTCATTAAGATTATTCTTAATCTTGTATTACACAATTTTCACATAATTTTTCCTTTTTTTTCCCAGAGCTGTCACACGCACATACGCACATATTCATATGAAAAACTGAGTATATGTGTGTATATATACACACACACAAACATACATATATATATATATATACACATATATATATATATACATGTACATGCAGAGTTGGAAGTAATGCTGACTCATTATTAGTGGATCAATAGTTGAATGTGGAAAGTGATTCTTTGCATAAAAAATACACTTGAGTCACTGAATATTTGGCATGAAATCAGAGCTTTTTCTCTTTGAGTAGCATATGCTGAGCAAGTACTGAACAGTTTGTGCTTGGAGGGAGGTAGCCTTCAGTCTTTGGAGGAAGCAACAGCTGTTACACTTTGGCTGTGTTGCTTAGAATTTAACTTGAAATACATTTTATCTTCAGCTTTTTATTTAGGTTTTTTTTTTTTAATTTCTCAGCAAATGTCTGTTTCAATTTGTGATACAAATGTTGCAGATAGGTGTATCTTCAGTGCAGCGTCAGATACTGCATCACTTTTAATGGCTGTTGGAGATGAACTAGTGCTAAGTAAATTGAATGAAGTTTCTGCTCTCCTGTTTAGGTAACTAAACTAGTTACTAGTAAAACTGACAAGTGTGACTGTTCATAATTTGTGTTCTGTTGTCTCTACAATGTTTTACAGCTAGTTAACAGGATTCAATAAGCTGTTACTTGCTTTTAGCAATAGTAGTTCTTCTGTTGAGATTTGTACAGTAGTTACTGTTTGAATGAAAGATAATGAATTTTGTGTACTGGAATTAAATCAGCAAGATAATTCTGCTAAAACATAAAAATAACAGCAAGGTACAAAATTTTTTTCTCATGCCAGAAGATAATAATAAGCTGACACATTCTGGTCCAAGAATTCTGTACATATTAGTTGTTTGATTATATTTCTGTAGCTTATGGATTGAGAGCTTTTTTTGGAGTTTTTGCTAGCTCTAGCAAAGACTTGGAACCTTAGAGGGTATTGTAGGAAAAGAAAAACCCAATGAAACTGCTACCAGAGTGAAAGAAGACCAGAGGCTAGGAAGGTCTGATCAGGGAAGAAGAGATGGAGCTCCAAAAAATCAACGTTAAATAGTAGTTCACTTTAAAATAAGTATGATGCTAGTGTAAAGAGATGGACAAAAAGCACCTAGAAGCATGAAAGCAGGACAAATACAATGTGTTTTAAGTACTGACTAGAGATTCAGTCCAGTGAGCATGCCATTTTGGGAAGAATGGTGAAAGATCAACCTAGAACTCAGGAAGAAATACAAGGATATCTAGAGAAAAGCTGTGTTCAAAGGAGTGATAATGAAGAGGTTGAGCCCTTCCACTGAGCAGAAAACAATGGAATTATTCTGCTATCTTAAAAGAACGGCATCAAAGCACTGACAGAGGCAAAAGCAAGCTCACACGGGTAAGAAGTGATGTTTCATTACTTACCCTCCTGCTATTGGCATCACTCTCGCTTTGGATTTTCTTGCATTAGTAATAGCTGATGCCAGGGGTCTGTTCCCATTGTGCTGTCAGGGTACAAGGACTTTGGTGTTTGCCACTTTATCCTGTTAGTGCTGTAACTGAGCTGCAGCAACTGGCATGGCTGGAGGTGCTGGTGGCACAGAAGAGCTTTTCATCTGCTGCTATGCTCTTATGCAGCAGGGCGAGCGCATGCTGGGTTGAGGGATCAAAACCACCAGTGGCTGCTTGGCCTCTCTGGAATCTTTGTTCTAGTTCTCAAGGCTGATAGACTTTGATAGAGAGGACATGGACCAGGAATGGAGTTGTTTAAAGGACATATTTTCTATGTGCCTTCTTTCACCCCCTTTGTGACAGTCCAGCACTTGACAAGGCTCTTAGAAATATCCCATGGATGGAGGGTGTCAGTTTAATACCAGATTTACTTACTTGAAGATGATTCATGCCACATGGCATTTCTAGTTTGGAGTGACAAAGTATACCGAAAACACAAAAACATAATATTATAATTAATGTAGCAATTGCAGAACACAGATCCTTTATTGGTTGTTGTGAAATACATCCTCACTGTCATCATGTGAGGTGTCCTCAGGTGTCAAGGAGGAATGGAGAGGGTTGATCAGTTAAAGCCCATTGTTCTCTTTGAAATTCTCGTGGCAGTTGTCTGGCTTTTATTTCTATGTATTCATTCTCCCCATGCTGGCCTGGTCTTCATTCTTGCTAAAGAAGTACTGGTTGATACACCTAAACTTTGATAGCCATTTATCCAAAACAAAGGCCACCCCATGTTCCTTCTGAGTTGAGATAAAGTCATCTTTGTAACTGCTCTGGTCCCTCTTTTCCTGAGCTTCAAAAGCACATCACCTTTTTCTGTGTTCTCTTGACCTTATTCCATATTCAGGACTTATTAGTCATATCCATATGAAACCAATCCCAGAACCAGAAGTGCAAGAAAAATACATTTCTTCCTCAACAAACCCTTGGGTGAGGTAGGTTTAAAGCACAGCTTCTCTCTGAAACTAGGCTCAGATTTCATGTATAACAGGGCATCCTTTTTCGCTATATCGTGTTTTTGTCTACTCCTACATAAGCAGTGTAGAAATTGCAATGCAAAGGAGGCTAAATAGATCCAAATTGAAGTTACTCAGAACTACTGTGAACAGATTATTCTTGCATTGACTTCTCAATGGAATTGTCTCGGGCCACTGTTCAGTTTTTCTCTGTGGGATTCTTTCTGTGCTCTGCCCTCCTCTGCCCAGTGCCAGTACTCCTTAAATTGCTAATGATGTGCTAGAGCTCAACTGTGTTTTCCTGTGGTCATCACATGCATAAATTGGTGTTCTCCACCATTGACTCTTCATCAGGCAGCTTGTTTGTCAGGAAAAGGTGCTTTAAATTCATGTACATTTGGAAAGGATCACCTTACAACAAAAGAACACAGATTTTCCAACTATAAAACTCTACCTTTGAGGCAAGCAGAAGTTTACTTGCTTGTCAAATAGGCTCTGGTTGGTGTGTGCAAATTCTGCATTTTCTAATGTAGGTAAGGTAAGGGTGATAAAAAGTATTTCAGTTGGTAGCTATTTTTTGCTGTTGGATAATCTTTAAAAAGACTAAGCTAGGCCATCACCCATGCTTGCGCAAAAATCAGCGTACCTAAAAATTTGATTCACACTTGTGGTAAGTATAAAAGTATAGAGTATTTAAGATAATGCCTGTTTCTAAAAATTAATACTATATAATCATAGAGGAAAGAGAAATAACAGCTAACATCCCATTGATCTGTCTTACTGTGCTTTTTTCATTGTGTAACTGTATCCCAGCAATTCAAATGCAGGTACTATTTTCCAATGTGAGTTCCTGGAAATATAGACCCAGAATATCTCTATTTTTTAAATATGTGCTTAAAAATGTGTTTTAAGAATCTGTGCTTTAATTAAAGATTTTCAGGCAACTGAGTGTGGTGTTTTTTCAGTGCACATATGAGTCAGTCTGGTACAGAAATGATGGCTTTGTAATCATACTGGAAATAAAACAGAAAAAATACCTTCTGATTATTTTTAATTTTACACAGTTCATGTTTACACTTCTCACTATTCAGTATTTTGTATAAAATCGAATGCAATTTGCAGTATTTTCAAATGACACACACAAATGTATATTGAACTAATTAATATTACAAGATAATATGAAGCTTTATCTTAAAAATACCTTCAGCAAAATAAACTTTCATTCTGTCAATCCAAGTTAAAAAAATATGATTAGAAATATACAGTTTAAAAATAATCAGGATGAACAGTACTGATTAGTCAAGACATTTTAGACCTTGATAGCCTGTATATGAGTTTCCATATGACAGTCTGCAAACGATTAATATAAAAAAATGCAGTGCAACAAACTGGTGAACATCACATTTGTGTTTTGGTTTTTTCCTATAATCTCTTACTGTTTTAAATCAGCAGTGCTTCCTCTACTGTTATACTGGGGCAAAAAGACAAGGTCTAGGTTAGTGTTTGAAATTTTTGATGCTGTAATGGAAACCAGCAATTTTACCCAAGATATTACAACTTTGAACATGTAGTATCTTTTGAGTTAAGAATTACAGGAAGGATCCATATGTAACATATTTGAAAGAGGAAAGAATTTCTAAGAAGAATCTCCTAATTGATGATAGCAGAAGTAACTTCATTCAGCTGCTCTGTTGTGCAGATATACAAAGGTGATGCAGCTGCCATAACACATTTCATTTTGGCACATAATACTTCACAATTCAGAAAAAATTTAGAAACCAAGAACTTCCTCACCCATGTCCACTCTTCATTCTTGTACCTAAGACACATTTGGTATGGTATATTAGAAATGTTAGACAGTAATAAAAATTCGTTACAAACTAAGCAATACAATTATATGTGGCACAATGAGGTAATGAGTTAATTTTCCATATAAGGCTATTTGGAAAGCTCAGATGTAAAATCCCTTTGACGTTTATTTGTTTTTCACTAAGATAGTGGGTGGTGGGTGGGGTATCCTGAAAGACATAGATGCTAAACATCCAGTTTTGGTTTAACTAGAGTTGCTATTGTTTGTGCACTTGCATTATGCAAATTTACTTCTGATGAACCTAGAAGTGCTAATTACTCTACTGGTTACTTTAAATGAGGCAAATTCTGATTTGGAATTTGGAAGGGGTGAGAAAGATTATTTATTTATTTTAAATTATTTTTAGGTTAAAAAAAAGATGCTAAAAGAAGCAGCTCAGCTGAGAGAAGGACACAGCCAAACATAGTAAATATTACTAAATCTTTATTCTGGTTTTCACTTCACTATTTGCATTCTTTTGCCTTCCAAGATGAGAATTTTGTTCAAAAAGAAGCATAGGCTCATATTTGCACAACAGACCTACTATTGTGGTTACCGATACGTAAGCTTTTGCACAAAACGGCTTACTAAAAAACCCACCTAACCAAAAAAAAAAAATATCCAAACCACACAACCTCCACTGAAAAATCCTAACCAAACCTAAAACCCCCTAAACTGAAATAACCCCAGCAAAACCAAATAACCTCTGCCAAAACAAACAAAGCAACCCCACTGAAAGCCCAAGAAATGTTAATTGCCTTATTGGGATGAGATCAGTCCCTCTCTTTCAGATGCTTTTTATCTAGAAGAAAAGGGGGCGAAAAGGAAGTTCAAGAAGAAAACAAAATACTTTCAATCTGAGCCTTCAGTGGTCCTTTATTTTGCATTAAACCTGTTCTTTTTAATTGATATTCATATTTGCAAATTTTGACTATCTAAGCAAATGGATGTTAATTGTAAGCTTACTTACTTCACATCCTGTTTCCTCTCCAATTCATGATTCTTTTGATAGAAAATGTTTTCAAACCACTGTGTGATGCTCATATTGGCATTCAAAAATTATCAGCCTAACAGAAGGCTTAGTTTTCATTCAAAAGGATGTAGATTGAAACTAGTCACCGAACACTTACATTCATTGAAATTCCCCCCTCTCACCAAGGTAATCTGCATCTTTAAAAACTTCAGTTATTCCATTACTAACATTGTAGATTTCTCCATTTCTTCCACTTTGTACTGTAAGAGTCATTAAATCAACAGATAACTGATTCATAATTAAGGCTATGTGGTAACAGCCCTCATGTGAGGGATATGCAGCTATAACCATCAGGTGGCTGGTGCACAAGAGTACATCAGCTTTGAAATGTCATAATATGAAAAGTAGCAGAAAATAACCACTGTAGTCCTGTGGGGGATAAAAATTTCAGTCTCAAGTAGATTCCTCTAAAAATTACACTGCTTTTTACCAGAGGTAAATTGTAGTTCTTGAAGTGTTACGTGTCAAAATTTTTACCTGCTCCTTAATTCTGTTACCTCAGTTGTATGGGACCCTTATTTTCCCTTTTTTTGTGTACTGCACTCTTTAAATGTCCCAAAGCACTATCCACATGTTATCAAGCGTACCGATTAAATCTGAGGGGGGGATTCCTACCTTTTATAAACGGTAATTTAAAGTTTCATGTAAAGAATTTGATAAGAAAAGAAACAGTAATGTTTCAGTGATGAAACAGTAACGACAATTCAATAAGACAGCACTGCTTTAAATGATAGTGTTTTTCCTCCCCTTTAAAATCATACCAGATTTAAAGCAGTTCTAACTAGTTCAAAGAGCAATTGGTTGTGAAGAACTAAAAAGCTGTCACTACTAAAAACAAGTTAATCATGTACAATTAGTTTTTCCTAAATAAACCACACGACCTTTGACAATAAAGCACTCTTTGGTGGACAACAGTTACATTGTGTACTCAATACTGCATCTTCATAAAAAACTTTATACAAAGTAAGAAAGAACAGCCAATCAACACAGGAGAGTACCAATACTATCAGAAATAAAAGCTTTTGTGGTTGATTCTCAGACTCAAGTGAAGACTTCAGCCCAGTCTGAACGCACAACACAGATTTATATACTTAAAAGCTCCCACCATCTGGTGATCAGCTGCTAAGTGATTGCCATCACAATTTGTACACATGCATCATACATACTAGCAAGCCCTCTTTATAATAGAGAGCTTAAATATTTACACCTGAGTCTGAATGTATGTAGATTAGGTTTTGAGAAAGTATTAGCATGGTAGAAAAAAGTCTACCAAACAAACTGACAGTTCATTTTTTTCCACAAATAAAAAAGAGATTGTTCTATTTCATTTTTTACTGAAAAATGGAGCCAAAGTGAACTTCCTTGAATTGCATCAAGTCCCCTCTATATCCCCTTCACTCCTGAATATCTTCTTCAACAGGTGGCTTATTCAAAATTCAACGCAATACTGTTCTATTCCTTGTGACAGATTGGCTGTTGAAATAAAACATATTTGAGGGAAAAAGTTAAACATTACTCAGTATGTAATTCAAGCAAACATTTCTGGCAAGGTCAAATGAGCAAATGGTACTTCAAAGAAAGAAACAAAAAGTAAAAGTCACTCCATTTAGTAACACAGCAATACTGATTGTCGAGAATGCACAGACTGGTCTGATTACAGACAATGTGAAGAAAATTCTGTACCATACAGAAATGCAAAGGGGGATTCAGAGTACCATAATTTAATTAAGGACATTTGTGTAAAGCATTCCTTTTCTTTTTCTCCCTCTGAAGTATCAGACTGCAGGAAAAGTAGGAAGAATAGGACAGAAACATTTATATTTTTTTAAAGCTAGGTTTAGATTACATATAGAAAAGTTCTGAAACACTGCAGGTAGTTTTCAGTATTTTAACAAGGGTATAGAAGACTACTTTGTAATACCTGGCAAAGCAAAGGCATATGAGATTTTTAAAGTGTATTTCTCTTCATTAGCTTTTGTGATATTCCTTTACACAGCTTTCATACCTTTTCCCCATTATAATTTTTTGTAATAACTTTACCTGCATTCCCTTAAGCACCTTTACCTATCAAAATGCCTTTACAACTTAGGATTTCATTTCTTATCAACTACTTACTACAAATCAAATTTTAATTCTGTTCTGTGTGGTGACATGGAAAAGACCATTTAACTTGTGTCTTATGACTCAGTTGGTTTGGATGTGAAGTATGCACCTTGTTAAAATACAGACATGAACTTCTCAGTAACTGGCAAAATTACAAGGAAGATGTCTTATCTGGAGAAATAAGGACATCCACAGAGAAATACTGGGTTATGGGCTAGAAATATGATTTTCTGCAGCTCAAAACACAGATATGTGTTATGTCCATCAGTACTTTCTTTCATAGAAGGCAGCTGACATCTAAAGATGCTCCACAAAGGAAAAGCAGTGAGTGTTATAGATAGGATTGAAATTCCCTATGTTCTCTTTAAAAAGCCAGAATTATGTTTTAGATGTAAATAGCTCTTATCGCTGAAAAATCATTCTGGAGACAATCTATGGTAGTGTCTCCAACAGTCTGAAGGATGAAATGACAAATGAATTCCCTAGCTGTGCAGATTATACTGCATTAGGATGGGTCACAAGTGTGTTTCACATACAAAAAGAATTGACTAAAGTGACATAATGCAGTAAATGAGATTGATGTAAAAATGTTGCAAGATGTTTCCACTGGAATGTATCAGAAAGAAAAAGAAGAAGGATATACAGTAATGTCAGTGAAGTTCAGTGAAATAAACAAAGTCTTGACAAAGACAGATGCTGGTTAGGCTAGGATGTCAATATTGTAGAAATAATTATTCTCTACTCTGCAATCCACTTGATCTGGATTAAGTTCAATGAATCTGAGTACTGTGAGGTAATGCAAACTGCTCATACTTCAAGAAATTAAACTTAAATGAAAAGGCATGCTTAAAAGAATACTGATACTTTTTCAAATGGTACAGGAAAATAAAAGGACACTTACACGACTAACAACAAGGCACTGCATTCTAAATCCATTAAATTATATGGCCCTACCAGAAGACCCTTCAGAGGGACCAGCACCCAATTAGCCCCCTCAGATTATAAAACAATTAAGACATCTAGAATAAGGACAAATTTGATTATTGGATGGAGATATGAAACTAACTGAAACTTATTTGACCTCCAAAGTTAGAAGAAAAGAAACAGTATATGGTGGTGAGGTGTTTGGGGTAGAAGTTTTAGAAAGTCCATTAAAATATGAAGGAAGTAATTTATGAAGTTTGAGATTGACCTGGTCCTTGGCCTTCAGAGTCATACATCTGGCAATACACTTAAAGGACTTCTTATGAAATTAATGAAATCTTCTGTGAGCTCTATTTTAGGGATGCTGTTTGTTCCTAAGGATAGGTATTCACATCTCACACAATACAAATGTCAGCTTGGAGAAGGGCTTTCCAGGAACTGAAAATCTCTCTTCAGAATACACACGTGCATGAATGTAGCTACAAAATGTTGCAAGCAGGTTAGGTTAAAACTGGGAGAGGCATGAAGAATAAAAACAGCAGGCAGAATCCCATCAATTCTATTTAGACCAAAACTGACATGGTAAAAATTGGGTAAAATGGAGAAAAAATCCAACCAAGCAAAAGGAAAACATGGAAAAATACCACTGATTTTTAGTAAAATACCTGTTTCCTAAAAAAGGTCTTATTTTTAAACATGTTCTTCAATAAATCAAAACAAATCACAACTGAAATGTTTTTGAATAGGATTTACTGCACTCTACTATTTCCACTGACTAACAGAGCAAATTTTTCCTAACTTCATTGCCTTCAAGGGAACAGGATGAAGAAAGAGAAAGAAGAATTCTGTGAGGAAAAAGCTGCAAAACAACTTAAATTTTCAGAGATATTTATAAATCAAGCCACATAACATAGGAAATAGTTATGTGCCATCTTTTACTCTTTCCAGCCAAAATCTCTTCAGCACCTGAAAGACCCATTTTTCTCTAAGAGTTTAAAACAAATTCCAGTAAATTGTAAGCAATGGATATTGTTTTAAACTATGCTCTCAGAGTCATCTTTTGTAATGACCTGGAGAGTTGCCACTGAGGGGTGTGATCACAGGCATACACAAAGATAAATAGGAGTAGTTGGCCATATGCTTCTGGGCCAAAAGGCACTTTCAGTCTTCCATAATCCATTAGAATTTAGAATTTCATTAAGCTTTACCAAACAGGTTTACTTCAGATTATCAGCCATGCTATCAGTAAAAAAATCTCATACCAGTATACACATGCATTTTATACACTTCACCTTTCCATAAGCACTGCATTTCAGTTGTCTTTTGAATTCTTCCTAGTTTTGACTTCATGCACTGACCAGTATGTGACTTAATGCTATAAGGAATTTTTCCGTCTCTCACTCCAGGCAAAGGGGTTTCATGTTATCAAAATCCCTTGTCTTCAGTAATTCTCACATTAAGAATTACTATTTAAAATTCTTGAACTTGGAAGACTGAACAAGACAAATAAATTACTTAAGATGTAAGGTTCCAGATGTTCTCAGTACATGACACAAACCATTTATTTGTTTCTCACTTTCCATTGCTAGGAGAAGGAGCTGAACTAAGGCAAAGCTCCTGCCAGCAGTGGACAGAACAGCTCAAAGTATTTGCCTAGAAAATGGTTACAGGACCTGTAAAGAGGGTAACTCTCACCTTTTTAAACTTTTTTTTCTTGCAGCAGACCTGGTAGTTCTTTTAGAAATGTCTGTACTGTCAGAAATGCTAGGTTCAGAGGTTTTATTTTTCTGAACACTGGACTGCAGAGTTACTCTGTAAAGAGTAGGAAAAAAGAAAGATTATCTAATTGGAAAGTTCCTAAAAACACTGAAAAGAGGGTGTTAAATAGAGCTAACAAGTATCAGCTTTATATCTATTTTCTATTCCATCTGTGCAAGGTTCCAGCTGTGAAAGTATGCACCGTTTTAGAGATTCTGACCTAGGAGTAACTTAGCTATTACTCTTTATTCTCCTGCTATTATTAGACTCTAATTTTCAGTGGTTTCAGCGAGTCCAGTCATATGAGCAGATTATATTAGACTGGAAATCAAAACCTTCATTAAACAGTGCAAGTTACAGTCTGGTCGGTTAATACTCTGAAGAACCTACTTTCACAGAATCCTAGATATGAATACTGAATGCTAACTTTTGGAGCAAAAGTAAACAGGAATATATAGGGAGAATATACATTTCTATATTCATGTAACATACTCACCAAAAACACAAATGGAAAAAAACACCAATGTTTTCATTGTTTTATATGGGCTTCAGAATTAGAAACATGTATTAGAGATAACACAATTTCATCTAAAATATATTCTTTATGCAGTAAAACTGATCAGCAACATTATTTTTACTGCATATACACTTCTTGATTAGCAAACAAATGCTACATACCCACAAATTTCAAGTACTTTAAACTTCTACTTGAAAAAATCTCTCTTAATAGTTCAGCCTTGCAAAATATTATTACTTGATTTGCAAATGTTTAAACAAAACAGCCAGTTGCTCATGTAAGATACAAGGGTTCAATGACAAGTACTACGAAAATGCAATGCAAATTCTCCTGTAAACACAGGACATTCAAAGTTGAAGGAATTGCTTTTACAGGAAGCAGAAAAAACCACCCCCAGATGCCTTCAACTTCATATCATACTGTAGACAAAACAAATTCTTCTAATGAAAATGTTTTCCTTGCATGCCCAAGGTGAAAACATTTAAAACCTGAAAGCTTATGTTTTAGTTTCTACTGTGATTGTAAAACAGTTTTAGCAAGTTCTAATATTGAAATTCTTTTTTCAGTGCCACAGTTGTCATACAGAATGAACAAATTCAGTCCTACCACACTTTTAACCAAGCACTAAAAATTACAGCAGTGGTGAGATAAGATTTATACCATTATACCATTCATCTGTGCTGATAGAAACTTCTAAGAATGAACAGAAAAGCACGAGGTTATGCTTAACCTTGTAACATTCGGTCACTGAAATATAAACATGAACAGATCATGGCACATTCTGTTTTACTAGTGCTCATGCAGCCAGAAATATGGAAAAATCATGTTTTCTCCTTAAATACACACATTTGGTGTCTCTCTGCATAAAATGCATGCAATGTACATGTAAAAAAAAGCAAAAGTTATTGGAATGCGATTTTTGTAATCTTTCTTTCATAAACACCCATTTTTTCTTAGATGCCCGAAGTTCAGAAAACTGGTCAATGTACATGGCTTATACCCATGTACATATCTAACATGAACTGAAATATGAGCCAGCAGTGTGCCCTTGTCACCAAGAAGGCCACTAGTGTTCTGGGGACCATCAGGAAGAGCACTGCCAGCAGGTCACAAGAGGTGATCCTGCCCCTTTACTCAGCCCAGGTGAGGCACATTGGGAGTGCTGTGTCTAGTTCTGAGCTCCTCAGCACAAGAGAGACAGTCCTGGTCCTGGGGAGAGTCCAGTGGAAGGATATGAAGATGATGAAGGGACTGGACATCTCTCTTATGAGGAAAGGCTGAGGGAGCTGGGTCTGTTCAGCCTCCAGAAGAGATGACAGAGGGGACTTCATCAGTGTCTGTCAGTATCTGAAGGCAGGGTGTCAAGAGCCAGGCTCTGCTTGGTGGTGCTGAGCAATAGGAGGCATTGGGCATAAACAGGTGTACAGGAAGTTCCACCTGAATGTGAAGAACTTCTGAACTTCTGAACCTAACACCTGAACTTCTTTACTGTGCATGTGACTGAGCTCTGGAAGATTGTCCAGAGAGATTGTCAAGTCTCCTGCACTGGAGATTTAAGAACAATTTGGATGCAATCCTGTGCCATGTAGTCTGGGATGACTCTGTATGAGCAGGGAGGTTGGACCAGATGACCCACTGTGGTTTATTTCAACATTTATCCATTTTGTGATTCTGTGAAGCATTATGAATTCTCAAGATAGCATTTTGAACAAACATTTAAATATTCATATTTTCAATATCATAAGGTAGCCCTTACTTTCAAAAAAAAAAAAATCATCTTATCTGTTCAAAACAAAGAAAGAAAATAATAGAAGCTCTAAGTGGAAATGTGACTTATAATAAAAATGGCCACTAGGAAACCAAAACAACCACAAAAACATCCTTGTAAGTTTGCTGCATTTGCCAAAGGGAGGTAACAAGATGCCTTATGGGATCAGCTCAGAGCCAGCTGTGAGCAAAGTAGAATCTTTAACATCATCTGCTCTTCAGCTGATATGTCATTTTTACATCTCAGATATATGCAACTTCACTGGGCTACTCTACAGTAAAGAATAATTGAAATCACTGTGAACAAAACATTTGCTAAATTATCACACAGACATTTTAAAATGAGACTAGAATTCTAGACTTCCAAGGCTGATAGCACCTCAAGGAAAAGAGACAAGGTTTCATTTACACCACTGTCTGACAGGTTGTTGCAATTAAACACTCAGAGCTGTCTTTGAGCCTCACAGCTGTCAGCTAAGGAGCAGCAACAGTGCTACCACAGCTTTTATTAGAATGCTACTGCATATATGCTAAAGGTGAGAGAAGAAACTAATGCATGGAATTTTGGTTTAGCACAATTAGACTAAGAGCCTCACTTGATAGCAGGAGGTTCAATAGATAGGTTTTATAATGGATATGAGATGAAGAGGTAGAGGTACAGGAAAATTGTGTCAAAATGTCAGCATGAAAAACATATCCCAAACTATATTAGAGAAGTGTAAGATCTCAGGACACCTACCTTACACCTTTGGAGCTGTTCACATAAAATAGTATGTCACACAACTTCCAGAAACAACAGCAAACCCCTCTGATGTACACAAAGGTTTTCTAACTCAATGGAGATGATAAAAAAATGAAAAAAACCAACCAACCACCACCACCATCAAAACCCCACAAAAAATAAACAAAAAAAAAAAAAAAAAGCCAAAAACCCCCAAAACCCTGCAGGCTATAGGATGTTGTAATAGTCACACTATTAAACATACATTTACATTGTAAGAATTTTTCATCTCCAATTCATCTGTAATAGAAACATCTCTTGGTAGTTCTGATCCTAATACACACCACAAATAGCAGACTAGTTTATACACTGCTTTCTTATTCAAGCTACTACCTTGGCCTTTAAACAAATAAAGACCTGTTTGAATGGAACAGTGCTTGTGTAAGGAGCAGCAACTTTTAAATAACTCACAACTCTTATTCACCATTTAACTCAGTGCAAGGGAAGAACACAGGCACACCACCAGCACACAAAAACCCAAACTCCACAACCCAAGACAAAATCCACAAAACTTGAATTGCAAGCAGTGTAATACACATTGGACAGAAATCAGTCCACACAACAAGCTTTTTTAAAATACGTGATTGCAGAATCCTAAGCAGGGATGAAGAAAAACGAGGTTACACAGGTGCATGTCTTCTCTATCTGCAAAAGGCATTTTAGTCTTGCCAACCAATCTGGGCAACCTGTCTTACAAGGTCTGTCAAGTGCAATACTGCTTTCTCCATCACCTCATGATTTTTAAGAAAATAAACCTGAGACCTCTGCTACTCTTCCAAGTCATCAACAGGCAACAAGTGACCAATAACCCCTCAGCATACAGGGCTCCAGCCAACACAACTGCCAGGCTAGCCCAGATTGATCCATTATCCTTACCAATAATTTGATCTCTTAAAACAAGAGTTATTAGCTGCAGAAAGAAGAGAAAGTTAGGCAAGCTTTTAAGAAGAGCCTAATTGTTTTCTCTCCCTATACTTAAGCCCACATTGTTAATCTTGAAAATCAAGCAGCAGCACCAGTAATTGGAAATTCACAGCAAATAGGAATAGCAAAATTGCTTGCATCACATCTACCAACATCAAACAGCTTTTTTTCATCTAGCAAGGAATAAGTGTTTCTAGTTTTTAGACAGAACACAGACACAGTTAGAGAAAGAAAGGATGATAGTTGACTGAAATTGATCTTATAGCACAGTACAGCAAAACAAAGCACAGATAGTTTCACCTCTTTAACCTGTTTTAAGTTTAGCTTTTTAGTACGTGTTCAGAAATCTTAGGTCTGACTTCCAGAGACCACTGAGAAAAGAAAGAATGCTCCGTTCACTGTAAAACTTTGAAAACACACCTCTCATGTTATTTGGAATAATGCCTCTCAAGTAAGTTATTTGACAAGGTTAGGGGGAAAATTAAGCTGAAATGATCTTTATTTCTTTATAATTTCTTTCTCAAAAAGAACAGATTAAGATTACCTCAATGAAGGCTAACTGAATAACTAACCTGTCCAAAGTCTCCGGTTCTCATTCTATAGTTATCCAGTCACTTAGGTCAGCAGAAAGAGTTTCATGCCTTTTAAAAAGTGCAGACAAAAAGTTGCAAGGCCAAAGGTATGGATGACAGAAAATCTCAACCTTCATGCCTGTCAGGAGAGAATGCCTATTCTTAATTAGTAAAAGACTTTCTGACCATTTTTTTAATCTGACAGCACCAAGATTTTAAGTATTCACCCGAAGTAATCATTCTGCTTTGAGGGTGGTGATGACAGAGGAGCTCCAGGGAGGCTCAGAAACAAGCAAAAAGTTCATTTGCACTTCCTCGCAGTTCTGTGTGTTGTTGGAATTTTATTTGACCAAAATATGTAAGTTGTCATTTAATGAAAACATTGCACCTTTTAAGTAGAAGCAAGGCACAGAAATCACTGCAGCTACTCTGATGAAAGCTGAGTGAAGAAAGAGTGAAAACTGTACTCATGGAACTGAAATGCTATTAATGTTTTCTCAGCTGCTGAATCCAAGTAACAGAATAAAGGAATGTAAGTAGTCTCCTAAAGCTCTAGAGAACATAACTGTGAACAAAAGATGATGAAACCAGACTGGCTGGGTAAACAAGTGAGCCTGGACCTAACACTGCAACTTGCCCCATCTTCTTTAATGTCAAAAAGGTAAAAGAAGTAATGTTTTATGACATGGCATATAATATTTGATCTCTTCGTAGAAACAAAGACCTACTGACATTTCTAACAAATTCTAATTCTTGGCATTTCATGGGAATAAAATAATGTGTTGGGAAACTAGCCTACTTTACAAGTTCATGACCTTCAAAGTAAAACTGAAGCCAACATTTGCATCTGCAATATGCAAAGGATAGGATCATATTTTAAAGCAGCACTTTTTTATTTCTTACAGATAATTTTGCTTATATAGTTTTGCTTATCTGCAGAGAAGAAATATTTCAAAACTAAAAATTACTCTAATTATAAGAGTTCTTTGCCTTTGTATATTGTAAGCCAGCCATAAAAATCACTCAATTATTCCAAATAATATACACAAGAATATAACAAAGCCAGAGCAGTGAAATTCACTCTTGCAACAAAGCCAGTAAGAAAAATGACATGAAAACATGCATTTAAGAGACATACTAGACAGAAAGTGTGAGCTATTGTAGAGAAATGGAATGGGACACTTACACAGTGGCTCTCTCTCAGGGGGTCCTGATGGTTACTATGTTCTTAAACCATCTAGACAGAATAGCAGGCTGGGCAGAAGGGAGCCACATACAATCCACCAGATGACAATGCTACACAGTGTAGACACCAGCATAGCTAGGAGCCATCTAAAAAGGGATTGGAGGGGGAGGTAGAGATGAAAAAAAATTCAAGGCAACAGCTATTGGCGCATTTTAGCTTGTTTCAAGTTCTTCGAAAGGATACTGCTCTATAAACTTTGCCAAGCATTTCTTACTTTCTATGACTAACAATCCATATAGCCATAAATTGCCAATGTGGTACCCATGTGCTGCTGGAATCAAAGCGAATCTTCTGAAACCCACACCAAAGTCACCTATTCCACACAGTCTGTATCACTCTTGGAAAGAATTGTGTGCAGGAGCAAATACATCTCTGACCACTTGCTGCAATCTCTTACGCAGTTTGATCAGCCTGTATTCACGCATTTTACTTCACAATCACACATTCTGTTACTGAAAGATTACATCACAGACAGGTATGTTTGCAGAGACAAACAACTTATATAAACAACCAGATGATGGGGTGTATTACCTTTCCGTGTAAGAAGCAAAAGCCAATTCATAATCATTTGCCACAGGTGCAGAATATTGCTTATTAGAACATACATAAAATACACAGTCATCAACACATAAAAAATTTATACAGCCAACCTCAAAAAACACTCTATACAAGTCCCTTGTGACTTAAAAGTAAATAATGCCTCTATTTTTTCAAAGACTAACTGTCCAAGCTTCTGTTGCTCTTACTTTGCCCCCCCCACACCCCTTATTTTTTTCCTCTGAGATAGAACTACTTGGAAGATTTAGAAGCTTCTGTTTGTTCGTTTGTTTAGATAAAAGTAATCAATTTCACTGCCAGAATAATTATTTTAACAGACTAAACTAAAAATGAAAGAGACAGTCATCTCTTGTAGCAGAAAGAACTTCTGATTCATGTAAGGCAGCTAAATATTCCTTGCAATAAAACAACAGTAACACAAAGGAATGTATGAGTCTACACATTCATTTTTCACTGAATTATTTCAGTACAAGTCGCAACTATAAAAACAACTCAGGGGAACAGAAAGAGGTAAATTGAAGCTCCTTGAGCAACAATGCACAATGTAAAAATGAGCTATAAGCTCCAGGTCAGTTAGTTTAATTCTACACAAGTAAAAGCTAATTAGAGCAGACTTGTTGCAGAACGTTTCATGAGCCAAATGATATTTTAATAGTAGATAGGTTTTGTATTAAGAAGGTATTAGGACAATGGCTCTGAATAGGTTATCACACAGTCCACATTCATCATATGGAACCTACAGTGAGTGTATGGCAATTAAGTACTTGACAATTAAGGCACTTCTGTGCCTTGGAAACTAATCTGCAAAGTAGTTATTTTTTACTGTGCTACTTGAAGTAACTGAGGTGATGCATTTTGGTATTTTTTAAGTCAGCTGGGCACAGTCTTTGTTCTGAGTGTGTTGTTTCTTATATGGCTGCCTGCGTAAATGGTAAGCACGAACCGAAGACAGTAATTTAAAACAAAAGCAGAAATCAGACACAGCAATGTGTGAAGGTTTCCAGAGATATATTCCTTTACCTTCAGCACATTTTTACTACATACTTCTCACTTTTTCTACAAGTCTCCTGACAGTGGTGATCTTGAAAAAGAAGAAAAAGAAAATAAAAATTCCAGCAAGGTAGCAGCATCATGTCCTACAGAAGGACAACACAATAAAATTCATGTTGACTGTACCCTGTGACTCTGGTCACGTGTGATTCACAAAAGTCTGACAGTCAGGGGTCACCATTGCTTTCCTAGCAATCAAATGCAATCCTGCAAAGTTTTCCAAGTGTTGCATTCACTTGCAGTTTGTTTAAGGACAGGCAGATATATTTTGTACCTACAATTCTTACAAGCTACAAAAGATGCAAACTTTCTTTTACAGGTGATGTTTCAGGACTTGTCTAAAATAAAGAGACTACCAGCTTCACTGACAGAAATGCAGTTCTTTAAATTGAAACAGTGGCTACTCTACCTTCCAGATCCATCAGACATTATCACAGAGCCCACAGGATTTAGGGAAAGTTCTCTTCCAAATAAGAGAAAATGAAAGGAAGCCCAAAATCCTTCTTTCAACGCTGACTTTACCGACTTTATTTCAAACACCAGGACATATCTTATTTGAGGCAATCAAACAAAACCACACAGAGTCATATTCTTTTGTTTTTATACTACCATAGGACAGACAAGAGAATGTTTGTGATTAAACTAAAAGTGAAGCATTCAGAAGTGCTATAGGAGCTTGTAAAGCGCAGAATATCAGCATCAGAAACTATGCAGATAACTAGAAATTCAGTCACGCAGTTCTTTAACCAAACTGTCCTGCCTCCTCAGCATTCACCAAGCCTTCAGAGAAATGGTGAACCTCGTGTTTGTTTTAAGGGAATAAAAACAGCATTGATAACAAAAATTTGTGGGCAATGGGAAGTATGTATGAAGAAAAGGATAAAAGTGTTTTTGGCATTTTATATATTCAGAAACTGACTTACGCTAGTGGAGATGCAGTTGGAGCTTTTGCTTGCCTTTTGCTTTTCAGAGCACGAAGCTTATCCCCTTGTGTTAAACAGTTTGTTTCATCATCATCACTGTACTGGATAAGTGAAGGGGGGAAAGGGATAAATCAAGATTAAATATAGGCACTTTGATATATAAGAATTAACTTTATCTTAAAGCTTAAAATTAGAATTATCTCAACAGGATAAAGTCAAAGGAAATTCACTTGCATAAACATAGCTCTGTTTCTTCCAGTTTCCTGTTTGCTGCCTTAGAAGCTGTAAACCATTAAGTGGTGTCATGACTTACATGCATTGGAATATTGTCTCCTTTTAAAGCGTTGGAAGCAATATATTATAAAATCTTTGCTTAGGTACAGTACAATCTTCACTAAATGCAGCATTTCCCTTCTTCACTTGCCTTTTTAAAACAGCAGTAGTGTCTTTTTCAAAAAGCACCATCAAAAGGTATTACAGAAGTTGCAATTACTTAGAAACTAAAATGAGTAAAAATGATAAGCATAACCCACCCTTTCATCCCCTCCCTTTAAATACACACAGTGAAGCAACAGACAATCCAAAACGAAATCAGTGTTTTTGATTGCAGAATGTATGTTTTTTCTATTGTTGACCTAATTACAGAAGACTAAAACATGATGATGCTCCTACTTCACCTGTGTTCTAAACTCCACTTTTCATAATTGCCATCCCTAGTTTCCTCCCCCTCCCCCTTTTCTTTTTATACAAAATGAGTGAACAGAAAAAATAATTTGATTAACAAAGTTTTAGTGCACCCACAGGTTTTTTCAAAACCTGAGAGATTCTCAACAGTTTCAACTTTTACAAGAGCACAATATTTGGATGGTTACCAGTTCAATGTCCTTTTGGATGCTTCTCCTGTTTCTTGTGTTATTAATTGAAATATCATCTACTCCTGACAGAATTCTTGTTACAGCAATTTTATGGTTTCGTTTCAACTTTGCACGGAAAATATCCCCTTCTGTCCAAAGTTCTGCCTGTTTGCTATCATAACATGGAAAAAAAGGCCCAAAACACAACAAATTAACACTGAAGATTGTTAAGTGTACAATAGAAGAAGAAGAAGAAAAAGACATCTAGATTCATTTTTGGCAATAATTTACACTCAATCTACTTACTCCATCAGGAAATGCTGTTGTGGTCCAATCACAGAACCAGGTCTATTTATTCTGATCCAGGCAATAGATTCAGCAGCTGTCATCCGATAATGCTTCATGATGTAACAGGCAATAAGTGTGCCAGTTCGTCCAAGACCAGCTGAGTAACATAAAAGAATGGCTTCTTTTATATATCCATCATCATCTGGAATCTGTTGTAACTACAGTCACTGTTACTTGGACAAGTAGTTACCTGCCTAATTTATCAAAACAAACCTCTACTTATCAAATGTGGTAAGGGAAACTTACTCTTTAATCTGTTTCATCATATACAAGGTCACTAACACACTGTCCATATTTTCTTTGAGTGAGGTAACCCTCCAAAGCCAGCAACTTTACAAATATCTGTAAGTTTAGCTACTGTTATTTACCTATCTATGAATATGTATGAAGGTATGAGAATGCTTATAAGGATGGGATAAAACAGTTGGCCTTTTTTTTCTTTTCAGAATTCTCCCAGCACCTTCTTGCAAACTAATCATACATTGCACTGAAATCAGATGTTCTCCCAGCCCCCCCTCTAATTAATCTCTTTAACTCCCAAGAAAAAAACCAAATTTTGCCATAAGCAAGTCTGGGCACTAGCTAGCACAGGAAAGAAATACTCCAGAGTGAGAAACCTTATTTAAAATAGTCCTCACAACAGTTCTATTTACCTTGGGAAAACAGGAGAAGCAAGAGAGGACTGCTCCAGCTAAGTGGCATCTCTCTTTAATCACTTGCTGCACATGCAAACCACACACCACCTTAGCTCAACACCACCTTTAACAATTAACTGATCAACACCACTGTAAAATCTTCTGTATAACACAATAGCCAAGACAACCACACAGTAGCTTCCATGACTTGCTTCAGGAACTTGCTTTAGCTTTCCACAACTTTCATGACAGCTTTAGGAACAGGCTACAGCATTCTACACTTCCTCAAGAGTAAGCGCAGTCTAGACACCATTAGTCTGACATCTACCAAAGAACACCTTAATCTGAGTGAAAACAAAGCACTTGTATCACTGATACTCAATATTCTGGCATAACCAATTTAGCAATATGCCTGAATTTATCACCTCAGTGAACAGTTAAGAGTATGGACTTGCTTTCCCAGAGTCAAGATGCTGGTTTCAACAATTCTTTCACTTTATATAATTCTGTTAAATGCAGCAAACAGATGGCAGATACAGGAACAAAACTGCAGTCTTTGCAGGTCCAAAGAAACAGGTTAAGAAAAGGCCCTTCTCCTTCAATCACAGGATTATCAGATACACTAGTAATGCGCAGTTGTGGAGAAGAAATGTCTGATAGACTATTAAAGATGGCGTGGGAAGGGAAACATACTGCCTCTAGAACAACTGAAAACAGTAACTATACTAGCTGCATTGGCCACTCTTAAAATCTTTGCAGTCTAACTCTGGAGGAATGGATATTCAGAGCATGCCCAAACTAGTATAGTTTCTGAGGGATGAAGATTTTTGAAGCTATAGAAGAACACTCATACACTTTGAGAAATCTCCCCCAAATACAGCACTGTTTCCAAAAGTTTACCACTTGGTATATTTGAACATGTATTTTCAGAGAGAACTTGACAGGACTTCAAATGCCTGCCCAAAGCATCCTTTGAAAGTACTAACACTTTCTAGCAGAAACAGCTATTAATATCAGAAATCTCACTTTCCCCAGTCTCATTTTGGGAATGGCTTGGAAGATTTTTCTGGTACTTAACAAAATTAGAAGATGAAATGCTGAACAGAATCATAGAAATAATTTTAATGGAACAGTTGCAGTTTGGCAGAGATGTTAATAACTAGATATAGTAGAATTATACTGCAAAATAGCTCAGGAACTGTAATTATAAACATCATTAGTGATACAAACTGGTTTTTACATCATACCTTTGCAATGAACGGCTATTACACCTTCAGCATTTTCACAAATATTTAGAAATGTTTTAACTATAGTATCACTAGGTGTGCTTCCATCAGCAAAGAAGAGATCAAAATGCTCAAATCCAGCATCTGTAAATCGTTTGGCATCATACAGTTTTTTGTTGAGGCGTATTATAGTGGTGACCTTCTTTTGCCTGAAGTATGGGAAATAAGCCTCTGGAGCATGGTGGGGATAGCCTATTTGAGAACAGAAGATAAAAAAAAGAGTAAGGCTTAAAGTGAAGAAATAAAATATATTAAAAAAAAGATATGAAAACACTTCCAAAACAGAGAGAAGATAAAGAAATAGACTAACTGAAAATGGAATTTTAATACAATCACCTAGGTCAGATTCAATTAAACCAAGCATTAAAATTTTACTGCCAGAGTTCTTATAAAAGGAAAAGAGCCAAGGAAAAAACACACTGTTTGAGGAACAATTTTTAAAGCTTGTTCTTACTGATAACAATCAACTAAGAAAGTAGTGGGCTTGTGTTCCCCACCTCCTTTTTTAGCATACCATTTTCAATTTTACTTCTTGAATGAGGTCCACTGAAGGCAATGAATTTGTTTGGTATTATCCAGTTAAAATCTCCATTTTCTGCTCTCTGTCAAGAGAAAATGCTTGGTTTATCATTATCCCTGTATTTTCAGGCTTTTCCTTATTGTTTCAAAATACATGCTAGATAGAATTGATGTATAATTTTTGTCAAAGGAAGGTGTGTTAGTTGGCTGCTTTCTTTTTCATCATGAGGATGTGACAGATGCTCTCAACCTCACATTTCTCCCGCGTCCCTGTCTTTCTAAAATCAGAGTTTTAGAACAACGCAACTGATGCCCTTCAGATGAAGAGCAACTTTCAAATTCCTACTTTTTATAGGATTCTAAATTGATCTTACCAATTTGTCTTACCACCGTTCACAAATTATATAATGATTTTTTCAGCGCTAGGACCATTTAATTTTCTCTTTACAAACATCTGGCAGCTTTGCATTTCTGAGACTGCATACAATCAGGAGTTGCAGTCCTTCATTGTGACAATAATTTCCTATGACCCAAAGTGAATTTTATGCACTTGGAGTTTCCCAGCCGTTTTCTTCTTTACCTCAAAGAGTGTTATTACATTTTTGCCATGTGTCCTCAAATACATACTTTGATTGTTCTCTAGCATTCAGTTAGACTTGGGCTTGTGTGCCCTTTAGTTTTTCATCAAGACTGCTCAAGAATATCCAAGGTTTTACTAATAAAGGAGACTCCCATTTATTTCCATTTTGGTTTCTGCTTTTCCCCATGTTTTAACATAATTATGCTTAAATCTGGGTTTTACTATTCTCTCTCTGACCACGAACCTTTATTTAACTATCATAACTTAAAGAGACAAAACAAAAATGTAACTTAATACTACAAAAGAATAGCAGAAATTATAAGCAATTGCTTTAGCATTAGTAACAGCAAACAAATCAAGAGATTGATACTGAACACTTACTTCATAATGCTCATATTCATCTACATCAAACGTACTAAAATCCAGGAAACCATACTGCAAAGCCTAAAATTCAGAACACAGCTCTTAACAAAGATGCCTCTTCAATGAGGACAGTTTATTACTCTTTTTGGTTACATAAGGTCCTTTAATACACACTCTCCTTCTTTCCTCACAAAACTTAAGAATACAGAAAAACTCAGTCTTGCTTCAAACTAGGTTTGTAAATTTCAATATAAGTGAAGTTAGATGAATAAATCAACTTTTTTTGTTTTCACGAAATCATGATAAAAAACCCAGATTACTGAAGCATTTAGTCTTTTCATTATTGCTAGCTGCACAAAATAAAAAGAAAAATAACCAGCAAAAAGTATCTATTGAAGCTATGAGTAGATTCTAAAAACTGCATTCAAGGACTGGAGATATTTTTTGTGCACAAATTCTATTGCTAATATCTTCACTGATTTCAAATTGCTTGCAGTCACAAAGTCCTAAGTAGATATTACTATGAGCCCATGATGTCCCATAATTAGCCACAACCATAATACTTAACACTGTATAAAAAATGTAAACATTTGCTAGTTCACAGCTTTAATTGGATCCTAGTTTCCTAAGCCTTCTTCTTCTGATGGGCAACATTTAGCTACTTTTTTGAAATATGAAAAATATTCATTTACTGACCTTGTTTATTGCATGAAAACAGTCCAGTAACGTTAGATGAAAACTGCAAGTACCAAAGGAAGCATCCCTATAAGATACGATGACCAAAACATAATTATTGTATTTTAATCCAAGTGAAAGCAATTGAAGATACTTCTCTAAAACACCTTTTAAAATTACTTCAAGCTAATGATTATTAAACTGAAATAATTATATCAAATGATTACTTCATTTCCCATACACTGAATCTTACAAGAATAACAACATAAAGTAAGTTATATTAGCAGATACAACATTGAGATTACTCCAGCTACAGTTTTTGTAAAGCAGAAATGTTCAATTTCTGACATGGACTGTTATACTAAAATATTTAGTAAATATAGTAAATATATAAATCTAATAGTAATTATACAATAAATTATAGTAAATATAATAAAATAGAATAAAACATTTTCCTTAGTAAATATAATAAAATAATTTCCTTAAGAAGCATAAATAGTTAATGCTTATATAAGAGGAAAAGCTAGTTTCATTAAAACAGCTCCTTTCAATGACAAGTTTTTTAATTCTGTTGATCCAGGAATTGCATGTTCTTAGTATGTGACCATTATAAAATTCCATAAGCACCACAGATTACGAATTCTACAGGAATACTATAGTGAAGTAAATAAATAAATTAAACTGAATCTACACCAGAGAACAATTATGCCTTGGCAGAATACCTTAAGACCGTGCAGCCCTTATCAGCTAATGTTTCTAATAAGTAGAAAACATTTCATGTTCAAATTTCAGCTGAGATGAAGAAGAATTTTTAAGAAACTAGATAGCTGTCTCTAGTAATTTTTTCTATCCTTTCCTTCCTTCTGAATCAGCGTGAAAAAGGGCAGAAATTAGGAGGAGACAGAAATAATTGAATGTTACTCAAGTCAAAGAAAGGACACATAAAGGTGACATCGTAGTAGCACGTGTTTCTTAGACCACCTGATGAGAAGAAACAAATGGATAAAGCCTTCTATAGTCAGATAGAAGCAGCCTCATATTCTTAGACCATGGTCCTCACAGGGAACTGCAACCACTCTGATATGTTTCGGAGGCATAGCACAGTAGGGCACCAGCAACAGAGATGGCTCCTGGAATACACTGATGACGACTTCCCACTTGCCAAATATGTGCAGCAATCTGCAAATACTGCCTTGTGCATAAAGAATGCTATTAAGTATTGCAAGCCCTCTCTGGTGAACGACAGATATTTTGATATGTTTAACCATCAGCGAACGGCACAAAATCAGACTGCCAAGTGAGAAGCAATAAGGAAGATTAAAAAGCTCAGTGAGTGGATACAAACTGTGGGGCTCCTTCACCTTCTGCTGGGACACTTCAGTACCAGCTGGTAACACCTCTGATTCACCGAATACCTAAAGTTAGGACAGTGAGTGTGTCCCAAGTAAAAAGTTCAACACCAAAAAAAAAATGCAACCCAAAAACCAACCACCCAAAAACAATCCACAAAAACAAACAAAAAAAAATCCCTCAAACAAACAAAAACCCACCCCAAAACACAAAACAAATCAAAATAAAATAAAACCCCAGAAAACCAACACAGCAGAAATTAGTACCAAAAAATGTTACATTCTTCTTCAAAATATCAAGGTACAGAAAGTTCTATCAACTTGTTATTTACCTGAAAGGAAGATATGAAACACTTCCTGACAATATAAGCCTGTACACATCTTCTGGGGATTCTCTCAGATATATTATCTATTTTTGGAAAAAGACAGAAAAGGAGAAAGATTATTTTAAGACAGACTTCAATAATTTCAAGTAATTTCTTTACTACAGAAGGCATAATTAATTATCACAGAGTGCAAAAGTGCTGGAAAAGAGTGGAATCAAGAACAAATGTTTCAAGTGTACAACAATAAAACTAACATAAACAATAAAAAATCTTGTCAATCTAAACAAATATATATTTTAAAACAATCTTTATAGATTTGTGCAGGAGTTGTTCAGCTATAGACTACAGTGAAAAGGCTCCTGTTCAACTGAATTCTTATATTTCTACTATGACTCAGCTTCACCAGTTTGTAAATTTGTTTGAATTAAGCTTTTAAGATGTAAATCAAAACATAAAAACCTGCAGAGATATCAGTAAAGCTATCATCTAGTACACAAATTGTGGATACACACAGCAGACAAGACTAAAACAGTTATGTTTGATCTTCCTACAGAACATTTACATTAATCCAAATTCTGTACTTCCTCTTTTGCACTGCTGGGGCAATATCCAGTAACTAAATCCAGATATCATAAACTAAGAGAAAACAAAAAAACAAAAACAAACCAACAAAAAAACAACACAAAAAAATCCCCCCCAAAAAATCAACAACAAAAAAAAAGAAATCTGTAGCTTCAGAAGCAAAATACTACGAACAGAATGAATCAAACTTTCTACTGTCAAAAACACTCAGAAAAGAGTTCACAAAGGACCAACTTACGAGAAATATCCGTATGGTCTTCCATCACAACATGTCTGATCCCTCTTGGATAGCCTTTAACACTAAGGTCTCCTTAAAGAATACCTAAAACTCCTCTTTTTTGCATATCTCTTCTTCAAATACCATTAAACACCATCCCCAGCAAGGCCAGGAGGTAACAACTGTTAATAACAAGTTGTCATTAACAGGTCAATATTGAGTAATTTCAAGTTAATACTTTTTCTTTGAAATTGCTTTAATACTCTACAGAAAATAGTAGTTTATTTCACTAATTTTCAGTAAAATTATTTATTTCTTTTATACGAATGACATTTTGCCTTAGAGATATTTGAAAGTAAAAATCCTCATGCGTATTAATTACATATCTTCCAAAAATCAAGGCATGGCATATTTACTTTCTGCTGCTCTGGACATTTTTTCTTTAAAATGTTGGCATTGCCTTTCAAATTTCTTTGATGCTGCCGCAAGGCCAGTTGAACAAATGGCTTAACATACCTTAAATATACTCTCTCCACACACACACAGAGCAAACAAGAGTCAGAACAGATGTTGCTAAAAAAATCCAACAAACAAACCCAGCTTGAAACACAACCTAAACGGACAGCTAAAGCAGACATGGCCAACAGGTGACCCCTTTGATTTTCCTGATTCAATTAGTGTGTTAAGTATTTTCAGAGCATTCTTCCCTTGAAATTGGCAGAAGAAAACAGAAAAATAAATCTTTCTTGAGACATAGCTAAGTAATGAAAACTGCATGTTTTGTGTGTGTGTGCTTTCACTGGGGAGAGATAAGCGACTTCAGCATTTATATTTGCAAGTATACGCTCAAAATAGAAAAGATACTTCAAAAGCCTCCCCAAGTATCATTGAATAGCTTAGCCTCTGACAGCAAAATTCACTTTTTATTCTACAGGCATTCATTGCCTGATTTGGATGTAAAGGTTATCTTCCAAGAAATTTCAAATTGTGCGTTTTGCTACAGTCCTAATTTGCATCTTGCAGGACAGTGAACACATATTGCTAGCAACCATACACGTCAAGCACTTCTTGTTTATCAGGAAGAGAGCCCTGTTCCTGAAAAACTTACAAACCCAAGACATGAAATGGAATTAAAAAACAGACAGTAATTAGACAGAGTTTGTAGCCAGAAATGAGTCACCTGGAAAAAACCGGATTAAAGAATCACACAATCAATTAGGCTGGAAAAGATCTCTGAGATCATTCTAGTCCAACCTTTGCCCAAATGTTTACTAGACCATGGCACTGTGTACTGCATCCAGTCTTCCCTTAAACATCTCATCCACCATCTCCCTGGGCAGGCCATTACAATGTTTAATTAATCCTTCACCTTTCCTGTGAAGAAATTCCTCCTAATGTCCAACTGGACTTAAGTGCTATCACTGTGTAGTATACAGAGTACTAATCATACCACAGGCAAATAGAAAGGCAACTAATACTATGTGATTTTGTAAGCTTGTATAAAAGCTCAGCTGATGTATGGGAGAAATCCTTGGCCTTTCTGAGCTACCAACTTCTTAAAGGAAACAAGACAGAATGCAGAAGCATTTGTTTACAAGTGTAACAGCTGCAAGAGACAATTTTTTCTCATTTCACTGTGTTGTATTAAAATAAGTTAGTTACTTCTATTATGTTAACTCTCAAGCACAGATCCTGCTTCTGAAATTACATTATCAGTGAAACTGCTAGAAATACCTTTTTAATATACATAACATACATGCATAACAACAACACCCATCTATCTGTCCATCCATATGTGTATGGACTTTTCTTAACACAGCTACATAAGAACACTTCCTCCATACAAGGACATTTTAAAAACCCAATCTGATTTTGCAGAGCAAAAATACAACTTGTATTGTTCAACTGAAGCAAAATACAGCATATTTACTGAAGACGAAAACTTATTCTGAAACAAAGAGAAATCCTGCTACACTCAGCTATGACACTACCACACACACAAAAGACACAACAAGCGAACAGCTGCAGAGACAGCAGTTGATGAAATGGTCAGATAATGTACTCAGCTGAAAGTGCTTGCAAAAAATTAGGTTAGTATGAGAATAGTTGGATGAGTGCAATGGTATAGAGTGCTTTAAAAGGGAAGAATGACATTCACACATAATGGGAAAGACCATAAACAGATAATTACTTCACAAGGAAAGTATCTTAGCAGTAACACAACACAGGAAGCTGTGATAGTTGAAGTGGAGACATAATCAGTTTCTGTCACAGGTTAAGGGAGTACACAGCTAGAAACCCTGGATGTAACCAAGGCTGGATGAAAGCGAAACATGGGTGGGGCCTGCTTTTAGGTTGGGGTTAACCAAATTCCATGTATGGTAGCAGGTAAGACTGAAGTAGCAAAGCTCAGAGAAGCAACAGATGTCAAGGCAGCAGAGGCCACACATCTGCATAGGAAATGGTCTGCACCAAAAGAATTCCATCAGTAGACAGAGAGCCAGCATTGCAGATCTGACATCTTTACTACGTAAAACTTTCAGGAGCTTTTAAGCTTAACAGCTGGGTTTAGTCCGTTCCTGCAGACTGAATGCCCATTCTCTGTTGGGAATTGCTCCTACACTGCTCCACGAAGTGAACCAAAATGCAGTAGTTAGCATTTAAGGAAAGATTCCGTTAAAAAAGTATTTCTGACACATCTATATCTATATAAAACTGAATATAATACTGTTTCTGACCTGGAGGAGGCCAGGGAGGCCTTAAAGATGAACAATTTCATTGGAATGATGTGAGTGAACAAAGTACTAAAGAAAGCAAATAAACAGGAAAGAGAAAGTAGTAGTGATCAAATACCTGTAGCAGACAGAAGTGTTGAAAGAGAGAAGGACGTTCTAAGGCAACAAGCAGAACTGAAGTTTTAGAAAACTGAAAGTTTTAGAAAAACTGAAAACTGAAGTTTTAGAAAAGAAGAGAATGGAAATGTTGATCTGATGAATAACAAAACAAAGATATATTTGTTAATTAATGAGGTATGTACTGGGGGAAGGAGAGGAAATGAGAGAAGACAAACTCCAGAAATCAAAATATACAACAACTGAAACTAATTTGTCCAGATGCTGATTACAATTTATGTTTCTGCTGTGCTTTCTAAGATGATGAAAACCTTCACAAATAAAGTTGTTTTCTTAGGTTAATGCTAATAAAACCAACAAAAATGACAACTAAATAGATAAAATTTTTAAACTAAATTTAAAGCAATGATGTTAGCAGTTACTTAGTAGAAGCATTCACTCTCTGGGATAATTTTTATCCTTCTGTGTATATACAAAGGAAGAAAAGACTATTAGAATTTTAAAATTATTTCCCAAGAGCATTTTTTCCTGCAGTTAGGGAAATATTAGAAAAAAAAGGCCTTCTTTCAAAAAAACTTAGTCAATGCAGCATGCATCTACAGGTTCAGCTTTTAGAATTTTCTTACAGTCATATTCAAGTGCAGATAGGAGAATACATACATATCTATACACACACAAATACAAACAGAAAAACCCTTAAAATATTTTAGAAATCTTCTACTTAAGTACCTTTCAGGAAAATTGTTACTATAAGGAATTGATATCTTTCAAGTCAAACATGTCATTTTATCACAATCTGCAATCATTTGTATATAGACAATTTAGAAATTTGTTTTTTTATGCATACAAAAAAAATATCCTACTGAACCTCAACATATAGCCAGGAATTTGCTATTAGCAGCTGAACTACTAACAATGCTCTAATAATCCTTTCCATTTAGGACATCTGTTTCTAATTAAGGAACTACAGGCACCTCTGTGAATGGTCAAGAACCATCCAAGTACTGAACACCGGGAAAGGTGCACTCAAGCACTCCTCCTGCTAACAGTGCTGTGCAGTCAAACAGCTTCAAGTTCACTCAATGAAATACAAGGGTTTGTAGGATTATGTGACCCAGTCTTTATTTAGGAGCATTTAAAATCAACCAGAGAATTAGAGCTTTTAGCAAGGCATGTTTTCATCTGATTCATTAGTGTTTTCAATCTAGCCTTCTTTTTCAAGCAACCATTTCATAGGTTGGAATTATAATCATTGGAATGATATTCACAAAAGGACGCAAAGTATTCCTGGTAGAAAGGGAAATCAGTCTCTGGTTAAATAAGGCATCTTAACTTTCAATACACGGCACTGCCAAGTAAAATAATAGTGCTGCACATAAGACAAAACATGTTTAGTAATAATAATCTATGACATAACTTGCTGCTTTTTCAGGAAAATTAAATAGGCTATTGAAATAAGGTTTACTGTTAGAAACGATATCAACTCAAGTCTGTAAACAGCACGTTAAATTAATATCTATTATGCGCTCAATACAATCATGTTCATCCACCTGTTCACCCTCAAATGAAAAGTCTGCTTAAGGTTGCTACCTAAATCATACATTTTACCACCCATGCTCACTTAGAAGCCAGAAAATAATGAGATAATTAATTTTAAACTGATTAAAAGTGAATTTTACATGATACAACTTTGTTCCAAAAATGTCACTCTTCCAAGATGGCCTAAACTGCTGTAAACAGCAAACAATTAAACCCATTCTGAACAAATGCAAGTAACTGATGTGTGTGACCACACTCAAACACAAGCTCATACAGTTTTTATAACTTTAAAGTGTTAAATATTTTATTTCATTAAAACCTCAATTGGATATACTACTCAGTTAGTAGATTAAATTTCTAGCAATTTCCTTAGGACAAAATGTTAGATGTTGCAAAATTAAAATAGAAGTTTATTAGACCAAAAAATTTCCTGTATGGATTTGTATTGTAGTGAAGAAATGCATGTGGCCAACAGTTTTGTCACTAGCAGAAACACAGTCATTAAGTGGATAAAAGAGACAGAGAGTGAATAACTGCCTGTCTCTGGCAACTCTCTTTGTTCATCATAAACAAAAGCAAGAAGCCTCCAATTACCTTTTAAACAGCAGAGGAAAGTATAAAAAACCCTGAACAGATTGGATTGGGCGCAGCACTATTTTATGCCAGATAAGGAAGCAACCTAAGGCTATAGAGTGAGGGACCTCCAAAAGAACAACCTTTCTTCTCCTATGGAGACAAGCAGTTTTGTAGGAGCATACTGGAATAGAACCTAGTACCAACAGCAGGAAAAGCTGCTGCTGTGAAGATTAATCACGATTTCCCAAATACAACTCAGAGAAGGTAGCATTTTAGAGGACACAAACTCAGAGACAGCCAAGACTCCAGGTAACTTCTGCTTAAATGAAAGGTCAGTACTTCGTCCATCTTGTCTCTGCCACTTGCTCATCAAGCGCCTCTCACCAAAACATAGCTGAGGGTAAACATGGTTTACCCACTCTAAATTTGAGCACTGCCACCGTTATCCATCCACCACCACCCAGCCTGGATCACTAGAAGGCTTATCTCAGGCTTAGCCAGAGATAATTCTGCAAGTGTCACACTAAGAACAGAACATCAACATCACAGCAGTGGGCGCCAATTGATTCTCCAACCTCCAGCTTCTACCCAGCATTAGGCCCAAAACTAGGAAGGACACTAACAAATTGAAAAGGCAAAAAACCAATACTATGGATTAGAACGGATGAAGGAAACGCTGCTTACCCTGAAGAAAGAAGATGAGAAAATAGACAAAGTACAGAGATGAGTCCTGGAGAAGGTGACCTGAATTACAGCAGTTCATGGGGCGGTACCCTGGAAGGTCACCCTCCAAGTACATAATTACTGCCAGGCCTGAGAAAAAAAACACTGTTACTAAGTTAATGTAGCCAAGGGGAGAGGGGGGAGCTTGGGAATTGGGTGGACAGGGCACAGAGGGTACATTTTCTTTTGTAATATAGAAGGAGCAATGATGGAAGAAGCAGACTTTCCTCACCCACAGCCAAGTCCTGGTGAAAATCAAGAGAAGCCACTGTAGATATCAACTCAGAAGACCACTGCTGCTTTGGTAGTGTGGTAAAGCCTGAATAGTGCAGATAGCTTTCAAGGAAAAGATTTTTCTTTAAAAGGTGAAGAACAAAGCTTCCCCCCCCGCACCCCCCTTTTTTCCCTTTTCCCCCTCCACCCAAATAAAGTGTAAACATTCAACCCCAACACACTGAATTCTGGCTACCCTTTGTGTGGCTGAATGTGCCAAATTTTTGCTAACCTGGATAGAAGAATATTATTCCCATGATGTCTGCAAAAATTTAGAAACGAAATACAGAATTAAAATAGATGAAAGAGGAACAATAAAGGGATCAAGGTCTAAATTGTTAAGATTTACTCTAAAAAATTGGTATTTTATTCTAAAACTACTTATACAATATTTTATTCGTAAACTTAATCTTAAGGCCATGTTATACTGAAGAGCTTGAGTTAGGCTGTGCTGTCACATCAAAATACACCTGGAAGGAAGCAGGAGATGCAGGAGGGGGGAGAAAGAAGTATGTAGTCTGGAGAGTTCATAAACTATCTCCACTGAAGAGGAAAGAAAGACAAGTTAGGTGAACAGGAATGGGGGAAACATTAAAACACATCAACTGTGAAGAAAAGACTGAGAACAGACTTTGCTTGAAAACAAGAACACTAGCAGCTGCCCTTACCACAGCACAGTTAATGAAGACTTTCATAATTGCCTTAGTAGTATAGTAGCAGCATATCCCCACATGATATATACACACACATATACATTTGAACAAAAGATGACAAACGATAAATCATGCTAATATATTGCAATTCCTTTAAGCAGAAGTTATAATATTCTGTTTAAGAATACAAGTTTGAGGTCAACAAGCCTTTGAAAAGACATGCTCAAAAGTTGAACATTTATGAGGACATAGAAGTCCCAGAGGAGAGCTAGTCATATACAGTTCATTTCAGTTTTATAGCTTAACTGTAACTGTGTTTCAAAAAAACCCAAAAGATAACAAAACCAGAAATTACACAGACTCACTGCGCCTTGCTATTCTTGAAAACCTTGCTGTTATTCCTTGTTATTCCTAGCAAGTAACTTGTAGCACCTGCACCTACAGAGCACCCAAAACTGTGCTTATCAAACAACTTTCATCCAAAGTAGACAAGCACTATTTTTGTGCTTGTCTGCACAAATCTGCAAAGACCACATTCCCTTTCTACTTCCTTGCTCTTCCTTGAATGAACCAGAACTCCCCCAACGTAAGGCATTGCTTACTCACAAAGCTCCTCAACCCTGTTGAAATGGCAACCTACCATGAAGCTAAATAAATAGAATCAAGTAAGAAAACACATTCAATCCACAGAAAACAAAATACAGTATCAACCTACAACTTACACTGTAAGATCAGAAAATAAATTATGACAATCAGCTCAAGCAACAAAGAGTATTACCAACATGACACAGTCTGATTAACTAAAATTATAGAAAAGCTCCTTAAAAGATTTGACCAGTATCTGGATGGATCTTCAAAAAAAAGCAAAGCATTCTGAATCTAAAGAAGGTAGACACTTAAGCCTACATATGTTTTAAATAAAGAAGTCAACATTTCCTTTCAATCATGAAATATGCTTATAGACATGTTTATCAGGCATTCTGAACAGATCCCATATCATTGCTTGCTCCACAGACAACAATCCAATTCTCCCCACAGAAAGCAAAAATATGGGACAAATATGTGTGAACACTTGAGCAATGAGCTCTGTAATTAAGCTTGCCTCTTCATGAAAGATCATCAAAGAATGCCATGGGGAAAAAAAAAAGCCTCAGGGGCATAGTTTTTCTTCTGTGATCTTTCTTCAGTGGAATCCCTCCTACACAAAACTGGGAAGAAATTCTACCCTACTGTAAAGAAAAAGCAGTATCAAAGCCAAAATGTATTGCACTGGAAAGAAAAATCAGCATCTAGCTAGAGCTAGCTCACAATCTTAGACTTGCAAATTTGCAAGACAGACATGCCTACATATGACTGATACTAGTACTGTGTTTCACTTTCCCATAGGCCTTTCAGGGAAACTGCCAAAATAATCTATGTGTCCAATACAGTAACTTAAGCACCTCTCCAGATTCTGAGAACAATGGTGGTTTTGCCATATTTCTTTGCCATATGCCATGTGTCTGCAACTAGCCCTACCACATGCCTTGACTAGGCAGTTATCATCTCTCTGTGAGCAAGCATCCCTTCTTTACTCTCAACTCCCACTTCCTTCACTGCAGAAACTGCCTATTTATCTGTACAACAACTTCCATTTCTAATTACTGTGCTTTGGATTGTCATAAACCATACATATTAATCTTTTATTCAAGACTGTTGAAGAACTTACCTTCACTTGCATGTTATTATTGTGACATGGTAGGGCTACTAGGTGATCAAAAATAAGATTTATTTCAAGTTTTCTGTATACTTTTGCATAGTCAGCCACAGTTTGTTCCTATTAGATTGTTTTGCCATTAGTTAATCTTCTGTACCAAAATTCTGCTCAGAATGCCAGCTGCCGTGCCACACAATGCTAATACTGCACATATTTAGAAGAGTGTAGGAAAAAACAAAACCCATTTTTTTCCAAATAATGTCTGATAACTGAAGCCAGGCCCTCTCGCTCTCTGGACCTCGATTATGATCAAGTAATTACGAAGAAGTAGTTTTCCTAAAAGCTGCAGCTGTTTTGTCAACATAATTCCTTAATGGCAAACAAGCTTAATTACTCATATTTCCAGTCTCCATGCAGTTTAAGATTGCACAGGACTACAACAACATTCCCAATTCAAATACCAAGAGTGACATGTTTTGAAATTTAGTTCTCAATTTGTAAAAAGTGCTATAGAATATAGACAACAGAGAAACCCCAGGGAACAGAAAATGGACATCCAGCATGATGCAGAGAGGCAGCAAGGAGACTGCCTGCATCACAGAAAGTACTGTGTAGCCTTTGCAACCAATAAATAGGAATAACCTAAGGCTACATGAACCAATCTCTCAAATCCCCAACATCAAAAAGTGCAGAGCTTCTTATTTCATTTTATTACTCAGTAAACAAGAGAAATGGTTACAACCAAGATGTGTTAAAAATCAAAACAGAACCTGAATATGGTGCATCACAGCTTACAGCCTGAAGAATTCAACATTTTATTTCTTGACTACATTTCCGTGTACCAAACACATGCAGTTGTGATATAAAGCCAGTCCTTTACTCCTCTGCGGCCACAGACTTGGCTTAGTACCTTCTCAGCCACATTGTATCTTCCTAGGTTTTAGACAGGCTCTAAACCCATCACACATTCTCACTGCTTCTCCCAGATTAATGGAAGAGATTAGTTTGTACTAGACAAGAAGCAGCTGGGGAAAGAGTGGTTCATTTAAACATGCACTGGGCAAATGATACATTATACTTCAAGCAAAATACTATGTTTCTATTATCAAAAAAGAGGTCGTGTGGTTGGGGAAATGCAAAACTTCAAGAAGCAATGATTTTTTCTAAATGAAAATATTAAAACTGTTTTTTTTTTCAGCAATGTTCTTATTTCTTAAGAACAAAAATGGCAGTAGGAAGGAAAAAACCTGAAATCATACAATTTCACTAACATACATTCTGGACCTTAGAAATGTGCTTCATTACTATAATTACATTAGTAGGATGATTGTTCAAGAGAAAAGAATTGTTTTTATCTTGCTGTTCTACAAATGGAGTATAAGAAATGAACACAATCAGCAGCTGCTGTAAAAATTTAAATACTTACTGCGTAGGAGCCTATGAGGAATGCAGCGTTCGCTTGCTTTTTCTGATCAAAGCCAGTATAATGAATTATTTTCTTCCTTATCAATGAAAACGACTGTATCAAGAAATGAACAAGATTATGATTTCGCATTTTAGACCTTTTATACCTTCTTTTATAAAATCAGAGAAATGCAAGAGTTTGTTTACCTCCTTTCATCAAGCTGTAGTCAGAGAACCAAAAATACTGTGGAGTAGTCCCTTAGAAGCTCTGGAAAACTGTATTGCATCCCTACCTAAATTTTTCCAGTATTTTTCCCCTCCAGCCAAAATAATTTTTGACAGAAATTAGTGAAATACTTTGTTTTTCTTCTTAAATGCATTTGCATTTTTAGTTTGTGTTTTTTACTTCAAGCCTTATGTAACAGATAGCCATTTATGATAACAGAAAGAGGCATTCTCAGAAGCAACACAAGTATATTAAAGTTGCAAAAATTATAAAATCAGAGTTTACACCTTTTTGTTCATTTTTCAAACTCAAATGTAGATAAATCCACTAGTATTTGTTTCTAAGGATCAGAACCATGCTTAGATTAAAATATTTTGAAATTATTTCTAAATTTTATCATAAATACTTCTTTTAAGTATCTTCTTGGCTTGGCATCCAGTTTTTCCATTTATCTTAGAATACATGGAATGGGTGGAATGGTATTTTCAATAGAAAGGACACACACGAGTGGTGGCTGTTATCCCTTAACTACCCCCTGAAATAAATTCTGATGTGCTTGAAACTTCCCACTTTGATCAACTGCTAAGCTATCATAAAATGTCATTTTATGCATTTAATAGCAATGTTACCTCTTCAAGATACCAGATTCAATACATTCAAGACAAAATCTCAGTTCAGCAGCAGAAATATGTTCTCAGAAAGCCTAACATGTGAGACACAGGACATGGCAAGGGACTATAACATAGAAGCAATTATTTTGTTGCTTCAGAGCATCCAATATACAAAAATCAGAGAATCTCATCTCTAATGAACACAGTTACCCACATGGGAGTTTACCACCTCCCAGTCTGGACCACTAAATAGGTTTATCTCAGGCTTAGCCAGAGACAATTCTGCTACTGCCCCTGTAAGAACTGAGCAGCAAAATCACACCCATGGGTGTCAATTGCTTCCACAACCTGAAGAATAATAAAGCAAGTCTGAATTCTGCAAACTATTATCTGTGACAGACATCAAGGAATTAAAAAAAATACCCTCTTATTCTGTTATGTGCTGTATATTTCCTACTTTTCACAGTTCAGTGGCAGTTTAAAGATCTAAGTAGTTTTGAAGAGGCAAACCATGATTGACATTAACAAAAATAAGCTTTTTTATCTGCCAAACAGATTGTATACTGCAACATCTACTAAAGGTCAACTAACTTGTAGTAAGTTGTGTTAATTAATTTAAGAAATCCGTTTTAAACACACTGCGCTTTATCAAGAGCCCAATTCCAAAAATTACTCAGCTCCTGTAAGAGAAAATAATCTGCAGTACAAGCAGAGCAGCCTCCTTCAGGCCAATGCTATCAATGCTACTAAATATCAAATGTTGTTCATTATTGAAGAATGTCTGCATCAGAAGAGAAGACCAAGTCAAACAAAAATAATTTCAAATAAAAACATAGCACTACACCTTCAAGCTCACTCAATACTGGCAGATTGTCAATATGACAGAATTCTAGGAAAAAAGCTTTTACTATATAAGAGGCTGTATTAATTCAGCAACTGATCTTCTAGAAGTTAATGATAGTCATGTATCTTCTGTAAGTGAGTGAGTGAATGAATAAGTGAGTTTTCCACGCTGATCCTCCTCCTCCCAAAATTCACTAAAATATAGCATTCATATTCAGAATTCAGCTGGGTTAGGAAAACAGGAAAGCACCTGAACAATAGCAACAAAAGAAAAGTTGGCCTACTTGGTTTTGCTATTTAAAAAGCCAGCAATAATTGGCTTTTGAATCAAAAATCCAAGAATTACCTTTAATTTCCTATTTAGCTTGCAGCAGTATCTGTAGACCATTGCCAGATTGAGTGGTCCAAAGTCTGCATAGAAACTGTTAGAAGAAAGGAAAAAAAATGTACACGACCCTGGTAAATACCTTTTTTTTTAAACAAGATGCACAAAGCAAGGAGTAATAATATACATGTGATATACATGCATCATTCTAAAAACAAGAAATGTTTTTTCATCTTAAACATGGACTACATTTTTTTTATTTTACACACAGCACCATTTGAAACCAATACCCCAGACCTTAAGAACTTTTTCTCACTACTGTATCACTCTGTGACAAAAGTTTTTAAACTCTATTTAAAGAGGATCTCATAAGCTTTACTTTAAAAGAAGGCAACTTGTGCTAGAGAAAAGTGAACACAGAGAATAAAGATTTATTGGTGTATTAAAAACTAGCAAGCATGCCCTTGATCAAAACTATTTGAAGAATTAGCAACATTCCACATCATGTAAAAGACAAACACTGTTCACTACAGGGGAAATAATATATCCATTGTCAGCTCATAAAGGCTTGAATTGACTTTGCCATTTTCTTCTCTGATTCTAGAAGTTCAGACATTCCACTTAATACATGAGAAACCAACGACACCCCTTTTAGTCTGGCAGTACAATGTGCACTTCTAAATTTATATGGCTGTATCATGTTTCTGTGTCTTCAAACAAGAATGGGTACAATGAAAGCTTCTGCTTTGAAGATGTTTTTAAGAAATCCTGATGGGAAAGCAAGAAACCCTTCAAACGCCTATAAATCATCATGGCACGAAGTCTTAGAAGACCAAACTCATGGAATTAATTCTCCAATAAGACTAATTCCTCACTGCTGTTGTTCTGACTAATTTATTTCTGTTAATAAAGGAAAAAAACCCTAACTCGGTACTTACTTCTCATACACAAGTTCATCATCTATGCAGAAATAATGGGTATTTGCAGCTCCACTCTTTGGTTTTTGGAAGAGAATTGCAAAATAAAGGCGATCTGAAATGCAAGAAAATTGGAAGCTTTTATAAACATAATGATTTTCTGCTGAAACTCTGAAGTATAACTTGTCAATGGGACAACATTAAATGGTTTAGAGGTTTAGAGTGAAGAAAATCTTCTTTTAAGTATTAAATTAGGTATTATTATTTCTCCAGTGTTAAACAAACAAGGAACACAAAGATTGAGGCTTTTTGCTCAGCAGCATTCCCATAATCCACAGCTCTTTAGTGTTCTTTCCCAAAGTGTTCCTTGTTTTGCAAAATAGCAGGAGCCTGACTTGCACCCACACACACAGCAGACACCTCCTTTATCAGGTTTGGTTCCACTCCAAATACCAATGCACACACACCACCCCCCAGACTAAAGCACAAATCCCGCTGCACCTCTGATTCCCTACATTAAACTAAATGATGAAGCACACTCACACCAAACATAGGCACTCCTTTCTGTAAAGCCATGATTTTGACAGTAGTGCTATACAAATTAAAGCCTGTAGGTAACAGACTCAGGAGGTATCCAACATGCTGCCCATGGGAGCACCAGCCAAGCTCCACCTGGACATCTCCAACTGAATCCTCATCCCCATCTCAGCTGCCCCTTCAAAGCCTGTGTGTCTGCAGGCAGGAGATATCTTGTACTTGCCCTGGCTTCCTTTGCTAAGCTAAGGGGAAAAAATACCAGTGGTATTCACATAGATATAAATTACTTTTATGGCTGGGGAAACTGAAGCCCCAGTGAACTTTAAACACTGACTGTGCTCCTGCTATAAATTGCTGTGCTTGGGGTAATTGGTCAATAAAAATTGAGGCTTGCAGCACCACCGCAATACTTGTCTTCCTCCTGCTGAGAAAATATCATTATAAAGTATTTGAATTAAAGTTCAGATCTAAAAGGAAAGTTTTTTTCTTTTTCAAATTAATTTCCTAGAACAGATATTATGTAAGTATCAAAACAGATCACGTGTATTATTTCAAAACATGATCTGTGGTAAGGAAAAACTGTATGTCAGTTTTTATACAGCAGAGGGGGGGGAAAAATCGCTTCAAAAAAACATCATCCATGACCATCACTTAGAAATCATCACCTGTATCTTGAACATACATATCCAGGTATGCCCTGAAATAAGTTACCATATCTATATTTCAACAGTCACATGCTCAGTGCTCACCTACATACACTTAGTATCTCAAGGGTGAAGGCAGAAAAGCCCACCAAAAAGAGTACAATTTCTTAATGCTTTTTTCAGTAGAACAGCAGCCCCATGTGAGTGGTTTGGCTTAAACATGTACAGGTCAGGAGCAACAGTGGGATGTACAGTACCTCCTAAGCAACTCAGGGACCTACCTCCTTACATTCTGGCAGAAGCAAAGCACCCAACTTGCTTACTTAATTTCTAATAGACCCATTCAGTAAGCAGAGCAACTTCAAGTAGTAAATGTGCTGCTTCTGTACTTCCCAGCACTTACCAAATAATTCCCTAAAAACAAAAAAAAAGGATAAATGTGTACATTTTTAAGAAGTGACTAAACTGGCCCACAAAGTGATTTATGTGTGGAGAAGCAAGTGCACTGATACTTCAGCTGAGTGCAAAATATGCTATGACAAAAACTGCTTCATAGAGAGGCAGTCCTGGGGTGGACTTTTGGGGGTAGTTCCCCACCACAGTGTTAATCATTGAGCTCTGTCAAGGTGGATTTGAATGAATTAGAAACTGTAACAGGTATCCCTGGGCAATACTAAAAAAAAAGGAAAAAAAGAAAAGAAAAAAACAGGGGAAAAAAAGGAAAAAGGAAAAAAAAGGGGGGGGGGGGGAAGAAAAAAAAAGGAAAAAGAAGTCAAGAAAAAAGGAAAAGAAAAAAAAGAAAAGTGGAAAACAAGGTAGAATGCTGCTTTGCTGACTTCCTTCCCTCTGCCCTGAGAATGAGAGCTAATGTATGCAGGAGAACCGAGGGCGAGGGAGGAAGCAGAAAGGAGAACTGAGAGGACGTGATATCTAGGGATTGTATTTAAATTGGCATTGCTAGATTAAACACATGTCACTGCAGCCCCAAGCTATAATTTCACACCACTTCTAAACTGATTTAATGGCTAGCTGCCACCAGGTTCCTTAGAAGGAAAAATCTACTGAGTTAGCTCACTGGACCAGCCTGCTGGGGGTTTAAGGGCAGGAACATGCAGCCAAAATTTTCCCTCCATGGCATCTGTCCTTAAGTGCCAATCTAATTATTGACTAGACTGAGCTCTCCCTCTTCATTGTACACAAACAATAACCACATCAAAGTCTGGGAAGAACAGTAGTAGTACTCAAACACTACCTTTTTACCTTTTTGCACTTCAGCTTCTTCAAAGAAACTTTACATCACTTTTGAAAATATAAAAGTACTTTGCAAAGAGCAATCCAAAATACAAAAGGAGGACAAAAATGAAAATATATATAGTTTGCACAGGTCAAAGACCTAAAATAATTTAGCATTTTGCTCCAAAACCAGATTTGGAATAAAAGAATCATGTGCATCCTCAGTGCTCATACTGTTACTGAAATGCTTCTGCAGCTTTCAAAAATGTCCAGCAAAAAAAAGAATTCCTATCTTGAGCAAGCAGTGTGTATGTGGCCTTCAGAATTGCTATAGGCAATGGTTCTGCTCTGGTATCTCTGAACTGTGTTCATTGTTGCTATTCTTAAAACACCTGAAACAAACTTGAGTTTAATGAGTTTACAGAAGTACCTCACAATAAGAGCCGTGTGAGTCAAATGCCAATATCCTGACAAGCAGTCCATTCTGGTGCACTGCTAACAATTACTCCCTATTATGTAAGCAGCAGGCTCCATCTTTTTAACATGTTTCCTATGGGGAGATTTTGGAATGAAGAAATTTCCTGTAAGTGTATTTACCCTTCTACTGATTTACCAGTCCAGCATCTGACAAATGGTGTATTACTCACCACGTCTGTTTTCCCCAGTTTTTTTTAACAAACACATTCCAAGTTCTATTTAATCAAGGATTAGCATGTTGTGGTTTTTTTAACAGAAATTAAGAGAAAGGAGAATTCCTTCATTAAGGATCTGATTGCAGGATTGAAAGTTTATACATAAAATACACTCAAGCACTGATGATTTGATTTCACTAGGATTTCACAAAGGTTTGGACTGCCAGGAGCAAGGCTTCCCTCTCATTATCTTCGTATTTCCTTTGCTAATTTTAGCTCTTTAGTATTTCATTTACATATAGTGCACTTGAGCACTTCCTAATTTCTGCAAATTTCTGATAAAAAATCATCCTAAAACTATCAAACTAGAGCAGACCTTTCTAATCATCTCTCAGAAGAACGACAGAGTAGAGCTCACTGCCTTACAGGCTGCATCTGCTGTGCAATTAAGAGATATGGCTGCAGCATTTTAGATATACTTCAAGTACACTTAATTTTGTCAGCCTTATATAACAGAACAGTTAAAATACATAAGCATGGATGTCACTGCAGGCATTTAATTTCAGTAAGCATCCAATGTAACCAAAATAAGCCTACATACCCCTCACTGAGGCACAGGTTACCACAGCTGAGTTACTGCTGGTAACTCAGCTAGTGAGACTCAAGTGAGCACAAACATGACTGTCCAAGCTGACTGCAGAGTGTTACAGAAGGAAAAGCACTCTGCTTGTTTATCAGAGCCACAGTGTTCTGTGGAAATAGATGTGTAGAAAATGGAGAGCTACCACTTCAAAATCACATTAATGTGAATTTAGAGATGAAAAAAATCATCTCCTTCCTTTACTCTCAACAAGCCTGATGCTTCTCAGGTTGTGCTGCACAGGCCTTCAAGAAAGAAACTTCATTTATTCAAGAATTACAGTTGGACTTGATCATCTTAGAGGCTTCTTCCAACCTAAGTGATTCTATGACTTTAAGTTACAACTAAATATTAAAACAGGCATTAGTGGCAGGACTAGTTTGCATATGATCAGCAAATATTACTTAATGCAAACAGAAATTCTACAGTTTTTTTGTAAAATAGATGCCCTAGATGAGAAACTCAGTGACTGACAGTACAACAAAACCCAGTGTTAGTCTGTTTTGAATCACCAGGGATGTAACCAAAGAGGAGTGTATTTCTGAATTCAGAGTTGGCATATAGAATTTTGTTGTGTTTGACTTAAAGAACTTCAACATATTTGTTTAAGATTTTTAGTCTTCCTATCCTTGAAAAATTTCATTAAGTCATCATCACTATGATATTTCAAATTCAGCTAATGATAGACTTGCCAATTGGAACAACAGCCTGGAATCTGAAAAGGAAAATAAAAGTACACTAAAAAGATAGAGGAACTTTTTTTTAAACAAAAAACCATGAAAGCTTTATTTTCAGTGCCGTGTCATGACTGATCAATACTATTATTTCGCTTACATAGAGTGCTTCCACTCTGCTGCTCTTGACTGACACACAAGACTGTGTATGTTCATGCACTTTCAGTGCTGGATTAGACACTAAAAGCCTTAAACATGTATTTAAAATCTTAGCTTTGGAGAAAAATCGCAAGTAAGTGAGGTCATATTGATAAAAGAGTAAACACAGTTTTTGTACTGAGAAAGCTGCTTAATAAAAACTAATTGAAAATGTTGAGAGTCAAAATATTGGAAGCTTAATGATACTTATTAGAAGTGTCATTACCATTCTAGAAAAATAGTTTTCTATTAGGTACACAAAGTCTATAATGACAAACCAGCACTCCTGGAAAAAGACAACTTAATGGTTTGAAAAAAATAACAAACTGCAATGCAAAACCAAATAAAACAACCCACATAACAATGAATACATTAAAATGAATATTTAATTATCAAGTCCTAATGACAATATAAGCAATGAAGAAAAACAAAGTAGGTATGTACACTGTAGCTTAAAGCATCCTTTAAGATGTTCAATTCTGTAAACAAACTGTGTATACATTCAACAGGAAGAACAAACATCAATAAATTATCCATGACACTATATCACTTAAAATTTAATTCCATATGTAGTTATTGTAGTTCTTTCATTTTAGAATTTACTACACAAAAAAGGCGAGAGAGAAACCCACACCTTTTGCCTGAAGTTTATGCATTATAATTCCACCTCTTCTTTAAAATGTTCTTTATAAAATAAGAGCAATGAGAAAGAAAAGGAGCTGAGGAAAGGAAATGAACGGCTTCCAATCATCGCACAGAGCATTGCCACATTTTATTTAGATCATATAAATTACTTCTCTCAGAGATCAGAAGGGTATGGGAATATGCTTCTAATAAACAGACTAAATGCATTCAGTTCCAGCAAATTGGATTCATACCAGCAAGCCTCATGCACTAGTTGACAAAGAGAAAATGATAAAGCTTACCATGCAGCTTAACAGACTAAAATGGACAACTTTTAAAAAGGATAGCTTTCCTGAATTAGCCTTACTAGCAAGCAAGAATATTTAGACAGTTCTAATTAATAGTTATTCTGACATACGGCTGATGCATACAATTAATTACAAAATAAGGAAATACAATTATTACTGTAAGTATTGTGGGTATAAAATTCCTAGAATGGATTTGAAACTTTGTCATCTGTGAATGTAACATCACATAACAAAAGATCCATAAATCTTTACAGCAATTTTGGTTTATGTTCTGCTTCTGTCTTTTGCAAAGATGAAAATAAGGGTAGCCTGAGGTGTTTTTAATACGTTTGGCACTGTTTCTCTAAGCAGATAAGCTAACACAGACCTCTCAGCCTTTAAAATGGTTCAAATATTTACCAGTATGTCCATTTTTAAGAATAAGGCCTTATGTTTTGTCTCCAGTACACAGCTATTAATTAACTTCTCAAAACTGCATTATGAGAGGGCAAAACTGACATTTCAAACCTTGACAGAACTTTAAAAGAGCTGAACAAAAAGGTAAGCCTGTTAGCTTATTCTTTTAAGATTTCTCTTTAAATAAACAAGTATGACATAGAAGCAAACTAAACATTAGACTATAATTTGAATCAGAACTAAAAACTGGACAATAAACAGCAGCCACTGTGCACAGCAAGATCAAGACAAAATGAAGTATTCTTAAATATAATAATCAAATTTACTTTAATCAAAGCAAAGTTAATTAAAGTGCACTTTAATCAAATTTACTACACTAGGTACTGCTGCACATGGTGAAATCCCACTGAAAAAATACAGGTCAAAGCCTAGGTGTTCTACTGAATTTAAAAAGGTGAACACTTTCTTGAAGGAGAAAATACAGTAATTTAATGGGCTTGTTGATGCCAGACACACGTTACCAGGTCAAAGCAACTGTTTCATGAGAATGGTTAGACAGATCTGTTTTCTGGAGATGTGAGCTGGACAGGGCTGCGTGGTAATACTGGCAGTAAAATCACTTTGATAGTAAAAAGTCATTATCTGTTACAAGAGGGGTTTCCACAACTGACCTTAAAATCATACTATCATCATGTCCTATACGAACAGTTGCTGCAATAGAAACAAAACACATATGGAGTTGTTGGAGCTTTAGAGTTCTGTAGATAAGCACACCATTATGTTTCTCAGTGTAGATTAGGCCTAAAATGCTGATTTTTTTGGCTGGAATATTTAGGATTTTACTCGCTGACAGTATTAAAGCTTTTTAAAAAGAAGAATCTGGTAAGCTTTGGCAGTTTACATTCTTTCTACGTTGCTATGACAAATTTTCAAAACAAAATCTTACGGTTTTCTATACATACTATTGTGTAGGAGACACACTAGTTAATACAAGGAACCATGTTTTTACCACAGAAATAAAAGGTACATTGGTGCCTTGTCTGCATGTTTTCTCTTTATATTTTTGCTTGCTCTGCCCACAGATGTTTTCCACGCCCTTCACAGAGATGTGCCGGGAGGTATAGTTCTTTCTTTTTATGAGAAGTTGTAAATACACTAAAATTCTGAGATTATGACATATGACTTAAAAAGTAATTTTTGCTGTTGTTTTTGCCTTTAGACAAACTAAACTCAAGCCCATCTTTCAGATGGGGAGCTCAAACCTAAACACAGAATTTTCTGGCTGTGATCCAGCAGGCTTCTTAAAAGAGGCAGACTCGTGTGCCAAAACAAAGCGCGGCTCGGAGCCTGGAGCACGAAAAAGAGGGACGGCGCTGAGCAATCCTGCCTGCACAAGCTGTTGGCACTTGCATGTCAAGGGGAGGCGCGACGTTTGCCCACTATTTGACTCATTAGCCAGCAAGCCCGATATAGCGGCATCAGGAGAAACAAATATCTGTATCTATCTATACATGTATCCATATATATAGATACAGACAGACTAGACATAGATATATTTGTGCGTGCGTATACACACATTTCCCCAATACATGGAGAAATATGCTACTTTTTTTCACCCCACAACGTGTTGAACGGATAGAAACGTGTTTAACGTTGTTTTCCGTTCACTCTCTCTGGCAGCCAGAAAACGCCAGCGAGAGACAATCGGGCTGGGTACGGCTCGGGCTACCGGGACACGGCAGGACGAATTATCCCGCTGGACGAGCGGCGCAGCTCCCAACACTTGGCAGCGTGACACGCCAGAGCTCCGGGCTCGGGGACTGACCGACCCACCGCCCGGACAGCAGCGCCTGCCGAGCGCCCCGGGATCCCGCCGGGAATCGCACCGACGGCAAGTTTTCCTGCCCACCCGGAGCCGACGCGGCGCCCACCGCCGGCGGGACGGGACAGCGCGACGGGACACCAGGACACCGGGACACCCCCACTCCCCGCGCCCCCGGCACACTCCCCTCACCCGCGATCCTCAGGCAGGTCTCCAGACCGGCGGGGGGCGGCTGCCGCCGCCGCTCCGCCTCGCCCCCCGCCGCCCGCGACGCCGCGCCCCGCGTCCTCTTCAGCGCGGGCGGCGGCGGGGCTGCGCGGCGCCGCGCCTCGGCCCAGCTCTTCCGCTTCATGGCGGAGGCGGCCGCGGCGCTACGATCCCCTCATGCCACGGGGACCCGGCTGCCGGAGGGAGGGGAGGGACCCCGCGGCGGCGAGGGCGGCGGCGGCGGCTGACGCGTCCCCACGGACACCGCCCCCTCCCGCCGCACCTTCGCCCCGCAGCCCGGCGGAGCGCCCGCCGCGCCCCCAACGGCCGCCCCTGATTGGGGCGCGCGGTGTGGCGTCACCGGCGCGGAGCGGCGGGGGGGGGTGACGTCATGGCGGCCGCGGTAACAGGTGGGCCGGGGCACGCGCCCCCCGCCCCCGCTGCCGCGGCGCCGCCTGTCTGGGCGCGCGGCCGGCCCGCCCTGCTGACGTGGCGCCGGCTGCCCCCGGTGGGGAACGCGGCCCGGCCCGGGGGCTCCGCTCCGGGCGCTCCGCCCCTGCCCTGCCTTCCCCGCGGCCTCGCGACCCTCCAGGTGCCCCTCCTGACACGTACCAAGAGAGGAGCCCGAGGACTTGGTACTTTGTAAAGCCAGCTCAAAACAGTCCAGTGCATGCATGCTTCTGGTCTGGTTAAATGGGCTGATCCGGAAAGTTTAAATAACTGTGTTTGAATCTGCCTCTTAGATACTTTAAAATACACAGTTATTTTAAATGGCCGTAGCACTAAACCAAGCCGGTAGGTAAAACAGCTTCTGAGAACCACTCCCTTCCCACCTCCGTCTAACGGCCATGATGAAAGCCCTGGAGAGAGTATTGTACAATCTGCTGAGTGTGAGTGTTTATGGACGAAAACCGGCTGGAAACATTCTAGCAGCCACTATTCACTGCATGACTTTTTAAAAATACCCTTTCTAAATAACACCAGTCACCTAAAATTCTTCTGACACTTTGGAAACAAGTTCTCCCAAGAGTGACTGTGGCCATCGTTGTTCCAATTCATTATGAATGTCGGAGTCATTGTCTCGCAGGAGTCAAACAAACTCTCTCAAGCTGTGGCCAGATGCAAAAGGCAGGGCCAATGCCCTGATTAGGACACCTCAGCTCTTCTGCTGAATCCTCCTCTCTCTTCCTCTCTCCTTTTTCTTGTCTGCAGTTTGTGAACCTTTCTGAAGAAATGATTTTGCTGGGATAACACAGAGGTTGTGGTATGGTTCCTGTCAGTATTGAAATAGTAAGGGTAGATTACTTCTACCTAAAGAGCTGTAAAACTACAGTTTAATTAACTCCAATATCTTTTAATCATCCATAATTCTTTTAGCTGTAGGTAATTTTTAAAAATGTGCTTATTAGGACCAACAGAACTATTACCATTGTATATTCTTTTAATTCTACTAAAAGTAAAAAAAGCAGGAAGGCAGTTAGAACGTTTCCTTTAAAATCAAAAGCACCAAGAACAACTGCAAAATAAAAGTGGAACAAGAATCAGTGCCCTTAACTGTGATTATCAGGTTAATGAAGCAGAGTGGAAGCACTACAAATCAATGGACTATTCATCATTCATTGTCTTTGAAAATAATTTTTATTTGTTTATTGTCTTTGTTTTACAAACACATGACCAATTTTCCAGCCTGCTTTTGGCTGTTTAAGTAACATGAGGCAAAGAGGCAGATGCATTCCAGAGTTCTTGGCACGCTGAAAAATGTTGTTGAGCTGGGGGACTGCTGGAGGGAGGAGGCAGCTCCTTATTTGAGACTGTAGGAACAGTGGTTCGTGAAAAGTGGACTTCACTCCCCTGTGAGCCTGAGCTGCCTGTCCCAGTCTGTTATGCTGAATTTGAGGAAGCCTCTGGCCAGCCCTGAAATCACAGGGGTTCAGAGTCTGCACGTGACTGCCTTTAGCCCTGTGCCGAGTGCAGGAACTGACAACTGTATTTTTCCATTCATAAAATCCTTCTTCTAAACATGTAATATCAAAATAGGGGTGTAATGAATGAGTTGCTGAGGTATAGTATCTTCAATAGAATTACATTGTTCAGTATTGTTATGCTTCTTAACGCGAGCCTTTTATTTTTTATCAAGGAACAGTGCACTGAATTTCACATGCTTTTAATGGTGTAAAGCTTTCCAGACCTTGCTCTGGGCCTGCCAGTGACCTTAATGAATGCAGGAACAAACATCTTCACAAAATGCCATTTCACAATTGCATTAAAGCTTAAAAGGGGTGAAAATTTGCAGTTGAGACCTATATGTATGGTAACATTTTACAGTGAGGGTCAAAGATCAAAGGCTGCAGAGAAGGATATGCTCCTCCATAAATCTTGGACCTTTTTTTTTCCAAATTGCTAAAAAGTGTATCCTAGATGAATGAGGGCATGTCTACTTTAATGAAACCAATAGATGTTGAACATAAACATCTGTAGATAAATGAATAATATGAAACATGCCAGAACTGCAAACCAGAAAGAATGCTGTTATGCTTACTTCAGTTGTCTAAGACAGAAATAACTAAGAACAATTTATTCTGAGACCTCTTGCTCTGAGAGAAAATACATACATACAAAGGAAGAACATCTGCTGCCAATCTTCATAGGAACACAAATAATTTGGCTTACTCCAAAACCAATAATCTGATCAGATACAAATTTAAGACTCACTCCCCTCTGGTCTTACAGACCCATGTTTTTGTATCACATAAAAGAATTGCAGACAATACAGGATGATGTATTTAAAATATTTATTTGAATTTGTGAAATGTGTTTCATAACTTCTGCCACTGCCAGATGCAAATGAAGTCCAGGTGTTCAAAACTGTGGCTTTTCAAGGTGTATTTCAATACAAAATTGTCATACAGTGCTGGAAGCTTTAAAACAGTGCTGCAAAGTCTTGGATTGAAAGCCAGTGTTGATCAGCTGAAGGCAAGAATCCCAAGTTCTTCCTGAGAGCACCTTGAACAACGATGTTTAAAAGAACACTAGCAAGTTTGTCTGATCAGACAATAATAGGCTCCAGGATTTTTTGCAATCAGTCTCAGTTGTGTTTTAGTTTTTATTATCTTGTACTCAATGGAAATAGCACTTTTATATCCATCTCTAGTGTCAGGTAGTTTATTCTATGCTCTTATTTTCTACATAAGGTTTCAGATGTCCAACAAAGAAGCAACAGAACCAATACTTGTTGTAATTCACCGGAGAGCTGTTCTTGCAGAGCACAAATTTACAAAAAAAGTATACATTGCTTCAGTGTCATATGTCAATAATCTGGGGTTTGTTTGAGAAATTCACTGCTTTAACTCCTGCCAGCTGCAAGATTGTATTAATGGGAACATGATCCAGCCTGTTTTTATCAAGGTGCAAAAAATGAACTTCGTTGCCTGGAATGAGAATAACATGTAAATTATTGAATAACATATTTATTTATTCAAAGATGTAAGTGTATTGAAGCAGCATTCTGACTACCTACCAGTTACCATACAAATGTGTACTAGTTCTGTAGACTGCACATATTCTGTATTTTAAACAATGACAAAATGGTTTTTAATTATATTAAAGAACCAAGGAACTTTGACACATTTAACTACTTTAAATCTGCTGTAGCAGGATGTTTCCTAATAATGTGGTGACTGTCATGTTGCAATTCCCCCTTCATGCTCTACCCCTCTAATAAAACCACATTAAATGCCTCAAATCACATGTGAAAACAGAGTGTAGGTAAATACCACAATGTCAAGAAAACCCTCCAGACTTTGAGGCAGTCGTTCCATCAGCGATCCAACCAATTTCTGCAGTACTGTGATCAGGTTTATGCCACCTCTGTGGGAGATGGGACTACGCAATGACACTCCGCAGAGTTCTTCATGCGACAGAAATCACACAGTTCAACACCAGACTGCCTCCTTGGGACCCACAGGGACAGAAGGCAAAATGGCAGCAAACAGCTAAAGGAGACAGTGGTGACTTTCACACAAAACAAAGCAGCTCACCTGGGCCTAAAATCAAAGCTCCTCCCTGCTGAGCAGGGTCTCCTTGAAAATCAAAAGCTGGGCCAGTCATTGCTCTCCATATACTCCTAATACTTCCCAGAAGAGCGTTTGATTTCACATGAGGGCTCCGAACTAAACAAAACCACAAAACACTTGTTATGTGGAAATATGAAAGTATATAAGAGCAACAACAATTAACAGCTGCTATGAATACTTTAGAGATTCCTGATTACCAGTGTTTTCAGAAAATATAGCCTACGAGACACAGTCTAGTGGGCAACTCATTTTCCCTTTACATTCTGATAATACTGTTTTATCAGAGCATTTCTGTTTTGTTTATGGAAGTCTAAATAAGTTGAGAAAATCATTCTTACCTGATGCTTTATTACCTTCACCTCTTTTCATCCCAAGTATTTTATAAATTTCTCTTTGTGGATCTACATACATTTCATGTGTATATCCAGTTAAACTGCAAAAAGGCTGCAAAATATAGGCATAGACACAGACAGACACAGAAAAATAAAATAATATTTGTAAGGTTAAGACAGAAACTAGTTAGGGTTTACTGACAACAGCAAAAATACCGACACCCTGCCAGCTTCATGCTCCCCCCTCTTATTTGAAAACTGTGTATTTGTTAGTTATGTTAAAGTACAAAATTTTTATCCTCAAAGCTTCTAGTAAAACAAAGCTTCCAGTGAAATCAAGAAAGGATGTTTCCTTAGCAACCCCTGGTGGCTTTTAAACTGCAATTTTTAATTATTTGCTTTAGTCATGTATTATTATTAGAATTGCCTCATGGACACTATCCTTTTTTACTGTTGCAAAAGACTACCTTTTCATGCAAACCAAATCCCTCAGTACAGACCAAGAGGACATAATAGAGGATTCATTGTATTTAATGACCACTTTACTTACCTTGATGTGATGATATGATGACTGTCCAATAACTATAAGCCTCACATTTGATTCCTAGAACAGAAGATGGGTATTGAAGCTGTAAAGAGGAAGTGTGTGTCCTACATGACTTCAAAACATTGCCAGAATCTGGTGTGCTGAGTTAGTGATTGTAGTGGACTGACTTAAAATTATTTGATGTTAACACAACTTCCATGTTTGGAGACTGTACTTTTGTATATCACCCACAGTTAGCAGCAACATTAATTTTTTAAGTGAAAAATTATTTTTAAATACTAACTTTTAAATTACAGTTGTGTAATCTTTAAGTTTCCTGTAGCATTGATAGGATTGTCTTTTCAATTAATTGCAACATGATATGATTTTGGAAACTCAAAATTCCAACTCAATTGCACCTACATCTAAAGAAGTAGCACACAAAGAATGGTGCCCAAACATTTAAGATTTACATATATGGACCCATTGATAGATATAACTTGCATTTATATACACTGATGTTTTTTGCAGGTGCAGCCTTTAAGCCTGAGTCTGTAAAACAGAGTCCAAAACTGAAGTTGAGATATCACTAAAACCAGTTCCTAAATACAAGGTTGTTTTATTATATATTTGCCTCTCCCATATAGAATAATTTTCCATATAAAATAATTTTGCTTGTTATGAAAAGAAGCTCTCCTAAAATCAGAATCTTTGTATTGAGAAAAGCGCATTCTTAATTGACATTTTTGACTCTCTAGATACATTTATTTGAGGATCCAAAATAAGAAAATGTCCTTTTGAGTAACACTGATTAACAGTTTAGAAATATCTGTCCTGAGAAGGGAACCTGACAAAGAAATTGCCCATTTTTGTCCTCATAATTCTTAATCCATCTCAGATGGATTTAGATGGAGTTGCCATCAGCAATGACCTGAGTCTCTGTCATTGGCTGTGCTGCTGTTTGGAATAAAGTATGGCAGAATTTCAATCAGCAGTCTAGAAGAGACAGATTGACCTTCCACATTTAGCAGGAGATCATTGTCTTCTCTGGCATCTCCTACCATCCAAAAAACTCATATCGATAGCAACCCCTGCCCACTCTACTTCTCTTTTCTGTCACTGTCATTCCTGTTTGTGCAGCTGCCCTGGAGAGCAGGACACACTACTAAAGCACTTTACAAATCACCATAGAAAAAGATCCTATTTTTAATCCAGATCAATTTTCTGATCTTGTTCTGTGCACATCAGCCGGCCCTACTAGCATAATGGAAAGGGCAGTAGTTAGCAGTCAGACGACAGCTGTCCAGGGCACTACTAATACTGAAAGAAATGCCTGTCAGATGTTGTCTAACTGTTTTGAGCACAACAGTAAAAAGAGCACCAAGCTAGTAGGGCAGGGAGAAATAATGCTGTTCCAACAGAGCATGCAGTGCCATAAATCCTTTCCTGTGTCTCCTAGGCAGATTCATTATTGCTATTGCAGCAAACAATGAAAGTGCTTCTTCTGAGCCTTTTTTTTTTTATTCCTCGAAGCTTTATATAAGTGCGTAGCTGGACATAACAGATCTGCTTGATTGCGGCCACAAACACATTAAGAGCAGAGTACTTACTTGTAAAAATGCCTTCGGGACTTTTGCCAGATCTTCTACATACTCCTTACAGGTGTAACACAAAAAGTTCTGCAACGTACCCAATTGAATGTGTGAGAAACAGATACAACTGCATAGATAGGAAGCAGAAGACTTTGGACACACACCACTTTGGAGGTGATCAGGAACAAGGAATGGGAAAGATTCCAACCACAACATTTGGATTCGGATAGTGGTTTAACCCAAGCTTGATCAAGGACACTGGGCCTGCAGCCTTGTAAATATTTTTATCTCTAGATATTTTAGGAATGTGATAGCTGGCTCGACAGCCGGGAAATCAAGGAACACGATACTTGTTTCCCTAAACACCCGGCTGAAGAAGTATTTCCTTTCTGGTAAATAGTGTTTCACTTTACCAAAGAACAGGGGTCTCAGGAGCAGCACGGCTCTCCTTCGTGCTCCTGCCCAGCCCGCGCTAAGCCCCCACACCGCCGCCCTCCCACAGCCCCGCCGGGAGCCGGGCTGGGCCCCGCGACTGCCCCTCCTCACCCGCACGAACAGCACGATCGCTTTCTGCTCCGCGTATAGGGCCTGGAAGGGGACGCTCCTGCCGTCCGCGTCCAGCACCGGGCAGCGGGCAGCCTCCCGCAGCTGCTCCTGCTCCGGCCGCCGCCCGCAGCCCCGCGCCCGCCCGACCTGCTGCGTGACCGGGGGCGCCGGCGGCCCGGCCATAGGAGCGCGGAAGGGAAAGGCGGAGCTGGAGCGGAAAGGCGCGGGGCGTTGTGCGACGGCGAGGAAGCGACGGGCCCGGGATGGAGCGTAGCGGTTCGCTCCCGGCCGGGGGAGCCACCTCGGGCAGCCGCGCCGAGGCCCAGGAGGAGGCGGTGGATTCGGATGGAGAGAGCAACCTGCGGCCGAGCCCGCTGCGCGTCCGTCAGCCAGAGACGGGGTGCAGTTGGTGCCCGGGAAACACAGGAGAGTCATCCGGAGCTTCCCAGGAATGGTGTGCAAGCAGGAGCAGTGACATGGCCGCACGGCCCTCGAGGTCGGCGTTGTTTTTGCGGGAGGCCGCAGCCCTGCAGAGGGCCGTAAGCGAGATGGAAAACTTGTCGAGGAGTTGTCGAGCTGCTCGGTTTTTGTGTCAGATAAAAACCACACCAAACCCAGTGTCCCTGTTCATGGAAAAGCAGCGCTTCACAGTGTCTTGACAGCTGAATAGCAGATGCTCGAGTGCACGCAGAAATGAGTGAACAGTTCTTACAAAAAGAAAAAACACTATGTCATTGAAGAGTATTGGAGTATTTTACATTGTTGTGTCAGCTGAAAGCTTATGAGAATGAGGGTACTTTTCTTAGTGGGCAGAGGAAAAAGAAATATCAGAAAGAATAGGACTGGGGGGAATCTCCATAATTTTTTCTGCCTTGTGAAACTGTCTGATTTTATTAATTCGAAAGTTTCTCTTGGCAGACTGTCCTGGGGTCTGTATGTTAGTGTGATCCAAACTTACATTCCCTGTGCTTTGGGTTAAGCCACTGCTTTTATATTACCCGGACTGAGCACAGGTTAAGTCTTGCATTTCAGTGTGTCTTCACAAGGACTTTGATTTGAAGGGTGATGAATTCAAATTAGTAAAGAATAGTAAAGAACTTAAGAAAATGGTGAAACTTATAATTCTTCAATGCAGTTGGACCCAATGATTTTAAAGATCTTTTCCAACATAAGTAATTCTATGATTCTGGAAGAATATGGTCAGTTGTTTTCATTAGGCTTTCTTGTTCAGTTATTAGTATGTTAGAAGTATGCAGCACACTTCTTCCCCTGGCAGTTCATAAATCAAACCGTGTGCTGTGTGCTGTGTGCAGCAGCCCTGTAGCTCCCTCAGCAGTACTGGTGGGAATGTGCTGCCTACCCTTGACTACTGCAGGACATAGCAAGGCAGACATCTGACAGCTTTTGACAAGCTTTGGTCTTCGTCTTGAAGCTGAAGTGGATGGGTAATCTTGTTGTGTTATGCCTGTGGTAAAACCAGGAAGCATTGGGCAGGACTCAGGGGCACAGCTCAGGACTCGATCATCAGGAGAGCTTAAACCAGGGCCTTTGCCACTGCAGCTGGAAATCAGAAGAAGCAGTCATATCACTGTAGGAGATCTGCTGATGAAAAGAGTTGGGCGTTGTGGTGTCACAAGCTCAGAAAACACTGCCCCGGGTCAGTCTGCACATAGCTGACCTTGTACATCCAGAAAGCTTGTTCTTTCTTGATTTGAAATGAAATCTCCTGAGGAGCCCAAGAGAGACACTCTGCCTGTCCGGGAGAGGTGGTAATCATTCCTACTAGGCCTATGAAGACTGCCTGCAGACTTTGCTTTATGTAATTTGGCCTCCTTAAACTAGCTGAAGAAGCACATCCTTAACAACTGGTTTCAGTAGTATACAAGTGAGAAACAGCAACTTTCTTCTGAGGGTATTTGCCAAAGCATTCTCTAAAACCCCTCAAGCACCATATTTCTAACTTTTGGTAGAGAATCTTAAGTGTTGTGAGAATACAAATACAAATTGCTGTCACCTCCACTTTTATAGAGAAAGGGCAGAAGCAAAGGCAGTTGTACTCTAACTTATTCTCTGAAAGAAAAAACACTCAAAATTAGCAGTCATGTTTTGAAAGCTGAAGCTTAAAGCCTTTCATTAATACATGCTTAACAGAAATGCAGATGTAAGTTTTTCTTAGATGGGAAGAAAGAATCCATATCTTCTGGACAGTACTAACTATCTAAGTGTGCAGTCTACTAAAATGATATAATTCTTCTATGCGTGCTGTGAATAGGGAAATTTCCTTTTCTTTCCCTTCCCCTCTTTTCTTTAGAGCTCACAAATACAGAAATGTGGATAACTTAAAAAAACACATTTGTCAGAGTGATGTATTTTTCATTGTCCTAAGGAGAATCAATCAGTGCATTTACATTATTAATTTTGATTCAGGATGCAAGTCACTCTCTTCATTGAAGTGCAATTTACAGTTGTAGAGAGAAACTTAGCTAATATTTAATTAATCAAGTGTTGAGTTACTTTGTACTGTGGATAAGAAATTCAAATTCCTACCATTTCAAGAGGGAAGATAGTAATTACACAAATATGTTGGTTAATTTATTTGTTCTGTATTGACTAGTGAAACAAAATACCAGCTGTAATTATGCAACCTTAATTCCTTTGTATACTGCAGCTACACAAAATATTTGACAAGAGAGGTGTGGCCTGTATCAATACCATAAAGGCACTGCCTAAAGTATTTGGTGTTTATTTGTAAAGCAGCATGTTATTATCAATTTACTGCACAATGTGCTGTTGATTTAACACAAGGATATTTGTTCTTGTTAATCTAATATTGTTTAGCTAGAGATAACAAGGTTATTACTTATCAGCAAAAATAAATTAGTGTTTACAATTCCAGGAAAAAACATCATGCTAAACACTAGCTAAGAATTAGTTGTTTTTAAACTGTTGTTGTAATAACGAAGGAGTAATCTGTAGATAAGACAGATTCTTCTCTATAAGGATGGTGAGAGAAGTACCCCAGAGAAGTTGTGGACTCCCTGTCCCAGGAAGTGTTGAAAGCCAGGATGAATGGAGCTTGGAGCAGCCTTGTGCAGAGGAAGGTTCCCTACCCATGGCAGGGGGCAGAACTGGATGATCTTTTAAAGTCCCTTCCAACTCAAACTCTTTTATGATTCTATGATAAGAGGCTTTTTCCTTATGTCTGCCTTTCATTGTTCCCTTAGTCTCACAATATCCTGGAGGTATGATTGAATAGCATCATGGAGTGATTCTTCCAACCAGCAACGACAATACCCTTTTCCTGACAAAGAGATGTGGCAACTGAGAGGCATTTTAAAAACTTATATTCCATTTACTGTCCAGCAAGGACAGTAATTTGCACTTTGAAGTAATTTTGCAGGAGGTGAGTTAATCTCCAGTTTCACTACCTGCTGTGTGTACTCATCCTGATGTTATTTCTCATTAGTTTTGCTTCCTGTTTTGTGTTCTGTAGTTGTTTTTTTATTGTTTGTTGGTTTTGTATGTATGGTTTTTTGTTTGTTTTTGTTTGGTTTGATTTGTGCTTCTCTGATTTTGTTTATTGAGGGAAGATTGGCTGTTTGTTTTTTCCCCTGAAGGGCGAGTTATTACCGTTTCAAAGCTTGCCTAAGTTTTGGTTTTTGGCTTCATTTAAAAGTTCAAGATTATTTACCAGACTAAAGGGTTTCATAAGTCTGGCTGCAGTATCAGAGTTTCAGTGTGTATTTCATACTGATTAACTGTTGTTTCAGAACACAGATAATAGAAATGTAATTTAAAATCTACTCAAATAGTTCAGGGATTATAATGACGTATGGAGAGAAAATATTTTTCCTGTTAAATCTGATATATTTAGTTTGTAACGCCAACCCTACAGAGAGAGCAGTAGCACAAACTTTACTACACAACAAAATAACAGTATTAAGTGAAACATGCACATATTATTTAATATAGCCTCAAGGCACAAAGAGAACTTTTAATGTATTTCATAAGAACTCTCTGATTGGATCTATTTCTGCTTTGCAGCTACCTACTCTGTGCTGCAAATGAGAAACAGAGATGACCATCTATGTGTCAAACACAGTAAATTATGTGTGAAGATGCTGTTTATTTAGTCTAAGTGCCATTGGTTTGAATATTTTTTTAAATAACTAAGAGGTAGCAAAATACTACTGAAATAGATGAGACATGGTCAAAAAACGAATAAAAGATATGCTACAATCCAGACAGGTCAAACAGAATTGTCTTGTATCTTGTTAGCAATAAGGCTCTTAGAAAGTAAGCTAATTATCATTAGTGTAAACCAGATGAGAGGATTAAGAAATAAAAAATGTGAAAAAAGTAGATGTGATTTCATGGAGCGTCCAGGGAAAATTAAGCCTTACTTAAGACTGGTATCTTGCAAAGTAAACAAAAACTTACTGAAAATTTTAGATACTGTTCCTTTTTTAACTTCTCCCCTCCCCCCCACACCCCCCCACTTCATTTTTTGCTTATATGGAAAAGTGTGTTGTGAGAAGGTTGTAGTTCCCAGCTGCTATTTTCTATATTTTCTATGTTCTTAGAGAGTTGGATGTATACTTAGCAGTAGATTCAGTTCAAATGGGTCTTTTATTTATGACAACATTGATATTTAGCTACAGTTAGGAATTTCCTTCTTGAGGCCAGTGGATGGTATAATATTTTCGCTGGAGGCTAATAGCTTTTGCTAATTATAGCACACACTTGAAACAGATCTCATTTATTTCTTGCTATATAATTAAGGGTAGCATCACTTTAGCATCAGACATATCTCTTGAACCTCTTTGCTAGAGGGATCAATTAGAAACCCAGGCCAGTTCTCATAAAGAGGTGGATTTGATTTTTTCACAAGCTTGCCTGACTGTATCCTAAGGACTACAAATCCATGACCCATGTCCACTCTTCTGCCTTTCAAATTTGGCTAAAATGTGTTGATTCTCTTAATATTGACTGACTGAGATGATGTATGTGCCAAACTCTGATGAAGTAAGCCACAGTTTTCATCTAGTGGGTACTTTCTTAAGAAATTATTTAAATAAGAAAAGGAGTCCAAAGATAAAGTCCCTAATGCTCATGTGAACCCTTAATCAGAAGCTTTAGACATTAGAGCTTTCCAGCTGGCTCTCCTAGGAGGGCCTTTAAAATCCTCTCCAGTGGAAATAATGTGTTTGGTTTGTTAACAATGAAAGCTTCTACTGCAGCTGGTAAAATTCATGCTGGAGCTAGCTGAGGTGGAGGGCCTAGCCCTGAAAGCCTTTTCAGTCTGGAGTTCATGTGGATGCTGGCATGGATCCTGCACTTGGTGCTTTGAGAGATGATCGTTGGCTTACAGCTCAAAAATATGGCCCCTTCTGTGTCTTCAATGTTTAAACAAGAAAGCTGTTTTTCCTTATGTTGTTTGCACCTTAATTTTGTTACTTACTTCAACAAAGATGTCAATCTGCTCCAGATTTTTCTTTCTTAATGGAGCTATTTATTCTTTGCCTATTTTCAATTCCTATTTGCAATATATTTCTAATGCAGTCATGCATTTATGCACAAAGCTAGCAGTTAAAGTGAAGATCCGAATAAAAAGGCAAATATGGATACATGGAATATACTTTAGTTGGAGACAACCATAAATTAACGTATATTAACATATCAGCTAAACCACAAATTCTTTAACTAAAATGTCTGTAAATGTAAAAAAAGTGTTATCTTTCTTTGAATATTGGTGAAATGCCATTCAAATTAATTCAAATTTATGTACTGTTGTTTCATTACATCATCATCTTTCATGTTGTAAGTTAGAATGTGCAATGTCCTTCTGTCTGCGACCTATGATTTCACATGTAAAAGCTAAAGAATACAGTGCACAAAACCAAAATCTGTTAAAAAAGAAGAAGAAAATAATGGCAAAGGAATGAAAATTCCCTCTAAGCTCTATTTCTTCTTTTTTTTTATTTTCCTCATTGTTCCTCAAAAAAATGTTTGCAACAATTTTAACTTTGTTTTCTTCATGCTAATGTTTATGCATCAATCATTTGTTAAATGCTGCTACTGCCATTTCTGCATAGTACATGAGTCACGTTTTTTTTCAAACTGGATTTACTTGTGTTCTCTCCAGAGAATGATCAACAGCCCCTGTTTAAAAATTCTCATTAGGCACTGTAGCATTCGAGCTGTGGCCCCGCCATGGTTTCCAATGTCTTGAAATAAAACCCTAGTGGTTTCAGGATCAGTTTGATCATACAAATATATTAGCTAGGTGTCATAACAATCAATCTGCAAAACATATGTATTTCTGTGGTGCTGCTATCATTAATTCTACAAAGGGAAATCCTTTAAAGAAGTACTAGTTGTTGTGTGAAAATATGAGAAGAGAGAAAATATCTGGCTTACAGTCCAAATGGGATCAACATAACTGTGTCTGGAATTGCTGTACCAGCAGGAATCTCTTCTTGCTAATGTAATTTGTGTGACCCTTTCTGAGTAGTAATTGCTGTGTTGCTTTTCTTAAATGAAAAGCCCATACAACAGAAAAGAATGAATCAGAATTGAAGAATTCTTATTCCTTTCTACTGCATAGTGGACTGCTAATTGCTAAAGCAGGTGAGTCTAGACAGGGGTTGTTTGTATGTATTTATTTAAACAAATTTGTAAAATAAATTTTGATTGGCTTAGTCTATGGAAATATTTATCTTACTCTAAAAATGACTTTAGGTGGTATGATCCACTTGGAAATACACATATAAGTATTCTTTTTCTCCATTATACATTTTTCACGTGTGTGTCTATCTGCTTTGGAATGCTGCTTCTGTGGCCTGTCCTCTGCCTCTGTCTTGTGGCAGTGACTTTTGCATAAAAGCTTTGATAAGGTGCTATTGAAAATCATACTTTTTAGTTATTTTTCCTTGTGTATCTGTGTAGTTGTATTCTAAACAGGTCATTGTAATTCAGCCTCTGCTTCGGAAAATGTAATAAGGAGATTATTCACACTTGAAAGTTAATTCTGACTAAAGTAGATGTAAATTTAATTTCTGTAGCTATTGCTGAGTAAGTCCACTTGTGGTTGTGCTTATTTGAACTGTGTTTATCTGAAATAACTTTCAAATAATGAGACTGAATCAGAATAAGGGATGATTTTCTAGGAAAAGACATGTAAAAACATGAGGCTGTTCAGAATACCTGTAGCTCATACTGTGGACAAGCTTTGAGAAGTCCTCAGTGGGACATGCTGGTAGATTTGTTTGGGAATTTCAGGTGATAAAATGTCTTGAAATATCTTTGTTGTTATCTCTGATGTCACTTAGATAAAAGAATTTTTATCTAATTTGAAATTTACCTAAGAATTCTGCTTTCTTTGAAGGAAACTGATGACAATCTTCTACAGCAAATTATTTACTAGATTCCAGTTCCAGTGAAAAAGAGCATTAAGAGCAGGGAGTCAGCAGCTGGCTTGCTGAATGGTGGATAGACCCGTCTTTACACAAAGAAGATGATACACTAGTCTACAGTTTTCCACACAAATTTAAATTATTTGTGTAATCCAAGAAAGATTTTACGCCTTCCTCAAGTTCTTAGAAAGAGGTGTCACACATAAAGTGAAAGAGCTATCTGCTGTGGCTATGAAAATTCCATTTTCCTGGATGCACTATCTGCTTCTGCACATTTTTGAGACACTTGTGGGGTCAGAACAGTGGTTTGCTTTTAAGCACAGTATGCCACAGTACTTGTACTGGAAAGCTTGTAGAAGATGGAGAGGGTGGGAAAATAGTGTGTCATGAGTGCAGAAATCTCTGTTACTAGTTCTCTTGGCTACTTTAGCAACATGCCAACCTTGAATCACAAGCTTTCCCTAGAAAGTTGCTGGTTCTGCTTCTGCAACAAACAGAATCTTGAAAATAATGACCATGAATGTAAAAATCCAAATTCTACTTGGAAAAAATCACCAGTGTGACCTTTGCAGAATCACCTTTGAAAAAATTCTGCATCAAAAGCAGCCTTTACTTAAAACTGGCAATACTGAAGTTACCACTGGCTACAGCTTCTTAATGCTTTCTGTAAATGCTTCAATGTCTAGCCTGTCCCACTTCACATTAACAGTGCATGACTTATACTTCTAGGGGGAAATGTAGTTGTACCACTCTTCTCAATTCTGAGTGAAATAAAAGCTCTTTTCTCATTGAAACCATGGCATGACCTTGTCAAGCACTTCTTGATGTGTGGGGTTCTAAAACTCTGCACAACTACATCACAGCAGTTGAAGACAAGAGGCAAAGGAGTGTAGAGTATTTAAACAAAAATGCAGTGGAAAATTTGGTTTGACAGAATGCAATTGCAGAAATGTGATTTAGTCAGAACTCCAGGGAAAACCTTGTTCACAGTGCAGAGGAGTTCTCTGAGGACGATAAATACTTCAGATATAGGTTTAATACTGCTTCTAAAGGACAGTGAAGCCAGTAATTCAGCCTGACACCATGCTGGCATATTATTTAATACTACATCATAGAGGTAAGGATACTACCTATGAAGTCATTAGTGTTAATGGCTGTTATCTGACTTAGTAACAGGTACTATTTGACACTTACTTGTTACCTTAAAAAGAGGAAATCATGCAACATACGTTTCGTGTGATTTACACATAATATTTTTTCAGATTTAATAGTCTTTCAGAAGATTGGGGTATATAGTAGCACTTGGAGGAAACGCTTAATTCTAGGCCTGGAACAAACCCATTATCTCTCAGCAGAAAGAGCCAGTGGGGGATCTGCCTTTCATGTACCTCTGACATGATCTTTTCTAAGATTATCTTGAGCTGGTGGGATTCATAAGCAAAACAGTCACAGTCTGGCGAGCTGGAGTTGGGGCTTTACACCTAGTGTTTTATTTCTGCCAATATTTTCTTCTTGTTTTTGTCTGTCCCAGTGTGGTTTATGCATGGGTAGCCGTCTCTTTGGGAAGTTGCTGCCCTGGCATATGTTCTCTGTGAGTCATAATCCCTTTGGAAATGTCTCGCTGCTGGTAGTGACCATCTATGGCCTGTAGCTCTTCAGGAGTGTCCCTATTCTAGTGTGTGTCACTAGTGGACTGTCCCTACTCTTGTGTGTGTCACTAGTGGACTGTCCCTACTCTAGTGTGTGTCACTAGTGGACTGTCTCTACTCTAGTGTGTGTCACTAGTGGACTGTCCCTACTGTAGTGTGTGTCACTAGTGGACTGTCCCTACTCTAGTGTGTGTCACTAGTGGATGGCAGTCTCTTCAGGGCATCCATACTGTGGGCTGCAGTCCCTTCAGAGCAGCTCCTCTGCATATGGAGAACCTCTAAAGAGCACATCTCCATCCGTGTCATCAAGAACATCCCCATCATGTCTTCTCCGTTCATGCTTTACTGGCAGCTGTCACATTTTATAAACATGTCTGAACAGAGGCACCGTGTGGTTGGTTGAAATTTTGGTGTGGGACGTGGGGTGCGCAGTGGTTGCAGAGCCTGCTGGAAACAGCTTTAACTACACAGCATAGATGTTGAGTTCCTCCCTGCAGGGTAGCCTTGCAGCCCCTGGGTACAGAAACCACATTTAAGCCCAAAATCAGCTGGGTACACTCTCTCAGCATAGCATGGCAAGACAAACTTTTACTGAGGGGGTTACAAAGACATGCCATGGTGGTTCACGTTCTACCTAATCAGTAAATTGCATTTGTTTTATTTATTCTGTAGTTGCATCTTGCTACTTGATATCAATGAAATACTTAATACTGTAATAGAAATCAGTTTAATTTCTTGTTTGTTTGTTTGGAGAAATGTCTTATTGAGAATGGCTCCCCCTTGAGGATGTTAAGAGTGTCCACTGGACATAAGGGTTGAAAACAGAGGACAAAAATTAAATGGAATTGGAAGCGAGTCTATTCAGAAATTATATATGGTAATGATATGTTCACGACCTTGACTTTCTTTGAAGAAAGAAAGTGCCTTCAATTACCAAAGATGAGTCTTGCAAAGCAGTGGGTTAATATGAAGACAGAGGAAATGCTGATCATCACTGGAGTAAAGCTGCTGTAATGATTTATATCTGAAACTGGTGATAGGTGCCATCTTTATCTGGTGTAAATGCTGCAGTTAATTCCCTTTTCATAAAAAAATACACTACCAGAAGTTGCTATCTTTTCCATGATTCTACATAGTCTTATTTGATTTCTAGTATCCGTTCAAGAGACTTCATTTTTTTTTTACATTTACATCTTGATGCAGAAAATCAAGATGTGAATGCTGTGGTTAAAAAGGTCTGGGCAGATGAGAAAGGTTCTTCAATGAAGTCACCTGACTGTGAGGTAAGCTAATGAAAGAAATAAAAATGAATTTAAGCTGCAATTTGCAATTCTTACCTGTTAGGAAAATCTTCTTTGTGTGTATGTTACTGCTGACAGAATTGTATTAATTGAAAGGTTAAAAATCAAAGAAATCAGCCAGAAAATGAGAATTTGAGGATGTTTGGTTTAAATGTCCACTGGAGATGCAAGGAGTTCAGGGTCCATGGTGAAGCATTCATCGAATGACCTAAAGATTTGAAGGTGCATAGGAGCTATGGTGATGGCTGCTTTACATGAAACAGAAATAAACATAATTGTACTAATTTTAATTGTTAAGGAGACATAAACATTTTAAAGGAAAGTGGATTTTTTTTTTCCTGAATGCTGATCGCAGTTAATAAGAGCAGAATTTTTTTACAGCTGAGAGAGTCTAAAGACATCTGGGTCTCTCTCAGTAATCATTAAATTTGGGGCACAAATTGTCTCAAAATGACAATCATGCTGGCAATTTGTTTTGCAGTTCTTCTTGGCTGATATGTTTTGTTTCTGGTGTGCTTCTCTAATAGAATTGGGGGAAGGGTCAAGTCTGTTACATGTCAGTCTTGGGTTTAACTTGTGTTAGGGCTCTTTTTGCTGCTGTGAATTAGTTTTTAAATGGTAGGTGTTTTATTTCACAGAATGTGCATATGGTTCCTCTTAGGATCTTTTAAAATGCTTAATCTGACTTCTAAATTGAAGAATATATACTTCAAGTATATATACTCTGAATTTTGAGTATAAATGAAAGGAAATTAATTTGAAATATAAAGGGCTGGAGTGAAATGAAAATAAATTTTAGGTGGTATAATGTGGCTCTCTTATGAAGGACCATCCTAGGATGGTAATACAGCTGAGAGTGGGCTGAGGACCATTGGGTTTAAAACCATAAAATTTTCCTATTTTCATTGGGCCCATCCTGCTTGGTTGTAACAATTATTTTAAAGAAGGTATATAAGGAAAAAGCCCCCTTTGAGGGTTGTTCAGGTGTCCAACAGAATGCACCTCTACAGATGAACCACATGGTGTCAGGAAAGCACAGCCCAGCACTGCTCAGGTGTTGAAATTTCAGTCAGACTGGAGGTGGCTAACGTTGTGTAATCTTATTTTTGTTATGTGGCTTCAGTAAAAGGCTGGCCCTTCTGCTTCTTTATTTTTACTTGTCTTTCTTTCTTGTTTTTCAAAATTTAGATTTTCTTGACCCCTCCCCCCATGCTCCTGCAGTCTTTATCTTGCCCTTTAGTTGCATAATTTTTTTGCTAAAATGCTTGTATAATGAAGTCCTGATGGTAAAATAAAATCCTGCTGGAATACATTTGGCAGGAGCTGTGTGCAGGCAACACAAGCCTTTCCTGTTTTTTTTCTGTGCTCAGAATTTTTTACCAGAATTGCAGCTTGAAAGAAGAATGAGTCTTTAAAATAAGCTGTCTGGCTTTAAAATTACTTGTACAGAGTAGTAAAAAAGTAGGTTATGCATCTGCTCAAATATTAAGAGAAATCCCCATTATTGGAATTAGGGAAGAAGAAGCTATAAATTGAGTAAACATCAAGGAGAGCTAGGTAACAACCTGATTTTTTAAAAGGATTTAGATTAGTTGTCTCTCCCTTCCCTCCCTTCCCCAATACTTTGTTTCTAACCTTTGCATATGCATTCAGCAAGGTACTGATCACTCCTTTCCATCCCTCCCACTTCATGAACATTTTGAAAAGCCAAAGCAACAATGGTATTAGAATCTCTGTGCTGGAAAAAGCACAGTTCTTGTTGCAGCCAGTTTGCCTGCCACTGTGCTGCTTTGAGCATGTAAAGATGAAAATGAAAGTAATGAATGGGTCTGATAAGTTAAGATAAGAATGTAATAGAGAAATGTGGACATATTTCTAGTCAAGATCTTCCTCTCTAGAAATATAGTGTGCTGTATATAATGTATCTCAAATTAAAACATAGAGCCATATCTAGTACCAGGGTGTGAAAGTTGTTTTAGAGTATCTAAAATCTAGCTTTGTCCCTAGGTTTAACATCTTGTGTTCGTGTTTGAGTTGAAAAAGTACATCTTCTTAGAAGCCCTTGCTTCTCCTTCAGACAGAGCAGAACTTTCTCTGACACCAAGTAGGGTCTTCTGGATACTCTGTAGTTGCCAGGTGCACACGTTTTTTTGCCAATATGCTTGGTCAAGAATTCACAATTCAGTTTTGTGCAAGTACCTGCTGTGACAAAAAAAAGAAATTTAGGTCGTGACTACCTTTTCAAGGCAGCATTTATCAAATGATATATTTGTCCAATTATGAGTTAATTTTAGGCTGGGGTTTACTGGAGTGGTGATTTGGGGAAGGCACCCACTGAGAGAATAGAGGCACAAAGCCAGGATGGGGTAGATCCTATTAACTCTAGTTTGCTACAGCCTAAAATGAAGACTGTCTGAATGCTGGTTCTTTCAAGCCGCAAGAAAACCTGTAAGAAAAAAACCCCTCCAACAACTAAAAAGGACAATAATGCACTTTTGAGTTAATAAATGGAAGCTGTATTGAACTCCAGAAAATGAAGTCCTCAGACTCTACTTCTGATTGATGTATTGGCTGGAATATGTTTCAGAATATGGAAGGAAAAAGTGATATATGCTAATGCAGATTGTGCATAATGAATGTGCTCTTTTTAGTTATATAAGCAATTGGATATTTACATCACTTTGCTTCCTATTTCCAAGCTAAAGCTTCCTGATATTTTGGTGCTCTAATTCTTTGAATTCTGATGCAAATATGTTTAGAACACAAATATGAGGTTACAAAACATTGAGGCTTACATGGAATTTCCATATACTGCACTTTTAATGAAGCTTCCTATCCCTTCCCTTTATGATTCAGTTGATCTCCCCAGCTTTTGACATGGTATTCTAGTACATGGCAGATTTTCCTTTTTCCTAAATCAAAATTGGCCTATGGGTATATCTTAACCATTTTGATGTGGAAACCTCATTTTCTGTCCCCCAAGGCAATAAAAAATGGCCTTTCTTTCAAATTTGGAAAGAAAAAGTCCTCATGAAATAAAGAAGAAGGGAAATGAATATGTAATGCTACAGTACAATTTGCACTTATAATACGCTGTATCCCTGTCACTGCCCTGATTCTTTACACATCCACTATGAATTAGTTTAAATAGTCATTAACATTACACATTAAAGTGCAGTGTATAGTAGGGATTGTGCTGGTGATTCGGGGGAGTGGCAGTGTGAACTTCAGGGGTTTGTTTAATATTCATTGTACACACTTTGTAAAAAGTCAGAACACGTTTTTCAACTTCACTGCACATCTGTGCATTGTTGTATGTGTACTGCAAGCCCTAGTGGCCACTGAACAAGCTGGGCCAAATCTGCCTTGCTAATAATGTTAAAAATCTGGATAAATTATAATCTTTTAAAAACAGAGATAATCTCCTTACACACTGTTGTGGCAGGCAGATCAGAGGTCCACTGCTTGATTTTGGCTGCTGTGATCGGTTGATGGACTGTGTTTAATGATATTACTGGCCTACAGTCTCAATTAAATTTGCTGTTTTTAAAGCAAAAAAATCTGATATTTTCCTTAGGAAGAAATTTAAAAAAATAAAAACAAAACAAAACAAAAGAATGCCAGCCTCTTCTGCTTTCAAAAAGAATCTTTGGCAGAGCCTTCTGGTCTCTATATTCTACAAGCACCTACTCCCTCCAGGAGCTTTTCTTGTCCTCCAGGTCAAAGCCTTAGATACTCTCAGATTTTCTTGGCTGTAATGTTGGGTTATAGGTAGAGGTTTTGTATGGTTGTGTATCAATGTACACAAGATGCCCTCTTTCTGCATATGTTCTGCTGTGTATCATTGCAGAGTGCTAGGAATCAAACCTTGTTCTCAGGTAACAGGTCATACCACCTCATGCAGATGTGTGACAGGTAGTCTGATACACTGATTTTGGTTTTTATTTACCCTGAGTTATGTACTTCTGCTTGTTTTTTTCTAATTTGCTTAGTCTATGTTGCGCAGCAACAATATGATTGTTGTTGTAGCTATGGAAGTTTCAGGGTTAACTTTATACTGAGCTATATTCAAAGGAAACTGAGATACACAAGAATGTTAGTAGGATAATTTTTGTTTGTTTGTTCCTGTATGTCTACTGTCAGCAGAAATCATGCTAATAAAGCATTTATGAGGTAAGATTCTCTACTTCATGTTCCATAGAATTTGGAATCAGAGCATTTCTGAACTAGCCGTAATTAGGGAGAAAACTTTACTGCCAGCTGTCATTGTTAACTAGTTCACTGTATGAGTATAATGTATGGTGGTTGCAAGAGGTGCATTGTGAATGTGCCAAAGATGTATTCTTTATAGTTACAACTTTTGGAATTAGGGGAATATAATGAATCACCTTTATACAGTGACTAGGAAAATAACCTAAGATATTTTTTTAACATTTGCCACCATAGTTTGTAAAAATTGACATTTATAACTCTTCATTCTGAATCACTGACATTATGTGACAGTATATTTATTCTTTTGATGATGCTGGTAACAAAATTGCTCAGTTCATAATGTATGTTGTTGATTGACCCTATTTGCCAACCCCGTCTGTAAATGGAATTCTGAACATTTTTTCCTAATTTCATTGAACCCATCCTGCTTGGTAGTAACAATTATTTTAAAGAAGGTATATAAGGAAAAAAAATTATATTATTTCCTCCTTTGGGCAAAAATTGAAAAAAACCACTACAATAAAAATTGGAGTGTAAAACACTAAATTCATAGAAGTATATAATGCAAGATGCAGTTGATCTACACAGAACTGCAAACTCAGTGGGTGTAGTTTTGCCTAGACGTTTGCTGAAATTTAAATATGCTTGATATATCAAGTACATGTAACTACTAACATGGTCTTCTGGCATCTCTATTTATGCTTCCTCTCCTTTTTACTTATATGAAAGCAACTGAGTAAACGCTCAGTAAGAACTTATTTATTGTAGGTGGTATTAAATGTAGCCTGCAAACTCTTCTTCACAGCCATACTCAATTACAACTTCCTGTCAGTCCAAATCTGTTTTCCTTCTACTTAGTGAACAGTGATACTGTTGTTGTTTTTACCAGTATATGCTGTACACACCTGTAACATCCCTTCTTGATAACATCACCTCTGATGATATCACCTTGCGGCAAAGAAGGACTGTTTTTATCCTTTTCACTGGTGGTAGTCTACAAAAAAGACCACAGCTGCCAATTAATCTGTTTAATCTCTAGGCTGAACAGTGCGTACTCTGTGTTGCACTGATTAAAAGTGGGTGACTTCATCTTTGCCTATCTTGAAGGTATCACTGACTCAGTCCAAAGATATCTTTTGAGGTGTGGTGGATTTATCTTTGCTCTTTTCTCTTCACACTGCAGCCACATCTTCTTGCTCAGCCAAACCATGTTGTCTGCCTAGAAATCCATTTGTCTCATTTCCATGTGGGGATGATTTTCATCCTACCACACATCTCAGTCAGGTTGACCACAGAGTGGATGTCTATTATTGTCATTGTTTTTGGGTTCAGCTTTCATCAGCTTTTCAGCAAATTGTTGATTTAAGTATTATGAAACCTCTGTGAGGATAGCCTTTGTCAAAAACAAAGTGCAGAAGAACACACCAGCTCTCACACTGTTCCTGTCTCTCACACTGTTCCTGTCTTTGGCACAGCTGTAGTCTACCAGCAGTCCCAATTTATACATTTAATAGTAATATTGCTAGAGGGTGTACTGGGCTTTGTTACTTCACAGTTAAAAGGCTTTAGAGCTAACACTAGTTGACTCAGGAGAGAAGAAATTGGGAGTTTGCAGTTTGGAGATTGTTTAATATTGTATCAGGAGGACAAAAACATTTCTTCATCCCTGGGTTGACTGTATAGGAAAAAACCCAAAGAAACTAAAATTGAAGTGCAATAGCTGGAAATTACTCTTAATAACAAGAATAAACAGAGACAAAGGAAATAAAAGACAATCAAAGGAGTAAGAGCCAGAAGGGCTAGATTTTTTATTTCCTCTGTATTATGGTGATATGACTCATATTTCTGTGGATTGCTTTATTTGATATTGATTGATCACTCCACAAAGAACTCTCTGACTCATCCGAGCTTGTTGTTAAATATCTCATTTTTTGAAAGAAATGTCATGTTTGGAAACTCATCAAGCTGACAAAATTGCATGTCTGTGTCTACAAATTGCTAGTTCTTAAGTAGGAGGGCTTTAGATATTTTCCTATTGTCCCACTGTTCTTCAAACCTACCCTAAAGGATATACTTCTCTGAGCACAATAAATGTTCAGTCCCCATTCTTGTTGTGTGTGGTCTTAAATGTGAAACAGAGCACTTTAGCAGTAAAATACTTCTTGTAAAATGGAAGAGACAAGTGTATTTATTTGCTTTACTTCTGATTTGAAGCAGTGCTTTAAGAATGAAAGGTTTTTTGTCTTACTTCCCAAAAGAGATTCAGCAGGCCTGAACTGCAACATTCTATCTGGCAACACACTCTGCGTATAAGACTATCTGTTGCTTATGCACCTTAGAAAACGCTTTTATGTTAAACATCTCTACCAACTCCAAACGGAGTGGTTCTTGAGTAAAGCAAACCTTCAGCTTGCTGCAGCATGCTCTGTCAGGGAGGGCTCCACAAGATGGCAATGTGTATCCAGAATCTGTTTCCATCTCCTTTAGATACAGAGATCTTCCAATCTATCAGCAGATTTTGCTCGTGGAATAAAATATTTAAGAGTTCCATATGACAAAACCTTGATTTAATTAAATAGTTTTGATTATTTTACTTAAATTAAAATCATTGTGCATTGTTTTAATGTTGCTGGATTAATGTGCAAAAATAGAATTGCTTTGTAAAATATATGTTTTCTTTCCCTGAGACATTCCATATCATAGAATTTGTCTTTGATCAGACAGTATTATTTTTTTGAGATGGATGACTCTATATATAAAATACAAGTAATTATGTCCATCCATAATTCAAATAATACCCTTTTTTAGAGATGAAATCATTGCAAGTTAATTGTTCCTGTCTTCATATCACTTTCTCCGCTCAACTTAGTTCAAGATTGCTTTTAGGAGCATCCTGACTCATATGCAAAAATTGTATATGACCAGTCAGTCCCTTACAGATTAGGAATGTCTGTGTGGGGCAAACAAGTAAGGAGGGAGGAAGTTCTGTCGTCAAAGAGAATACTTTCCTAGTGATGAAAGACAGGGTAAACTCCTTCAGCCAGTACAGAAGGTAAGCCTTGCCCCTTTATTACTGCTGGGCTCTAGTGCCTTGCCTCTTTGCATGAAGTAATGGATAAGCAGAGGCTGTTGGCCCCAGGGGCTGGGTGCAGTAATGCATGGGGAACAGAAGGGCTCAGAGGCTGCATTTCACCAAAGAAGCAAAATGGAATCAGGGTGACAGCCTCCATGGAGGCTGTTTTAGCACACTTTTAACAGTTCATCACAGATGCACAAAAAATGAAGCTCATTTTTGCGACAGTGAAAAAGGAGGGAGCATGACTGTGAGAGAGAGGTGGAGAGAAAAACAGCTCCTCCAGAAACTACAATGCTATTAAGATCTGGTTCCCAGTGGATGACTGTGCCTTATGGGGTCTAATAGGTATGAGCTGCAATCTAATCTTGGCTGGCAGTTGGAATATTCAGAGACTGCTGGGGAACACCAAGTTTCTCTTTCTGGGGGTATCTCAGGTGATTAATAATGTCAGAATACATGCCTTAGCCTCTCCATCTTTGGGTCACTAATGCAGCCTCTCTCTTTTCCTTGCCTGCCTATTTCCAAGAAACTTCCTTTGAGACTCCTTTGTCTTTTTTGGCTGAAATTGAACATAAAGTTCAAATATTGCTAAAGGGAAAGAGACTGGCAGAAACAGACAGAGATATGGGCACATAGCAAAAGTATGTAAAAGCAAGTTTTTGTCCTTCATAGTCGTGGTGATAAAAACAGAATGAAAAAGCTAAATTTTTTTTCCTCAATTTTAACTTTTGAGGGAGACACAAGGTCAGTACTGAGGAAATGAAGCCACACATGAAATGATGTGATTTTAGCAATGATGCAACTGTTTTGGGAGATGCGTGTTTACCCATATTGGGTTCCTCAGGACATATGGAAATGCACTTTCAACGCTGGTGGGCTGCTTGTCTCTTCTTTTATCCTCCTAGTCTCCTAAATTGACAAAAGTCTACTCATTTTCTCCACTAGAGTATCTGAACAGTTCTTACTGTTCTTACTTTAGTCAAGTAAGAAACTCTTCACACAACTTGGCTGGCCTGCCTCATTATAGTCTGTCTTTCGAAAATACCTAGGAATTTTTTAGTGTATTGAAACACATTAATTTTCAATTTGCTGAAAATAACACTTTCTCAAAAACACTTCAAAAATGCATCTTTTGTTACCATAAATGTGTGAGATAACACATGGTCTTGTTCAGTTATCTGACCCACCAAGGTGAAATGCCTATTTATCCATGCTTCTATCTGATTGATAGCACAAGTGATTTGCATATTGCTATGAGACTGGCAATATGATTCTCATTTCCTGACATTCTTTGGGTCGTGCAAACCTAAAGTGACACTTCTTGATTCTTGCTGTATAAACAGAAGTTGAAATTTTGACTTCATTGAAGTTAAAACAATATTCTTACATACCTCAATAGAAACCCAGTAGTGTTTCAGCCCTACTGTCTGAGAAACTTGCTCTGAAGGACTTAAACCTAGCTAGGCAAAATTGGGTTGATTTTTTTTTTTGTTCATTTCTTTGTGTTTTTTGTAGTATTTTGTTTGGTTTTTTTTTTCAGTCTGAGGGTGGGTAACGGAAATACAAGGCATCTAAGTGGGGTTTTTTAAAAAGTGCACAGCTGACAAGCAGTAGAATGTGGGAACTGTAAGAGATGTTTGTGTGTAACACCTGTTTACCATCTCTGTCAGTATGTGGGCAGTGGGATGGAGTGCAGCTCCAGCAATTTTGCTGAAGACACCAAGCTGTGCAATGCAGTCTCCTGATACTGGAGAGAAGGGATGCCATCCTGAGGGATCTTCACAGTCTTGAAAGGTGGGTCTGTGCAAATCTCATGAAGTTGAACAAGGACAAGTGTTGGGAGAGCCCTGGGAGAAGGAGCTGGGGGTGTTGGTCGTTGAGAAACTCTGCACAAACCACCACTGTGAGCCTGCAGCCCAGAGAGCCAAACGTGTCCTGGGCTGCATCCAAAGCAGCGTGGGCAGCAGGGGAGGGAGGGGATTCTGCCCCTCTGCTCTGCTCTGGGGAGAGCCCACCTGGAACCCTGCATCCAGCTCTGGGGTCCCAGCACAGGGAGGACATGGAACTGTTGGAGTGGGTCCAGAGGGCCATGAAAATCATCCAAGGACTGATCACCTCTCCTTTGCATAAATATCCACCCCAAACTGAAAGGCTGATTTAAAATTGGAGATGTGGTAGATGACTGCATCAGCAACATATGTTGCACAGCATATGAATAAATCAAGTTCCATCGATGGCTAATGAAAGGCTTTTCAATACACTTAGCACTAAATTACTTTTGATTAAAAGGCTTACTGGAGACACAAATGTAAACTATAGCTAGGTGCGCTCATGTTAGACAGTTATGTGCTGAATCTAATTTGAAATGGCTAAGTCCTAACACATTTAATTTCCTGCATACTCAGTGAGACAATGTTCACTTTTTTTTGAACAGTAATTTCGAGTGTGCCTTTCAAAGTGCTTGAGTCAGCACCACAGCAAGAGCGTTTGGAAAGATGATCATGCAAATGGAACTTCAAGTGATTTAATATACTCACCATCACAGGTAGATAGCTTGATCTATGGCGTACTTAGAATGATGGAACAAGCAGTATACATCAGTGGTGTATTTCAAACTGTTAGCATTCACAGCAAATAATGTTTAATACGGGTTTATCTTTAGTCTGGAAAACTTACCAGAAAGTGTGATGAATAACAAAATTATGGAAGCAACAAAATAAATGAGAGCGGATATCTGGATGTAATAGCAGAGAGGAGAGAGAAAATAAACTGTCTGGGTTGCACTGTAGCTAGTTTTGAGCTCTTTATGCTAAATCACGTCAGAACTGTGACTTCTTTTGATTATTCCTCAGACTGGAAACTTGAAATCTAAAAGAAATAGCATATGTGGTTCTCGTACTCACAGGAGAAAAATCATATTGCTATGTGGAAAAGGATGCAACACTGAGTTCAGGGCCAGAAGCAAGTACCACACTAATAGGTGAGGTAATGGAAGTACTGGAAATAGGTAACTTTATACTAGAAAAGGGTGTTTCTTAATGGCAACAGCCTTGAGGTGGAGGCAAGAAATGCTGTTCACTGGTTAAAGCTTTTTGAAAAGGTAGTCTGTAATAATTTTCAAAAATGTAGCAAATTCTCTTTGTGATTGTTTTTGCTCAAGGGTTGCAATCTAAACAGATATTCTAAACAAATTAATAGGCATGTATCCTCTTCTCGCATCCTTTTCAAACTCCCAGAAAGCAATGAGTATGCTCACTCTTTACTCATTGGCACTCCCATAATAGATTTTGCCCTTTCTAGCAATCCGTATAAAAAGTTCATTTCAAAAATAAAATGGATGCCTATTTAAAAAGGGATGTAGTTCTTAGAGCTCTGAAAGCCTAAAGAGGTAGATAATTTTTTTTTTACTTTTGGAGACGCTTAAAGTTATTTTGAAATATATTTTTATATATATATATATAAATATCAGTATATATATCAATATACTGATATTGCTAAATTATGCAATGCAAATTTATAGTTTGAACATAACTGATTTTCTTATTTCTGTTCTGACCAGACTTCAGCCACAGTCTCTGTGATGGCAGCAATCTGCTGTGTGGTTTGGTGTCTGGCCCATAGCAGGAAAAGAAGCCTCTGGACTATTGTGAGGCAGGGTAGCAGCTGCACAGACACAGGTCTATGCTGAACTAAGTAATAGATCTGAAGAGTTCCAAACCCACAGCTTTATTATGCTTTTTGCCCCTGAAATTTTTGCTTCGGATAACCATTTTTTTGATAATAGTTTTTCTTTTGTTCTAATCTGGTTGTAAGGAAATTAAAAATATAAGTAAATAGATACGTTGTATTCCATTTTACGGAAATTACATAAAAGTTTACATTGAAAGGAATCCTTGGAAATCACCTTGTACAATTTTCTATTGAAAAGGAGACTCTGGATTAGATTATGTAGGATGGCGTCAAGATGAGTTTTCAGTGTCTCCAGCAAGGAAGATTCCACCACTACCATGATTTAGTGAATCAAAGAATGGTTGGGGCAAGATGGGACTTCTGGTGGTCATCTGGCCTAGCTCCCTTGCTCAAACAGGTTGCTCAGGACTGTGTCCTCATATGAAGTATTGGTTTTGCTATATCCAGATGGAATTTCTCCTGAAGCAACTTGAGTATCTTGGGTCTTCTGGCACCTGTGCATTCCTGTGCAGAGAGTAATTTCATCTTCTCTGCACCTGCCTGATAGCTACTGGAATAAAGTCTCTGCTCAGCTCTCCCTCTTCTAGTCTGAGGATATAAAAAATTCAGCATTTTTTTGTGTATCATATTAATCAGTCCTCTAATCAACTTGGTGTATCTTTGTTGGGCTCTCCCCAGTTCTTTAGTGCTCTTCTTGAGCTGAAAAATGGGATGAAGTATTCCAGTTGTGGTTTAACAAACACCAAGAGAAAGAATGGCAGCCCTCAATCTGCTGATTTACCTCTGGCTTACACAGTCTAGGACTGTCCTGGCCAGTCTAGGGCTGTCCTGGCCTCGTTACTGTCAGGGCACTCTGCTCACTCGAGCTTGCTGTCCCACAGGGACCTTCCTAGCAAGGTATTAAGTGTCCTCAGCCAAGCAGTTAGGTATCTCATCACGCTCATCCATCTGTCTGATCTTTACCCAGGGTATCTTCCCAGGTTCTCTTCCACCACTCTTTACTGCCTGTGTGTGGGTCTCATGTGAGAAAGATTTAAAATGTGAGTTAAATTGTAGGATTTTTCTTGTCCAAGGGAAATAAAAAAACAGTGCTCCTGCTAAAGGTTCAGGAAAAGGGACAGGTATGTTATGTCATGATATAGTAAGACTCCTGTCAGAGAAAAGATACCTCAAGCACCACTTGTGCTTGAGCAGGACCATTAATGAGGGCTCAACCTGAATACTTAACCATCCCATTTTTGAGGAAGGGATGACATCCTATTCTTTTTCAGTTCTGTGAATTATTTAATTTAAGATAGATATGTGCATTTTATCTACCATTTACCTAACTGCTGAGATTTTTTTTTAATTTTAAAGTATGAAAGAAGAAAGAGTCAAATACAAAAGAGATACAACAGAAGGTACAAACCAACTCTCCAACACAAGTGTCGGCCCCGATGTTGATTATATTTTACTTCATGTAGCTGAAAAATCCCAGTGCTTCATGCCAAAATTGATCATATCACACATCTTCTGTTTCTGATGCTCATAGAGGCTCTTTAGCCTACTGAGACAAATGTCTGTTTTTCATGTTTCATCACTATTATTGTACCTGTGGAAAAATGTGTACTCTTATTGTGCTCAACCCAACTTAGTGTTAAAAGGTATTGTTTTGCTTAAATTCCATATTGTGGGATAATACAAAATGGACATAGTGTTATTAATCTTCTTTTAGTAAGTCTTAGATTAATCCATGCACATATGCCTTAAACTGCCCTTTACATTTTCAGTAACTAAGAGAAGAACACCTTGTTATCAGGATAATGCAAATAAAAGTGGAAAAAACTATAGTTCATACTCCATTTGCAAAAACCTTTAAAAATCTGAACTCCATATTTAATGGAAATACAAGACAAAAGTTAATATTTGAAAAGGAAAAGGTAAATGTAATACATATTACATGAACATACTATAGTTGTATAAGTAATCTGAAATCAAATACTTTGGAAGAAACTAGAATTTGTATCAACAGCTGGTGATTATCAGATCAACCTCTATTCTGTAGCTGGATATGAATTCTTAGATAGCTGGATAGTACTTGACATAATAGGTGCCTTTTCTGAAATAATAATATAATTTGCAAAAGCAAAAAAAAAAAAATTGTAAATGGTGTATGCGGCATTCTGTCTGTTTATTTAACAAAGCTGCAATGGTAAAAAACATCAACAGTCTGGTACCAGAAAAAAGAAAAAAAGTTCATGTAAATAGGTATACATGAGCTGTTATATCGATGAACTAAGTATTTGTTAACACTAGTACTTTCATGTAAACTCATTTGTTACCTGGCAATACATGGAATAGAATCTGATCATAAGTAATCACAATCTGATCAGATCTGTTCTTAAAATCACCTCCCAGTTTCTGTTTTATTTGTAAACACCTACAGCCCCCTTTGTGATACAGATCCCACAGAGTGCATAAAGAGCTGCATTATCAATTGATTTGCCTGGCTTAATTTCCCAGCTGTACATCAGTGTCATGCTATGCATTAAAATGTCTGCCTTCATAGATTTTCCGGTAGGAACTAAAACCAAAATTATAGTTTTGGAAGCCTAACTGAGAACTGGTAATATGGATGTACAATATTTTCAGTACTGCAAAGAGAAAACATACATTTCGTATTGATAAAAATCCCTTCTGTTGAAAATTATGAATGTGCTCCCTGGTAATATTTTCTGAGGAGGCTTAAACTTTCTGTTTCTCAGTCCCTCAGTATTCTCTACTGCAATGCATATGTTTACATTATTATTTAATTATTTTATAGTATTGGATGCACTTAGTATTGGATGCATTTCAAAGAAAGCTGTTTGTTACCATATGGTATTTTTCCTCATTAAAATGATTTAATTTCATAAAATTATTCCATGTTTGAACCGCTCATCATCATGACATTGTTTAATTCTGCATTCTCCTTTTCAAAAGCTTTCTCATGGATGTGAATCCTGACTTAGGACATCAATGTGTGGAACATTAATGCAGGTGTTAAAAGCTGAGCTACCTCATGGGTTAAATCTGGATGGAGGAAGATCTTGGAGCGGGTGTTACAACACTAACTCAGAGGAGCTGGAGATGGCTGGCTGAGGAAAGGTCCTTCTCCAAGGCAGTGCCCTGCATGTCTGCTCTCAATTTCCTGGCTTGGGAGGCTGGTTTCTGCCGAGTGAATGCTCATGTACCTACAATGCTCATTTAATCTTTGGCTGACTTGCTGACAGCACTGATAGAAGGGCAAGTTTGAGCCATCTGCAGTGGTCACGTTCTGGTGGAGAACTTTGCTGTAGGGTCTGATCTGAGATGGCCAACTCATTTCACACAGATTACCCAACAGCCTCCAGACAGAGCAGTGCTGGTTGTTACGGACCTGGGCTGGATTCAAGCTGGCAGTTAAAGCATGAAGGGCTCCATATGCCAGCGTGTCCCCTGAGCCATCAGGTGACATATGGTTTCATTCTCAGAAAAATGATGCTAAGCTGATCTGAAATTATGTATGCAAAGGTTAAAGGCGTCTTTTGCCGTATCTCATGGGAGCTTTTTACAGATATTTATATCGCAAGGGAGAGATCCATTGTGTGAAAATTATAAATCCCATCATTCATTTAGTATGCCTATTCAGGTTAAAATGAATGAGCATTGGTATCCTCAAACAAGCGAAGAAGACTTTAGGCCTTACAGTAGGCTTTTTTTAGCTTAAATTTTTTTTGTGTGTTTTTTTTTTTGGTGTGTGGTTGTGTCTGTTGTTTGTTTTTTGTGGTTTGAGGCTCTTTTGTTTTTTGTTTTTTTTTTTTTTTGTTGTTTGGTTTTGGGTTTTTTGTGGCTGGTGAGAGTAAAGATGTTTGCTTTTTTTATTTTTTTTTCATTCAGCTATGTAAATTGCTTATGAGAAATATGTCTATTAATTTAGTTTCTACCTACAGCTGCCATGTAACCTGTAGAGAATTCTTGTATAATCTAGCCAACAACTCCTAAATTCATCTTTGCTGCTTTTAGCTGATAGGCACAGCTGAACTCCTGTTTTCGTACTAGTCCAAAACACATTCAGAAATCTTCTGAGCAATTTGTCAGAGGTGGCTGGAATATGCTATCTACAGTTGAAGATCATGTTGACGTTGCAATTTCTTCCAGACTATGAATAAAATTTAAAATTTTCAATTATCTTTTCCCATTTGTGTGAGTCCTAGTATCTAAACAACACAGAGATTAGCTTCACTTAACTTACATTTCACACAGTCCCACAGAAAGAAAAGGAGCAGACTCTTTTCCCTTCCCTCACCAAACATTTTAATAATCTACTGAAATGGGGCTTTAAGTATATATATCTTTAGAATAATGTGACTTCATGGCTAGGTCTTCACTGCCAGTGTGAAGACACCAAGTAGGGAACAAACCCATATTCATCTACACCTATGGCTAGATTTGCAAGGAAAAAATTCTGTTGGAAGAAAATAGAAGATTAGGCGGAGCCTAGGATCTGTACTCACAAAAATCTGGTCGCAGACTAGATTTCCAAGCCTTTTGTTAGCTCCAGACAGTTGGTGCTGTGCTTACCCTTACTAGTTCTCACCTAAAATGCTTATGGCATAGTCATTTAAGTCAGAAATATGGCACAAAACCTGAAGCAGGCCTGGTGAATTCACTGAGAGTTTTGTGGTGTTTTTATTCTCCTCACATTCCTTCTTCTTAGTAAGCAATGTAAGTGCAGATACTACAGTGGGCATAGGAGACATGTCATTATTATCAGATGTGGGTCTACAGCTGTTGTACCAAAGAAATGTTACTTCTGATACCCCTAAACTTTTGTTGTAAATATGTCCCCAGAAGAATAAAATAAGATTGTTAAAGGAGGGAAGCTACATGTGAGGGCATGCCTCAAGAGGAAGCAGAGAATGATTGAAGTTTCAAGAGAAAGCTATAGGAGAAAAAGTCTTTTATAAACCACAGAGAAGCCTGGAGCATACTCTGTGGGATCTGGAGGAAGAGATAAAACCAAGGAATAAAAATGTGTTCACTCATAGAATGATGTAAGCTACCAGGAAAAGAATAAATGGTAGTAAAGAAAGAAACTATGTATCAAATATCTACTAGAAATCAAGGTGAGACAGACTAGGAACAGATTTTTGAAAGTGATCTTGTCAATTTATATGGTGTCAGTATATGTATGTGTATATACATACATCTATATATATACACACTGATTTATAAGCAGCATAAATGGAAAAGGTGTTTTTAGCCTTTATTGCAAGTAAAAGTAAAGAGCATGTGTTTTGGTAATTCATTTCCATATGCCATTTTTGTAAACACATTATGAAATAGTACTAAGTCCAAAATTTGAGTTGAAAATTTTATGCCACCATGGACAACTAAGCAAACTGAAAATCTGGCTGCTGGAATAATTCTGAGGATTAAGTGTATGAAATAGCCCATACCCAGTGCCTTTTGCTTTACTTTGTTTTTGTGCCATGTCACTCTTTTATTCCTTTTTCTACTCTATGCTAACATGTATAATTAACTGCAGTTTTTTCTGGTTTGTTTTTTTTCCTGGAGCAATCTACAAAAGCTACTACTCTGTGTTTGTGTAGCTCTCTTAATCATAACCATGAAAAGAGCTGCTACAGAAGCTGTCATGAGCTGGTCAGGGGTCAGCGCTAATTAACAGAAGAACTTGTAAGAGGAATAGTGTGACTCTGAGATTAAGGCTGGGATGCTTGGACAGAAAAGAACTGGGCAACACTTTACTTCTTTTTGTGTGAAAGCTCATAAAGCCACATAGGAGGAAGCAGCAGTAGTAAAGCTGAGGAAATGAAACAGATGTGTTAGGATTTCAGTAGTGATGCTCTTCAGGCAATGGCCCTCCCAGTCTGCTGCTTGCTCAGTGATAAGGGAGGAGTGGGGGCAGACAGCTCAAGGATCAAGTTCAAGGTTCAAAACTAGGCCAAATTTTTCAGTTGCTTTCTATATTTGAGTAGTTTCTTTTAATTTTAAGTCTAAATCAGCATGTTTTCCATTAATAGAAATGCTGAAGATATTGCACACAAAATAGTGAGGATAAATCCATAAATTTATCTGTTCATGGGAGACAGAGAGAAGTCACTTATGTCATTGCCTGAATGTCTTCTGAACAGAAATGACAGCTGAAGATCATTTTATAAAACTGCTTGTACTGTCCGAGACTGATTTGTATGTTCTCCATGGGAGGTCAGGGCTGTTTTATCTCAAGGTGACAGTTTTCCATAGGGAAAATCAATAATTTATATTCAGAGTCTAAAACACAGCTGAACTGTGTGAGCCTAAAGATTACATATATTTCTGCAGAGTGAAAACCAGGATCTGATGTGAAACTATTTACACTGGCGATGGATATACAGCTTAATAAAATGAGTCAGGTTTTAGGCAGGTGATTATTCTTGTAATTCTGCTCTGGTATTTGCTATTTTATAGTCCAGGAATATAAATCTTTGCCACTTTCTAGTGTTTTGCTTTTTAGAGAGGTTGATTTTTAAATTTTTTTTTTAATATACAAGCTGATCTAAATTTAACCATAATTACAAATGGAGCATGATTTATAAGCATTTAAAAGCCTCTTAACTTGATCTAGTTAAACCACATTTGGGTAATAAATAATTATTTTATTCAGTTAACCAAAGCCTTTTCCATTTGTACATCTATTTCCAATAGGTGGCACTCCAACAATTTCTGTAAATGTTATGCTGTTTGAGTCTGAACTCTTGCAAAAGCCAAGGAGTCTGTGCAAATAATGAAAAATTGATTTGTAATTATTTTTTTTAGACGTCATACAAAAATTTTCCTTGTCTGCAAATTATGTTTAAGGGTGTAAACTAGGGAAACATTAGAGGAAGAAGAGAGAGAAATTTCTGAAATTGTTTTTTTATAAAATTCTGTGAAATATGTTGTGACAATTTCATTTTGTATTCTCCAGTTATCTCCCAAAACTACTGCAGTGCTTGCCCAGGATGTCTGGAGCTCCTGGCATGGACACAGCTCTACTGCCTGTAATACTCTGGAGTTTGATTCCACAAAGCAACAATTCTTCTGTTCCTTAAAAGAGCTCCTGCCAGTGAGAAAAAAAGGGAAAGAATAGAGTTGAAAAAAATCAGCTTACGGGGAAGTACAATAAGTGATTATGAGTCTGGATTTACCTAAATGCAAAATAATGGTAAAATATTCTGAGCCCAGTGATGTGGATGCCCCTAAAGCTGAGCTGACTCCAATTCCCTGACATTCTCTGGCTGCTGAATAAACCTGGGGAGAAATCCTGGCAACACTGAACACAAAGGCAAAGCTCCATTAAATTGATAGAAGCTGAGATTTTACTTTGTAGTACTTATCTTCCAACCATTGTCATCTCTTGTGATACAGGGAATAGCAGAGCTTTGGGAAAAACCATAACTGGTTCTGAATGCTCTCTAAATCTAGTTTAGCCAAGAAAACAAGTGCATGTTCTTCACTTTACATGAGGTAAATTTGGTGACTCAGTGTGCTGAAGAGAGTCACTCGCAGTACAAAAGACTGGGGCATCTAATTCCTGAAAACTTGATCTGTCAAGCAGCAGTAGTGTTATGACTGAAAGTTTGTGCTGCTGGTACTTACACATGTTTCACGTGGATCTTTATTTTTGTTCAGGATTGTCAGTCTTGCACAGCACACCTTTGGTAAAGTAAAGATAATGCCTTGATGATTTCTCAATTAATGGGTGGTATTTTGGACGTTCTACCTGTCATTCTGGGCAACAGCTCATCCTTCATTCTCCCCAAAATTTGTCAATTTGAAGGTAAAATACAATTTTAGTTAACTTATAGTGTAGTAACAAACATCTAACTCAATTTCCTGAGGGAGTTTGGCATGGTTAATGGAGGTCTCAACCAAAATTCCTGAAGGGTAAATTCCTGGGGTTTTTTTAGCTAAACTTGCTGAAATCTGGCAAGACAAAACAAGATGTAGTATTAATTTAAAAGTAATCATTGTGTAGAGTTAGTTTCATGTTTGCAGTAAATGACACAGGACTGGCCTTCACTGAAAATTTACTGGAACACAGAGGTGTTTGCTCTATATTCAATGAATATTTTTTGTTTTGATGGGATGTGGGAACATAAGTATGCAAACCAAATACATAACTACACATTTTCTTCTTGTGAAGACCTGTTCATAAGCACATACTAAAGAACTTTCCTGAACATTAACTGCAGTATAGAAAGACTTCCCTCAGCTGCTCCTTTACCATGCCCTTCAAATAATGTTTGGCCAGAAAACCTCACTGCCTTTTTCTGCTGTCTGTATTTGTTTTGATCAATCTGTCAAAACAAGTGGCAACAATATTTGAGTTGGACTATGCAATACTCATTAATTTTAGGTTTCTGTAAAAAATATATGTCCTATGTAAGGGCATCATTAAGGAGGAATCCTAGTTGTAAACTGAACCACGTAATTTTCTCCACCCCAAATTAGCAATATAAGGTAAAACAGATTGGATTTCAAGACCTGTGACACTCTTCCCTCTGTTCTAGTTGACTTGTTTCATCTGGAGAGAAAACAAGCATGTTAAAAGGCAGTATAAAGCAGAATAACTTTCATGAACAAACAAGCACCTTTCAGCATCAGGAAGGTTTAAAAAATCCAGCTATTTATCATGTTACATATTTGTTCATTGCCTGATTTCAGATATCAAAGCAATATGATCATATTTATCAGGCAGAGAAGTGAATTTCTACTTGTGTCTTCTTGAAGGTAAAATACAATTTTAGTTAACTTATAGTGTAATAACAAACATCTAAGTCAATTTCCTGAAGGAGTTTGGCATGGCATGGCATGAAGGGTTCAAAGTTTTAGCTCCTCTTTTGCATCCTTTTCTAATCCTTTTGCCATCCTAAAAGGATTAAGATTTGGCTCCTCTGATAATCTATGTCCCTTAATAAACCTGAAAAGTGGCTGACTGGACTGCATAGACAAAGCCTGACATTTCCTTGTTTCTGACCAAAGTGGTTTGCACAGAGGCTGGCTTTCTGTGACAGCTTCAGCTGAGGATTTAGGACTCCAACATATTAGCTATGTCATATTTAGCTGCAGGAGTTTTGGACATTTCCACCCTCACTTGCCCATTTCTCCTTACCAGCTGCAGGTTAGTGCATTTCCTAGCCAGGATGACAGAATGGAAATTACATCTGTACTTCAGCTCTCTCAGGTCAAGGACTCACATTTCAGTGTAAAAACTTCACTCTTGGCTTAGGCTGGTTCACCAAATTGTACCTGTATGCTTAGATGGGCTGGGAGCCTGGGAGCCAGGAAACTGTTACCAACAATTTGATGTTGCAGTTCTAAATCTGCCAAAACATCAATGAAGGAGCCCTAGAAAACACGAAAATTGAAACTTCTACGTTCTGTTGCATCAATACAGCAGTTTTTAAACCACTGAGCATTTACTTTTAACTTCTTGGAAAAAAAAAAATTCATATTTATGCAGAGATTCTGACTCTTTGCTTTCCTTTTGCTTTGAACTCATCAAAATCCATGTGTATTTAGCTTTTAGTATGACTATGAAGAAATATGTGAAATCTTAAGTGGGCTAAATCTATATGTATAATTGGTAAAATATTTTTCCTTATCATTTGCTGTCTTCAATATTGATGTTTGGTATATTATTTTAATATACTGAATATACAGATAATATTTTCACTAACTATTGCTCAGCATTTTACTTTGTTTCCATGTGTTTATATTTTTTATGACATTTAAACAAACCTAATTTTTAACAGAAAGCGTATCTTGCATTTACCTGTATTGAAGTTCTATGATATACAAATAATTGTGCTATAGAAAGGTTGGGTGTTTTTTTCAGATATGGAGTTTTCACAAATACAGTTTAACATGAAACTTTAGGATCTGTTTTGGATTTCCTCAAAAAAACAATATCATGCATGCTCTGGGAATTCTGTATTATGACATAACAAATTCTTTCTTCAGGGAATAGATAATGTCATGCTATTTCCTGGCAACTGAGTCAAGGTGCCAATAAAGCATAAATCTGGTTACCTGTGCTTATTAGCCTATCACTAACTAATGAGGAAACAAGCTCTTGAGTTTTGGGAACAGAACTATATTGTGTTTAACTCTTTTACCCCGTGAGAATTGCAGAGCTGAACCTTTGGAGACAAATAAATGTTAAATGTTTTCAGTACTCTCCTTCACAGTTTCTCTTTTAGCTTTGTCAGAATAGCTTTCTGCTTTTTCTTATTCCCTTGATGCAAATTTTATTGAAATCTCAGTTCCTTGGAAATTGGATCTCAAACTACCTTTAGAATTTTATCTAGAAAAAACACAAAGCTACTGAGAATGACTATTCCTCTTTCTCTTTTCACACATTCTCAGTAACCGCGTAGACAATGAATTATTATTTTACTCAATTGTGTGGCATCTTCGCTCTTCTGGCTGACAGATATTTATGTCTTATAGTATGACTTGGAGAATCTGGAGGTAGACTCTGAGAATCTGACAAAGAACAGAGAATTTTTTAAAGTAAAAGGCGGTAGACTCTGAGAATCTGACAAAGAACAGAGAATTTTTTAAAGTAAAAGGCTTTTAAAAGTCAAAAGCCTTCTTGCTGATTTGTTGGACAACTTTATCAGTGGAGATTCATTATGAATTTTCTGAATTTCCTTTGCTGCTAGATGTAGACAGAGCAAGACTCAGAGTTTTGAATTCCTGAAAATCAAGGTCTTCCCAATCAACCTTCAAAGCCTCTTCAGAATTACAGGGAGAGAAGGTTAGCTTCGAGGCAGCTGTTCATCCTCAGGTCACATAACTCATTGAATGAAAGATGCATGGTGGCAACATGCCATGGTTACATGTTCACATTTAGGAGCATAAAGCTGGAATTAGGGAGCTATATGTTTTGTGTGTGAATTTTTGAGTGGTGAGAAATTGCTTGGTGTGGGTGCAGCAGATTGCCCCTGGTGAGGGGTGGTATTAGCCAGTCTGAATGTGAAGGTCAGCACATACCTCTTCTCTGCTGCAATTCCACTCCCAGTTTGACTCATGTGATGTTTCACTGTGTTCAGCCAAGGGTGCTTGTCCTGAGTAGGCCAGGTATCCCTGACCCAGCAGAAGCCTCACACAGGAAATGTCTGGCTGGAGTTCTCTGGTATAAGATGGTTGCATTAGTGTCATGTTTGTGGTTAAAAATTTGACAATTTTACCTAAAATTAGCACTGAAAGATCTTGCCTTGAATTCAGCTTTCATCTTCTATTTCTTAGACATTTCTTGGCATGTCATGGAGCTGCTAGGGAGCACTGAAGAGAAACATTGACTCATGTGCATTGACCAGGGTTTGTCCTGTGACTGTTCTGCTGCTGTAGATGGTTGAATTTGGAACTGACATGAGAGCAGCCAGCAGTTCTCAAGTAGGTTCAGTCAAGTGCCATTCCAGGGTGACAGAGAAGAGAAAATCAAAGAGCCTCTAAATTCGTGTCCTCAGGGCCATTTCCCATGTTGCCAGTCACAGACCTAGTGGGCTGCTGCTCCTGCTGCTGCTTCCAGTAACAGAAGGGTAGCTTCAAGAAGCTCAGGAAGGCTATGGAAAGGGGCGCCAGGAGGTCACTCTGTACCAGCCCTGCTAGCCGAGCGCAGTCTGTGAAGGCAACTGTCTGGGTGGTCTTCCCTCTCGCATGGCCTTCTTCCAGAGATATTTTGCATTTGGAGAAGATGATGGACCACACCCTGCCATACTCCCCAGTCGCTCTCAGTGATACAGAATAGAGGTGTAAAACAGGTCCTGTAGGAAAATGCAGAACCTATTTCCAGACTGAGGGAGCAGAAGCTCAGCTTGCCACCACCAGGGACTTAAATGTTGCTTCTTTGTCCCTACTTCTCTACCCCCATACCCCGCACAAATACCCCCCATAAATAAAGGAAAAACAAACCTAAAGAATATTTTAAAATATTTTGCTCTGTAAGCAGCTTTATTTTTTGTTTAGAGTTTCCTAGAACCTGTGTGCCTGAGGTTACTGGGGGTGAGCTCAATCAGTGTTTTGCATTCCCTAGCATGGTGTTACTCTCTGACATATTCCTCCTATAGTAGGGAAGCAGCCTGGTGAAATCGTTCAGAACACCACATATTAAGAGACCAGGAGACAGAGCATGTTCACCATCTTGACATGGGGTTTTAGAAATTGACTTTTTCCTGAAATTGAGATTAGAATTGCTGAAGCATTTAAGATAGTATGTCTACATGTACTTCTCTTTGGAACTAAAAACCTTATTTTTAACTGTAATTCCAGTCCCCTATGTAGAAGGCTCTCATTGTTTCATTTATAACTGATTTAATGCTGCTACTGTGAAAACTGTGTTTCCTGCAGGCAAAATTCACATGTGTTTTATTTGGTTTACATTTTAATTAACATATTAATTTGGAGTAATTTGGGGCATCAAAAACATTATTGATTACTTTTATTTCTCTTTGTTTCTAGTTATATTAAAAAATAATTTTCTGAATCAAGTTGTCCAATTAGAATTTTCTTGTTAGGATATATATATGTGTGCAAGTCAGGAATTGCTCTGCAGCCTAGGAGATACAGCTTGGAGAACAGAGACATGTAGAAATTATATGCCAGACCAGAACAAAGCTCCTGACACCTGTCTAGAATTCAATAGAGTTGACTAGAATTTATGCTAGAAAGCCATATTTTTCCCAATTCAAATTTTGATTTTGTTTCTTGACAACATAAAAAACCCCAAAGTCCTCTGTTCATAAGTCCTGCAGCCTACCTGTGCACTCTTGTTGCCTACTTGCCAGCAGAAATACCAGATTTTCTTAAGGCTAGTTGAGGACTGTCAGCCAGAGGAATTTGCACTTGGATTGTAGACTTTAAAAATGAAGTATCAGTGATTCCAAACAAGAAAATGCCTCAAAGAAAAGATAGCACAGATGGAACTAGGCAGTGTAGCTGCTCAAATTTACTGTATTTTGTTGAAAATATTAGCTCAAATCTAGCAGTATTGAGGCTAGACAGTACTGTATTTTTTAAAACTAGCTTGCTAGAAGAAGTGTTAGTCTCATTGTCAGGACTGGCTGTGTTCTCTGGTGATTGCAGAGTATGTAAAAGCAGTGCTCAAGTTAAACTATAAATATAGCAGCTAAAGTAGTTCAAGGTATACTTATTTTCTGCATCCTTAATCTTTGTAGTGATACATAAACAGAGTGCTGTCAAAATCTCTGCAGTAAAGCTGTAAGATATGTTTGAACCTACTTTGAGATGTTCTTCAAAGCTGCCCTGTAATAAAAATAAAGCCCTCTTGGTTTTGAGATAGAGGGATACTTTTAACTGCATCCACCAATTAAAGCAATAAAACATCCCATGGGACAACAGTATTTTGTCTGAACATAGTGGAGAGTTAAATATTAATTACTTCTAGGTATTGCTCCTCATTAACTGTAGTGGCCAAAGGTAACCAAAATTAAAATAAACAAAGCATATGCAGAAATTGTTTTCACCAAACTCATGCTACAGAAGTTTGAAACGGCTTCAAAGGGGTTTTTTATAGGTTTGCAGCACTGAAATTTGCCTGTGATTTAGGGAAAAAAAATTCAAATATGTGTGCACTCTGTTAGTTTGTTGATAGACTCATTCCACAGTTCTCTAGTACATATAATAGAGTGGTCATTAGTTCTGAGAAAATTGAGTGTTTTTCATCATTGTAGTAAAAGTGTGTACATATCATAAACAGAGCCTGAAGGGATTTAGTTCCAGGTTATTAAGTGTTCATTTGAGATGGTGGAAAATAGCTGCTGTTTCTGATATTTTAGATTAGATGGCTCTTATTGCTTGTAGGGTTTATTTTCAGTGACTGTTAGTCTTATTATTAAAACTATATATTTAATGACTGAGGCAGTATCAACAAAATCGGTAAACCCAGGTGCTATCCAAAAGCTGAAAAGTATTGATTCATTAATTAGGACTGTGTCATTAACTGAACTCTAGTAGAAACTCTGCTGCAACAATATACAGCAAATAATGAGACAGAATTATTATTTGAAACTTTTTACATGTAAAAATGAACAATTGTGTAAATTTTTTCACTTACTAGGATACATAAAGGCACTAATAAAAATCTTACAGAAAAATTTTCCCTAAGAGAAGCTGCAGTGGAATCACCATCATGCTTGGGAAAAAAAAATTAAGACATCAGGGCAAAAATAGGTAATTTTTCAAAAGTTTTTTCAGAAATAACACTGCTGCCCACCCCAGTAATGCTGTGTTTTCCTTGCATAATTAGATTCATAGCCTGCACTGCAACCTCAAACCCTTAACAATAATGATGCAGTTGTTAAATAGAATAGCACATCAGAGCGAGAAAAATAGCATAACTATAGCAAACTCTATTCAAAACCATAATTTTCTTCTGCCTGTTTGTGAAGAGACAATACAGACAAAGCTTTTTGTATCAGTATTTTGCAGATACGATTCCTTTTATTTAGGTACTAAATCTAATAGAATCAAGAACTTTTCAGTACTAATTCAATTTTTTGAGCTGTTCCTTATGACTGAATCATCAATGTACATTGTGAACTCACAGTTCTGATTAAATGGCATCAATATTTATGTTGGGCATGTAGTACAGTCATACTGGAAATCTAACACAAAAGGGCTATTTCTTTAAGGACTGGCCAAATAACTAAACCAAATATATTACCATTCACATTTGCTGCTGCATTTTTTTCTTTTTCAAGAATCCTTTTGATTCTTGTCAGATTTTTTTTTTTATTAGTACTGTAGCTCTCCTTGATGCTGCTGCTGTTTGCTATGGAAAAAAACAGTGACCTTGATTATGAACCACTGAAGTCATATCATTGAGTCTGAACATTGATGCTGCCTACTAGTAGTCTCTCACCTTCCATTAGATGCTAGTAGGATATTAGCTCCTTTAAGGTGTGGTGTTTGAGACAACTACAGCTAATTATGAAGGCAGCACGTGATGACCCACTGTTAAGTTTGGCTTCCCTGATAGCATAATCCTTTTTCAACCTGTTTGTTAGCCTGTCATTTTTGGAGCTTGAATTCTCACTGCTTTCTGTCCATTGTAGCTTGAAATATGTTTAAAACACTGGCCACTAAATAACACGCAGATACATACTGACAGCTGAAAGAGCTGGGAATAGTAAATAGAATTTTGAATTGTCTGTCCTGCCTATTGAATTTCTTTATTCTATTTTGTCTTAAATGTGTAACATTATGGATAGATTCTGTTCTTGGTAAGAAATAAATAGCGCAGTAATATAGTAATACTTAATGAATGAAAGCACTCTCAGCATGCATAAGACTTTCTAGAGCTACTCTGTGGTTCATTCTTATTTATCTGCAAATGCCTTTTTCAATCCAGAAGGATTTTATGTGATTTACTATTCCTTGTTCACACTCTGGTGCAGTTAAGTGCTGTTTATTAGGAGGGTAGAGAGCAGCATCCCTCAGGACACAGGCAGTTTTTAATTAGTAGGAATATTTGGTCTACGAAGTTGGCAATTATCCTCATATTCCTATCATTTAACTCTAGAAATGAACCATACATGCTGTTTAGAGGTTTCAGAAGCCAGATCTATTCTGAGTTTTGTGTAGGGAGGCTCTGTTCCATTACATGCAGCTCCAGTGTGTTAGTTGACTAAACTGTGCTTAGTTGTTCATAGTAGCATATCAACATGGCTAATTAAATTATCATTCCTGAGCTCAGCTGAGGTCTACCTTTAGATCTGTATGAAACATATTATTGTGCTTTGATCCCACTTATATTTTTTTTGGTTGGGTTATACTCATTTACATTAGCAGGTGACTGAGCACATTGCCAAAGAGCTCAATAGATCAAAGTGGCTGCTGCTGATGTCCCCACATTAGACTGTGCATGGTCCAGGGGCTACATCAGACTCAAATTAATTTGATTAGTTGGACCAACTATCCCCTTTATGCAGGTGTCTCAAAACTATCTGAAAAGCTAGTGCTTGTCTCAGGTCCCTAGAAGCTAGAGTTCTTCCATACGCACTTGGAACACAGCTTCTGGTCTGGTTTTGGTTCCTCAGAAAGAAATCTGGTTTGTGTATGTTAAATTGGCTCCAAACCAGTATGTGGTACATGCAGACAGTCAAGGGTTTAGCTTAAAAAATATCTCTCCTGCTCTGAATTTAAGTGCAAATTCAAGCAGAGCAGCTGACAGGTGTTGAGTTGCTGGATCCTCCCTAGAACTGATTGTGTGAGTGCTTTACCATGGTGTCCAAATGAAGTCAGACTGCAGATTACCGTGGTGTTTACAGTCACCCTTTAGACTACCTTGATTTAAGTAAGCCTGACTTCAACAACTGGCCACAGCTCAGAGTTACTTAAAGAAAGCAAACTGCTGTTTCTCAGACATTAATCACTGGTTCCTGGATCAGACAGCACTTAAAGACCAACAATGTGAATGGATATAGATTGTGCACACCATGTCTGTCATGCACATAAATCTGGGCATGCGAAGTGGGTGCTCTACAGCTGACATCAGTGCGCCAGCTTGAGTGCATGCTCCACACCTATTGCATCATATATCATAAACTCCCATGACCAAAATACTGGCTACTGACCTATCCTGTACAAAATTAGTTGTTTACTGACTTAGACAAGTGCCAGGGCTGGTTTATGTGCTGATGTGAGACACAGTAATGTCTTGCTAGTGCAGGGTCAGGGTGGTGCTGATTATGCAGATTATTATTCAATAAATATCATTATATTCAATATGCATTCAGTTCATTTTCTATTAGACAAATAAATAATAAAAATAAAGATCAGGGCAATTAGTTTCTAAAATATCTAGCCCAATTTTCTTAATATGGTTACTGTAATCTAAATTTTCCTTTTTTTTTCTCATTGGAAAAATAGAAAAAACTAGAGATACAGGAATTAAAAAATTCAGCTGTATTCAGTTGAAGTAGCCTACTCTCCTAATAGATTATGCTCACTGAATATCCTATTTTATAAATGGCTGCCATGTATATGAACGAGACAGTTCAATTTGAATTTTTATACTTTAAAAAACTGACTTTTGTTTGTTTGGTTTTTTATTGACAGCCAGTTATGTATGAAATGTCTAAGTTCAGGCTTGAATGTCACCAATTCAGTGAATAAAGCAAAATGACAAAACATTATCTGCCACCTTCCTGTCTGCCTTCAGCTTTGTGATTTGCAAGCAGCAGATCTGACTACATTGAACTGCTAGGTTTTATTATTTCTAGTACCTGATACCTGTCTCAGTCTGGTTGTATGTGCAAGTAGCAGTGAAAATTGGATGAACACCTGCATTTGGGAATAGGAACACCTGACGGTCAATACCATGGAGGTGTTAGGTTATTACTGTCATGTGAAATGTGTGCTAGAATAGGTAACCATGACTGATGCATGTGGACTTAAGCAATGCAAAAGGAAATGTTTTTTGTTAGGTGTGTGAGCATTTTGGTTTTTCACACTTGTGATATGTACACTCTTTTCTGAGCCACAACTGAAATAGATTCTATGCACTTGTGAAGGTAAACAATGCCTGCAACATTCCATTGGTGTGTAGCTAATATGATACCAACTGCTTTTAGTGGAAGTCTTTTCACATATCCCTGAAGGCCCTCAGAGCTCCTTAAAGAAAACTATTCCTCAGAGAGCTAAGGTTGGTTTCGGAGGAGTGCTGAAATTTGATTTGTGTGAATTATGTTTATTTTTGTTGTCTTTTTCTTATCTTTTATAACTTCATAAAAAACCACAAAGAGTGTAATAAAAGTGTTCCTAATAAATAAAAGACATCTACATTAAGTGTAAAAGAACAATAAATGCTTATTGAGCCTGTTTTTTCTCAGTTCTTCTCTTGTCACATTGACATCAAGTAGGGATAAGCTGCACTGATGTGGGTGGCATTACAATACCATAAATCAGTGGTTAAGCTAACAAATCTAATAGAGCTGGTTTTCAGAAGTGGAGAATCTGGCATTTCTCCATTTTAAAAGCCCATGTCTGTTTCCTTTAGTGATGGCTACAGTAAGGTAAACCAGTCCAGGTTTTTGGTAAGTGGCAGCTAGTTCAGGTTGTGTTTGATCTACCTCACCAAAGAAGCAGTTTAGCTTAGGTGTCATATTTTAGGAACGATATTCCTCAATTTAGTACTCCCACTAAAGAGAAAACCACAAACTTCTGGTGGCAGATGAAACACAGAGGTTTCTTATCTTGAGATAAGAAAACTTACTGGAAGCTGTAATGAGATAGGAAAACAATACTAATAAGAAAAGTACTCAAAGAGAGGGTGACGTACATGCAAAAATTACTGATCCGATGTGCCCTACCCCAAGTCAATGAACAATGGCCAATAAGTTCTCCACCCAGACTGTTTCCACATCCCAATCCACTCCCACCTTCTTCCCCAAAGCATCCCGGACTTCCCACCTGCGGAGATGGCAAGAGGTGCTAGAGAATAACACCCAGACATGGTCATGGAGCTCTAGGTTCCAATCCCTCATTGTTACTGTGAAAAGTTAACTCAGTCCTGGCCCAAACGAGGTTACTGGGTTACAGAAAAAACTTTTTAGAGAATAATGGGAAATAAGTGGACGCAGAAAAGAAACACCAGTCGTGCGGGGCAAAAGCAGTTACAACTTTATTATGTTTTCAGCATTACTTTTCTAATGGAAAATAGCCACTGAAAAAAACAATTACATGCTTTTTGGGTCAGTGTTTATGAATAAAACCTGATACTAAAATCCCTTAATTTTTCAATAACAGAAAACATTTTGTAAGTTTTTAATTGTTTTAGTCATTCATGGAATAACAACATTTTTATGACAGCTTTTTTTTTCTCCTGTGGTAAAATTTCACTTTGTAAGAGTAAGAACATTCAGTAAAATTTTGTGTTTGATTAAATATTATTTTAAAAGGATTAAAAAAGCATTTCTGTGAGGTCAAAATGGTTTAATTTTTGTTGTTTTGAAATATCAAATTTCTTTCTACCTACTACTTTGGTATCAATGCAGATTCAAAGTAGAATTTTGTCTGGCACAATACTCTTAGACAGAAATAGCTGTTTAGACTTACAAGTTTCTCTTGTCTTCCAAAGTTTATTCGCAGAGAAAACAAACAAATGTTTTAATACAGAAGACTAGTATTTAGATATACAGACATATAGGTAAATAGGGCACACTGTTACTACCCTGTGTTTTGTTATTCCTACCTTTGTTTCACCTAACCCAGAAGAAGACGCAGAAGTTGTTTGGATTAGTGCATGTCAGGTATGGCAAGTGATACTTTGCACAGCATTTCCTTGCTGTTATGATCTGCTGTCTTCTATTTCAAACTATCACACTGACTTGCTCTTACTATTCTACCATTTGTCAGACTGGCTCACTATAAAGACTACTGGCTCAGTAGACTTTTTCTGACATTCCTCAAGAAAGTTAAAGTAATTTTTAAATTTATTTAATTATTAAGATCTGTAAATGTTCTTAAATGTTGATCAGGAAAGTTGATTTTTCCCCCCCTCATTAAAGAATATGTTTCTAGTCCTGGCCAGCTGATCAGGTAATCCTTAACTCCTTCTGCTATGGCTCTTATGTGTGCATTAAGCCAGACTCTCTGAACTGTGTAAATGGAAATGTGCAACTTTGCATGCAGCTGTCTGAATGTATTATTCCTATTAAACAAGCCACCCTCTTTCCTAGGAGTGTCTTGTCACTTGGAAATAAGAGAATCCTGATACAACACAGAAATTATATATCATGGAAAAATTAGAGTTGTCTGCTTCTCATCTATTCCTTTGTGCTTTTTTTCTCCTGTGGCATTATTCTTACACTGAATTTCAATAGGACCTTAATAGTAGCTCTAGTAAATAGTTTGGAAAAAGGGCAGAATCTGACCTTTTGGTTGTTCAGCAGCGTAACTGCTGGTTTCTAGATGCAGGTCAGAATCAGTCCCAGTGCTTGCTGCGTTTGCACAGCAACAGTTTAAGCAACAGTTTTATCTGGCGAGGGAAGAGCCTCGATAGACAGTGGTGTCATTTGTTCTTGCCGTGTTTTCATGTGCGCCTGAACCTGCCTTATTCGACCTTCCAGTCGCAGAGTCCATTCCTGGCGAAGTCTGCAAAGAGAGCACAAGTGCTTAGCAGTTATTGAGCCAAATCCTTCAAATGTATCCAGGGCTTTTCAGCAGGGTCGAAGCTTTCCTCTCTTTCATCACCAGAGCACTTGTCCTGTATTTATTTACCAATTACACATCCCTCTAGCTTGCTAGATTGGGAATGCAGGGGAGAAAAGGATAGTGCTGATACTATCAGTGGTTGACATTGCTGGATTCCGAATGAGTCAAACAACTGCTGAAATACTGTCACTGTGAAGAACTCTGTTTTTCCCTCTGGGGTATTCTCAAAGCCACACAGATGTACTGCCTATTCAGTAAGGTCATTCAATGTGTAGAATTAAAAAATACAGTTTTTCCTCCAACCCCTCAAGTTCTGCTGTAAAATGTTGTGGAGAAAAGCAGGCTGAACTTAAAATATGTCCTTTTGGATAAAAAAGAAAACAAAGTCAACTCTGTAGACCCTGTTCATGTTAAATGAAAGGAATTGATGTCACATGCAACAGGAGCCACATAGCTTCAAGACACTCGCATAGTAAAAACAGAAGAGAAAATCTCTAGGGACTACTGCAAGATATTGTTGGCTGGGATGTTTTCTGGAGGAAATGTTAGGAAAAATCTGACCCAGCAATGTTATAAGATTAGATATTGTATGGTGATGCCAAATGCATCACAGAATATATGAGGTTTTAAATTATCTTTGGTGTGGTGAAAAGAATAGCAGCCAATGATTTCATTTGAGAATAACTCAGCAGTAGCTCTTTCACATGGGTGCTTGTGTTATCTGATTCTGAGTTTGGTTTTACATTGTGTTTTAAACTACCTAGTCTTCAATATCCTTTTGTGCATATAGATAAGCCTCAAAAGAGAGGTGCAGTGAGTTAGGAAAAATCTGCCATTGAGAATACAGGTGTTTCTCATCAGTGTCCTACTGTCAAAAAGGGAGCACTCACCTTTTTGTAAAACCACACCATTCTCCCGAGTGCCTCTTACATGAGGTAGTGGATATGTATGTTTTGTATTAATAGTGTCTATTACCTCCTGACAGTATCACTTTTTTTCAAATTATAGAACAGTTTGTGAAGACTCTGGGCTTTGACTGGGCAAGTGACTTTGAAGGAACTTGCTTGGGTCTATTTCAGTTGTGATGGGTCAGTTATGGCATATTGAATATGTAAGTTAAAACATATTAAAGGTTCTTTTATGACATCTCTTCAGAGTAGAGCTTTTAACATTTTCAACTTTGCAAAGTCAGAAATGTTATCTAAACCACGAATTGAATTTCATTTGCACTGTCTTCTGGTAGTCTCTTGTGATCTAGGGTGATAAATGTTTCCAGTGAAGCTGAGCACTTTCCTGGATTTTATCATACATGCTTTTTCTCCAGCAATTTTGTGATTGGGATTTGAGAATACTACTGAATATTTGGAGTAGGATACTGGAAGAAGGATTGTCCACATCTGACTTTTTTGAGATACAAGGCCGGCCCAGATCTTGATTTCCAAGTATCTAAATGATGACAGTACTTCCTTCTTGGGCACTGGGGTCAAAGTACCTAGAATTTTTTCCAAGAAGTAGACCTTTAGTAGGACCTTCCAATTTGTTGAAGTCAAATTAGTTTATGTGAATGTCCCAGTTTTGAGAAAAGCTTATGCAGAAAACCTTTGTTAGCTTCAGGAGAAAAGCACAAAAGGAAGCCACATGAGACATGGTATTTCTTGTCCTCTGTTTTTGCCCATTAGTAGTCAGGGGATTCACTTAGTGTGCAAGAGACTCTGGTTCAAAGTTCTGAGTTTTCACAAATTGAACAAATATTTGAAGCAGTCCACCACACTTGTGCAGAGTTATCTGTATCACAATACAGCTATATAGCTCTCTCTGTAGGCAATGCCTGTTGTTTTATACTGATTTGTAAAACTCCCCCTCTCCCCAAACTAAAACAAACAATAAACCCCCAAAACAAAAAAAAGCCCATAGCATTTTCCATTGAATGGGAAAATCTCATTGTGTCATTTTTACGTTTGGGTTTATATGATGTGAAGGGCTGTTAAACATGACAAAGGTGCCACAGGTTTTTTATTCTACAGATTAGGTGGGTGGTTGTCCCTTTAATGTAATACTGTTTTGTTTATTTGTGTACCTCTATCAGTTCCAGGTAAAATTCCTGCTATTTTCTGGCTGTCACAAGCCATAATTCCAAAGTGCTTTATTTTTTCATGGCTGTGCTCCAAGGCCTTTGAAGAATGCTCATGAGGTTTAGGGGTGAGGGGTGTCTGAGTTTCCATGCAAAAGAGCCACGGTAATATGAGACAAGCAGCTGTGAGAGGAAAAGTGCCAAAGATCCAGAACACAATCTGTGCTATGAATAAAGCAGTACAATAACAGGTTACCTTATTTTAAAACACGTGATGACATGTCTTGCTGTCTTGTGGAAAAGAAAAAATACCACTTACTTGTTCAGGGCACTTTTGCTTAGCCTAGACTCTTCAGCTTCTTGTTGCTTAGTTTGCTCTTGGATGACCTTTTCCCAGAAGTTCTTCAGCTCTTCCGCATCATGACCACCCATCCTGTGGCGTCTAGAGTTCGTATGCTTGCTCATTTTCTGAAAAGCAATTTGGAGGTCAGAGAAGTCAAAAGCCTGACCTAAGGCAGATAGTCTCTTACTTAGCCCCTTGAAATTTCATTCTCGGGAAGTGCTATTAAAATAAATTATGTCACTCGAAAAGAATAGGTAACTGGTGTGTAGTCTGCCTTGAACCAAAATATAAGGCATTGAAACAGGCCTTAGGTGACAGTTGAATGGCATAACGATATTTTTGCTGCTGAGTAATGACTGTGCACGGCACAGTTCACTGAAATATTGTGGGTGCCTCAGTAAGTGTGATATTTTAAGTAATTTTAGAAGAACTTGTGAAAAATGCTTTCAAATATAGTGCTATTGTCACTGGAGTTCAGATTAGATGTGAAGGACTTTCCTGTTTTCTATCTTCCATATTCTTAAAACAGATCATAGATGCTTTATCTCAGGGAAATGCACCGCTCCTAAAATATTCCTTTTGCTACTCCAAATGATGCCATGCACAAAATATACAAGGGAATTATGAATCTGAATTGAAACACACAGAGTGCAAAGCCCTAGGGAGCTTGTTATGGTCTTGTTCTATTTTTTAACAAAATTCAGTCTTAAATGCTTTTAGAAGTATAGCTCATTGAAATACAAGGATCAGTTCCAATAAATAATGACAGAAAATAAGCAACTTTGTCCTTGCTAAATGCATGCTATCAAAACATTAAAATTCTCATCATGTCTGATATCCTTGCTGATATTACTGTATTGTGTTGATTATCAGATGGTAATAGTAATTTGAAAAGTTAGGTTCTGTAGCCTATTTCCTGAATCAGCCTCCTCCATTAAGTCCCACCAGGAAGTAGGAGGATACAAGAAAGAAAAACCCCAAAAACCTAAACTCCAGAGTTTTCTATGACTAGACCAGCACTTAATTTGAGGGTTGCTATGAAATAAATCCCTTGCTTCCGTGTGTTTACCTGCAATCTGCTATCATTAGATACTTTTGCCAACACTCCACTCTGTAATGGTGATGAATTAATGCCTCATAGACCCTGATATGGACTTTTGAATCTTCTTTCTTGATTATTTCATACTTTAGGAGCTATTCTTGATAAATACAACAAAGGCTATGCTTATGTAGGCCAGTCTGAAGAAACTTTTGCTTTGTACAGTGCTGTAAAATAGAAGATCAGAGTAAACATAAAGGACTGTCAGATGTAACACGATTAGTGCAGATTTCTGAAAGGTTACTATCAAATACAGTATTTGAAACTCCTGGCATCTTAAAAGTAAGTTTTAAGCTATGTTCTGGGCATCTTCCTAAATTGAATATTTTAGATTTGTCATAATTTTCATGTTTCTATTTTTTTTTAAAAAAAGATCGGTAATAAAAAATAATTTAGCCAAACTTGGCACAAAGTCTGGCTGGAATGGAAAAACCATTTAACATTAAAAAAAAATCTCTTTGAGATACATTCTTTTTCCATTTAAAAGTCCAGTTGCTTAAAGACCAGCACAGCCCAACTGGAGTGATAAGCATGATCATGTAATATAATCTTCTGTGTGATGGAGTGCCTTGAGTGGTTAGAGCACTGGTCCTCTTCACAGCAAGGCCAGGAAGAGCTGCACTATCACAAAAACAACCAGATATTTTTCTCTGAGGCAAACAGCATTTTTCTAGTATTTCCCTTGATGTGGACTGGGGGTGCTGTAGATGTAGCAGTGTGATACAGCAGCAATTGTTGAATTGGTGTGGGTAGAGCAGTTCTACTAACACATTTTGCTAAATGTGTTGTGTTTGGCAATGAATATGATCTAAATGGGAATATGGATAATGTTAATAAAGCTTTGTCTCACTCTGAGGTCCCAAAATAATAGTATTATTTAAGGCTTCATCTTGCAAAAAAACACGCCTGTCACGGGTGCTCTGGAACATGCCCTATCTGTGTCCTAATTCCATAGGCCTTGAGCAGTGTTAAAATAAATGCTCTGGTAATAGCTTGTTACAGCGAGTGATGGAATCTGATTATTTCATCATTCCTGGATCAGCAGGTCACATGGGTCTTCGCACCATTTAGAGGCTCTTCTATCACTAGCAGCTGCCCACTTGACACTTTACAGATAATTATCCCATTGCCTCAGAAGCCAAGTGCAAGTTGCTGACAAACTGAATCAGTGTGCCCTCCAAACCCTATTATACTTTGCCTCATATAAGAATCTGCCATAACACATTAACCTTTAATTAGAGATTAAATTTTTATGATTATTAAACTTCTAGTTGATGTTCTCCAAATGGTACAAAGAGAATCTCCAGTCTTTATCTGAGATTTAAATTAGTTAGATTTTGAGGGGGTACATGAGGGTTTTGGCTGCCTTAAGCTTTGTCTGCTCCACTGAAAAGGGCACACTGTGATCAGAGAGGTGCCCAAAAGATGGAGGTAGTTCTTCAGTCTGCTAGGTTTGTGGGTCTTTTTGCAAGTCAAGAACATTTGCTATTAGTTCCTAGGAACGCCAGTTACAGTTAATAGTACATATGGTATTGCTGTGGTCCTTGCTAAGACAGATTCTTGATGCAGAAGATGGTACTGTCTGCATTGCTGGCTGGCCTCTTTCATGGTATGATGTGTGAAAACATCATCTTTTTCAACCTGGCATTACGACATCTACGTGTAGAGACTAGGGTTCATGTGTACTGTAATATCTGCTTTTCTTTATGCTAATGAAGAATCTTTATTGAAAGATTCTTCTTAGGAGCTTGGCTTGAATTTCTGAGTAACCCTTTGTATAAAAAAAAAAAATCTTCATTATTGCTCTATTGATAACATTTTTGTTGATGTGTGATTTTTTATTTTTTAGATGTCCCAATAACATAAAGTAAATTTGCACTGACAACTGGACTTAATACTGTCAAAGTTCTTCTTGATTCCTTCACTCAGATAGTTCAGGGCTCAGTAACAAGTAGAACAGTTTGATTTTCCCTGTAAATAAAAAGCACACTTTCTTACAGTCACTTGGCCAGTTTTGTCTGGGTGGACAGAGGGCAAAGAAAATAGGTTCATCATTCCAGAGATATTACAGTAAAGTCAGGGAGGTGTCATTCTGACTCCTAATGGCAAGTTGTTTTAACATGTTTATCTACTGATATGAACATAAAATAACCAAGAGCAAGCGCTTCTATTCATTTAAAACTATTAATTCACAAGACTTGAAATATTGTAAGTATCATTTATGAACTGAAAATTTATTCTATAAAACTTTCTGCAATATATTTTCTATGAAGGGTTACTAAAATGTGTGTAACACTGGTGCAAGACAGTCTCTTATTAAATATTCAACTAAGACAGTTAAGGAAGAACTATGGTTATATAGGTTTTCCTGTCCTACCTGCCCGCATGAAGTATAGTTTACTGCTTTTTTAGAGAGCCAAGCTGATAAAACAACATTTAAATTAGAATGAAATTAGATCTTGGTTAAAGTGGTTTATGCATTTGGTAGCTCTGAACCTCAACTGTCAAAAACATGTAAGTATGTACAAAAGAGTTTTTACAGCATTCATAATTTACAGAAATTAATTTATATGCTAACATATTATTAATTTATGGAGAATGTCCACAAGAAGAAGTAATTGTAAAAACAGAATTAATGGCACTGTAAAAGAAAAATCTCCTACATTTATAATCAAACCATAAATCAGAGGGCCATGCAGCAATCTGTAAGACAACAAATCACTCATGAAACACAGCATCTACATATAATACATTGTTTTAAACTCATAAAATCATAGAGACACCAAATATGCTGAATTGAAAGGGACCCACAAAGATCACAGAGTACAGCTCCTGGCCCTGCACAGCACCATCCCCAGGAGTCACACTATGTGCCTGGGAACATTGTCCAAATGCTTCTTGAACTCTGTCAGGCTGTGACCACTTCTCTGGGGATCCTGTTCCAGTGTCCAACCACCCTCTGCATGAAGAGTCTTTTCCTGATAATCCAGCCTAAACCTCCCCTGATCCAGCCATTTCCTTGAGTCCTCTCACTGGTCACAAGAGTGAGGAGGTTGATACCTGCCTCTCTGCTTCTCCTTGTGAGTTCACATCCCAGAGACAGTTTAGAGGAGGTTTGAATTGTGAATGATGAACAGTTTTCCCTCTATAGACTTACCCCATACTAGGGGGAGGAAATTTTGCTTCTAGCCGTAAGTCATTTGCACTTTTATGAACTTTTGTTCACTGACAAAAACTAGTGTAGAAAAAGCCAGTGGTACAACCTTCTCTCATTTAATCTGGTCTGCATCTGAGTGTGCTTTGGTAAGGTGTTAAATTAGTAGGATCACGCATACTCTGGCCTTAGCCCCTGCCTGGTCTGCGTGTATTGAACTGATGCAATCTCAGTCTACCTCGGCTGAGGTACAAAAAGAAGTTTTAAAAAGTATCCAATGCAAGTAATTTCTTTTCTGCACACTTTGTAATTTCTACTTTGGACTCTTTCTGGAGAAATTTTAAGAGCCAGAAATGGCTCTTGATGTGTTGAACAAAATTGCTATTTTGAGTTACCTTTATGTGAAATAAACAAGCAGGAAAAGAAAACATTTTCTAAAATCTCAGGAGCCATTTTTTTAACCTTTTTGAATCTTTCTATTTATCATGTGTCATAAGACATCTATAGTCTTAAAAATTCAGTGTTTTATACAGACAGACTTGTAGGCAAAATATTTGTGCTTTGGTTTTTAGTGAGAAGTATTTCAATATATTCAGTAAAACTGTTAGTTGAACATAGGAGAAAAATATCAATATGATTTTTAGTCTGAATTATGCATAATTTAAAGAATAATTGGTTTGGCTAACAAAAAGAAAACCACTTTATGCTTTTTCCTTAATGAAAAATATTTTAACCAGTAGTGTAAAACAGTGTTTTAATATTTCCAAAGTTTATTTAGAAAATTTTTGCTGAAAGACAGTCTTTAACAAGAATTATATTTTCTGTATGTATATATACATATCATAAAAATATTTCCTTTCTCAAAGATGGAGATAAGTCTAATTTTAACTCTTTCCATGAATCTGACGATTCAGCCAATTTTAATGTGAAACATAAAGCATATTCCCGGAAGAATTTCCACAGTCACTTCAGAGATTTTTTGGTGACCATTGTAAACAATGGAAAGATTATCTTTGACTTTAACTAGACTCAGTCCCTTGGGTCATATCATGACCATGAGCTGGTTTATCTTTGTCAGGACACTAATTAATATCCTATTCCTTTTGCCCTTCACCAGGGTTTGTTTGCCTAAGCATGGAATGTTTTCCAGCATTATATATCTACTACAGTACAGTTCAAAGCCCGTTTATAGTACTCCTTAAAAAAAAATTAAAAAACAGCTCAAAGCTCTGAGAAGTTTTACGTTACACATAAAGAATGCATAATTTGATGAGTATCCCCTTACATGTTCCTTATATGGTGGATTTCCTTTCAGTTGAAGTGTGTGTAATACAGAAGTTCTAGTAATACCAAAAAAGATAGTAACAAATAATAGCTTAATAACTGAAGTTATGACTAGAGTAAAATGAAACAGTGGAAGGATACCTCTTATATTTTATAAATCACATAGAATCAGAATAATTTTCATAAAGGTATACTGAAATATACAGAATTCCAGAATTCCCTCCAGATCATGGAGGGAACGAGAACATTGTTCAAATTCGCATGATTTAACAAAACATAAAATTAATGTATATCCATGTATATCTAGGCAGGTTTAAAAATCAAGACAGGAAGAAAAAAATCTTATTTTGGCCAAAATACAAGAATATAAATGCTTACTTTGATTGTATAGTAGCTTCCTCTTCTGTCAAAGTATGGTTTTCTTGAGTGATTACTGAATCGTGTCAGTTTTACCCCTGGGTTCCCCTTTTCAAGAGAACTCCAACTGCCAGGAATAACTGATGAAATCTATTTATCCATCACTCATTTTTATTTGGGAGTGATGACATCTGCTATTATGAATTAGCTTAATGGCAGGGGGGGAAAAAACCCCAAACCCACAGTCTCATTTTGTGAAGGCTGCAACACACCACGAGTTATGACCAGACAGTTACAGGGCACAAACTCTGAATGCCACGTTTGATCTGTGCTATAAATTTTGGCAGGTGCCACTGATGTCATAACTTGGCTCTGGAGAAAGAGTTACTCATGTAAGATCCCACAAGTGTGGATCACTGTAGCATAACCTTCCTATGACTTGCAAGAATTCAGCACCATCTCCTCCAAGAAAAAGGATAGATCTGAAAAGATCATGTTGAATAACACATCTTGTCTCACATTTGTGCTTCTGAGTGACTGACAGATAAATAGATTTCTTTTCCACCTCTTTTGAAGTGTTGGTCTGTAAAAGCACCTGGTAGACTACATGACAGGATTCCAGCTAAGCTGTTAATACACTCAATAGTGCAGGAATCTGACCAGCTGCTAGCTGAATCATAGCGTATATAATTTGTCACAGAACTTAGCAATTCCACTTCTTGGACATATTCTTCCTCCTTCCATTGGTACTCCTGGGTGAACAGAAGAACACAAACGAGTAAGGTGCTACTTACTCTGACAAAGGGAGAGCAGATAGTGACAGACTTTCTGCTCTCAGCTTTTTTTGGTAACCTGAATGCATAACCTTTTGGTAGTTTGGCAAGTTCACCTTGAATTTAATTATATTTCTTACTCCAGGTATTTTTAGTGAAAGCTTGCTCCAGACTTTTCTGCGCCAGCTACTGTAAGTTTTCTTTTAATATAAAATCTGAATGTATTCAAGAGACAAGTTACCCTTCTCATGTCTTCAAGCTATGTAGGACAGAAAACTCTTCCCCTCTCCTTCCTTGTTTTGATATTATAGCATTTAAGGACTCCTACTCATTCTCTGGATAGAGAGATAGGTATCATGACTCTTTTCTGTGGTCTCATTAAACACAAGCAGTGAGAACAGTATGTCACATTCCAGCTAAGTATTAGTCCCTTGTATGCCTCCTTATTTTGTTTGGATAGCACAATTGTAATCTAGAATAACTTTCATCTCTTCCAGAGAAGTACTATGCTCATTACAACTTTCTAATTGATTCATGCACTCATCTAGTTCTCCTCTTATTTTTTGCAACTTACAAGGTTCAACTTATGACAGAAATTTTAATTAGATCTCAAGTTCACAAACTGCCACTTGTGCCATTTTCTCTATTCCAATCCTTCCAGTAATATCTTTCTTTTGTTTTTGAAATTCAGTTCCCTATGCTTATGACAACCTTTCTGTTCTCCAGAAAATTTATTTAACTCATTGCTTCATTTTGTGCCAAATGCTGTTTTCTCAAAACATTGTTTCTAAGACTGCTCTGGATAAATTCCTTTTTTAAACTTCTCACAGTTAAGGAGCTTTCACTAAAAGATGTTAACTCATTTTAACAACTTCTCAGTTTAAATAGATACACCCTGGTGAGATCATAAGAAATAAAAGCTGGTTCTTCCATAGAGAAGAGAAGAAGGGTAAAGAAGAGGCATGTAGTCCGCCTTATCTCCTCACATAAAGAGTAACGGGTTATTTATTGTCTGCTGGATGTGGTCAGTAGACAGTGAGAAAGGAAGAGAGAGGGAGATTGCAATGTATCATTAAGTATCCTTATAGAATCCACAACTAGTTCACATGAACAGCTAAATTAATTTTTCCACTAATCAATCAGTAAAATATCAGCATTGCCACTGTTAGTGTAGGTGAGCCATGAAATGTAACATGAAGCTGGTAAATCACTGTTCCAGGACAGACTGCTCTGACTGATGGCTGATCCTGAACCCTAGACAAATGCCCAAATTGCTGATCATGGTGTCAGTCTGTTACAGTTTCTCATCTTGAAGCTGCTCCTCTTCATATAAATAATGCAAACTCTGGGCTGAGAGGCAGTACCAACAGCATTGCTTGTTTGATCTCCTGTATGTCTCAGAGGTGCGTTTTGCCCTTTCCCAGACTATCAAATATATTGCTCACATTTTCTCTACTAGGTATCCTAAGGCATACTTTTTCATGGCAAGCAAGTTATGGAATTTGTTTTGAAAAATCTGAATTTCACTAAAGCCCAGACATAAAACAGACCTTGAAACCCCACTTATATTCTTGTGCTGAAAATGCCCCAATTCAACATCTCAGAGAACTCACACACAGTTCCACTGTGCAAAGTCAGTGGTGCCTAGTGGTAAGAAAGCATAAGAAACACTAGGGAGAGGATGAGGCTGCAGCAAGGCACACAGAAATAATCAGAGATTTTTGATCATTGCAAATAAAGTGATTGAGAAATGGGAAGCAAGACTGATTGATCACTGTAGTATCAGTCTGACACCATGTAGAGATCAGCAGTATAGTCTACTCCAGCCTTCTTGTTGTTCAGAATCTGTTGAAACAATGTTATATGACTTTAGAAGTAGCATAGATTTTCTCTATCAACTTGTCAGACGAATCAATATTTTGAGTAAATTATTTCAAGTTTATAAAGCACATAGACACCACTATATGTTCAAAATTTTACAGCCTAACTTGACAGTTTCACCTAAGAATTTGACAGGCCTGCAGTGTAGCTCTCACAGTAAGGCTCTGACAGTTGCTTCTGCTCATTTGTAATGATTTAAATCTGTAGGTATCAGATAATATTGTCTTGCACTGACATAGCCTTTGTTAAAAATGACTATGTTTTGGATGTTGTATTACAGTAATTCACTTTGTTACCCTTACACCTTGTATTTTTTGCCAGTTGGAGCCGATATAGTCATTTATATTTCTTTGGCTTTATGTGAGATATTGATGCTGTCAATAAAATGCTTGTTTGCATTAGGTAACTAAAACTTACCCTCCATCAAAAGGAAGAGAATTAATTTGTTAAAGTCCATTAAAGATTTCAGTGGGCACTTAACTACAGTTATGTCCATGTAGTCTAACACTCTACAAAACATATATTTCTTTCCCTCTGTTTTGCTTGGTCATAAACACTTAACAACCAGAAAAGGAAGTAGCCTAGTCTCAGATTTTTTTACTTCCATTTCCTTATCAGGACTGTTTGTATTTTGTCTATTGCACATTATTTTCAAGCATGAGGGAAAGACATCAAAAGAAATGAAGGCTAAGCTGAACTACAGCAGCTGATTCCTGATTTTCACTGATATAAAGCTACTGCCAGCTTGCAGAGCCTGTAGCACATGATGTAGGCTCCCTCATGGAAGGGCTCCGTAACTGATTCAAGGTGCATGAAACAGGTCAATGTGGGAGGTCATGATGAAGTGTAGATGGTACTGCAGGTTCTGTAAGATCTGGAAAGAGTTCTTCCTCTGTTATGAACTGGTTTAACACAGAAGGTTTAAGACAGAAGACCAAAGAAAACTAAGCCTCTGTGAACGAAATAGATCAGACCCAGAAAACTTGAAATATAATTGAAAAATGTGGTTAAAACCAAAAGAGGTTAGATGTTGCTGCCAAAAAATTAAAAAGTTTTATTTAATAGTAAAAGAGGCAAAGAGAAAGAAAGAAAAAAAAGAGAGAAACAGAGAAAAGAGTGTGTGTGTGTGTTGGGGGGGGGGGGGGGTGGCAGGACAGGGAAAGGGTGATGGGGTTAGGTAGAAACCCTTCTGAGGGTCCCAATGACATCTCATTGCTCCCCTCCATCTGGTCTTCTTGAGGCTCCCCTGCGGCTGCCGTGCCCCCACGGCACACGGAATGTATGGAATCCCGGGGATGGATGTACCTGTGGGCAGTGGGGGTGCCCAGATGCCTCCCTTGCAGGGCCCCAGTTTGACGGCGTCCCTTGCAGCGCTGCGGCTCTGTCGCACCGCGCTGCCGTGCCCCGGAGCGGGGTCTGGGAGCCCTCGGGGGATCCTGTGGCAGCCCACGGCACCCCCGGGTCCTTCGTGTGGCTGCGGCTTCTGCGGGGCGAAGGGGCCCCTCGGCCGAGCCCTCTGCACAGCCGGCATGGGCGGCCACTGCCCCTCAGCAGAGGCCTCTTCCCCACAGCCCAAAGCCTCTCCCCCAGCTCTGTGAGAGCCCTGTGCGGGCCTGGCAGCTGAAAGCCCCGGGGCTGAGCCCTCCCCTCCCAAGGTGCTGAGCCCTCCCTTCCCAAGGTGCTGAGCTTGTGCGCTGTGAATTGGTTCTCTGCGCCAGCCCTGTGTTCTTACTTTATTTTTCTTCATCAGTGAGTGGTGTAGGGCCTGGTGTAGGGCCTCAGTCTGGGCCCTGTTCAGGGCACGGTGGTCTTCTCTGCAGCTTTTGTAATACAGTTTTGGCATAACAGGCAAAAGTCCTTAATGAAGATGTTTAAGTCATAAACTATAATATTTTAGTATTCAATGTACTGTCTCAACATTTTTCATCTATCTTTACTACTCAGCAAATGCAGCCACCAATTACACATTCAGGAAGTTTCTGTGATGATCACTTGCTGGAACTTGTCTTCCACACTTTCACCTATGCTGTGCTAATTGTCTTTAGTTTTCTGACTTTAACTTGAAGGGTCAAGCTTCTTTAAGCTTGAAAATCAGGATGATCTTCAACTAGAGAGAAAAACAATCCACAAGGGTTTAAGTGTTCTTATTAGATATTGTCTGGGGACAATGCTGCTAATGGTACGGTTTATTTGAATGCTCTCTGACTGCATCAGATAGGGAGACACAGTATGAATAATCCGTGGGATAACATGCCAGAAACACTGAAAAGGTAGGGGGGGTCAAGGTAGAAGCACTGAATCTGGCCCTGTGAATGATACTGCTAAGCTCATGTAAACAGACATCATGCTAGAAGACGTGATATTATTTCATCTGTATAAGCTGGAAAGTATCTCTAATGAAGTCAGGTGTATTATGTCACAGGTCCTATACTACATCACATTTCCCGAAGAAATGTGAAATAATTGTACAAGATAAGCAATTGGAGAAGCCTGATATCTTGAACACTAGGGCTGTATGGTGTAATACTACTTGATCCACAGCTTAAATAAAGGCTTGTCTGTGAAATGTGCAGCAAAAGTTTAGGAAAAGAAAAAGTCCAGAATGGAAGACAGCACAATGGTCCTATGTGAGGGAGGTTGGAGGGTCCACAGGGGAGTGTAAATGATGCAATACCATAAAATCAATATTTGTGACAAAGCTAATAGACATTTGGTGTGAACAAACATGAGGGGACCAATATAAAATCTACTTGGGGTAGGAAATTACCCTGTCAAATTCCTTTGAATTAATCTCATTTTGCAATCTGAGTTTACAGCTGGTCAGTGCTATGCACAATGGAATTGTATTACTGGAACTGAAAAGTTGACTTTACTATCCCAAGGAAAAGGAGTTTGGAAATGCTTTCCCCGAGAGGTTGCATCAGGCTACCCAGTTTGTTCAAGATTCACTCTTAATAACTCTCCAAAGTAAAGAAGCAGGTTATTATACCCATAGTCTGGAAAAAGAGCTGGTGCATTTCAGCTGACAGTGAGAAAGGGTTTGTATAAGAACAAGTTGATATTTTATTCATATTAACATGTTCAGATCAACTAGTTACATTGTGACTTGCTAAAGAAGTAGTGCAGTGTTTTCCTTGTATTTTTAATTAATTAATTAATAAAAAATTCTGTTGGTATATTATAGAATTTTAACGCAACTTCGCTTCGTGGTATTTGCAACCTTTTAATGTTCTGATAGCATGATAGTCACTTCATGGACTTGAACATTCAAATTTTAAATAATTTCTAATAAATAACTGAGGCATTCCCAACTCCATGTGACTTATTGCACTGAGCTGTTACTTTGATTTGTTCCTCTAATGATTTATCACATCCTGCCTATGTTATTAGGGCACCGAGTTGTTCAGGACTATCTTTTAAATCAGAGAATGAAGCCAAATCCATCCTTAGTCCTAAAAGGCTCTTGGTGCTTGATAGTGTAATAATATTCCTGTTTAAAAACTTTATTTCCTTTAAATAGTACTTAAATATTAATCTGCCTAAATCACTGACTGTTGTCGAGAAATATCTTAGAGCTTAAACACACAGACAAATCACCCATGATCTCCAGTAATTTTTTTCTACTTGTTATTTTAATCTGTTCCAAGAATGAAGAGCCACAATGTTGCTTTAATGAGCAAAAGGCAGTCTAAATAAATTTCTACGGTAACAAGGAATGGATAAGAAAAAAACAACATTAAGGGAAAGCAATTGGTGGTGAGGCCCTGAAGTTCAGTCTGTGCATTTCAGCATCTTTAGCAGGTTTGTATCTCTATGACAGACTACTTCTAGTCTGGTCTGAAATTCTCTCAGCATTTGTTTGATGTGTACTGGATGGGTTCTTAGAGTATGCCTGTTATTTACTCTTACCTGAAAGTAAGTTCTTCACAAGTGCCCTTTCATTTCAAGCACCAGTGCTGAAGGATAAGCAACCTGAGTGTATTTGAATTATTACTGCGTGTTGTGGGCTAAGAAAGTGGGGTGACACAACATGAATGAGAAGATGTATAGTAAATTGCAACCCATAGCAGCATGTTTATGTATCCAAGGTGTTTTCTTCCTTTTTTTCAATAGTAAACTGGGTTAATGAAAATATATAAGAACACAAATTATGCAAGACTATAGTTTTATGACTAACAATTAATGTTTAATTTTCCTGGGAATTATTTCTTTTCTTATGGGAACCTAGGATCAAAACCTCATTGCCTCAGACATTTTAAGTAAGACTGAACAAAGCACCACCAAGTGCACTGAAAATCAGAGTAAAATGGCAGAAAAATGTACTAAATTACGCAATTAGTCTTTTCCATTTATCATTTTAATACTTCTGTACCCCTATATATGCTTCCTTTTACCTTTTATTTAATGACAGATAGACTCATGTGAAAGAGCCAAAAGCCGTTCCATGGGGCCCAAAACTCAATAATGGAAGGATCAGCAGCTGAGGCTTTTTACCAGGTACAGTATTCCGCAACTGGGCAGATGAAAAATACATTTTTTAGTTGTTTTTGATCTTGAATCTTGGCGCAAGATTTGATGAAGGAAATCTCTGACCTTAAATAATGGCAATAGTAAGACTGAAAACAAACTAATCAAGACTTCTGAAATTGTGGGGAAAATGTGCTACTTTCAAAATGCAAGCCTCCTAGGTGAAGCTGCTGTACTTTCTATAACCGTATTGCACAGCTGTTCAGTTACTCTGCCAGTTGCCATAATTTGCATTGCTTATTTTTGAGGCCTAATGAATACTTCTTGCAAATAAGACCCATCTTACTGAACATTGTCTGGGTGCCTGGGTCCTAATTATTTTAAAAACAGATACTGACAATGTTGAAATTTCTGGTGGGAACAATGCTCATTTTTTCACCTTTTATCAGGGACCGGGATTCCTTCTTCCTCTATGGCAACACCATAAAGGGAGGCATGACACAGCAGGGACTCTTGCTTTTGGCTGCCATGGAAGTATCAAAATATACCAGAATAGCTCTCTATCCCTTTCTAAATAAGCATTAGGTATCTCAAGTTAGAAGGCATTTTGTTGCCAGCAGAGGATTGAATTTTCTGCCATGTCTTTGTTTTGGCTCACTTTAAAATAGAATGTTTCGTTCTAGAGCTTCCTACTACCTTATTAATAGCTCCTGGGCTTCATTTTTACTGTATTGCTCCTTTCTGATTTGATTTAACATTATCCATCAACGTCAGAGGTCCTTCTGACACCCCGTTATGAACATTCACCACTTCCACACCCTGGATGCAGCAGCACAGGCTGAGGCAGAGGCCAGCACCTCTTGCCTCAGATAATTATCACCTCTGCCATGCTAGCAGCTACCTGCTGCTCCTCTGCTCTTCCAGATGCAATGCTGAAGGAATTTCCTGAGCTCTGCATCCAACGCACCCCAGAGGTTTAGAGAGTCAGAAGAGTAGGTCCCTGCTCATACACGTGTTTTGGTGGAAATGGTTTGGGACAGATCACCTGAGAAACTTAGGTGGCAGGTTTGACAAGAGGAATGCTGAGGACTCTCACAGCTCACTGTAGCCAAAACATACCGGTTTTATCCTGTGTTATGTCAGACATGAAAGAAAGCCTAGCTTTCGTTAATGCTCTCATTTGCTGTCTCTGGTTACACTGATGAAACATGCCATGTTTCTCTATTCAAATATTTCTCTTTTGTCCCAGTTAAAATTTATTTTAGAAAATACTTAAGTCCAGGGAACTGGACAAAATGGTAAAAGTGGCAAATATTTTTAAAATGAGAAAAACAACATTTGAAGGAGGCAGAAATAAAACTGTTCACAAACATTTTAGAAACAACAAATGTCCATCATGGTGATGGACATTTCTAGGTGGGAAAAAGGCTTTGGGTGAGAGCATTTACTTCACTGGGGTTTGTGCACATGTCAAAAGATGGTGACCATCCTGTTGCCAAGCTATCTTTAGTTTAAAAGGAGTGATAGCCTAAAGGCTGATAATAAAGATGAAATCACGCAATTGAGCGGGCTTTCCAAAAGCAGATGCTGCCTGAAAACATATTTAAGTATTACCATCCATTCATTGTCTTTCAAGGCTAGTAAGAAATTATGTCTTCATGAGTATAGGAGAGATGATTTGAAAAAGTAAGGATATTTGTGAGAAATAAATATATTTTAGTAATTACAGAAATAAAAATCAATTTTGACCTTAAACTTGGGAAACTCTGGGGTTCTGAACAGATAATTCAATGACCTGGCTCCAGTCTGCCAGCAGGTGAGAGAAAATTGATTCAGTTTTACTAGTCTTATGAAGTGGCTCCTGGGTTTTAAATCCAGTGTTTTGTTTTGGGTACCCTATGGCTATTTTAAAGAATCTGTTTCCTTAAGTTTTTGCTGTGAGGAAAAAAAGTTGCCACAAAAGAGGACAAATAATTGTTTAGAAAAGATTTTCTGGAAAATATGTTTTCCACAAAACAGATAATTTTAACTTTTGGTCTTTTCTTAATTCAGCTTACTTTTAATGCTTTCCTACATCTTTGGAATGTGGGGGCAAGGTTGCAAGCAGGGGTGTGGTCTTTAGGAACTTCTGTTTTGCAGCAAAAGAGCTCATCAGGTGCCAATGACTGTCAGTTTTCCTAACTAATTTCCATATTAATTATGTAATTAGTAAACTGCTCTAGAAGAGAAAGGTTACAGGTATATTGGGAGGCACAGCGAAGAAAAAAAAAGCATTTAAAAATCAAAGGAAATTACATTTGTTGATATATGCTAGAAAAGAGGAAAATAAAATCTCACATTCTGATAATTAAGTTCAATTTTGGATGTGTAAGAAATATGTTTGTGCTGAGATGTTACAGGTTAATTTAAAATGAGGTCTCACTCTGGTTACGTTCTGCCCAGCCTACTTTAAATGCAATAATTGCCCTTTATAATCAAGCTATTAGAATGACATTAAAATGTAGTTCTCAGAAACAACATAGTAATTTATCAAATATTACGTTAGTTTCCTTGACATTTTAATTTACAAGCTCTTTATTATTAGTTTGGTCTCTCAGTTATTAATTACTTGGAAAACATGTCATTTTTCATGTCTTATATAAACAAATACAAGAAAAGGGTCAAATTTTAATCTTCATGAAACCAGCATAAATCAAAGATAACTGCACTTAGTTGGTGAAAAGTATATGACAGAGACGCATCTCTTCTCATATCTAAGCAGACACAAAGGAGAGTAGGGAAGTTTGTTTTAAGCATTATGTAGAACATATATAGTTTGTTTACAGTAAAAGAGGTGTTTTTCCCGTTTCAGTTTTCAATTTCTTCAGTAATAAAATATAGAGTACTATTCAATTTCTCAGATGTTTTGTTTCTTTCAGTCAAGTTATGTCTTGAAATGTTTTCTATAACATCTTGGGTGTCAGTAGCTGAAGCCTATAAATAAGGGATTGTCAAGCAAGAAGAAAAAAAGGAAAAAGGAAAAAAAAAAGTAAAATGACTTTTTGCTTCTGTTGGAAAAGCAGTGGATCTGTGCTTGCTTATGAGCTCATATTTATGGCATGTATATTTATTTTATTGGAAACCAGTAATTTTGAGTTTTAGCTGAGAAAACCTGGCATTGACATAACTCTTATTGTCATTTTATTCCATTGTTAGGACTGTGATTACTAGACTACTTAATAATTGCAGGCTGAATGTGAACAAATTCACCAAGACCATCCTGTGAAATTGTCAGTGTTGAAAGAATTTTGAGCACATATAACCAGATGATCTGGAAAACACAGTACTGTACATCAAGTCAAAACTTGCCCTTTACATTCACAACTCAAGCAATAAAGCTAAGAAAAGAGATAAGCTAACAACGCTGAGGTGATACCAGAAGAGATCTGTCTTTTTTTCAGAAATTTGCAGTAAGCAAGTCTGGGACATCAGTAGTGAAAGCATAAATAATGCTTTTTACTTATGAATCTAGCAGCGTTTTTTGTGGAATGTGTTAATGTTTTCATTTTTTAGATGGAAGGAACGAGACTTTGAGGAGTAAAGTAATTTGCTCAAAGCAGCCCTATAGCTGATCCAGGAATCCATTTATTATATAGTTGCAGTGAGCCTGCATTATGTTATGCTTAAACTGGAGATTGAGATAAACTTTTCCCGAGTTGCATCTTCTTTTTCATCTTAATGTGCTTTCTCTGAGCCACTGCTGGGCATGAACAAATACTGGGATAAAATATGTTGTTTGTGATGTTTCTAATGAAGGAGAAATCAGGAAATATCAGAGATCTTTAATATTCTGCTTTTGCCATAGATGTTCAGTATCCCTGTAAAAAAATGCTAATGTGGCTGTGTCACTAGTGAGTAACAATATTTTTCTCTATTTATTCTTTTATTTTTTTAATCTTATTCAGTCTATTATTTTATGGATTGCCATAATTTGATGTTGATAATCTGTTTTAGCAAGAACAAAACTACAAACCCTATCAACATAATATCTGGTTGCCTCCAGTGAATACTGCCTTCACTTTCAATGCGTATTTTAGAGAATGGTCATGTGTATTTTTAAGCAACCTTATTCTACTCTACCAACAAAAGTCAGGATGTGGAAGAGCCAAGATATTATTGTCACTCTGTATCTTCTACAGATATAGCATGAGAAATTACTGGCTTCTTCTGTAGATTTTTCTTAGTGTGCTCTTATGTTCTTATGTTCTTACTCTACTTTTTTCCTCTCCTTTATCTCTAGGCAGTCTTAATGAACTTAATTGAAGCAACCCAGTGAAAGAAATTTATGTAACCTTTTAAATATTCCTGATGGCACCTGGCTTAATTCCAGATGCAATCTATAAATTTTGGTTTTGTTTTGTGACAGATTTTTATCTGTCTGATGTCCACAAACCTGCAATTCTTGTCTACATTTTTTTTACTTGGTTTTCATTGTAAATAGATCTCCAGCAGACCTCTCCTAAGCAAACAAGGGCTTCTTAAAGACCCAGCCTTAAAACACTGGAAGTAGGAGAATCCAACAATATATTTTATTATAATTGAAATTCACTGTTCAATCCAGATTCAATGCACAGTACTATGTGAACATGTGAATGGATTTGGTCTGAATGTTTTAAAAATGGGAAACTATCTCTTATGGATTTCCTGGACCAGTCCAAATCCTGTATCACTTCCCACCATAGGCAGGAGATACTCATCCTCCTTTTCTTTCTTTAGAAGAGGAATTTCTAGGGTTTAGAAACAAGATTAGAAAGTCTGGAAGGTATTTGAGCAGTGAGGATGGAAGAGAATGGGACACAGAGATGGAAGAAAACAAAACTATGTGAGTGGAAAAAGTGAAGAGAGTGTTTTATTTTTATACCCTGAGTACCCCATGCGAGGCTTGGAAAGGGTATGTTCTCAGCTCCTCTGTTTTGAGTTGGGTTTTCAGGCTTACTATAAATGACTGAACAGGCAGTTTTAATTATAGCAAAACATGACAACAGAAATGAATCCTCATGGTTAGCAGATCATAAGACTGCATTGCTGTCCTCAGGGACTGAGCCGGCAAGGACTCAAATGCTTGTAAATAGTGCAGGTGTTGAAAACCAATATGAGGTTATATAATTTCTTGACCAGAGAAATGCCAACACATGTCTTATAGCATCGTGGTTTGTGACAGTACATTTATGGTGGCAATTTACAGGCAGGGAAAGACATCTTTGATCTCACTACAGCTGGCAACGTTCACATTTCATAGTCACTCATCACCATCTCAGAATGTGCCAATTTTCAGGAAGAAATAATAACTATGAAAAGGTGGCCAGCTGTGTTGCCAATTTTTAAAGAAGAGATCCAAACCATTTATGTGAATAATTTTCAGCCCTTTATATATGAAATATTACTGTTATTAGTTTTAATTTGTTAATTACTCTCATGTAATTAGGGATCTTATTCCCCAAACTCTTTATCTATTCCTTGATGAAATGACCAAAGCTTGACAGAGGAACAGAAAAAAGATTATTGACTTAAAGACTAACAGTCAAAGATAATTGGTATTAAAATAGTAACATTTCTGTGATTGAGAATTAATCCATTGTCCTATGTCCATGAAGACATGGATGTCAAAAAAACTGCGTACCAGTAATGGATGTCAAAAAACTGCATACCAGTAACGTAGGTTATTACTCTTTCTCTGAAGAGACTTTTGTAGTACATTTTGTGGTTTCTGCCACTGTAATTTCTTGTCCTTGCTTAAAGCTGAGATAGTTTTCTCATCTGGTCCAACTTGATATATCATTTAAGGTGATCTTTGGGACTCAGTTCAACCATAAGAAACAGCAGATTTTATGAGGTGATTGAAAATACATGCAATACTTCCAGGGCAAGATTTTCAGGAAAATTGTTCTGGTTTTCAGTTTTAGTTTTCTGTAAGTACTTGTGTTTCTGTAGTGCTGCAGATATATTACTTCTATAATTGCTCACTCAAGCCTCCAAAATGTTACAATAATGTAATTTCAAGTCAAATGATAAGACATTTCATTTAAACCACATTGTTGCTATAAGCTGTCCTCATGTTCCTCTGTAATCCAGATTTATTGCCCTCCTTACTCTCAGCAAGCATGAGCAAACATGAAATAGTTTTCTATAATTATATAAAAAAGAAATATAAGTAGTGTTACAAAACCTTCTATGAGATGACAAGGTCAGCCATATGCCACTGAATAATTTCCTGAGCATCTGTTCATTCTGGCTATCGCAGTGTCCAATAGTGCAGATATAGTATAAATAATAATGACAGTACCATTTATTGAGGTCTAAATCTACAACTGTATGTTTTGCAAAAGTCCTGCTGAAGGACATGAAAAGTCCTGCTGAAGGACATAGAGTTTTGAACAGGGAAATTTTGTGAAGCTGGGCTGTGCCTTTAGACCTATAATAAAATCAATAACCTGCTTGACCTTCACGGCAACAACATCCAAGTACAGTGTGAAGTCAGACATGCAGATATACAAAGAGAAACACAGAGAGTTAGTATATCCTGGTACAGGGAATTAGCTGTCCTCTTCAAAGATGGGCATTTCAAAAGACGGGGGTTTGAAATGCGATGTCTGCAACACTTGGCAGCTGTCAACTGCACAATAAAAATCTGATAGGAGACCTCAGTCCTAAGGGTGGCTTCTCAAATAACTTTCACAGGTTGTTTTAAATGTTCATAAAGGACATCAATAAACCAAAGTCCTGTTAATTCATGACCCCATTTCGGAAGAAATGTCCCGGATTTCTCCATGTGGTGACACTAATTTTTTTGTTGAAATTTTTGCTGTTCCTGATGTGTCAGGTAAGAGAGATGTTCTCTCAATAGCTTTTCTGATGAGATCTCCAATCTGTGTTCTCTTACAATCCATAATTTACAAAATTGAGAGAAGAGCATAAGTCAGACAGAAACACTGGATCCCCAGTCAGGATTTTGTAGTTGCCAGGCAGCCATTCCTGTCTCTGTCCAGGAGATGGACACTCTCCACACACATCAGCAGCGCACAGATCTTGTGTACTGCTGCCCGCACTGCCTTCCTAACCACAGACTGTCTCTGATGCTGTCTCAGCAGACAACATAGAGCAGGGCTATTTGGTGTCTTCTAAATGCTGTAAAATTGTAAATTAATTTATTGATGTGTCTGTTCCAGGCTTGCTGAGCAAACCAAGAGCTTTGGGATACCTTTGTGGCCAAATATTATGGCAACATTCTCCGCTAGGGAATGCAGGAGCTGGCATAAGTCTGTGTGGTTGGCAAGACACACACAGATGTTTCTGTGGTCTAAACCTAGATCTGAGCCTGTTAGTTTTCTAACCTTGTGCAGAAGAATGATAAGCTGCACAGACAAAATGGGCTCTGTGCTTCTCTGAGAGAAAAGGAGAATGGGTTTCCTGCTGAGGACATAAGGCTTTGATTGTGACTGTTGTAGTAAAATTTGCCTTTTCTCACAGTCCAGAGAGAAGTACAAAGAGAAAAAAACTAAGAATAATAGACATTGGAAAATGCCCATTATTTCAATATAGCTGATACTTAAAGTAAGATAATGAATAGGAAAATAGGTGTCTTTCAAAGGAATAAGAAAAATGGCCTTGGTAACAGAAATGTTAAATGTAGTATATGATAGAGATAATTCATGCTATTTAAGCATAAAATATTGTAAAATCCAAGCCGTGTCTTTGACCACCTGCCTGGGAGTAGAGTCTTATTTTTATTCAATTAGTTCCTGGAAAACGTTAAGATAATATCAAGTCTGTATAAAAGAAACCTTCCCAGGCCATGATTGCTGACTTCCCTGGAATGTCAGGGCCACTCATGGGGGACCAGCACCTGGGAAATTGCATCTACCTTACTCAAGCACCAGCGCCACTCTGCTGCATGTGAATGCGGACTCTTCCGAAGTGTTCAGACAACCATCTAGGCATCTGGACTCACTTTTGTCTATTCCTGTGCATGTATGGCCCCAGTTCTACATGAGAAGGGTCATAAAGGAACATTCGGTCATCCCTGCCTCAGGCAGAATAAACTGTAAATAAGCTCTCTGCATGAAGCAGTCGGGGTGAACCACTGGGGAGACGCTGACACTTTGTCAGTCTGATCCAGGTTCACCCAGCGCCGACACCCGGGGTTGACGCTGCCTTGGCTGTGGTGGTTTTTCAAAATTCTATTTTGTTAACGATCTAATAAATCATTGCTAAATTTTCTTATAAATTTGGTTTTTTGATCATTTATAGCATTAAGGAATACCAGTTAAAATGAAGAGATTTCTTGAGAAAAGTCAAAGTACATTATTTGCTGTCTTTTGACTAACAATTTGCTAATCTTGTGAACCTCTGCCACATCCCCTTCTGTTGTCTAATACAAACTAATGATCACTTCCATGATGGAATAGTGTATTGTGTACAATGTAGAAATGAATTTAATTGTGACTAAGTTGAAAAACATTTTTTCTCTCTGTTAACTCTGATTCTCTGTTTGTGATGAGAAAAAATAGCGGAGACTACTCTCCATTGAACTATCCTTCCCACATTTACATCTAATGAACACTGGGTGGAGAATTAAGTGTTCTAGTTCCTTTCAGATTTTGGCTTATTTATACAACTATAAGAGAAAATATACATAAAATATAACCCTTTAGGAACTTAAACCTTACAAGAAAGAATGAGAAAAAAGGTGGGAAAAGGGTTAACACAACTTTCTGCTGTTATATTAAATACATGTCAATGATTGCTATCTTATAACAAGGTAAGATGTGGATGGACAGCTGGGGTTTTATGGGATGCCTCATGGGGTGCTGGCTTGTTTTGTTTAGCCTGAAGCAATGTAAATCAGTTATTAGATTAGTAAGATTGGGAATATTGCTACATGTTTGTGTGGCTGGGGATGGGGAGTGTAGAGCCAAAAACTGTCGGTAAAGTTAGTTGAGTGCAACTGTATACGTGCGTCTGAAAAATCTAGCTTAAAACAGAACTTGTCCCACACAAACAAAGAACTTATCCTACATTAGGCTGGGTTGGAGAGGGCGGAATAAATTTCCAAATCCACTGCCTTAATGGAGGAAAAGACAAAAACTCTTGAGCCCTATGGGAAGGCAGACAATATTTGACAAAAATGTTGGTTAAGATATCTGTGACCTCATTTCTTTACATCTGCTCTCTCAAGATCATCTAACATGTTCTTAAACAAGATTTCTACTGTCCACATTAGGAACAAAATGACTGTTGCTGTGCTTGATAGAACTGTGCATGAATCCATTTTCCCAGCTGTGGGTTATACCTGTGTTACTGATGGTCTGTACAAGAACAGTTTTGTAACTGAACTTCTACATGTAGGGAAGACTTTTGGAAGAGAAACCATTGCTTATGCAGCAATCCCTCCTGAGTAGGAACATAACCTGTTTTTCAAACACTTCCCTCACTGATTGATAGGCTGTCAAACATGGGAGTTCTAGTTTGCGTAGAACTTGTATTGAGGGATATGGTACAGTTTTAGGTACATTGAACTATCTCTGTTAGGATTGGCAAAGATATCTTATTATTTCTTTGATTCCTTTCTGGGAAAAAAAGGGAAAAAAAAAACCCCGCCAAAGCAACAAACTCCAACCCCCAAAAAAGCCTGATCTTGGGAGTAAATAAATCAGTCACTGAGTATGTTGAGAATTAATGAAACAACCAGGACTCAAGGATATTGTGTGTGCTCTAGATAAATATTAATACTATGAATCCTACATACTAACTATGTGTCAACAAGGACACATTCCTAAGATTTATGGGAAGATCAGGTTTTCATTCAATTGGTGCTAGTTTTGAAGACATCAGACTTAATAATAAATGATAATAAACTGTCATTGGGCATATATTTTAGCGTTTGACATCAATCATGTGCTAGCTCTGTTGTGATGGGCATAGGTATAAATCTATTCTGGAAAAAATTCAGACTCTTCCCTGGGAAAAAAGGGTACAAAAAGTGGAATGAGATTTAGGTTTGTGATTCTTCCTCTCCTATTTTTAGTTTTAAATGAAAATCTTTAAGGTAGAAGGTGAACAATTTGATCATTTAATTACTTACCAGAACTGAAAAGCCTCTGAGTGTGCACAGTAAGAATAAATACATCTTTATCTTAAAGTGTAAGTACTTCTTTTGTGAATTTTCTAGCTCTGAAGAAATAAAATGTGTTACTGAGTGGAGACCCCAAGAGAAAAATGTTCAAGGCAAGAAAATCAATAATGTTATTTTTGTTTTTGAAGGAAAGATCTGGTAGCTCAGAATCTCTCTACTCTGAATTATCTGGTTAAATAAGCTGGGTTTTTACATGATTCACATATTGAAAATGCATTTTAAATATTCTCACAAAGACATGATGCTTTTAATTTTTAAGAAGTAGAATATGCTAATTCTTAGAATTAGTTTTGAAATAAACATTTCTTTGCACATGTAAGAAGTAACTAGAAAGGTGAAATACAGACCTAACACCCTGAGAAATATTTAAGATACAAACTTTAAAAACCATGACTCCAAAAATAAGTTTCCTCTGGGAAAATAAAATCGAAAAATTCAACACCAAAACTCCCCACAAAACGAGCCAATAATCTTTAACAACAAAAACTTTACACAAAAACTATGAAAACATCTTCAAGTTCATCTTTTCAGAGGCTGAAATAGGCAACAAGTAAAGCTAAACGATAAAAATAAATGGTGACCTTTTTTAGTATGTGTGATTTTTTAGTATGTTAAATAGCATGTGAAATTTTTTTCCACTGGAAGAGCTGATCTTTCAATACCGAACCATATGCCAGTTGCTGGATGCAATATGGTAATTTCAAGGTGCACAGAACTAGGGGGGTTTCCAGTGAACGTGCCCTCCGGTGGATTGCAGCCCTGCCATTAGTGCAAAGATGGGCATGGAGGTGTCCTGCAATCCTCCTACCACAGACAGATAATCAGTCAAGTTTGGACCTGCCAATTCTCTGAAGCTCCATACACAAAGTATTCTGCAGGTCAAGGGCCACGGTCCTGCTTCTGTCTGTCCCTCCTTAGAAGGAGGGACAACAGACTCCCACTTGCCAAAGCGGTGGGAGTTGGCACGGCAGGAGACAGGCGTCCAGCTGAGCGCTCAGTCCTTCGGACTTGTTTCCAACCTGCATCCAGTCAAGAGGATTCTTTTTGTGAGACCTGAACAAAGAAAAAAACCTCAATTTAAATAGCTTGAATTAAGCAGAAACAAGAATGATTTGCCTGTGTTGTTTCAAGTTCTTCATTGCTCTAAACTACTTCCTTTCAGCCCTCACAAAAAGTACTTCAGCAGAGCAGGCAATGATGGAGGGTCCTTAAACACAGTGTTCACAATTTTGAAAGAGCAGCAAACAGTGGCACTCAGAACATTTTAGAAATGACTGATGAGATTTTATGGCGCTTACTAGAGAAAATATCTGAGTATTCATATGTAAATCTCAGATATTCTCTAGAATGTTGCATTTTAAGTACTGCCATATTTTTCTCTGCAAGTGCATATGGAGTAAGTAGCTGGAGGTAATGTTCCCTCTAGAGACTCTGAAATTTGTTTTAATGTGAAACAAAAATGTCAGAGTACTAAAGCTCTCAGGCTTTTTTTTCTTCTTTTGCAAGGAAAATTCTCAAGGGAGCATGGATAGAAAAATTAATTCTAGAGAGATTAACAAAATACAATTAGCCTAGTAAAACCATTAAGTAAATTAGCAAATTTAGTAATCAGAATGTTGTTGGGATTTTTGTTTGCTTAATTCTTGCATTAATAGCTTAATATGGTAAATGTTCAACAAAGAGCCCTCTTTGTCACACTTAAATAAGTTAATGCATTTAGAAAACTTTTGTTTAAATTGAAGAAACTCTGAAAGAAGCTCACCATGCTGGTCATGAACCAAATTTGTTAAACATCACTCTGTGGGGATATAGTAAGTCAGTGTTTTTGTATTTCATTATATTGTGGGTGTATTTCAGTATATTGTGTGTATATATACACTATCTACTGAAGTCAATACAAACTAACTTTGTACACATCTCTGTATATGTATGCATTTTTCATATTTACATGCGTTTGTATGAGCACAAACATACACTCATCAGATCTCATTCTCAAATTTCTGGTAGACCAGATAAATTAGAATTATTTACTAATGAACATGGGAAAATTGAAGTGTTTTCCGCTTCCTTTCCAACAAAGGATTCAAAGTTTCAATCTTTAGACCAATCTACAAATTCTTGATATGATTTACCAAGCCTTTCTAACTTCACAGTGAATTTAATGTGGAAACAACCCACTAAAAATCCCCCAAACCTTTACTTCTTTTGAAATTGCCACAATTAATAGAAACTACTATATAATCAATGTCCTGCATGTGCCTCAAATCTGGGTCTAAAGAGGTCACTGCACTTGTTTTCAGTCTCAATACTACTGTGATGAGTCTGTTACAAATGATCAAATCGTGAGCCAAACTTACAAGAAAATTTAGCAAAGATTTATTAATTTGTCTGCGAGACTGAAGTTCAGTTGGCGAAACCACGACAGCCAAAGAGACAGCGTCGAGCCAGGAGTGAACCTGGATCTGACCTCCAGAGTGTCAGTCTCCCCCTCGGTTCACAAATGCTGCCTCTTGCAGCGGGGTTTTATAGAGTTTATTCTGCCCGAGGCAAAGATGACCAAATTTCCTCTGTATCTCTTCACATGCAGAGCTGGACAAAGGCTGAGTCCAGGTGTGCCATCGATGTCAATTGGCTTCTGGGCAGCCATGTATTCAGATGTATCAGTTTAGCGCTGCTGACTATCTTGATAGATGGAATCGGCAGGTCGATAATCGATAATCGCTTTCAGGTGGACCTGACAACTTGACAACTCGGGGAAGCTAGTGATTATCGTCCTGGAAGCCTCTATTCTTACATTAAAGCGTCAATGTTTATCTAAAAGCAGGAACTAGATGTATATGAATAAGACAGCTGCTCCCAGTCAGGATGGTCAAAAGACATGGTTTGGATTTTACAATATTTTATACATTAATAGCATGAATTTTCTCTACCATATATTACAGGTCAAATGGCCCTATTGTAGAAAAGTTTTGGCAAATTCTAAAACCTGAAGGAACTAGTGACAAGCTGGTCTTTAACGGGACTGATGCTGGCTAGTACAGCCTGTCCTCGCACCCCTGAGCAGCTCTCTGCCACTTACACTCAAAAGCTCCAAATCCCATCTGCTCCACTCTAATTTGCCACAAGCCACATCCACACTCTTTTGTGGGGAGAAGCAAGTGCCACTTTTGTAGGAATTATAGCTTTCCATCATTTTGGTGGTCAGTGTCAGGGGCACCTGGGTATGGGGTGTCGGGTAGAAGGAATTTAAATCCATTTAATGCTTTGATGTGAAGGAATCTCCACAAATAGTCTGTCATTGTTTTAGGCAGGTGAATTGACTCAGGGGTACTCAGTCATGAATAATATGAATGGACTTCTGGGTGCTGGTTTAAGGATTTCCAACACGCATGAGTGTTCTGTGTCTCTCACCACAGCCGTCTCTCAGACCATGAAGAAAACAGAAAACACCCCTTGGGCACACTGATAGAGGAGGCAGCTGCCCTTCGTCTACTCCCCAAGCCTCACCATGCCAGAACCTACAGAGTTACAAAATTAGAACAATAACAAAAATAATGAAGATGAGAGTAATAATAATAGCCTAGAGAGGGGAATTACACGTGTAGAAAGTAAGTTTGTTACTATTTCTGAGGATAAAAAACCCTCCACATTTTGCTCACTTCAAATGTTTATCATGTTCCCAATGACTACCAGTAAAATACTATGGATGTATGCTAAAAGTCCCCAGGAAATTGGTTCCTCCATTTTGGCAGCAGTCCTTGCTTAAGGGCTACAGCCAAAAATCAGAAGTTATTGCAGAAAATTTGCTGAGCAAATAAGGTACCCACTTTAGCTGCAGACTGACATGCCAGCAATTTAAGCTTGATGTTTTAACAATTTGTTTTGGTTGTCTATTGCAAAGATTCTACACAGTTATTCTGACTTGTTAGCACATTCAAAAGGTCAAAGACTAAATTAATCAGCATTCTGATAAATTTTAATTAATCTTTCAGTAAGAAATACAATTGCCTTCAGGCTTTAGTTGTTCCTGTGCTTAATCAGAGATTAAAGCTTGTAGAGGCACTCATTCAAGGACCTGACCTTTCATATGTTCTCTAAAAACACAGAAGGAGTTACTTTCTTTGATCCAGTTTTCTGGCTACCAAGTCTGGAAAAGGCATGCAAACCCTGGTGTCTGAACAGATGGCTACAGCACTCAATTATATCCACTCTGGGCTAGCAGAAAAGTCACACCAACTATCTTTACTAGTGTGTCTTTTCAAAAATGTTTTGGAAGATGCTTCCAGATAGCGAAGAGAGACAGAAGTCATATGTGTCTAGGGAGCAGGCACTGCACATACGTCTGCAGCTGAAGCTGGTAACACACATCTTACTTAGCGTACAAAAACATCAGTTCTTTACACTCTCCATGGGAACTGGGGGAAATGTTAGGAAAAGTGAAATTAAATAGCTCTCTCTGAAGCAGGGCAATAGCTTTCTGCATAGATCCTTTCACAGTCCAATGGCAAATAAAGGGCTCACCTGCAGTAATAGCACAGATAGCAGGCATGGGAGAATCTCTATTACTGCAATTTTCTTATTTCCTCTGGAAATGTAGAATCAAAAATGTAGAATTTTAGAAATTGTCTTCTCTCCAGGTGAGGGCAAGAGAAAATTTTATAGATGGTGATAACCAATGCTGCAGGTTATTGCTGCCAGCCTTGGTATGCTGCAGGCACACATACCAAGGCAGTAGGCACTGATCAGGGGGTGTCTGAAACTGGCATTTTGGGCCCTGTGTATGAAATATGAGCAATTGCTCCTTAGCAGATTCTAGAGTCTGAAGCTGTCCTCACATCTCAAAATAGAAGCATGAGGTGAAAAATGTTTTTTTGATCAGGTACAGGTTTTTTGATAAGGTACATATTCTTTATTATCAGGTGTTGTTGGCAGTACAACATAAAGCTGTTGAATCACCTGTGAAGTCGGAGCATTTGACACAAGTTTCTGAACTCCGGTTTTGCTTCCTGTTTTTTAACAAAATTGTTAGCCTTTTCTAACTTTCTCCACCATTTTTTCAAAAATCAGAAAATAATGATATTTCATCTCCCATCTTTTCCACAGGACCAACATATTGCAAGTAATTCGGTGGATGCTTCAGCTGGCATTAGCAATGACATCAGGGCACAGAAAGGTGCCCTTCTGTTCATAAAAGGACCTGCTAACTGTGATGCCTATGGCTACTTGCACTCTTACCGGGCTTCGAGGGCTCTTTGCTATTTGCTAAAGAAGCCACACTGTGGTGTCAAGGTCCTTTGCACGGGGTCTATATATTTCATTAACGTGTATGGATTTTTGTCTATTGGGTTTTGGGTAAAATATCTATCACTATGTACCAGAGTCAGTCTATCGAGGCCTTCAAGCCCTTTTGCCCTGCTAGAAACATCTTCACAATGGATGTGAAAAATCAACTTATATACTTGTATGATGAACAACTTACTATGGTTAACTCAATAAAATACGTCAGAAGGATTTCTGCTCTTTTTTGCCTGGAATAGAGGAATTTTCCTTAATATTGTTTAAAGGTTGTGCGCTGATTTTCTTGGTTTGGGGAATTGTTACAGTTTTCCCCTTTACATCCTTTAGACACATAAATTAAAAGAGTACAGTAACGTTCTGTTACAACAACTAAGACTATTTACATACATCACTACTTAGAAAAACTGACAACATGAAATTATCTAAAAAGTCATGAGCATCAAAGCTGAAATTTTAGAAAGTGATAGAGAAGCTTATATCAGTTTATATCTCATATTAGCTTTTTTCTTTCTGCTTAACAATTCAAATCAGCACAGTTACATTGGTTCAGAAGATGGAATTGTAAAATAAAAAAATACTAAAATGTCTAGATTCTTACATTTTTTTTATTTGCAAGAAGAGTCACAAGGGATCAAGACACACACTGTGACTCCTAAACAGGCAACAGAGATGACATAACCAGATTCTGCTCACTCTGAAGCTTAATGTGGGAATCCTACATACTTCTTCATGTGAAGGAGCCTGGTTCACTGAAAAAGTCAAAGAGAGCAACATTAGAGAAAATACTAACCCTATGAACATGAGGGTAATGCTACTCACACATCTAACTCCATTAATGCATGAAGGTGCCTGAAAGCTGAGGCTATAAGACAGTAGTGAATTTAATGCTCGATATTAAGAGGAGGTGAGGGAACACCTCCTTAATAAAAGCGAAGAATTTTCTTTGCTTGGTAGAACTATCACCTATAAAAACCCAACAACAAAAGAAACGACCCCCCCCCCCAGCAAAACCAAATCAAGAAATAAAGATTATGTCTCACTAGTTTCAAATTTGTGTGCTTGAAAAGATATTGGTGTACTTTATAAAACTCTGCACTGCAAAGATAAAATTACAGGAAAAATGAATTCACAAAAATATTATGGATTTACGTTATGAAGTTAGTGAAAGATAATTATAATTATGGTTTTGGAGCACGTGGGGAAGGGAAGTAAATAATTCTCTACAGATAGCATAAGTATTATGGGAAAAGTGATTCCCTCCCCCAGTTTTAAGTAACTACTAGGAAAGGAAATGTGAAGGTACAATAAACAAGAATTTACTAAAGAAAATTACCAGAGGTTTTTTTTTCTCCCCTTTAAACAGTATCAAACATTTTAAAAACTGCACTTTCATTATTTTAGAAAAGTATTACCTTACCTAAAAAGCTTGATATGTTTTATCTCTGATCTGCCTGAATTTCACTCCTTTTTTGCACGTGAAATTCCTCTGCCATAACCTTACACTGTTGGGTACACAAAAATGAATTAGTTTGAAGGGGAAGTTTTGGTTAAATGTAGTAATGAAAGTGAAGTAAATCCTCTGCTTATCATCTAAGAAAAAACGGTGTATTTCACTCTCTGAGCTTTGACATCGTACGCCCTGCAGCAAGTAATTTACAGATGATCAACATTTTGCTACTCTCGCCTCTCATTTCCCTACTCGAACTCCCTTCATTAACCCAGCAATTTGCAATGGCATTGGGTGGTGGATTTATCACAGGACCAAATTGGTCTCTGGCAGCAGCAGAGCCTAAAGTAAATTTAATTTCTAGTGTGAAACTCTCTTTTTCTTTCTTCCCTTTTTTGTGTTCTCTTGTCTTAAAATGTAATATCATTGTCATGACTCAGATCTGGTAAATGACATAGCTAGATGGTAAACGTACTATGATATCTAGAATAAATAATAAATCGATTTGAAAGGTAGTATTTTACATTAGGTTCTATTAAAAAATATTTTCCATGTGACTTCTTGGTTTAGAGTATATTTTTTATGTTACTGCAGTATTTTTAAGATTCGTTTATTTTTGCTTGATAATATTAAGGTCTGAATATTACTGTCCTGGGAGGTTTGAAAAGGAATTTTGAACCTAGTCTATTGTGATCTAATCTAAATCAAAATGTCCCAGGACTTGCTATGCTTTTGCTAGGCAAATGTATCTAAGCCGGTGAACGTTTTTGTGGAAAGGAACACAATGAAAACTGTTACCTTCCTGCACAGCCGCATGCCTTAAAGTGCATGTCTTTCATGTATCACCGCAGTAATGAAAAATGTCCACTTTCTGAAACCAAAACCTTCTTCAAGCAGCTGAGTTAGGCCCGAGAGTCCATCTTAACTTTGCTTGAATTCCGATTCTTGATACTGCTTTTTTTTTCTTTTCTTTTTCACTTCTCCGATGATTACTCTGTACTCACAGAAAAACCAGTTGCTGAATTATTAGTCAGTGAAGAACAGGATGGTTATGTCACCGTGTGATGCCAGGAGGTCGGATTAGCAGCCGATTGACATACCCAGGAAGAAGGCCCCACGGGCTTTACACACAGGTTTCTATGAAATAAGTAAAAAATCACTCTTTTTGCGTGGACTCTGGAAACTTGATCAGGGAGGGAACCTGGATAACAGCCCTACTGATTGCTCGATTTTGTCGTTGAAGCTCAGTAGGGAAAGAGCACGTATTTAAGACGCATAATGAGCACAGACTATCTTTGCTCTACTGGAATAATGTCCCTGAGCAATTATTTGTTCCTCTAAGGGTTTAGTCTCCAAAACTGATGCTATCTCTTTCCCACCATACCTTCTGCATACACCCATACAAAGGACTTTGAAGGAATTACCATCCTTAACATCCTGGAACAATTTAAGGAGAATAAGGCTTGCAAATTGAAATAATGGTCATTTCTATCAACTTTGATTAAGTTCAATGATTGCAAATAACAATTAGAAGTTGGTATTTGAACACATTATCATTGAAAACTCCCCAGTGATTACAGTACATCTAGGTCGTTTAGATGAACAGTGTCACCTATTCCAAGGCAAATGAGCAGGATTTGTGGCTGAAATCCGGGGCCTTTTGTGCGCCTTGAATAATCCCTGGAAGTGATTCAGTGCCCTCTTATCACATTTCTCTTGTGTGAATTACTGTTTCACCATTTCATCTCTCAAGAAGAAAATTCTGCCCGCATGTTTGATAGATGAGTAATTTCAAATCCTTAAATTTCCTTTTTTGATTCTTTGCAACATCTGCCTGTTTTGAATATTTAATTAAAAGTTAGGATAAATATGCAGTTGCTGCAGTGAGCCCTGAGGAGTTTATGGATACCACAGGAATACTAAGTGCAAAATGAGCTTGTGTACTTACCAGCCATTATGAAGAAGCTCAAAACCCTTGATACACTAATTGAATTAAATTTTTCTCTAATAGCTATCATTTTTTTAAGCTTGATTTTTGCTAAGGTCTGTTAGTAAAATATTTGTATTGATCAGCTATTTTCTTAGAAAACGTCATGTAAAATCAGGATATTGAACACTATTTTGAAATATTAACCACTATCTTAAACTCTCAATCTTTTTTCTTTTTTTTTAATAAATAAAAAGTAGCAGAAAATCTCGAAGATAAATTTGGTTTTGTTTCTGTTTTTCTAATTTCATGTTAAAATAAAAATAATTATTTCCTGCTCACTCTTTTGATTGTTTTTATTTTTCTGCAAGGCAAAATGCAAAGGTTGTGCTTTTGGATAGGTAAAATTGACATTTTAAAATAAAGGGTTTTTAAGCTTTATCAGCATGGCTTATCAGGACCACAGATTAAATATCAAGAACTTTAGAACATAGGGTAAACACATTATTTTTTCCAGTTTTATCCATATAAATCACAAATTTCCTTAACTTGTTTCATTCTTACATGAATTTTGCAGCTTCTTTGCTGTTGGTGCATTTGTATGCCAAGGGTATGACCAAATCTGGTGTTCCTGTACTGCAGTAGTGATTGAAACCCCTCAACTGCATTCTAACCACAACAGCATAAGGAGGGTGAGAAATGCTGGTAAATTGCACCTCTTCCAAAGACATAATTCAAAAAGGGCTGATGTCCTCTTACCTGCATGTTGTTCCGTACTTCTGTCTGTGGTTCAGTTCAGCTGTTATGAAAAACAGATGAAAGTGTTCCCTTGCAACAGAAAGATGTTATGAGCCTATATTCATTCATAAACATGATGAGTTACATAAAGATGTTCATAAACATATTGCTGAGAAAGTAGTGTTATAAATGGCTTCAGGATAATGGGACTGCTACCTAATGGATAAAACCATTTTCAAAACAGTTGCTAGGATTATGTTTTTCATCTTTTTGATACACATATTACACCAGGAAAAGATCACACGTAATTCTCTCCTCCACAAGCTGATGGAAATTTTACCTGGGTCTCTGATGTCAAATACCAATTCATATTCTACCTTTGGCTAGAGATAATTTACAGACCTGCAGTGTATTTTGTGCAGCCCTGTGGCACCAATATCTAGGCATTTCTGTGTTTTTTGAAGGCAATGAAGGCTCCTAGGATGCTGGAATCATTAGGGGTTCAAGAGAAGGAGAAGAAAAAATTCTAAATGATGTCTAAATGCAAGTTCTTTGTGCTGGGTAAGTTCGTGGTGATGGTACGCAAAAGAAAATAACAACAGACCCTGAAAATATAAAGGTTAATATTGACAGATAAAGATAAAATTGTATGTGGAAATTATGAATACTTTAGGTATATTCTTATGACTCTTCCTGTTGTCAAACTTTTTATAAATGAACTGGAAAAATGTCCCTTCAGTGGGGTTAATTAATTCTTTCTGTGCATACTTAGGAATCTCACAGTTTTTTTCAGGTTTGGCCCATGTTGCAAGTTTCTATCAACACTCAGTTTCTATCAGCCAGTCATTGTGTTTGATCCCACAGGACTTTATGATTAGACTAAAGAATAGATTCAATGAAAATAAACCCGATACATTCAGCCTGTACAAGGCCTCACTTGTAAAACTGAACATGGTTGTTTCTGTGATTTCTTCTTGGACTGTATCTATTCTAAATGCAGGTTAAACCCAGGTGTTTCATTATTTTGTACCACACTGCCACAGTAGGTTAATGGCACTGTCCATTCAAACAAATATGCATTGAAACTTACTAGCCGTGTTTAGAAAAATCCATTTCCTGGTCGAGTTCAGAATGAGAATATAATGCCTTATTTTTCAAGAGCTGCCTATTTCAAGGAGAGGTCTTGCATGGTACTGACACAAGTAAAGTGAGAGTTAATTTCTTGTCAAAAATGTCAAACGGACAAAGCTTTAGGGCTCAATTATAGTTCTGTAGAAGCAGATGAGAGTGAAGAGCAATCAGTTAAGTTTTTTCCCTACCCAGTCATGTTTTATCACAGAAATGTCAATGAATTCCTCTTTTTGAAGTCTTTTGGGCTCACACATGCTGTTTCTAGAATGAATAATCTGTTATTTGACAATATAGATTAAAGGACTGTTTTTGAAATGTTTTAATACAGATTTTTTTCTGTGATCTTTGTTAGAATTTGATCCCACAAATGTTTGCATCGTTAGTCTGAAAAGATCCAGACATCCCCCCATACTCTGCATCTCCACACCATAAGTGGCCCCTCCTGATGCTACTGTGCACAGCCTTTGCCTCCCTAAGCAGTGTCTTCTCTCACAAATAAACTGGAAACACAGGAGAATGCAGAAGACTATCTACATGTCTAATATAAGCTGCTGCCACCTTCGCCTCTGTCTGTGAGGGTGACTGGCAGAAATGTAAATGTATCTCTCCAGGGTTATAGAACGTGACACAGTGATCATGCATGAAAATTTTACACATACTCTGAAAGAAGAGAATGTAGAGGAGGTCTCACTAACAGCCTGTGTGAAAGTATTACAGTGGGAACTTTTTCCTCCAAGTGCTTTGTGCAATCCTACAGTTCAACTAAAATCAAGGTGTTCAGACTTTTCCTTCAGGGATTAATTATACTCTGCTATAAGAGATGGAAGTAAGAACATTTTTCTGAATTCTCACTGTATAAACCTCAGTAGAATCTCCATCATCGTCTTGAAGTTTTATACCTATTTCCCTGGTATATTTAATTGCTCTTGTTTATACTTGCAGCCTTTGCTTGCTCATTCTTGTCTTTCCTCTTCTCACTCCTTCAATCTATGCACTGAATCCCTGACCACATGTGTGCAGCAAATGTGTATTAGTGGGCCAGACAATGAAATATATTTCTTGGCATTATCTTTGAAGAACATGCAGACATAGAGAAAGACCTTAAATGCTAATAATGCCATCAAAAATACCCAAATATCACTAGTGCAGAGAGTGTTTAAGAGTGATTAAGATTCCATGAAAAAATTCTGAAATCAATATTGTGAGAGATACTTTCAGCTCTGAAAAATGATCAAGGAATTCTGCTTAATAAAGCTGATAACAATGGTTTATATTTTCATAACTGTGAAAGGAAAATGCTTTTTTGGGACTGAATATGCAGCCACTATTTCTTGTGCTCCTCTTACCCATACTGAGGACACATACTACTCTTCCAGAGTAATCTTATCCATCCTCAGGATTTTTCAACGTTTTGACAAGGTGTTTGTAAATTATTCTCTTTTAAGGTTGAATTTTTCCAGTATTGTCCATAAAGACTTTGTGTCTCCAGATATTCCAACACTACTCTTGTGCCCTATCCAGAGCATGCAAAGACATGACTTCTGCCAAATGAGGAAAACTTCCCTTCAACTGGCTGCAAGAAGTGATCCCTCACATTAACAAAGAAATGAGGGGCTCAATCCCTCCCTCCTATCCCCAAACCTTACGAGAATTATTATGTCTTAAGACCAACAGTAAATGACAAAGGGGCTGAGCTGTCTGTAGTGCAGCTGCAGCCAGTTTGTGCTACTTTGACTCACAGGCAGAAGGTTGCCCTGGTGTTTGTTTCATTTAAGGGGGGGTTTCACGACAAGTGTCCTGGTGCTACATCTCTGGGCTGAACCTGGTTCACATTTCCATTTGGCCTTTGTAAGCTCTAGCTTCTTCTGTTTCTGCAGCTCTTCCAGCTCTTCATCACTCCCCTACCCTTTTGTATAAATGGGTTCTAGATGGTAGCGTCATGATGTGTCACTTTCCAAGTCAGATTGATCCAGATACATAGTTTGCCAAAGTAAATATTAATTTTAAATCCCCTGCTCCTCTTCTTCTTCCATTAGTTGAGGCAGAGTAGCATCTGCATCCTTATGAAGCAGCTGAGTCAAAGTCAGTCACCTGCATCCTGCAAATACATTTACCATCTGTTTCTTATTAAAGGTTGTCAAATTTACATCATCCAGAACTGGGACTTCGCTGCCAAAGAAATTGTGCAGAAATGGCACTGGAAAAATAATGAATCCCAAGAACCTAATCAGGGGAATATGTTAGTTTTCCTTCACATAAAATTTTTATATTATTTGTAGATGTGCTACAATCATGAGGAGAGAGACGGTAAGAGGTGTCTTTCCCACCTGAGAATTCTGCCTGTAGTCCAAACCAGTTAATATGAACAAAGATAGAACTTCAAAGAGGCAAAGGATTTACTAGGAGCACTTTGTAAGTGTAAGATAAGGTATGGTGGATGCTATTATGCTTAATCATTCAATCTTTTCTTGCAAGTGAGTAAAGTAGACTTATATAGTATTGCCATGGAGCCATGGCCTTAATGACACTATCTCAGTATCAAACAGATTGGAAAATCATCATCCTGTCTCCACACAGTATAAAACTCAGAAGCAGAAAGGAGAGAGGATAGCCACCAAAGGACTGAGGCAGGGTGAGCTTGATGTTGGTGAGGATTTCACCTAATTTTTGTCTCAAATTCAGAAGGTTGTAGTTCAAAGTCTCACTGAAAGATGGGAATAGTCCACGATCTCTCATGAAGATGAAAAAAGAAGGACTGTAATTTAGTGAGGACAGCCAGGTAATCATGAGCTAAAGAAGACAACTGTGCAGAAACTCACATAAAGAAATGGTCTAAGAGGCTCAATGACTCAAATGCATAAGCCACAGTTACTGTTCTCTGTCTTGCTTTTGCATTAATCAGGATCATGTTCAGTTTAATGTGTTCCTCTTCATCCTACATCAGAAGCAGGTCCTCTCTCTGAGGAGAAGCTTACAGTGGTGGGTTAGTGTAATTTGAACAGTAATATTAGGAAGCTTCTAGCCATTCACTTGTGATGTTCTTTACTAATTGCTTCAGAGTGAATTTGGAGTAATTTTTAAACATGGCAATTAATGGGGATTAGAGTCTTCTAAGGAAGCAGTTTATGTCAGAACGTTGTACTGGGTCACTATCCTTACTAAGCTATCATGGGGAGTAGTATATAGCACCTTCATTGTTTGATTAAAAGTTGCTGTTTACCCATTAATGAAAAACAGCTGTTACAAGTGAGCTGAAAACTTGTATGAAGAGGGGATAAAATGAAAGAAAATGGCCTCTGAAACATGAAACACTACAGTCATAAATTCTTAATATTAATCTTTTGTGATCTCAGCCTGGACTTTTGAAGCAGCCTAAACCTCTCTTTGGGATTTTGTCATAACAGTATCAGCAGGACTGTGCTTGGAAGGGAAGAAGGATAGGGTGGATTCTTGCCTGTAAGGGACATAAAACTGCTATACCCCATTTCAAAATGAAGCTGTAAGGCTTCTAGGAGATCCTGGAAGCTCTCTTCCATCAATTTCCTAGTATACAAAGATTTTTTAATGCAACTGATTGGTTTAGCAAAGCTTGCTTCCTTTCACATATTGCTCATATATACACATGCTCAGTTTCTGAGCATGTGTATATATGTATGGGTAGTAAATCTGTTTTTTCAAAACAGAAATCATATGCCATGAAACGGCTGAGCTTTTCTTTTGTTTTTTTCACAGGGTGGTGGTCAGGAATCTGCTGAGAAAAACCTGTATCTTCTCATATCTGAGAATTTGCCATAACTGTTAGGTATAGTCTCTCAGCTAATGAAACTGACAGGTTTTTCCTTGTATGTTTGTTCGGAATCCCTTCTGTCCAAGCTGGTATTGTGTCTCCACTATGTTCTTCAGAGCAGGGGTGTTCTCCTGGCACATGTGAAAAATATGCTGCCCACACTGGTCCCATTTACTGCATTGCCTATATTCACGCCTGACTGAGGCATGAGTGAAGTGCCTGATGGCTTAGGCAGGGCCAGTTCTGAGCAGTCCAGTAGAAGAGCTTTGGACATCTAGGGGGACATTTAGGCTAAAATGACAGAGGTTTTGGAAACAGCTCAGGTCATGCAACTATTGTGTTTTGATCTCTCTTGTCTTAATTCAGCATGTTGCATCTCCTGAGCCTTTGGAAGAAAAAAGATCAAATTAATGAGACAAAAGTCCAAGATGAGTTTCAGCATTTGGTGTTCTGAGGAAAAACTAGTAGCACCATACTTAGCTAAATCATTTTTCCAGCTCAGCTGAAGCTACAAAAGTAGAAACCCCTTATATCAATACTGCACTACAAGGCAATCTTTTCCTCCTGAGAGCCAATCTACTCAAGTAAAGCAAAGACTATTTCAGATAATTTCTACTGTGAAGTTGAGAAGCTTTATTTCCATTTTCTTGAAAAAATACTGCTCTTGAACCAAAATAATTTATAGAAGAAGAGATCAATATCATCATCATAATAAAGTAATTTGTAGTGTTCATAACTTTTATGTAAAGAAGGATTATTTGTTTTAATATAATAGTCTCTGACTTGATGGTTCCTTTCTTGAATTTTGATGTGAGCAGTTGTTGGACGAATAAATGCTTTGTACAGAAGGTGCCCAAAACTATGAGCTTCCAACTAAGCTGTTCCATAGACAGTCTTCAAAAAATTCACCCTATATCAATTTTCACATACGATTGTTAGCTCTGTGTTGTATATATGCTGGATTTGATTTTTTTAGTTGTTTCTCCCCCCCAAAATCTGAAGAGCTTAGATTGCAAAAGCAATAATAGGAAAATCTTGTTTTTCCCTGTCTGATCAGAGGGGTGAAGCATGAGTTTAAAGAGAACTGATGAACTTGTCCAGGACAGATTTGCTGGGAAATAATGAATGGAGTAAACCATAGTTCTGGGACATGTGATTTAGAAATGAGCCAAAGCCAACCTGCTATAAGTTTGCAATGTTTTGTCCATTTTGCATGCATTTTGATTGTGTTTAGCAAACAGGCTCTGTTTCCCAGTGGATGGAAGGCTGGTGTGCTGTGCAGAGCTTCAACTATAACCAAGCTACACTGCTGACTGGTTATGTGCCCTAAAACACAACTATTCCCTGTCTCATTTTCCCTATCAGTGAAAGAATGTGGTAACAATTCTCATTTGTAAATGCTTTGAGATCTATAATTACAGATTACTATCTGAATTATAAATGTGTTACTGTTTAATAGCATGATTTTTTTGTTGTTGTTTTTTGAGCACCTGAAACAGTTATTAATAAAGTACTTTTTATTGAAACAGACTGCAGCATGTTTAATAGGTTGGGTATGGGCAGATCAGAGTCTGCGTTGACTAGCCAGGATTTCCTTTTCAGCTCTGGTCTTCATCAGCCATACTGCTGGCACTCTTTTGTCTCCCATGCAGGTATGTGACCAGAGAGAGAAAAACATCAGGGAGCAAATCTGTCATAAACTGCCTGAGCAAAAATATATTTATATCTATTTATTTCAGCAAGATGTGTACTTGGGCTTGCTTCAGTGCACAGCCTCCCCAGCAGCTCTACCAACACAGGGAGGGAGGTGAGTAGACCAGAGGGGAGGGCAAGACTCATGTCAAGTAGTGGTTGCCTGCTCAGTTACATGTTAAATTGCAGTCCATGGATCACCCTGTGAGTTTGCTTTAAGGAATTTTCAGGAAAAGACTGGTCTTCTGGCTCTCCATTCAGTGAAGTGAAACCTTAAGAATCAAAGCAAAGCTCTCATTGAGAATCCTGCAATAAACGAATGACTGGGAACTGAGAGACATTCATGGAGCAAATAGGCTCTCTTGTTGAGGGGCTGTGCTGTACAGCACCCTCATGAGTCCAGCCGCTCCTTTCCGCACTGTATATTGGTTGGGATAAAACGTCTCTGTATTCTCTCAGGTCAGGAAGTCCCCAAGAGCTGTAAAAAGCCTTTGTATTTCTAACTCACCTGTCCTTGTTAATCTGACAGACTTAGGGCTGTTGTGTTATATATAAATTCAAAATGCAGGTGCCTAGGGATTTTGGTACCATTTCAGTGTGCAAATGTGTACATGTGTAGCTCTAGTGAACACTGAAGAGCCCTTTGCAGAGCTCCTTTTTGGTGTGGCAGATGATACAATTCATGGGACCGTTCCACAACCCACAGAGTCCTACTGTTCTTGCTTTTGACTCAGCTGATCTCCATCTTTGAAGTTGCTCACTGTAGGCCAAGACACTGCCCCAAGATTTGGCCTTCAATGTTGCACTGCCTATTAATAACCTGCAAAAAATATGAGGATTTTATAAGCTGATTTCAGCTCACATTTCTTTTTCAATAGATTACCCATGCCTTTGCTTTAAAAGATTATCTAAATAATGAAACACTGCTTAAATATTCTGACAACAGGATTTAATCTAGGTAAATCAAGTAAAATAGAGATAGCATTTTTTCCCACCTGGCTTCTGCTCTCAACTCTCTAATTACAATAACCTTAACCACCTTATGAAGTTTCATTCACGTCACTTGGACATCAAATGAAGTATTAGTGTAGGATTAGAGTAACATCAAAGCCCTTATAGATTTTCAGCATTATGCAAAACCTCTCATTTTCCTTTTGACTTAGAGCACCATGAAGATGATAGGCTGCATTCAATAATTACACCAGCAGTGTTCTTTCCTGTCCATGGGTAAGGCTGAGTCAGCATTTCTATTATAATCCCACCATTTCAAAAGATTTTATTACTTCTCCATAAAAATTTGTTCTGGGATAGAATTTGGTATTAAACTTTCATCCTGGGATAAAGAGAAGAAAAACTGTTTAAACACTTGGTGTCTGCTTCCTGCTTTTAGAGATAGTATGTGCATTTTAAAGCAGTCAGTCAGTGCCTGAAAAGTCTCTATCGGTTTTGCAATTCAAAACCAGTTCTATTTCCTACAGTGAATGTTGGCAGGTTGCTATTAGTCTGCTTAGTGGATTTGTTCATTCTCCTTCCTGAAGCAGAGAAGGGACAAAGGGTCACAAATACAAAACACTCAAATCCCAGAGTAAACTTCACCAGTGACCTCTGACATCAGGGTTACTGCACTGAATCCTCTGACACAGAACAGTGGTGAGATTGCAAAAAGGAATATGTGCAAGGAGTGAGAAGGGAATAAAAACAAGCCTCTGGGAAAGGTTCAATGCTTTTAAAGCAGCTACATAGATCTTGTGCACTGTGTTCACTAAAAAGAAAATGGTTACAAGAAGAGGACAAAAGGCTGAGGGCTTTTTTCACTTGTGAGTAATGCTCTGGTAGCTCACATTAGTAACACGTGTCCTAAAAGTTGGACGAATTTTCTGGGGTGAATTGTGTAGGGTTGGTTGAGGATATCATACTTATTCATTAGAAAAAAATTGTGCGTGCAGAAGAGTAAATGATGAAGTCTAAATAGGGTACCCTGTGGGGGCATATTATAAATCCTTCCTGTAAAGGGCTAACTCTTCAAATGGCTACCAGCAGCTATAGACAGCAGGTTGTTAACAGAGAATGGCCCTGCAAACATAAAGAGCTGTGACGTAAGTGCAGCACAGCTGTCTTCTCTGGAGGCTCACCAACTGAGCATGTCTTTGGGCACTGTAATTTGATTTTCCCTTCTTACTGTAGGTGCTGTGCTGTCTTTGCTCTAATTATAGAATCAGAAAATCACAGAATTGTAGATGCATAGATTGGCTGGATTTATCTCTAAGATCATCCATTCCAACTCCTTTCTCACAGGCAAGATATCTTCCACTTACTCAAAGCACCATTTAACCTAAACTTGAACACTTTCTGTGATGGGATATCCATCACCACTCTGGGCAATGTGTTTTAGTGCCTCATGACCCTCACTAAAAAAAAAAAAATCAAGATCATGTACAATCTAAATCTGCCTTCTTTCAGTTTAACACTGTTGTCTCTTGTCCTGTCATCACAGACCATGATAGGAAGTCTCCTTCCATCTTTCTTATAAGTCCCCTTAAAATACTAAAAAGCTGTAACATGTTCTTTCTGGAGTGTTCTCCAGGCTGAACAGTCCCAACTCTCTCAGCCTGTTTTCATAGGAGAGCTGCTCCACTCCGGTGACCATCTTTGTGGCCTCCTCTAGACCCATTCTAACATATTTTCCTCTGCTGGGGCCCCAGAACTGGATGCAGTGCTCCAGGTAGGCTCCCACTACAATGAGGAGAGTGGCAGAATCCCCTCTGTTGCCCTGCTGACCATACTGCTTTTGGTGCAGCTGACTTTCTGGATTACAAATGCACATTGCTGACTCATGTCCATTTTTCTATCCTCCCGTATCCCCAGATTCTTCTTGGCAGGGTCTCTATCAAGCACATCCCCCAGCCTGTATATGGGGGTTGCCTTGACACACAGGGCCATTCTCAGAATGATGAGATTCTCATCTGAAGGGGCATTCAAGTCAGACCCATAAATCCAAAGGCCATTCAAAAAGCCATCTATATTTTGACATATATTGTAATGGATATGAGTACTTCTCATCAGCCTGAAACTTTAGAACTCCATAACCAGTCCTGCATGTAGGCTAAGTCTGTGTGACCCAAACTGAGTTGTCGTCATGCAAGAAGAGGGTGGCTACAGTTTTTATCATATGGTAATGTCTTGTGTGAGTATAGGGAAACTCACACAATGCTCTGACTTAGGGTCCAGGCCCACGTCTAAAATAACTTCGGTGGAGCAGTGACTGCAGATCATGTGTGGTTAACATGCACATGGGCTGGCTGACACCAGCAGTCATGCCTGGGAGAGGCTCCATGTGTAACCTAGAATGGTGAGAGATGAGTTCCAAGCAATAAGAGCTGTAATCAACATTAGGCCATCAGCCAAATCTCCTCAAAACTCTTTGTTTTAAGACATTACCTGTCTTAAACTTCCCTTCCCAGAGTTATCTTGCCCCTCCAAACTCTTGAGGTGAGAATCCAGTCACATGAATAGTGATTCTCTTGACCTGTAGTATATTTTACCACAGCTCTGGCACCTTTCCTGGACCAGTGTTGCATGCTTTTGTTTTTCAGATCTGTTTCTTAGAAGAAATTATCTATGTATTTCAGTTCCAGCTGAAGCACTGAGCTACTGTGGATCATGTTATCTGTGGATCATGTTATCTGTGTAGTGCTGCATAGTGGATCATGTTATCTGTGTAGTACAGCTGGGCCTTGACTTTGTACCCAACACAGGTACCATGGCTCTTTTCTGACCCCTGGCTCTGGCCCATCTTTCCACTCCCCCTCCACTGTTTCTGTACTGTTTACACAGTGAGCTCTATGTGCCTGGGATTATCTTTCACATTGCTTGAGTACAGGATCAAAGTCTGAGGTAGCCTGTCAGCTTTTCTAGAGTGCAAGACAGCTCAGCTGAAATTAATTTACACTAAACACAGAACACTGGAGGTGAACTTGGTATTGTATGGTGGATTTATTTTACTGCTGGGCACTTCAGGCACCTCAGAACTGGCCAATACATCCGTTTCCTCTCTGATGAATGTGGCTAGAAGCCCAAAGAGGCATAGCTGCACAGATGTGAAGTGGCAGTGTAATAGGAAGCACCAAACCTTTGGGTGTCACGCTGAAGACAGTCTGCTGGGTGATGCTGCATTGGTCTGCAGGACCATCTCCCATTTGCCTGACCTGTGACAATTGTTCAAAATCAAAATCTGTCTGCCGAGACTGTGTTATTCTTATTTGCTCCTTAATTAGAGACCTACAGAGAGGAGATCCTTGGTTAAGGAAAGACACTGAGCAGAAAGGATTCCTGTATGAAGAACTGTATTTAAGCTATCTCAGTTTGAGCTAAACTGCTAAGAAGTCTGTTAAGTTACTGACAGAGTTATTCTTCACAGCTGTCAGCCCATATCCATACACTAGGAGGATCATTTATATGACTAAAATGGAGCATCTGTCACTCTTGTGCTAACATGGAGCATATTTACCATAAATTCTATGTAAAGGGAGCTGGGTGGTGAATGTTTGGTGTTTGCTTCAGAGAATGGTAATGTTTTACTACATTTAGCTTTTGTCACTGTTGCAAGCTTTTCCAAAATGTTCTGTATCGTGCATTTGTAATGAGAAAGTGACATGCATTTTCTTGCTACTCAGTGTCAGGATGAAGCAAAGGAGTGGCAAAATAATGAAAGCTAGGAAGACAAGCAAGTACCTACCACATTTTAATTGCAAAGCTATTAAAATCAGGTTGGCATAAGTCAAAATCTCTTGCTGTTGCACTGTTACACTCAAAAACTATGTGAAAATCTGGATAGAAAAAAACCCCAAAATCAAAAGACATGAAGTGTGTATTCAAGAAGCTATTTTATAAACATTTGAGTAAAGTTTAAACTGTTTAGTTGAATAATGCACTGCTCTGAAACTGCATATCAGAGGAAAATTGTCGGAAGAGTACCTAAGCATCCTCTCTAGCCAGAATGAGTTTATAAAGCCCAGCTGATTTTATCAGGTTTTAGTTGATGACTTTTCCAGTCCTACAGTAATGTTTCTGTAGATCTTTTTGTAATGCCATGGCTTATTTCCGAGTCTCACAGATATTGCAGTGGTTAGTGGTTTGGGGTTTTTTGTTTTGTTTTGTTTTTTCCTCATTTTAATTTCTTTTGTGGACTACAAAGTAGAGAAAAGATTAATATTTTTGTTTTGAAATTGCCAGAACCACTTTTATCCTGGAGTCTTCTCCGGCTTCTGCTAAGATTGTTACTTGACACTTAGATTTAAATTTTCATGCTTTCACACTCTTTATTTTTGTTCATAAACTCTAGATTATATTTATTTCCTCAATAAGTATTATTTTTTGTGTGGTAGTTTACAAAACTCTTAAGCAGATTACTCCTGCATTACCCTGGTGAATTTTGATCAAAACATGTTATTACTATTCATATAAATGAAGATTACATGGCCCAAAGTCCTGAATCTAGCACTGTGGAAACTGAGTCTGAAATAATTAATCTGAACACTGTAGGTGGAATTATAAAGCTCAAAGGAAATTGGCTTAATTCTGAAAACATATTTTCAGAAGTCCTCTGAGCTGAAACAGATGTGTTCTGTAAAAAATAAGTTCCCTTTTGTCATTTTAATGAGATGATTTTAGGGTGTTCTAGCCTGACAAGGACTTATTCCAGAGCATTCTTAAGTGACCACATAACCATGCATGAGCTATGAGGAACTGGGACGGAATAATTTCCTTATATTTTCTTCCCACCTCTCTATGGTTTTTCCTCCTTCTGATTTACTTTATGAAAGGAATAGTAAGATGGATCTAAACTGTGTGAGAAGCAAACAAAAGCTTATTCCAGGGCTATGGCTTTAATTTTTGAAATATGCCGACTCTGACTCCCTCTTTTGTACCTCCCTGTTTGTGCCATAACTTAGAATGAATGAGAGACTGGAAAATGTTTTCCTTAGCTCAGTTGAAGCTCCAATTTCGGCCAAACTGAAATAAACCCCCAAACAGTCTAATGATGGCGTTGGATTAGAGCTTCAGTAAGCACCAGGCATAGACAGGGAATGGGGGAATTCAAACTTCTTAGCTGACATTTTCAAAGAAATCTACTTTTTTACTGAAGCCCAGTATTAAGTTATGATGCTCTCTGGTGATTGTTTTCTTAAGCCCAGTATTACTGTAATTATGCTATGATCCTTCATATTCACAGTTGGTGTTACTCTTAAGAATAAAAATAAACCAAAGAACATGGACTTAGCAGCTTTTTTCTGGTGTTTAGCAAACTCTGCTCTTAAGTTTGGGGACATACCTGCTAAAACCTTGATTTCTGAATTAGTGCTCCAAGGTCATAATTTTATTCATGATTTTATTAATTCTTCAGGCTTTCTAAGCATTATTTACATGTTCAAATTCATATAATAAATTCTGCTTGGCCTTGGGATCCACAAAAGTGGATAGAAAAAGTGATAGATAAAGAAGGAAAAAAATAACTCTTCAATTTTTTTATTTAAGAAGAGCAGATTTTCTACGTATTTTAAAACTCCAAGCCCTTCTATTGTTCTCTTCTTGCCTCACTGGCAATTCAAATCTTCTTTGCTTTGAAGCAATGTGAGTTACCAGAGTGGTAATCGAACAGTCTTATAGAAAGGGACTAAAAGGTTAAGTGATTCAAGGAAGAGTTTTTTAGCGTCCTCAAAACAACCCATCTTACAGTACATTACCCTAATCATTTGGTGGCAACAAAGCAGTCACCTTAAAAAGGAAGTGATTTGATTACGCTGGCCAACTGAAATGTTTTCATATTGTTGGAAGAAATGTTACATTTCCTAATGAAGCATTAGGAAGGGGACAAGAAACATTTTTGACTAATGACAAATGTGGAAGAGGAAAACGGCTAAATTCTAAAAGTACAGGTCTTTAAGGAATAAATATTAGGTCTGAGATGGAAAAGGTGCTAAAGAAAAAACCTGCTTGTCTCTCATGATGACAGAGAGCTGTGAGAGTGCACCAAGCTACTCTGTGAAACAGAGATATCAATCCATCTCTAGACAAGCCAGATCAGGTACCAGATCAGTGTCAGAGCTTAAAGTTATTCTACCAATGCTGATATAGTGTCTCAAGTTAGCTAATATGGGTTGACCAAGTTAATGTGGGTTAATCAGGCAGCTCTTGTAGTTGTCTTACAGAAGCTGCTTATCAAAACATGTATGGTAACAAGTTAACAGGTGACTTCTAACGTGGCAGCTAGGATCTATAGCTCCCACCAGTTTGGGCTTCACTAGAGGGATGTAGTGGCATTGTGCATGTCCTGTATTCCTTAGTCTGAACTTGGCTGTGTTGTGTAAAAAATTAAAATCTCTACTATTCATTAAACCATCTAAATTTATTATATTACAGTCAGTCTATACAGAAACCTAATACATAGAGGAAATGCTTTTGCAGAGCACAACTGTGTAACTGAACTCTTTTTCCAGGCATCTACATCTCAGTGAACCATGATTGATTAGGGTTAAATACTTCAGAATGCTACATTCTCCATTTATCAAATGAAGGGACAGATGCACAGTCTTGAAAGCAACAATTGACATTTCACATATGAAACTTCAAACAATGACAGCTAATTAATTATAGCTCATTTAAGCTACAGAGTAAAACTGACTTCAGCTTTTACATCATGCTTTCCTACAAAACAGATTTATTTTCCCCCAAATGTGTAATGAGTGTGGGCTCTTCAGCTGGATGAGTCTTCAGATTGGGTCCTCAACATCTTTATCCGTTTTTCCAGCCTCTCCATCCATTCATTTCTGAGCCTAGGGACAGAAATATGGATCAGCTTGTCCTCATAATTTTACGCGGAATGGATTTCATACTCTTCATCTTTTCCATTGATGATATTCTTTGGAGTTCTTTCCCAACTGTCATGCAAATTTTCCTGCTGCTTTAGAGCTCTTTGCTGAATGGTACTTCAGGACAAGCTCTTAAATCCCAGTGAGAGATCACCTGTGCTTTGTGGTTCATCTCCATCTCCAGTGTGCCCTCTCTCGTGCGCCAGAGTGATTTGTCACCTGCACTGGAGATTGCCTGCTGCCACCTGCTGGGTCACATCACCCAGCACTTCCCCAGCCTCCCTCCCTGGGTCACATCACCCAGCACTTCCCCAGCCTCCCTCCCTGGGTTACATCACCCAGCACTTCCCCAGCCTCCCTCCCTGGGTCACATCACCCAGCACTTCCCCAGCCTCCCTCCCTGGGTCACATCACCCAGCACTTCCCCAGCCTCCCTCCCTGGGTCACATCACCCCGCACTTCCTCAGCCTCCCTCCTCCTCTGTCCTGCTCAGCTTGGAGACATTGTGCATCAAGAAGTTTCTTTTAGGCACATCTTGGAGCTTCTGTTAGACACATAACAGGTAGCTTTCAGTAATACGTGGCCCTTTATTTTCTTTTTGATAATGTCTAGGTACCACAGAAAGACTGACTCAAAGAGAAAGGAGAGGAATTTCCCAGTTGAGGAGTTGCAACATTGAGATGAGGTTAGTCACAAATGGATAAAACATGCTGGAGACCTATTCTAGTGTTCCTTCATCCAGGGTCAGTAATGTAAGTCTGTCCTTGCTCTAATTTTTCAAGTATCAATGCAAAGACAGCTATGAAGAAGGCTTTGGGAAATTGCTTTCTCACTAGATGACCTCAAGACAAAATATAATAAATACCAAAAGTATATATTTTTGCATATGCCCTCAACTAATGGAGAATTGATGCGAAGCAAAACTGCTGTGGCTGCAGACTGCTCTTTCTTGCAGTGACTGATCAAGGGGAATGTGGCTGAATAAGGTAGCTATGGCTATGAATGGTGGTTGCCTCAGTCAGTATGCTCGGATCATCCGCTTTATAGTGGATTTACCATATACAAATTAAACAATCTTAAATAATTCAAACTATTTGCTTGTAAAAAGAAGACTACAGAGTAAGAATATGAGCCTGGTACACATCTGTGCTAGCTTCACTCTGCACAGAAGCCTTTATGTTCAAGACAAGTCTGCACTGTTAAATATTGTCCTGGTAATTTCAGAAAGTTCAATTCTTGGGACTCATTATGGAACCAGAGTGAATTATTCTCCTATCCTATGATGTCATAGCTTAAACACAGTAGCATTACATCCTAATTTGGGAAGCTTTATTATTTTCCATAAATCTAAATTACTTTCAGATTTCATTGCATTACTTAAGTATTGATATTGCTTTTTAAAGAAAAATAATTACAATGCAAACTCAAGTAAGCTCTCTGGATGCAGATTACCCACTTTGTCAGAGCGCTTCTTCGCTGACGTTCCTTTTCATTTTGCAGATACTGAGTTTGTTGTTCAATGGTCTTTTCCCAGAAGTTCCTCAGGTCGCTGGTTTCACAGCCCCGCACTTCATGACGCATGTATTGGCTATTCATTTTCTCTAAAGGAAAAATTTGAAACAACTGTATGACAAGTTAGTGCTTCCTCATCCATTTTCATGGCTAAAGCAGATTCTTGATATTTTGGATTTTCATCATTAGGGTCACACAGTCCTTTTTTTAGTAGGATTTGATAACTGTGGGCATGACTCATTATCTAAGGTTTTCTTTCCTAGCTCTGACACTTAAGGATATGCTGTCTACAGTGATCTGAATTCTTACTTGTGAATACTTAAAATATCTCTCACCTCCATCTAACTGTGACATTTATGTTCACAATCAGGACAGTGCTCTTGTATTCTGTAATTTAGCAATTAGGATACTTTTTACTATACTCACAAACAAAAAAATTGTCATATCAATTGAGATATTTTGGCCCCATTATTTTCACATCTCTAAAATTTTAAAGTAACCATTGTTCTGATGATTTGCCTTTAATCATTCTGGCATTTAGCTTTATTTGGAAATGTAGAAAATTTATATCTATAAAAGTAGATACATAATTTCATAAGATGATGACTTGCAAAACCCAGCTTGTTTACTAATTATTTTTCCTTTTTCTTCAAATAGATTCAAATTTATAGAGTATATTCTTGTATCTGTGAATTCTGTACTTTCAGCTTTGGTTAACGTCATCTTAAAATAAATTCTGGAGTGAATCTTATCCTAGGGAAAGAATATTTGCCTCAGGATGACTCTTTGTGGGCTAACAGTAAATTCCCTGTATGCCACATTGCAGCCAGAAAAGTGTATCTTTACTTTCAAAACTTCATTAAATATGAAATTAGTATATCCATGCTGTCTTTCAAATTGCTGTGTGTTTATGCATGAACATGCCATTATAATGTTTCCAGATAATTTAATTTTTTAACAAGTATTTAGGGCCCTCTCATGCATTGTTTGAATTCATGGAAATTATTTGCAATTTATTTTAATCAGAGCCATAGAGAGAGAGTAAACAAGCCCCTCAAGACCAGCTTGGAAAAGCTGGAAGAAACTGCTGCCATTCCCCTGCCAGGCATCATAAGAAAACACAAATTGGGAACACAAAACTGGGGACTCATCTTTACATAATTGGCTGTTTTGTGAAAAATAGACAGACACATTATAAAGACTCTCTGAGCAGAGGATAAATTCAGCCCTTTTGAAGAGGTCCCCCCTTTTTGCTGGGATTTCCCTGTAACTCCCCTGTGGCTCCCTGTAAAGCCTTCACATGTCAGCTCATGGCCTCCAAATAATATAAGCATGATGCTTGAGCCCAATTCTTGCAGAAAAGAATTACTGAGCATATTTTCTGGTCCTGAACAAATTATAGCTGGATGTATAATTGTTAACGTTAGTCTGTAATGTGAATTGCAAGTATTGCTGTGCTAGGGAATAACCAATTTCAGGTCCAAAAGTTCACTTAATACATGCGCATGTTTTTATAAAATTTATGTATTCTATAAACATACACATATATATCAATGCCAACACAAATATTTCTTCCCAGGTGGCAGTTACTACCCTTTTAAATTTTTTGTGTGTGGAGTAATCTTCAAAGGTATGAGAAAGATATGGTAAAAGCCATCTAAGTAAAACTAATGGACTTTCCACTCTAGAAGGTAATCTCTAAGAATAACTTGTTCTGAAGTGCAGGAAGAAAAATTCCCCTATATACCTGGGGCTCCAACATAAACTGCCAGGAAAAAAATGTCTTCAGGTTTCTTTATCAGAAGAGATAGCAAATCATAATAACTTCATCCTTCTGAATTATTATGAATTCCTGTCTAATATACTGTGGATGCATCTTTTATATATATATATGATGGTAAATATCACTCCTGAATAAGGCAAAATTATGGAACTCATTTTTACGAGGTGTAATTGAGCCCAAGCATATACTCTCAGAATATACATATCCTTTACTGGTTTTTAATGTTACGCCTCCTAATATGATTGGATATGTTCTTGGTACTGGGTTTAATGCATTTTGTAGATGTCTTTCTGACACCTGCCCCCACAGCAGAAAAAAATCACAAGGAAAAAATTTAAAGCCACTAAAAGAGATATTCAGAAGTAGTTTCCATTGTTGTTCGCTTTACATCTGGTGCTGGCAGTATTTAGAAGAATGTTAGAACTCTTTTGAGACTACAAAGTGTGTGTAATGCTATCCATTACAGATTTGGGGACTTCTTTTTTCTTCTTTTTTATTTTTTTTTTTTTTTTTTTAGGTGTGTGAGGTGGGGCAGGGACAGGAATTAGTACTTTTCTCTGTCTGTGATCTGTAGTATTTTCTTTGTGTGTGTTTGATCAGGCACACTATTGTCCAAGTCATTCTTTCCTAACCTTTTATACTGTCTTAACATATGACTATCTTGGTGCCAAATTTGCTCTTCCTCAGTTCTTAATATTTGTTTTCATTTCCCCTATGGCTGGAGAACTCTCAAATATGTACAAGTAGGATCAAAGTTACTGAACACATCAGAATTTCTACATCATTACTAATACTTATATGTCGTTGATAAACACAGTACGTAATGATAAACACAGTATGTAAATATGGAAGCATTTGTTTCTCTGAACTTATCCCAAATTGCCTTATATTTTGAATTATCTGCTTGAGCCTGTTCATGGTGACTGTAGGAACTGCCCAATACCTCCACTGGAATAACTCACATGGTTTCTTTTGCCTTTATGTGTCACGTGCATAGATGTTTGAATTCACCTCTGTCCTGCCATCCATTTTATAAACCATAAACTTTCAGTGCATGTGAGCAGTCAGGGATATCAGACCTAGTCTATCACTATTTCTCCAGCTCTCATATTTTTCTCTCCTAGTTCAGCTGTTTTCAGAGGAGTGTAACAGGACTTAAGCCTGTATCATGACTTTGCAGCAGCAGTTATCACCTGGAAACAGTTTATTTCCATGCCTTGAAGCCTCATTCAGGGTAGTCAGGATAAGAGGCCTCATTTAATAGGGAAAGAGAAGAATGGAAAAGATTTCAGGGAAGCAGCCTCCAAAGCAGCCTGAACAAATAACCTCTGAATGATGCAACAGGTGAGCAGAAACACGCTATTAAAGCACACAGGCAGTTGTGATGCACTTTTATAGACCTCGCAGTCAGTTCTGACTTTAACTGTCCTGCCACAGCTAGGACTAAATAAGCTTTTTTAAGCCTTTAGTGACAATTCTTCAAGAGAACAATAATGAGAGGCTCTTTCTGGTAATCTTCTCTGACAGGCATGGTTGCAAGCCAAAGGACAAATGTAGGCACTCTCAAATGAAAGGAATAATGTGATAACCTCTAGGAAGGCTTTATCCAACACATGATAACAATGACTGCTTATTTTTAGATTTAGTAATTTTAGATCAAGTTGGTATTATCTAACCTCAATTTACTAAAGGAGGTCTTACAAAGTTAGGGAAGCTGTAACACTAGTACTATTAGCTGGAACTCAGAAATTATATTGGTTGAACAAAAGAGGGATGTAAAATCAATTTGATATGACATCTCGACTTCTATGTAAAAGAAAAATCAATAGTTTGAGGCTAAAATTCACTGATTCTGTGAGAAAATACTACCACCACCAGAAACAATTTTTCATGTAGAGAATTGGAAGTAAAAAGTTTCTTAGGTAGAAGAAAGAATGTAAAGAAAAGTGTGGAATTTCTTCCTCGAGTAGAACACATTGTTATATGAAATGTAGTTTTAAAATTTATAAAACTTTTAATGAATCGGGAGAGCTATTTTTCCTCCTTCTTGTGTTTCTTACAAAGCACAGTCAGTCAGAGTTTTCAGGGTCTTATGCATTTCCCTAGAAATAATACAATATTTTATTGTTCTGACTTTACTTGGACCATGCTTTGTGACTATGGTTATTATATATTCATTGAATTATAAAAATTGAATTATATATATAGGAGAGAACACCATCTATGCCAATGGTATTGTTTGATGTAAAACCAATCAGAAATCTGTTTTGATTTTGGAAAAGAAGACTAGTGATCATATTCATGATTCCCCTCTTTTTTCTTGGGTCTAGGATATGTTATTTATCTTCTGCTTCTGCAGCTGGCAGTAATTCACATCTCAAAGGGCTGACTGATGCTTCCTTTGAGATCCTGCCTAGGGAAGCATGCTGGTTTCAAGTGTAACTTGGGTCTCCAGACTCTGTTTAAAACTCTTCAGAGGCAGAAGAGCTCACTTTAGTTTAATGCTCTGTACCCTTTGGTTTGTGTGGCATGTTGTACAGTGAAGTTACTCTTACGAGTGCAGTCGTGAGCAGCTTGTGGGAGAGGTTTCTCACAGCTTGCTCTCACAGCTTCCTCTTCCTTTCTGCCTTGTTTATGAGCAGTTTTGGGAGGAGATGATCTGGAGCGTCAGCCTGAGGATGGGGAAGGCTGCTAAGGTGTTCTGGTGCACACAAGTGCCTAATTGTCCCAGTGTCTGCCAAAAATTCACTAGTGTATCTCATCAGTGAAGATGTGTGATTTTCCATGTGTGCTGTGCAATCTTATTTTCATTTGCAGTTCAGCATTACTACCAATCTGTGCTTTTTCCTTTGCAAACAGTATTGTCTGAAGTTTGCTATGAAATGAGGGCATTCTAGGTAAGTTATTTATTTTGCCACCAGTATTTCATAATTTGGCAGAGTTTGAAATACATGCTCTTGCCAGACTGTGTTCAGTCAGGGAGTTATTCTGGGTATAAATTTCAATCAATTTAATTGGATTTCTCCACATATTGGGAATTTTCTGTGTATGAAAATGACAACCATACTGACAGATGACTGAGCAATACTAGTAGGAGTTACAGGTGTGCACCTAGCAAATTATTTCTAGCAGACACATTAAGCAGTTTCAATATTTGAAAATGTTTTCACTCAAGTACTATGTAGCAATCTCTATTCAACCATTATCCTTTCTCCTAATTCCCACAATCCTTTATTGCTTTTCTGTGAGAAGTGATGGATCTGAGCCTATTTTTTCTAATGAGGAGAATAGTTATTCTTCAAATGCTTTTCAATCGTAGAAAATATGGGCAAACAAACATATTAAGACAAGGTTTGCAGTAGCTACATGGATTTTGCATCTCATACGGCTATGGTGTCAACATCAATGCCTTTGGATGCCATGCACTATGTTTTATTCTGTTCTCATCTGATGGGTTTCAGTTCTTTTCATCTGCTTTCACTTTTCTCTGGATATCAGACATCTGAACAATGGAATTATCAGAATGGAGGGAACTGATTCTGTGCCTTGATTTTCTGTACTAGAGGGTTCAGCAGTCCTCTGGCTGAAGACTAAACTTCTTAAAACTTTTTGAATAAAACATTTGAGGAATCAATACTTTCGTTTTCCTCCAGGTAACCCATTCATTTATTACTATCCTAGTTCTGTTCCCATGCCTGTTTTTTTATATTTTGCTACCTGCTGCCTTCCATTCTGCACTGTCTCTTCTCTCTCAGCCTGCAGCCGAGGGATTCTGTGAAAGGTCCCTTTGATTTTCCCCTCTCTGGCATCATTTCTATTGAGTTTCTCATCACATCCTCTTCACCTCCCATGCCAGCCCTCCCACATAACCTGACTGATTTGGACCTGTGCTTTCAAACACCTTTCTGGCTGGTTTCCTCACCTCTGTTGTTCCATCTGGAAAAATCTCTTTACACTTCTTGCCGGAGCTGCATTTGATAGAGTGATAGAGTAAATTGAGTTGGAAGGGACACACAAGGATCATCAAGTCCAGCTCCCAATCCTGTGGAGCACCAATCCCAATTCTTCTTGAACTCTGTCAGGCTGGTCCTGTGACCACTTCCCTGGGGATCCTGTTCCAGTCCCCAGACACCCTCTGGATGAAGAACCTTTTCCTGATATCCATTTTAAACTTCCCCTGGCACAGCTTCATACCATTCTCTTGTGTCCTGTCACTGGTCACAAGAGTGAAGAGATCAGTGTCTGTCTCTCCTTCTCCCCTCATGAGGAAGTTGTAACTGCAATGAATTCTGTCCTCAGTCTCCTCCAGATTGAACAAATGAGGTGACCTCAGCCACTTCTCATGAGGCTTCTCCTTCAGACCCTCCACCATCCTTGTTCCCATCCTTTGGATGCTCTTCAATGTCTTTTTCACATTGAGATGCCCGAAACTACACTCATGCAGGTATTACTAAATGGTCCCTGGATAACCTTTCCTTCACCCTTCTGCTACCCAGGTTTTTCTACTCCCTGCATCTGGCTCTCTGTGGTGGCTGCCTGCATTCCCATGCATCCTGCCACCAGCACACACAAACAGGGCTGTGGTGGCAGTTGCATAGAGGTGAGCAATAAGCAAACAGGTATTCAAAAGTGATATGCAATAAATAAATGTCCAAGTGCCTTTCCTGAACTTTCTATATATTCATTTGACTTTTATTGACTTCTGATTTTCAGTATCTAAGGCATATTTAAAGTGGCTGTGGTTTGCTCAGGAGATCAAATGTTGTTTCTGATCATTAGACTTTCCTCACTGCTGGATATATTTGAAGCCTGATCCTATGAACTACTGAATTCATAATATCAAACATATAGAATAAGTTAATATTTATTGGTCAAGGATCTTGAATGCACTTTGCTTTGTTTGATTTTTGAGTACAGGAAGACTCGGTGTAGGATCAAAGAAGATAAATTTTGCCCAGGGCTCATGTCCTTTATTAGATCATCCAGTTCAGAGAAAACATGCAAGAGAAATCTTTCCTGATTCATGTGGAGGTGCCTACCATTGAATTATAATGCCTCAAGGCAGCAGATCACAGTTAAAAATCCTTTGAGAGATGAGTGAGAGAGAGAGAGAGAGTGTGTGTGCGTGCGTGTGTGTGTGTGTATGCAACCTTGGCTAGCATTAGCCCATCAGTTGAGAAGGTACAGCCTATCTCTTGGTGTTTTATTCAGGATTGTGACATGGAAATTATCTATAAATATTTTTTCTGTATCAATGCTACTCAGCTTCCTTAGAATTCTGCTAAACTGGGCACTCTTCCCTGGCATTTCCCTCACACTCTTATCTTTCCTAGAATATACTTCTGTGAGAATTAAAGTTAGAGAACAAATACATTTCTTGTTGACATAATTAGGGAAAACTCACTACAAAGAACAAATACTTTCTTACCTTTGGAGCAGGACTCTTGCAAATAAATTCTCTGTGTGACACAAACGAGGAATATTACCACTGCAGCCGTGGCTTCTCCAGTGTCACAGAGCAGTAATGAAATGCATCCCTCGGTACTTTTTATTTGAAGTGTGGGTAACATAAATCCTTCATCATATCAAGGCTATTTTGAACAGAACCAACAGCGAGATAAGATCATTTAATGAACTTTGCAGCCCCCTGCCTGAGATGACCGTGAAACACAGGCCCCCTTGAGACCATGCATCCCTCCCACACTGGCAGATACCTCAAAGAGCATGACTTGGCAAGTGATGAGAATTTTCTTTAAAATGCCTGCTAGTGTTATCCATTTTAATAATCTTCCTATGAAGCTTGAAAAATTCCACACTCATGTCTTAGCTGTAATGGAGGCTGAAATGGTGTGACAAATCACACAGTTTTGCATTACAGGGTGACTTACAGAAATATGTGCTACCTTGGTGTTGTTTAATCTAAGGATGTGTGCTTGATTATGACCTATCACAAGATCTGTTCTCCTCAAGACAATTGTCATAGGAATTGTCTGTATGTTTAGCATTAGCTCACGAAATGCATTAAAGTAGCAGTACTTTTACCGTTTAGAGTTGTTATAAGTCTATTACAGATGAATGCTTATATCATTACATTTCATTTTCTGAGGAAAAGGTTTTGTAGGTTTGCCTGATGACAGATGCATGCACTTATCTCAGTTTTCATTAAATCCATCTACATTGCTAATGTACCATATGTGATGATGGCTTAAGCAGTTCTTATACAACTGCTGATTATTTTAACCTTACTTTTCTTTGTTGTAATTTTTCAGACCTCAAGTAGCAAAAGTAGCAGCCATTAGATGGATGCTTTCTGTAGTTCTTATTTGCTTATTTACTTTTTCTGCAGTTTCCTTTACAGTACAAAAAAACTGTGCAAAACCTAGGAGCTGCAGCTTTTGTCTGTAAAGGAAAATTTCAGTTATTTCCAAAACCTGGTCAATAAATTTAACTCCTAAGAAACAGTACCTATTAGCTTTCTCCAGTGTGTCCAATTCCACCTCATATCATATGAGAACACAGAAATCAACTTATCCCTCTACACATGTGATAACAATGGTAAAGTGGTCTCAGATCATTAGGACCATTATACATATGTGGCATTGAAAAAAGAAAACAACAACATATCATAGGTAAAACTGATTGCTCTATTTTTGGAAAAATAGCTCAAATTCTGGCTGGCTTTCAAAATCACAAACAAATACAATCTACTTGGTGAATATTAAAATAATATGGTGTTATAAAAAGAAGCCCAGGCTTGGTGGAGAAGTGGTGCTAACCACATCGTGCTGCAGACCAACAGAACTGCTTCCTTACCATTTGCCTCAGAACTTGAGTAACATTTCCTGTTTGCTAAACACATCTTGTTAAATTTGCAATGAATTTGAGGCTTTCTTTAGTTTCTAATGTTATAATGCAGTCAATACCTTCCATAAATATTTGCAAACATCGAATTTCAGGGGGGAACTGCAGTGTCCAGGTTTCATCAGACCAGAACATGTGTTTCTGGTCAGATATTCTCTAGAAGCATGGGCATTTGTGCAGTTTAGATGCCCTGTGTAAAGGACGGCCAAAATGTGATAAGATATTGCACATGCTCTGGTCATCTGCAGTAGATTGGGTACATTGTTTATTATACCTGCTGATTGTATTTACAATGAACATTTCATCTGTGCATTCACAGTGACTTCTAGTGAAAGACAAATGGTGCATCCAGAAATCCTGGACAGAACTAGTACTCTGCTGGGCTACCCATATGTGAAAACAGTTCAGGTGACAGGTGATTGGAAAAACATGGTTCACTCCCAAAAGCAGGGCAGCCTTTATATACAGCCCGAAAACTATTCAGGCTGTTTGTGCACCTCAGCCCTTGTTTACTTCATAAACATATGTCACAACTGCTTACCAGAAAATCTCATAACAGCTCTCATCTCTAGTATGCAAAAGTTTTTGTAAGCTCCTGCTTAATGTCCTTAGCAGAGCCACAGAAGAATCTGCAAAATAATGGATGGAATGTAGACCTTTGGCACATTTGAGGTGTTACTTATCTGCAGGAATCAAATCCTGTCTTAGTGTTCTGACTGTGTGCTGTTCATGTGTGGGAGAGTTGGAAATAAAAGTAGCAGTTAGCTCTTACTCTTGCACAAGTAATCCTGGTACATTTAGTTTGTATTTTGTCACCCAAGACCTTCACTCTATGGGTATTCTTAGACCTGATGCTAAAGGAGAGGAGGTGAAAGGAAAAGACATTTCACAGAATTGTGCCGATTAAGAAAACATCTCATGCTTCTTTTCTCTTCGATGCTAGAGGAAAAAAAATCAGGGGAGGTAAGTTTTTAAAGCAGACACAGTACCGTGTTGTTGGGGTAACTTCCTTTGGTATTCACTGTGCACCTGGTATTCACATCCTCCTTGTTCTGGATTGATGCAGTGGCAGCTGGAAAGTTGTGAAGAGGGATTTCTGTCACCATTGGACTATGTCCTCACTGATCCAGGTGGAGCACAGGTCATAGAAACTTTAGCAGCCCTCTTCAAACTTCACAAATTCTAGAAGGGAGACAATTGCTTAGATGGAAATTAGGAGTCTCGGTTTAGGAGTCTTTCTGTAGTGGTTAGACCGTGTATGGATTCCAGACACCCATTAAAGCCTCTTTATCACTCTCCTTCACAAAAGGATAGGGAAGACAAAATATAATGAAGGTTCATGAGCTGAGATAAAGACTGGGAGAGATCACTCACCAATCAGCATCACAGGTAAAACAAACTCGAATAGGGGATATTAATTGCATTTATTACCCACAAAATCAGAGCAGGATAATGAGAAGTAAAGTAAATCTTAAAAACACCTTTCCCCTACTCCTCTCGTCTTCATGAACTCTACTTCTTCCCCTCCAGCAGCATGGGGAGATGGGGAATGGGGGTTACATTTGTGTCCCTCCTCAGGGAGAGTAGTCCTTCCCCTGCTCCAGAGTGGGGTCCATACCGCAGGAGAGAGTTCTCCACAAACTTCTCCAATGTGAGTTCCTTCCATGGGAAAATGTCCTCCACAAACTGCTCCAGCCTGGATTGCATGGTGCAGTCTTGCAAGGACAGGCCACAGGGCCACAGGTCCTACCAGAAAACCTGCTCCAGTCTGAGCTGCTCTCCCCACAGGTCTGCCAGGAGCCTGCTCCAGCGAGGGCCTCCTAAGGGTTCACAGCCTCCTCTCAGGCACCCATCTGCCCTGACATAGGTTTCCTTCATGGGCTGCAGGTGGATCTCAGCATCCCCACGGACCTCCATGGGCTGCAGGAACACAGCTGCCTCACGATGGGCTACACCAGGGGCTGCAGGGGAATCTCAGCTCTGATGTTTGGAGCAGCTCCCCCATCTCTTTCTGCACTGACCTTGGTGTCTACAGGGCTGTTCTCTTCTCTGGCCACACTTACATCTGCACAACTTCTTTTTCCATTAAATATGTTATTCCAGAGGAGTTATCACCATTTCTAATTGACCCAGCCTTGGCCAGTGGCACATTTGTCTTTGAAGCTGCCAGGGATTGGATCTACTGGATACAGAATTTCTCATAAAATACCCTTGTCTCCCTTGCTGATACTAAAACCTAGCCACACAAACCCAACACTGTACCTTCCCAAGAAAGCTGATTGCTAACCGATTTTCATGCTTCTGTAAATACTTGCAGTGTAAGTTTATGAAAATCTTCCTTGGAGGACCATCACTCGTCCTTTATCAGGTCTAGTACTCCAGAGTGAAAAAGCAGGCAGGATGATCATTGATGGACTGCCCTGCAGCCAATACTATGTTGGGGACATGATGTTTCCATATCCCCCTCTCCCACATGTATTGGTTTGAACCAATGCTGTGTTGGCATCTCTGAGAGTACATCTGGGGAAAACACACCTGCTTAAAAGGTTTTAGCTCTGCCTGCTGGGCAGGATACTGAGTGTTGAACTAAAAATTGTCATGACTGGATAACTGAGAAGGTCACCTAATTTCACTGAGGTTTACAAACTCATTTTTCCTCTCTTGGAGCAAGCCTTGGATTGGGTGGTTGGGACTTGTTCAAATAACATCCAAAAAATCAGGATTAAGTAGGAGCTGGAATTCCACTTCACAAAGAATAAAATAATATCTTTCATCTAAACTGGATTTTTCCTCTGACTGCATTCTCAATGGTGTGCACATCACATCATTCATGCCTATGACACACAATTGTTTTGTTTATAAATACCTCTTACAGGATAATCTCAAGGTCAATAAAGTGACAGAATGAAGAGCCTTCATGTTTTATTAGCTGAATGAAACTTCTTATTGGCACCAGTTATATGACACCTGAAACATTTACAGAAGCTGCTTTGTGTTTATTGTAATCATGAGATTGCCTTTGTGCAATCAGAAAAATTAAATATGTAAGATCCACTAGTAGCTTTTTGTAGTGCTCTTATTAGTTGCCTATCTGAAGCTTTTGCATGCTTCTATTTTTTCCAGGATTGTAAAGTTTTCAAGCAGTTTAAATTGCATCAAGCTGAAATTTAGACATTGGAACTGCTAGATGCACAGATGCTCCCTATGGAAGTGTAATTAGTCTGACTTTGTGCACTGCAGGGGAGAAGTTTACTGCAAGAAAGGAAAAAGCTGCTAGCATCCATCACCTGCTCTGTCCTAGCATTGCTATGTGCTTGACACTGCCTTCCAGTCCAAATGAAATTCTATGGTGACCTGTCCAGAAAGGCTTCTATGATGTGTTGAATTTGCCTGTGATTTTGACATGGATGATTTTCCATCTCATTATGACAGGTGAGTTAGGAAAAAAAAAATTGTTCTAGACACCCTCAGGCATCAGTGTAATGAATGCAGGAAAGAGATTTTTGATCCTCTGTTAAAATCAGCCAATGCAGATCCTGCTCCAGTGCATATATTTTTTGAGCTGGGGTTTGGGCATAAAAATTGTGGAGAGAGACAATATGTCAGTGGAGTAAACAGCATCTCAAGGGTTTTTTAAAATAGCATTATATTTCATATACAGCCAAATTTTAGGTGCTTCAGTTAGAAATATTTGAATGGGTTGAACTGGAGCTGTTGGAGACAGCAAACTTACTGCTAACAAATTAATGAAGGTTCAGAGGGATTTTGATTTTGGTATTAATTTCCATGTGATGATGTCAGATACTTCGATGATAGGGAAGTAGAAATTTCAGGCAGTGTATTGATTGCATGACTTTTTATCTTCTTTTAATATCCCATAGAACTTAAGTATTTGAGCACTCTGTACCTTTTATAGAGGCAAATACTACTTCACTGTTTTCTCAATGGAAGCTCAAACCATCTTTGGATGAGTTTGAACTATTTTACTTGGGAAGAAGGTAAGGTAAAGTAAGCTAAGGGGAAGGATGATAGAGGCTTTTAAAACCGATTTTCATGATTGTGGATTAATCTGTGGTTGCAGTTCCTTTGTGAACGCCTCAAGGATTGTGTTGCTGTACCCTTGCTGTGCACCAGCTGAATCCCAGTTTTAACTCAAACTCTACTTAGAACCAAGCACAGATGTACATGCTTTGCTTCTACCAATGTATCAGAGATCTGTGACTCAGGGCTTTACCATGTCAGTTAAACAAGATGATAAGCAGGCTGTCTTTTGCTCCTTCTTGGCTCCAGTTAAGACTGTATCCCATTAAAAAAACAGACCAGACTTTATTCTGGCTGGCCTGAGAATTTGAGCATGAATGAGGGATATGAGAGCCCATTCTGCCTTTTGTGTGCTTCCTGGAAAGAAATCTGGTTTATCTCTTGCACTCAATCCAGCAATGCAATGTAATCCGGATATGAAAGTCTGTCACCAATATGTTTCTTTAAAACACAGACCTAAAATGTCCATTAGCTGCCAGAAGTTGCCATTATAAAAGTCTCTTGCTAATACAGTCCTCATCGAGCAAGATTGCTGTTAAGATTACAAAGGCACCAGGTATGTGTTAAGTAAAACCTAAATCGTGGCAGATTAGGATCATTTAACTACAGGAGAGCAAGGAGTGGCCCGGGTCATTACATTGTAGCAGACTCTGGCAACCGCAGCACTGCAGAAATTCTGCTTCTTTAGTCAACCAGCTTGGAGACACAGATCTGTCATGAAACAGACAACTTTAAGGAGGCATGAATGCCAATAGAATGGCGAGGTGTTTTTGTTTATTTTCCTTTGCATTAATGTATATAGCAAATGCAAACTAGAAGAGATGACAAATAGTTTTAAGTGTGACTGCTATGACCATTTAGGCCACTTCCTAAGTATGGATTTAAATGCCTAATATTTTGTATCAGAAGTTGAATCTTTTGTTCATAGTTGTTGAGAGAGGACCACAATAACTTTAAATGAAACAAAAAAAGGAAATCATGCATTGCATCAGCTACAAACATTTTTCTGAACGTGAACAGAAAAAATTCTTTCCTTGTCTGTTTATACACAAGTACTGATGATAAAATTTTAAAATGTTCACTGTGTCAGACATATCAATCAAATTCATGTAAGGAACTATTATATCCCTAGTGTTTACTACAAAAACCTTCACAGAATGTATTTTATAAAGTCTTTAAATTGAAGACAAAATTTCTTCAGTACAAGTTTGGCCTATGCTAAAGTTGTCATAGAGCTGATTTACCCAGAAATAGCCTCTCTTCCCAGGAACTGAGTATGAGATTGAATACTAGAAAATTCTTCAGAGACATGTCTCTTTAGGTGTGTTCTCAAAGCACATCCCCATACTTACCTCTGCTCTCTGCACTATCATCTTGTGTCCTTCCCTGTGTACACAGAGGTGTTAGTGTAGAGGTATGGTGGTGGTCACTAAATATCCTGTTCCTGGCTTCTGCTTGTATCCCTCTTGTGTCAACTGCTATTCTGCAGCTGAGCACCTTGTTGTCTGCACAGTGTAGGTTAATGGATCTTGATGCATGAAGCACATAGTTCAGATATGGGGAAAGCTGTCACAGTGGTCACAGGGATTTTCAGGATGAGGGAAAGATGTAGATCTGACTCCATGTTTCAGAAGGCTTGATTTACTATACATTTCCTTCTATTCTAAAGAATAGAAGGAAAAGTTTCATCTCAGAAGGCTAGCTAAGAATAGAAAAGAAAAGAATGATAACAAAGGCAGCTGGCTTGGGCAGAGAGAGAGAGCCAGCTCTGCCGTGACTGGTCACTAAATCCAAACACTCACACAAGACCAGACATGGATCCACCTGTTGCATTCCACAGCAGCAGATAACCATTGTTTACATTTTGTCCCTGGAGCTTCTTAGCTTCTCAGGAAGAAAAAATCCTACAAAAGGATTTTCATAAAAAGATGTCTGCAACAGAAAGCCACCAGGAGGTGGCTCAAGAATAACTTTGACAGAAGAGCCCAGTCTGCCTTTTATTATTCTAACTACAAGTCTGGATGGATCCGATCCTGTTGGGACTGGCATGACTGGCAGATGGGTAACAATGGATGAAGAGACAGCTGAGGTACTCAACAACATTTTTGCCTTAGTTTTCAATGACCTTCTCTCTTCCTACACCTCTGCCATGAGTGGACTTCAAGACAGGGACTGTAGGAGCAAAGTCCTTCCCAATGTAAATAAGGCTCTGGTTCATGACCTCCTGAGGAAGGTGAACTTACATTAGTTTTTGGGACCTGATATATCCCAGAAGACCCCTGAGGAAATTGGCTGATGTAGCCACCAAGACACTCTCCATGATGTTTGAAAAGTTATGGCAGTCTGGTGGAGTCCCAGATAACTGGAAGAAGGGAGACAATACACCTGGTCTTTAAAATTGAAAGAAAGGAAGACCCTGGAACCTACTGACCTGTCAGTGTCACCTCTGAGTCCGGGAAGATTGTGGAACAAATCCTCCTAGAAGGTGCTTAGGCACATGGAGAATGGGGAGGTGATTCAAGACAACCAACATGACTTCACTAAGGGCAAGTCCTTCCTGAGTGATCCAGTGGCTTCCAGTGATGGAGTGACAACACCAGTGGACAAGGGAAGGGTCATGGCTACCTTAATGCCTTTTTAGTAGGACTTGTCGTGCAAGAACAAAGGGTCATGGTTTCAAACTGAAACACAGTATATTTAAACTAAATACAGGAAGGATATTTTTATGATGAGGCTAGTGAAACACTGGAATAGATTGCCCAAGTAAATGGAGATGACCTATCCTTGGAAACATTCAAGGTCATGCTGGACAGGTCTCCAAGGAGCCTGATCTACTAAAAGGTACCAGCGCTTCTAGCAGGGGCGCAGGATTAGATGGCTTTGAACATCTCTTTCAACACAAAGTATTCCAAGATTCTATGACTCCATCAAACAATAGAGGATAAGGACAATCTTCTTCTGGGTTTGCAGAAGAATTAACAACTTCATTAAATAAACCAGCAAAATTAGAAAGATCTGAGTATTTAAAGGTTATTTAATGTCTGAAAGAAGACCTATAAGCAGCAGGAGGAAATATACTTTTTTGCTTTCCACCTGTGTTTAGAAATTTTTTGTCTTGAAGGGAAGATTATTCTTGTCAGCATTTGTGTCATTGTCACTTCTGATCAGGACAACACAATACCCATGGGGCTTCGCCACTCAGCAAATATATTTGCTGTACTACTTTATGTTCAAAGCAAGTATGTTTTTCTTTCTTTTTTCTCTCTCTCTAGTCCTTCCTATAGGCTAACTGCTCAAAGTTTGTAGCCATTATGTTGTACATGTACATAAAAATTTACCATATCATTAATTTCTGTGAAAATATCTATTTTAATGGGATGAGAGAACCTGACCCTATTGGACTGTATTATTTATCAGTTGCCTTCTGGCTGTGAATACCATTAATGCTGTACATTTGCTGTACATGCAGTACATGTCTTTCAAGTAGATCTCAGGCATCTGAATCAGTCACTGACTTTCTTGTCAGAAAGCTGCCTCATGGATGAAAGTGCTGGATGACTGTAGAAATTTTTAGTGGAAGTACATTAACTTGAGTGCTTTGGACTAGTAGGGTGAAAAAAAGAACATGTGGAAATCTCGGAGAAGTCCTTAGGTGGTTGTTCTCCAGTTGCATCTACCCTTTTCCCAAATTGCTCCACAAGTTGTGTAAATTTTCTTCGGAGCTTGGGGTCAGCAACCAGAATACACATTGATGAGTCACAAGTGCTCAACAGCTCTGAAAATGAAAAACCATATGGACCAAGGAGACTGTTGATGCAGAGAGTCAAAAACTCCCTCTTACGTGCTGGCGTTAAGGTAACTACACAAACCAATGACCCTATAAAAGAAATAGGCCTGAAATAGAAACCTCCTTCAATATAAAGTAAGCCCCGTGAAATCAGTACCAATGGTTCCTCTGATCCTGACAAGAAGCCTGCCAGCACCAAGAGTGCAGCTGGAATCCCTTATTACTCCCCCATTTGACTTCATACTCATGATCTTGTGTAGGCAGTTGGGAGACATCTGTGATTCTCATCACACAACCAGACCTTGCTTATGTTCATCCTTTGGAGCTGGTTTTCAATAGTCCCACTGCTATTTTGAAACTTAATTTTTTAAGGTTTTTAAGAGAGTTCTCCATTTATTTTCAAGGACATTGAACCTTTTGGGGAATTTGATAGGCAGCACCTTCTCTTTATAAGGATGAGCTCTTATTACACATCTGCAAAGTGACTACTCTTATATGACCACTTCCTCCTTGTCTGCCTTGGTTTCACCATTAGCTGAGGCTGAAGTTACCTACTAACAGCTGTGTGAGCCTGTGAGGAGCTGCCTGCATCCTTGAGCAGCTCCTCTAACTAGCAGCACCAGGTGACTGCATGCACCAGGCAAAAAACAAGGAGGTAATAAAAAAATATGCCAACCTAACTCACAGGTTAATGACTCCTTCTTCAAATAACATAGGCCCTGTTTCCTGTGACTTCACCCCTGTACCCATAATATATTCCTATGCATTTTGTACATATCTCAGTATTTTTAAGCTTCACTAAACAAGCAGTTGTTATGCTTCAGAATTCCACCACACATGATTTGTATCCGGTACATGTGAAAAAACTGGCCTCACCTTTGGAGATTTATCTTTGGAATGGATTTCCACGCTCATGGTCACCACAACTACTTATGCAAAGAGAAATTTGGGGTGATTTTTTCAACCAGGTTACTCAAAAATGGTTAAAAACCATATTAGTTGTATATTCTGGGTTGTTATTCCTTTCTGAAACATAAATGCTGGTGGAGAATAAAAAGGGGACCATAGAAATGTCCTGCAAGTCAGTCTGTGGGGGAGCATAGACCTTTCAACCAAAATGAATCCATCCTACCCACAATCTATAAAATAATCTGTTGCAATTTTCAGCCATAACTGGAAAATCTCTATCTGTTATTTTAAATTTCTGTTGGTTAGATTAAGGATGAGTAGTAGCATTTACTAGGTTTAGAAGGATATTACTGCTTCTGCACTTATTCTTTTCTAAATGTGACCTTAAAAGATGAGTACTCAAATTTCTTGTTTGATTGATTCTTAGAGCTGGCTCTTTGGATCTTAGAGCTGATCTTTGCCTACTTCAGGCTATTCCTGAAGCTCAGCTCTCTTGGCTCTTCTTGGTGACTTTATAGAAGGAATAGAAATCAGATCTTGGATCTTTTGAGCTTAATCCCAATTTGTAGGTAGGGGCATACTCTGTGGGAGATGATCCTTCGCAGACCTGTGAGCATGTCAGCTCCGTGTGACAGCTAGAAGCATTTTGGGCAGGAAACACTTTCACATATCAAAATTGAAGATGAGTTGACTATGCTGTTTGGAAATGAATGGGTAGTACTGTGGTAAGGAGAGAACAAATACGTAGTGAGACTGTATTATACCAATATGTATATTGGTATAATACAGTCTCACTACATATTTTATACCAAAAAGATTCTTGGAAGAACAGATAAAAACCTGAAGGTTTTTGTACTACTTTTAAATGGGTGTATAGGTATGGTGTTAGCCTAGCTGGACCCTCAAAGATATTGCACAGACCTTTCCTCAACTCACTAAAAGAAAGTTCACCACCCAGAGCATCGTATTGTTTTTCCTCATCTCAATAATTCTATGATTTGAGAAACACTGGCATAACTGATATACTAGTCTATTTTATTCTTAGTTCCTGAAAGTGTTTTCACAGGCAGAGCTATTTACTCATAGCTTTTTATAAGGTTAAAGCAACCCTTCAGTTTGCCTAGCAGCAATTCTCATCAGTATTCAGGAGCAGAAAGATACAGTAAAAGAGACCAGGCAGCCAATATGACAGTGCCTGTTCCAGTATATTTTGAATTATTAAAGAAATATTTTTTTATATCTAAGATAATTACAAAGGCAGAATATCAAGGTCAGTGCATGAGAATGTTAAGGAAAAACAATAAATGCCACGGATAACTAATTTATCTCTTGGGAATGTTATTTCACACACTGACACATTTTCCTCTTTATCATCAATCTATAAGACTGAGTTCTGTGAAGTACTTTAATTAAGCTATCATCATGTACTTATTTATGGTGCCTCCAAATGATGTTATCAAAATACAATAGTTTTTTTTTTTACAATATTTTACAAACAAATATTTTCAAGCCTATTTTGTATGTTTATCTTGAAAAGCTGTCAAACTTTAATTGCCAGCAGCCAGGGAAAGCATATACTCTTGAAAAGTAACAAGTCCCTGTTACTTCTTTTCATCTGGCTATCTGATAAAATTCCTTTAAAATTAGTATTCAACACCTCAGAATCCATGCACACAGAGCTGGTATAATTTGTCTTTCTGACACACTTAACCCAGCAAGTGAGCTCCTTAGTCTCTTTGATAGAACAGTAAGATTAAAGGCAATTATTTCACTTTCTCTAAGACTTTGCACAATGATACAAGAATCACTACTCATCCCTGCAGTAAGTCAGACTAAGCTTATTCACTTTCTGCAAGTTTGATTTAACATGAGTAGAATGATCACAGGAAAACCACTCGAAAAATTATATATTATTTCCCATAACTTTTATAAATGTTGTCTGTGAAAACATTTGTATAATTGTATGCTACCTTTACAAGCCCAAGATTTTTCTTTTTCTTAATTGCCGAGGGAAAGCTGTCTCTCATGGATTCCATAGTAAGAACAGTCTTCACTATGTGTTCACAATATGCTCAGCCTTAGTTCATACAGAGAGATACATGGTTAGTAGCCAAAGCAGCAGATAATAGCAGCTTCATCTTTTGAAAATTACATTTGAGAAATCCACACCTTGCATTTGAATACTCACTATGGTTTGCTTTGAGAATGTTAGTTTTTATCAGTACTGGATATACCTCAGGAATTCAGTCATTGGTGCTATATTCAGTCTCAGACTTGTATCTCACTGCAAAGTTTAAAAGTCAGTGTTGTTAACTTCTAATGATGCCATCTCCTGGTGACTGGGGCTTATGCTGATGTTGTTATTGAGGAGCAGTACAGAGGAGATGGAAAATAAACAGTAAAACCAACAGGAGTCACGAAACATGATTAAAGTAGGTGTATGTGCACACTAAGGATTTTGTCTTGGAGTATGGAGCCAGACTGCAGTGGCAGGTACTTTGTTAACTGGAAGAAAAGAACCCATCAGTGGATCAGTTGCTGAGGACAAGTTCACTCTTCCTGTGCACTTGCACAGTGCCCAGCACAGAAAAATCTCAACCTTGGTCAGGGCTTGTAGGCCCATTAGAGACTACACACTGCAAATAATATAGCTGTGTTTTAACACAATGGTGCTGATTGCAATTCATGTACATGGCTTTAATGATTTTTGTACAATTAATCAGCCCACAGCTACCTAATAATGCCTCATATTCTTCTCTTGTTTTCTTCAGGATTTCTCTTTCTTCACTTGTGGAACCTCCACTGATTGTGGTGATATCAAAGCCTGCTCCAGAACTGCCCTCATTTGCTGGTCACATACACACATGCACACGCACCCCAACATTCATGCCACAATGCCAGTTCATTTGCTTGATAGACTTTTAACAAAGAGCCTTTCTGCAAATACTAAGTGAATCTAAATTCCTCACACTAGTGTTAACACTGGCATTTTTGTCTCCTGGCGAAAGCTACACTGTCTGCATTGGGGTAATTCTGTGTAAAACAGTAAAAATGGCTCTGTCATTTTAATAAACTTATGGGCTTCAGTGTCTTCCCATGTGATCCTCTGGGAGAACAAGTTACTCATAATTCTTGCTTTTGTAATTAACTGAATTTGCTACATCTTTTACTGGAGTGTCTATTTTTGTATGTTAAATCATATCTGTCTATTTTTTTTTCCTGAAACTTCTACACATTTCAATATCATTTACCAAGAGAAGATGACAAAATGCTATGTAATATTCTGTTAATGGTGTCAGTACTGCCAAGTAAATAATGATCTTTTTCTCTTGTTCCCGTGGGATTTTGTACTGCTTAGATACTATAATGGAAACTCGGGAGCAGATTTTTTGCCCACTGGCATTTAGTTTTCACATTGTCTCTGCATGTTGATGTCCTTTTGAAGCTAAGACTGACAATCTTTCTAACTAAGCTGTCAACATTAAAGCAGTGGTTACATAACCAGTTTTGGTTTGTCTAACTGTAGCTCCCCTTCACTTTGCTGCATGTCTCTGCTGCATCCCTCTGTCAGCAAAGATCTGGGAATTAAGTCAATAGAATAAGAAAAGGACATTTCAGATGGATAAGTGAATGGACCTGTCTGACTGTGGATGACACAACAACAAAGAGGACAGTGGGCACATGCCTCTGTGGTCCTGTTCTCTACTCAAATGACTAGAGAAAATTGCAACATTGGGTATATATACTTGGCTCCTTGAATTCATAGTTGCTACTTTGTTTTACCTGCATGGGTGATTTCCTGTTCTGTGATTCCTTGAGTCGCTGGACTGGAGTTTGGCCTCCATATATTTTAGCACCGTTGAACTTTTGCAGTTGTTTTTGGTTAGCATAGCTAGTGATAAGCATGTGTGCTCAGATAAAAGAGGAACACACATAAGAATGAACTTAATTGGCTTTTGTTTCAGGTTATTGCACTGCTGGAGACGTACTTCACAGCGCATCTGCACAAGTCTTTTTCCACACAGAGAGTGTCCACACAGAGGGTGCTGGGGTATAGCCTCTGTGAAGAACAATGGAAGGCAGAGACACAGAGCAAAGAGCATGTTGCAGTATTTCTTATTTCCACTAAAGATGGATGTGAAAAGCAATAAGAAATCTCTGTCTCTGTTACCAAAATGCATCATAAATATTATTGACATGGTTTAGCAAACCAACGCCAACCTAACAGAGAGGAAAACCAAGCTCAACCCATTTTAACATCACATGGCCTTCATAACACAACTTCAGAGCTAATTAGATGTACAGGCACATTGTTTTCCAGGAGATTTCCATCTTGTGCAAGAAGTATCTTCAGTACTGGTGCTATATTAAAAAAGTTTGAGGCGAGGAAACATAATGTGAGGATTGGAAGAACAAAATGTAAGCATAGGACATGTAAGCATAGGACTTGACAAGACCGATAATCTTTTGTTTGTTTTTTTTTTTTTTTAAAGGCTTATGTCCAAACAAGAAACACTCTTTAAAAGAATTCTCGTACAGAGTCAGGTGGGAAGGTTCTTTGACACCAATTTTTATTTTTGATCCTGATTCTCTGCTTGTGGTGCATAAAGATGCTTTTGCAAATAGTGTGTTTTCAGCATTGTACCACTTCTTTAACCTTAATTAATTTTTTTCCTGATACTCCTTTTCATATTTTTGAAAGGACTTAATCTGGTGATTCAAGAACATGTAACACAATTTTCCCTACAAAACTTCCTAGAATTTGACAAGAGCTTTTATGTCAGCACAGAAGATAGAGCTATATTTTTCTTTGGTGAGAAAAGGGCTTCTTTGTTCTTTTGTTTCTTTCTTGTATATATGCATATATGAGATTTATTCTTGTTTATAACATTTTGTAATTATTTATAAGTAGGATGGATCACAGGAATCTTTCTGTTTATTGGGAAGATACAAACATCGTATTGTGGAGAACTGGCAGAAAGACACATTGCTGGTAAGAGATGCAGGATGCTATGTGCCATGCTTACAAAGGAATTTAATGATCAGTACTGTTTGCTGTCCAGTGACAGAAAACACTGTGAGGATGGGTTGAAAATGACTGTCACAGTCCTGCCAGACCCAGTTCTTTGATTTGGAGCCTCACACGTTGAATGTCTATTTCTGCTCACAGAAAGCCAGTGAAAGGTGACAAGCTATGCCCCAGACAAAGTGTGAAGCTCAGAGAGGTATCTCAGCTGTCAGAGAAAGAGATCTGAGTCCTTGAGACCAGCTGCTGGAGGCTCAGCTGGACAGTGTGCTTCCTTTAACTGTAATGCCAGTGCCTTTCTGGCTGTTTGCTTTTGAGACTTTTCCAGTGCTTCTGCCCTTATAGTACATTCCCAGATTTCACTCAAGGGTTATCAAACAAATAGTACCTGAACTGAAGCCTCACTTCAGTTTGATTATAAATTGTAGTTTTGTAAAGATATGGTTGGGTTGCAGCAGATGAAGACAGCTGCTAATGAAGGCTATTTCTGTACCCACATGTACCTGAAGACAAATGCTAGACCTAACATGCATAAGGCATCTGGTTTTATTCCAGCGACATATGGCAGCTTTGTGACCTTATCAAGAAGTCACCCTCACAGCAGCATAAGCCAAGGGCAAGGTCAATCAGCCAAATGCGGAGGGAATTACAGGTTTTAATATCTTCTCTGACCAAGAAGGTGCTTTACAATCACAAGGAGTACTCACAAAGCTGGGTAATTTTGCAGAGGGCAAGTATACAGCTGCTGTGTTGTCATTAAGTCTCCCATGCTTGTACATGACTGTGCTGTAAAAGATGAGACAGACGTTGAATTACAGATGATGATTGCAGGGTAGCTAGATATGTCTCCATGAGATACATACCTACAACTTTGGAAAATGTTCCTAAATGTATGTTTTAACTTTTAGCTCCTCCTGTGTGGATACAGGAGTTGGACTAGAGGATCCTTGTGGGTACCTTCCAACTCAGAATATTCTATTATTCTATTATTATGTGATTCTAATTCACAGGGTTACTCAACATGTGAGCCAGCCTGCTGTATTATATTACCCTTCCAACTGATGGAAGACAAAATATAAAGTTGCTGTGTATTTGCTCAGCTGTATGAAATTTATGGGTGTAATGACCTGACACTATGAGAGTTAATGAAAGATGAATAGCAAAATACAACTTTAGCAATCCCAAATATTCCGATTAAAAACAAAAAAGACCCCCAAATAACTCTGGATAAACAAGTGTGGGAAATTGCTTTTAATTCTGTTTTGACTGGCTTCTCTCTAGGTGAGAGAAGGCTATTGGCACCTATAGGTACCATTAACACTTCTCAGGGGCAGCAGAAACCTGTATCTCCTTGATGGGAATAAAGTCATCTCAAGAGATAACCATCAGATACTCAGAGAGACACATAAGTGACACTTCCTCAGTACCTGGTACCTGGAAGTTATCTTTTACAGGTTTGAGTGTGCAGCTTGGTGCACTACATGGCCTTATGCAAAAATCCCTTCCTTTAAGTGGGCAGTGTGTTAAGGGCAGATGGCAGCATCCCTTGCAGGTCTGTGCCTTGCAGCAGAGCTCCAGCTCCAGGGCTCTTGGCGGCAGAGAAAGCAGTCTCTCCACCGCGTTCTTACCCGGTTTGGGCTCTTATCAGCTGTGGCATGCCCCTAGGAGTGATGGAGGCTGGAGAAATTGCAAGGGCGAAGCCACTGAGGCTAGCTGCAGACAGCACCATTTGTTTTAGTTCTGGAGTCAGCTGCAAGGAGGAAAAGATCTTGGGCTCTGGGGCCCTGTGGATCATCCGATAAATACTTCTCTTTGAGGGCCTTCCTGCTGCCCAAATGTGGCTGCATATAGAGAAGGCACATGCATGAACTTGCAGCGACAGATGCCTATTTTGCTGGGATGTGCCATGCCTGACAGAGTGGTCTGTGAGTTAGCATGAAGCTGAAGAGTAAGCATTGCTGTTTGCTATAAACAAACCTTAGCAAAGTGCCTGTAATTGCACTGTTAGAAGGGAGGCCAGGCCTAGATGGTAACAGGGGAGGAAAATAATGCTTTCTTTTATCTGCTCTTGCAGACAGCTGGAGACAGATAAAAGCGGAGACAGTTTTAACCTAAGCAAAGATTGTGACTGTATGCTTTCCTTTGTTCCTCAGTGCTTTCTGTTTTCCTCCCTCTAAGTTACATTTTTATTTGCAAATGAGACTATGCATGGGACAGCTTCTGCATGCTTTTTCATTTTCCACTCTTCTTCTTTTTCTTTAACTTAAGGAGATAGGTTTTTCTTTTAATTTGACTCCTGTGGCTGCCTCTGCTTCAGAAGTATGTGAGTAACATAGACTGAACTTCTACCTACGCCTCACCAATTCCAGAGCTCTGATAAAAAAGACAAGATGAATATCATCGACAACTGACACTGAGGGAGTAGCTTTGCCATAGTATGGTTGATATAAAACCATCCTGAAGCAGAATTTTCAGATTTTCCAGTAACAGAATGCAATGAGATAAGATAGAGAGAAAGGGAACTGTTATCTTAAAATCAAACAAACAAAAACGGTTTTTTCATCCAGATAAAATTTTCAAATTCTGGCATTCAGAGTCAGTAATAAATTGCACTGACATGATTAAAACTACTTTTGCATATAAGTTCCCTATGCAATGCTTTGAGACTGTAGAAACAGGACCATGCATCTAATCTGATGCCCTGCACTAAACTTTTTGTATGGCAGAAAAAGACTTTTTTTTGCTAGACATTTCAGTTGGTCTAATTCTGCAAATCAGACAAACTCAATAATGAATAGCCTCATCGGGGTGACTCTTGCAGGCACATAGGGTCATCTACATAGAGTTATTCCAGTTCAGCTTTTCATGATTAAATCTCCTGTGAGTGTTATTGAAACAGAAATAGCTGTTCTGTTGTAAAACCTATATTAAAACACTTTTTCTTTTGTTAATTACAATCTTTAATGGGTCTGTATATTTTCTACAGGGATAAAAAAAAATATTCAGATGTATTTTTACTGTGCTATGTATTTTCTTTTAAAAAGTAAAGACTATTTGAAGACATTACAAGCTGCACTGCTTGCAGACTTCTCAGGTATGCTTTATGGCATACCTGAATGATATGGCAAACCAAGATGATTTCACAATGGCATTCCCGAAATTTCAACATCTGTTAAATAAAGGCACAACTATTTTCCTCCAGCTACTGTCTTTGATACATATTTATATCCTAAGATGGCCTGTGTGTCACAGGCTGATGGGTACAGACCAATTTGTGTGGAATAGTGGCAAAAGGACCATTTCTAGTTTAATGTATCTTATGTGAAGTGTGAGAAGCCTTGTCTCTCAGCACAAGTCTGGAGTTGGGAAGGAGTAGTCTGAATACTTGCAGTTTTGAGCATGAATATGTTTTTGCACAATGACTCTCTATAAAAGTCTGATTCTGAGTAGTCATGTATTTAAAGGCAGGCACTACATTATGTCATTTGTTGGTATTGCATCCTTTTCTTCTTAAGAACTGGGTTGTCTTGATTTGCAGCACCAAATAAATATATTTTGTATTTTACAGCCTAGATATACTAATTTTTAAATTATATATAAATCAATATATAATTTTTTGGTTATTGCTGTAGAAAAAGTTAAACAAAGTTGCCCTTTGCTGTCACTTTAAAATAGGAGACATGCATATTTCTAGGATATAAAGTCAACCCCCAAAAGACAAATAACCATCACTTATGTGTTCTCAATAGACATAGGATTCCTGCCATGCAGATTATGCATATATACAAATTTACTGTAATAAATAAGAAGAAGAAAGAGGAAGAAGAAAGGCTATGTAACTTTTACAATTCTTTATATTAGAGCTTGAAAGATATCTACTCTTAAACCCCTCCTTATGGTGTCAAATTACTGTTTGCTAATTTTACCCTGTGCTTTTCTTACAAGATAAAATATAATGACAAATGGTAGATAAGAATTTTCAAGTTTAAATGAAGTTAAACAAAAAGTTTACAGAAATGAAATGTTTTATTTGTTATAAGAGTTGTACCGTGTACAAAAGAAATTATTATAATTTACAATACTTCAGGCATAGAATATTGGGGGGGGCTGCTTCCACTGGAAGAGCAGTATTTTGAAAATAAAGAATCCTTACAATCAGACATTGATAGCAGTATTAATATAATAATATAATAATAAATACTTCATATTCATATAATCTGAATTTATAATAACCCAGGTATTTCAGCATTAACTAATACATCTTAATCTGCCTCCAACATGCAGGTAGAAGAGTCTTCTGTAGCTCATAGAAGAAATGTATGATTCATGGTGAGGGTTCCATCAACCCTGAGTATTTCCCCTTGTTCAGTTTCACAACTGCCAGCTAGCAGAACTCCAGATGATGGCGAGCAGACAAGTGACTGAAAACACTGTTTGCTGTAACCTGAAGCCTTTAGAATACAGTCTGATAATTTCCTCTGTTTCCGATGACAGTTCTTAAAAGAAATAAAATCAAGAAAATAAAATGGTTAATGAGTAAGTATGTAAATTTGAAAACATAAGGTTTTTCAACATACTTGAAAAGTCCTCTGACATCTCACAGGTACTTAAGTTAAAGGTATCAGCTGTTAAAGCCAATCAAAGGGACTATTCTCAGGGGAGAGATGTAAATAATGTCCCATCAATGATCGTTTGAGGAGCAACTGATAGCACTTATCAGCTCTTGCAGGCATTAATCTCAGAATAATCAAAAGTAAATACCAAGCAAAAGCAAGAGGAAGAACTTCACAAGAGGTAAGCACCCAAGCCTGAATGTCGGCTCTTAACCCTTCCTTTAACAAGGGACTAACAAGGGACTTAGCCTTTAGCAAAAGCAGAGGAGCCATACCCTCTTGTACGTGAAAGTCACGGAGTCCCTGCTCAGAGGATTCTCTGCTGAGAACTTTATTGTCTTTCTTAAACTGAATTTAAGAACAGGAAGCAGTTGACTGCTTTTACAGAGCATAGGGAGACCCATTATGTCCTTTTGCTCCGGTAATGAGGAGCAATACGGCTGATTCAATGCTGAACACGTAAAAAGTTTAATGAGCATGTTGTGAGATACATATAACTGCTCAATACAGAAGACTTCAAGGAAAAAACTGTTCGGGTGGATTTTTTTTTTCCTGTCTAGGGTTACAAAGGTAGGAATGTCACCTTTTTAATGTTTTGATTTACATCTGAGTTGGTGCTACAACTCAGAAGTTACAGCTTCAAGGCATTGATACTCAGGTAGGAATCTGGTCAGGAAACAAGAGACTGCTTGGGGTGCAAATGAGTCTTGAAACCCTTTAAGTCTGTTGTTTTCTTACCCTGCTAAGGAGGGATGTTGGCACAACTGAAGGAAAGCGCAAGATGGGATTGAGATATTATGAGTGGAAAGGGAAAGAATATTTTGCACTGATTTTGCCACAGAAGAGAAAATATTATTAAGTCCTTATTAGTGATCTCAAGAGTATTGAGAACAGTCTGAATCAGCCAGTTATCCATGGAAAATAATACCAGTATAGCAATTCTTTAAATCCTTATGCTAGTTGATAGACTGTTTTTAAAAATATTCAACCATTTATTCAGGGAATTTCACAGGTTGATGTAGCAAGACTTCACTTAAAATGATAGAATGCTTTTTAGGAGACTAGGTGGCACTACTTTACACTGATCAGAATAATGGTTACACATTTTTTAGTGAGGAGTGTATTCAGACTTAAAACTCATACAAGAATATTCTGAAGATTGAGATACAGGTCTTAATAAAAGATTCAGATTAGTTTTGAGTCATTTAAGCATGATGATTGATGATTCTGTGTATTTAGTAGACACAACCTTTTTCTCTAGTGAAATCCCAGTTTCTTCTTCCTCCACACCAGTACACACTACTGTTTTTTCTCTTTGCCTTAGAAACGTGTTTTGTGCTTGGATTTAGTTTAGTTGTACAAATTGTCCTGATTAAGTGGAAGTCATAGACGTACAGATTTTGCAGAACAGAGAAGTGTTTAACCTCTGTAATTTTCAATTAGAATGGTGGGAAGTTTCCTACAGTAGAGAATTATGAATATCTGAAAGTGTCTTTTGTGCTGTACTATATAGTCAAAGAGCAGTGCTTTTTATTGTCCCACTAATTCCTTCTCTAAAGCAAAGCAACACACTGTAGAAGTCCAGCTAGAGCACATACTGCGTCCTCCAAGTACCCCACCACTGCAGAAGGCAATTCTATCACCCAGGAGTTAAAAGTGTTTGATTTAATGCCATTTCTTACCGCAGTTACTCTGCCTTATTTCTGAGAGACAGTGCAGTGTCCCATAGGCACACCGACAAAGCCAGCAGTCTTTCAGCACCCAGACACCGTGGGGAATGCTGCCGCAGTTTCTGTCAAGGATAAGAGAGACATTTGGTACATCCCTGACCCCACCACAGAAAACAACCCTTCAGAGCACCACACTCATCTCCTCTGATTTTGGACTGTTTTTTTTTTTTACCCTAGCCGCTCATCATATTCACAGTATCTGCCGGTGAAGTGCTTCAGGCAGGCACAGAAGGTCCCCAGGATACAAGTCCCTCCATTCTGGCAGCAGCGTCTGTTCAGTTTTTTACCTGCAAGACAATATTACAGAGGTTAATAAGCATCTCAGGGCTCTGAACCTCACCTTTTCCTCACTTGTTCTCTCAGGTCTCTCCAGTTCCCAAAGTCTCTTAAGGATATCTAGTTTTATTGTCTTTAGAGACAATAAAATTATATGCCTGTTAGGAGTGTTTGTTCAGCTAAATCCAGTTTGTTTAGTTAAGGATTAGAAACAAGCTACTAGGGATTACAGGATGGTGAAGAAGCAACGCCTGGCAAATTCTGTAGCAGCAGGATGTGTTCAAGTGAAATATTGCACTTTGACAGATGCAGGTTTCAATCACACTAAGAAATGAGGCATTTTTATTGGGAAGTGATACTTATTTTTGAATAAAAACTGGGAAATTACTTGGTTTTGAGGTGGAGGAAATGCTCCCTTAAGCCTTTCTTAGAGTCCTGGGGTTGCGCACCAATCTAAAACTTTATATATGGGAGGAAACAGAATACTTTTTTTTTTTCCTGTTAGTACTGTTGCTTTCAGGTAGCTCAAACCTTTTTTATAAAATTAACATTTTTTATGGCCATTAAATATCGTGAATTCTGAAAAATGAACAGAATGTTACAAAATTTTACAGATGCTCTTGTAAACACGAAGTGCCAAGCACTTCTTCATTCTTAGTATTCTTCCTTGTTTTTCCTTAACAATTTTGCAACTGAGAGATCTTCAGCTCTACCTTAAATTTTTATCACCACTTACTAAGTGCCACGGGTATAATTGAAATAGGTGGTCACAGAAAACCAACAGGCTGGAATCTTCCAGGACAATAGTTAAAGCAATACTATATTAAATTTTTTAAAAGTAATTTTATGTCATTGCTTACAAAAAATAATGTTACTTACTCTCTGTAATTCCAGTGAAAGGTACTAAAGACCTGGAACTCTGTTGCTTTCTACTTTCGTAACTCTGATTCATATCACTGAGCGCATTTGTAAAGGTGCCTTCATTCTTGGGCTGCTGCTTTTGTGCTGTAGCATTGAGACCTTTCACAACTTCTTTCCGTTCTTCTTTTTCAGGGCCTAGACAAGAAGTCCAAATATGTAAGGGAAAGGTAGTTCGTGATGAAGAAATGCATACTGTAAATGTAGAAGAAAAACACAGCGTAGCGGGGAGAAATATGAAGTTCACTTACTTTTTTCTAGATTAACAGCCTGCCAGACCAGAGTCATCGTGAAAAGAATTCTGTAAAAAAAATACAAAAAGAGAGAAAAAAAAAGATCAAAGGAGAAGTGAATTTGTGCTAACAAGACACAAACACTAAAACGAATGGCGAGTGCGTGAGCTTTTAAAAGAAATGAGCATCCCTGGCTAGAGAGGGCTCCCGACATCTCAAGCAAACTCACCTAACGTGATTTCCCCAGTACATTTTTCTGCAGCCAGAAATAGCCGTGAGGTCCTCCGGGAGAGCTTGAGCAGAAGGAAGATGTCCAGAGCCCTCTACTTCAGGCTGTTGCATGCAGCAGTCCTCACGCCGCAGACACCGATGGGCAGGGAAAGCGGGGCTGGCGGAATTTCCCTCCCGCTGTCCAGCTTGCCGTAAGGCTCAGTCTCCAGCCGTGCCGCTGGCTGAGCCCTGCCCGGGCGCAGGGAACACCCCTCGGGGCTGGGACTCCCTGGCCAGCCCCCGATTTACGTGCACTGCTGAAGGGTGGAGCAAGGTGGGGACACCTACTGCTGGGGGGAGACTTAAGAGCCCATGAGCATAGCCAAAACCCCAAGGTTGGAAGATCTCAGGCCCAGTGTATTTCTCAAGATAGAAGACTTTGTACCACCATATAGTGCATAGGAAAAACAGACAAAAACCAACCAACCAAACAAACATTAACCAGAACTGCAATAGGTATAGCATAAACGGGAGTATGTATATCTGAGGAAGGTTAAAAAGCCTCAGCTCTACCTACATGCCTTGTCTCTGCCAGGGTTTTCCACCAAGGATCTGCTTTATGATATCGTACTACTTTGCAGCAGAGATCCTTAAAACCTTTTGAGATTTCTATTAAATATACTGGAAAAGGCAGTATAAGGTCCTTGAGGGAGGATTGCTGTCTCACCAGAGCTGTTAATAACCGTTTGAAACATTTTCTGAAAATTTTTACTGTTAGTAAAATCAGGCCCATTAGTGGGTATTCCTACCTTGAGTTTATGCAGTAGCAGCAGATACCTAGATATAATTTACTGTGTGTACTGAAATGGGCTAGGACCACTCACATGGCTCTGCCATGGCTCAGTATCGTGAGCAAAAAGACCTACAGCTGGGCAGTGCTAAAAAACAGCTCTGGGCAGGCTTTTCTCATCACATTTCCACATTTTGTACCACCAAGTGCACATGGCCTTTGCTTAAGTTGTGTCAGGAAACTGAAGCAATACAACTTGTTTTGTTTTGGAAGGGCATTAGAAGAGGGATGTTTTCACTGTGTCACTGCAAACCAAGGTAGTACCAGTTTCACCTTGGCTAGATCCAAGGTCACAACAGAAGTATGGGTCAGACCTTACTGAAGAAATGGCTGCACTGACTAAAGACATCATCCCTTGTTTGTAAGTCCCTGTGGCTGTCACTTGTCAGATTTGCCCCATCTGAATGAATGGTTTGGAAGCTGTGATAACTTCTCATCCAATTTGCTACAAAGACTGGCTTAATTTACAAAGATAGCTGTCCTAATTAAAGTTAACCCTCTTGGCACTAAAGAGGCACTAAAGCAGATGGAGAGTGTTTTTAAGACATGTTCTCTTACACAGCTGTACACTGCATGGGTAACAAGCAAGAGAAGTTGGAAACTATTGTGAAATTAGAAAACTGTGCCATAATTGCTATCATGGAAACCCTGGGGAAAGTCATACAACTGGAACAGTGCAATCAAAAGCTACAAGCTATTCAGAAGCTCTTTATCTCCAAATTGGAGACACCTGGATTTGATGGATGGACAGTTCAATGGATAAAGAGTTGGCTGGCTGGCTGGCTGGCTGCAGCCAGAGAGTTGTGGTCAATGCCTCTGTGTTGAGGTGGAGGCTGGTGATGAGTGATGTCCTCAGGCTCTGTTTTGAGAACACTGCTCTGCAATGTTTACCTCAATGACACAGACAGTGGGATTGAGTGCAATCTCAGCAAGTTTGCAAATGACACAAATCTGAGCAGTGCAGTTGACACGACAGAAGAGCGGGACGCCATCCAAAGGGACCTGGACAAGCTTGAGAATTGGGCCTGTGAAGTTCAACAGGTCCAACTGCAAGGTGCTGCACGTGAGCTGGGGCAATCCCAGACCTGAGAACAAATGGGGAGAAAAACTTACTGAGAGCATACTTGTGGGGCTGGGTATTCTAGAAGTTAAAAGCTGGATATGATCCAACATCAAGTGCTTGCATACCAGAAAGCCAAAAATGTCCTGGCCTGCATTAAATGTGTGTACTACAGGTTGAGGGAGGGGATTCTACTCCTCTGCTCTGCCCTGCTGAGACCCCACCTGGAACACTGCATTCAACTCTGGGGTCCCCAGCACAGAAGGGGTGTGGACCTGTTAGAGTAGGTCCAGAGGAAGCCACGAGGTGTTCCGAGGGACCCAGCACCTCTCCTATGAAGAGAGGTGGAGAGATTTGGGGCAGTTCTGCCTGGAGAAGAGAAGGCTCTGAAAAGCCCTCATTATGATCTTCCAGTACCTTAAAGGAACTTGAAAAAAGGAGAGTGAGGACCTTTTAATATGGTGAGATAGTGACAGGACAAAGGACAATGCTTTTAAACTGAAAAGGGGCAGGTTTAGATTAGCTATTAGGAAGATATTCTTTACTGTGAAGGTGTGGAGGCACTGGTGCAGATTGCCCAGAGAAGTTGTGGATTACCTGTCCCTGGTGGTGCTCAAGGATAGGCTGGATGATGCCCTTAGCAGCCTGTCTATTGGAAGGTATCCCTGACTATGACAGGGACGTTGGGACTCACTGATCTTTGGGGGTCCCTTCCACCCCCAGCACATTCTATGATTCTATGATCACATGCTCTTTCCTGTCTCCTGGGGGTACACTGGTCTTGTATTGAAGTACCATGCCTTTTAGAATTGAGAGTCTGTGATGTACATTTGTGTGCAACTCAGCTAAATCAGCAACAGAACTTTTATCCTAAAATTTGTGGGTAAGATGTTTCACAGAAAGCATGTTATGATAAAATCACAACATGTTAATTCAAGAAGGGATTTTGGTTTTCCTGTCTTAAATAGCAGCAGCTTTGAAGAGACAGATTACTTCAGCATTATGCTGCCTGCCCCTGCCTGCCGTGATTGACAAGGACTTCTAAATTAAACATGTAAAAGTTTAGGTGCTTGCTTAAAACATATCATATTTTAAAGTACTGTCATAACAACAGATACTGTTCTGAATTAGGACTATAAAATGCTTCACACAAATAAAAGAGATGTCATTTTTGCATATATTCAGGAAACATGTATGTATTATCCAAACTTGAAAGTGTTTACTTTTGGAAAATACAATTTGAACAACTCTCATTTTCATTTGAGTTCTCTAACTGTATAATGGGGCTAATATTTTGACTTTAAAAAGAAGAGCTGTAGTTACAGTTATTCTAGGGTTTATTTGCTAGTGCATTAGGAAAAAAATATTATTTTCAGTTAGGGCTAACCGGTAGTATCACTCTATGTTACAATATTCAGATACATAAATGCTGTGACTTACTATTTAAATTCTTGTTCCCCCATTCCACAGATGGAAGACAGAAAAAAACATAAACAAGATACATAAATAGAGGAACATCACATAGTGGTTTTTTCACTAAAATGCAGTGTCAATGTAGTTCTCCTTGAGAGTTTTTTGGGTACCAAATTCCCAGCTCTGCATTAGTGGTAACATTCAAAATGCAGCTGTCAGTGAAGAAATATTGATCAATTTTCCCACCCTGTGCTATTTGCTTAAGATCAGAAGCCATTCCTGTAAGTGCAAGAGCCAACAACCTAGAACTGTAAAGCAGTCTAAGCATTTCTTGCTTTTGATACCTTGTTTCTTCCTTCTCCCCACAGCCTCACCATCAAGGCAGGCAGAGGAATGGGGACAGAGAAAACTGCTCTGATGCTGCTGTTGCCTGACTGCGCCAGAGGTGAGATCGGTGTGACGCTGCAGGAAAGTGCTGCTGTTTGTTGTTGACAGAATCTGCCAGAGAGTGATTGCTTCTGCCCAGGGATTTGTGAGGAGCGGCAGTAAGGGTAGACACACTCCTTTTATCAGCTTCAAGTAAGATAAGAGTGGAGCCAACCAAAGTGCTGCTGCTCCTGAGCATTTCAATCAAGCCCCGCATACACAGGAGATGGGTAACCATTAATTAGGGGTGTTCAGCACAGTTGGTTCTGACAACAGATCAGGTAGCCTGTGTGGCTAAGTGTGATAGGAAAATGTGGTGCTACTTTATTGATGCCCAAAATTCCTCTTGTGCTCAAGCCAGGAGCTGTAAGTTGGTGGTCTGCTTCTTCTGGCACTCTCCCAAAATGCAAGTGAACCACTACACTGAGAGCTGAAGTGTGGATAGTAAATGCTGGGTTTTGGTATTAGTGTTTCATTCTGATTGCATTGCTCTGTAGATACTCTGTATTTCTGTAAACTTCAGGATAAATAGATGCCTAAAGACTGGAAGTAGCACTGGAACAGTCAGAAGCAAGGATGAAGAAAATGTGAACATTCCTGATAGCACTTTGAAAACCTGCTCAGGGTCTGCTCAGCTCTGGTCGGTGCAGCCAAAATATCTGCTGACTAGAAATATTTGGATTCCAACATTCTAGCTCTGGGTTAGCACTAGATCTCTAACCACACTAGGCAATGTTAAATCAGCTATGCAGAATATAATGGAAAACATTGAGCCTCCATGAACATATACTGAAATATTGGAATTATAGGCTTCTGTGAAGGAAAACTCTCAGTCAGGGTGACTTACATTTCTCTGAGGAAAGGGCAGACCATGGGCAGTCTAGACTGGGATGTCTCAGAGTGTGTTTAACTCATTATATTTTAATCATAGTGGAGAGAAAGACCTAATACGAGCCAGTCTGAGTGTTGTTTCTTTTTTTTTTAATGCTCTTTGGCTTGCTACTAAGGCTTTTGATATCTACCCAAGTGTTTTTTTCTTTCTAAAGGCTAGGTAAGAATTCAACACAATTTAACCAAATGATTTTTACAGTATCACAGAATTTTCTCAACAGAGGCTAGTCAGACTGGCTCTTATTACTGTCAGGAATTTCCTATAGGATCATGTAGATGTTACTGTTGTTGCCTCTGAATTTCTGTGTATGCATGCACCATGTGAATGAGCAGTATAAATTACCCAAACAGCTTTTTTTCATTCCATGTTAAGAATGGAGGCTTACATTGGCTTAGTTGGAATTGGCCACTAATTGACTTGAGAAAGTAATATGCAGGAAAGTTAGATAATCTATATTGTGACTGGCGCCACTTAACTACTGCCACAGGTCCATGATGAACTTAGGCAGGATAAATGGGTGCTGCTGCTGAAAGGGTGACTCCCACTTTGTCTTACACCATGGGTTGCTTGTACTGCCTCCCTCCCTTATGCCAGCACTACTGTTTGCTCAGCCATGAATGAGCTGAAGTAGAGAGTTTATCTGAATGAAAACTCAGCTTTCGGGGAAAAAAAAAACAACAAAACAAACCCAGTGTTCTGCTGGATTTGTTCCCTGATGTGATTTGCCAGATGAACACTAGGGCTGGCAGAATCAGAAGGCAGGGAGAGTGTGTGACAAGCAGCCCCTTATTGTAGCCGAGCTGATTTATAACCGATTAAATTGACTATGGAATGTGTAAATAGATTTAAGTTCCTATATTTAAATTGTTCTTCCCTTCCCTAGGAAATAAACCACAAGTAATGTAGCCACTGCTATGATGCTGCCTTCAGTGCTCTCACCCTATTACCATTATATACAGAGAAGTAGAGCAATCATCCCACATCTCTCTGACAACATATGGATGAAGTTTACTACAAATGGGATGGGATCAATACTACCAAATGAAAGAAACATCTACAGCTCTCCCTTGGAAAGGGAATCTTATGCAGATGTCATACAAAGATATAACGCACTGTCACAGACCAACACAAATTCGTAGAATAAAATGAGTCTTATAGCATTATGTAGCTTTTCCCTCCTTTGAGTCTAATGGTTAGTCATTAACAAAATACAATATGATTTTATGAAGATTTTGTAATGAAAATGAATGTAGTTCATGTCTTTTGCATAGAGGAAAAAATATAAAAAAGAGAATTTGTCAGTACACATGGAAAGTGATTAAGAAGATCCCAGTCATCCTCCTCTGAGGGAAAGGTTCTGTGGCAAATAAATCAATACTAACACCAAGATACTGGAAGACTGAGTTTTTTGCTTCTTTTTTATTTCAAGTCAAAGCTTTTAGTATTTTGTTGAAGAAAAACTAAGTACTGAGGGAAAAGAAATTTTGCATAATTATTTATTTTGAAGTTTGATAAGATGATGCTGTTAAGCACCACAGTCTCTGCAGAGAGACAGAAAGTTTTTTTTTTTTTTTGGATTAATTGTTGAATTAATAGAATTGTGCTCCAATTTCTGGCTAAGTACACTTCTCTTCCATACACTGTCTGGTATGTATCTCTGTCTTGTTAACCATTCAGGAAGTTGTTTCAACATTTCAGTTTAAGAATGGGCTCTTTCTGTCTGCATAAAACTTACAAGTCTTGTGGTGTCTTGTTATGGGACCATGTGGGGATACAATCTTAGTGCACTTAAGCTATATTTTGCTTGCAAAATTACTTGAAAAATCTGTCTTTACCATAGACAAAATACAATTGCCTGAGTGTAATGGCATATTTGACCTGGGTCTGCAGTCTTGTTTGGTGCTGTCAGGTGAAACTAGAGTGAAATTTTTACCCAGTGAAGTGATTCACCCTAGCAGTAAAACCAGAAACAATTAGAAGGTTGATATCTGACAGTTGTTTCCCCCACTGTTTTCATTTGTAAGTATTTTGGTGTGGTTTAGCCTGCTTTTAACAGTCCTGCAGTAGGATATGCCACCAGAAAGCTTTCTGGGTTTATATAGCAAGATATAAACAACGAATTTCATAGCAGCCTTGAAGGAATCCCTGAGGAAGTGATGATCCCACAGCCTAATTCAAGGATGGAGATGCATATCCCAGGCAGCCATGAATGGAAATCCCTGCATAGATCTTGTGTTTGATCTTTAAGCTGGCCAAATATGCTGGCATTTCTTTAAGATGAAACTGCGCGTGAAAGCTGAAACAATGTTAGATAGCAAATTCCCAAGTCAAGCATACACAGAGATTTGCATTGGCAATAGTGGCATTTAACCTCTTATAGAGATGGATCAATTAGTTTACCTGGAATAAACCTATCTGTCTTCTTTCTTTTTTTTTTTTTTCCTGGAGCTAGTTTTCTGGCTTATGAGTTGAAGCATGTAAGCAAGAAGTCCTGTGGGGAAAGGGGGAGTGAGGGAATTTGTGGCTGAGAGATAGAAGGAGGCAGGCAGGACACCTTTTCAGGTGTTGTGAGCTATCAGATTATCCTCAAAATTCCTCAGTACCTTACTTCATCCTTCTTGGACTTAGCCCTTTAGGCAGCAGGGCTAGCAGGCAAAAATGAGAGATTCAGCAGTTATTTTAACCAATGGTAATAGCACTTAAATGTTAGTGTCAATTTCAATAGAAACAAACTACTAGATCATAATCTGTAGTGCTGTCAGCAGGCCAGCCCTTCCTTTTGTCTCTGGACTATTGCTACACTTGAGGGATCCTGTCCTTTGTGCCAGGCTGGGGCTCCAGCTTGGCCTTGGCCCAACAATCTAAAATGTGCTCCTTGTGACAGTGCAGATGGCTAGTGCTCCAAGTGAGAGGTGTGTGTTGAAGCCGAACTTCTGCCACTACAATGGCTTCACTTCTGCTCCATACTAGCTGGGGAACTGCAGGAATTGAACTGGAACTGTGCAGGTCAACATCTCTAAAAACCATTTTTATGGAGCAGAGGCACTACAGATGTAATATGCTTGGGAAAAGCTGCAAAACTAAATTTTAATATCTTCATCCAGGCAGATGAAGAACCTTCAGAACAGGTTGCTGTCTCAAAGTGCAATTTTGAAAGGTTCTAGGCTCTGGGTGTTAGCCACAGCCTGTGAACTGCTTCTGAGAAACAAAAATCCTATGATAAACAGTTAGCTATAATTCACTCACCCCATGAGTGAAATCTGGAATGCAAGGATTATTTTAAGGAATTAGATCACACATGAAGATCCAGAAGAAAACAAGCTCTCTCTCTTTCAGCAATACTGGCCTCCAGCATGCTGGAGGGCTCTATGCTGACAGTGGGATCAATGTGGGAGAAAGCAAATGCAAAGGTGGGATCTGCTCAGATGGAGCCATGCTCTTAAGTGCAGAACACATCTCAACATAATGTTGGTTTGAGGATTGGCCTTCTGGCATCACTTTTCCTTTTTGGTTTATGTATAGATTTAAAGAAAAGTGAATGTTGTAGCTCTATAATCTGTTACTAAATGCAATAGTAAATCTCACTCTTGTTTTTCAAGCTATATGGTGAGAGAAAATGGCTAAGAATAACATAACTAATTATGACAAACTCTGCCTGATGGCATTTGTTAGTTGAGAATGGATAGATGGATTGAGAAAACCCAATTTTCTAGGTATTCTTCAGGTTAGGAATGTAACATTGGTGTGGTAGGCAGTCACTCAACCACAGAAACCAGTGTTTTAGGCATGAACATTGTTAATATGAATTCATGAAGATTGTAGGGTAGAAAAAGTCTGAGTCACCTAACACTGGTATATTGTGAGCAGTAACGTTAATGATATGATTGCTATAACATTGAACACTGTGAAGAGGTATTTCTTTAACCCAGGAATGGTAAATTAAAAGAAGTTTTTTTCTGGAACACAATTGTTATTGATAATGAAGGCTATGAAGGGCACAAGACAGGATGCCGGCTTCAGTTTCACACTGTGATATACACATGCATAGTGCAAATTTTTTTTTGTCAGAAAAGCTGATTTTTATGAGCCTCTGACTTACTTCTCCTCTCATAAGCCCTGTCTCCTGAGCTGTGCTGCCAGATCAATATGGTCATCCTTCACTGCAGAGTAAAGATTAAAATTTCCAATAACTTAATTTAAATTTGGTCCTTTAACAGAACAAACATAGAGGACAAAAAATTTGAATTGACATGACCATATTTAAAGAAAATCCATGTGCTCCACTTGTTTGAATATGAACACCTGAACGACTGAAGAAGGAAACAGAACTATTGAAAATATGGTGATTTTTCAGGAGTGTTTACCTTAACCACCTTTAGGGTTTAAAAAAAATATATACTGAGCAAGTTTAATAGATTACCACAGTGTCCTGAGTCTCCAAGAGACATAGAATCCTGAAATGAGAACTCAGTGTGTGTGCATTTTGATTATGTAGTTTTGTGTGTCTAAAAATGAAAAGAAATAGCTGGGGAATTCTAGTGAACAATAAACTTTATCTCAGGCAATGGCAGCAAGAAAATATCTGCAAATTTGGGATGACTTTACAGTTTGAGTGTGTGTTTGACATTTATGGTGGAACTTGGCTTGGCTTAATTAATTTTCACTGGTGCACAATGGTTGCTCTGGGAACAGTTATAAATTTCCTTTTTAAGAGAAAATCTGCAATTTTCTCTGTTAAATCTTCCTGTGTTTACAGGGACACAGAAAGATTTCCAGGGGGCTGTGACAGTTCATCATTTAGAAAACTGCTCTTCATTTCTACACATAAAAATTGACAAGACAAAAATGTTTTCTCTTCTTAGGAAATTGTGCTGCTGTTTATCTAGTGATATAAAATCTCTTCCTTGGTCTTTTCTCTGTTTATGTGTATATTTGTAATAGATTAAATCTATTCAGTAGAACAGATTCTGCTCACAAGAATAAAGCCACAAACATTTGTGGGAGAGAAGCACAATTCCTGATGTAGGTAAAGGAATCACATCATCATGATACACCCTCTGATATATGGAAGTGTTGTTATTAGCTGGAGCTAATCTGACTGAAGCACCCCTGCCCACCAACCCCACAGTGATAAATCTGTTCTTGCATGCATTTGTCTTATGTGCTGTTGTCAAAATTATGGCTGCCTTCTATAAACTACTGCAAAACATCTGGCAAAAGAATTAGCAAGTTGGATGCAGAGCTACATAAGCAAATATTTAGTCTAGCACTCTTTTCTGGGTCATATTAGCACCCACATAATGATCAGAACCAATGCCAATATGCATGCCTGATCTCGAGTGATTACATCATGATAATTTTTATGTGTCTCGTCTTTACTGTCATTTTATTCCGAGTGAGCTCTCTCCAGTCAGGCATGTGTTTTCCCTAAAATTGCCACAGCTGAGTACATGGATGTCTTCTGAGCACACATTGCTATGTTAACTATTTAGGGTCTGGTTGGAGTTTTTCAGGGCTGTGTTGGGATTGGAGGCTAATGTGTGTCTTCCTGCATACAGTAAGGACCAAAGTGAGTTGTTTTGGTTTTTTTAACCCCTTCCTACACTGACTGTGCTAGCAGGTTGGTCAGTATTTATCACAGTGGCTGAAAATTCACCAGGATGTCTCAAGGCCAACCTCTCACCAGGCAATATAGTTTGCATTTTATGCTTCTGCTGGGCATTACCACTTCTCAGTTTGGCTGCTATCAGCCAGGGCCTTGTAATTATCTAGGACCCTGTTGAAATAGATGCAGCCAACAAGAGAAAAATCTCTGCTCTATAAAGCTTATAGATCATTAGGTTCTCAGAGCAACACCTAGCATCATGGTTTTAACTTAACAAGGGAGAATAAGGGAAATTTAAAGCTACTTTTCAAAACAATGATCTACCTGCTGATCCCACTTCTTGATGTTCAGTCTGGTTATTTTTCTTTCTCTTGGACTGAATTCTCCCTATTCTCTCTGTCCCAGGCTTGCCCCAGTTTTAACATTTTAACACCCTCACAGTCTTGTGCATGGGAGTGCAGATGATGGTGAACGTCTGTGCTTGCTGTTCAGGCTGGGCAGAGCAGCATGGCCAAGCAGGGATCAGCAGAAGGTCTCAGAAGTGTACAGAGTTACTCTGTACAAAGTCAGTCTAGCTCTTCATTAGTGACTGGGACTTTTGCAACATTAGGAGCTTTGGGGAAGCATCTATAACCTTCTGCAGATCAAAAGACCAGAACAATTATCTAATTTTGTACAAAACATCTCTTTCAATGAGCCATGCCACTTCTGTTCCCTTATGTCCACTTGGTCACATTCCTGATAGCAAGGGATTTATATATATTTATTAATATATATTTACACCAACAAGACAGAATGCCAAGCATACTCAAAAAGTATTGAGAGAGTATTTGGGAGATTTGGTTTTATGGGGTTCCCCTTTACAGACTTTGAATATCTCGCTTCTCCTCATCTGTGAAAAGACTCCCTGTCCATAAATTGCCACCTCAGGAGGTCTCAGTCTTGCAACTCCTAAACTGGGTAGCAATACTAGACAAAAAGGGCTGTCTAATGAAGAAATTGCATTTAAAAAGAAAAAAAAAGAAAGACAAATCACAGGGACTACTGGAGTGCTTTAGTGATGCTTAGAAAGAACAGGGCAAGTAATAAATCTCCAAGGTGACAAAACCTGTAGCCTGTAAACTATGCTAGTATATCTTGTAGATATAGTTAATTTATCTGTTTTAGGTGAGTGATGCTTGCTGCTCAGACCACACAAGGCAATGTCAGTGGGTGTGGCATCAATGCTGTGGGCTTGCTTTTGCCACAGGATCCAGCGTGCTTCAATGCATTTCTGGGAAGCTAGGTTTGCTGGTATGATGCTATCAAGGAATAGGAAGGATTGGATGTGAGTTTTAAGTCGCCTGTGTGTGATCAGCCTGAGCAAAAAAAAAAAAAACTTCAGGCCAGAGATCAGTGAAACTGTGAACAAGAATTTCCTAGTTTCTACTCAACTTTACATCTCTTAAATAGCGACTTGTCTTGAATTTTTTTTAAAAAAAGAGGGAGGTAGATTGGCAAAAGATTTTGCCATCATTTATTTTCCAGTCTGATCATTTAGTCCCATCTGGTTTACAACATAGCTTGCCAAACACTTGAGTAGCCTGAAAGGAAGGTGAAGTAGAGGAAGTGGGAATATTGATAGTTTTTATTGCCCCAGAAAGGGCAAAAGAATGTCTAATAGGGAGTAAAAGACAGAAAAATCACAACTAAATAGAAAACAGTCCATCGCCAAAAATTCAAATAAAGGGTTTGCTTTGTTTTTTTTAAAACAGGGTCCTACTGTCAATATAGCTTATTCTGTGCAAAATTTCATTTTGTCAGAAGTTATGTCCATTCCCAAGTGTCCATTTAGCAAAAAGAAGATTCATCTTTGGAGGGAAAGGTAAAAAATAAAATGCTCTGTGTTTATGACAGAGAATGTCTGTGCTTGCATAGAGGTACCTTCAGGCAGCCATTCCACGAGTCTGACAATAAGCATGCAGTCTGTAACTATGGTTTTTTGGAAATGTGACAAATTGGAGAGGGCCTGTTTTCTAAATGAGATCCTGTGGAAATGTATTGTTTTGACAGAGTATTGTTCAGCAAGAAGGATTCACCTTCAAAAAAAGGAAAATAACTTGACAGTTGAAGCTCTCAGCTGGGATTTGTAAGACCTAGGTTTCAATTCCTACTTTTTCTGATTTAGCCTAAAGAATGAACTCAGATTTTCCTAAAATCTAGTTTTAGTGACCTATCTAAAAGAGTATCAGCTATTTCAAAACTTGTCTGTGCTCATCTGTTTCTGTCTTTCTCTTTTTTTTTTCCAGGTTATTTTTTCAGTTTTTAAATAATAATAGTTAAAAAGATAAAGTAAATCCTTGGCTTTGTCCCGATGGAAGACATTTTACATCTCAACATTTGCAGGACAGGGAATCAATTTTCTTCCCAGCTCTGTCTGGAATATAATTATGGTAATTTTAATATCCTCAGCTTTAATTCTTTTTATTGATCCTATTATTGACCTGTGTCTTCTTGTTGCTGTGTAAATACTGGCAAAGAAACAGGTAAAAAATAACAGTTACCAGGTGGCATAAATTAGTTTTTTAAAATTTTTCTTCATGGGGAAGGAAAGAATGTTTTTTCAGTGAAAGTCCAAACCTTTCCCATTCTCTTCAGTGTAATCTTAAGTCCCCAGTGTAATCATACCCTTTCTTAACTGCAAGTATGTTCTAACTCCACTCTCAGATTCACACTGGTGCCTAAAAAAATCCATCATAGCCTAAAGGTCATCATAAAACAAAAATAAAAGCTCTATGTCCATTTTGAAGTCATAATATAGGAAAAAAATAACAATAAAGGACACTGCACTGACTGCAATGATTTCCATAGTGAGTTTGGGTTTGTTTTTCAAATATTATAACAGAATTAACTATTTTGCTTAATGGTTGCAGAAATCAGGGGTGGAAAGGAGATAGGATACCCTCACTCTGATTGTGAGTTTACACATGATGTAAATTCTTGGCTGGCTGCATCTGGGCCATTTCTGAGCTCCTTCATTTCAGATGTCAAAGCACGTCTGGCATCCAGGGCATACACACCACAGTCCTTGGATCCCGTCTGTTTAAGTATGTTTTGTGCATAATTAAATGGGTGAAGGGTAGATTGCCTTTGTCAAGCAACTTGGCAGATTGCTTCTCCTGCATGGTCAACATGAGAAAAAAATTTTGGTACCCGTGTATACAGTCAGACATTTGTTTGGCAGAAATGTACAGCTTTTTTTTTGAGGTAGTCAAAGCCAGCTCTTCCCACAAAAGCTAACTGCAACTAAACTGTTGGTTTTGAGCAGGATTATTTTCACCAATTTTGTTCTAGTAGAATTACCTCATGCACGCAAAAGGTATTATCTCTTAACTGACTAACAAGTCAACCTGCTTGTTTTCATGATGGGAGTGAATGGCTTTGATACAAGCAGTGTGTTGGAATTGCAAATGAATGAAACAAATCCAGGGACAATTCGTCAGAAGGGGTCTTTTTCTCTTGCTCTGAGCTTTTGTTGCTCCTGCTGGTACTTTCTTCTGATTCCCATGTGTAGATGTGGGAAGCTGGAGGGAGGCAAAACTGTAGTGCAACATGGCATTTAAAGGGTGTGCAGCTCTATCATGTACTTGGTGTGCATGAGGATGGCCAGGACTGTGTCCTCCGCATCTGGCCTTGGCGTTGTCTTAGGTGGTGTTCTTGAGGAACCCAGGAATGATGCCTCAGTGGTGGGTCTGGGGCAGCCCCTGGCCACGGCTCCAGTGGGGTCTGCAGCCAGTACAGGTCAGGTCTTTCACTCACTGTACCAGGCAGGACAGGACAGATCGTGAAAACCCAAAAAAGGCTCAGAACTTTTGTGACTCAGAAATGTGTTTTTTCTGAGACCATGTGACAAAATAAAAGGTAAAATAATAATGAAAACCAACTGAAGCCTTCAGAGGAAATAAGGGACTATTTTTGCTTGGAAGTTTAGGAAAAAAAAAAAGGTTAAAAGTAAAGCATACAGGCAATGAAATGAAACTTAATCTGTTTGCCTCTCTGCAGGACCTCTGGACTAGACTGTAATTTCTGTTAATGTCACATTACTTTCCAAGCATGGAATTTAAAAATTAACTCTTGTATTTTGCTTCTTTTGCAACCACCATTCTTCACTCCATTATGAAAGATTTGTAAGTTGTACAGTTTGGTGTTCTTGCACATATGTTATCTTAGCTTTGTCATTATGGGCAGTAAAAAGAAAGTTTTGAAATCCAGATTCACGTCACCTTTGCATTTAGATATTTGGAAAAGAGTAGGAGAACAAAAAGGGTTTTCTTGCGATTAGCATTTTTGGTTTTGTAGTTCTTCTTCCTTTTGAAATTGTTGTTTGGACAAACCAAAACATGACAAATATAATGAGGAGAGGGGTACGTAGAAAATTTAAATATCTTAGAAATTTGAAAAGGTTAAGTTTGTGTACAGTCATGCAACTTTACTTTCACAGAATATAGATTTCTTGGATGTGGCCAGGGATATTTTGAGCTTGGTCTGTCCTGCCAAACTTTGTCTATAGAACTTGTCTTTTTTAGTAATAATCTTCATACTCATGTTTAAAAACAGGTTGTCTGTCATGTTTAAAGGCAGGTTGTCTGGTTTTCTACCCAAGTAGCTCAATACAGACAATGACTTATAAAGCATTTTGCTCTTAACAACGGTTTCCCTGAAAGTGGGAACACAAAAACTTCAGAGTTGATTAATAATCTCTTCTTTCCCTAAATGAGTTCAAATTAAATAGATATAAAATGGACATTGTCTTGGATATTGTAGTATATTTTGTGGGTCACGGGCTGGGTCACATGAAAATATTACCTCATGGAATTGAAAATGTCTCCTTTTTCTTTTCATCAGAGGGCAGTGGACTTCATATTCACTACATAATCAGAAAAAGTATCTCTTCAATTGCTGTGAAAGTGCTACCATGTGAATACTTATTTTGGCTTCCAGAACTCTGACATCTTAGCGTGGGAAATTACTGCCCAAAATGTAACCACAGTGAGCATAAAATTTGTGGGACATGCTGATCAATCTGTGTGAGGAGTGAAAAGTATAGGGAAGAGAAATTCCCTATGTCACACACAGATAAAAGAAAATGGTTTTGAGGGTATGTGTATCCAGCTTTCCACATCTCATGGAATCCTGTTAGTCCTGACTATTTCTCCGGCTGGGATGATTAATAAGTATTCAACAAAAGCACAACGGCTGTGATATCAATTTATCCCTTCACAGGCAAAGGTTCTGCTTGAATGTCTCTGATAGCCAATATCCTCTCAGCAGCTAACCTGCTGGGGCTACCAAGGTAGCTCCTGCCAAAGCCCAGGCTGCTCCCCTGGCTAGTGGCATCTTTAGAAATTACTTGGTGCATAAAAGACTTGAATCGATTTCTGTTAAATGCTTATGTAAATAAAATTCTGAGCTAACAGTGAAAAAAATCTCTGGGTTTAGGATATGCCAGGGCTGGAAGAAGCAGCAGCTGTAGTTACACTGTTTAAAGCCACAAAAAAGCAAAATGTCTGTTTTCAAATTTTCTTTCTGGCCAGTGTTAGGCCATGATTATGTTCTTTTTATTTCTATAGGAATAGGATGAGACATTGAACAATGGTGAGACCAAAGGGCAAATAACTGTCTGTTTTAAACAGTAGAGTCTGATGAGGGACTTCTCATACTTCTCGCCTTAATTTGCTCTTTTAAGTGACACTTCTTGAGTGTTCAGAGTGCTTTCCTGTCTTGACTCTGCTAGTGTCTCGTGAGCTGTTGGCTTCAACATATATAATCTGTGGGACTTTTGTGTTCCACTTTAATGATATTTTATTGATAAGAGTTATACCAGAATTTTGGGCAGTAGGTGGCTGGAGACATGTACTCCAGCCCAAGGCAATTTAAGCTCATGTCTCCTAGATCAGGTAATGCCTAACTAGACTCATAGCAGAGTGGATTATACTTCTAACCAACCCTTTGAAGCTATGTGCCCATAAATCAAAAAGCCCTATGAGCTATACAGAACTGGGAAGGATTAGTCTGTAGTCCTTGCATGCTGACAAATATTTTTATCACAATTGTCTCTATGGAAATCATAAAGAAATCTGTAAATGGATGCAGGCAGCCCAGACCTCTGCTTTGAAAATGAGTGCACCAGAGTAAATAAAAAAGTATGACTGTAGATTCTGGCTCCTCCAGTGAGCTTCTGTGTTTGCACAGCTTCAGCAGCTGCAGTAAAGGATGCCCCTACTGATAACCTCTAACATGGGGCTTACAGCCCTCAGCTTGTGCGATAAAGAGATTAAAGTGAGTTGCTCTGCTAAGAAATTTTCCATTTCTAGATGAGCAGTTGTTTGTATGAAGATGGGTATCAGAATCATAAAATTATTTAAATGCACTCAGCTGAAGAGGTATGATGACTCGATTCCCTAAAGAATGTTGTGCATTTTTGTTAGCTGTGCACACCAATATATTAGAAGGAGGGGGACAACCCAATTTTGACACTGATCCAGGCAATGTTTGCCTATGAATAATGACAAGGAAGTCAAGAACAGGTAGCCTACATTTTGAATTATTGCTTTTCTTTACACCTGTTCAATTTTTCACAATCCCTATCTAATACCCTGGATGGATTTATCGATAATTTCATTGTAGATAAATCTTTGTAGAGAGGAGTCTGTCTTCAGCTGAAGAGGCTAGCACTTTTTAACTAAAGCCTCCTGTGGATACAGCTCACCTGACTAACTTTGAAGAAGTGACTTCGTTTCAAGCAGAGGGAAATATGTGGAATGAATCTTAGGTTACCCATGCACCTGATGAAACCTAGCTGGTACAAAAATATTTTTATCCTAATGATCAAAATGGATTGAAATATAGAATGAATTATTTTTTTTGCTCCCTAAAGATACTGGCTGAGACATACTGACTTAACAGTACCATAGAAGCAGGTATTTAAGAGCGGATTTTTCATTTTTTAAAGAGGAGACTTTGGCCTTCAATCTGTTCTTATTCAAACTTTTAAACTTAATTGGTGGTCAGAATAAAATAACATTCTGCAATAAGACTTTAATTTGGCCTTACACAATATTTTTAGAAAGTCTAAGAACAGATCAAGTATTACCATAAATCTGTAATAGTCTCTCTGAATTGAATTGTGACATGCGCTCTGGGCCTAGTAAAACAACATAAAATGAATTGTTCTTTAATTCTGTACAAGTTTTTCTGTTGAGGCAGACAATAGGTACATCCACCTTACCCTACCCCCCAGGCCTAAGCTGTGTGAATGACCTTAGGGACAAAACAATGCAGCTTGTACCAGGCTTAATGAGAGGGGCGTAGCATCTTCACACTAGGGTTGCCACTGCACGGGATAATACCTGGTGAATCCTAATTCCTTTATATAGATGACTACCCAGTAGAGGGCTGCAGTCCTTGAGAAAACCTTGCTACAGAAAAGAAAGATATGAGATATCTCAGCCAGATAATCTAACTGACCAAAACTTTGAAGTATTTTCTTGTTGCAATAATTTCAGTGAAGGGTGTGATCGCTTTATATTAACCCTTATGTACTCTTGCACTTATAATGTGGTTAAGATATTCAAACTATGGAACTGTTCAGGAATAGTTATAAACACTTTTTTTATTGCAGTAACTTAATCTACTTTAAGTTATTGGTACAGATTTAGTCTATCAGATTATGTAACACATCAATTTTAACTATGTAGGTAATATGGCTCCTCTCTCAAAACAGGAGAATAAATTCTAATGACTTTCGTAAGAAGGATTCCTGTTTTAGAATCCATAAAGAGATATTAAGAATAATATAACTTGCAAAATCTCAGCACATAAATTTTTTTCTCATTCTGAAGGGAAGGATGAATGGGAGGGAAAGCTTTCTCTCCACTTACAAAATAAATACATTGCTATGAGCTAAAAAGAAAAAAACCCTGTTTTTCAATTCTAAAAAGGTCAAGCAAACAATTTATGTTAATTCTTTATACCAGCATCAGCAGCTCAAGATGATCACTCAGTCTTCTTGAAGAGACAATCAACTCATGAGATGGATGTATTATCTGTAGGTTGATTTTGGGGAAGTGCCACTTATCAACAAAATCCTCAAGACCCAAAAAGAACAGAAAAAAACCCTAACAAAGTAAAAGAACTGACAAAACCCCACAACTAAATAAAAAGTAACTGCCCCAGTGGAAAGAAAGATAACATACTATTACATCAGCATATTATTCAGCTACAATGAAAAACTCAAAATTATGAAAGCAGTTGTACAATGAAAAACTCAAAATTATGAAGCCAGTTGCCAAGATTTTGCAGAGAATGGGTTAATTTTAAACATATGGGAAAAAAACCCAGACTTTGTCACAAAATATCCTGTGAGATTGCAGCCTGGCACCAGCTCCTGCTGTGCACAGCAGGAATTTCCCCTGCAAACTAGAGCATATACTTACAAGACACTAAAGAGGATCAGAATTTCTCCTGATCCTCCTTGAGGAATACATATTACCTCTGGCTTTGTCAAGAGGATATAGATCCATCCTGAAATGGGGTTCAAAAAAGTATTTTTATGCAACAAGATAGACATAGATTCAGTATTAAAGATGCTCAGTTTTGCTAGCAAAAAAATTCACCCAAGAAATTTAAGTAAGGACAATCAAAACATTCAAAATCCTTCCTTCTTTCCTTCCTTCCTGCCTGCCTTCCTTCCTTCCTGCCTTCCTTCCTTCCTCCCTCCCTCCCCCCCCCCTTCCCTTCCTTCCCTCCCTCCCTCCTTCCCTGTTGTACCGATACAGACATTTTCTGTAGAAATGATGAAAAATCTACAATAAGTGTAATTACACCAGCAACATACTTTTTACCCCTGAGAATCAGCAGAATCCATACTTGTATTTTCAGCTACCTCAGAGGAAGATAAAGCAATAGAGAATCCATATCATGGCTAGAGTTGCAGTGAAAAAGTTGATAGATACTGCTGAAGGTAATTTTGTCAGGCAGCAGAACTCATAGGTCAGAATGAGAAATGTATGAAAGAGTTTCTTCAGTGAGACCTGTGCTACCAAAATCCCTCTAAAACCAGCTTTGTATTATTGTTGAGGGTCTTTGAAGTCAGATATTCATGCTCACAGCGCTGGTTGTGCTGTATTTCTTACTAGTTCTAGGTGTTTGCTTATGTTATATGTCTCTGTGATACTTTTTGAAGAGGCACAAAGAGAATTGTTCAGGTTTGGCCAAAACTTTGGCTGTAAAACTCTTTTGTAATATATTGTTTGTACCCTCACAAAGAGGTAGATTTGGTGTGAAGCGTTTGTGCTCCTCGAGGTTTTCCTCTAGTTGATCACAGTGTGATGAAGAGACTTCTGAAGTACCTTATAGTCAGAATCTCCTGCTAAAGCTACGTGTCCTGGAGGAAATCTCCAAAGAAAGGCTTACCTTGTCAGAGGAAGCTTCTTTGCTTTGGTTTATATCACGGGTGCTGTTAATTATCGGGTCATTTAAGACAAGGCTCTCACATACCTCAATATTCAGCAGTGTAAGCTGTTTAGATAAGTGTTGCTGTTTTCTTCTTCCATCTGCTACTATTGGACATCTAGAAGCCAAATCTAAACTTACAGTAATAACTGGATACCTTGGTGTCAGCCTGTGCACTCCTTTTTCAGGGATGTCCACCACAAAAAAAAAAAAAAGTCTAATTTGGAAAAACAGGGGTAACAAAGCTCCTTTTGTTTTCAGATTTTTGGCCTGCTGCATCCTTTAGTATAATTGTGGGATCCCCCAAAGGCATGAACTTGGTCTGCTTTCTCTCCTGAACTGAAAGGAGACCAGGGAAAATCGGGACCTAGTTATGGATGTGATGCATAGATCGTTGGATCTTTCAGTTCACACACTGAAAATATTAGGTCAAACATTATTTATTCAGCAGTGATTATTTCTGTTTAATATACCTCTATTTGAGTATTTGGGTTTTTTTCTGTTCGAAACACTTAAAAAGAAAATTAGAAATTCCCATTGGTGGTGGCATGTGAGGCAAGATAATTGAACAGCTCAGCAAAAAGTCACAAACCTTGACCCTATATTCAGTTTGTCCCAGTGGGTAAAGATGCTTAGACCTAACATTTTGATTCAGGCCTCATTTTTACTTTAAAGCTTCACTTGACTGCTTTAAACAGACCACTGATTGCCTAGATGGATTTTCAGTGCTCCACAGCAGCAGTCTATTAACCTATTTAGATGGTATCTAAGGTAGTAATGAGATTAGAAACGAGAAAGGAAACCGGGAGAGAGGGAAGTTGAGAAACTCAAAAGCAGGTTAAAATTTTGGTAGTTTTTATGAAAGTACCAGAAATAAGGGTCAAATTGTCCTGCAAGTGAGTGTATCTAGTTGATACGAGGTAATCCTTTAAAGACAGTCATGTACTAGCTATAATTCTGAAACAGGTTAATGCCAGATAACGCAGAATTGTTAGATGTTAAGCATTTCTCCCCAGTGGCATCTCCTCACATACTAACTGCAGCTCTTGGGAGCACTCTGTTTGCAATAAAACTAGTTTTTCTGGATTGCAAATCTGTACTTTCCAAACTTTCACTAAGGACATTAAGTGCAAACTTGCTTCAGCAATTAAATTTTCATCAAACTCCCAATTTGACAGCCATGACCCTAGAGCGGAGCAACTATTCCCGACTTCAGACAATCAAGTGCTACTTTCTCCAAGAGGAGGTTTTGTCTCAGAGCTATGCTGTCTTTGGGTCCAGGTTTTACAGCTTTAAAACCCTTGTGAGTTTTAATTAATTCCTAATTTATCTGTATTGCCCAATAAAAGTTGCCATCTTCACAACAGTAGGATCTGTTTCTCCCTCTCTTTGTATTGGGCCCATCTTTGTGAGATCTTGATGTTGTTTGTTAGCAAATGAGATGTTATTGTAAATCAAGTTTGCAACACTTGTAGTTGCTAATTTTCAGGGAATCCCTTCAGGCCAGCAGTTTGGGACCGTACTGGAAGCTGGGGATCAGAGGCTTTGCACAATGGGCTGTAGCTATATTTCGCCACGGCTTTGGTTAAGACAAAGGTTGAACATTCTACAGCCCTGCAGCAGGAGGCAATTTGTTTTTCATGGAAAACTGCAGCCTATTAGCAGTTGTGAGCACAAGCTATTGCCCATTATAACCACTCCTAGAGAAGATTGCCTGTGTACACACATGGAAAATTCTTCTGATTCACTTGGGCTATACAAATCAGGGAATGGCCATACTGAGATCGAAATCAACCTTATTTAAAAATCTGCCGCTCAGCAAAAAGTCCAGCAAGTGTTATGCTGTAAAAATACTTTTACAGAGAAGATGTTCTTAAAGCACAAAGTAATCCAAAACCCACAAAGTAGGTATCAACTGTGGACAAATGTGAGATCTGAAAACTGGAAAAAAATTCAAGGAGTAACAGGGGAAACATAACATTCCAAAAAGCTATTCTTTTTCTTTTTCCTTTTTTTTTTTTTTTTTTTCCTTCTAATAAGAGGTAAATTATTTAAGGGAGACCCTGGAACAGTATTATGAGCTTTGTTTGTTTATTTTGCCATGATTGAAGTACAGGCTTTGAGATAGCTAAAAGAGCTGGCTACACAATTAGATTTGTAAATCTTCACCGAACTGGCACTTGCATGGCAGGAACTATTTCTGACCATAGAAGGAGATATGTATACATGTAAATGTCTAAAGTAAGCATGACATTCAAATTAAATTTCTTGATGAGGAAGAAGAAACAAAATTTTCAAGATGTTATCTGATGAAGAGTCCTAAGAAAAGTAATCTAGTTGCCTAGGAAAAGAAAGGTTTAAAATGTAGTTATTTGAACTATGTAAATGGGTACAGCCATTTAATTTGCCATTTTAGCTTTTGTATCAGTCATTGAAACAAATACATTATAAGCCTAGATACTTTCCTAAAGAAAATATGTTTCAGTTCTTGTGAGGAAAAAACGCTGCTTAGGAAATTCCATTCCTTTCAAGAAAGTCAATTTTGGAGAATTAGAGAGATACCAACAGGCTTGTCAGATGTCCATGAAAAAAATAAAGATATTTAAGGGAACAACTATGTTCTCTACACACTGTAGAAAATTACATCCTGTGTAGAAATCTCTATTTGTCAACCTCCCCACCCCCCTACCCTTTTTTTTCCCCTTCACAAAAGAGTGTGAAGATCCCCGATAGTGAGTTGAGGTATACTGACAATCAGCTTGATTTTTCTGTTACACCTTCCTCAGTAGTAAAGGTAGATCCCTGCAGGTAGAGGAAAACATGGTTTTAGAAGAAATTTCTCATTTAATTTCTGAGGACTGTTAAAACGTACCGAAGAAGCCAATATTGCAAGTTAGGTACTACTAAAATGTTCTATTAAATGAAGAAAAAACAACTCTGAAATCATACTTTCAAGCCCAAAGAAAAGTGGAATCTTTCTGTTCTGATTCCATTCTGGAAAGCAGAGTACAAGTAGTGTGAAAATAACCACAGATGTTTTCTGTTGGTAAGACACTGCGAAACTATTTTGAGAATCTCCTCTTCATCCTTACTTTACTTGAGAAGCTGAAATCAAAAGGAGGAATTCTTTCTGCAGTGAACATGCACATTTCCCCCTTCTATTCAAAAACCTTTTTGAGCCATTGGAATGCATTTCTGGCGGGCACTCAGGAGCACAGGAAATTTCAAAGGAGCTGTGAATAGCTGTTAACAGTTACATTCAGAAGAGAGAAGGCAGAGGAAACTAGAAAAGCTAGAGCAGAAGTTTGTTCCTTACCTAGTAGGAAAAAGTCATGTTTTTGGGTTTCTGCGTAGCTTTCTAAAATAATATTCTTAAAACCTAGATTTCCCCTGTTTTATGGTTTTAGCAACACAGATCCTCGACTTAGAATTTCCCCCCGTCAATAAATTAGACAGTTGTCCTGTAGTATGAAGTTTCTCCAAGATTCTTTTTTGGCGTGTTTGATGTCCTAGTTGTAATATTGATGTCAGCAGCCTTCTGCAACCTAGCAGCCTAGCATTCTGCTTAGTGAGAAAATGCACACTTTATATCTGCTGTCTCAGCCCCTAAAGCTAATTTACTTACCACAGTAATCTTGGAAGTACGTGCAGAGCCCTACAAACACACTTGTGTGGGAAGGAACCAATTCCTTTTTACCATGGATAACAGCATCACAGTCTCTGCTAAGCACAGAGAAAACAAAGTGTTTATTTTAAAACGAGACTATAGATAAACAAGTAGAATAAAAACTTTGGAAAATTTCCATTATGTTTTTCATAATGTTTATATGTTTTCACTGTGGCTATGTTCATCAGCCACAGTACCAGCCACAGAAATGTTAAGACGTTAACCCCTCCAAAATACAAACCAAACAAACTCCCCAAGGTACAAGTTCTTCATTTTTGCAGCAAAGTTTAACAACTTTTGCACTTGCTTGTAAAGTTCTGCTAAAAACAGTGCTCTTCTCCTAAATTCTGTCTTCACACATATATGTGTTTTTGTGTTTGATCACCTGAAAATTATAAATAGTGAATTTCTTTCAACTGTATTGAAAAAAATAAAGGAAAATATTTTAAATAGAGAAATATTGGAAATGTCTGTTGTACAAGGATTAGGTTTCTTTTGGATATTTTTTATCCTGTCCTGGACCACAGGGCAGAATGGTAAGATGACCTCTTGACGCCTTGCCTTCCCGTTTTTGTAGCTCTGTAATTGCTTGATATTCTTTCAGCAGAAACGGAGAAACAGGGTTGTCCTTCAGTATCATATTTTCCTCATGTTATTGCTTAACCCAGACTGAAGTCAGGGTGACAGGAGGAAATGATTCCGTAACACCATGTTTAGTAAAAATTCAGCTCTGTTCTGTGGTCAGGGAGATGAATTAATGTATTGCCAGCAACACTTTGGAAAAGACACAGAGAAAACTTGAGAGTCTTTTTCAAGTAACATTGCACCTTAAAAAAAACGATTTTAAGTGAAGAAATTTTGGGTATCACCAAAGTTTGAAAATATGATCATAAAAGGCTTTTCCCCTCACCTGTTAGTGGCTTTTTCCTATCAAGACCAAGTCTCTTCTAGTATAAAAATTATTTTTTTCAGGCACAGCATGTATATTTCATTTTCCAAATGACTTTTCAGGTTTAAAAAATATTTTCTTCAAGTGGTTGGAAAATAGGCTCTTTGAAAACAACAAGCTTTAGCTGGCCTCCAGCATGCAAAACTTTTAATAGCTTGAAGCAGAGGTTGGTGGATACACAGCAAGGTTACACATTTATCATAACTGGTAGTGCTTATTTGTTTTAAGTTTTCCGAAGGGAGAAAACTTACTATCTGCAAAAATACTTTCCTACAAGAATGATCCCAGCTGAGATATTTTGTTGTAATTATCTTAAAATAAGACAAATAATCTAAATTAAGGACTAGAAACATGCAGAGTATTATGGAGGTCAAATAAAAGTTTAGAAATTAGATAGAGATGGAGAGTTCAGTTTTTAATAACTAGTTGAAGAGTGAAGAAATCTGTTCACAGTTAGCAAAAGACAAAGGAGAGGCAAAAGTCACTAAGGCAATTAGTGTGAATTATTCAGCCAAGTTGCCACCATTTCTATGGCAGAAACTTGCTCCAGTGCCTAATCTTTAATTATAGGGTGGCACAGGAATTTACTGTCTGTGAGGCCAAGGAGAGGTAGCTAGGTTATACCTCTGAAAATGTCTTTGTTCCATTAATACTCTAGGGAGAACCCAAAATTTGTGTCCTGGTCCATTTGTGTGGATACCTTCTCCTGTGCTCTTAATCTTAAAAACTGAAAAATATACTGGAATACAAAAAAAAAAAAAAAGAGGAGAAAATATTTTCTAATCTTCCCTAGCACACTGAGTGGAAAAGCCCTTATCAAACACCAGTCTCAGCTTCATTGTGTCAGAGAACAGAAGCAGAACACAAATGAATCCATAACACAAAAAGGAGTTCAGCAGAGGCAAGAAGGAGAAGTCTAAGTTGCAGCATAGGTGAGAAAGGTGGAGGAATTCCTTGAAAGTTGTATATATGATAAAAAATTTAGCAAAAGTTCATGTAAACAAAATTCTAATCCACTAGAAAAGCAGAGAAATCTTTCCCCTTCAGTTGCTAAAAAAATAAATCAAGAGCTCTAAAAGAGCTGTAAAGAGGATCTTGACCTTTCTAGTCTAGTAGGGAGGCTCTTTACTCATCATCCTTCTGTATATTTTCAACAGCAAGGAACAAATAACAGCGCATTCTGTTGTCAAGTCTCTCTAGCCGTTGCTTACCAACGTCTGTTTTCAAGAACAACTCACTGTGAGAATTTGAAGCAGCTTTCCAAGTTGTGTCCTGTAAGGTTTAAATGCTGCTACCTCTGCTTTCCTGCCTAGCAAGCTAGTCAATAAGCAATTGAAAGGCAATTATCACCTGTCTACCTCCCACTCCCGGTATGGATATTTCCACCACAGCTCACCCGAGTGAACATATGTCACAGCAGATAGAGGTTGCCAGTGTTTCTGGCACATACTGCCCCAGTACTGCACACATTTTGCAGCAGGTGTCAGAGGCAGATGCATTTTCACTGATATTCCTAGGATGAAGATTTATTTATAACTACGCAGACATAATTGCCCCAGGAACAGTTTGGAAAGCCAGCAGGTAGTGCAGAAAGATTTTTGTGAATGAAAAAACCTATATCTGTAACACACTGAAAGAAATACCTAATTAAAAACTGAAAACTGCAGTAACGAGTTGAATGCTTTCTCATAATTTGAAAGAATCCTAATTATATTAAGTCTAGGATGTCTAATAGTGTTGATTCATGCAGTAGCAGACAACTTTAATCCATTTCCTTTCTTTCCAAACTGGAGCCATGGCCATTACTTGGGCACGGAACAGAAAGCTGTAAGGAATGAAGCCTTTAGAACTGACAAAGCTTCACGAAATCACAGGATCTCTAGGCAGGCTTAAGGATCTGCCAAGACAATACAAAACAGAATGCCTTGTATGCCTTGTATGCTAACCTTGCCTTGTATGCAGATGGTGCCTGCCTCAAGGAAATTTGCACCTGTAAAGTTTAAATTTGAACAAATCATCAGGTGAATGTCAGGCAGCTGGCCAAGGCTCTTTAAGCCTAACACAAGTAATCGAAGCTTTGTGGGCATTGTAAATTACACATAAATTGCCATGTCAAAGGGCCCAGCCCTTTGAGAGAAATAGTTTGACAATATGGATTTATGCACTCATTTTGCAATACAAGGTCAAAACACAAGGTCAAGGCAATAGAGAATAAAGGACTAGAAGCCATATCTCCATTACATTAAAGAAAATTTCAAATGGGGTCTAATAAGCAGCCAATTCCACTGCTGTTGAAATTAGTGGTGGCCCCTTGGGTAACCCCTGCTTGTGCTTTGAGTACACCATCATCTGCAGCTGCTTGGGATGGATCTCATAGGACTTGTGCAGTTTACTGAGTGCACAGCAGAATGGCTGTACTGCAGTCCTTGGAACAAAAACATCTTCTTTTTGTCATGTGCAAAGCTGTGAGAAAAATGTGTAATGATTTGCTAGGCAACTTGGGGAAATGGAACTTTAAAGGCCACATATAAATAGGTGATAACTAAAATTTAACTCTGGGATACTAGCATTCCTTTCACTTACACATATAAGCACACACACACATATACACACACAAAGATATGTATCTAAAAAAATATATATGCATATAAAGGAAAAAGAGAAATCTGCTGAAACGGAGGAGCAACATGTGTTCCAAGTTGTACTACCTTAAACTCATGGACTCCCTTGCAACACTTGCATAGTTTTTTCAATGCTTTCTTTTTTACTAGCTTCAGCTTCTTGGCGTTAAATTGAGCTGGCACTGTTGCAGGCCATTTTAAATTGATACTTGCAGAACAGCAAGAAGTGTGAAGCTGCCAATGAAGAGTCAATGAGGAGCCAGTGATAGCTGTTATCAGCTTCTCCACACAAATGTCCTGAGTTTTCCAGCTGTGCGAGCCTTTCCAAATTTGATTAAAACGGGATTAATTTTCTTTTGTACACATACACACACACACACACACACACACACACACACTCACAAAATAAATATGTGAACAGTTTTATGTGGGGTTACAAGTTATAACCTTTCAGGCAGATTTACATGTGAATGCACTCCTTTTCCCAGGGTGAGCTGTGACTTCAAGCAGCAGTGAAAATTTTTGATCAGACATGGTCATACAATTTTACAAGCAGTTTGCATTATTTTACTGTTGAGCCAGAACTGGGAGAGGCTATGCTTCAACAGTGAAGCCAGTGAGTTGGTTATGACATTATTCATGTCATGCTGAAAATACAGAAGGTTCCTGGTGTCTGAGTGAGGCAGAGTTTTTTAAATTCTATTGGTATTCATCAGTATTGATGTGATGCAGGGCTTTCTGGATTAGAGAGTGGAGGTCATGCAATTTAATACGGAATACATGAGCTGCTCCTGTCCAGTGAGCTGCTCCTTGCCATTGGCTGATCACCTTCTCATTCCTTCAGAGAGAAAACATATTGAATAACAAAACAAAGTGGTTGTTTTATCTTTGGTCTGTGACTTGAATTGGCTCACTTGATATCAGATTGGGTGTTCCTCCGTCAAAAGTAGGAGAAGTGGGAAAGGGATTTAGAAAAGAAGGAGTGGGAGCCATGACTTCTGTTGCTGTAAGTTTACCCTGTTCACCAATCCCACTGAAACCAGCCTTGGGAACAGAATTAACGAAATATGTAAAGACAAAATGTTGAATCAAAAAAACTGGGTCAGAAATACCACAACCTCTCTCACCTGCAATGTGATGAGAGTATACAGTTTTTAAGACCACCATGGGAATATGAATATGCTGGTACAAGGACTGGCTGGCAGGCCAAAGCATGTTTTTATTATGGACTGTATCTGTTGAGATGTATTCCCATTTTGCATCAATCTGGTTAGACAACATATGAGGGGTATGTGCTGTGGTTGCTTCAACTGCATATGTTAAGTTCTCAGCTATGTAAACTGGAATTTATTAAACTGTGTTTTTCCCTGCATGTTTTCAGGAAGAAGGGTGCAGTGAATGTACCAAACGTGAGCAGCAACTTACAGATCCTGCAAATCTATTTCTTCTTTTACCCACGTTTGTATGTCTAATTGCTAAGGTATAAATCAAAGAAAAAAAAGCCTGTGTCAGTAAATGTACTGTGAGTTTTCCCCTTGTGTACCTGTAAATCCTAGGGGATGATGTGGACATGGAGTGTTAAATGATCCTGAGTTAGATACTGAAGAAACATGACTCCAGAGGAGAAACTGAATGTCCTATCTTCCAAGTATGTCTCAAGCATTTATGACTTAAAACAAATACTATATGACATTCCTTCCCAATTCCCACCCCTGAGGGCCCACCCCCATCTCTCATTCTCCCCCTCCCCCCCTTTTCCCTCCCCCCCAGTTATTTTAAAATGGTTTCATATGCTGGTGAACAGACCATAAAGAATTGTCTTCACTGATGGGGTAAATCACATGCTGTGATTCTTGGTGTTGTCCTCTACAGGGCCAGGAGTTCAACTTTGATAACCCTTGTGGGTTCCTTCCAACTTAGGATAGCCTGTGATTCCACCCTATGCTATGAAATCTCCCTCTGCTTCTCTGCTTTATTTCCCTTTCTACTCTCATCTGAGCAGCCCACTTGTGCTGGTATGTGTCAGATTCAGAAATCTTGTTACAAACTAATTGTGTTCTCAGAAAGCTGCTAATATATTTTGCTGGAACTCTTTCTTCTGAGTTAATTATAAGCCACAAAGAGGAACTATTTACTGGCAGAGTTGGTACAAGGTGAAGGATGGAAGCATTCACCCAGGAGCAGAGAAGGAACTAGGGCTTTCAAGGAATTTTCATACACCCAGGTGTGCTTTTCTGCCAAGGAATCCTCAGGCTGAGGTTTGCCTCTCCTCATCCCTTGCTTTTGACCTGAACATGTAAGCAAGAAGGAACAAAAACCTTCTACCTTTTGATGAGAATGAGCTCAGTTCACTCTGTCTCATGGAATCATACCTTAAACACTACACTCAGGCTTGGACTACACACCATCACAGAAAACTAAGGCGTGTATACACCCATATATGCTATTCAGACCTTTCTCTGAAGGCAGAAACTGCTATTGTTCACTTCCAGAACAGCTTATTGAAGACATTGGGAAACTTTGGATTTGACTCCCAAAATCTTACATCAGCAGACTGCTATCAGTATGGATCAGACACAATCAGGGAAATAGTAGTTCCTAAGAGATGCCTTGCTTACACTGGTGAGAAATCATTTAGAACAATGCAAAAGTCTGATGTGTTCATTGCCTTTTAGCTGATGGTTCTGGCAGAGAACAAGCACAGCACAGTAGGTGCTTTTTACTCTACTGGAGCTTATTCAAGATACTGTGATCCACAATTTAGCCAACCCTATCAATATTTATAGTCAACATTCACTATTAAAAATATAGGATTTTAAATACCTATGTACAATCCCTTCATAGAAGACAGAAAGACCTTTGAGGTCCCCGGAGCTTTTCTGAAGATCTTTAAGTCTCCTAGAATATGCTCAGTAGCTGTACAGTCATTAGCTCTCTAGTCACCAGTCCAAAAATGTTGTGCTTAGTTGTGGTGAGACTTCAGCTTCCCAAGTGCTGAGCTAATTTGGCTTTGCCAAGGTCCTGCTTACCTAGGAGTGTGGAAGTGTGGGACTCCTCCCTTCTGCTGCAGGTCCCCCCATCTGCTGAGGTCTGCCAGGCATGGATTTCAGCTGGCAGAAATTAGTGCTGCCAAAAGAGATGGGATGCTTTTCCTGTTATGCTTTAGCTCCCGAAACCTGCTGTGTCTGGAACAATGCAGGTACCAGTGTTAAAAGAAGAGAAGGGCAGATGGATATGTCCAGGGCAGAGAGAAAGTTAAAATGACTGCAGGAGGTCTAGTAGCTTTTTTTTTTTTCTGGCAGATTTTATCCCAGCTTCTTCTGCCTCCTACCGGAGGCCTCATGTAGTTCTCCAAGAGATTAAAAACAGACTTGAGTCAGTCACAAAGTGTCTTTTCATCTTTAACAAAAATCTAAATTTGGTGCTTCTCCATTACTTGCTTATTATATAGATCTCAAATCTCTGAAATACAGTTTTCCAGTTAGCCTTATTGATTGAAGGAAAACCATTTAAGGCACAAATTTAAGGCACAAACTACCTGGGAATCAATGACAGTCAGAAAACAATTTTTTTCGCGCCTGTTGTTTGTGGATAATCAAAGTGCTGATTAAACACTTTTTTTCCTTCTCCAGTACTGAGAAACACAGGTTTTAATTGTTATGCATTTCACAGTGTATGTTTTACTTAGTTCTTTTGGTCTTGGCATCCTGCGTGTTTTGTAAATATTGCAGAGGTAAGAAATCTGACTGAGGTATCCTTTATTTAGTTCCAGTGTTTTTGCAGGTCAAGGCTGTACTAGCCTTTGCACAACAGCACAAACTGGCTGTGAGTAATTGTATCTCCTTATGTTCTACCCTGTATATATTCAGGGTAGAACACAAGGAGAGGGCTACACATCTCCAGACAAATGAGATGCAGGAGCCTCTTTTCCAGTAACACTGGAGGAGTTTGATCAGCTGGTGAAAAACTCTGAACTGGTGCCTGCAGTTCCTAAAGATCCTGGAGTTGAAAGGGCCTTCCTAGGGTTAGAAAATATCTTCCTAGAAGATATTTTCACCACAGTGACTGTCTAGAAAATGCTGTTTCAGTAACACCTCTTCTTTTTAGGATATTTTGTTATATCCATTGTAGAACCTAAGCTCTTCATATGACTTTTTGAATCTGTGTTAGAAACCTGTGTCCTAGTATAAATGTACATTTATCTATTTCTGAAAATAGTTGAAAACATAACCAAATATTTTCATTAAAATTATTCTCCGTGTCTCTGATTCTAAGCATTCTGAAAAATCATTATCAGTACTACTGATGTGTTCACTCTACTAGGATCTGTTCTACCTCAGACATTAATCTATAAACCTGTAATACAATTATTAAAGCTCTGCTAAAGGTTGGGTTTATTAAAACTTCCCTTCCAAATCAAAATGATGAATTTGGGTCTTAATGGGATAGTTCATTTAAACAAATTAAACACCATTTAAACTGTTTTAAAAAATCATTACATTCTACTAGATTAATTACTTTAAAGCTATTGTTTAATCTGTATGAATTGCCCAGAGAGAACAAGGGTCCTTCATCCTTTCTTAGAATTCATCTTCTGCTGTGATAAACTGCTTTGTCTCCACTTGTAATTACCTTCTGTAATTGCCACTGCCCCCTCTTGTAATATTTGCTTGACAGACTGAAAGCTAATATATATTTAATGATTGTAGCACCTTTAATATTTGCTGTTGTCAACAATACAAAGCTCAACTGTGTAAGGCTATGGTGGTAATGAATAATGCTGTTGTTATTGTTATTGTGCTGTTACTAGTGAATTGGTGTGATGCCTTTCATCTGCAAAGGCTGGCAAGGTCTTTGTCTTCCACTTGAAGACTGTGGCACACAAGACCTGATGGTGGGTCAGTGTGATCACAGGAGTGTTTGACAAATGTGTCTGGGCTGGTAAAATCAGTGTCAGTAATCATCCCAGAACCAAAGCACCTGCCAAACCCAGGTTCTTCTGTAGGTGACTGGTTGGACTTCTGGAACAGGGTGCCACATCTACACTATGTACTATTCACAGAGCTTCCCAGACCCTCAGGTTCTCCATGGCACAAGGATATATGTCTTGTGGCTTTTGGCTATGTGGAGATTTATAAGTTGTGGGGTCAGCAAACTTGATGTCTTGTCCCTGCAGTATAGAGGTTCTTTTGCAAAGAGCCTGTACTCTGTTCCAGCTAAATATTTGATTCTGATAACTAGCCCCATGAGCCATGTGCAGAGGAGATGTCTGTTACTAGGTGAATTACCTTATCAATATTAATGTGTGCTAAGAATGTTCATAAAATTAAAACTTCTGCTTATCCACCTTCAATGTTCCATTCTTAGTCTTGTTCTTTGTATTTCACTTCTATTAAGTAAAAAACTTGTATTTTATACAAATGAAAATCATTAACAACCCATCAAATTGGCACAATTAAGTTATTTCTCTTCCTTTCAGGGCTCTTCCCACAGTCTTTACAACTGAAATATTATAATGGTGTGTTTTGAGGGTGAGCTTTCATTCAGTGTAATTTCTCTCAGCTCTTTTCATAATGTAAAGAATGAAATAAATTACATAGAGAAGCACTACAAAATTATCTTAACTCTGAGGGCACAAGGTCTATAGTGAACACAAACTTTTTCTTGCTGCCCTAAATTGAGCTTTATTGCTCTAGTTTGAACTAGCTTCTTATGTGTCACTTCGAAACTGGAAATTATTTTACTCATATGGGCTCCAAGCGTAAGATATTCACTTGAACTTTTTAATACTTATTAGGTCATTCCAGTGCAATCTAAATTTAGTTGATAATTACTAGCGTGGCGCTGAGCTGAGAACTCAATGAATTTTTTGCTGTGTTTATCTGAAAGTTGTTTCTCTTGAAGGAGATCATGTTCATATTTATACTATCTCTGCTTGAAGTAGGTGTAGGTATGGACCAAAACTCTGTTGCCTCATGGCTCTGTCTTCCATTGCAAAGTTATGATAAGAGTTTTGAAAAAGCTCAAAAATATTGTGGAGAAAGGGGCAGAAAAGGTGTCTGGCAGCACATGAGTGAGAAACAAGTTTTAAAACCTCTCAAGGCAAATTTTTTCTTTGAGTCGCCTGGGTTGCACCTTTATTATAGTCAACTCTTTCTTCTGGCTCATGTGCCCTCCAAGAAGAGTCAGCAAAGCATTAAAACTACCTGGCATTTCTGCTGCCAGCCCAAAATATTGTTGGCAAACATACCTTCACAGTCTACTTTTACCTCAACGCAGCTGGTAGGGAGCAGGCAGTGGGCAATGCAAGGGCATTTAATTATCATGGCTGGCAATCCTCGGTCATGAGTCAGAATCCCAAAGTCTCTCTGAGCCTTTATCCCAGTGTTGTCTGATGTGTCAGAATGGTGGTATGAGGTCAGATTATACCTTCTTCGCTGTAAAGACAGAAGTAGGCACCTGACATTGCAGGCCAAATTTGTTGTCTGATGTCACAGTTTTTCCTCACTCACTGATCTGATTCATGGCACCTTCATGAACTCTCACTGATCTTTTGTTTCTGGCTTTTTTTGTTTAATTCTTTGGTGCTTCTTTTCCTACATTTAATCCAATTTAACCTCATTCCCTTTATGTCAGGGGCTCTGAAAAGGTCAGTCCTATTTTATTTATTGCGTTGGTTTGTGACAATTATTTCCAAGCATGAGATGGTTAAGGAATGCCTACAAGGCATGTGGGCTCCAAAGAATAAAAAAAAAAGGAGAAAAAGGAAAAAAGAGAAAAAAAGAAGTAAATACAGTGTTGTTTATTGGTGAACCATTTAGTTTATTAGCAGTAGGTCATGAATTAAAAACAAAAACAACTGTATTAGTAGACAGAGACAACTTCTCCTCTCTGTCTTTTCTATCTGTAGCTAGTATGGCTACAACCAGGAAAATTTCTTTCTGTAGCCTAGTAATAGACATGGGGAGCCTTTTGAACTGCATATTGTATATGAATAGCTCTACAGTGGGACTGCTGGGATGAGGCAGTCGTGCTAGAGGGTTACTCTATGTTCTAGTAACATATTCTTGCACATTCCTCCACTCCGTAAAATAGACTCCCATCTATCTCTGAGGCTCCATGTGGCATGCAGGAATATAGGAAAAAGCAGGTATTTATGTTCATCTCTACATAGTAGCAAAGTAGTTGAAGGCAGAAGAACCTCAGGGTTCAATGCTGCAAGTGCAAGGAAGTGGATGTCCCTTTAATTTGGACAATAGATGGCACCCTTTGTTTCTTCTTAAAAACATCACCTTCTGCTGTGGTTTTGTAAAGCGGCAAGTCTGCAGGAGGAGTGTGACAACAGTGTGTGCACTGCTTCCTAGCCAGCTCAGAATAGGAAACTTTCTTTATTTTCTTTATTGTACCACAGGGGAAAGCAAGGGGGCAAGAGCCATAAATCTGTGTTGATCCACGGTGTGCTGTGGCTCTCACGAGGTAGAGAGTTGCTTCATCCTCTCAGACACAAATAGGCTGCTGTATTGAGTTTGTGTGGCCAGGTTTTGGTAGTAGGGGGTAGCTACAAGGGTGGCTTCTGTGACAAGCTGCTAAAAGCTTCCTCTGTGTCTGGCAGAGCTAATCCCTGGCAGCTCCAAAGATGGATGTGCCATTGGCCAAGGCTGGGCCAATTAGAAATGGTGGTAACACCATGGGATGGGATAACAGATGGGATAACAGATTATGAGAAAAAAGGTTATTACACTGATGTAATTGTGGCCAGAGAAGAGCAGAGTGAGAACATGTGAGAGGAACAACTCTGCAGATATCCAAGGTCACTGGAGAAAGAGGGCGAGGAGATACTGCAAGCACTGGCGCTGAGATTCCCCTGCAGCTCATGGTGTAAGCTACAGTGAAGCTGCTGTGCCCCTGCAGCCCACAGAGATCCACAGGGATTCAGAGATCCATCTGTAGCTGGCGGAGGAGCCCTATGCTGGAGCAGGTGGGTGCCTGAGAGGAGGCTGTGATGCTGTGGGGAGTCTGTGCTGGAGCAGGTACCTGGCAGGGACCTGCAGACTTATTGAAAGAGCAGCCCAGACTGGAGCAGGTTTCCTGGTAGGGCTTATAAATCCATGGGAAACACACACAAGAAAAGCCTCTCCTTGAAGGACTTCACCCATGGATGAGTGACCCATGATGGAGCAGTTTGTGGAGGACTGTTGCCCATGGAATGGACTGGAATTGGAAAAGTTTGTGGAGAACTCCTGTGGTAGCGTCCCCACGCTGGAAAAGGGGAAGGACTACTCTCCCTGAGCAGTGGGAGAAGCAACTGTGCTGAACTGGCTGTAATCCCTGTTTCCCATTTCCTTGTGCTGCCAGGGTGGAGGAGGTAGAGCAAGGAGGAGGGGTAGGAGAAAGGTGTTTTTAAGATTTATTTTTCTTCTCATTATCCTGCTCTGAATTTGTTACTAATAAATTTAGTTAATATCCCCAGTTAATACCTGTTTTGCCCATGATGGTATTTGTGAGTGGTCTATCCCTGTCCCTATCTCAACCCAGAAACCTTTATTTTATTTTCTCTCCTCTGTCCATTTGCAAAGGGGAGTGATAGAGAAGCTTTTGTGTGTGCCTGGAATCCAGACAGGATTAACCCGCAAGAGCTGCCAAGGCAGGATGCTTCATTTGGTAGCCCAGTGGTCTGTTTCCTCCTGACCTCATGACCAGCTAAGGTCAAACTGAATTTTCCTATATTTCCCCTCATTCTTCCAGGTTTAATTGTCCCTAGAAAACTCAGAGTTTTGTCCCTTGATAGTGCCCTGTTGCACCTTGATGAAGATATGCACACCCAAAAAGACCATGTGCTATTTCACTGACTTGGCCGGGGTGGAGGGATAGCTATGGCTGGCTCCCTTTAATGACACATCTAATGAGGCTGTCTCCTAAGCTTGGCTCCTACCAAAAAACCTCCTGCTCTCAACAATTACTGATCAATCAAACGTAACACACATCTAATTTCTGTTCATTCACACCAGTGGGCTCTTGGTGGGCTCTTGTATCTTTAATTTGTTGCACAATTAAATGTAATGAGAGAGATCAATAGATGACATGCCCATTTATTTAGTTCAGAAAATGTTTCTTAAATGAGGTGATTGAGTTCAAATCAGGTGCAAGTGTAAGTAGCTCTAAAAGGAATCTGTGGTTGAGTAAACACTGCTTCCACTTACAAATGTGTACATCACTCACACAGAGGGCTGATATTATGTTAATTCTAATGTAAGTTCTTATATGTTTTTATCTTGGGAATCTTTATAACCTTGTTAACAACCTCCTGGAAGGCCCTCAATCAGTCACAGCCTTGTTGTCTACTGAAAGTCTGTAGTGTCTTGTACAACTCTCTATTTTAAACACTACATTTCTTCCTCACAGTGCCTGTGCAATCCTTCATGAATTCTTAGACATGCTTCCTGTAATGATTTGAATGCCCTTGCATATTTACTGGAGGTTGACTTACCTCTGGACAAACAGTCTTAATGAGTTGAAATTATTTTTAAGGCCTTTATGAAATTCTAGGGACAGATGTACAGATGTCTTGTTCTTTGAGACTTGCTGATTCCCAGATCGCTTGGGAGCTGCAATTTTGAGGACTTCTGTATTAAGTCAACAGAATCTCCAATGAAGTCTCTAAAGAGCAGCAAAGGAAGGGTTTATTTTCAGAAGAGCTGTACAACCTCAACAAAAAAATACAACATGAACCACAAGCCAAGCCTGCTGAAGCATCTGTGTGACAACAGAGTTAAATCGGCACAAAAGGTCTCACAGAACAGGTAGGACAGCAAAATAGAGAAAAAAACTCAGAGCCCTGTGAACATTGCCTGAGACTCAACTCATCATACTAATGCTCCAGGCACATTTCAGAACAGTCATCTCTAGGCTGTATCTTTGTCAGGAGCTATAAATTGGGTCTTTCTTTGGTCCATACTGAGATTGCATCGGAAAGGTTACCCCTTAATACTGAAAGGTTACAGATATAAGAATCTGATCTGCTGAAGTGATTTCTAAATGTGACTTACAGATTCTGCAGTATTATTACATTTACTCAGCAGCTCTGACAGCTCAAAACTGAAAGCCATATGGATAATATGAAAACAATGCAGCAGGCAAAATGTTTTATTTTTGCTGAACAGTTTTGTTCAGTACATGATAAATTACTGTAGCAAGTTCTATTCTTTCTTCAGCCTGACTTTGTCTAAGTCTTTGCATGGATTTTACTTTATTGTATAATTATGGGAAATCTGTTCCTTAAAAAATGCTGTTACTTGTCAAGTGTTTCCTTCTAGTAGATGTTCTGATTACAGCCATGCTAGAACCACTCTGTTGTCAGTCTTTTAGGTCTGAAGTGCTGGTATGAAGGTGCCTTGTCTACATGAGATGCTAAGTCTTGGCTGCAGCCTGCATTACCCAGACACTGACCTTAATGTTTAGAGTTTTCTACTGACCTTAATTTGATTGCATATTGTTATCCTTAGAATGAACAGGGAAGACAGACCAGAAAAATGAGTGTAGATATGCTTATGCAGCACTTATTTATACAGCAGATTATGTTGCTAGTATCTTTGTTGCCTTTACATTGTGGGTTTTCTATAAAGAAGAGATTGAGTTAAGTAGGGAAGTTTTGCTACAGCTAATGCACAAGTGGAAAAAGATAATATCTCTTGGTGTGTTTGTTTATAGTCAATTCTCATTTACATCAGTTGGATTATCTGAGTGGCGGATTTGTCAGTTTCATGGATAGAAGGTCTGCTATCGTAGGATAGTACACTGATTTATAAGCAGGGCTGTTCTGATTTCAGAGTGAATTTATCACTGGAAGCAATACAGCTGCTCTTCTGGAGCAGCTGGCTTCAAACTACAATAGCTTGGGCAGATTTGCAAGCTGTTTCCAAGACTTGGTTGTCAGGGAGTCCAGTGCTGGCTACTTTTGTATCTCACAATAGCTCCAGTTTATGAAACTGATGAACTCCAGCAGCCAAAATGGACCAGGCCCCCTTATGAAATGACTGTTTTTGTACCACTTCCCAGGCAATGGTCCTCGTCCAGGAGGATGATTCATTAGACTGCAGTTTCATATGAGTACATAGATGCTGGTCAGTCTACTGGATCACCTAGATGAGGAGCAACTCCTGTGGGAACACTGTGGCAGGCATGCAAGGCTGTGTTTGAGCCAAGGTCAGTTTGTCTCTGACAGATGAATACTGCTGCTGATGAAGTGGGAGGCAGGATGCAGTAGGCAAACACCTTTGAACAAACTAGCTTCTGTCACTCTAGCATGCCTTAAAATAGATCCAAGCCTGCCAATGGGTTCTGTTGTTAGCAAGCAAGCCTTCTGTCTGTTCACTGGCTGAGCAGTGGGCTGTCTCTACTACTCCCTTGCTTGTGCTATTTTCATATTATGCCAGTATTTATATACTAACTTACACTTTTCCTTTTCCTTCATATTTTTTGTCAAGTACACTGAGATCCACAACTAAACAGTATTATAGATTCTATCCCTCTCCCCACCCTCTTCCCAGTCTGGCACTTTTTAATACTCCTCTAAATCTTTCATACCATTCCTCAGTTGTTTTTCTATCCTTAATGCATTTTCTTTCATAGGATAGCCTCCTTTTAATTTTTAAATTTTTTTAATGTAGGTGATGACTACTTCATGAGCTGATCTCTTTTCTCATTCCCTTTCCAGCAAGCATCGCAAGCCTCTCCCTGTCATGGGTAAGCTATGATTGTAGTTGGAAGGTTAGCTGATCTATGAATCCTTGGCTAAGGCCAGGGAATTAACTGCAAGCTCAGCTTTCTGTTACTGAAACACATTTCAGTGTTTAAACACTAAAGGAACATTCTTACCTTCTTTTGCCAAAATCAACACCTGTACAGCAAGGGATGGATCCTGAAAAAGTGAGATGGAGGTCAGTAATTTCTTAATATAATTGCTAATTAATTATTATTAAATGTTGTCACATTCTAAACAAAACATAGCACAGTGTTTTCTGAGGCAGTGTGCACAAAAGGAGAATTACACACCATGCTACTGATTATAGAAGGGATGCACTTTTGCTGCTCCAAAGTATTGTCTCCCTCACTGATTTCTTCATCAGCTCTTGTAGCTGAAGTCTGATAATGCTTACTGCTGCAGGAAATCCATACAGACATATGGCAAAAACTATGCACATTTGTGGGTGGTTTTCTCAGAAAATAAAAATGTATTAGAAAAATTGGATGTGGTGATCACACTATTTATAACTGATATTTGTGAAGACTAAGATAACTGAAGAGTTTATATGTGATGCAGGATCCTTGAGGCATGTCACCATACCTTGAAACACTGCATCGAAAAAGATCAAAGTGAATCCTGACACTATCTCCTTCAGACTTGAAGACAAAATTGAACATTGAAACTCACAGATCATGACTTTCCCATCCCAATAGATGTGATTTCAGCAAGGTCACTGAAAGCACAGCAATGGTAAAACTAGTATCTGAAGCTTAAGCCAAACCCAGATGCAGTAATTAATGGTTATTGTTACTGGCAGGGATGAAAAATAGGGAGAAGTTGTTGAAAAAATTGTTAAAGCTTGCTTTAAAAAAAAAATCCTTAAAAATGTGAAACTATTTAAATTGAAAAGCTGAATTTCAAAGAAAAATAAATTTAAAGCAGTTTTTGCAAATATTTCTGATGAAAACTTTATTTTTTTTTAAATAGCCTTCCTTCCTTCCTTCCTTCCTTCCTTCCTTCCTTCCTTCCTTCCTTCCTTCCTTCCTTCCTTCCTTCCTTCCTTCCTTCCTTCCTTCCTTCCTTCCTTCCTTCCTTCCTTCCTTCCTTCCTTCCTTCCTTCCTTCCTTCCTTCCTTCCTTCCTTCCTTCCTTCCTTCCTTCCTTCCTTCCTTCCTTCCTTCCTTCCTTCCTTCCTTCCTTCCTTCCTTCCTTCCTTCCTCCCTCCCTCCCTCCCTCCCTCCCTCCCTCCCTCCCTCCCATCATTTTCTAATTAGAAATGAATGGGCTTATTTCATTAAAGGTACAATCAGAAAATATAAGCACTCATGCTGAAATGTCAGGGAGGGCCATGAAAGTCTTGATGGGCTTCTGTGTCCATGTCCATCTTTCCTCTTGCATGCCCAGGACCTATTCCTTTTGCCCATGGCTCACATCAGCTCCTTGAGCTTATCAGCCCCTGCCCTGGCAATGATCTTGCAGCAAGATGATCCCAGACTGCCCACAGCCCTGCCCTTCTGGTCCACTAACAATAAGCAGGAATACAAGTGACAGGTGTTGTCCTAAAAAGGTGAGCCACCATCAACAAGAAAAAAGCAGAATTTGCTGTAAATCAATCAGCCATGCAAACTTGATGGTAATAGTCTGTGTACCCATGTGTATATTTATTTGAGAATTGAATGGACATGGAAAGGAAAAGGTAGCTAGAGGAATAAGGAAAAGGTATACTGGAGGAATTCAGACTGTATATGCATTCTTTTATTCTCCTTTCCCTTTTCCGACAAACATACATGAGTATGAGTAATATAGCTCTGTCACACTTTCCTTGAAGCAAATGAGGTGCTGTCCTAGCACTGTTGTTTCCATCCTGTGTTGACTCATGCAGTGCAGACACTTTATCCTGCCCATGTCTCTGCTGTAAGACCGCAGATCATGTTATCACTTTACAAATATAGCATATTAGTATATCTGGAAGGCTAGTCACGCTGCAGGGTCCAGGCAGATCTGGCTGGCCATGAGCTGCGCTATGCTATAAACAACCTCAGTGTCCCACATTGAATAACTGCAGAGCACATTCAGGAGCTCTGGACACTTGTGTTCTTTAGTAGTAGGTAAGTGACAGTTTTGCTGATTATTGTGTTTCTTCAGATGTGTGGGCTCAAGGTGGAAAATGGCAGGAAAAGTGAGAAGCAGCTGTCAGGTTGCTCTGGTTTTGCTGCGGATCTTTAAAAACTAATGCATATGGGAAAAGCAGTTGAAACAGAGAGCATTTAGTCCAAGGCAGTATGTTTGGTGGGTATCTTTAAAGATAGTGAGATTCACCCTCTGCATAGTTCCTGTAAATAGATTTACACTTGTGACAAATCCAAACTTTATAATTTAGGAAACCCTTCAAGTTCTACTCTGTGACACAGTTATAATAAACCACTGCTATTTCATCTCAAGGACGTATGCTGGTGTGAGAATGATTTTCAAGAAAAAAAATGGTTTGAGAGGTCAGTCATTTATCTTTGCTGTCTGTCGGAATTTACAGTGGAATTTAAAAATAGTTATAGAACTTCAGTTTCTGAAGGCTACTTACAGTTAATCTAACTGGCATAGGAAATACAGCCCGCTACATCTTTTGAGAACACAGGCTATTACTTAAAGTCAAATATTGTCATTATTGCTTTTGTTGCTACCACAAGCATTTATGTGTTATCATTGACATATTACTTTCGTAGGTTAAGAGGTACAGCTCTCTTCCTCTGAACAGTTAATTGAGCACAGTTTCAAGGATCATGGATGGATGATAATGCTCATTAAGCAAAGAGGTAGATCATATCAAAGAGTTTCATTCACTTTCCTCTCCTCAGACAGCAGGTAAAAGTGGAGAATTATTCCAAAGATGTCCAGCTGTCAATGTCACCTGTGTCTCTTCTCTACAGATGTGGGAAAGTTTTGTGGGAAAGACTAAAGACATAGCTGGGGTGAGGGAACTGATAAAATACAGATGCCACCTCATGACTGAATGGTGGGGTTTGGGTCATTAGAGCTAAAATAAGTTGACCGCTGGAGTACTTGAAAGCAGTATCATCGCTAGCTTATCCATATTATCTACCATCTTAAATAAAAAAAATTAACATCTTTGCAATTGGCTAGGACCATTTTACTCATTATACAGGTAATGATCTTGCCTCTAGCACTGGAAATAGGATTGCTGTAGGTCAGACATAGGTTTTTGTTCTCCTTCTGCAGTAGAGGCAGGTGACAGGACTGAATTCTTAGATCAATACATTCAAAATGCCCCCCCAGGGAGAAAAAGAAAATGATACATTTTGGGGGTTTTTAATTAGTGTCAGTTAGGACAGAGAGTCTAAAATAACATTTATGATGTTGTCATTCACAGAGATGCGTCAGGGGCTGTACCCTCTAATGGTACATGAAAAGTAAGTAAGAGTAGCCTCAATTCTTGGGAATTGTTCAGGAACCTTAAGACAAATAAGAAGTCAATGAAACATTGTGTTAAAAACCACAATGGACATGAAACAAGTTTTAGAAACCTGAGAGTGTAATGTTATGGTTAAATTAAGATAATCTAATCGTATATGAAATCCTCAGTGTTTTGCTCAGTGACAAAGAATGCAAATTTATTTGCCACGGGTCTATGTATGAGAAGTTAAGGGGGATCTCTCTAATCAGTTCTAAACATGTTTTTAGTTTCCCAGGACTCTGTTGTATACAGTTCAAGACAATTGTTTACACCTGCTGACTACAGCTAAATGCGTAGATTCAACACCTTCACCAATACGTAATACACTTTTGAGCTGTTTTTCCTTTGATAAGAAACAACCTCAAAATACATGCTCATTTCAAATACATCATCCCTCTCTCAGTCTTAAGAGAATTAGACCTTTCCTCAGCAATATCCAGGAAAAAAAAAGAAAAAGAATGGATTTTTGTCAGAAACATCAGTCCAGTGTTTCATTAGCTTCATTGTCAATGGAAGAATAATTAGTCAGCTCACTGAAGTGCTAGGGGAATACATCTGTAATAAATCCCCTTGCATATGTAACATCTATCATGCTTGATGGCAAACATATTAGTGTTACAAGAGTTGAGAAGGTATAAGGAATATTGTAATTCAGCTGCTAATTAATCCATAATTAAAGACCTAATTAATGAATAACCCTGTGAAAAATTGTCTAAAAATCAAGATGTGAAGACTGCAGTGATAAAGAGGACTCTTGTTTGTGAGACTGTTTAATTTACATCTAGAATAGGAACTGATTAATGAAAACTGTCAGTAAAGCATTGTGCTGCAGCCCTGGACAAAGAGAAATATGCACATAAAAATGTGTGGAAACCAAGTTCAGCTCTTGAATATCTGTTTTTAATTTTATAGTGTTCATAGCTATTTTTACCTGAGTTATAATGAGTAGGTTAATAAAAAGATATGTTTTCTCTTAGCTGGGGAATGTAAACAATGCAAAAGTTATTTATTTGTGTATGAAAGAGGCTAATGTCAGATTCTATTCATAAATGTCTCTTCCACGAAGTAGCTAAAGAAGAAAACTAAAAAAAGACCTTAATTCATCAAAGCGTTCATGATTAAGCTCCATGATACAGAAAGACACTAATTTCTGAAATTAACTACACTGAAAGTTGGACTAATTAATAGCTTGAAAGTGTCACTGTCTGTGTTTGTTTATGTAGGAGCCAGCTGGCTGAGACTGTACTCTTGAGAGAGCAGGAAGGAACATTTCAAACTCCCAAAACATCTGGGCTCATGTCCAGGTGTCAGGACTGCCTTCTCCAGCCTTGGAGCAGATTGTCCCTTTCCTCTTGGTATTTATTCTGTGCTGTAGCTACATTTATTGGATGGCTGGGGACCCAGGCCTTCAGGGGGACACCCACTGTGATCTGCCACATTGCCCTGCCCACATATTCCCCAGGACCCAGCAATCACACGCATGCATGCATATGTGCTCTGAAACACTGTCTACCTTAGATCCCAGACTGCAAAATCTCACTGCCAAATCTGCACTTTTGGCGAGACTAGTGACAGCTAAACCAACCAAACTAGCAGGAAGGATAATTCCCTGCCGGTGTAGAACAATAAGAGATTGTTACTAGAAGCAAAACAAGGTAGGGAAGAGCAACTTCCCACTTTGCAGTCCTCTCCCACTCCTCAAGCATCATAGGAGGACTACCCCACTTACAAGCTGTGCTCAGTAGCAAAATATAGTTGTATGGGGTGAACATTGCCACAATCTCTGTTGCTCTTTCAATCACAGCATGTTTCTCTAATTTAATCCTTTCCTGATAACATAAAAAATGTGTTCAGTTGCTATCCAAATGTCAGGTTTCCTCTGAATTATTTAAAAACTTGAGAGATAAATGACTTGATGATTCCAAAGCACAGTGTGACTGAGCTTATTTCCTAAGAAATTATTTGCAGCATTGGTAGGAAATATTTCACTCATATTTTTCCCCCACGTAATCCTGCCAGTAATACTCATTAGAGTGCAGCAGATCTCCCACAGTGATTATCTGAAAGAAAAAGGGCCCAAGTGAGCCAGGTTGTTAAGCAAATTGAAGAAACCAAAACATTAATAATTTAATAATTCATGTAAAACAGCAGAGGAAAGTATACACAGTGCTGTGCTTTAGGACAGCGAGGCGCCATGTGAAATCAGGAGAGCTGTTAACAGGGACTAATACTGGCTGTATCTGTAGTCTCAAAACTATGTTGGACTCTTTCAGACTCAAGACTCAGGTCTTGTTCTGCAGAATACTGCACACACACAAGTTGGCCAGCATTAACACTAATCCCAGCTATGTTCAGAGAAATTTAAACTCTACTATAATAAAGCCAATGCAATTTTGACTTATCACTGGCTGTATTCTACCCACTGCAGAGAAGACAGATAATACTGGTAAAGAGGGAGGAGCTGTAGAAGAGTTTGGTACACTTAATCTTGGCAGATCACAGAGTCATCATATCTAAGAATACTTCTCTTGTGCTCCACTACTTTTCTTTTTAAAGAAGACCTTGCCTTGTCTTTATGTTTTTATTTTGTTGTTTTTGTTTTTAATATGCTTCTCAAGGTATTTATGAATTGATTGATCTATCTCAGAGGCTGAGATAAGTGCAGAAAGGCTGAAAACTGTTCTTCCAATGAAGTTGCTGATTTGAAAAGCACTTTTTATCTGTGGAAGGCCTTCCATCCAAAATTCAGTGTTGATTTTAGCTCATATATCCTTAAACACTTTTTTGAAGATTGGGTAGTGGTACCTTGTGGTGCAAGTGCAGGTGATAGAGATGAATCTCCTTCAGCATTAAACACCAGGAGCTCCCAAAAGGTATCCTAATTTTGAAACTTAGTTGCCTTCAGGGGTCCTCCATACTCAGGTTAGTGACACATCCAGAGGTATTGAAAATCATAAATTTCACCCTTTATTTCCCCCTTAAGCCAAGGGGAAAAAAAAAGAAAAAAGAAAAAGGAAAAAACCCAGTCATCAAATGCCTGCTCAGAGTTCAGAGGTCAAGTGGAAACAAACACAAGTGGTCACGAGATTACTGCTGCTATCAAAGATGGCTGTGGTAGCATCTGTGTCAGACCTGTAAACAAGAGTTGGAGATATCAATAGCTGCAGGGAGTAAGGGCATTTATGGCACAGCACTAAACCTCTCCAGTTTTACTGAAGAGTTGACTTATGAACTATGTGTATATTTGTAACAGCAACATGAATAACAATAAATAAAAAATAATAAAGACTATGGACATAACAAGGTAGTTAGCTTCTTTTCCATCTGGTGAAGAGAGTCTGTTTCATGGCTTCTGAGTACTCCTACTATTTAAAAAAGAATCTCTGAAATAGATGCTAGAGACCCGTCTGGCTACTTTTAGGTGAATTTATACAACAAAATAAAATAAATGATAATATAAATGATAAAAAAAAAATCCATGCAGATACTTAGGCAGATGTTTTTACTAGCAATAATATTTGGCATTAATATTATATCACTTAAATAAAAATATATGATGAGTATCATCCCTAATATTGTGGTGTTTTGCCAGTTAATCCTCCAAATGCTTAAGAGCATCCAAATGCTCCAAATGCTCAATATCATTATACACATGAGGACTGTGTTTGATTTTAATAGCCCTATTTATAAATACATTTAAATGAATAAAGTTTCTTCAAGATTAAGGAAAGGTGTTTTCTATTTCTAAGAACAGAAATTGCACACAAGTGTCTGGAAAGGTAGTTTTTCTGCTCTATGTGTGTAGGAACAGCTCACAGCAATAGGGCACCCAAACCCAAATGCTGGCAGCAAAAAATGCTCTTAGAGACAAGCTCTCCTTCTCACCTCAGCTGTCCTGGGAGAAGTGGCAGATTATTAAACTCATTTGATAAGAAGATGGGTCTTGGTGTTGAGATGGGGCCTGCAATAGGAAGAGTCAGAGAGAATTCCTTTGTAGGGGAGGGGCTTGGTAATGTGTTCTAGTGAAGGCACAGAACCCTGGAATGATGACATTCAGAATATTTTGCAGGCCACTGTATCTTGAACTGGTAGTACATCCCTGGGGAGACAAAGAATTGTGGTTTATAATGTAGAAGGAAAATTCTAGTTACAGAGATTCCTGTGATTTCCTTATTGATAAAAACAGGCACAAGGTTGACATAACCCGCTGGTTGAGGAAGAGATGCAAAGGCCATGGTGTTCAAAGGGACTTTTTTATTCCCCCTCCTCCTAAAAAAGCCTAAAGAGCAGGAAGAAGTGAAGCAAAAAAAAAATTTCTTTCCTCTGCCACTAATATGAATTTCTCTGGTTACAAACTCTCATATCACCTTGCCAAGTACTACAATGCTTATTAGAAAAAGAAAGCACTATTTTAAAAATTTTGAGACAATTTATTTATTTATTTATTATATTACCTAAAAGTATTTCCTTAAATTAATGTGTAACTACTTCTGAAGGGAAAATCTTAGAAAAGCTAAAAAAAGAGAAAAATATCCTGAATGGCCAGCTCTGTTTCTGGGCTAATCATTACAAGAAGACAAGATCAGTTTGACTTCCTGGCATGTTGCCTTTTAAGGATATTGATTAAGGTCTTGCAGATAACTTCTTGGGAGGTGTAAATGGCTAGGGAATAAGATTATTTGCTTCCATAGATACACACAGAGAACTAGTTTCTCCATATATAATTCTCTTGTAAATGACATTGCCTTCTTTTTGCGTTCCTGAATCCCTTTTCCCCTGGAAAGTGCTGTATGTTAATTATCATATGTTACTGAATAGCCTTGTTTTGTGGCCTATCTCACTAATAACTCAAAAGACTGATAAATATTATAACCATGCATCATCTAAGAAAGGTGTGCTGATGATCTGCAGCATAATTTAGACGTAGATGTTACTTAAGTTAAGATGACTTCAGGCGGCAAACTCAATGTAGTTATGAAGTAAGATATTGCAAATGCAGGTCATGACTGCTTTTGTGGACAGGAATTGTCCTTAATGAAAGCAAGGGTGCCTGTTTCTTGGGTAGGAAGTAGTTTTTTGCTTTTCACTTACTGCCATATGAGTGGGTGAGGTAATCCTCACAAGTATGACAAAAGCCTGTCCTTAATGATCATGTGTAAGTATGGGATGAGAAAGAAGCAATGCTGAATTACAAAATGATAGGTAAATTGGAAGAGGAGGGGGTGCTGCTGGATGTACAGAACCATATGACTGCTTTGAGCAGAGCAGTCAGACGAGGTGACCTCTAGAGGTCCTGTCTAACTTCGCTGCAGTTTCTGGCAATGAACAAAATGATAACAGTGATTCTCTGTGAATAGCCTAAGTATGGGAGGAAAAATAGTTATATTCCTAGTTGAATCTAAGAAGTTAGAAAGAAGGGTATGATTGAGATTTTTCTCTATCCAAATGTAGTTTACCACCTGTGAATAATAGATGATAGTTTTAAGTTTTCCTCTACGGGTCTAATCTGATGCTTGGAAGAAAGAAACTACTGTGTATGAATTTGAATATTTATTTCTAGAAACCAAAATCATTATTAGTTGTTGCTTCTTATATGATAAATTCATGTCATGCATGAGTAGGTATCCTGAAGAACCTATAGTTAGCATCAGTTAAGCATAGTTTTAGACAGTTTTCCTTCCTGGGCAATATCTCATCATTAGGAAAATGATGGTGTCTGAATTTTGGCAAATACATATTCTGCCATCATGCTTGATACTTTATGCCCATTTTTTAGACAAGGGTATAGGATAAAACAACAGACCTGTGAAGATTGCTAGGTGACCTTTTCAGAGCTGTAGATGTCAAAAAGCATTTCACGTTTGTCCTGATACATATTTCTAAAGCCTTAGTCACCCTGTAATCTGATGAGGATTTGTGGCTTTGCTCCTTCTGAAGAGATTAATTCTGAGGTGTTATGATGGACAGCTCTCATCTCCCACCCAAGTTTGTCCTCTGCTTGGTTTTATCATAGAAGAAAACTGCAGAATATCTTGCTGCTTCGTGCAACATGTGAGTAAAAGCTATACGTGGATAAAAGAAATATGTGGATAAAATGAACTTTTCCAACCCAGTGTTTAATAAATCAGTGTCTCAATAAAGAACGGATGATTTAACCTGTGAGACAGGAAGGTGAGAAACGAGTCAAGGAAAAGGAGTGCTTTCTCAGTCTGTTCAGACTCTCTGTTGATTAAGGCCATCTAGTTCCAACAGAGGTCAAGTGTCCAGCTGCAACTTCACTGTCTCACAACAATTCAACTTCTGCAACAGCCTTTCTACCAAAACACACTTCTATGAATTGGTCTATTAAAATGAATTAGACCCTGCAGAGTGACTGCTAGTCTGCAGTTACTGTGAGGGGTGAAGTCCTTGTCACTGGGTTCCTTTCTCCTGTAAGTAGAGGTGAACATTTTATTTTATGAGGTAAACAGTTCCTGTAAATTAGTAGTGAATATGTTTTAGAAGGACAAACCTTTCCACAGAGAATAAGGTCGCTGTTTTAATTACACCGTTTTAATGGGGTTTTGACTCAGCTGCTATCAGCTGTTAGTTCCAGATAGGTTAGGAACTATTTTTGCCTCATTTTAAGTGCTAGCAAAGATAAACAAGCAATAGGTGCAGCTTTATGAACAACAAAGATAACATTTTATATAAACATCTTTACATACAGAAGACTATGTAAATAGAATGATACTGGTCTCTGACCAGTTTTGAGCCAATATTTGTTGGTATTTGAGCAGGCCTTTCTTACTGAGATGACTAATAAAGTGAGAAATTAGGTATCCTTGCTCTGGATGTACCTATGCATAATTACCACTATATACCACATAACCACTTTTTTTAGTCCATGCTGTGCATTTTCCAGAGGACATGAGGGTGTTTTCCTGGCTCAGAATAAATTATTCCTTTGTATGCTATGTAATACAGAGGGATGTGTAGGTGAAAGGGGGTGAAAGAGAAAAGGGACAGTTGCAAAGTTACAAGGGAAAAAATACAAAGGGGAGAATAATTTCCCCTTTGTCCTCAATATTATAACAGAAGGACAGATAATAAATAGCTCCAGCTGAAGGACACAATGCTTGGAAAAAATTATCACAGTAGCATCTGAAGAAAAATTATAGACATAAGCTTGAAAACGCACAGGAAAGGGGAGGATTGCTCTTTAATTGATAAGTAGATGGTCAAGAAGGGTTTTCTTCTACTGTTTATTTTTTTCCCCCCTAAGCTTATAAACAGTATAATAAATGTGTTTTCTAATAAAACCTCACACAAAGTTTAAATAACTGACTTTCCTTTGTTGGTAATCTAGCTGCAGTTTATGAGAGCCAGTATATTGTGATGATTGTATCCCCACTAGTGACTTTCAGCAAGATAGTTCCACCTCTTTTATCAAGATTTGTTTGGGTACTTGCATTAGAGCTTTAGTGTGTGATTAGTTTCCTATGCTAGTACTGAACCACTGTAAGAAACACCATCTTGTAAGTCATGCTGTGTTTTGCACAGAGAATGGATAGGTTGCACAGGACCTTAAAGATCATCCAGTTCCAGGACAGGGATGCCTTTCACTGGACTGGGTTGCTCAGACCCCCATCCAGCCTGCTCTTGAGCAGGGATAGGAAATCCACAGCTTCTCTGGGCAACATGTTCCAGTGCCTCACCACACTCACAGTAAAGAGTATCTTTAGAATATCTAATCTAAACCATCTCTTTCGGTTTGAATCCATTCCCCCTTGTCTTATCATTACATGCTGTCTCCATCTTTCTTGCAGGCTTCCTTCAGATACTGGGCAGCTACAATAACTCCAAAGCCTTCCCTCCTCCAGGCTGAATAATCCAAATTCTCCCAGTCTTTTCTCAAAAGAGAGATTTTCCATCCCTTTAATCTTCCTGGTGGTCCTTCTCTAGACTAGCTCCAACAGGTCCATGTCTTTCCTGTGCTGAGGAACATAGAGGAGGATGCAGCACTCCAGGCTGGCTCCTCATGAGAATGGAATAGAAGGGAAGAATCCTCTCTGTCAACTGCTGATCATTCCTTTTGATGCACTCCAGGACACATTTGGCTCTCTGGGCTGGAGTGCCCATGGCTGGGTCATGTCCAGCCTCTCATCCACCAGCATCCCCAAGTCCTTCTGGGCAGGGCTGGTCTCCATTTGTTCATACCCCAGTCTGTGGTTTAAGAGGTTGTCCTGACCGAGGTACAGCTCCTCGCCCTTGGTCTCCTTGCATTTGCACTTAGTGCAGCAAGTTGCACTTGTGCCAAGTGGGAAAGTGGAAAAATAAGTGGGATATTCCCATAGGCCCACTTCTCAAGCTTGTCCAGGTCCCTCTGGATGACATCCCATCTTTCAGGTGTAATAACAACACCACTCAGCTTGATGTCCTCTACAAATTTGCTGAGACTGCACTTAATCCTTTTGTGTATGTTGTAAAGGAAGATACTGACTAGTACTAGTGCCAACACAGACTCCTGTGGGACACCACTTGTCAGTGATGTCCATCAGGACTCTGAGCTATTGACCACTACCCTCTAGATGTGACTGTCAGGCCAATTCTTTATCCATCCAACAGTCTACCTGCTGAATCCATGTCAAATTGGAGAGAAAGACTGTGGGCGACTGTGTCAGAGGCTTTACAGAAGTCCAGATAAATGATATCTGTAGCCTTTCCCTTGTCCACTGCTGTAATCCCTCCATCATAGAAGGCCACTGGGCTGGTCAGGCAAGAGTTGCCCTTAGTGAAACCCTGCTGGCTATTCTGAATAATCTTCCTTGTCTCTCTGTGCCTTAACATAACTAGTAGGATGATCTGTTCCAGGACCTTCCCAGGCACAGAGGTGAAGCTGACAGTTTGGTAATGCCCAAGGTACTACTTTCTAACTTTTTAAAAGATGGATGCAGTGTTTCCCTTTTCCGCTCACCAGGGACTTCCCTTGACTTGCATGACTCTCTGGATATCAGGGAGATTGGTTTGTCAACTACATCAGCCAATTCCCTCAGAACTCTGATATGCATTCATCAGGCCCCAAAAACTTATGCATATTCAGGTTCCTCAGATGATCATGAAACTGATCTTGTGGGAGGGAGTTTTCTCTTCCAGTCGACATCCTGCAGTTCACCCAGTCAAGAAGGGTTGGAAAAGAGATTGCCATTAAAGAATGAGTAACTAAGCTTTCTCTTTGTCCCTTGTTACCAGTTTTACAGCATTTTGTATCAGAAGAAGAGGTATAAATTCTTTGAGCTTCCTTTTCTGGCTGACATCAGTTCCTAACTGCATGGAACCTGATACACTGATACCAAGCCTCTGACTATTGGAATGTGTTTCCATATGTGTTGTCATTTAGGAATTCCTAATTCCCCAATTTAGTGTTCTTACTCAAAACACAGCAGACAATGTGCTGCTCTCTCACTGTGCCTGTCTTCCCCTGTAGCAGCATCAAGAGAAGAATGGAGGCACAAAAAAGAAAAAATCATAGGTTGAGATAAGAATGATTTAGTGGAAAAAGCAATGAAATAAAAAAAAAAAAACCAAAAAAACCCCGGTAACAACAATACTAATAACAGTGTAAGGACAGGTGAATGATTCTCATGTGATTGTTCATTATGACCTGGTGTTATCTGACTGTGCACTCCAGTAAAGTGAAAAAGACAGGTGTGACTAGCTTACCATGTGCTGAGGTGAAGAACCTGAGGGTCCTGGTCACAACTCTCCTGGCTGCTGCAAAGTCAACCCTGTTGACTGGCCAGAATAAGGACACGTTAGTAAGTGGAGACCATGACGTGTTCACCAAACCTTCCCCGTGTCTCCTGCCTTAGGTGAATTTTTTTGTGTGTTGTGGGGCTGGTCTTTTGATGCCTTTCACAGATAAGCAGATACTTATGGGAACACAGGAAATTCACAAATTCCATTGAAACAGGATAGCTTGAGGTCATAAAGATCAATATACAACAACTCCAGATGAAGTGTTTTTGCATGATTTAAAATGAATAAATTCTTTATGAGCATTCATTTTAATATTAGTCACAGAAATTATTAAAAATGCAAAGCCTTTAAAGCTATTTTCATCAGTGTTACTTAATCAAACCTGCATTTTTTTGCAACTCTGTCTTTATCTTGAAAAGGAAAAAATGTAAGGAAAATTCAATGTGTAGCTGTTGCCATGGATTTTATGTAGGCATGAATTGTATGCTACATTGTATGCTACATTGATGTATGCTACATTGATTACAGCCAGCACAAAACCCTTGATAAATCGGACAAGATGGAAATCATAGTATGTTAATATTTCTTATGACTTCAGCTCTTTTCCCCAGAAAATTTTAATGAAACTTAATAGTTTGGAGCTTTATTTTTCTCATTATTCCTTTTTCTGAAGAATTGGCTTGTTTTTGCAGGAGAAGCTTAATGTCAACAATATGGGGCATCAGGTGATAATATTTGACTTTTCTGTCATAAGAGGACTGTGGGAAACTCGAGTTAAGAAGAGCAAAGAACGTCAGAGGAAGGAGAAAGAAAGATTAGAACAAAGTGCATTGGAGAAGTAAGACAACTTTTTTGTTAATAATTTAACCAAATCTGTTCTAATTATCCACTAACATTGCCATATACTAAATATAATAAATATAAATATATGCAACAAATATGATAAATATACTAAAAAATAATTGTTGGTTATTAAAATTCAGGGGTTTGGGTTTGATTTCAACGACATCTTACTTCCTTTCCTCACATGATAGTTAGAGAAATGCAGCACAAAAATTCTTATGTTTCATTAGTTTCTGCTCTTCCCTATCCAGATCATGCTATATAAAGGGTGTATTTTATTGTTTGCCATAGACATAAATTGAAGAGAAAAATTACATATATTTTTTGTATCTTTCTCTTTTAATACACTGCATCAAAGTAGGGATTATAAAATTAGTGAACATATGCTCACAGGTTTCAGTACTAAGAAATACTTTAAGTATTTTATTGTGTTGAGAGAAGAAAAAAAAGGAGTTAAAGAAGTGGACATATTCAATTGTTTCTGAATAGGTAATATCAAAGAGAATAAGAATTATTAGGTTATTTTTTCTTGGGTATTAAAGAAGGCTTTGATTATAATGCTTACACCCAATGATAATTTTATTGCTTTTATTTTACTGAATTTATGTTTTCTTTAAACAATGTCTTGTTTCCCATAGACACTGTTAAATATTAAACTGCATTGGAAAGTGTGAAAACATAGGATTTATCAATTTCCTCCCTCTGAGAAGAGAAGAAAATAGAAATCACGTTCTGTTTTAAAAATAAAATACACAGGGTAAAGCAGTGCCCTTGTTTAAGAACACAATTGCATTGAACCTTTGTGTGTTGTTTCAGCACTCTCAGGACACCCTCACTAGTAGATTCTCACTGCCAGGGCAGCTGCACTGGGAGCAGAGCAGCTGGTTTAGGAGGAGACCAGGATAACACAGAGTCTGACCGCCCTTGCTGTGGGACCTTTCACTTCAAAACAGCCATAGCAGCAGTCTTGGTTTCCCCATCTCTACCAAAGCTTACAATAAAAACTGTAATCCTAACAAAAACAGACAAAAAAAAAGAAAAAAATAAGTTAATCTTTCAGATTGAATTCCCTAGCAAGGATAAGCATTCATTTTGGTGTGAGCTGTGTCCTGGTTTCAAGTAGGATAGAGTTAGTTTTCTTCTTAGTAACTGGTACAGTGCTGTGTTTTGGATTTAGCATGAGAATAATTTTGATAACAAACTGCTGTTTGGATTGTTGCTAAGTAGTGCTTGTGCTAAGCCAAGGACTTTCCAGTGTTTCATTCTCTGCTAGTGAGGGGCTGAACAAAGAACTGGCAGGGAGCACAGCCAGGACAGCTGACCTGAACGTGATATTCCATACCATAGAACTTTATTCTTACTATATAAATTGGTGGAATTACCCAGAAATGAGTGATTTTGTTTCTCAGAAATCAACTAGGAATGTGTCAGCAGGTCATGAGCAGTTGTATTTGACATAATTTATTTATCTTGGGTTTTCTTTCTCTCTTTTCATTATTATTATTGCAATGAATATCAATATTATTATCATATTTTACTTTGTTTCTATTATCAAACTATTCTTTACTCAATGCCAAAGTGTTACATTTTTATCCTGATTCTTCTGCCCATGCAGATGCCGGGGCACCTAGGGAGTAAATGTCTGTGTAGTACTTGGTTACCATTTGGGGTTAAACCATGACAGCTGAGAGAAGGATGTTTACTGTTTCCCTTATGGTAGAAAACACAAGCGAAAGGACTTGGGATTCAACTTGATCAAACCTTATTTCTGTCCTAATGTGGACAACATGCAACATTCCCCTGCCACTTTTTTTTTTTTTATGGTTTTGGTCTTCTGTGATGCAGAAGATAACTTTTGAGTTCACTAGTACAAAAGCAAATGATGCATGGTAACTTCTCTCTGTAAGAGGGAATAAGGGCAGCCTTATGTCCTCTGAGGTAGCTAATTTGAGCTCCCATGGCTTTTGTCAGTTAAGAATATGTTAAGAATAAGTTCTTACAGTGATTTGTCTTTTCCATGAAACCGATGCATTCTCCCTGTTTTTTTCTGCCTGTGGTTAATTATTTTAGACACACTTCTATCTGAAAGAGTGGAGCTTCACCACTTTTTCTGCATTTTTTCCATGAATGAAGTCCAAATTAATTCTCTTATCTTCCCGTACCACTCAAAGATAGGAAATTTGAGATATAATGCACAAAAATAAGAGTTCCCAGGTACACTTGCTGCATGTGCAAAGCATCTTTTTCTTCCTTGAAATAAATCCAATTTGTGTATTGTACTTTGTTTAGTTGTCTGTCTTCATGTACTCAGATTGTTTTCCAGTTAGCTCTACTTGTAGAGCTCCTGGAAAAAAAAAGGAGGAAATACATTAGACTTTGTCTCCTGAGATGAGTGATCAGTATTTCACCCACTGAAGCAAATGGCAAAGTTCATGTTCATTCTCATGGTGCAGGCCTTATAGAATGGTCAAAGTAATAAGAATATTAGTAATAATATGCCAAATTCAGTTAAAAGAAAATCCTCTTTGTTTTATGAGGTGTACAGTGACCACTGGCATTTCGGTCCTAAATGTCAGCTCACAAGTTATTTCTTATGTGCTTTTCACTGCTCTCAAATGTTGGACCAAAAATACGAGAACTCTTTGCTGATTTTTAGCTTGAAAGTATAGAAAAAATTGTATTTCTAATTAAATAATAGAAATAATGTTTCCATGTATAAATACATTTCATTATTTTATGGAGTTCTACATTGACTAAATTCAAGTATCATACTCAGGGATTAAAATTTTACTATTGTCAGGTAGGTCCACTGAAATCAATGCATGTTCATACTGTGCATTGATTGCACAGTAAGAAAGTATTTTTGATCCAAAATGATTATTCCCAAAAGATATTTAGAGAGGGAACTTTCCTGAAATGAAGACTACAGTCTAGCATTTAAGGCTCTAGATATGCACTTTTGTCAGAAGTCAGAGTGAATTCTTAAGTAGTGTTGAAATTAATAGAGTTTCTCTGCAAATACACTCATGCAACAGAGTTTGGAATCTGGCCTTTGGGGCTGGTGTGTCTTTTTGTTTTTGTTTTTTTTTTTTTTTTTTTTTGTTTGTTTGTTTGTTTGTTTTGTTTTTGTTTCTGTTTTTTGTGGGTTTTAAAAAACATTTTTCCTCAAAGAGGTTCTAATTTGCTAATGCCTTTGAGATTGTGCAGTTCCTTTATATGCTGTGTTACTATGTAAAATGACCTGATAATATGCAGTGAAATGTAATATGCATTATTCGAGGACAAACTCCCAGTCAGCCTCTAGGGAGCTCTGTTTGCCTTGGGGCAAGGTAATTTAGTTCATGCAGCCTCATTAAAATGTAACTTGTAAGATAATTTTTGACTGAAGATTTTCTTCGGAGGAAAATCCCACAAATGAATGAAAAGCTTCAGCTGAGCATTAATGGTGAGGTCTTGTAAAGATTTGTTTACAAGGTAGATGCTTAAGCAACTGGCCAGTGAAAGGTAATTCTGGACAAACAACTACTGAGAATACTGGCCTTCTGAGGTACTGGGATCATGTAAATTTTTTTTATGGATTTAATTCAGGCCTCTGTTTCCTCTGGTTTTGTGGGACTGTGAAAGTGTGGCAGTTTAAAGAACACACATAAACCAACAACTGAATATAAAAGAAAAAGAAACGGAACAGTTTTGGGTAGGCTTATTTTTATTTTATGTCATCTTCTTGATCCTGTCAGACAAGTCCATTTGAAATCTACCATAGTATATGAACCACAAACTGATAAAAAAGTGTGCACTGTCCTGAGACTTCCTATATGTTTATGAAAGTGCATATTATGGAAAGAAGAGTGTATTTATAGTACTGTTTTATATTTAATCTTCTAGATTTTTGTAGTGATGATATTTTGTTAAAACCATCTTTTATTGTTCCCCAAAATCCCGAATGCTGTCAGATGACCTTGATGTGGTATGATGATTTTCCTTTTTTACTTCTTTTCTTTTTTCTTCTTTTTTTTTTAGGGAAAAAGAATGAAAGTTTTCAGTTAGGGTTGTTTTCTTTTTTTTGAGGGATGGCAACATGTTTGTCATTTGTGTGAGAAGTAGGTAAGATAAATCTGACGGCTAACAAATTAAATATCTCAGTGAGGAAATGCCAGAGCTGTTTGCCTAGATTAGCTACCTAAATCTTTGCTGTGAAATGGCACAGCCTTCTCTGTCCACCAACAAACATGCAGCAAAAATAAAAGTTTGGTCAACTACCTCTTCCGCTGTCTCTTCAAAAATTTCTTCTCAAAGTCTGGCTATGTGCATGTAAGTCAATGTGCATGTATTATTTTTTGAGTTATATACTTTTTGAATATTAAAAATAAAAAGCAACAAGAAAACTACTGGCGGACTGACTTTTTTTCCCCTGAGAGTTTACAAGTTTAATTAAAAATATTTGTCTCTATCACTCTGCCAAACTTCAGTGTTATAACTCTATTTGTACCTTAACTAAGATTTCATTTGTTATGTTTATCTTTATTCTCCTACTCAATACTCAATGCAGAACTTTTTCCAAGCTAGTCTAAAACTGGAGCTGGCAGTCTCACGGCCGCAAACACAAATTACAGTTAAGAGTTTTGGTTTCGGTTTTCAGCACTAATAAAAATACTCTGTTATTTGCCTTTGTATGTAGGCAGTTGTGCATACAGACCATGCATCTAAAGTATTGCACAGCAATGCATTGTAAGACAAAAGCTGATGTTCAGCCACAATCCTTAAAATTGCATGGAAGAGCCTGGCAGTGATACTGAAATTGAATGAATTCAATTGAATTTGAAGCAAGTGTTACTCATCCATCAGGAATATTATTCTGGGCTAAGCTCCAGTTCTACTGTGATGGTCTTCTAAAATTCCATAGGATTATTTAATGATCCTGTGCAGTTAGTGACTCTGATTTAAACATTGCGCAGGAGTTCTAAACTGGTGTCACCATGCAGTGTCCCAGTCAATTCTTGCGCCCTGGCTTAGAGGAAAGAGTGCCATCCAATGAAACTTCCTTTCCTTTCCTAGGAATCACAGCTTTCCTCCAAGGGCTTCTAATCAGACATTGAGCAGAGTATACCTGCTGAAGGAAGAGCAATTGAAAGAAACCCAGTTACTCCTCATTTGCTTTGATGGCTCTGAAATCCCTACCCATACACACTTCTTTTCCAAACTGGTTGCTCCTTTGAAGGGTCCAATCACTGGGTTTATTGTAGAGTAATTCTTTGCATCAGGTTGATTAGATTCATTATTTTGCTGGAGAAAATAAAATTTCAAGAAGGGAACTACCATGTCCTTGAAAAGAAATATGTATAATAATAATGAAAAATATATGCCATGAATCTTTCTTCTGAAGGTACACTGCAATAGTGAAGTAGCATTTGGGAAATGATTACCTGAAGCAGAACACAGCACTAACCAAAATGAAAATTCTTGAATCTTCTATTTCCCTGCTGATCTTGTTTCATAACTGTAATGTATTGTCCTGAAAGCTTACTGTAAAAAGGCAATATATTGGAAAATAACTTGCCAGAGTAAAATTCCTCTATACCACATACATCTGCCTTAGTGAGAGGTAAGCTTTTGTGTTACAGATATATAAGTATGAAACTTGATATTCCTTTTTTTTTTTTAGACAAACATAAGCAGCATGCAACCAGCATTTTTTAAAATTAGGGGAAATATTTGTACGATTGAAGAGGAAATACTATAATAGTTAGCTGAGTTGGAACCTTACATCTCATCTGGGCCCTTTGTCCAAGAAAAATATTTCTTGTGTTCATAATCCCACCTAAATTAGGCTTGACTTTATCGCCTTCATTTTTCTTACTATTGAAAGTAATTGCAGTTTTTTTAATCTGACTTTAACTGTTTGATCAAGGCCTAGAGGAAGATGAAAATATTTTATTGTTGAATAGTACTAAAAGGACATGAACTTCAGGAGAGCTGATATTTTTTTACTTATTTGTCATATGTGTAGATGTGTTTCTGGAATATTAAGAGTCTTTAGAGTGTCAAGACCAAATATTACTTCTTAAATGTATATTAGCAATTAAAAGATTATTTTATATGTGTGAATATCTCTTTTTTTGCCTCAATGGTTTAGATGCCTTTTCTTTTAGATATCATTCCTAAAGATTCATGTAATAGCCTCCTGATACGACAAAAATGGTGAAAATTCTGTATAATTTGAGGATTGTCACCAAATGAAGATTTTAAAAGGTCTTTATTTTTATAATGATCCCTTAAAAAGTACCATCATCTCAATTTTTTGACAATGACAGAGCAGAATGACAGCCATGTAGCCAAATAGATCCCTTTGGTTTGGTCTCAACCGAACCTGCAAATATACAGCTTTGTCATCTTTTCTTCATGATACACACTGGCTTGATATAATTTGCAACTCCAGGCCAGTAAGGCTCATAGGATTAATTTGGGTAGTATGTAACTTGAGGGTAAAGCCAGGTGTTGTAAATTATTAGACTCTTTGCCCATGGGAAATATAATGTTTTCATTCTGAGATGTACTGTACAAAATTATGCACTTTCATTGCTCCATTATTAATTCACCTTCCATCTGTTCTAAATGTGCTTGTATATGATACTTGCGTTCTTTAAAAGCCTAACAGAGCATGTTACCATAACTTAATGTACGAGTAAAGAGAAAATTTGACACATGATTTCCGTATCAGTGTGCAATATACATGCTGAGTTCCCTAGTAGATTTATTTTTAACCTCTGTCTTTCTTCTGAGGTAAATCACTGACTGATTTGCTTAACAACCATTTTTGTTGTATGTATTTTGGCTAGCAATGACCTCCTGAATTTTGTGTTTTATACATGTTATCAGCAGACTGTCAGAGGGCAGTTTGTTTTTTCTGCTTTAATGTAACTCCCTTCTTACCATTTTTTAAATTCCTTGTTTTGAGGGAGTAAAATTTTAGAACTGAGCCCTCTATTCTAGTGTTCCTGAGGTCTACCTGACAGAGCCAGAGCTTATGTGTAGTAATACAGCTTACTTTTTATTGGGTTAGACTTTTTTACCTCTTATATCTGTTGTTCAAGTTTCTAATATTCTTAAAATTTATACCGTCAGGAACGAGTCAGTCATTTTTTGGGCTTGAAAGAAGAGCAACGAACATAAACCTCCCCATTTTGTATTTCACTTTTGTGCAATTTTTTTCAGTGCACTGAAGTATGCACTGTATGAAATATTTATTGCTTTGATAGAAAATGAAGGAATTTCATGTAAATGAGAGGGTAGTAATGTAGAATTAAGCTTCAGAGAAGGACAGAAAACTCTATCTGGAGGACTGGAGAATGTCAGAAAGAGCAGAACAGCAGTGGTAAGTAAAATCTGGAATATTTTAGGAAAAAAAGAATTCTACTTGTTTGATCCTATGATCCTTATGGCTCCTGCCTCTTATTTGTTCAGATAATTTTTCTCTCTTCCTTGAAATTCAGTTAACACCTTCCCCATACCACCTCACTTCCTAGCCATACAGAGCTTTTATGTCTATATAGCTGTACTCACTGGTACACAAGTTTTGGAACAAAGTATGAGTAGGTGTTTTGGGACTGTTTATTTTTCCATATAGTATATGAAACTATTATTTGGTAGCTTTTCCTAGCAACTTCTTGCTGTTACAATATCCACACTCAGTTGTGTTGATAGTTTCTGCAGTACAAATGACAGATTGTTAAAATCAACACTAAAAATTAAATTTGCTCATGTGTCAAAGTGTCTGAAAGGTTTTTGAACTATCATGTCTGTTGGTATGGAAAACTCTGTCATCTCAGCACTTCTAGACTGCAGCTGGTGGGGATACCCTTAGTAGGACTGCTTGGTGATATCAGATATTTGGATATTTCTCCCTCAGAAAATTTAGAAATATTGGACACAACTTGGTGACGTATCACAGTGTGGGCTAAGGAGCTGTATCTGCTTTAACCTATTTTCTTGTTTTTGTTGTGTTAAGTAAACTGAGACAATATTTGTTGTGATATTGTGAATAGATGGTGAACTGTGCTAACACCTTGACTGTGCTTACATCTTGACTGTGCTAATACCTTTAGTTCATTCTAGGGACTCCCTGGGCTGAATGTTTTTCTGTCTGTCAAGTCCATTTTTTCTTAACTCACTTATATATCACAGCTTGCTGTGGTATGAAACATTCCACAATGCAGTAGACACTGGGAGAAACTAGGAAATTTATTTCAAATATATTTTAGTATTCTCACACCTCCCCTATGGATACTTTTTAACAACAGGAGTTCTTCCAGATGTTGACTTGTGACTTTCATCTTGATCTCTTCAATGAAAACTGAAGCCAAGAATTAATAACATTTCTGCAGCTATCAATAACTTCTATAACTATTCCTTTATTGCTCCTTTCATATTTTGAGAAGTTATTCCCATCATCTTTGTGAAACTTCCTTCATCTGATATGCTACAAATCCTTTTCCCACTCACTTGTATACCTGTAGTAAATTCATTTGCTTTTTTGGTGTTTATCAGAGCTCATGATTCTTTTTAATTTTTTTCATTTGAAGGTAAATATAATTTTATCTTTTAAAAAATATTTATGTAATTTTTGAAATAAGGGACAAAGAGATCCTTACTGTCTTTTCATTAGAATGCGCTTAGTCTGAGTTTGTCCTGTCTTCCTGTAGTCTGTCAACACTTTATCCAGTGAGCTACATTTTAACCAACCTCACTGTTAATTCACCTCCTGAAATATTTGTAGAAGGTGTTTTTCTGTGCTTTCCCTTTATAAAGAAGTCACTTACAGTGCATAGCAGTCATTGTTACAGAAGGGGCTTCCTGCAGTTCTCTTATGTTCCATGTGTAGTATGCTGCTCCTTGAAACTCTACTCTGGTGCTTCCTCAGGCTTGCTTCTCTGATGAATGGTTATATGTATTTTCCAAAAAGTGTAGAAAGTGCCTGCAGTGTGTCCCTGTGCTCTGTGTCTTTGCCATTGCTGTGCTCTCTGCTTCCAAGTCTCTCTAAAATCCCCTGAGATTTCTGTAAGTGTCACAATGTATACGACCGTCCCAATACCTTTCTATCTAGGCATGCAGTTTTGCTCTCTAAAGACTTTTTTGGAGAGCATTAAGTAATTTATAACTTTTAATCTGTGCTACTATATTTCCATAAGAGTGCTCTATACTGCGGCTTTATATCTTGTTATGGGTGTCCAAAAAAATTTATTTCAACAAGATTTTGGGACAAGCTTCTTTCACCTAAGTTTGCAATGGGTTTCTTGCATGTGACTTAAAACCAGACATTCTGGTTTTAATTCTGACAAATCTAGGAGTCTTTTATGATGGAACCATGGCATTGGTGGATAGGGGCAAAGCAATTGATGTCATCTACCTGGACTTATGCAAAATGTTCAATGCTGTCTTGCATGCCATGTTTGACTCTAAATAGGGGGTCATGGATCTGAGGGATGGACCCTCTGGTGGATAAAGTCCTGGCTGGATGGCCGCATGCAAAGTGTTGTGGCCAGTGGATCAATGACCAAGTGGAGACCAGTAATGAGTGGTGTCCCTTAGGAAGGAGTCTGTGCTGGGGCCAAGGCTGCTCAGTGTCTCTGCTTTGGCAGCATGGACAGTGGGATTGAGGGCACCCTCAGCAAATTCACTCACAACATCAAGCTGTGTGCTGCAGCCATGCTGGGGGGAAGGGATGCCACCCAGAGGGACGTTGACAGGCTTGAGAGGTGGATTTGTGCAAAACTCATGAAATTCAACAAAGTGAAATGCAAGGTGCTACATCTGGGTTGACGTGATCCCAGACGTATTACAGGCTGAGCATGGAATTGATTGAGAGCAGTCCTGAGAAGACTTGCAGGTGATATTTGAGAAAAAACTAAACATGAGCCAGCAATGTGTGTTTACAGTCCAGAAAGCAACTGTCTCCTGAGCATCAAAAGCAGGTCAAGGGAGGTGACTCCACATCCAGCTCTGGAGCCCCCAAAATAAAGACAATATGGACTTGTTTGAGGAAGTCCAGAGGAGGCCATGAAATTGATAAGAGGACTGGAGCATCTCCCTTGTGAAGATAGGCTGAGAGAGTTTGGGTGGCTCAGCCTGGAGAAGAGGAAGTTACTTGGAGACCTCATAGCAATCTTCTATTATCTGAAGAGGGGCTACAAGGAAGACAGAGAGTCTCTCTGTCGTGGACTATAGTGACAAAACAAGGGAGAATGCCTTCAAACTGAAAGACAGTAGGTTTAGAATAGATATTAGGAAGAAATCACCCTCCTCTTTACTGAGAGGGTGATGAGGCACTGAAAAAAGTTGCTCAGAGAAGCTATGGATGCCCCATCCCTGGAAGTGTTCAAGGTTCGTTTGTGGCTGAGGGGAGAACTTGAGCAACCTGGTCTAGTGGAAGGTGTCCCTGCCCATGGCAGTAGAGCTGGAAGTAGATGATCTTCAGCATCCCTTCCAACCCAAATAATTGTATTATTTCATGATTCTATATCATGTGACTTTTTTTTTTTTTTTTTTTTACATCCTAGCATCGTAGAGAAGATTAAGTGGTAATATGTGTAAAGATTTTGTTATTTCCTATTTGAACTACATAAATTTGCATGTGTTTCTCTTTCTGGGACATAATGCATTTACTTTCTCTAGGGCTACTTTATCCTGAACTTTGTGTCCTCCTTAAGCTCTCAGTTTTCCTCAATCCTTTAGATTAAAGTTTCTGTCAGAGGATGGAGATGGCATAAACGAGTCTTATGTACCACAGGACATAGAATTCAAAGTGTGAGGTCAGACTTATGAAACAAGGGACCCTGCAGAGTCTTGTTTTGGTGTAAGAAAGGCTTGTTTTTGTTAATCAACCAGTTCTTTAATTGACTAAACTGAAATAAATCTGTCCTAACTAAAAGCATGAACTCTTGAAAATGTTTAATTGTACCACATTGAATTTGCACCTGAAGTTATGAGAAAAAGCTTGCCGTGGAGCTGATGTACAAGCTACAGTGAAACTGAATCTGAGATCAGTTGGCATGTGATAACTTTGACCTTTACCTTCTAGAAAGATATTGATGTAAAAATTAAAATATATCATTATACTTGATCCAGAAAGGGCAGGGGAAAAAAGGCACTTCATATATTTTTTTCCCCAAAGAAAATGTTTTCCTATATCACCAGGAACTTGATTTTGTTTATGTATGTAATTTGTTCTGTGAGAATATATTTCTTATCCTATCAAAATAAAGGGTATAATTTTTACTCTTTTCTGTAAGAGTTTGCTCAGTCCCCACTTTTCTGTTATTTTCTTGGTCTCACTGTTTTATAGTCAGCGAATGAAATCCTGATCACTTAAAATCTATATATAAGTCTAGAAAATCTTAACGTAACTCCAGGAAATGCATATTTTCTTAGTATACATATATAAAAAATAGCCAATACCTTAGATGAATAATTATGTTTAATTAAGTACTTCTGTAAACACAGACTAAGCTTTAGAACTTACCTGCCATATTTTTTTTACATGAGCATTTTTTGGCACTATTTCAGGATAAAACAGGAATGGAATTTTATACTAGAGTGCCGTAAGAAAGGTATTCCTCAATCAAAATACCTCAAGAATGGTTTTGTAGACATCAATGAGAAGAACCTGGACACCCATGGAAAGAATCCTCAGCTCAAGAAGAGTCATGCCTTGTCAGATGGAGTAAATAAAGAACAAAACAAGTTTATTTTTCAGCTTTCTGGAGAGCAGTGGACGGTAAATCTAATGGAATATATGTTTCTGTTGCTGAAGAGTTTGTGTTTCTTAGACTGTATCTTTTAATCTCACCCTTTTTTATGGCAAATATGAAATCGATGATTTTACACAGTATTAGAAGTGACCAAAAGTATTTTCTACCTCAGCCTGAACTAGTGGTTTAGTGTTCAGGTATGAGTATTTTAAATTCTCTGCTGATACATGTAACTCATCCCCCTCAAAAATTTTGGTATGGGCAAAAATATTGCAATAAGGTCTCTTTCTCTAAAATTCCCCAGTGTATGAAGAGACATGAAAATAATATTTGTTGGCTTATTGCCATCTTCTACTAATCAGAGATCTGTGTTATTGCTCTAATGGTGTGATAACACTTTCTCAGGCTCTGCTCAGTTTAAAACTAATATTAGCATCAATCCACAAGGGTCCTACTGAAAAATGCCACATTTGAATTGCAGATATGTTTGATGTGAAATAGCAGCTTGCAGGTAAGATATGAATTAGTGCTGGCATGAATTGAGCAAGTGATGGGTTACAACTAGTCTGAAGATTTCTGGAGTTGTAAAAGCTTTGATTGAAATGTATTTAGAGAAATGTTATTAATGATAAAGTGAAATTAAAATTTTGAATTTTTCATATGGTATTGTCATTCCAAAAAATAGAAGTCAAAACATTGATAAAAAAGCTAGAATTATTTTTTGATTGACCTGAACTTTATCCTATATTTGATCTTGAATCTCCTGATGGTTTCTTTTTCAGTTTTCATTTTTCTTTCTTGCTTTAATTTCCTTCTGAATAAACATACAGTATTTGAAATTTCTAGGCTATAGAAAACCCTGATTCCCATTCAGCTCTGCTAAGGAGACTCTTTCTTCAACTGATACCAATCACTGACCTGGTAGGACTGGTTGTTGGGGAGCTACCACATCTCTTTATTCAAGAACTTGGGATTTTGAAAGAGATGTTTAAGATGTGTAGTTAAATACTGCATTCTTTTGGGTATTGTAAACCTCAGTTTACAGGTACTTTAGTTTAGAGATACTTTAAAAAAAAACAAAAACAAGAGAAAGAGATTACAGCTAGTTAGACACTGATATAGTAGAACCTGCAAATACCCTTAATGTATCAGGATGTAGAGAGTTGCATAATTAGACTTCTCTGTTGCTTATTCCCTTTTGTCAAACCATTAAAATTTTTCTTTGGTATCATAAACTAAGCTTTACATTAGGAGGCAAAATCAAACATGCATGTGTTGTTTTGTTTTCCAGAATATTTAATTTTAATTTGATGTTCTGAAAAACTCAATTTAAAAGAAATTGATGCACTGTTATGTATATTATGCCACCTTGAGCAGTACATTCCTAACCACCATGGGTTTTGATACCTTCTTATCAGATACTCAGTGTGTCCATATAAAACAGCCCTCAAATCTCATTGTCCAGCTCTAGCCTAGCTAAATGTGTTTCCTGTTTCAACAACAAACTTACATAGTTCAGATGTCTCCAGACAAAAATGCTATAACAGCTGATTTATTTAGATCAATGCTCCTTCAAAATTGAAATGTCACTTTCTAACAGATGACAATTATTTTAAAATTGTGAAAACTCACTTGACAAAGTTCTGGAAGAAGTGTATATCCACTTACTGCAGAAATTTTTGTCTCTTATACAAATCATACCACTAATTTTGCTTTTTAAAATCTGAACCATTTTTCTGAACCAAAGACAGAATCAGATACTCTTATCTTTTTTCCTATTACTTTCTCACAAAAAGAAAATATTCACATTTAAGCAAAATGAATTTTCAGACAGTAAAACAAATGCTTCACAGTCTGGCAATCTGCACATGAATAAAATATATGGATATATGACAGTTTTCTCAGAGAAGTCTGTATGTTATGTAGCTGGGAGTTGTGGTGTCAATTGTGGTTTAGGGTTTTTTTATGTGTTTTGTGCACAAATGTGTCTATGAGTTGAAAGTTTCGGTGATTAAGCACTCAGGGAATTGGAGAAGTCAGAGTTGGGATTACCTGTGCAGATTTATGGGCACATAACAAGCTGGATTTGCTTTTGACTGGCCACTTACCATTGGCAGCAGAAAACAGCACAGTACTGTAAAGTATCCATTTGGGGACCAACTGCTGAATCTTCTATCTTCCTTTTACCTGATAAGTATTTCTATTATGTTTCCCCTTTTCTCCCATCAATGAAGCAGTAATATATCCTCTAGACAGTTGATAGCTAAATCTGAGTAGGTTGTTGGTGTGACTTAGAGGTTTAATTTTGAGAACAAGGCTTGCTTCTGAGCTATACTATTTCTTTTATTGATGCTGGGAAGCTAAGTCACACAGAGGAGTAATCCCCAGCAGAGGGATGTGGCTTTAACGCATCCTTTTCATAGGTCTCGGTGTCATAGTGCCCAGGCTGTCTAGATGGTAAAAATGTAGCCTGGTTGGAAAGAAGCTGCTGCTTTGTGCTCCATATTCATATAGCATCTGGCTTACTGATACTGCATGGTTGAGTAGGAGGTTAAAAAGGGAATTTGTAAAACACTCTATGATGGAATCATGAAATTGTTTAGGCTGGAGAAGACCCTTAAGTTAATTTAGAAAAACTACTAGCCTAGTAGTTGAGAGATGTAGTCATTGGCTTTGGTTATGCTCCATCAAAAGCCCCATGAGGCTATCTGGCACCTGGAGAACATGGTGTCTCCTTGTCACTGAGGATACCCTGCCCAGCAGAGTACGTGTGGATACATAACTATATTCACCCAGTCACAAGAGTTTGGGATAGCTTGGGTAAATATTTTGAAAATAATCTGGGTCATGCCTTTTTGAAAAAAATGTCAGACCCTCTTCTGAGAAACATAGTAAAGGTGAAAATCAGAGCAGATCACATCTTTTGAATTTCTAATAGGAATTCCTTCCTTTGAGACTTCGTGCCACTTCTTTCCCCACTTCTCAAATACTGGTTATATGATAATGTATTTTCATTAGGTGGAGACCCACTATTCCTTGTAAAGTAATTATTTTAACACATCTGAGAAAAGATAAAGCTCTTTGACATCAACAAAATAGTAAGGGAAACAAGGGAAATAATTTTGTAATAATTAGCCTTTAACATTTTCTGGTATATTTCTATTTTTAGTGTTCATGACTATGGGCCTCTTTAAAGGCAGGTATTTCTGTGAAGAAGATGAAAGGAGTGAGTGATTTATGGATTTAAAGCCAAAGTGTGGCTTTAAATTATGACACAGTATTAAAGTAGACAGGGGAGCATTGCAGTTTGTCCTTTTAACAAAGGTAGAATGACAGTGAGATCAGTGAAAAGAGACCAGAAATAAGAAGAATCAAGTACAAATCAGGTTTTCTTAAAAGCAAAAATAACAGTCTTAAACATGATACAGCTAGCACTGGTCATGCCTTGAAAGGGATAACTATAGAAATGAAAACAACCTTGATTGCAGGAAAACAAAAGGAGAAAATATTAGATTGCAAGAGCGAGTGACACACTACAGTATTCTGTGTAGGTCACATGAAAGTAAAAAGCTCAGACCAAAAAATACTAGGTTAGACAAGTAGGCACAAAGTAGTAGCTAAAGAGACTTGAACTTAATTTTACAGTATATGAATTCTGAAAAATATGTTTTCTCTTTATGCAGATCTTTATTCAAGTCCCTCTGAATCTGAAAGATATTTTGTAACTTGGGTTGTGGTTTAACCATGCCTGTCCATGTAGTGAGCTTCAGCCTACGGGCAGTGCTTGATAACTACATTTATGACATAATTTTACCTATCAAAGCTCCATCTGGCTGGGGCTGTTTGACAACAACCTTAAGGTTCAGGGATCCTTGTCTCCCTTTTACATATTGGACAAATATTTTAGGCTGGACACTAGGGAAAAGTTCTTCACAGAAGGAATGATTGGGCATTGGAATGGGTTGCCCAGAGAGTTTGCAGAATCACTGTCCCTGAAGGTGTTTAGGAAAAGAGTTGATGTGGCACTTGGTGCCATGGTTTGACAAGGTGGTGTTAGGTCATAGGCTGGACTCAATGGTCTCAAAGGTCAGTTGAGTTTCAGCTAGTTAATTCTGTGATTCTGTGACTCAAGTGTCTACTTCCCATGGGTGTGCATTTCTGCCAGCTGGGGACAGTATCGAATCAGTATTTGCAGTTAGGTAAGAAAACAGCATACAATAAAAAATTGTCTGGTCTCATAATCACAGAATCACAACTTGATATTGTGAATGAAATCGGACAGGTTTTCTCTTCTTTTTCTCTTTTAATAAAAAAGGGGCAGAATCCTGTCGTATTGCCCCAGCAGTGAGTCTGCTAATTCTTCTTCTGTTTGCAAAACATTTGGGAGTTTGAAAGCATGACAGTGATATGTTGCACCACAAGTAATTTCAGGTTTCCAAGGTATGTTCCAGATAAATAAAATTACGTAATATATATATGTATATATATGTATAGATTATGGACCTTTGAATTTTGTGTTTGAATTGGATGCCTAGGAAAAAAAAACCACAATTGATATAACACTTGAGAACCTCTGTACACATAAACATGTATCTACTCAACTAAATTTGTTCTTCACAGAAACAGCACCATTAGAACTAGAAACTGAGGCAAAATAATGCCATGAATATTCATATGAATTTTTAAACTAAATCACTTTAGCTCTGGTTTTCCCCTCTGAATGTTTGCTTTCTGCTATTAATTAATGAATGTTTATTCTCTAGTGAATCAGTGAATATTAAATATTTTTCACAAAATATTCAGGATAAACAAATTTTTAAATGCTGTGATATCAATATTGGCAGAGGAAACCTGACAATGCACCTTAAATATAGAGTAGGACTGCTCTTGGCTATGCTACTTTTCCTAAGTGGAGGATTTGGAAGCATACCTACTTTAAAAACTTTAATGTCAGATGTGCAAGTAACTGAGTGGTGGTAAAATTCTTTACTCATAAGTCATGATTTTCTTGCATTTAATTTCCTCACAAAACAAGGCAACAAATGATTATATTTGCATTTATTCTCACAATTTTATCGTCTAGCATAATATGCATTTTCACAGAGGACAGACAATTTCCATTTGCTATTCCCAACTGTTTCTCACGCTGATGGTATTTATTTCCTACAAAGGGTCAAAAAGCATTGCTCCATTGAATGGACAGGGAAAATCTCTCTTTCTCTTGTGTAAATTCCAGAGATTTCCCCCTGGGTAATAAAAAGACAAAACCAAACCAAAAAAGACATTCCTGACTCAGTCATGACCACATTTATTATTAAAGGTGGTTTCATGACATACTATATTTCATAGAATCATAGACTCAGTAAGGATTGAAAAGACATTTAAGTTCATTGATTCCATCCATAAACTGCCAGCTCCACCAACTAACCAGCGACCCAAAATGCCTGGGGAATGTTTACCCTGGTGGCACTGCCGGGATGTAATCCCTCTTTGCTTCTGGGCTCCAGCCAGTCAGGAGCTGGAGTGCAAGAAGCATGGGAGAGGCTAAGGGCAGGGTCTCTGCTTGGCCCATAGAAGAGGAGCAGGGGGGTTCTCCTGCTCTGCCTGTTGGTGTGGGCTTTGCCTGCTCTCCTCTTTCTCTCAAGAAGCAACAGGCACAAGTGAGGAAGTTTGGCAAATCATCCTGTTTGATTGACATGGCCACAAAAAGCTCCTCACATTGCCCCGTTGGGACTGTGATGTCCCACCACAGACTTGTAAATGCTCATGGTTGAAAGGAGTGAAAAAAGCCAGAGAGTCCAAAAAAGCTTACAGAGTTTTATCAGTAAATTACTGTTACAATTTGATATTCAATTGCTCTGCCCAAATGAAGGTGCAAATGAGACCAAATACTGGTACAATAACACCAATTTTACTTTGTGTACCAAGTTTATTAAGAGAATGGGGAAAAAAGACTGAGGTGGGGAGGAGGCAGAGAGAGATAAAGTCATAGAGGAGATAGTACAAGCAGAAGACAGCTACCAGTAAGTGCTTGTTTAAAGTATATGCTGCAAATTTTATTAAGCCTTTCCTTACACCACCTTGCTACTTAAATTTTGATTGTGGTCATAGTCTTTGATCACATTCTTCATCCATGGTGGTAATGTGAACATACCATACAGAGGGAGAAAATAAAGATGAAGCAGAAGAGACAACTCAATAAATCATGTATGAAACAATTACCATTCCAATAATTTAGAAAATAAATCCAGTTAACAGCGTCATTCCAAATTGCAGTAACCATGAGCCCCACCCTAAAGGAGTTCTAATGATCAGAACGTAGACATCAACCAGGATGTCTACATGGGGCTCCAGCCATTAAACCAGTCATTTGGCTTCACAGGTTGAAACAATTCTGCAATTTAGCCAGTTATCTCTTTCATCTTAGCTCAAGCTTCCTTAATGGAAGTAGAGGCATAATGAATGGTTATATAATATTCTGTGTTGGCTAAATTTACAATTCCATATGCATCTTGTTCTTTAAGGAATTGATCTTGTAAAGTCTCTTCTGATACTTATTGGACTTGCAATTTTAATTTCCAGAGGCATACTTTGTCCAATAGCTTGACGTATGCATTTGCCATGTTATGTTTTCTATCGCCCTTTGTTGAGGTCTGATAACTATATAAGGTGTATCTTAAATCTCAAAGCTAATCCAAATGGTACAAGACAGTTCCTCATCTTGCAAATCCAGGTGTCATTATAGTCCATAAATTATATTTAGGGACACTATGGGAGCAAAATAGTCTTTACCAGGCAGTGGGTATGAGTAATAGCACAAATACTGCCTGTTGCATATGAGTCCAGTGCATCTTGATTTCCAGGAGCTGGGCCCAAAGTCAAGCCACAGGGTGAAAAAGTCCCAAATTAGGCCTGTGAGGTACGTGCTTGGGAGTGGTAACATCCCTCAGTGCTTTGTCAAGGGGTACCATATTGGGATAGAAGTGCAGAGATGAGGAGCTATGGGCAGAGCTTCTTAGGTGGCCTTCCTCCTTTTTTTATTTGTAGCACAGTTACTTGCTACACTGAGGTTAACGTCTCAGCAGGGACACAAACAGCACTTCCCTTCCCAAGATTTTTTCTTTGAAGCAGGGCACTGAATTTCATCCTCTGGGATCTTTTAACCCTACGTCTTCAAGGTGCTCAATAATATAGTTTTGAATATTTTCCATTTTTTCTGTGTCTGGACCCTTAATCAATACATCATCAATACTTTATTAACCCCTCATCTACTGGAATTATAGATATTTTTTTGGGCTAGAGTAAAATGTGCTAGCGTGGAGGAGTCCTAGTCTCCCTTTGGTATTTGGTGAAAGTGTATTATGGCCTTCCTGTATTATGGCAATAACTCAACAATATTAGGCACTGCTGCTGTTAAAGGTGCAATGTTAGCATTTAATTTTCAATAATTAATGGTCAATCCCTATTTTCTGTTTGGCTTTTTCACTGGCCAAACAGAATAGTTACAAGGAGAGTGAGTGGAAACAATCATCTCCTTTATCCCCAAGTCTAATATCACATGAGAAATTCCCCCTGGACTTGACTGCCGGTACTTTTTATAAAGCGGCTTTCCTGCCTTAAAGGCAGGTATCTCACTTGCTGTGAAAATTTGTCATCATGAACAGTCCATTCTTTCAGACGTTTCTGGAAATGCATTTCTTGGAAGCTTTTGGGGGTTTTGGGTGTCCTTGATATCCCCCTACAGTCAAATGCTGCATCTTGGCCTTGTTCATGTGCTTAGGTACAATAAACAGGTTTGTCCTGGAAAAGTGCTGCTCTACCTGGGCCAGCACAGCCTACTGTGTGGCTGTCTTCTCAAGAAGAACATCCTGTTCTTTCCCATGACATGTTATTACCAAAAATCCTTGATTATTTTCAACAATTCTTGTCTTTAATTACCAAAATACTTGGCTGGATCCACAGCTATCCATCTGTATATTGTTGTTTGAGACATACACATTAGCCCCTTATCATCTGGGATTTTACAGAGATTCTGCACAGGCTTAGGACCAGCTGCCATCTCCAGAGGTCCACCTGATGCTGGCAGGAGGATGCTATAACTCTGGTTGTCTTGTGATACAAGGGCACGGGAACAACTTGCACAGAGCACCAAGTGCCCTCCTGAAGAGGGAGGCCTGTTGCATGGGGACAGCTGTAGGCGCAGACGTGTGTGGGATATGCTCAAATGACTTCCTATTTCATGCCAACAGCTCTTCCTGCCAGAAAGTGTTTTCTTTGGAAGGGATTCTTTCCCTCATATCCCACATGTCATCGCCTTCAAAGTTGAAAAAACATTTTTCCTCCCAGTCCATGTCTTTGTCCAAGTCGGACAGAAGATCCAGATCATAAGAAGGCCTGTAATGGGCCCACCTTGGCACGTCCAATTTGGTGCTTGTGGGTGTGTGTAGTTGACTGTCCCAGGGCTCTTCCTTTGCCTCATGTGGAAGGGGCATGGAAAAACTCTTTTCCTTAGTACTCCAATTTTGTCCTGTCCTTTTGTCCTGTCCTGTCTTAGTACTCCAAGTCTGTCCTGTCCTTTTCTTGGGACAGCTTGTGGCCTCTGCTATCTTCCCAGTATTTCTCCCTCTTAAGCAAGGCCTTGGTTGCTGTTGCTGAAAGGAGTGCCCCTGCTGGCAGTCCTCCTTGCTGCCTGCTGAGGACATGGGCTTCTGTCTGGCTTGATGTGGAGGAGCTGGGGCGTGACCAGCCAGGCCTGTGAATTACAGATTCCTGTTTCTCTCTGTCTGCTGCTCTGGATGGTGCTGCCATCCTCATACCCCTCATTTCAGCCTTCCAGGGGGGCTCATAAAACAGGGTCCAAATTGGGCCCATTTCTCTATTTCTTAGAGGTGGGCTGCTGAGGTGGGGTGCTCCATTGTTGAAACCCCAGTACTCTGACCATGCCTGATGTGTGAGGGGTTGGAGAGGCTTCTCTTTTCTAGCACTCCAACTTTGGTTTTTATTGTGTTCCACTTGAAACAGCAGGTGTTGGAGGTTGTAGAGTTTCAAGCATTCCCTCTTCTCTACCAAGATCTTGGTCTCTGGTACTTCCAGGACTGCCCCTGCTGCTGCCCCTGCCCGTCTCCCTGCTGAGGATGTGGGCTTCCAAAGGGCTTGGCGAGGAGCTGGGGGGTGGGCTGCAGGGACTGTGTGCATCAGGTCTCTGGGTCTCTGCCTCTGCTGCTGTCACCTGCTTGATGAAGTCAGAAGCTGCTGCCTTGGACATCTCTTGAGCTTCAGTGGTGAGAGGCACACAGCGGTTTTCTGCCTGCAGTGCTGCCTATGGCTGCATGGGGCCCACCTGTGGGTAGAAGGAGAAAGATGAAGAGGAGGAAGAGGAAGAGGAGGAGGAGGAGGAGGAGGAATAGGAAGAGGAGTTGGTGGTCCCATCCCCTGAGTCCTTCACTCTGCACCTCTTTGGTAATCTCTGCCACTGAGGCATCCAGGGGAGGTGCTACCTTCTGAAGGAAGTGTTTTGCTGGGATTGGGCGCCCCAGGTCTTAGTGCTCTTTAAGTAACCTCAGGGTCATGCATGAGACCCCTGCATCACAAATGGCCCTGGAACGTGCTGCTGTGGCAATGGACCACACACCCCAGCACCCTTATAACTGCTCAGAGCTGTCTGGGACTGAGGGAACCCAGCTGGAAGCAGAAATGCCTGACAGACCCTGCTTTCTCCACACAGAGGCTCCATCTGACCTAAACCACCCCCTCCCACATAGCCCCAGTGCTTGTGGCCCTACTGAGCTCAGCCCTGCCTTCAGCCTCTTGGGGTGCCACCATCCTGGGCAGTCAGTGACTGAGGAGTGATGTCCAGATGTCAGAAGGATAAACTAGTTGTTGATAGAATTGCCCTGTTAAGGTTTATGGCTTGCCACCCAGCAATCCTTTCTATGCAAAACTGTAAATTAATCAAAGAATGCTTGTGTGGATTGGCCCTTCACACACTGGGTGAAAGAGAACACACAGTTGTTTTGGGACAACAGGGGGGACATGGGGACAGTGCCAGTGTTGTGCTGGGGACCTGCAGCAGGGAATGCCTGGAACTAGCTTCACATTTTTTTAGAACAGTGGGAGATTTGGATCCAAATTTTATTTTGGCCCATTACAGATAAAAGTATAGAGCTGGAAAAGAAACCAAGTTTAAACTTAGAGCTTTGATCACAGTTTTAGTTCAGGCTCAGGTCTAGCAGGTGAATTCTCTTCTAATTAGAGATATTATAATCAGCAATGGTTGTATGTTTATTATTTATTTCCTTTTAAAACTTTTTCTCTTACAAAAATCAAACAAGAAACAAGTTTGAGGTATTGTTTTGCTGTTAAAGGCAAAAGACAGGCTATCCTCCAAGTGTCAGTCCTTAAGCAGCAATTTATCAGCAGGCTGCCAGCTTTAGCATGGTAGCAGAAGATTACAAAAGAACACAAGAGAATCAGAGAGTAAAACAAACATAAAGCTTGTGGAAGTTTCAGTTCCCATTCCTATCTACTTTGTAATGAAGCAAAATATCACATCAATTTATGTTTCAGCAACACAAACATAAATACATTTTATAATGGAAAATATTGAAAAAAGCACACAGTAGCAAAGTATTTGCATTCTTGCATTTGCAAATTGTAAATATGATCATATGATATAAAGAAATATTCGCAAGAAAGTAAAGCAAGTTGGCAGTTGGTAGAAGAATGGAATCTACTTCCATTCTTTTGAAGTAGTGTCTAAATGCATTTCTGTTGCTGCACAGGAATATCTTGGTGCTCTAAACAAGTCTTAACGCAGACATGAAGAGCTAAAAAAAGGTGATGCATTAGTAATAAATATTTTTCATATTTTGGCTTAATTTTTCTAAAAAGGTGAATGAATTTGATCTTGCTCTGGTAGAGAGCCTTGTATGCTGCACTGTTTTCAATGTATCAAGGAGAATTTATTTTTCCTCCCTTCCGTGTGGGAGAAGAGTGTGGCTGTTGGCTTCAGAGGACAAAGGGCTGTATTTGCCACCAAAGAGTTGGAGATGGTGTGTTGTGACAGTAAAGTGAAAAAACCCTTTACGTCAATAGAAAAGCAGAGACTGACCTGCAGTGTGGAGAAATAGAGTGGAAAATCGTGCCTGTTAATATAGACATCTTTTCCTCTCCAATATATTTATTAATCTCTCTCTCTGAATCGTGGTTTTTCCCTACAGAGATATCTATAACACTCCAGCTACATACTATCTCCTCTGTGCTGTATTTTCCATTCTTTAAAGACAGGAAAGAGAATACTAATTGCATTTGCTGTGGTCCTCTGTTATTTTATTTTGCTTCAGAAAACGTGCAGCACTGAAGATGAGAAATAGTAACTAATTCCACAAGTTGTAGAGGTTTCTCACTACCAGCCCTGAGGCATTTGAGGCATTTTATTTTTTAACTGTCATAAACTGACAAATACAGAAGATGGATCACAATGCAATACACACATACACCTAATCGGAAAGTGAAGTAAGAAATGAAATTATCTTATCAAATATGGAAGGGAAGGTACCAAGCCAGAACAACAAAACACAGGCTTTATGTCTGCATGCATAAATTTGAAAATAACTGAAATGAGAGGCAATAACAACCAAAAAAATGGCTTCTGATCAACAGTCCAGAATACCTACAATTATAGTTAGATGTTTTAATTTAACTAAGAGTTAGGTAGCACTATTGCTAATACAGAAGTTCAGCACTATTAAAAATTTCAAATGCATCATTCTTACAAGTGTCTTGGGAAAACTATGAAATCTAGACAAAAAAAAAGAAGAGGGTAATATCATTTTTATAAAAACCAGTAATTCCTACTGTGCCATATTCTACATGCACAGGAAACAAATCTGAAATTTAGAAAAGAATCAAAGGCAGAAACATTCACATCTCTTCATACAGAGCAAAGTTAGTGGCAGAACCTCTTCCAGATTATTTATTCCACATGTTACTTGTGCACAGTGTTATAAAAGGTAGGACAGACTGGTAAATTATGCAATGCTTAAGAAAGTGGGGGTTAAATGATCTGATCTTCAACTTTTGGAATTGATTTTTGTCTGTTTCAAGTTCAAAGAATTTGGTGACAATTCAAACAAAGACATGTACATCTGAAGTGACTACCAATTAATTAAAGCAGTTTTGTAAGAATGTAAAGCCTTATAAATTTAGGTTTCATTCATGTATTGAAGACTTTTGTTAAATAGAATAATCTGAAAATAACTCAGAAATTACAGGAAATTTCAAAAATTATTTTGAATTTTAAAAGCAAAGGATTTTGCATGACTAAATAAAAATTACTTGCAAATGTGGACTGATTTAAAATTCAACTTTGTTTTTAAATTTTAAAATAAATTTCATTGTTTCTAAGGAAATCCTCTAAATTTTTTAAGCATTGCTACAGTATCTTAGGAAGTTAAGCCAGGTGATATTTGTGTATAGTATCTGAACTGGTTTCTGTTCCCTCTTGGAAAACAAGTTTTGAAGCATTGGCAGGCTTTCAGAACAAAATCACACCTCTTTTTTTTTTAGCAAACCCTATTTTGATATTCTCTATGCACTCTTCTGTGCTGCATTTTAGTACCTCTTGATGTGTGAATTAAAGCACTGAAATGTGTTTTAAAGAAATCTTCCATCTGGAAAAAGGAAATATTGTGTGAGACACCAAACAGATTGAGTTCTTCAGATAGGTTTCTGTTTTAGAGCAAATGATTGCATTAGGAGTGAAAAAAATTAATATGTGATGAAGACAGCTGCAGTGCTCCTCAAAAGCAGCTTCTGTAAGGCTTTGGCAAACTACTATTCTACATCAAGATAATTAAGGCAAAGTGCATTTTTCTCCTTGTTTGGAAACAGAGTAACAAAATTCTAAGTTCATGCTTTCTGTTTACTGGTTCTTATTTCATTTACAGGAACTCCCAGATTCTCTGAAAGAGCAGATCTATCTGAAAGAATGGCATGTGTACAATACATTGATACAGACCATTCCAGCCTACCTTGCACTATTTCAAGATCTAAGAGTACTGGAATTATCAAAAAATCAAATCAACCATCTTCCAGCAGAAATTGGTGAGTTGGTCCAAGATATTAAAATATTTTATGTTCATACCATTTAACTCTATTGCAGGGAAATGAACATCCATGGGTATTCTTGTTAATTTACTGATAATTGTCTTCTTCATTTACACTGAACAGTCCCCACTACATTTTTATATCTCCCTGGCTTTAATTATATTTGCAAAATTGCACCGAGAGCTATGAATATGGTACGGGAAAAAGATAGGACATTTTCGTTATAACTAAGGCAGTTATTGCTTGTATTCAATAGATGGAGAGTTGTTTCTGGGAACAGGTGGTGTTTTATATTTCTTGTAGATTAAGAAAAATAGAGATATTACAGAATTTTAAGCCTCAAACAAGATGAATTGAAACATAAGATTGTGGGGAAAAGGAACAAAAAATTAGAATCCTGCAAAAAATATACATTTAAATTTTTTTAAGAGTTCAATAATGATGTTAATTTTTTTAAGACATATAGAGTAATTGATTCATAGAAAAATTTGAATTGGAAGGGGCCTTAAAGGTCTTCTAGTTGCAACCCCATTGCTGTGGGCAGAGACACCTTTCATTAGAACAGGTTGGTCAGAGCCCCTTCCAAGCCAGACTTGAATGTTTCCAGGGGTGTTGCTTCCATCACATTTCTAGGCAACCTGTGCCAGTGCCTCAATATCCTTACAGTGAAGAATTTCTTTGTGATATCTAAACTAAATCTACTCAATCTGGTGTTATAAGATTTAGAGAAACAAATTCTTAATGCTTTAATACTTTGGCCCTTGCCATTTTAAGCTACATAACAATAATTTTAATGCTTGCCTAGCCTATATTTTTAGGTCTTGCAATAGAAAAGCTTGTTTGACAGATTGTATTGGTATTGAGAGGGATTTACTATTCTTACAATGAAGAAATACAGCTGTAACAGGTGGCATGTTTAAGAGCTGAAGAAACTTTGCCCATTGTGGGCTCGCCAGTGTCAAGCTCATGCACCTAGATGTGCTGATACCTCAGCCTTTAATTTGAAATACAGCAGTCCTAAGCTTTTCCCATGAGTACATTTCCTTATGTGCATTAAGAGAGAACAGTTTAATGACTAAACACCTCAACTCTCTTGATATCAAAAGTTTAACTAAGAAAAAATAGGAAGAGGAGGAGCATCCTGAAACATAGAAATATGAGCTAGAACTTCCTACTCTTTTAGTATTCTATTAGTCAAGTAACACTCATGCTTTTGGATTTATTTACTAGGACTATATTTTAGAAAGAAAATTTTACATAGACATCCAGTTCTATTTTATAGCTTCAGCCTGTCATCTAAACACACTAACAGATAGTAAGCAAGACCTTAGCAGGACATAATGGACATAAGATGAACACTAACTGTTTTATCAGCACTTTGACTGCAGAACTTATATAGGTCAGTGAGTTTAATGGACACATGTCTTATAAGACATAGTTTGGAAGAAAGTGGAAATAGCATGGAAGAAAGGGAAAAGGCTGCTACTTTCCTGCCAGGTGCTACCCTAAACCATTAAACAGAGAATTTTAAGGGGTTGTTGCTTAACCATTAAGGCAGGTAGAAGCAGGAAAATTTTTCTTTATTCTTTTGAAGTTATGCACTGTTAGTGAAAATGATCCCTAAAAAAAAACTGCCAAACCACTAATGCTATTAAAATCTCTTTCTACAATAAAGGCAAGAATACAGATCTCAGAATCACAGAATTGTTAAGATTGGAAATGACCTCTAAGATCATTGTGGCCAAGTATAAACCTATTCCCACTGGGTTCATCTCTAAGCCATGTACCTGAGAGACACATGCACATATTTTTTTAGCATTTTCGAGGATGGTAATTTTACCTGTTATTTGGGTGGCCTGTTCCAATGCCTGGCCAGCTTTTCAGTGAAGAATTTTTCATCTAATATCCAATCTAGACATCCCATTGTGCAACTAGATGTAATTGCCTCTCATCCTTTCACTTCTCCCACTTTCTACATGGGAGAATAGACTAGCCCTTGCTTTGCTACACCCTGCTTTTCAGGCAGTTGTAGAGAGTGATAAGGTCGCCTTGCTTTTGTTCAGGATCAACAATATTAGCTCCCTCAGCTGCTCCTCATAAAATTTGTGCTCCCCAGCTCTGTTGCCCTTCTCTGGACACTGCACCACCTCAGTGTCTGGGGTTTGTGGATTAGAAATAGTATTCCCTAATTTAATGTTCCCACTGAAGCACTCCAAACCATGTGCCACTCACTAATTCCTGTCTCCATCTCCCCTCCCCTTTCAGCTGCGTGGAGAGGAAAATTTGAGGTACAAAATGTAAAGATCATGAGTTGTGATAAGAACAATTTACCAGAAACAGCTGGAATGTCAGTTACAGATCAAAGCAGTGATACCCAACTGCACTTACTTGATCAGAAGAGACCCCTTCTTCTATCCTTGAAAAACTCTGTGAGGTGATATAGAATAGCCTCTGAGTATTAGGAATGTCCCCTCCTGGCAGCTGCAAAATTTAACCCTCTCCTTGTCAAAACCAGGACAGGAGCCCAGAACTGAACACAGGATTTGAGGTGTGGTCTCACCAATGTAGAGTACAATAGGACAAAAATTTGCTTCATCCTGCTGGCCACACTATTTTTGATACAGGCCAGGATGTCTTTGGCCTTCTTGGCCAACTGGGCACAATGCTGGACCATGTTTGACTGGCTTTCAACCAGTATCCCCAGGTCCTTTTCTGCCTGCCAGCTTTCCTGCTCCTTTCTTCCAAGTCTGTAGTACTGTCTGGGGCTCTTGTGACCCAAGAACAGAACATGGCTCATATAATTGCTCTTGGTCCATTGTCCAGCTGGTCCAGATGACTCTGAATATTTTTCCTACCCTCTAGTAGATCAATTTTCCCACCCAATTTAGTGTTTGCGAAGTGGCTTAGGGGACACTTGATCTCCACATCCAGATGAAGAATAGTGACTTTGGGTTGAACTCAATGATCTTTGGGTTGGACTTGATGATCTGGGTTGGACTTAATGATCTTGGAGGTCTCTTCCAGCCCAGTGATTCTGTGATTCTGTAATAAAGAGTCTAAAGAGGGCTAGCCCCAACACTAAGTCCTGGGGAACACCATTGATGACCAGGGACAAGTAGGTTGTTCTAGTAGAAGGTAATGTAGAGCCTTTATCAGACTTTTTTTGGGAAAAAAGGAAAAAGGTCTCATTGTTTCTAGTTGGAATCATTGTTCTTTCAATTGTATTAAAATGCTGGGATTTCTGCTCATCAGTATCTTTTATGTAATTCCCATTAATTCACTTTCCCTCCAATATGTTTATCTCACTAGCTTATACCCATGATTTATTTCTTTCAATGTTTTTGTTGCTGTTTTTTTATGCAAATATTTGCCTGGAAGGGCCAGAGAATGGTAGAAAATGCTTTGTTGTAGGGCTTCCCTCCGACATGGTGTTAAAGTACTCACCATCCTCCTCTCACCCGGGAACTTTTGTTCAGAAATTTTAGTTTTCAAGATTCATTAAATCTAATAACTGCTCAGTGGAAACATAGATTTGAATATTCGACACCGCATAACTAAATTAAGAGGTTTTGCTAAGCTATAGATATTACTTATACATACATATATATGATATATCTAATCTATATCTATATCTATATCATCTCTATCTCTATCTCTATCTATATCTAATCTATATATATCTATATATCTATAGATATATATATGTAACTTATATATAATTCTATATTGCAGTAGTAATTCTAGCCTATCCAGAAAATAATGCATGATCACTCATGTAGTCCAAAATTAAACAATACAAAAATCCACTCCAAGACTGTTCAGCATTTTTTTGCCAAAACTTCCTGATGTTTTTCAGTCTTACTGAATATTGTGCATTGATAGGCCACATGTTAGTAAGGCACTGGAACTGCTCTTTTTGTTATGGCATAAATTACGGAGGAGCTTTGTCTTAATTTTTGTAATGCTCTCTTTGTTTATGTGTAAGGGGATATGCTTGCAAATTGCAAATAGCTGTGCTTTTATTTCAGGTACTATATATACATACAGAGATGAATATTAATGTGTATTGGAAATGTTAATTATTTTCATAATGCAATATTATGGAAGGTCTTGGATGAAGTTGTTGAATACTGCTTCTAAGTTAAATCTTTAATATTTTAAGTATACTTATATATAAGTCAACTTATCTACTAAATTTTCACAAGGAAATTATTGATGTGGGTTTCATTTGGGAGCTCTAAGCAAGGAGTGAGGACTGAATGTTAAATCAGAAGTTAAGGTGTCTGGAAAGGTTAAGTGCTAAGGTATTCATCCTTTTGTCTTCTGCTTACAAAATAGCAATAGCTAGTTAAATATCACAGCTCAAATGTTCTTGAGAGCAATGACAGATAGTTGATGTTGGCAGTGACATACATCTTTAGTCTTCAGACAGAATTGAAGTCAACTTTAGATCAACAAATCATCCAGCAGAGGATAACCTGGTGAGGCATATTATGACAACTTTTGATTCTCACAAGAGGTAAAGGTATAAGAGAACATCAGGTGATAAGAATATTTTCAGTAAAAAGAATCATTGCTGCAGTAGAAGTTTCTGGACTTCTGGAATATTGATGTTCATATTCCTGTTTTACTAGATTTGGAAGATAATGCTACACTCTGAATCCGAGAGAGGAAAGAGTTGAATCCATTATCAGATATTTTTATAGTCACATATGTACATGAACAAGAACATATTTGTAACAGAGGACAGCTGAGAATATTTTGATTTGATAGTTTTTGTGTAATAATAAATATTTTAATCAGAACAAGAAAAAAGAAAAGAAAGGAAAAGAAAAAGAAAAGAAAAGAAAAGAAAAGAAAAGAAAAGAAAAGAAAAGAAAAGAAAAGAAAAGAAAAGAAAAGAAAAGAAAAGAGTGCAGAATGGAGTTGTCTATCTTAAAATAGTTTGGCTAAGAATAACAGAGAAATAATCGTGAATGAGGTGTAGCCAGGGGATTTTCTTTGTCTTCTGAGTGAAATTACAGCTTTGGCTTTGGCTCTGTGGCTGCAGTGCAATTCCTGCATGTAAAGTAGTGCTAGTACATTAGTAATTGCTACAACTGAAACTATCCAACAATATATTCTCATATTCACATAGTAAGTAGTGAACTGAAGTTTCATATGTAGCCAAAGTCTTTATGCTGGCACGGAACTGTAAGGTTATACTGGGATGTTTTTGTCCCACAAATTATACTTCTCAAAGAGCTGTTAATAAAATATTTGTACTGTGTCCTCTCCCACTTTTGATTTTCCAAATATTTAGGATTAAAAATAACTGCTTTTGAGGCATACTTTATTAAGAAATCACGGCAAATTTTTGTCTCTTTTCTAGGCACAGTATAAAATTTCCTTTGTTCATATCATTAATTCAATTTTCTAGAACTCAGAAGGGAAAACTGTTAGTAATAGAATTTTAAGTGACTCCTTGATACCTAAAATAGCTTTTTCTATTAATAAGATTCCCATTGTGTTTTGTGAGTTTCCAAGAAGAAAATACATATTCTCATCTTAAATGCCTATTCTGGGGAACTGCAAACTCATGTATTATGTTTGTCATTTATTAGGAATTCAGTGTGGTTTTACCAACAGCTCAGTCTTGTATGAAACAGAGGAACATTTGGTTTACACCCTCCCTTTGGAGAGGCAGTATTAAACATTGGTGTCACAAGTTGACTGTTTTTATGAGGACATTTTGGACTCAGTTTTCAATGGCAGTCTCTTCTCACACTTCCTGAGTGGATGGCACTGAGGGCAGGAGCTGGGGGAGTTAAGTCACTTGCACTGTAAGCAATGATCAGGTTCATGGTCATCTGAGGAGCCTGAATGTCAATGAAAACTGATGAGATGCATCCCAGAAGATTGAGGGAACTACCTGATGTAGCCACTAAGCCACTCTCTGAAAGTCATGGCAGTCAGGTAAAGTCCCAGGTGACTGAAAGACGGAAAATGTTGTGCCCATTTTAGAAGGAAGTAGAAAGGATGAAAGGGATCGTGTGAATCTCATGAGGTTTAACAACACCAAGAATCAGGTGCTGTGCTTGGGTTGAGGCATACTCTGGTATCAGCACAGGCTGGGGGATGAACGGATGCAGAGCAGCCCTGCTGAAAAGGGCTTGGTGGGTGAGAGGCTGGACATGACCCAGCCATGGGCACTCCCAGCCCAGAGAGCCAAACGTGTCCTGGGCTGCATCCAAAGCAGCGTGGGCAGCAGGGGAGGGAGGGGATTCTGCCCCTCTGCTCTGCTCTGGGGAGAGCCCACCTGGAACCCTGCATCCAGCTCTGGGGTCACAGCACAGGGAGGACATGGAGCTGTTGGAGTGCAGAGGAGAGACACAAGGATGATTAGAGGGATTGAGGGCCTCTCCTAAGATGACAGGCTGAGAGAAATTAGCTTGTCCAGCCTGTAGGAAAGAAGGCTCTGGGGTGACATTTCTCTGGCTTTTCAGTACCTGAAGGAGGTCTATAATAATAGCTGGATAACTGTTTACAAGCACATGTAGTAATAGGACAAAGGGTAATGGCCATAAACATAAAGAGTGTTGGTTTAGTTTAGATATTAGATATTCTTTCCTCTGAAGGTGATCAGGCAATTAAACAGGTTGCCCAGATAAGCTGTGTATGCCCCATTCCTGGAAGTGCTCAAGACCAGACTGGATGGGGCTTTGAGAACCGTGGTCTAGTGAAAGGTGGCCTTGCCCATGGCAGAGGGGCTGGAACTAGATGATCTATAAGGTCCCTTCCAAGCCGAGAAATTCCATATTTCAATTATTCTATGCTTGCAGATTAATGTAAAAAGTTTTCCAGCATTTTCCAAGTGGATCTACATTTGCATTTAATAGGATCCTTAGACAATAAAGGCATTCTGTAACCTCATCTGTATTTTGTCTCTGACACCTTGTTAGAACCGCTAATGTAGGCTTGTGTAAAAGGTGAATTTGTACTAGCATTATTAGAATGCTGCTTTGCTCATAAGAAATTACAGAATTTAGTTACCAATTCAGGTTTTAAAAAATGAATAAAAAATTTAAGCTGTGAATATATGCAACAACTATGACAACAGATCTCCCATCTAAAAAGGAAATATTAATTGGGAAACTTTTAGGGCAGCCATGTATTTAATTTTGGCTTTTAGTGCCTCTCCATGGAAAACACAGAAATGTTATCTGTTTAAATCCAGAATTTACATATTTTTTAGAATGAAAATTCAGCAACATGAAGCATAGTTAAAAGGAGTATTGTACAGCAATAATTTTACTATTATCACTTTTAATTCAGAAGTTGTGCTTGAATATTATATGAATGTATAAGTAACATGTGTGGGAGTCAAATCCTGTTTTGCATTTGTGCAGTCATGGAAGGGATGTCACCTCCTCCCTCCCTTCCTAAAGGGCTATATTACATGCTCATTAAACCTGATTTTACTGGGCACCCTACCAAAGGTGGTGGATAACTTCTGCATTAAGAAGACATAAATAAGCCCCTAGATGCAGGTTTCAGGGTTGTGAAATTCCATACTCCCTTATCACCCTTCTTTTTCCCCCTCCTCCAAATGGCAATGTCTGTGGTTTTTGGAGAATATTTTGGGATTCATCCCTCCACAATTTTGTGTACTTTAGATCAAGACACAGGATATGAGAATCTTTAGTTTTCATACATATTTTTTATAGTCATACATTTGTGGTCTCTCTCTGAAAAAGTTGGCCTAGCAGGTTTCACTCTGTAATCTGGATCACCATTCTGACAGCTCATATAGCCTAACTCTATCCTTATCTATGTTGTTTGTTACAAAATTTTTAAACAGCTATTTACAGGAAGGAATCAGAGATGTGGTGCTGAATGGAAACCAGGTTGAAATAAAAGTTTTATAAAGGAGAAGCAAGTTGTTTCCCACTCATTTGGTCTCTATCTTTTGAAAATATGATTGAGTTTCAAGCAGTAGATCTTGTCTTCCTGGTATTCCATGACCAGTTTGATACAGAGAACTAAGGAAAATGAATGTTTGACTCTAACAGGATGCACTTTGATGCCACAATTGTAAAATGAGCAAAAGACTTCTCAAACCAGAGGCAAAAACGTGTTTACTTGGAAAGAGAAGGTGCTGGTCATGAAGGAGGTAATTTGTAGATTTTCTCAAGGATCAGTCTTGACACTTAGCAATTTTCAGGAATAGGGTTACTGAAATTTTCTGACACAGTGTGTCTGTGTATTGTCACTGCAAAACAGGTGGAAATATGGTAAGGCTGATGTGAAGATAGGCTTCTAAAAAATACAGAGATTAAATTCACAGTTGCAGAGCTCAAGATCATGTATTCAGTTTTCGTGCAGCATGTCAGAGATCATTAAATGCAAAAATGAAATAAATGAAATTCCAAACCTAACTGTCACAGGAGCACTATCCAGTAATTTTAGATGAGAACAGATGCAAAATAAGTCTATTAGGATCATTTAAGGAGGGGAATTTTTATTTTGTCAGCAGAGACTAGAAAAAATGGCTTATTCAGACTAGTAAAATTAATTCTGAGATGTCTGTTAACTATGAAAACATCAGAAGTAAACATCAGGTAAGGAAAAAACTGATTGAAAGATGAACTAGACAAAAGAATGAATGTTTATAAAACTTCTACAAATAAATTTAGGCTAGCAATCTGAAGATTATTTCAAATAAAGAAAATTAAGAAACTCAGTAACTTCTAATAATACCATAACAGCAGCAGATGTAAAAAATAAACTACTTTTCAAATGAAATGTGAGAAATGAAAAAAATGTGATTATGTGAAGTGGTCATGGAAAGATTTTATCCAGGATATCCTGGTTAGTCTTATAAATTTCTTATTGCCTTAGAGGATGTGTTATTGTTTGACTACTGCTCACTTGTCAGGTGCCATAACTTAATCAACTGAAGAGCCCAGGGGTGAAAACTAGCCCCTATAGAATTCCAAGAGGTTGCTCCCTGCAGGCAGATCTTGGCAAGCTTCATCCCATTCATCTATGTTGTCCTGCATTTGTTATGGAAATAAAATTCAATTGCATGACTCATGCCTTTTCCCAATTTTCAAAATCTTAGTCACAGCAATTACTGTAAATTGACTGTAGAATCTGTAGTGCCCTTCTGTCATGTTAGAGAGAGGCTATATATGATGAGAAAAAATGTGATGCATTTTTTACTTATCTTTTTTCTCATACCTGCAAACCATACTGGAACATTGACATACATGTTAGGTGCTGTGAAAGCCAAGCAGAGAGGCTGTGCTTGAGTCCATCCCACTACCCAGAAAGGCTGCTATATTTTTGTGATTTCTTTTTCATAAATGGTTCTGCTCCATGTCTCTAATGCATCAGAGATGACCACCTGAGCAAAGTTAGATGAGACAGTGACTATCATGTTGGTAACACCAGATGCCTTGCCTAATAGTCCATTAGTAGTTCTTCAATTACTAATGGAACTGAGAGATAGAACTTTCAGTGACTGAAAAATTAGCAACATCTGTTGAGGTTTAGCACTTGTAGGCAGCTAAGCATCATACAGCTTGTTTAGTCCCCTGCCAGTCCTGTCTCCCACAGGAGGAGGGGGAGAGAAAGGGGAAGGCAGAAGTGAGAAAACTCACGCATGAGGACAAAGAGAATTTAAAAAGAAGTAAACAAATCAGTGATGCAAAAGCACTCACTCACCACAAATTGATCCACATTCAGTCTCTAAGCAATAGAGACCTTAAAACTCACTCCCATTCCACCTCTGTCTCCAGCTTTTACTGCTGAATGTGACTATAGCATATTCCTTTGTTCAGTTTGGATCCAATGTGTCAGCCTTGTCACCTCCCAGCCTCTCGCCCATTCCTAGCTGACTCACTGGGGCACCAGAGTGAGAAAAAATTTTTTTGCAGTATTAGCACTGTTCAGTTATTACCATTGTTTGGTTATGAATCCAAAACATAACACTATATGAGTTGCTATGAGAAGCACTAACTCCATTCCAGATAGAACCTGTACAATGTTCCAGGGCCGAAAGAGCAGACAAAGCATTCCAGGGCTATTGAATAAATGGTTCTTCTTTCATTCCAATGGGATTTGCTCTCTTTTAACAAGGGATTAGCTGGTTGAGGAAGTAAATTGTGATTTTATGATTCTCTAGTTTTAAGGTATTTCTGTCTCAGTCATAATTTTGTTGCAATGAAGTGGTAATTTCATGATTATGACACTTAGCACGTGATACAATATCTTCATCTACATTATGATACCAAACCTGGTGAAGTTTCCTGATCAGTAGACTAAACTTCTATTATTTTTAGGTGCTTAAAATGTAGTTCACATGTTGGCACAATTAAATTTGTTTTATTACCCCAATGACCCTTGTCAGATAATAGTGTACTGGCAAAACAATGCCTGTTGTACAATTACATAAATCTTTTCTTCTATTTTAACTAAACCAGCAGCTTACAGTAAAGGAAAACTAGATCAGTATCCTAAAAGAAAAACGGAATTTTGAAATACACCTCAGTTTCTGGCAGAGCTAGAACTAGAAGGAAGCTGGGTGAAAGACCCCGTGTTTTTCTTATAACTTGTTGAGATTAAAGTAACATGGTTATCAAAATATATGCCATGTCTGCCACATGTGAGATGATTTGGGTGGTCCAGTCATCATTTAAAGACAATGTTGTGTCCAAGGGAAACTGTGGGGTTTATGTGAAATGCTGTGTGATCTGGCAACTGTTAGTGTTGGCCATCAAACTGCATGTCTCTGGCTCTGGCAACAGCAACTTCTCAGGGAAAAAAATGTAGGACTTTCTACTCCCTATGTCTCTTCTCTGTCCTTTTCTGTGGAAGCACTAAATACCCTCTGGTGAGGATTTCCATAGATTGCAAAAGGTGAACAACTCTAAGCCAACATTTGCTTTGGAAGAAGTTTAACTAAATGTTAATGTCTTAAGGATAAGAACACTACTATGACACTGCCTTGAGGACACTTTGTAGTCTGCAGTGTCAACCAAATCTAATGAAACACCAGATTCTTAAAAAAAAATGGTTATAGATAGAAGACTGATTGTTATGATTTAGGTGGTACCCCCAATTCAGTGGCCCCCCAAGACTCTTCAGACCATGCACCACTCCATCTTGCTCCCTGGCTTTCCCCTTCTCCTCTCTCTGTAGCACACTGGAGAGGAGAATGGGAGGAACAAAAAGTAAAGATTGCACACTGACAGAAGAAAAGATTTACCAGAAACAGCAATAAATTAATGAAATGTACAGTAACAATCACAATATTAATGACAGAAGTTTCAAGAAGAGTTGCCATTCACACAGAAAAACCCCTGACAATAGAAAATTAATAAATCAGGCGGTTCCCTTCACCATGGTTACTTGCCCAAACCAGAACCCCTTCTTGCTGGAAAAAAGTCTCTTTCCCCTGCTCCTGACAATGATGTGAGGTGGTATAGAATAATGTCTGGCTCCTGGCCATGCCTTTTATCAGCTACTGGAAAAATTAGTACTGTCCTGGCCAGATCTGGAGCTCTGATTTATGTAAGTTTTTGGTTGCAGTGTGTCTTCTCTTGCATTAAAAATGTCTAGTCTGCTTTGAGAACTTGTTGACAATGATACTGTTCTCTCCCGGTTTCCAACTGCTGAATTGTGTTTGTGCTTCTTACTTCTGCATTTCCTTCTAAATGCTGTATTCTGTCACTGGGTAAAAGGGAATACTACAGGAAAATAAATTAATAGGGGGAAATATTGTAGATGTTAACAAGCTGAGTATATACAGTTAATATCCTTACAGGAAGGGATGCCATCCAGGACCACCTTGACAAACTCGAGAGGTGGGTTCATGTGAACTTCATGGAAGTCAACTGGGGAAAGTACAAGATCCTGCCTATGTGCTGGGACAATTTCCAATATCGGTGCAGATTGGGGGTGAATGGATTGAGAACAGCTCCACAGAGAAGGACTTGAGAATACTGGTGAATGAGAATTGGGTTTGAGCTGGCAATGTGCATCTGCAGCCCAGAAAGCCAACAGTATCTTGAGCAAAAAGAGTGTGACCAGTATGTTGAATGGAAGGGTGTCACTGTGAGACTCCACCTGATAAACTTAATCCAGTCGTGGGGCTTCCAGTACAAGAAGGGCATGAGCCTGCTGGAATGGCTTCAGTGAAGGGCTGCGAAGATTGCCAGAGGTCCAGAACACTTCTATGAAGGAAAGCTGAGACAGTTGGGAGGGTTTAGACTGAAGGAGAAAAAGTTCTGTTGTCACCTTATTGCCACCATTCAACATTTAAAGAGAAAGGGAGGAGGAGACTTTTCACCAGTGCCTGTACTGACAGGACAAGGGACAAGGGCTTCAAATGGACGGAGAATAGGTGTAGATGGGACCTAAGAATTTTTTTATGATGAAGGTGATGTGACATTGGAACAATATGCCTGGAGAAATTGTGCATGACTCATATTCAGACAGATTGGACAAGGCCTTGTTGGAGGTTCTTTCCAAATGAAACCATTTGTGATTCTGCAATTCCGTGATCATTCATGTTATACAAAAAACAGGCTTTCTATAAAATCTTCTCATTTTGTTATGTATTTAATGATTCCTTTGCTACCACATTAGCTGTTTGATGCTTTCAAATTTCTTCCAGTTTGATTTTATCACAGAATAACTTGCATTTTTTTCCAGGATATTGCGTTTTAATTATGTTTCTAACCCTCTTTTTGTTCACAATCATGTAACGTTATAATTTGAAGAAACAAAAAACTTTGTTACTAAATGTAGCATAGAATATTATAATGGCCTTTAAATTAAGCCAGTAGATATGATAAATCACAAAAAAGAAAATAATGAAACACATGCACACATCCATTATATAATCAAAAGTGTGCTATGCAGGATACTAAAGACAGAATTCTTGATGTGAGTTTAGTAGGAGTGATTGTTCTCAACGAGGAGGTTGTATAAAAGTTGCAAAGATGTGTTTCAGTTGGCAGGTAAATAAATTTTCTACAGTGGCCAAGCCAAAAGCCAACTTCTCTAGTTTCAAATGAGGTCAAGAGGGATCTCATTGTTAGAATAAACAAGATCTTTGAATGTCTTTGCTGTCTCCTTTCAAACTCCCTCCAAAAACATTGTTGATTAAGGGCACTATTGCCTCTCAAAATGTTAGTGATCACTGCAGAAAATATTTATTAATCTTATTCATCGTCATAATAAGGAGCTTTTTCTGTGCTTAACTGAGTATACCTTTTATTTTTGCTTTCTCTCTCTTTCTTTTATTTTTAAGTACACTGATTTGAATTATCTTACCCTCACAGGCTGCTTAAAAAACCTGAAAGTGCTCAATGTGAGTTTCAATAATTTGAAGTCAGTTCCTCCAGAACTGGGTGATTGTGAAAATCTAGAAAAACTGGATTTGTCTGGAAATATGGAGATAACAGAGCTCCCATTTGAAGTAAGACAACAATCTATGTTCATTTCCATCTTTTTTATTTGGCATAAAAGGTATTTTATTACAGTGTTCAAATCTTTTCCTAACAGATTAAATCATATTCCTTGAAGTTTTTAGCAATAATGTTTTACTAGTAATATCATTGAAAATGCCTTAAAAGCACTTAAATATGGCCAAGGTACTTTGTTTTGGTTTTCCAGTAACTAAATTTTACTTGTATATATTCTGATATATTAAGGAGGACAGGATCCTAAAGGGGATTTGGCTGTGGTAATAAGCAGAAGGCTGCAAATAGCTGTTTTCTGTAAAAATAAAATACATCTTGGTAGTCAAATTCACATACACACTTTGTTCCCAGTGTCTGTTTTAGTTTAAAAATTGTATGGATAGTTCTATAAACAGCACTGCATTTTGCTATGAGCACAAATATCTCTCTGAAAAGGATATTACATGTGAGGGATGGCATGAATGTATAATAGACTGAGAAAAGAACTCCCAGGCATGCACCAGCATTATTTTTTTTCTGTTGGCTGTATAACTGCTCTCTGGTACAGCTGCTCTGAGACTTATTGTCAGGGGGAAATAAAATCATTGGCTGGCACCTAACCACAATTTTTGCTGTCATCTGTATTTCTCAGTTTCTTAATATCCTGATTTCTGGGGGGTGAGTAGAGGAACCTTCAGGGAAAAGCGTCAGCCTCTTCTTTACTGATTCCTACTTTTTCCCTAAACATCTGTTACTGGTAATTCACTGGCAATGTTGGAGTGGATTAAACTTATGTGAGATCTGATTTAGCCCTGCTTATGTTCTCTTCTGAGGAAAGTAATAGTAATTAATTTTCTCCACTGACTTTCCATAGTAAAGAAGTTTATTTAAAAAAGAATTGTTTAAAAAATTGACTGAACAAAATGGAAACAAAGAGTGAACCCACATTAAATGGACATGAAAAAGAAATACTAGCGACAGAATAACCAGTGCAGGTGTCCTTTCTCCTACTTCTTCTCCTTCGCATGGAAAAATCAGTGACTGAAATAGATAGAATTTAACTGGAAAAAAGGAATCATAATGGAATCAGGAAATCATATGTCCTGAATAGGCAAATGAATTAAACAAAATTATCTTAGAATATAAGATATTGTGAGAATATGTGAGTATATTCAAACCTGCGGATGGTAAATTTACTCCCAGTCACTGCTGCTTTAAAACAACTGAGTATTTTCCCAGCTGCTTACATAGGTCTTGTAGTGGAAGGATTTACCCATGTTTATGCATTATGGGTAGCCTTTGCATGGAAACCTACCTGTGCATGTAAGTCTTTTCAGGGCTGAGCCTGAGAGAGTGATGTTTCTTTTGGAGAGCTGTAAAAGATTGTTTTCTTCCTGAAGTCTCCTATTCAATGAAATTGAAAGCCACAAAAGTGAGTGTAGGTTATGGCCTAATCGTTCACTTAAAACTTAGGGAAAAAAAAATTGGAGTTGTGCAAATAACTGTATATAATAGTAAAAACTGCAAGTAACATCATGTTAGTATGGTACAAAAGGTCAAGAAGAAAAATATTGGCATTATTTATTGTGTTTCTCTGGAGGCCGAAACTCAATTTTTATTTGTAGTGATCTGGGAGGTAGGCTACACGAGCTCTTCTGATTTAGATTATAAACTCAGTTTCTCAGAACCAAAATTTCAAGGGCAGCTTTGGAAGCTGAACATACAATTAAAGGAAAACTTTTGTTGAATGATGTGACATGCTGCTAAGTGTTTGGCCTTTAGCATACTCACTATGGCTTATATTATGCAGAACAAATGCATCAGAATCCTTGCTGACATAATAGGTGTCTAATGTTGACTCTCAGACAAATAGTGATTAGCAGGTAACTGTTTAATAAATTAAAATATTGAATTAGCCTTAACAGTCTAAAAAGGGAAAACAGAAAAATAGTGCTGGGCTAGTTTTGAATAGCCAAATGCCTACCTGTCTGATCACTTCATCCCTCTCTTCAGCATGACATTGGGAGGGAATATTTTGAGAAATCTCATGGCTCAAGATAAAAGGCAGGGAGATTGTTTCTCATTTACTTTTGTAGACAAAACAGACTGCACTTTGGGAAGATTAATTTAATATTTGTCAACGTATATTTCAGTAGTAAGAAACAAAGACAGTAAAAAAAAATCCTCCCCTCTCTCCCAAGGTCAATTTAATTTCAGATTCCTATTCCCTCCCCGAGTAGTGCAGGGTGGCAAGGAAAATTACAGCCAGAACACATTGGTTTATAGCTGCTTCTCCTTCATCCTCACACTTTTGTTCTCCCCTTGTCATGGGGGTTCCCATGTCATGGGGGTCCCCATGGGCTCAGCTTTTTTCAGGAATATCCATCTGCAGCAGGATGAGTCTTCCATGAGCTGTAGTGTGGAGATCTATTCCACCATGCAGCACCTCCGCTTCCTCCTGCTTTGACTTGGTATTTCCTCTGTTCTTTCTCACACACTTCGCTGAGGAGCTTTGCTGCGTCTTGTGATAGGTCCATTGGAGCCATCAGGAATTGTTGGTATCCATTTAGGGCAGCCTCTGGTGTCTTTCTGTACAGCATCTTCCCCTGAACTCCCCACATTGCCAGCACATTGCCATGGATAAGCAATACGAGTATTAATGACCGAAAGTTAGATTATATCATTTATTGTTCAGTAGAATTGTTGCTAACATCCATTAATCCAGTGAAATGCTCATGAGGGTTGGCTGTGTCTCTCATGTGGAGCCAGTACTAGGAATTGGAGATTATAATAAAGCAAATATGTGCAAGCTCTATTTTAGTAGAAGAATGGCTTCTCTTTACAAACTAGGAAGAAAGAGAAAACTCGGCAGTAGAAAAAATAACATAGAAGGTTGATAAATATGTTTCCTGTTCATCCTCTCTTAGGAAGTTAAATTTTTATTTGACTTTCAAGTCCTTAAAAGTTTCTTCTGGGAAGATTAAAGGAGTGTGTGAGAATGGCATTAGTATTCTTCAGTGTAAAACTTAGTGAGAAGTAATAAAGGCCAACTGCAGCCCAGTAGAAACTATTTAAGGTTTTTTTTTTACATAGAGTAATGGCCAGAGAGACACCCCATCCAAAATCACGACATTATTCTTGTCCAAATGCACCTCATGAAGTGATTGTATCAGCCTATAAGAAACATGCATGTCCAAATACCTGGACTGTTTCTATTTGGAACTGTGCTTTGGAGCTGTTCCTTGAGGGACATGCCTTGTGCAATAGCGTCGGAAGGAAAGTACATTGCTCACGTGTCTATTCATTTCTAGCAAAAAGCTCTTTCTCTGCTTGTGAAGGCCACTTTCAACACTCCGTAAGTCATCTCACTAAATCTTAAAATGAGGTAATCTGATGCTACATGAAAAAATTGAGGATGTGTACTCTCATCTTTTACTTTCTCAAGGATTAGGACTTCATACCATTCCATATTATGTCCAAGAAAGAGCAATCTGTTTCAATGTCTAGCTTTCAATATTTAAAAATTTATTCTGTAGTTAGATGTCTAACATTTTTAGATTTAGATATTTATTAGATATTATCTAAATAAATATTTAGATATTATGTCTAACATTTTGGATATTAGTTAAAATCAATATTTGATTAGTATCACAAGAAGTAAAACTTGGCAGAGAAAGCTTAGTGATCTGCAGTGGAGTTCAAGTCCATATTAGCTGCACTTGCAAATAAGCAAGTTGTTGCTACAGACATGAGTGAAAATATAAATTGAAATAAAATATAAGTGTACATAAGAAAGTCAACCTACATGACATTTTGTCTATGTAGTCAGCTTGAAAGAGATACTTACAGACCTCAGTAGCCAAGTTTAGCAGAGGAAGGTACACTACGAGGCCTAGGGCATAATCCTCCCTGATATGACACATACCTTGTAAGAATCTTAGGTGGAGAGGACTTTGTTCTTCTAGCTAAGATGCTCAGGAGAGGCATGCCCAGTATCTTATCCAATCCCTCTCTCACCACAGTGTCATCATACTATAAACTATATATTAGTAGTTACAGGGAGAAGGAGATGGATAGATTTATTTCCAAATTTCTTGTCTATTTTGCATGTGAATTTAGGCATTAGTATGATGCTTGTATTTGTATTTTAACTGTTGGATAGTGTTCCTCTCACTATTATCATCCTACAGGTTATGCAATAAAATTCTTCTTCAGGAAAAAGCCCTGTATTGTAAATAATATATTTTATTAATAAAGTTTGTAAAAAAACTCTCTGACCTTATTTTCAGGCATGCTTTCTTTAGAAAGTATTGCTTTCTACAATTATTTACCGAACCACACAATTAGAGTTTCCTGTGTATGATATTTCAAAAAGACAGTTTTGTTGTGGATTCCTTTTTTTCTGCCAGTAGTGTTGCTGCAGCCAACAGCAACTATGTGACCCAAAGGAACTTCAATGAGAAGAGAGGGAATATGAAGAAGTTCTAATTTCCTCCATCTCTACCATCTGGTATGGCACATGCTGTCAGTCACGGGACAGGCAAGCCATTCTACAGTACCAGGAGCAAGACAGAAATGCTTGTGCTAGATGTCCTGATACAGAAAACAAGTTTAAATATTTTTCAACATCATTGTGCCTTGAGCAGTGTTCAATACTACATCTGAGGAGTCCCAGTAAGTGACCAGAATTTTTCTGTATCATCTGGGTAGTGCAAAATGAAGAAATTAGAGACTGTTAAAGCATATGAATAATTTGTCAAGCAGAGTGAGTGTCTATGAATACCTACATCTTCATGTCAATCCTATATATACTGATCTTTGAAATTCTGAGAAATTAAAATGTTATGCTTCATGGTTGCTTTAACACACTGTGTTTTCAAAAGATCAAATTAAATCTTGTTTTGAATTTCTGATACACAGTTTCAGTTCAGTCCTAATATAAGCAAGCACACACATGAAGACCTTTCAAAATCATAGAACTGTAGAATAGTTTGGGTTTGAAAGGATCTATAAGGATCATCTAGTGCAAACCCCCTGCCAAGGTCAGGAACATCTTTAACTGGAACATGTTTCTAGGGTCCCATCCAATCTGGGGCCCTAGAATATTTCCAGGAATAGGATACCTACCACCTCTCTGGGGTCCTTGTACCAGTGTTTTCCCACCCTCATTGTTAACAATGCCTTCTTTATGTCCTCTATTTGTAAACTTTTTTAGTTTAAATTCATTACTCCTTGTCTTATCATAATAGTTCCTACTAAAAACTGTCTCAATCTTTACTGGACGCCCACTTTAAGAACTGAAAGGTCAAAATGAGAACTCCCCTGAAACCTTCTCTTTTCCAGGTTAAACAATGTCAGCTGTCTCAGCCTGTCCTCACAGAAAAGGTTTTCCATTACTCTGATAATTTCTCTTGTTCTCTTCTGGACCTCCTCCAACATGTCCATGTCCTTCCTGTGCTGGAACCCCAGAGCTGGATGCAGGGTTCCAGCTGGGCTCTCCCCAGAGCAGAGCAGAGGGGCAGAATCCCCTCCCTCCCCTGCTGCCCACGCTGCTTTGGATGCAGCCCAGGACACGTTTGGCTTTCTGGGCTGGGAGTGCCCATGGGTGGGTCATGTCCAGCCTCTCACCCACCAGCAGCCCCAAGTCCTTCTGGGCAGGGCTGCTCTCCATCTGCTCATCCCCAGCCTGTGCTGATGCTGTGATTGTCCTAACCCAGGTGCAGCTCCTTTTACTTAATCTTATTAAATCTCAAGCTGCTCATGTGGACCTGGTTCCTGAGCTAGTCCAGGTCCCTCTGGATGACATTGCATATCTCTGGGTGACATCACATCACATCATCACATCACATCACATCACATCACTCATCCAAACAGGTCGACAGCACCACTCAGCTGGGTGTCATATGCAAATTTGTTGAGGGTCCATTTGATCCCACTGCTTATATCATTGAGGAAGATACTTAATAGCACTCTTCCAGTACAGACCCTTGAGGCACACCACTTCTCACCAACTCCCATCCAGATATTGAGACATTGACCAGTATTCTGGGGATGACACCACCCAGCCAGTTCCTTGTTCACTGACCTCTCCAGCCATCAAATCACACTCTCTCCATCTCAACAAGAAGTATGTTGTGGGGAACCATGTCAAAGGCTTTACAGAAATCCATACAGATGACCCTTTCCTTAACTGTTGATGAAGTCATTCCACTGTAGAAGGCCAGTAGGCTGAGCAGGCAGAACATTTCCCTGGTGAAGATCTGCTGCCTGTCCTGAATCATCTCCCAGTCTTCTGCGTGCCTTAGCAGAGTGTATTGGGTTTGCATGGTCAGGTTTTGGTAGCGTAGTGCTACAGGGGTGGCTTCGATCAGAAGCTGCTAGAAGCTTCCTCCAAGTCTGGGAGAGCAAGTGCCAAGGCTGGGTCAGTCAGAAATTGTGACAATGTTTCTGTTGTATTTAATAATGAAATAAAAGTTATTGTGCAGCTGTAGCTGTAACCAGAGAAGAGTGGGGAAGGACATGCAAGAGGAACAACTCTGCAGACACCAAGATCAGTGTAGAAGAAAAGGGAGGAGGTGCTCCAGGTGCCAGAAGTGAGGTTCTGCTGCAGCCCATGGTGCAGACCATGGGGAGGCAGCTGTGCCTTTGCAGCCCATGGAGCTCCACATCCAAGTGGATGCAGAGATCCACTTGTAGCTTCACCTTGGCCTTCCTCACCCCATCCCTGTATAAATGGTGTGGCTCCTTTGCAACTTATAAAAAATCTTACAGACATAAAGATTCAACAGATTCTTTATATTCCCATTTAATAAGACAGGAAGGACCTGTGGGTGAATTCTTCCAGTGCCTTACTGGATGATGAAACCACTGGGAAGTTAATGTCCTGTACATTTGATTGCATTTTTTATTTATAATGGTCACATGCATTTAAAAAAAATGGCAATGAAACAAGGCAGGTTTGGAAGCATACAGATTTGAAGAATAATGTACTGGTAAAGCAACCTAACATTTTACATTTCTATAGAGATGGCTGGTCTCCCACCTACCAGGTAATGACTTTGAGATGTGTCAGTCACAGATCACAAAAACAAGAAGTAATATGAAAATGCCCAGTGGGGAATTATTTTGAAGTCTCCACAAATGCATAGAGCTTGTGCCTCTGTTTTTCCTGCTAAATGTATAGCTTTGATGAAGAGGACTGGACAGACAACAAAAAGAGGACAAAAGAGACTGAAAATTTTCCAGTTATTGAACCACAGTTTTAAAATACCAATTTTAAATTGATATTTTATTAATGTGTAAAAAGTTATTTCTGTCTGTTCTGGATACCATTGTGTTTGAAAATCATAGGTGACTAATGTTAGTGTCTAATAAATCCCTGATCATGTCAAGGGGTTTTTTAGGGTCACGCCTGTTAGCATTATAAATTATTTAAGAGACAACTATTTATAATTATATTTTTCAGGTAAACAAAGAAGAGAAATAACACCAGTTATAACTCCTGTGACCATAGAAAGCCTTTCCAGAGGGAATGTATTCCTGGACCCATAGGTCATCAATGCAAGTAAACTAATTGGTGACCTAAAGATTAGAAGCAACCTGGGCTGCAGTTATCATACAATAATGAAATTCATAGTCCTGAGGCATATGAGTCAGTTGAAGAGCAAAGTCAGGACCCTGAGCTTTAGGAAAGCAAAATTTCCAGCTCTTCAAGGGCTTAGTCAATAGCAATCCCTTGGGAAACTTAGAACAGGGACAAGGGTGAAAAGCCAGAGCTGGTAGATATTTAAGGATGCCTTCCATAGTGCACAAGGTCTTTCTACGCCCAGGCATAAATGATCAGGCAAGGATGACAAGGGTCTAGAATGGCTAATCAGGCAACTGCTGGTAAAACTAAAGGGAAAGAAACAAATACATAGCAGAAGCAGGGACAGGTAGCCTGAAAAGACAATAGGAACGCACATATCATATTTGTTAAAAATGGTTGTAAGTTTTGCTAAAATGGAATTTTATTTGTGAAGGTTTTTCAGGACCACAAACAGAGAGAAGTAGTGTAATTATGGGATTAACTTGGAACTGGGAAGCCAACTTCTGGTAAATTTTTCATTTTAAATCACTAGGAAGAGGCATAAATGACTGTAATTGGGCCATCATTTCTGTACATACATTTTTCAGTATCAGAAGGGGTTTTCCAATTGCTTGGCTTAGGTGCATCTCAATTAGACAGAATTTAATCTTGTCTTTCTTTGCTCAGGGCTTATATTCTTTTTGAATTTGCTTAAAACTCATGATGAGTTGTTTTCCAATGCAGGTGGTCAAAGTGTCAATCCATGCAAAACAACAGCTGTGTTATGGAACTGGTATAAGATGCAATATCAAACATTAACAGGAGGGGTGTGAAACCCAAAAAAAGCAGGTGCAAAAGTGTTAGGTGTCAGAAGAGATTCTCAGAGGCCTTACTGCTGCAGGAGTTCTCATAAATGTTTTAATAGTTGAGGGGCTAAAGAAGGACACAGATCTATATTGGGAAATAGGATTAGGAAGTTAAGCATGGGAAAATGTGCCAGTTGATCCCACTCTTGACACTGTGCTTCCAAAGCCTTCTAATTTATATGGTGTAATTTTAAAACCACTATCAAAATTAGTCAGCAGCTAATAATAACAGTCCACTTCACTGGAGAGCTGACCCGTGCTTACCTCCATGCGTGGAGCCAGTGACCTTTCCTTTACCTTTCACATTAGTTCAGTAAAAGTAGTATCACCTTTCACAGTCTAAAACGTTTTTGTAATAGGGAATGACAGACAAGTAGTTTTACAGCATAAGGGCAGACTTAACAATGACCTAAGGGGCATAATGTGAGCATTAAAATGTGGCTATATTATTACAAAAAGCATGAATAAAACTGTAAAATAATTCAGTGGTAGGAACGAGTATTTGGTACTGTTCCAGCCCTTTCTCTCAAAACAGCTCCAAATCTCTTTGAAAGCAAAATAGGCTTTCAAAATTCTAGTAATATATCCTCCATTCGTGTGTGAGATAATCTGAGGCAGATTTTATACAGCTACTGAATAGAAGCAGAGAGCAGAACAAATACATAGCACTACCAGGCCTCCATGTTTTGTCTTGCAGAAAAATGTTTCTGGTGTCAACATACCTGGATTGATGGGAATCAAAACAGAGTTATAGCTGGAGGGAGAGAAAAACATGCTTTTTCCATAAAGTACAGATGATGAGTGGTATTATTTATTTCTTAAGAAGAAAAAAGTTGCAGAGTATAATTGAAATTAATGTATTTAATTTATTACTTAAAATATTTCTATCAGTTGTCAACTAATTACAGGTAGTTACATGATTGATCAACTCTTCACAACTGTAAAAAGCACCTGGTAAGGCTGACTGTCATTTTTATTCATCACCATTGATCAGTGTGAAAGATATGAAGACAGAGATAGCCTGATCACTTGAAAGTAGACATCAGGATTTTTTAATCTCATATGAAATTCGGGTAAGATCTCTGCCTGACTTTTCCTGGATAAAAGAGCATAGAATTATACTCAATATAAAGTGGAAGAGGTGTTGAATTTGTGAGGGAATTCAAAGAAGGATAAAGCAGTGATTCCTGCTTTTGGCATCCTGAGATGCAAACTCACAAGCCTGGACTTTTGTCATTCTTAGCTGTATTACAAAGCAGGATGAACTCAGGTTACTAAATGAATGACTGGAAAGCTTGGAACAAATACGAAAATGGAGACATTTCTTCACTAGCTGTTTAGACTATCCATCTAATTAATTATTTTTACTTGTCATAGAGCCATTTATTACTGACGGAGTTTAGAAGAAGATGTGTAATTTTATGAATAATAAAATCAAATGTTATAGAGGTCATGGAAAGGTTAAAACACAGCTTTGTAAGAATAAGATTTCCAGACTTGTCTTATCTTTTACTTTGCAAAATCAACCTATGTTTTTCCTATCCATTTTTAATTGTTATGTGTTCTGCTGGATTCCCCATCACCTGTTATTACTGTAGCCACATCCAAGTGTTTCTTTCTGGATTAATTCAAGGTGATACTGATAGTCTTGGTTTGTCCAAATTCTGTGAGTAAAAATTTGAGATTCCAAGTGCCAGTTTACTTGTGCGGTGCGGATGTGGGGTAAAAGTGACCAGTGCCTGCCTGTGTGTAGATTTTGTGTGAAGAATGTGTATGACTGTGTGACAGGACTTCCCTTGACTGTGTCTGGTTACATAATGCCCGATTATATTGCTACATCACTGGGTCTGTATGCACCACAGACGGCTGCTGATGGCCAGCTGCTGCTGACTCCTAGCTTCAGCTATGTCATATGCTGGCTGCCATGTAGTCCTGAGGCTATTCTTTAATTTCATCTTGAAATACAGACGTGGTCAGTTGAAAATTATGTCTGAAGGGTGTGACAGTGGTAGCAGAGGGGCTACAAGTCTCTGCATCACGTGTAGGCATCACCATTTGATGACTTGCTGTTCTTCTCTGCCCTTATGGTTTCTCTTTGTATAGACTCCTTTCATTGACGAGAGTTGGTTTAAGGAGAGGCTTTTAAGAGCCAGTTTAAGGCTACTTCAAACTGTCTTTAATATAGCTGAAATATTTTTTATTCTCAGATATAAAATGCTCTTTGAAATAGTGGTTAGAGGCAACAAAAAAGATACTGAGATTAGAGGACCTAATCTTCTGCTTCAGAACTGTAGAATGCTAAACTACATTTTTCAAAAAAGGGAAGAAATGAGAAGGTTCTAAAATTACAGGTAATCTTAAATCTCAATTAATTTCATTGCCATAATTAAAGTCTTGATATACTTGTTATATTACATACCTGGAGTGGTCCTCAGCATCTCAAGACTAGAAATCAGGAAACTTGTGTCATAATTTCCACGATGTACTTTTTCACCTTGGTAAGTGACTGCCTGCCACTGTGTTTGTGCTCCATTATTTCCTTTTGCTTGTAGTGACTATTAATTGTATTGAATCAGCACAAGAGAGAAGTCTTAATGTGTGTTTTTTAGAGCTTTGCATCACAGAGATTTATTTCCAGTGTTTTGTGCTCTGGTAATAATGATATTTAGTAGAATAAAAAACCCTAAATTGCAGATCTGCTTTGCAAAAAATTAAACTCTTAGATGTTATGGCATTTGAAATCTCAATAAGCAGTATTATTTTACAAGAATGCTGGTGAGTTGTTTGTGCTATATTCTGAGGTTGAAACAATTTGAACTGTGCTTCTTTGAACTGTGACATAGAAATAGAGATTTTCATTATTTGTATAAATGTCATTTTCTCAGAATTCTGCAAAGTAATTTAAAAACATGTTGTTGCAAATTCTAGAATCTAATTGTGTAAAGGTTTCATTTTATTGAGAGGTGCAATGATTTTTGGTTGTGTTGCTCTTGTGAGGAACATTGTTAAAGAAAAATACGTCATGAATTACCAATTTCTTGCTCAATTGTTCTAACCTTTACAGTTTTTCCTAATCTTGATTTAGGTCTTTCAGAACTACTGCAAACAAAAAAATTAAAGAAAATAACAAAGTATTTTCATTCTGTTATTATCTATTGTTCGTCTCCAAATCCCATAATCCCATAGAGGAAAAATTAGGAATTATGGTGTTTTGTGTGTAGTGTTGTTTTAATCAGTGGGAAGTAATTTGGGATTAATTATTGTATATCACATTACATATATATCCAATGATTTATTTGCTGTTTTCACCACTAATGCATAGTCAGTGCAAGAGTTTCATAAAGTTACTTTTTTCATTTTTCCATCTTTTCCCAGGTTTCAGATCAGTTTAAGAAATGTTCTTGCATTAGCTTGCACTCAGTATTAGGTTTTATTTGCAGTTGTGAAAATCTTGACAGCTTCAGATGCATGCTGTTAATAATAAATGTTACTCCTATGTATTTGCTCAGCAGTGATACTTTCTTTTATTATATTCATGTTTTTATATACTCAAAGCATTATATAGGTATTTGTAAAATGTCATGGTCACAGAAAATATTATCTGATATTGCACATGATATACACATATATGTCAAAGTATTTTGTTTTATTATTAAAAAATTACTGGGGCTGTATATGCCTCTAGCAGCAATACGTAGCTACACAAAGATAAGTAGCTTGGATGCAATATAGGGGGAATTGAGTAGTAAAACATCTGTAAGCTACTTATATTGATATAGGGCATAGAAATAAAAGTATAAAATATATCTGAGCTTATACCGTTTCAGTACCATGAAACCTGATTCTACACAATTTGTCTTCTAAACAGCTATGCTGGGACAGATCAGATGACTGATTTTGTTAGCCATTTTTTTTTTTGTTTTTTAAGAGACACAGGACAATATTTAGCAATCCAAGGGGCTCATGGAACAAGCCTTCAGCTGCATTCATGTCTATATCTACCTGAGGTACTCTGAGCCAATGGAAGATGTCTTGATATAATTTAGACTTAGCAGCTTCCAGAAATACAAGAACATCTTGGCTACCCTGAAGACCTGGCCAGATATATTCTATGCAGGCAGGTGCAATTTTTTCTTATACACCATTTCAGCAAATGCTTCATTATTGTATAATAGAAAGAACCCAATCAACCAATCAACCAACCAACCAAAAAACCCAAGAAAGAGATAGTTTCCAGACTTTCGTGTGAAAAGCAGGTGATGTTTGTAGGCTTACTATGTAAGCATCCTTACCAAAAATTACATGGCTGAGTGGTATTGCTGGAGTACTGCTCTCCAGAACCTGTGTCACATCTCTGTAAATTTCACATTAGGGGAATTCTACCTCTAAAGTGCATCTTGAAATTCCAGTTTCATTTCAAGCTTTCTAAGGTATGTATATGAATAAGTATTCATTTTTATATTTATCACACACCTAATAAGAACAACATAATTCAATTGATGCCCTAAGGTTACTCAGTCACAGACTGGATGGAGTAGTGCAAAATAGCAATGAAGCATCAAGAACTGTAAGAATTCACAGCCTCATGCTCATAATTGCACCAACAAGTTCTTAGAAAGTAGCCAGATGTCTATTTGTACAAAATCTTGCTCTCTTTACACACAACATATGTGCCATTCTTAGCTTTCTTATCCAAGTCAGGAAAAGACCTCTTGCATATCTGATTATTTTACTAATATTAGCTTTATTTTCAATTTGGTTTTGCATGTTTATGTCAAAGCACAACCAAAAACTTCCTAGAAATACTGTTATAAAATAGGGAGAATAGAATCCTTTGGGAAGAGATATAGTCAAAATTTTTCCTGTTAGCTTTGTCACTACCTGAAGGAAAGTAAATAAAAACCCATGTGTGCCTAGTAGTGCTATAAGAAAGGAAGGAAGAGAAGGAAGAGAAAATCTCCTGTAATCCTGTCAAGCCACACAGCAGTGGCTTGTTTTGTTGAATTGTTGACAGTGTCCTCAGTTGTAGGTTTGTATACTATCAGTGTCATACTCATGTAGTCTGTGAAGTTACAAGAAAAGTAACTTTTATAGTGGATATTTTGCAACAATATGCTACACTAGACATGGTCTTATTCCAGATGGGATAAACCACAGTGTGCAAAGTAGTCTTATTTCCATTGTGAGTTTCACAAATATGGTGATATTCTTTATGAAACTCCTGCTTCAAGAAGACAAATCCAGATCCAAGTTGCAGAGTTCTCCTGCAGGTAGGCAATTGTTCACAACTGCTGTAGTTCTCAGTGCCAAAAATGGAAAGAATCTTCTGCATTTTGGTGAAGTTACTCTGTGCCATGACAAAAAAGAATTTCTACTATTTCTGTTTGCAAGGCAAAAAACCCACAGAGATGCTTATTCTTGGTATAATAAAGATGGCTCACAAATTGCAAATCTTCTGACCTCTGCTGCTGAGGTAGAAGTATCGTTTTGACCATAACATTATGTCTTCCACTTAATTTATTAGTAAGCTGATTTCTGGTTGACATTTCATGAAAGTCTTTTTTCCAAGCTTAAAAGGCTATCTCTGCTTAATCTGATGTAGAACACAGATTGTTGTTGTTGCCCAGCCCCAGTATATATGTGGTGAAATAATTTCATCATCAATCATCAAAATGGGGTGATTGTAACAGATTAGAACTACAGAACCACATCCTTTTATTTCTACAGTTTTCTCCCACAATTTGCCTAATTATTTGTTTTGCATCTGTCAATATTGCATCATTACTTGGTTCTCTTGTGCTGATATTACCTCTTCAAACATCCTTGAGAATCTTTTCTTTTGAAGCGAATGGTTACTATTTTATCAATGTAAAATGAAATAGCCGATGTATTATAATTCTTTGTTTGAGCTGTCATCTTTGTTTATAATATATTTTTTAAGTTGCTACAGAATAAAATTTCCATATCTTTTGGATGTTTTTCCTACAACCCATTTTGGAAAACAGTGATTTATTCTGGGTTTTAGAAGGAGTTTGAATGAGGTCAAATGGGCATACTCAGTTTTTTGAAGCAGAAGGGTAACTTCACAAGATGAATGGCAAACCAGAATCATTGTACATGCTTAAATCACGATTAAGATGGTACCGTCTGAATAGTATTTCTTCTGAATAGTATTGCTATGCACCTTGAAGCAGAAATGAAAAAATGTTTTTGGCTTTGTCTCTATTCTGTCATAAGAGTAAACAATATTGATAATTTCTTGGTGAAGGAACAGAATATATCTTTAAAGAGTCTTTTGATAGGTTCAAAGGCACTTTGTCTCCAAACATGCTGGATAGGTTAGTTAATGTCCATATGCTACTGACATTGCTGTTCTTCCTCTTCTAATGGTTTTTAATTGAAACATGTGAAGAGTACACTCCCAAAGCGAGCTACTGGACCTATTTAAGTAAATGAAAAATCTTTCATTGTCCTTTGGTAGAGCCTAATTTTCCCTTATAAAGTGTGTCCTTAATTTACAAGTTTTGGGAATTTGAATATGACATGACTTCATGATGGCAAAGTTTATGATGGCAAATAATATGTGCAGAGTGTGTAGCTTCAGCATCAAATCTATGAAAATTTAACATAAGTAATCAATGTAATTTTATTTTTTGGGACAAAAGACATATTTGGCTTTAGCCCAGGAAATCCTTAATTGTGTACTTAATTTTATACATGTGACTCTTCTGTTGGCATAGAACAACTCCTATATTTAGACTTAAATACATAATTCACATTCTTAGGGATTTTAACTGTATGATGATAGTCCTGCCCTTATTACTATGTAATTCTTCAATCACCTGTGAATGATCGATACCCGATACTTTTGTGAACATTTTATGTGTTGCATGTATTGCATGTATTTTGTAAATATTGAATAAAACTGATTTCCTCTTTTTTTTTTTTTTTGTAGAGCTAATGAAAGATTTGTACATACAAAAAACCTGCTTTAATAACAAGCAAAGTCCCTTTCTATGAACTTCTAACACTAAGATTATTGTAACTATATTTACATTATTAGACACTAAACTTTAGCTGTTTGGATGACAAAATGATGAACAATGAAAGGGGACTATGTTAAGCTTCCATAAGGATAACAGTGTCTGTTGGTGGATTAACTCTACAAAATGTTTAGGGTTTTAGCGCTGCAAAATCAGAACGATGCCATCACAGTGAAGGCTGTCTTTCACTTACATTTCTTGGGTATAGCTTACCAAGATCCAATCAGTGAGAAATGCCTCTGCCCTAATTAAGGTGCAAACAATACCATATGCTGAAGTTAACAGCACAGATTTTATTTAACAATCAGTGTGAGGTAGAAAGAAAGAAGTAGAAAAGGCAGAGGGGAAAGAGAGATATAAAGTAGAAGATATTTACCACCCATGAATCCAGCAGCATCCCACTGGTCCTTAGCCACCCTGGGCTTCTTGGTAGTGGGGTTCTTTCAAAACTCTTATACACTACTTATACAATTTAGCAAACAAAGGAATTAATGCTTATTGACTACACTGTTCTCTTATTCTATTGGTCATGTGATTACCTCACTTGTAATGATAGTAAAGTCCATGTCCTTAGTTTTTCTCTTCTTTTGCGTTGGGTTTCTTGGGTCAGTGGGCTGCAAGTCAGTGCTCTTGATCTTCCCCTGCAGGAATTACCTGTTATCCAGATGGGCATAATTTCAACACAGTTGCTGACTTGGCTTTCCTTGAGCCCATAAATTCTGCATTCTTTGTTGTCATTATCAGTGACAGATTCTTCACCCCAAGCTTTTTTAACCTACCCCATGAGATAACACTCAGACAATAGCACCACCTTAATCTTATCTCAAGCTTCTGAAGTGGTGGCTTAATTTACTGTCCAAATTCCAGGTATCCACAGAGGTCTTTTCAGAGGGGCTTCGGTGATTATGGATGCTATCCATACTGTAGCTTGGGGTGAGCTTTGTCTGACTGGTGATAAACATATGAGCAGTTTCTTCTTTGCAGAATTTACTGCAGTGTGAATTTTTTCGGGATGCATTGTCCAGGATGTAGTACCCCAATCTCACCTCCACCAGGCCTAGAGGCAGTGCCATCCTTCACTGATCTCACCTCCACCAGGCCTGGAGTTAGTACCATCCTGTCACTCCATTCTGTGCTTATCTCATCTCCTGGCAAAGTCCTTCTCCTTAGCAGTGGCCTTAACAGTGTTCGAGACAGACAACTGTGATCTTTAAGGCATTGCACAAGAGAGAACCAAATGAAGTGCTGTTTGATTTCATGTATCTTTGGGCTTCAGAGTGTTTTGTCACAAGACACGTGAAATTAGTACTGGGTTTCTAAGCCATTGGACTGACTGTTAAATGCCTTTGCCTTATCAAGTTTAAGAGTCCAGTTTAGCAGTCTGATGGTGAACTGGGCTATAAATATACAACTGTATCTTCGTGAAAGATATATTCTGCCTCTAAAGATTCTTATGCTAAGTTTCTGTAATTGCTGCTTTTATCCATGGATGCCAGTGAGATCAGAGAAGAGTTTACACTTACAGCTCAATGAAAGAAAAGACAGGCACTTGGTTTGAAGTCACCATATCTAAGTGGATGACTACGCAGTTTGCTCCTAGGGTGCTTCTTTTTCATATCTATCCTACTGTGTTCAACAGGTTAATAATGAGTGTCAAACTATGGGAAACAATATATGTTATAGCTTACACTACTGAACTGGTACAAATTTTCTCTGATGTCTCTTCTGAAATTTCTGGGCAAAAGCGCATTTGTAATGCATGGATAGACATTCCTTTGCATATCTTATCATGTATTGACTTTGATGGGTTACAGTTTCTGTTATTTACATGTCACTGGAAATGATGGTATTTTAACACAATGTTGCACCTTTTAATGTGTTGATGCTAAGTAGTAGGCAATTCATGGTAAATAAGCATGCAACCTTATGTGCAAATCCCTTTCACAGCAAAAAGGCAGAAGAAAAATAAAACCACACCCATTAATCAAATAATAGTTCAGTTCAGGACATGTTGTCCTCTTCTTTCAACTGGAGATTTAACTGCCAGAGAGAAAAAGAAGCAGTGGACCTCTACAATGTTATCTGGAATAATTTTATGAACAAAATTATGAATATAAATGCTGAGTTTGTCAAAGAAAAGTAACAGGAATGATTAAACATAAGTACCACAATAAGTCTGTCCAGGTAGCTAGACTATTAAATATGGCTATTTTTTAAAAATGGAACTTGCACAAAGTCTATATGGTGATTGATTCAAAGTTACATCATAAAGGAAAATAGTAAAAATTAATGTCAAACAGAAATGAATGATAACTTAAAAATTATATAGGACCCATGCTTGTTTGAAAATGAAATGTTGCAAAAGGTGCAAAAATCCATCAGTCCTTTAAGAAGAAATAAAATACAGAGTGTTTTCTTCTGAAAATATAATACCCAGCTACCATAATTTCCAATGCATCATCTATCAAATGCATTTGTTGGTAACATATCATGAAGATATTAAATTAAAACCTCCATTAGGTTTCAACATACTCTAGAACATGGACGGCTTTGTTAAATATTACCCTAAAAATACAAGTACTGAGGGCTGGCAGTATACACAATATAACCTGGCTCCAAGTGTTCTGTGGCACGCTGAACCAAAACTTGTATTGATTGAGTCGATGGCCTTGTGTTTTGTTTGTACATTTTTATGGGAATACAAAGTGCTGAAAATGTATATTTTAATCTAACCAAGTATTAAAGTATTAAACCAATCTATATACCATACTATTTGAAAAATGAAAGAAACAACTATATTTCTTAAAAAAAGTAATACCACTATATTAAGATAGCTTGTAATATTTAATTCAATAAAGCAATTTCAGGGAAGACTAGTTGAAGAAATATATGCCATCTAATCTTAATGTTACCAGGTTGTTTCAGTGTGATGGGTGACTGATGTAAAAGTGTTTAGGAACTTGAGTGAACAGTAAAGAAAGTATATTTTAACATGTATCTGCTTCTCTGTATTTAGGGGTTGTGGCTTTTCTTCTTTGGGCATGGTTTGAGAATATTTTGGGTGGTATTTAAGTTTGTGGGATATTATTTTAGTTCTGTACTTGCAAAATTTTTGGGAGGAGAGTTTGTTGAAATACCTGTATCAGCAGTTTTAGTAAGTCATTCTGAGTTTAGAAAAACTTTAAATATTTGCTTGGGATTTGCAATTGTGTTAATAATTTAAAACCACAAAGTTATTTCAGTATAAAGATGGTGCCAGTTGTTTTCCATACTGTCCTGTTGCTGCATTCTAGAAGAGTTGCTGTGCTTTCTGTTTTTCTGGAAAGAGATTCAGTATCTGGAAAATTTGCAGGATACAATGGAATGTTCATAGCTCTTAGTCAGTCCCCAAAATGACAAAATGGTTGAAAAGTAAAAAGTGTCACAATAAAATGTGATTGCCTGCTCTGAATCTGTGGTGAGACATATCCATGGTAATGACTCATCAGGACTGTTTTAAGACAGTGTGTGTGGGGGGGAGATTTTGAAATGATGCCTTTTACTTCAGGAACTCTGAACCTCTATTATGTTTTTGAAAGATAAACTTCATTGTGTAGTCGTGTGTAGTAGGACAGCTTCAGTAAACCTTCCTGAAAATATTTCTTAAGATGATAAGATTCTCTGGCTTATGAGGCTGTAACTAGTAAAAAAGAAACAGCAAGCAAATAACACCCAAAAAATCCCAAACCAAACAAGAAACCTACATCCCACAAAAAACCCCAACAACAACAAAAAAACCCAACACTATAAAAAAACCAAAAAAACCCAAAAAACCCCAAAAAACCAAAAAAAAAAAAAAACCACCCAAAAAATCCCACAAAAAGCCTCCATCAAAAAGTCCCTAAAGAAACTAGCTATTTCACAGCACTATGTTGTGAATATGAAGATCTTAAATAGCAAGGGTTAAATTAAGATAAAACTCTAGCAGTATTGCAATAACAAGGAGCTGGGATAGATAATATAAAAAAACCTCCAGGTCTTAATTCTTAATAATTAAAAAATAATTGTCAAGGATTCATAATGTACTTTATTACTTTATCACTTTATCATTTGTTCGTATTTTATCTTTTGCTGCTCGCCTTGGAAGTGATAAATGTGTTTGAGTAGAGGGTTTTTTTCTATATTCTAAGGTACCTTCAGGTAAAGGCCAAAGAAATTTTTTTGCTACTTTTGTTTCTATATCATGATCTGTAGAGTTTGATTGTGATGGTGACTGATGATTAAAACCTCAGAAATACAATTTCTATTCTATAATACTTTTTTTGTCAACATTCATACTCCTTTGACATTCATTTCAGCTAGCTGTATGGTTTTATGAACACAGGTAGAGTGCATAATTCATTCACTACACAGAGAACTTTATTCAACATATTAATTTCTTTAACAGTTATATTTTACACTTGTACTTAATCTTCCTTGCATTTAGTGTTTTTTACACTAAATAGAATAGAAATAGAATTCTTTTGAAAATTATTTCAATAAAATTTCTAGTGTACTTTATTATATATTTAGTTTGCAGTATGGAAGATGTGTTTTTAAAGATCTTTGAAAAATATTGGACTTTATTATCGGCTGGCTTAAATTGATAGTTTCATTTTCTAATCATGTGTTAGTAATACACTCTCAGTGCACAGTAGAATTATAGTGAAGGCAATCTTTGTAACTTTGATAGGGGTTATCACATCTTTGATTTTGAGAATGGTAAGTTATTAGTTATAAAAATTGTCTTTTATTACCTCAGAACCAACTAATTTTCTGGTTCCAGACCTGTCATCTAAACCTATAGGGTTTTAAAGAATAAAAATTTCATCCAATCGTCTGATGCTGTTGGAAAGTTGATGAACAATTTGGGAGGGTAGGGATTTCTGAATTACTTTTTTAATAAAATGATGACTAAGAGACAAGGCTGGAAAATAGCTGAGTGAAAAAAAATGAATTCTTATCTTTCTAAGTGCTTTTAGAGGAATAAAAATTGTTGATGAATGAAATGTCTTCTTGTATTTGCAAAAAGTAACTAAAATAAAGCACCACTTCTTTCTAGCTAAGTAACCTGAAACAGCTCACATATGTGGATGTGTCGGCAAACAAGTTCCATTCTATTCCAATTTGTGTACTCCGGATGTCTAATTTGCAGTGGTTGGATATTAGCAGCAACAGCCTGAAAGATCTCCCGGAAGACATAGACAGGTAGTTTATGTTTTAATTCAATGACACGTATAGGAACTCTTAAGTGAATTTAGAAAGTAAAAAGTTTCCAAAGGACACTGTTGATAGAAAGTCACATTTGGAATACACATCAAGTGTTTTTGCATACAAATATTTCTATTATTGATGGACTGGGTCTGACAACAAAAGCTAATTTTACTACCTTGTTGATGACAGTCAGTTAGCAAAACATATTTTTTTCTGATTTTTTAATCTAGATATTGTTTTTTTTTTGTAAGTTCACCAGATATACTCTGCTCCAGTTCCAGCACAGGGAATTAACCATATGAAATTGGCAGCAGTAACTCTTAGGAGGGTAGATAGGGAGGAGAAGGTGAACTAAAGCATTTAAGTTACCCAAAGAGCCTGATAAACTTTGTTAGCAAGGAAGAAAAATATTGGTAAAATTCAAGATCCACATTGGCAATCCTCTCCTTCTACTCTGAAGGAAATACAAATGTATGCACATATATTCATTCTCCCAGTTTAGATAACCACTTTGAACTAGCTTTTAAAAAATCATTCTGATCCCTTTAATGGGACTTGCTAGCTGAGAAACCACTTTTCTTATCCCTGAGCTTAACTACCCACTCTAGAGTGCTGCAGCAACTTGGTTTATGAAACTTTATCTAGCCTCAAGTGAAAAAACTCAGACATATTACCTAAAGTTTATTAAAAAAATAATCAAGATTAATAATTTATCTGGGAAAAGAATTCCTGAGGCAGAATAAACTTCACAGAAAACTAATTTGCTCCTAACTTTTGCAAAGCCTTTTTTGCTGGGCAAAAAGACTTTTCTGGGACATGGTGTAATCACAGATTATTCTGACAGCAGCACTGGTCTTAACTTGTGTTAGTAATTCTCAACAAACAACATAAGCTTCCGTCTTTTCCTAAGGGATCTGACCAGAGATTTAACTAACTTCAAAGAGTTCCTAAGAGGATATTTTTCTTTTAGGGAAGGATATCCTCTCAACTTATAGACCTTTTTTTCCCCTGTAACCTATATTCCCTTAGCTTCAAATTATTCCCTTTCTACATTTTATCTTCTGCATTTTGTCCTGAGTTGTCAGATTTGATGCTAGAATATCATAACCAGAAAATAAAAAATGATATTTTCTTTGTTTGACTTTGGGCTCATGTGCATTCAGAAGACTAAAAAATGTCAGGACAAACCCTGCATCAGTAATACTAATACTCTCACGATTTCAATGCCTGTGAAGTCAAAGAACCTTTGTGAATTATCATTGTCTGTAATACCATTACAACAGTCTAAGACTAATAAAGAGTTGACAGTAAACTGAAGCCTTACTTAATATTTTTACCTGAATTCAAACAAACAGCACGAACCTGATAAGCGCAGCCTGCCAACAGTGTTTTAAGAATGGACCCTTCCAGTCAAATAAGACAAATTTGTTTCATCAATTTGCTATGCTCTTTGTCTTCTACCTAATATAAAGAATAAAGGCACAGACACAAATTTCTATTGCATTAGGAAAAGCCAGGGGAAATAAAACAAAAGTTCCTCCACCAAACACTGTCATTAAATTGATTTCATTGGGACAACTTGCAAGAATCTTTTGACGAGGAGCTGGTCTTTCTCCCGCTCCCCACAGTATTAATTACTACTGAAAAACAATTCATGGAGATGTACTGCCTACCACTGACATACCTAATTCATAGAAACCAGCATATGGGCAAAAGTGTGACCTGCTGGCCTGTATCTTTCATTAGTTGCAGGATGCACATGGTGAGGCTTTATATCATGTTCTGTCCACATTTTTTGTATGAAAACACAGTAAATTTTGTAACCTTTTATCCTAAGCATTCCTCTGATCACTTGTCAGAGATATGCTATTAACACTATAGTGCTGACCCAGTACTGGAGACTTCCATTAAAGTTGATGAAATTTTGTGAAAGTAGTGTTTGAGTGACTTTTTAAGACAAAGATGTTGCAAGCAATTGCTCCTATTATACACAGGATAAAGTCAGTATTACTGTCTTGGCTGGATGTTCCTGTTCGAAAGAAATATTTTACATCATCTCTGTCTTTGACATCTTTACAGGTTAGATGAATTGCAGACACTTCTTCTACAGAAAAACAAGTTGACTTATCTTCCACGAGCTCTTGTCAATATGCCAAAACTCAGTTTGCTAGTTGTCAGTGGGGATGACCTGGTTGAGATACCTACAGCCATCTGTGAGTCAACCACAGGTTTAAAGTAAGTAAAAGCGAGAAAGGAAAGGAAATATTCTTAAGATGATAAGATACACCCAGAAGAAATGCTTTCAGCAGCATGTTTCTACAAATTCTGACCCAATTTATATCAGAGTGGTAATGGAGGCACTGAGAAGATTGAAAATTACAGAAGACCTGCAGTTTCATGACTTTCATCTACCAGTTACTCACATTGTGCATTTCGGTGTCTAAAGTGCTATTCCGGGGTAGACTGCGTCATAGCAGCTCTAACTCTAGAGTTGCAAAACTGTGCATCAGAGTTGTACCAGTAGCCTGGAATCCAGCTGCTGATAAGCTCTATGATGACAAAAGCATCTTGCTGAGAGAGAGAGATATGGCTGGGAAAATATTAGGTAAGGTCACATGGGTTTAGTAGTTCCTTGCTGTAAAATACCATCTTATTGGTGCATGCAGGATAGGACTAAAAGACCTAAATTGTAGTCTGCAGTTACTGAGATGTTGCATTTCTGCAGGCAATGTCCATGTTTTTGATTATGGAACTGTTCAGACTGTATACTGGATCTGGCTCAGAGTGGAGTTAGCTGTGGATGGAATTACCTTTCCTCTCAGAGCTATTCCTTGCACTGGTAGCTAGAAAGGTGCTGATAACAAATACATCAGTGTTTTTAGCAGCTGCTGAACAGTGGTGGCACATCACAAGGCTGTCTCTCCAACTGTCCCCAAAGGAAGCACTGTAGGCTGAGTGTGAGCTGGAGGCTGGGAGGGGACACAGCCAGGACAGTTGACTCCAATTGGCCAGTGGGATGTTTCATACCACACGGTGTCATGCTCAGCATACAAAGCTAAAAGAAAGGAGAGGGGTGGTGGATCATGTGTTATTGAAGTTTTTGTTTTCCAAAGAAACCAGCTAGATATACTGAGTCTCTGCTTCCTAGGAAGTGGCTAGACATTACCCATTGAGAAGTAGAGAGTCATTTTTTCGCTTTGCTTTCCTTTTCTTCTATGCATAGGTTTTACTTTTCTTTTTAAATTAAGCTTATCTACAATTTTTTTATTTGCTATTCTCCCTTTATTTGCTATTCTGCCTAGTTGAAGAGAGGGGCAGAGAGAGGTGTTTGGTGAGTACCTGGGCCAAACAAGTCAGCTGATGACAAATTTACAACAATTCATTAGAATTTTAGAAAGCCATATGATTTTTAGAAAGCCGTAAGTTGTTTATGTAAGCCCTCAGATTTTCACATGCAAAGTGTACCTTTAATATTTTCAATTACAAAGTAATGCATGTCCTGTCATGTATTGTAAAAGATGAGCAATGCAATAACCAAAAAATGGAGGCACATATTGCAGCTGAAAGATTCTGGCAAAATTCCAGATTGTTAGGCAATATTGTTAGGATTAAGTTCATACTGCTTATTCACAGATGGGGAAACTACAGTGTAGTCAGTCAGAACCTCCGTAACAAAGAACTATACCTGTTATTACAAAGAATGATTTATGTTGATAGATGGAAAAAAGATAAACCTTTTTTTTATTGTTTTTATATGGAAAGTGGATTATAGAGAAAGTTTCATTTGAAATATGTATTTCCATAGTAGATGTATCCTAACTATGCCATAATGCAAAAGTGAGGTAATGTTTTTTACATATCTGCTTCTGGCTCTGGTAGCAATTTCTAAACTGTCATTCATGATGGCCAGTGATGTTCAGCTGCCTGTACATACATTTGTGTGTTAATCTCTGTCTAGATTTGTAAGTCTCAAGGACAGTCCAGTTGAAACGATTGTATGTGAAGACACTGAAGAAATTATAGAAAATGAACGTGAACGTGAACAAGTTGAGAAAGAGTTTATGAAGGCATACATTGAAGACCTAAGGGGAAGGGGTATGTGTAAATATGTAGCAAGCTTTCTGCAAATGCAGACATATATTGTGACTGTTCATTTTTAAGAGGACAAGCAATGCACCCTTAAACTCTAGTTGTCTTTTATGGTATTAATAATGTGAATATAAATGTAGACATATATTGTGACAATTCATTTTTAAGAAGACAAGCAATACACCCTTAAACTCTAGTTGTCTTTTATGGTATTAAATAAGACTAATAGTGAAATGCCAAATCTGCTTTGCTAAAAGTTTGGACCCTTAAGACCCTTGATATTGAACAAATGTATACAAAATGAATTGCGTCGGTATATGCCTTAACCTCAACTGATTGATGGTGTACACAAAGAATATTCTCATTCTCTAGATTAACTTACTCTCTAGGGATTAGTATTAGTGATTTAGAATTCTTTAAGAAGTGCTTCTTCCCATCAAAAAGGATAGTATATATATAAAAGCCTCATTGTATTGGTAGAATATTATTTGACAATATTATCTACTTCAAGATAATATTTATTTAACCACTGTACAATTATAGTAAAATACCTGCTTTTATCTTTATTACATCTGATATGTGAAGTTGCATCTGCAACTTTACATATTTCTTTATGTTGCTGTCGGTTTTATATTTACCATCATTGAGTAATCCTTGTTCTCTTGAGCATTATTTAATAAGATTTACTAGGGAAAAAGGGGAAAGTTTCATGTGATACAGAATACCCCATAGGCTCATTTTAATTCCTTAATAGTTTGTGTGTAGAAAGGACTTTTTGTGGAAATAATATTACAGTAGATTTTCATTCCTTGCATTTAATTTAAGTGGTCTCTATAGTGGTCCTAAAAAACCTGTTAAAAGAGAAATATAAAGAAAGAGTGTGACTTGAGTGTGACTTCATAATACTTTTCATGTTCTCATCCCAGACTTCTGTTCCTTAATATCTAGAAGTTGTGCATGTGAATATTCATTCTCTCTACTTCTAAATTGAAGTCTGCTATAAAAGGGCTGCTGGATTCTGATAACGATAACAACAGTGGTTAAAATGGAGAGAAGAATACAATGCAGGAAAAAAATTTGGTCATAATTTGGCTTTAGAGGCAGCCATAAAATATGTAGTGAAGGAGTTGTATCTACAGTCTTAGGAAATGCGGAGGTATGACACGCTGCCTGAAACCTGCCTTGACCCTATTGAGCACAGGCCAGGTTTATGTTCTTCTGGGGCAAAGCAGCTCAGGGATACTGTTTTCTTCCTTCCTACACAGAACTTATTTCCCTGCTTTTTATGAAAAGCCTGGATCTTCGTAAGTTTTGTGGTAGAGATAATGCCAATAGCTGCTTTTGAAAAACAGACTGTAGAAGGAATATCTTCTATAAAATATGAACCAGCATAGAGATAATTCGTAGAGTACCTTGAAACAAGACCAAACCCAGCTGTTTTTAGCTAAGGACTTCATTTATTTGTGCTGGATTACATAGATGAAGTCTGAGATTTATTTCTTTTTTCTTTTTTTGCAGAGTCTACTCCTTCCTACACTACAAAAGTAATGCTCAGTCTCCAGCTCTGAAGATTAAAAAATCCCTAGATCTCTACTGAATATCTGAATAACTCTTTTTATCCACCTGAATAGTAAACACATGAAAATATAGATGGCCAGAATGACATCAAAATCATATTGAATTATTTACTTGTTTCTGTAGTCTTTTCAAGTAGCTACAGATAAAACAAGGAGCAGTAGAACCTTCATAAGATGCTGTTTCACATTTTAAGTCAACATGTTTGTTTTCAACTTCCCTGCAACAGCCACTAATTTACATCTAGATCTGCTGAAAGTAAATATTCGCTGTAATTAAGTATACACAGGCATAGCTGAAGAATGAAGACATTGTATGTTGTAGCTGAAAGAGTGAAACACAAAATGTGATCTTAGGAAGAGATTTGTTTTTATAAAAGGGGATAGACTGATTTAGAAAATGAATGTGATCTTGTTTTCTTAAGACCAAATACACATTTAAGTATTCAAATATTCAAATGAGTACACACTCTTGGTTTGCATTTATATTCTGTTCTGCAAGAAAATTGTTCTTGGAATTTTCAGTTTAGATAAGTTTCAACAACTTTACATATAGAAACTGTAGCACTTCTCTTTTTATTCAAGCATATTTAAGCTCTAACCTGTTTGCAAATTCAAGTACCAATGTGATTGAAATTTCTGTGGTAAGCAGTCTTATAGTATAGTAGTGTACTAAGTAAGATTTTAAGGCACTAAGCAGTGTCAGTTAATACTATCAGCAAAATGATGATACAGGTCTTATATTAATGGTTTCAGATCACAGGATTGTGTGGACATTTGTTGGAATTTTACAAGTAGAGTAAGAATGAGTTTGCTGGTAAAACATTATTTTGCTTGCTATTTAATTATCTGTTTATATACAATTATTTAAGTGTATATAGAGTAGAGTTTCAGAAACCTAGTTTTACATATATTTTGTTTAATAAAGCAAACTTTTTAATCTAAAAAAGTTGTGACTTTGAGAATTGAGACTCAAATTAGACTCAAATTATAGATTTCAAATGGTCCTAAATTTATGAGTGCAGTTAGGTGAGACAATATTTACATCTTTGTTTTTTGTTATGCGTGATCTATTTTTAGTTTTCTGCAGTAGAATGTCACTTAAGTAGCTATATTTAAAACACAAAGCAATAAAGGATATACTCCTCAGGCTTCCATTTAAAAAAAGAACTTTAGATGTTTTCTTTTTAACATTCTAGCATTCAATCTTTTTTAAAAAAATTAAATAGTGGGTGTGTTATTTCCACTTACAGTCTTCTGCAGTTACATTACTATCAAAATGTAACCCACTCAAAATGGTCTCTAGGTGTTAATGCAAATTTTAAGCAAGTTCTGATCCAAAGGTAAGTTAAAAAAAATTAGAAAAATTGGCATTGATCTGAAGCAGAATAATAGAACACACTTTTTAATATTATGAAGAAATTGAAATAGGAAAAAATAGTGTCAAAATAGTCTCAGAGAAATTAGGCTATGTGAAACTATCTTACCAAACTTCCTTTTATTGAAATTATAAATTTACTTCATTAAGTATTGTATTGATGTAATAAATTTCTGTAAGACATATGTTCTGATATTGGTTGAAATTCCATTTCTAGAATTCTCTTATAGTCTAATATGATCCACTGAGAATTATAGGAATGAAAATCACAAAGACTGTGTTTATAGAATGGAGATGCAACTACAAAACACTAGGGATGCAAGCACAGTTAAAAAAACAAAGTGCCAGTGCAAATTCTACCATCAGCAGTATTAGATAAATAACAGAAAGTACATTGATAGCAAAGTCGTGTTAGTCCTTAGCATTGCTGCTAACCTTACTCAAAAATTTTTTGCTGTTCACAGATAAGAGTGCTAAAAATAATTTGGAGACAGAAACAAAAAATTAACATAAATAAAATCCACACATTTTTAAGTTCATTGAACAGCACTGTTCACAAGTCCATTTGCTTGTCAATATCTACAAATGCAAGATCACTGTCTAGAACCAGGATTTTTTAATGAAGCGGGCAAACATAAGGCAGAAGACTAAAACTTGGATTCACATCTCTGAGTTAGAAACAAACGGTCTGTTTTTTTATAAAAGTAACCATGGGATTACTTAAAAACCACAAATTCTCAGTCACCAGCAATCTTTAAGTTCAGGTTAACACATTCTTAAAAAAAAAAAATCTATAACAATTAAGTCATGGAGAATGCAAATACAGGAGTTCCAAATAGTATTCTCCAACTTGACTTCAGACACATTTCAATCCAAGTATGATGGAATCACATATTGATTTCAATTGGAAGGGACATTCAAAGATCATCTATCCCAATCAATCTCTCATAAAGGGACATCTTTCATTAGATCAGGTTTTTCAAAGCCCTGCCCAAGCTGACTGTGAATATTTCCCGTGATGGGGCACCCAAAACATCCAGTGACTCACCAATCTTGTCATAAAGAATTTCTTCCTTAGATCCAATCTAAAAGTAAATCTACCCCATTTCAGTTTCTTACTGAAACTTATCCTTTGTTCTGTCACTTAAAATCCTGTAAAAAATGTCTTTCTCCACTGTTTTCATAAGTCTATTTATATTGAATAGCTGCAATAAGACTTCTTTTCTCCAGGCTGAACAACCTCAGCTCTCTCAGCCTTTCCTCAAAGGAGAGGTTCTTCAGCTCTTTCCTCAAAGAAGAGATGTTTCAGTGACTTTTGTAGCCCTCGTCTGGATCTAACAGGGCTATATCTTTCTCGTGCTGAGAATGATGCAGTACTTCAGGTGGAGTCACAGGAGAGCAGAATACAGACTCACCTCCCTCAGCTTGCTGGCCTTGCTCCTTTTGTTGCAGGATAAGGCTGGTTTTCTGGGCTGCAAGAACACATAACTAGCTCATGGTCTATTCTACATTCATTAGAAACCGGCACATGGGCAAGTATTCCTGAGTCCCACACAATGCTGAAAGCTTTTATTCCTAGCTCTTGTAGAACATTAGTCCCTCAAATATTATCCATAGATAAGAATTTTTTTTGTCACCATTGTTAACAGAATGTTTAAAATACCTTTGTTTTAAGGGGAAGATGGCATAATGGATGTGTAATGGACGATGGTCTCCATTACACCTAAGACATGCAGTGGGTAATGCCAGCTGCCAGCTGTTACTGAAATACCTAATTTCAATATAATTCCATTTGAGCCATACTTCTATGTCCTTTACATATTTATCATATGATATTAAATATAACTTTATTAGAGTCCTACACTGTAGTAAAAAAATATGCATACCTAATTTTGAATTAAATCTAATTTGCTTTTCTACCTGTTTTACTAGCAATTATAATTTAAACTATTATCTTTCCTAAGGAAACAACACTACCAAAGAGAATTCTGTTATTGGCATGTTTAATACTTTTTCAATTTTTGAAAGTGAATAATTTTATGAATGACATTTCATTTTGTGTACAATGGAAATTTATGTTATTTACAAGCTTCTGATGTCAGGTACTTAGATACCTTAAGGAAAATAGTATGCTTTTTCTTTTGCACTGCATTTTCTACAGCTGCCAAACTACACCTCCTAAAAGTCAACACTTTATTCTACTTTACAGGGAGGTATTTCAAAGCAGCAAGACTGGGAGTAATTGAAATGTGTCTTCTAGAATACTCATGGGTTCAATGTGCAAAAGTAAAGCAGAAAATCATATTTAATTTTGCTCCTTTTCCTTATTCTGTATTGTGGCCTTGCTTCTAAGGATAGACAGGAAGACAAATTTATAAGGATAGCAAATAACCTCATATTAACAAATGTCTAGGAATAACATAGTCTTGCATCAGATGTTGGCTTAGTTAACTGTACAATACATTCTTTTTTTTTTCCCCTCTTAAGCATTTATGAAACATCAGAACTGATTCGCTGTGTTTACTTTCTGCAAAGGAAGCACCAAGCAAAATGAAAAATGGAATGGCCTTTTCTTGATGTGGTAGGCTCTAGGTCCTGGTTTGTGGAAGATTTAATAGAATCATAGAATGGCTTGGGTTGGAAAAGACCTTGTAGGTCACCTAGTTTCACTTCTCCCTGCCATGGGTAGGGACAATTTCCACTTGACCTGGTTACATAAAGCTCTACCCAACCTGACACTGAACACTTTCAGGGATGGGTATCCACAATTTCTCTGACTGATCACAATCTGAGTAAAGAATTTCTTCTAAGGTTTAATTTAATTCTAATAAAAATTTTAAAATGGGTTCCCATTTGACCTAAAACCATCAGATTACATAAAAAATAGCTTTCCCTCTTTTTTTTAAAGTCCTGTTAAGGTAGTGTAAATTTGCTATAAGATTTCACCAAAGTCTTCTGTTCTCCAGGCTGCACAAACCCAGCTGTCTCAGCCTGTGGTCATAGAAGATGACCCTTTGCTTGTGTTTATGGCTCTCCCAACAGGTCCACATCTTTGTTGTGCTGAAAATCCCAGAGCTGGATGCAGCACTCCATGTAGGGTCTCACAAGGACAGGGCAGAGGGAGAAAATCACCTCCTTCAACTTGTTTGACATTATGGGTTTGATGCAGGTCAAGACACAGACGTTTTTTCTAGGCTGAGTTCACACTATTTACTCATGTCCAGCATTTCATTCACAACAACTCCCAAGTCCTCATCAGGATTGCTCTCAACAACTTCTCCATCTGTGCTCACATCTGGGATTACCCTGACCCAGGTGTGCAGCATTCGCATTCTCTGAAAAAATTCCTTTGCCGAGGATTTTTCTCCTGGGGAGATCAGAGGCCTCAGAGAAAAAGGAAACCAGTTCTTATCTCATTTGCGTCTCCTGTGTGGAATGTGTTTGGAGATCATTTACCCAAAGGTGATTGCCTCATTGGACTCTGGTGTGAGTTGTTTTGACTTATTAGCCAATTATGTCCAAGCTGTGTTGAGACTCTGGAAAGACTCACAAGATTTAATTATTATCTTTTTAGCATTCACTAAGTATCTTTTCTGTATTCTTTAGTATAGTATAATATAGTATTTTTTAATATAGTATAATATTATAAAGTAATAAATTAGCCTTCTGGAAGTGAACATGGAGTCAGATGCATCATTCCTGCCTTCATCGGCGGTCACGGCAAATACAATACAGTGCATCACCTTGCACTTGGCTCTGTTGAATCTCATGAGGTTCTCATGGGCACACTTCTCAGGATTGTCCTGGTCCTTCTGGATGGTGTCTCATTCTTCAGGTGTGTCAACAATTCCACTCAGCTTTGTTTCATCTGCAAACTTGCTGAGGGAGAACTTGACCTCACTGTCTCCTAATTGAGACAGATATTGAAGAACACAGAGCCCAGAGGAACATTGCTAGCCATCAGCTCCACCTAGACACTGACTTCAATTCTCTGGATGTGTCTGTCCAGCAAATTCTTACCTACCAAGCAGTCCACCGTTCAGATCCATGTCCAATTCGAAGACAATTGGTCTTCATTTTGGAGATAAGGATGTTGTCTGGAACAGTGTCAGAGGTCATACAGAAGTCTAGGTAGATGACATTGATCAGTCTTTGCCTGTCAACCATTGCAGTTCCTCATGACAAAAGCCAACCAATTTGGTCAGGCCAAATTTGCCTTTAGTGTTGTGGTTATAGAAAAAAAGGGATGTAGTTTCTGAAACTGTTTAATTCCATACCACCCACATTACTGTGGGGCCTTGGTTCAGATGGGGCCAGAAGCAGAAGGGTTTTTGTCTTTAGCTTGAGGGAGCGGGTGTGGAGTGTGGAGGGTCAGCCAAGCTCATCCAACCCCTCTCTGCTACCTGCAGTCCCTGTGCTGGCTGCCTCAGATCACTTCCTTGTCTTTGATGTGCCTTAAAATATTTTCTTGGAGGATCTGCCACATGATCTTCCCAGTCACAGAAGTGAGACTCCCCAGTCATAGAAGTGTGACTCCCCAGTCTACAGTTCTCTGTATCTTCTTTCTCCCCTTTTTAAAAATAGGAGTGATTTTTCCTTTTTTCCAAGTATTGGAGATTTCACCTGGTCACTATGACTCTTCAAACAGGATGGAGAAGCTCTTGGCAGCAACATCACCACTCAGGACCCCAGATGCATGTCATCAGGTCCTGTAAACTTGTGATTATTCAGCTTCATCAAGTGATGTCAAGCCTGCTTTTCATTGACAGTGGGAGAGAACTCACACCCCCATCCCACCCAGATGGAGAGTTTGGGGACTTAAGAGACATAGGATGTCTGGTGGTGGGAGAAGTTTGAAGCAAAGAGCTTTTTGAGTATTACATCCTTTTCCAGATTTCCCTTCTCATCTACCACTGGGAGTACACTCTCCTTGGAATTTATTTTCTGACCTACATACATATAGCCCTTTCTGAGCTGGAGATCTCTTCACTTTTTGGGAGAATCCTTCCCTAATTCCTTGTTGATGATTTATAGGTATTTCCTTGCTGCTTCCTGGAAGTGTTGTTGTTTGTCCTTGTTCTTCTCTGACACTTGGAAATATCATACTTTGCTGAGTATGGTTTAAAGCTCTGCCAGGAAGACCAGCCAGTTTCCTTCCTAGAACATGCTCATCTCACGCAGTTAGGTGAGCCGCATTGACTGTCAGCTGTTTCTCAAGGATGCATCCTAGATCATAGAAGCCAAAACCCCATGCAGGGCACCAGCCATGCAGTCAACCATTCTCTTGACCCATTCATCTTCTTTCCAGGTCCTCAGTCTCCAGCTAGGAGAACACAAGCCATGGTTCTGATCCCTTCAACATCTTTCTGAAGGATGTGAAGCCCCTTTTCATACTTTGCAAACTCCTTGTTGCAGCCTAATTTGGACCTGTGTGGAAAAGTAGGAGTGCATGGTAGTCCTCTGGTTTTACCAAGTGTGGCAGCCTCTTTGTGACATTGGGAATGCTAGCCCCCAGTAGACAGCAAACCTCTCTAGAGAGATCCAGATGGCAAATGGGTACTTCAGCAACTCTCAGTGAGAAGTCAGCAGTTACTAACAATGTTCATGCTTTTTTGGTGTCACTTTCTGCACAGATTAGCACCTGCTTCATAAGGGATGGGAGGAGGTTGGGATATAAGGGGTTTTCTCCTGATTTTGAGACCTCATTTGAACTGGTCCTCATAAATAGAACTGTAACTCAGCATAACTCCAGTTCTGTACTTCTAGAGTAACTACTATGCACTGAGCAATTCAGGAAGAGTCTCCTCTTTTTTCAATAGCTGAATCTGCTACTTGGGCTGATTCCAGCTGTGACTACATTCTCTACTGCAGCTTGCTCTCTTCTTCACTTCATTGGTCCATTAACAGCTCTGGTATTGCTGAGTGTAAATAGACCATTTGCTTGGTGTTTTCATTATCTGCTGACTGTCATTAATATGAAAGGATCATTACTGTCTCTTGCTACTCCCTGGAACTTTCTGTTTTCTTGGCAGCTGCAACATAACTACTCAAGGTTCAGCAAAATCTTAGTAGAGAAGCTTTTTGTATCTAAAATGCAATTGTATCTTAAACATATTGCCTTGGCTATATTCAGAGTTTCTATTTTTCATTAATACTGTTAACGTTTTCCTAAAATCAACAGTGAGATTTATAAAATAATTAAATTAGCTGTCAAATCCTGGTGAATAGATCTATAAAGAACAATATAATCTTAGAGACCTAAAAATCAGTTTTAGTCTATACAAGAGCAATATTTGAGTTCAAATTTACATATACAACATTGCATTTTCTTATTCATTTGTTACATAGGTTCCGACAACGTGTAGCACAGTCCCCCTTTGAGCCTGTGTATTAGGTAATGACATAAAATAATTCATTTGCAAAAACCAATTTGTTATACTGTAGGGCTCTAAATTGATATAGATATTACTCAGTGTTTTATTCTTATTCAATGTTTGTTGATTTCAAAACTGTAATAATATTTCACCTGTGGTATCTATTCAAATTTTTATCAAGATAAATATTTGCAAATAAGTTGATCCCAAGCTTGTGGTGCTGCCCTGGCCCCAGAGCAGTATGCCAGGTCATCTGTTTGCTCTGAGGGCATTCAGAGAAGGTGAGTTCAGTGGTCACATACTGGCCACTTCAGGAACTACTACTGGCAACACTTGATAAAAACAGGCAACTCCAGGAGATTAAGCTGTTATTAAAAAAAAAAAGAAAGAAAAAAAAGTCAGTAAGGTTTTGTTTTTACATTTTAAAGAGGTCTGTATTGCCAGCTTTACTTTCTCTATAGCTAAGGAAGCTGTCTGTTAAAGAACACGTTGGCATATCATGGTACCTCATGATTCAGGAATGAAAGCATGAAGAAAGCAATAGTATTTTAATTGCATTAAAGTGATCTTTGATGACACCTTGATATGGATAAAAAATATATATCTGCTTTTATGCTATAAGTACACCTTGTATATGTTAGATAGTCTTCCTATAGAAAAGTTTCTGCTCAGAAGATGTCCCATGGTTCCTTTCCCCCTTTGGACTAGCTGAAGAATATATTTTATTAAGCCAAAATACTTAGCACTTTCAGTTTCAGAATAATTGAGAAAATACTTCAGGATTCTGTTTCAGATTTCTGTTTCCCCTCCCCTCCCCTCCCCTCCCCTCCCCTCCCCTCCCCTCAGAAACTGTGTTTGAAATCAAATCAGAAGAGTAGCTCTGGGAAGCTCAGGTCAATAAGTAAAATAGTTTTAAATATACAATGCCAAGGGAAGTTGGAAAAGTTTCAGATGAAGTCTCTGAAGTCACCAGTAAGGTATCTTCGCCAGAGTTTGACGGTAATTTCTTTTTCTAGTGTTGTGTTAGCATAATTTATTCTTCATATTGCTTTCGGTCCCCTCAGGGAACTCATGTGGATTAAATTTTTTTGGGGTGTTTTAATTCTGGTAAATTCTCTGTTTGACTGTTTCTACTATCACAAAGGGGTTTAAGTAAAGCATTTCCTCTGAAATAAATGTTCACCAAACTACAGCCTTGTCTCATTAGCAACCAGATGTGGAGAAGTTGCAGGTTATCCATTGTAGATTACAGTTGTTGGTTTCTGACATTTTCTGATCCATTTAAAATCAATGTAGCAGATGCACATGGGAAGGGCTGCTGTGAACTATCAGAATAGCAGTTGTATGTGGCACCTCTGTAATATTGAAATAGGAATGAACTCTGGAAAAAAAACCTGTCAGCCATGTTTGTAATACTTAAGTATTGCATTTTACATGCAATCTTCTGGGAATTGCAGTCCATTTCTTGTGCTCTGTGCAGTTACTAATTTCAACAGCTTTCATATCTGGCTTCCTCAAAAACTCCCAGTGAATTCTTTATAATATATTTCTATATTTTATTTGAAAACCATACAGATACAAATATCAGAAACAAAGAAAACCCAAGACATAAACACTGACTGAGAATTCACTGATCATTCCGTTACTTATTTTGGAGAGAGATAAATATTTCTGGGCAAGTTTTCCATTAGAATTTTTAATTTAATAAAAACATATAGATTATTTAAAGGGGAAATGGTGACTATTACTGTATTTTCAACATTAAAAAAATAAATTTAAGTCTTTCATTATTTGTACAGTATCAAGGGTCAACTGATTGTAAGGAAACAATGATGTAAATGCACTTTGAAATATGATTCAATGTCTTACTGCAATCCAAAGTGCAAGGCTCAGGTTTTTTTAAGGCCTTCCAGTTTCATGGCACTTTTCTCCTATTTAATTTTCTAAATTTCTAGGAGGCAATATAAGGTATTTTCAGGATAAATGGTGTGAATGGAGGAAAAGGTTTGAGGCTCTAGGAAAGACAAAGTCCAAAAATGTTACAAAACAGATTTCTCTAGGTGTTTCTAAATTAAATGAATAGTCTTCTATTTTCTGAGAGGCATGATTGTAGACTTGAGAATTTTGGAAAGTTTCTAATTTATATTGCTGCATGGATCTTAAGCTTCAAAGTTTTCACTTGTTTTTTGGTCAGTTGTTGTTGTATGTGACTATAAATTTAGAGAGAGAATAGTTGCATGCTACATGAGAGAGGAGTTTTGAAAAGTATCAGAAATGTACATCTTCAGCCAGGAATACCTTTTAATTTCAAAATGAATTGTGACTCCCTCTTTGTTAACGTTACAGTATATAAACAGGTCTATTCTTCCACGTCTGAAGGGGTTTTCAGACGGTACCAGAATATCTGAAGAGGCTTTTTATTTCAAAGGTTCTGGAATTTTTGTGTGGGTTATGCACTTCTTCCTCCCTAATGGAAACTAAACCAAGCAATAAGAGAAGAAAATCAACAGATTAAGGAAGACTAGGTTAGTACTGTATAATTTGAAATTGTGTTTGCTATTGCAGTCAAGATTACTTCTTATAAAACATCTTTATCAAGTATGATTTTTCCTTGTTTTACTTTTTCATCATGTCTCATTCTACATTTCACCCTTAATATTTTATTATTATGTATTATGTATCTTTAAAATACATTTGTATTTAAGAAGCTACTTTTTACCTTCATTCTGACCAAAAGGAGCATTCTGGAAGCCTACATCCAGATACAGCAATAACAGTGGCAAAAAGCAATGTACAGACAAGGAATTAGAATTTAACTTTATCTGTTGGTAAAATTTCAGCATCTGTTGGCAAAAAGCAAGGACTGACTGGCTTGCAGAAATTCTGTAATGCAGGGACAATAGAGACTGTAGGACTTTTTTGGTTTTGAAAGGAATGGTAAACTAAGTGTAGCATTTCATAGTCATAGAGATTGTCTTTTTAATGTAAAAAAGACCATATGCTGTCTGCTCTAGTCCACGTAGCTCTAAGTTCAGCATGAAAGACTTTTATTAATTCATCACTTATCAGTGGTCTATAAAAAAAGCATGCTTCCGAACTTGTATGAGCTTGGCTTTCTGAAGTTTTAGAAATATTTCTAGCCCAGAAGATTTAGCTGCTCCTCATTTGTGTCACTTCAAGACACAAAAAAATCATTATATAAAGAAGTACTACACTGTGGGAAGCAGGAAGGTAATTTTTTCTGAATCTCTGTGGTCCTCTGTTTGTGGGAAAGAAATTTTCATTTTTATTTTAGAGAGGCTGTACTTGTACATAGAAAGCACAGCAATTACACCTGTTGGTAGAAAATGCCGTGGCTTAGTACTGTTCTTCTGTCTTTTGTAATGTGAGTAGGACATTTCCTATCGTAACCATGTCACACATATAGGCATGAAGTGAGGAGTCTAAAGGTAAGTGCAAGGCCATTTCCAACTCAGCCTGGTGCAAACCATTCCTAGTTTGTAGGGAGCATGGGGGACCATAGAGGCTGTCTTTAAGGGCAGATAGTGAGACAAGGGGTGTATCTGGAAGATTTTTGTGGTGACAAGCAAGCTACCTACTTATATGTCTTCTGTCTGACAGCAGAGTGCTGAGGAAATGGCAGCTAAGTGCAAGGGAGACTTGCTTTCTGGTCTGGTTGAGATTCTTAATGTGACATATTTTTGGCACAACAAGTGGTATGAACAAAGGGGAGCTCGAGTAGCTGGAGCTGACAGATGCTGTCAAATGTGGAAGACAGGTAGCAGCCTCCAGCCCCTTCTCCCTACTCCTACTGCATACCTTGATCTTATTCCAAACCCTGGGAGAATCTGTCTAGCTGTTCCCACACAAATTCCCACATTCACAAAGCACAGCTGTCACCCATCCAGTAATCTTAGATTCTCTTATTTAGCCCTGCTTGTTGTGGTTCTGCAAAATGCACTGTTAGTGGGACAAGCTGTGGGGAGCACCTTGGTTCACTGGCATTTCATGTCCTTTCCTTGCCTGGCTGGAGAAAAGGTGCATGCCCAGGATTGGCATGCGGCTGCTGAAAGCGGCTTGCGCAGCACAAATGCTACCTACATGTATCACTCTTTGCTTTATCCTGGGGATTGGTGTTATGGCCTAGAGGCCAACAAAAATACGTGTTACGCCTTTCTATCAGTACCATTTCACAAGCGCTTTAGAGAGATTTTGATTTAATTATTAGGAATTCTGTTTCATTAAGTATACTTTGGAATACGAAGATTTTGCTCCGAAGTTGTAGTGCTTCTGAAGATTTCTGTAATATCTAGCAGTTTAACAGAAAGCCTTGCCATGCATTAGATGTAGAAAGGTTTATTAGAAGGGAAGCTATGCAGCATTGGAGTGATTGATTCCATATAAGTCTTGCCTTGGAAATCAGTGGCATTTTACCGAGTGAAAAGTGTTCCCATTATCTGCTTTGACTTTTGATGTCATGCTAGAAATTTTCAGGAAATTACATACACTCATATACATTAATTTCTTTTGCAGTACCAAGCCTTAGGATAGAAACTTGTCAGCGTTTTAGTGTCTGTCCAGATCAGTTTGGTTAAAGAAAATAGCATGAATTTTCTGTTCACATTATTCTTCTTTTTAATCGGGTGTTTGAGTAGAATTGAAAGGAGAAGACTACAGCAGTGAGTGCACTTAGCAGTGAAATTGATTGAAAAGGATTTTTTGGCATAATAAATAAGTTTAAGGTATCTAGATGAAACTTCCAGCACTGTGGAAAAGACTGTCAAGTGCACTGTAGGTCTTTCCTCTACTTTCAGAATCCTAATACAAAATGACAAAAAAAAAGTAAATGTGAATTTACAGTATTGTAATCATTATACTTCATGCAGCTTTTGGAATAGTTCTACACTGTTCAAAAAGCTGCTCACTTTGTAATGAATAGTTTCACCTTGCCTCCAGCTTGCACATCTCCTATGACTGCCGCCTCCATTCCTATGGGGCAATGTCTTCAGATTCATAAACTGTAAATATCCTGTGGATTATGTGTACTACTTGGGCTTGTAGTGACTGTACCTCATAGTGTAAGTACTCTGTGACTGATTTCTAGCAAATTATCTTACAGACCTCGCTGTCCCACAAATGGGTGTCCTCGGGGTTTTCTCACTCCTGTAGTGTCTCAGTCTCAATGAAGCCAACTTTCATTAGAATACTTGAAACACCATTCTTAGTAACTTTTCTTCTGTGAGGTTCCTGAAACTTGTTGATTTAGCTTGAGAGGTGAGATTTGTTTTCAGAAATGTGAACTATCCCCTACTCTTTCTTCCTTCCACACCAATTACATGGAGAGATCTGAAGAAATTATCATGTGATGGTAAAAAGACAGAGGAGTACCTCGAGATTATTACCACAGCTTTAATGTCATATAGGAAGTAGCCTGACTTATGTAATAGATGCATAAATTTCACAAGGTAACTTTATTGTTTTTCTTGACAATTAAAAATTACATTAATATTTTCCTTGTTTCAACCATGCTCTTTAGACCATATATATTTTCTTTCTTTTTTTCTCCCCTAAGTTTACATATATCTTCCGTGCATTTTTAGCTGTTTTGGAAAATTACTATTTTGTTGCCATTTTTTATATTGAAAATGTAATTCTTTCTCATAAAAGAAGCAATAATTTGATATTACCAATATATCTGATGAAAAATTCTGAAGATATCAAAAGAAAGGAGCCATAGAATTTATATAGCTGGGTAAACAGTAATTTTTATTTATATAAATTTTTATTTATATAAATAAAATTTTATATTTTATATATATTTTTATATAAATAAATTTTATATTTTATAATTTTATTTATATAAATAAATATTTATATAAATATTTATTTATATAGCTGGGTAATCAGTATAGCTGATATAGCTGGGTAAACAGTAACAGAGCAAGTGCCCTGTTTATCTGAAGTCAGCAGATGCCGTTTTCTTCTTTAACTGGACATTAGAAGTATTTTTATTTTCATTATTTTTGTAACACCAGCAGTGGTGTTAATGCCACATGCCAAGTGACTTTTTGTGCTTAAAAAAAGTCCTCTAAGATGTCATACCAAACTTACAAGTAATTAAGAGAATGTGCCGATGAATGGATTCACCACATTCTTCACTGTATTTCTTGACTTGTCTTAACTGAATGTTGAATAAATTGTCTATTTGTAATTATTTTAAAATTGTCCAGTCTTATATTGTAATATTACAAAATCATTTTATACTAACCTCTAAGAATAATTTTTTAAATTACATTTGTTGTTTTTGTGGGAAGACTCATATATCTTATTGCAAAAATTGCTCCATCAACCTGACTTCTGATGTAACTTTTTTCAAAATCTATTAATGTATGTTTTCCTTGCCAAGCAAAAAAGGAAATGTCATGACATCCTTTCCCTTTTCCCAAGTTCACGTTATAAATGCTTTCAAATGTTGTTGTCAAGCCTCATATTCAGACAATTAGGAACTTCTTTCTCCTTTTTCATTTTTGTGTAGTGAATTGATAGTGCAAAAAATAATGTAAAATCATAAAGTGAGTGTAGTGGATTGCCCAAGCAAACATTTATATTTGTTTAGTTCTGTACCAAGGTTGCCCTTGAATAAATTTTTCCCTGTCCTTATACATCATTCTCTACTGCATACCATCAGCAAAATTCTTAATTCTTAAACAATTCTCATTTACTCTGTAAGATCTGCAGTTCTCTCTCAATAGTATTTGTATTGATTCTAGGATGTCTACTCTGTCTTATTGCTTTGAGTAACACCCACCACCCCCTTTGAAAAAAAATATTTTGTTCTTTCTTTCTTTTTTTATTTCATATATTGGTGAATAAAGTGGCATGCATCATGCTGTGTGTGCTTCAGCACTGCTGTGTGGAGCAACATTAGAGTTTTGTCACATACTCAAACATGTACAGAAAATGTGCTGGTTTTCTGTGGATGCCCACACTGGTGATTTTTCATCATGTTGCTTACTGAAAAATCTTGATTCTTCTCATCATAATTGAAATGCTCAAGGGGAAGTCACATGGTTTAAATTTTAACCAATTTCTTAGTGCATAGAACTTTCAGGGGTCTCCATATCATGATTTCAGTTTTCCACAAGTACTTCATTCTCTTATTTGCAATGAAACAAAATGAATGTGCTTCATTTTCAAGAAATTCTTTTTGCAACAGGAAAATGTGTAAAAGCCTGTGGGATACTTCTGCAATGTCTCTGAAAATATTCTTCATTTTTATTATGTTGCCATCATGAAATATGCCTCCTTAAAATCAGCTGATATTTTTGGAAATTTTGAATTAGGTTCAAAGGTAAGTCCTTTTTTATAGGATTGTGAAGGGATAACTATATGGATATTCTTAAATATTTCTCAGACCTTAAACATATGCCTTCTCCCACCCTCAGAATACTCATCAGTGGCAGGACTCAAGGAAAGTGCCTGAAACTGAGTCAGTGGAATTTTAGGTGGGATATCAGGAGATGGTTTGTCACCTAGAAGGTGTTTGTGTGCTGGGGTAAGTTCCAAGCATGACAGGGTTCAAGGAACATTTGGACAATGCTCTCAGTCACATGGTGTGACTTTTCTGGGGTCCTGTGCAGGGCCAGGATTTGTACTCGATGATTCTGACCTTGCAACTCAGCACATTCTATGGTTCTATGAAAATGAAACGTCTTATAATTCTGTTTAAGAATCTTAGTTTTGTGTATCATCAGAGACACACATAGCTGTTTCATTTATCTCATTGAATTTCCTTGTATTTTTAAAATGATCAAACACATTTTTCCACAGGGAAATATGAAGGGGAAGGGGGAAAGAAGGCAAAAAAGCAAAGATTTTCCAGTGAATACATTAATGAGAGAAGGTAAGCAGTAGGGAGGAAATATTAAAGTGAATGGATAGTGCAAAAAATAATGTAAAATCAGAGGGACAGTTTAGTGGGTTGTCCCAGTAAACAACCTCCTAGCTCTTCACTCACATTTGCAGAATCTGGACAAAAAAGAAAGAAGGTGAGAAGACTCATAGACAGAGGCAACAACATTTTAGTAAGAAAAGTAAAAGCTTCATGGAAAAGAAAATGAGAAGTGTCTGTCACTCCCCAGAAGACGTTGTTCCCAGAGAAACAGGGCAAAAGCATAATGGTTGTTTGGGAAGACAAATACCAGAACCACAAGGATCCCTCCTTCCTTGTCTCCCTGAACTTCCATTGCTGAGCAAGATGTCAAATGTTAGGAGATAATGCATTAACCAGATCTGGTCAGCTCTTTTGGCTACCTGTACACTCAGGCTGCTCACAGGGGAGAAGGGAGAGGAGATAAAGCCTTCATGCTGTGCAAGCATGCACTGCTCAGCAATAAACAAAACACAGGTGTGCTACCAACAGTGTTCGAGCCATGAACCCAGAGCATAGCACGCCAAAAAGCATCTGTGTAGAAATTAAATTTCATACTGGCCAAATCCAGTACAATGATAAATACAAATATCATTAGAAACATTAATTTTGTGAACTCTTTAGATTTCAGAGTGAATTTGATTAGTCATGTGAATATTAGATTTTTTCCCCTTTTATATTGAAAAATAAAAAGCACATACATTGAAGCTTTCACTTCCCAGAATTTAATCAGTTTCTTACAGAAATGCATTTTGGAGCAAGAGAATCAAGTGTTTTATTAAGATCAGTATCAATATTTTGCTGGGAGCTGTGACCAAAAAGGAAATAAAAATTTTTTGCTAAACTGTGGGTTCCTAATTCACCTTATAACACCACCTGTTTGAATAATGTCAACTTGTTTAAGCACAGTAAACCTCAGCCATACATCTAGCCTTTTAAAATTTAGCCAGGAGGAGTCACTAGGAAGTAAAAAACTAGCTTGCTCTTTTAATTAAAAAACTTTCAAGGTCAAATTTAAAATCACCTTTTAGTGTTTATTCACAGTACCTTCACTGTCTTTGCCATATGTTACTGTCAAGGTCTTGATTGTTACTAATTTTGGAACTGTGGAGGTTTTCTCTTTCCTTTTGTCCAGCAGCCTGGTACTGCTGCTGATGCCGTGTACTTATTAAGGAGGTGTGCAAAATCTACAGCAATTAGAAAAGCAAGATAAGAAAAACATTTACAGCATTTAATTAGCATAGAACCTAAGTTGTGTTTTTTATGTTGCCATTGTTAGTGTGAATATCAGGAACAGTGTGTCAAGCATGACTAGGAAGGGATCCTTTCCCTGTACTTGGCAGTGGTGTATCCTGAATTCTGTATTCACCTTTTGACCCCTCACTACAAGAAAGACTTTGAGGTGCTGGAGCAAATTTGAAGAAGGTCAGCAAAGCTGGGAAAGGATAGGGAGCACAAGTTCTATGAGTGTTGCCAAAAACTAGCAACAAAGCAAACTCCCCAATAGTGTAATTTTTGTATTTTGGAGCAGGGTGTTCTTCATTGTGACATCAGATATACAGGGGATAGCTCCACCTGTTTGACATGCTGAGTTTGGAAAAAGCTCCTGTTTGCATACTATATTTCACATACCTATTCATAGGTTTTCCCAGAAGAAACATATATGACATGATAATTTCGTCAAAGTCATTAACATATATTCTGTTCCATCAGCACATAGCTTCCTCTGTCTTGAGGGTGTTGTTGGTGATCTCTGGTGGTCATAAAATGGTGTTATTTTTCCAAACGCATGGGGAACTGATGTTACTTTTCCAAATTAGGAGAGAAATTAACATATCTGGTCTAGTCCATTATACTGTGAGTCCTTAGATCAGTGAAGTGTAATTTCTTATTTTTCTCCATGGTTAATGTTTATTGTAACTTTTGATTGTGCAGTTCCATGGCCTTATGACTCGGTAAAATTATTATTGTATTATACCAGTAGAGGCAAGCAATTCTTCACCTGGCAACATGAGGAGCAGTTGAAGGACCTGGGACTGCTGAGCCTGGAGAAAAGAAGGGACAAGGAGGACCTTACTGCTTTCCACAGCTACCTGAAAGGAGGTTGTAGCCAGATGGAGGTCCACTTCTTCTCCCAAGTAATAGGGTGACACAATGAGAAAAAGTAGTTTCAAATTGCACCAGAGGAAGTCTAGGTTTGATATTAGAAAAAATTTCTGTTCAAACTTTGAACAGAATGTCCAGGGTACTGGTGGAATCACTATCGCTGGACGTGTTCCAAAGACGTGTGGTTCTGGTAGTTGGGGACACAGTTTAGTGATGACCACAAAGGCATTAGTTGAACAGTTGAAAATAATGATCTTAGAGATCTTTTCCAACCTTAACCTTAACAATTCTGTGATTTTATGAGTATATGAAGTGCAGGTTTCCTTGCAGCTAAGGAGAAGAGGGATTTTTTGGACTCAGTTCTGGATTATATTTTGTTTTCAAACAATCTTGAATGAAAGGAGAACAAGTTCCCACATTTTATATGATCTTTCAGATAAGACTGGAAGTAGATTTAATTTATAGCTTCTGCTAAAATAAATAATAGCTTTTGCTAAATTTACTGCAGAAACATTCAACTTAGTAAGATTAAGTAGGATACACATGAGGCAGAAAACACTAGTATAAGGCTAGTGGGAAGTCACTGGATATCACAGGCATAAAAAAATCTTGTATTTAAATTCTTATGTTTATTTAAAAAAAAAACTGTTACAACTTAAAAAGAGAAAATACATTCCTTTCAAAATCAGTGCTGATATAAAGCCTAATTAATATGTTGTATGGTACACATTCTCTGTTTTAACGTGGCACTTTGAGTCATTCCTTTGTTTTATATTCATTGTATTTTTTGAGTCTGCCTTATAGAAATATTTAGATATAGCAGATTTTTATTATAACCAGTAGTTTATAATTATATGTTTCATATTGACAAATGAGAACACACATTGTGGTTGAATTTTTTAAGGAAGTGTAGTTTCTGTGATGCTTTTGCGTTGTGTTTTTCTAACTGCTTGTGAAATAACAGTTCAAAGTGAAAGTGGACAGAGGAAAACAAAGATTTTCAAGAAAATTTCTTGTAACCCCACAGGTAGGAAGCAGACTACACACAGCAAAAAACTCAATATGTGCATTCCTTATTGATATGATAATATTATTTCAGTTGCCTTTAAATATGTTTCAGCCACCTAAATAGAAATCATCCTGTGGATTGATTTGGTCTTTTGCAAAACAAAAAAACAAGCAAACAGACAAATTAAAGAACAGATCTCTTTTGGCTAAGTATATGGAAGAAATTTCAACAGAAAAGCAACAAATCCTAAAGGTAAGGACAAAGATATTTTTCTCAAATTGGGAATTTCTACATCTTCTGTGAAATAATGTATGAGGTGCCACCAAAGTTTAATAGTGATCTTTCCCTGTTCTTTCAGCTCCCTGTCTCAGCAAATTAAAACAGACTATATGTGTGGTTTCATAATCTGGTTTCTTGAGTCTAGCAGGCTTTTCTTTATTTTTGCTACATGGTTTAAGATATTTCTGTAATATGGGACAAGACATTCATTACCGACTTCATTAATTCCCTTCCCTTGACTGACACTCAAGGGATTGATGGCATTGATTGCAGCAGGAGCGAAAAAAAGAGAGGCAGAAACAATGTTTGGCAAGGAGTTAATAATTTACAAAGTAGGATAATTGAGCTGAAAAACCGTAGCGAAGTTCTTGCTTGAAGAAAAGACAAATCTGAAAATCCCAAACAGGAATAGAGATCCAAATTTTCAGGGTCTGAAGAGATGCATAGAATATTATATAATCTTTTAGTAGTTAGCTGAAAATTTGCTCATAGTCTGTTGTGAGGCCTCTAATAAAATCTTTAGTCTTTTTAGTAATGTTGGGAATAGTGTGACAGGTTTATTTTTCCTATTACAGGCATTTTTCCCCCTACTTCTTCTTAATGAAATTTAAAAAAAGGTAAAAATACTATTTAACTTTCAAACATTCTTTTTATACATTTGTGAAATTTAAAATTAAACTAAATAGGCCACGAAGTTAACTCTTGTAACTGAGAAAGATTACACCAGAAAACGTTTAATCCCACCTTTGGGCAAAAAGGTTTTTGCCCAAGCATCTGCCACTAAGTCTGTGAGTCCTGGTGTGTAGCATGAGCAGTGACCTTGTGAGACTGCTGCTCCACTCACACCTTCAGTACTGGTAGAGAATTCATCAGGTCTTCATAATGTTAGGGATAATCCTTGTTCAAAACAATATTCATTCTGCTGAGGAAATGGAGGTGGAGGGGAGGTGAGGGTGGGAAAGGCTGTAATTCTCTAAGAACTTTTATCTTGGTTCCATGTCTTTGTCTTGATTGCATAGCACACTGACTTATTCTACCAGTGCTCTGTTTCTAGCTATTGAAATTGATGTAGCTCCATTTCAATCAGTGAAGCTGTTTAGGCTTTTAGCAGCTGAGGATTTGCACTTTATTCTGGTGCACAGAATGAGATTTTTCATAGGTTTCATATTTCTGTAGACTCAGGCTTAATATGCTACATCTATTGCCCTTCCATAACTCCGTGTTTTTGGTTTAAATACAGTGATATTGAGATATTTCCTTTCAAGTACCTTTATGTTGTGCCATCACTGAGGCATAATTGTATGTTTATTTCTCAATTATATAAATCTCTGCACTCTGACTGAGAAAGGCTTGATTTGCATAATCTTTAGATTGCTATTTCTGAATAACCATGAAGTGTCTATCAGATATTTTCATGTTAACTTGCTGTAGACATTGGACTCTCATTCCCCTAAAGGACATAACTTTTTGTTTCCATATCTACTATGTCTTTCTTTGCCTCAGAAAATTAAATGCAACTTATCTTCAAGAAGAAATCACTATTTTGGAAGAGGTTGAAGAAATGAAGTCTTGACAGTAACCTAATCAATGAAGACTGACTGAATGATGAATTAGTGTGTCCTTCTCTATAAGCCTTTCCTTTCCTTTCTCTCTCATTCAGCTCTCTATCTTAGAGAATCATATTGTGCATTTGGAGAATGCAGCTGGTTTGTATATCAAAAGCCTCAAACAAAAAAATCTCAAACCAAACAACAAAAAAAGAGAAGTCATTAGAATAAAAGGAAATTGGTTTCAAGTAATGTTTAGGGCAACAGATTCTTATATGTAGAATTAGAATTAAGTTATCAATAAGAAAATGAATCCTGTGAGACAAAGAAACTGCAGATAGGATGCTAACTATCTATGAATTGTAATAAAATCTTTTTATAGAAGCTGAAATCTTCAGTTTTGATAGGATTAGAAATGTGCTTCACATTGTGAAAACTACTGAAAAAATCTGATTTAAAAAGGCCATATGAATGATTTATGCTTTTCCCTAATCCATCAAAATATGGTAAAACTGATAGTTTTTTGTTGCCCATCTAACAATGATTAAAAACAATTTATGATATTTTTTGTAATTTTTCTTTTAGATAAGACAGTGTATTTTTTTCTATTAAAAATGCAATTGGGTAAGTTTTAGATCAGCAAAAACCTTGTTTAAAAGATAATCTTTATCTGCTCTTTTTAGAACCTGTATCATGTACAGCTTAAAGAAATTAATGAGAATGGACATCAAGAAAGAAAATATTGTTATGCTGAGGCCTAATGACATATGAGACAGTAGTTAACTGACTACTGAGGAATAAGATGTCTGTGGATGATGATCATAAATTTTGTAGTGTCATTTCATAGCTTTCTAATTGACAAGGAACTGAGGTCTTTTTGTTGAGAAGTGGACTGCCTATATATGCAAAATAGATTGAAATAGGTACTGGTACTGATGTTCCAAATAATCAAAAATATTATATTAATCTGTGGCAGAATTGCAGAATTTTTGCTAGCCAGTCATCAACAGTAAAAAAAGTTTGGTGTCAGAGTCTCACTAACAGCCCTTTTGAATAAACTGCCTTTTAATCATAGAGATCACGACATTCAATTTAATCTTATGTGACTCAAAATTTGTAGTTCTTTCCTATTGTGTTGGGATCTTGAGTTTTGGAAGCTTAAAAATGCAGTGTTGCTGCAATTGCACCTTGCACCCCCTCTGTTGGGAGATGTTATTGCATGCACCCAGAAACTGGTCTATGCAATGAGTGTCACCCTTTGCTAAACCTTTGGCCATCTTACAGTCCTAAACACTTTTCCTGAGGTCCTGTCAGGTACTCGTTTTTTCATTCTGTAAGGATTTTTAAGGAACCATATTTTTGCCATTTATTTAATTAATTTTTTAAAATTTGGTGTCATTATATACCTTTAACAGCAGGAGAAGATTTCCATTGCAGTGAATTAAACAGGATGTTACTGCTGTTGTCATGCATGCCATATGTACAATTATTCCACTTAGTTTAAATTTTAATTGAGCAGAGAGAGAGACTTGTTTGCAATTAGTAAGATTTTTTTCTCTCTACATTTTCCACTTTCAAAAGGCTAACCAAAGGCATGCGAGAGAACAGTTTACATTTGTTCTGAGGCTGACAGAAAAGAAATGTTTCCTGCTTTAATTATCACTTTTCCAGTAGAATTCATCCATAATATGAATTAGTTACTCCATGGGTGGCCCTCTTTTTAGAAAAGATTTCCATATTTTTAAATTAGTAAAAAAGAAATTGAAAAAGGAAATGTATGTTTTTGAGCATTAAATATAATCACAAGTTAAGCTAGAATGTTTTGGTTTGGTTTTGGTTGGTGTTTTGTTTGTTTGCTTGTTTGTTTTCTCAAACTCATCTGTGCAATTGTCTTTATCGTGTCTCACCAGCTCCTATGTTCTCCGTTGATGTGATAATGACACTCGGGCTTTATCAGCATGATGGTTTGCTTTATTGTGTGCAGGATTCCCTTTGTCCTTGCTTTGCATTCATGCAAGTGTACTTGTGAATTGATGTCGGAGAGAACCACCACCTAAAACATAGTGTTTCAATTTATAGAGATTAAAAGATTAACTAATTTTCAAAGTCAGGTAAATAAATATTGACTTTAATATGTTCTGCTTTAAACAGTGGCCTTCAGATGCTAAGTATGACAACCTTATATCTTCCAGGGAAGATATAGAGGTAATAAGTTTGTCTATTGCTTAGAAGTGACACATTGTATAGTCCCTGTTTACGCTCTACTTAATGTCTAATACATGTACAAAAAATAACGGTGTAAATATAGTTACAACGTCATGGAGCGGAAGTATCTCATGTTTCTTTCTGGCACTGTGGCTGAAAGTAAGATGCATTTTTATAAGGTTTTGACTGAACCAGACAAATCTTGCTGGGCTATGGAATAATTCAAGTTAAGACAGTGTAACACAGAGACTTAACAAAGTTCATTTTTTGCACAGTGAAGACCAAAATGTCTTCTGTATAATTGCCTTCGATGCTTGTATTCTGAATGCTTTTGACTGCAGTTATCAAGGAGAATTGTTTTTTGTTGTTGATTCTAGCACATATCTTCTTATTTCTCTGCTATCTCCTGCTGCGTGTTCATTTAATAGGCATACCAGAGCATTAAACAAGAAGTATTTATTCTCAGAAAAGAAAAATTAACTCATGACATGAAAAGAAAGAACTACTGAAGCAACATAGGTTACATATGCCTTAGAATAAGAAGTGAAAGATAAAGAGCAAGTGATGTTGAGGGCCACAGATGACTATGAAATTGCCCAAGAGGACCAGGCTGCAGCTCATTGCAAAAACATATGGTAATAACTTGCTTTCTCAAAAATCTTCAAATTAAATGGTGGACTGCTGAGTCCTGAAGCTTGGTAAAAACTCACTGCTGCAGGGAAACTGGCTTTGAAAAGTCATGGTATCTAAACACTTGTTTAATTTTTCATCACTTCTGTCAAAGTTGTGTATGCTTCATCCCTGGAAGTGTTGAAGACGAAATTGGATGGGGCTTTGAGCAACCTGGTCTAGTGAAAGATGTCCCTGCCCACAGCAAGGAAGTTAGAACCAAATGATCTTTAAGGTTTTTTCCAAAGCAAACTATTCCGTGATCTTATAAGCAGAGAATTCTTGTACAGACCTATGAACCTGTATGTGACATGGCAGAGTTCACAATTAAGTATAAAGCTCTTAATTCTGTCTTATAGCAAAGTTCTTGTGTAGCAGCAAATAAACCAACCAGCCAATTCACCAATGAAACTAACAAACAAACCAGACAACCAACCAAAAAAAAAAAAAAAGGAGAAAAATATATAGAGAAGAATATCTTTGCTATTTCTTTACCATGACTATAGCAATCATTTCAAACAGAGATAATTTTATTTCTTATTTCATTCTAGCTGTTGAACCGTATTGTAGGTAAGTAGTAATGTAGTAGTAGTGTTCAATGGTTCTTAGAATTTTATTTGATTGGCTTTTTCAGTCAAACTGAATTTCTCTATGACAGCAAATAAAACAAACAAAAAACCCCAAAAAAGCCCCAGCCTGATGTACATTGTGCTATCTAATTTTATGTGTGTTGAATCCAAACACTCTTGATTACTGTTGGCTTTTTGTAAGTAAGTTGCCTGGACCATAACCACTGTACTGCTTATTTTCAAGTAGACAAGGTCAGCTTAGCTATTCATATCTCCTCAAACAATGCCTTAATTCATAATCTCGTTATGCCCTTCTCTTTTTGCAATACACAGAAAATACAGTGTATTTTCAGTCAGGAATTGACTAAACAGTTGAGAAACTACGTACATTTTTAGCATAGCTGGAGTCAATTTTCATTTAATTTTTGCTTTAATAATTTCCTGCATCAATAAGCAAACTAAAGAAAATTAAATGTTATGGGTCTGAGGGAAATTTGAAGTACCCTGTGATGGCAACACTCCTAATTATACAGCAGTCTAGTCTAGTCTTGTGAGTACTTGTGCTCTGCGATGCTGAACTGTGGAACAGGAAAAACTCAATATGCACACAGTTACAAAGCTAGATGATATGCTTTGGGTATTAATGAAAACTAAGCAAAGCTCCCAAGCACTTTGTGTGTGGATGGGTTGCAGTGCAGACTGTAGAAAAAACAAGAACTAGTGAAGCTAGCTTGGATTCTGGAATCAGTCCTTTCACAGTCTCATTTAACTTTAACAGGCTCGTTTACCCTGCTTATCATATGAAGGTCTGTGCAAGAGCTGGTAGATGTTTCAGGTGCAAACTCGCTTGTTTTGGTACAACTTATGTACCCCTACCACACATGCATCTCAGCTTCTGAGACTCTGGCTCCACAAGGTGTAATAGTGCCTTAGTGCTGAGCTGTGATATGCTCTTGGAAGCATTCTGAAAATGCAACTATGCCTTCTTTTTTTTTTTTTTTTTTCAATTTAGAAGATTTGACAGGGTTGTTAAAGGCTTATTTCAAGCTTAAGAAAAATTTCTAAACTTCCTGTCAGACAGATCAGGACTGAATATTTGAAACATTTGAAAAATAGTTTCCAAGGACATTATAAAAAAAAAAATATCCCTATCTTTGTCTTCACTCAATTGTCTTCAAACCAGTTGCCACCTCAGCATTGGAATTTTCCCTTATCTCTTTTCTTGTCTTTAAGAACCGGAGAACTGATGACAAGGGTTTCCAATTCTTCATAAACATCTGAGCAAGACAGTATTGCAGCACAGAAAATTTAACATGCTGTCTCTGCTGTGTGTTTTATCACTTTTGAATCAGCAGGCAAAAAGAGACCAATTCTATCAAGCATGATCAAAATGCTAATAAAAATGAAGGGAAAAACGTAGGTAAAAGTAGTTGATGGAGAAACATTAAATGAAATTTGTGATTGTGTTATGCCTCCCAAATTATACTGACACAGTAGGGGATTTTATTACTCCAAATGATTGCTGTTTTGAAGGGAAAGGCTGTTGTTTGGGAGTCCTAAGGTGTATAGCAGATGGTACTGAGCTGAAGTTGTGGATGATATTCACAGCAGAAACAGAAAAGCCTTAAGATGGAATTGACAGGTTGTACAAAAGTGAAAATGCATCCCAGTATCTCAGTATTATTATGTGAAGTATTATGAAAAAGCTAGATTAGAATGGCATGGTGATGTACATTTATTAACTAGTGTTTCATTTATTTGGAGCCCATCTGGAATATGTCTTCTAACAAGTAAAACAGTGTGATTGCTGTGTTTAATAATTATCAGACTGGCTATTCTTATATTCTTTCTACCCTACTTATGAGGTGTGAACAGACACTTTGTGGATATTAAAATTAATGTTTTTGTTTGGGTGATTTTACTTTTGTTTTGGTGTGATTGCTATGAATTAAAGAAAAAATACAGGTAAATAAACTTTTTTAGTTTTTTGTTTATCTATGTTTGTTTTGAACTCTGGCAACTAAAATAATAATACAGGGAATAAACAACAGCCAGATTATAATGCTACAGTTGTACAAAGCAAGTTGTCTGGCAGCTACATATTTAACATTCTGATCTCTTTTGAATATACCAGGATAGTCTGAAACTTAGCCTCCATAGGCTTTCCCTCACAAGCTGCTTCTATAATGCTCTGTCAATTCACTTTAAACGTAATAATATAAAGATAGTGCTTGATTTGTAATAAAGAGGTTTGAAACTAGGCTTCACCTAGTTTCAGCAGTTCCAAGAACAAAACTGTTGTCTATGAGGACCTAGACTTATGGACATCCTAGAACTGAAAACCAGAAAGTTATATTTTCAGGGCCCACAAATGGACTCTGCAGCTCTGAACCCAAGGAAGTTGGTGAGCTTCCTACAGGTGTGGTAGGAACTGTATCAGTTACCCACTTTTTACAACTTAAAGTATTATTTAGAGTATTATTTCATTTCTATCAACTTAGAGTATTATTTCATTTCTGTCCTTCCCTCTCTCCCCCCAGCCCCTTAGAATTCCCATATTATTATTGGCCAGGTTCTCCACTGATGAAAATATAGTATGAGTGTGGGCATTCCTTAAATGAGATTCATGACTGTCAAAATGTCTTCAGAGAAAAATTCTGGCTAAAACTCTTTATTCTCTTCTGATGACAGGTAAAATTTATCTTATATCTATGCGTTTTAGAGTTGTCAAGAATTCACACCACTAACACTATGCTCTAGGGCACTATATGGGTTAAGAAGTTTTGCGGAAAGTATTCTAAGATGCTATTGAAATTGAAAGTGAATCTAGAAATCTTTTTATAGGTCACGTAAATATTTATGAGATGAGTATGAAGATCATCCTGTGTGCACCTGGAGAGTGCAGATGTTCACTGAAAGATTCAATTTGTATATTAGATTTTCTACCACCAGTGAAATTTTTCAGGAAACGAGAAGACTACAGACTTTAGTTTCACTGTAGATAACACCTTTTAAATTATTGTAGGTAGAAACATGAAATTATCTCCTACAATACACGTACCACTCTGCCTAATTGAAGAGGAAGATGTCTGGGTATCTTAAGTTTCTTTATTTTTCTTAATGTCTCCTCCTCTCCCCCCCGCCCAAAAAACCCAAAAAAACCAAAACCAAAAAGTAGGCTGTCTAAGCGACCTATGTTTGTTTCTTGGGGTAGGCTGAGCTTGTTGAGTACCTTGTGCTGAGCACTGCTTGGTAGGAAGGCGATCAGCTACCACTCCTCCACATAGCAAAAGTACCATATGGTGCCTTCACAGCTGAGAGAGCAGGTCCCTCCGGGCCTGAAGGAATGAGAAGAAATAAATTTTCTTAAGTATTCAGAGGAGCTTTGCCAGCTTGGAGGTCTAGGCAAAATGTCCTTGGGGCACAAGCCACAGTATGCTGCATAGGACCACAGCTGAAGTGTTTTTCTCTAAGTTGAGAAATATTATACTGGGGAGAAGAGGCAAAGGAAAAGAAGCACCCTCATGGTGGGCTTCAGAAAGGATACCCAGGCATCTTGTAGGTAACCTCCAAGCCCTGAACTGGATGAACAGCTTCCAGAGCCACCCAACACTCCTCCAGATCCTGCAGTCCTGCGTCCATCACAGCTGAAGCTCTTTGCCATGGTGATATTTGCACAGCAGCATGCACTTGTGGCTGTGCAATGGTGCACCAGAGGCTGTCATCTGCTGGGCTGGCAGGGCACCTGTGCCACCAGGAGCAAGGGAGCAACCCACATGTGTCCCTGGCCCTGCTACCTCCTGAGGAGGGTCTCACTCCCACCCCAGCCTCCTTCAGCAGTGCTGCAAGACCCAGTGCCAGTGAGCTCCCCAACACCTCCTCCATAGCCAGTGGAGAGGGCCTAAGTTAGCTGCATCCAACCAGAAGACGCACTTTGCTGCGACTGCCATCCCTGCAGAGCACAAAGAGACTCAGAAGGAAGCAGGGCAGGCTGTCCTTTGACCCTCCACTTCCAGCCAGGGCAGTGAAAGCTCCACTGTGGGCCAGAGGAGGACAAATAGCGTCCACAACTCTCCAGCTAATAAGAGGCTGACACAGCATCACTCACCTTGGAGGGTGTCTTGGGGGCTGACCAGACCAGGACTGAGCCATCAGCTGGGGAAGGCACCAGCTCTCACGGGCTCCCAGCCTTCCAGATCAAACTATTCAAATAAAATAAATGCATGAAAACTACAGGAAAAGTCTCAGCGTTATGAACAGGGCATGTGGTGTTGCTATCCTCATGGTTTTTTTGCTTTTCTTGATGGGTAAGGAGGGATATTTGTGGAGGGATCCTTCTATATGTGCCAGGCTGTTCCAAACTCTTTTTCTGTTCCCCCTGAAGGCTAGTGCAGGCCTTCTCCAGGTCCATTGCTGCAGCCAGCCCCAGGGCAGATATTTCCAGCAGGGGGGTCTCCAGGTCCCGATTGTGCCCCACAGCCCATCACCCCAGGCCACTCATGAGCTCTCCAGTGCCAGACCCTGCCTCCACATCCTGGTTGTCTGCTCTCCTGCCAGCCTGTGCTGCCCAGTGCAGCCTCACTACAGCCGTGACCAATTCCCTGCCCTGCCTGGAGTCATGCCTTGGTGCTGCTCTCTGTGTCACCCAGGGTCATACCCTGCCAAGGCAGGAGCCTCTAGAAGTTCATGAAGGAGAAATTTGAAGTCCTGCCCCTGGGGAGGGACACAGACAGGCACCAACATGTGCATCAGGCTGCCTGGCTGGTAAGCAGCCAGGAAAAGGCACCCAATACCGCTGCCCTCTTGTTGTGATTCAATTATAAGAATTGCCTATGCCTGAGTTAAGGCACAAATAAGACCATATGTTGATGTCCAGATGCCTGTCAATCTCTTTAAAAGAGGCATCTGGACAATGCTTTTCATAAGGGACCTTAACTTCTGTTCTGCCCTGAAGTGGTAAGGAGTTGGACTAGATGGTCACTGTAAATTTCTGCGAATGGAACAAGTCTATTCTATTCTATTCTATTCTATTCTAGTCTAGTCTAGTCTAGTCTAGTCTAGTCTAGTTTGCTTTAAAATTGGATAAAACCCAGGAAGGTTTTACAGGAATTTGTGGAAGGGTGTTCAGTCAGGAAGTTTACAGGCATCTTGAATTTCCATTGAGGTTTTATAAAACCCCACCAAATCCAAGCATCTGCATCCAGTGATTTCTGTGCACATGTACCATGAGAGATGGTATACACAAGCACACTTGTATATGCAGCTACATGCAATTTCCCCTTGCCTGTGTGTACTATATATGTATTTACACATAAACCTGCCTGCACAACTATGTATTTACTTTTAGAATTGAGATCTATTCAAGCTTTGAGGTTTTTTGACTGCGACAGAAAGGCATATAGCTTATATGGTAAATAAATTTCTGATTTAATATTTCACAAAAGCTTGTAAGTGGCTAAAGCTCTAGCTTATCCAGCTGTTCAACCTGATGTATTATATTCCATGTAAAAAAAGCAAAACTGTCATATCCAATTTAGAAAAGGCTGGCAAGAGTAACATTCCTACTTACAGCTCCATAAAGTGAAGCAGACTAAATCTTCATAATACCAAACTCTTCTGACTAGCTTTGTGTACTGAGGCTTTGCTGGCTAATTAAATTGCAGTTGGCACAATTGATAATGAAATGTTGAACTCGAAAGTAATTGAGAGCAAGAGTGGAGAAACTGGCTGGGAAGGGGCATTTTCACTCTTTTTCCCTGTCTCCATCACTGTGAAGTTTGCAAAAATATTTCATTGGCAAATTTGATGGAGAAAAACCTGTCATTTTCCTGCTCTGGACGCTATACAAAGCCACCAGGGATTCTCCCTGTGCATAGTTACTATGTGTCTAATTGGGTGACCCAAAGTTAAACATTAATGGTCTGAAATGGCTGTCTAGAGCAAATGTCAAGCTGATTCACAAGTGGGTTCTGTTTGCTGCAATTGTTTCTGTTCTGAATCTCAGCCCTTTTGTCCTGCATGTTAAAAATATGTGGTGGAAAAGACAGTCTCTCGCCTAAAGAACTTGGAATTGAGTTTCTGTCAGTAACAAGCATTAGCTGTAAGCAAAATGTACTCATTAAATTAAGCTGGATTTATTACACTGTTTCATTGCAGAAATAGCTCAGTGCAGCTGAGTCACAAGTGCCATTCTTTTAATATCCTAACTGGCATTGAAATCAATGTTGGGAGGATACAGAATCCTCTTTCTTATCCTGCTGCAGGACAACTGAACTCCTTTGTGCAAAGCTAAATAAAATGGAGTGGCTAGGGCCTCCATTTTTTTTTTTTTTTTTTTCTTCCAGGATTGTACAGTAGTCTTTGAACTGGGATGGTACTTTTGGAAACACTGGGTTCAAATGCTTATTGCTAAGTAGAAAGTGTTGTGATTAATATTATAGATTGAATTCCTAATGCTAAAATTTGTGTAAAAAGGAGAAATGCCACTTCATTCTGAAGTATGATGGCAAAATCATCTATTGTGACTTTTGTTAAAGCAAACACATGCTTATGTGCATAAACCTAATACAAACACAGATGTGTGTTTGCAGCTTCAAATGTATCTGCTGTCTTGAGAAATGTTGTTAGGAAGGGTTTTGTCAGTCTCCAAGGATTTACTCTTCCCTAATAAAACAGAAGATCTTCTAGTAATGTAGCAGAGTAGATCTTCTGGAGTTGTGGAATCTATCTCCTGAAATCAAATACTCGTGTGTTTGGACAAGATTTTTAGGCTTATGTTTCTGAATGCAAGGGAGCAACCATTGCTGGAAGGTCCTCTGTGGATCTTAATAATAACCTTCTAGAGCAATATTTTTGAAACCATCATCTTCAGGAGTTAGTGAGTTAGTGACTCCACCACTGGAGTTGACCTGTTTGCATTTTTTTTTTTTTTTACTTTCTTTGTTTGGCTTTTTATTTAGTTTAGTTTAGTTTTGGTGGTGCTTTCCTCCCTGAATTTGTTACATATTTGTTTATGACACTATGAGTGGCTCTATCCCGAATTTGAATGCATTACCTTTCAGCCAAAATGTTAGTTTGGGTTTTGATATGCTGTGTTATATAGATCTTGTTTGTTCCAGTAACCAGAATGATTACAACCCATTCAAGTTCTTTGAATTTCTTTTACCTAATAAGTCTCATGTTGCCTATCCCAGGTGTGATTTCTCATGTTCATTTTTAAACTGTTTGAAACCTTCCTGGGCTGCTGGTAGTCATCAATATATCATCTGCTTTAGAAACCATCAAAATCTCTAAATCTATAAGATTTAAAAAATAGCTGCTGCTTTTTAGATATCAAGAGCTACATCCTTTGTGGGAAGGGGCACAAATAACACAAGACTGTGAGTCTTCTAACCCACAGTCCTGGAGTTATGGATGACACAGCTGATTTTCAGCAAGCATTGTGTTTTGGTTAGTGTCTTTTTGCTGGTGAGTCAAGTTATTTAATTGAACCTGTTCTTTCCAGTAAAAGGAAAGAACATATGAAGAGATCTTTTCTGAGAGGACTAGTAAGATATAAATATAAAATTTATAAAAAATGAAGTAATTCTTACTTCTTTCTTTTATTTTTAATTTCATTTTTTATTATTTTTATTTTTGAAGTGGGGGTGTTATGTTTGCCTTTTGCAACTGGATGCACAATATGACAAATCTTACTGTTTGGACGGTAGAGGGAGAAATATATTTTGGAGAGGATTGTAAAGATATTTGTGTTACATTCTTACATCTATTTAAGTCAATTAAAAATATTTTTTTCATGGCATATCTTTCATGAGGGAAAAAAAATCACATCCCATGATTTTAAAGACTATAAGGCCTATAGATATTTGTGGGTTTGGTGAGATATTTGGCTCTTGGGTATAAATGTTTTTTCTTTCTGATTTGGTATGCCTAAAACTCCTATAAAAATATGTTTTAAAGTACCTCTGTGCAAAAGATTTTTAAGAAAATTTGGTTTTGTACTCTTATTTTAGGATAATTTTTGCTTATATCTGTGGTTTCTACTTCATAGTGATTTTTCTGCTGTTTCTGTGATACCATAGCAAATTATCTTTGCTTGTGTCTCTAATTATCCTGAAGTCTAAACCCTTTTGCAAATTAATATTCTGTCTGCAGTCACTAGTGTTGTGAGGTATGGCACATCATGTACAAATGTTATATTTTAATTGTGAATTCGGTCTGCATTATTGTCTGCTTTTGTAAATTGTCATTATCTGCTACCAGCTTTGCTCCCCACACTAATTTGTAAGTTGATACTTTCAATTCATATGTATGTCAACGTGTGATGCATACGCCTGTACATATTGCCTAATGTCCATGTTGACAGAATGCTTTGTTTGGAAACAGTAGTATTCACACTTAACTTTTTTCTGCTTGTTAAGTTTTCTTCCTTCTGTGATTGTTGGATGCCTTCCAGCTTATTGTAAATTCTTCAAAAGCTTTTTTGCTGGATGCTGTGAGTTGACTGAACAGTGAGAACTGGATACTTGTTTAATAGAGATAGCTTTTCCCTGAACTACTCTGGGAATTTACAAAGGATCCAATTTATATGTTGCTCTGGGAAAGCCTTATTTGTATTTACAGTATAATTTGCAAAACCATGCCATCAGTTAAATTCATGTTCTTTTTATGCCTTTCTGCAAGTTGCTTGCAACTGTATTTCTGCTGGAGTAATTGTTAAAGACACAAAAAGAAAAAAGAAAATAAGTTCCCTTAATTCTTTACTAGTCTTTTTGTTATTTTTTTTCTTTTATTTTCTAACAAAGGAGATCTATTGCAAAGAATAATCTTTGAAAGTTAGTGTTAGTTTCCACACTTAACAGAAAAATAACAATCCTGTTTGCAAGCAGACTTGCTCTAGATTGGCTTTTATCTTGTATTAAATGGCTGATTTGTGTTAGAATTGTTTGCCATGAAAAATAGGATATTACTTTTTCAAATGTTACTGATGTTTGTTTCTGGCATTTTCTGTGATGTACTGAACCACTTGTTTTCCCTTATTAAAAAAAACTCGTTTTAGGAGGTCTAATATATTGTTACTAATCCAATCACTTCTCAAGTCAAAAATTTGAAATATAGCTAGATTACATAAATTTAAAAAAGCTTTGCATAGCTGGATTGAAGGAACATTAGTACTACTGGCAGTTATTAACAAAACTTTTCCAGAACACAGCCTAAGCAAAAAACCCCATGTGATCAGACATCTGATAACTTCATACTTTTATTGGCATTTCTGTGAGATGCATACAACTGTCTCTCACCTTTATCACACAGAAATAAACCCATATCTTTCTCCTGCAGATATCTTAATTTTACTCAGTCACTAAATTAGATTCAATATCTACAAAATTTATTTCATTTTAATCTATTAAATATAATGAACACTGTGCTGTAATGTAAAAAGAAGGTTAGGCAGTAGAAACTATATTTTTGTATATTTTTTGTTATTGCAAATTGGCTACTTTAGATGTACTCTGACATAGGTATTCTATCTTGTTGAGGTGGAAAATGCAGACTAAGAATGCCTGATCCTCATGCCACTAAATTCTCAACCCCCAAATCATTATTATTCCCTGAATGATAACAATTGCATGAGTGCCCCCAGGAAACACCTAAAATTACACAAATATTATTTTTTAATATTAAAATCTCAGATGAATCTGGGAAGAGCATATTTTGGTATAGAAAAGTAGGTTTTGAAATTATACAGAAATTGGTTTAGGGAAAACAATTTCTTTGATTTTAATTTTCATATTGTGTAGAAACTTGATCTGATCAGTCAGTATCTCTAGCACTCTGACCAGCAGCTAAGCTGGCCATTCACTCACTTTCCCTCAGAGGGATGGGGAAGAAAGTCAGAAGAGCAGCAAAAGCTGCAAGCAAGCAAAGCAAACCAAAAAATTCATTCACCACTTCTCACAGGCAGGCAGGTCTTCAGTCATCTCAAGGAAAGCAAGCCTGCAACAGCCACCTGGGAGGCAAACGCCATTATTCTGAATGTCCATAACTCTAAGTGTCTTCCATTCCTTCTTCTTCCTAAAGCTTTTTATTACTGAGCTGGTCCTCATGTGGTATGGAATATCCGCTTGGTAAGCGGGAGTGAGCTGTCGCAGACATGTCACCTGCCACAACAGCCCCAACATCTTGGTCAAGTCAGCTTGCTGGGATGGGGAGCAGAAAAGGCCTTAACCCTGTGTCAGTGCAGCTCAGCAGGAATGAAATCTCTCTTGTATTGTCAACAATCTGTGTTGCACAATCCCAAAATACAGCGCCATAACAGCGCCGTAACAGCGACTGGGGGAAATTTTAACTCTTCCATTCAAGACCAGTACAGAGATAAAAGTTCTTCACTGCCATCCTTCAGTCCCTTAGTGTCTTCTCATTCAGAACACTTAAGCAAGTTACGTTTTAATTGCTGTTGATTTGTAAATCACCTAATGAACCTCTCTATGTGGTACAGCAGGAGAGGACAGTGCACAGCATATTTTTAATACTTTGGTGAAAGAAAAGTTTGGTTTGTTTTCACTTCCGACTTCCATCAGAGATTACAAACTTTGTTACCAATCTGAAATTGTGATTCTCTTTTGTTTGCTTTAGGGTGCTCTGCAAGGACAGTCAGCCAGTGCTTCCTGCATTTTGTAATTTTTTAGCAGGAAACACTCCAATATTACAGCTGCATTTTTGCTTCAATTATGAATCCTGAGGGTTTTCCACCCAGGATTTTCTATAACAACTCTGTCCATATCTCTTATTATAGATTAACAGGCTATATCCATTTAAATTTTTGTGCCCCTAGTGATTTCTATTTTTCTTCTGTTTTGATTTCTCAGGTATTTTTATGTTGAACTGATATTTCTCAAAATCTTTGATGTCTGCCTCCTCCATCTTCTACACCTCTCCTTTCTTACAGATGGAGATGATCTCCTCCACACTTACACCACCCAGCCCCTGCCCTCAAAACCAAGCCCAAGGAACACCAATGCACCTGTGGAAAACCACCTCTCAGTAACAAATGCCCTCTTCCTTGTTGTCTGAAGAGAGGTACAGAGAAAAGATGCAAGGATACCCAGCCACCCACCCATCCAACAAACCAGCTGTCTGCCTCTCAGACCATGTTAAGAGAGGGTAGTAGCCATACCATGGTGGAGGACTAAGAAAAGTAGTCTAAGCTTTACTTTATGCTCTGGCCTTCATCCCAGCCAAAAATACCTGAGGGGTTTCAAAATGCTGTCATGTTTCTCAGATGCACACCTGTGGTCCAACACTAAGGGAAGAATAGGTTTTAGGTGTAATTTTTTTATTCATTTTGTATCACAGTATGAAGTAATAAAAATAATCCATCTAAATTTTCAGTTGCTTGTTCCATCAGAGCTTGCATGGTAGCAACTTTTAGAGCAACAGGTTTGATTTCACCAACAATGTCTCAGCTCATCAAACAAGAAAATAATGCTAGCTCTTGTAGAAAATGTTATGAAACTTATATAGTAACAACTTGATCCTTCTTGTGTATGTGTTCTCAAAACTATAGAGATGAAGACTGGGATTTCTGAAGAGTACTTGACACTGGCCAAATTCTGCTGCTGTTCAGGTAAATGGCAGATTTGACACTATCTTCCACAGAAGAAATGGGAGGTAGCTGGCAGTTTTTGTGGTGAAAAATTGATTTATTTTTCTTTTTATTTGAGGAGAAGAAAGGAAATACATGTATTCAAATAGAAACAATTTTTGTAAGTACTACCAGTAGTGCGTTTGTAGAAAAGTATATTGTTGACAACAGCGGCAAAGTTCTAGGTGGCACAGTCTGGGGATATTTTAGCTGCCTCTAAATGTGCTCACCTGACCCCTGCAGAGCTCTACAGCACTTTATGGGGCACTTAGTGAGATATCAGAGGATATGGTGCATCATCTCAGCAATTTGTCATTTCTTTACTGTGTGCCAGAATTAGTCAAGTGGCTGGAATATGACACTCTACTGTGTTTTGTAAGGAAGCATCCTCAATACCCACGTAGATGTCCATCTGTCTTGATGGGCAAACCTGCAGAATTAAAAAACAACCTTTCCAGCAGAGTAGGATACGTGATTTCCTGAGGCTTTGCTTTGTAACGTTGCACTTCATATATACATTGGACACACACACAGGTTTCTGAATACAAATGGTTATAAAGAGTTTTGAAAGCCATGTTTTCCAGTTCTCAGGCATTATCAAGAAAAAGGAATAATTTAATAAAATATGTGATAAAATATTTTCTAACTTTTTATCTGTTTCCTCTGTAAAGAATGTTGCTCTCTTTCCCTCTTGAATAATGTCCTCCTCCCAATAATCAGCAGCCCCTCAATTAATAAAGATATGTAGAGAAGGATGGAAATGCACCTTGGGAAAAACTAAACCTTTTGACTAACAAATGCTGCTAAACTCATCTAAAGTGCTGCTAACTGAACTTAACCTGCCTGGGAAATTACTCATGGATTAAGGCAATGAGCAACATCTGAGCAGTTTGGGTGGTGAGTTGCTGCCATAATGTAAATTTCTGCACGAAAAATATCAGTTGGTGTGCTTAGATTAATATTATGGCCTTGTTTTCATGTCAGAGTAGTAACCCATTTTTCCATGTGTTCTGGAAATGATGTTATTATAGTCGCAAACTTGAAAGGAATCCTGAGAGAAGTTCAGATTTTTGTTCACAGTATCGCTTTTGTTGGGATAGTACACAACTCAGTAAACAAAATTTCTAGAAGCAGAATGGAAAGGCGAAATATTTTCTGAACTCCTTAATTTCCCAGGAAAAGGTCTAGAGGGTACCTTTTGACATTAGAATACAGATCCATTCTGTTCTTCACTGTTTTCCAGATTTTCTGGCTTAGCTCACTGGGAAGTTCTCACTTCTCTTATTGATAGTCTGTTGCACTGTCCAGAAAAAAAACACAGTCATAGGCTAGCTGAAAACTTAAATTTTTTGGAAAGAAATGCATCTTCATTAAAGTTATTGGCATTAATTTTGTCTTTAAGTCTGTACAAATGAATGGATACAGGGTCAAAATTGTGCTATACAGGAACAGAATGTTCTTGCTGTGTTTTGATCTTCATCAAAATTACACTTGAATATTATATTTTACAAAAATATAAAATACATATATATTCTAAAAAAATTGTATGGATTTCTAGGAATTTTTCTTTTATTATTAAAGTAGCAGCAAGACCCATCTATTCCAGGCAAATAAATCCACCTGAGACATCTGTTTTCCAGTGCCATATGGGTCTAAACTTTGTGTATTCAAAATGTGTTATGTGTCTCTAGCTTTAATAAAAAATGGTTAAATCAAGAGAAACTTTTTTTTGATCAAGTAATTTTTTCAATCAAGTAATGGCCAATATGTATTTATTTTAAAATATCTGATGGAAAAAATACAAATTCTGAGTGTGACTGTCTGAACTATCTGAAAGGTTACTTCCCTCTTAATGAAATCCATGTTCACTGAAACTTTTCAAGAGATAAAAGTCAATAAGCCAATTACATTTCCTAATCTTTATTTATTTTGGAATTTAAGAAAACATTGTAAAATTAGAGAAACCCATAAGTTGACTATACAAATAGAAGTCTGCATAGGTAGAACTGTGACTTTATTAAAATAATTCTCAATATTTACTGTAGATTAATCAAATATTTTTGCCCTCTTATGATGTATAAATCTATTGGTTTCTGTAAAAGATGGCAAATTGTGTTAGCTTGTCCAACCAGATAGTTTTTCAACCATGTTTTAAAGTTTCTTTGTGAGGATAAGTACCAGTATAAAATAACAAAAAGAAGGATTTTTTTAAACTTTTACCAGCAGAATTAAAACAGAAATGCTGCAGATTATATAAAATAATTTTTCTGTGAATTACTGGTATTTTTTTTAATCTACTGCCTCTTTGAACACAATTAGTCATTGAAAATGTATCTTCAAAATCAGTTTTAGTTGTGTAGCATGCATACATATATTTGAAAACCTCAACAAACAACTTATATGAGTTGTTAATGAGTAGTTACATTCTAATAGATTTTTTGGTTTTTTTTAGAATTATGGTATCTAAGGAGAGACAAGAGAGCTATGGACATATGTCTAATTTTATCCTTAACAATAACTGTCTGTTACAGTTGCATGCAGTTACACTGCAGCTACAGTACAGCTCTGAATGTGAAAACAGTTTACTGACCATCTCAAGAATAGTTGTAATTCTGTTAGGGTGGTATAAATCAGGGTTGTAAAATGTTCAACACTCTACTTTTAAAAATTTTTTAAAATTTCAGTCAAAGAGTGTGTTTTATCTAATAATTGCTTGAACGTCATTGACTTCTAAAATTGCATGTTTGTTTGGGTTTCAGCATCTTCCCCTTCACCTTCCCCTTTCTCTCTTCCTTCCTGTTTCCCTTTCCCTCCCCACATCTAACATGAAATTTTGTCAATAAACATTTGTTGCTGTGATAGAAAATCTAATTAACATATAATACTGTAGTAGTTCTATGTTCATTCCTACTTTTGTGCTATATGCAGCTCTTGGGAATGTAGCTCTTTGTGCTACATGTAGCTCTTGAGAAACATTAGAGAAAAATTGTATACCTTACTGCAATCTCATAGATCCTAGTTAACAAGGGCTGTCAAAAATTGAGACAAGCAGCAGATTCGACACGTTAGATTTTCTGTCATCAAAATGATGTATACATATTTGACATGTTTTCAGGAATGCTAGGAATGTATAGTTTGTGCTTAATACCTGACCTGTGTGTTTAAATACCTTACCAGTATTTTACAAAATACAGGATTACTTTTGTTCTGTAGAAATTTTACTTCAAGTTTAGATCATAAATTAAATATTTGAATGTGGATAAGTTTTTATTCTATGAAAGACTAAAGAAGTAAAAGTTGTCTTGCAATACATGCTGTCTCATTGGAAAACATGGTATGACATAAATTTTGGTTTGAACTGTTTCTTTACGTGAAAAGTATGCAGAGCCACAGATACATGAGATTTTTTTTGTCAACAGCTGAATAAGCATAGTCATGAAGGGACTGTTTGTTATTGTCAGCTGCTGTTTCTAGATGCCTCATGTCAGTGCAACTGTGTTGAGGGTTTTTTCAGATATTAAAATGGTAATTGTTTGTCACCTTACCACAGAGATATCCAGCTACTGCACATATTCTAGTGCTTTTTTTCTTTATGAGAACATGAATGAAGGCCCATTAAGAGAAAGGCTCTTTGGTGGAGAACTATAAGCACTACAAGAACAATCCAGTGAACCCATGTTTGAAGGCATAATTTACTCATATAATCTCAGATCCTGGGGAGGATTTTGCTGGTAAATACAGCAAAGGTGGATTTTGTGAACACTGAATAATTTTTTAGTTATATGTTGGAAAGCTGCCTTGTCTCTCCAGTCTTCTTAACTGAGAAGACTTGAGATGAAAAAAAAGTGTGAAAAGACAGTTCTTCAGAGGTAATTGTTTGAGTGTCTGCTCTTCTGTGTCTACGTTTGTCTATTTTTTAGGAAAAACTTTCATAAATTTTAAATTGGGATTCCTCTAGATACTTTGGACTGTTGTACTCCTGAACTGAACATTAAGAGGGTTTCTGTGAAAGGTGATCCGAAAACAACAGGTGAAGCTGGGAGAACAGAAGGGTCAAAATGATGTGTCTGACCAGTCAACAAAGAAAAGCAACCTTGGTTTGACTACCAACACACAGGTATGTTTGTAGGACTGGGAGATGTGACCTGGGAATTTAATAATATGTGGAAAAATTGGTTTTGCAAAGTAATATATTCATTCTCCTCTGTAGCATACTTCCTTTCTATGTTATAGCCCTTTTAACACTGCCATTCAGCAGGGAAGTAGTACATTAAATAGTCTGTGGTGCATTCTCACACTGTGAAACATCCTGTGTTGGGTGGTTGTAGCTTTACCCACTGTTACTTATATAATTTATTAAGATACCCTCTGAATTGACTAATCCTTGTTACTGCAAGCTAGTGCTTGGCAAAAGGCCTACATTTATGGCACGGGTTATTTGTGATGTTCAAATTAATGTATAATCCCTTTTCATTCATTTCACTAACACTTAAATTCTTGGCCTTTGCAACCTGCTGAGTCATTAGTATGCAACAACTCATTACAGGTCATGTTTTAAAAGTATTTTTTTAAATGACTTTGTGAACCATTGATTTCAATATAGGAGCATAATGTGTGTTATCACAGTGTTACTCCATATAGGCCGACATTGTATTTAACTTTCACCTGACCTCAATAAGGCTGTTTCTGGAGTTCCTCACAGCACCTTTTGAGATGAATTCAAACTTCACGGGTTTCCAGACCCCTCAAAACATGGTATCTCATATAAACTGTGAGGAAAACACATGGTTAAATTTCTACAATTTAAAAATTTGATAGCTGTTTCCTTTCTTTCCTCTTATTTGATGCATGACAAAATATTTCATCTCACAAGCAAGGGGCCATATATTTTTATGCATCTTTTACAAAATTTAGACCATGCATCATTCTGAAATCTGAATATTTTGTTCACTTGTCTTTTTTTGTGTTAAGGTCTGTAAATATGTACAAAAGATCCAAGGGTGGCTGTGACCCTCCTCTGAAGCAGGGCAACTGAATTCATTGTTAATAGATTCTTTGGGACGGGTTAAAACAAATTAGCTGAATGATATTAAAATGAATTTTATTTGAGAAATTGCTTTGAAATCTAACTGGAATAAACTCTAAGGATTGGAAAAGGGGTCTACAGCCATTCTGGAGTTATGATCATCCTATGAGAGGAAAATTGCAAAGGAAAAAGGAGAAATAGAGAGATATGAGAAGAGATTAGACAGATGGATAGATTAGATAGATGGATGGATGGATGGATGGATGGATGGATGGATAGATAGATAGATAGATAGATAGATAGATAGATAGATAGATAGATAGATAGATATAGATAGATAATCACTACCCATGGTTCCAGTGATTTATGTGTGATCATGGCCTGTAGTCATGAAACAAAGTCCTGCACTGTCAGGGGTAGGGGCCCATGGATGCATGGAAAATTGATTTTCCTGGTTCTTCCAGGAAATTCCCCAGTGCATCCTCTTTAAGGAGTTTTGGACAAGCTCAATCTACTCTCTGGAAGATTCTGGAAGTTTGTTGACATCAAGAGGGCAGGTGAGTGTGTGTGGGGGGGTCTGTTTCTGCGTCAAAATTTCTACACAAAGATTCTGAGTAAATTTTCTGAGTTTTGCAGTTGTACAATGGTGGGTCATGGGGTGGGAAAGAGAACAGCACAAACCCCCCCCCCCTTCTCTCCAGTTAAAGATGGTTCTCCTTTAGTTTGAAAACTAAAGCTCGATTAAGACAAATTTTAGTCTCAGTGTCACAAGTGGTTTGCTGCAGAATGTTTGAGAGATGTTTCTTTAAATGTTAGCCTTTATGTTTGTCTTTAACCCCTTCAGTATGCATATGAATCTCTGGTAATAATAGTTTCTGGCACAGAGATGAGCTTTGTGATACAACTGATATCAGACGTGAAAAACACTTTGGCCTTATTTCTGATGGGTTAAGTAAAGTAATATTTATGCTGATTCTGTCCAGGTGTAGGGCAACTTAAAGACTAATGGTGATCTCCAGTTTCTCTTGCATCACTGTTGAGCTGCTGGAGAAGCCACTCAGGCAACTTGCTTTATTTTTATATAGCCAGGGAGCTTATGTCAGTCATCTGTCAAATCTAACTTTAAAACGAGAGAAAAAAGATACAATAGAGAATCTTTTAGTATTACTAATTTTTTTTTTTTTTGGGTAGAAAAATAATTGCAAACTTTTTAAGGCTTTAAGATGCTCAAAATTTAAACTTAGGACCCAATGCATTCAAGTTGTCAAAGTGTGTGTGTAAAGAAACAGACAAGTTGGTTATGCAGCATGAATTTCTGAATGCAAAAAAACCCTCTATTCAACAGACAAATGAAATCCTTCACCCATGAGGCCAGAATAGGAAAGATATCCACAAATATATCAAAGGCGAGAAGAGGTGTTAAAGTGAAGTTTAAAAATACAGTGATAATGAGAGACTGTCATTTTCTGAGATGGGAGTGATTCTTATCACAACAGGTCAGGGGTTATGCGCAGCCAGAAAACCCAGATTGTAGCTGGAAGCCATGAGAAGGTAATTGAAAATTGCATCCTGAATTGAGAAGGGGAAGTCTGTCTTTGTGCATGCAGAAATTTGCTGACATGCAAGTGGGAAATTAAGACAGCCATTTTTGAGACAGCTGGATTTAGAAACTGCATGTTTTGTAACTGAAAGAAAGGTAAAAATTACTTTTTCAGTCAAGGACTGAGTAATTGTATTTGTACATCCTGAAGGAAAAGAGATAGTAAGTAGGGCTATAAATAAACTCTTCCCTTTTTTGTGGGGGTATGGGAATACAGCGAAGTGTAGGTTGTAAGTTAATGGGAAGACTCTGCACAGCTTTCGATACTGGGAATTTAAAGGACAATTGCCACTCTTACCTGAAGAAAAAGTGCTCTAGGAGATTAATCTGAGAGATAGGAACAGATCATGGCCTTAATTCTCTTAGTGGCAACATTTTCTTTTTTTAAAAATGGCTTCAGATATATCTCTTATACACAAAACCCCCTTGTATAATCTGGTACAAAGCAATGCAAAGTAGAATTGTATTGAATTTGGTGCCAGCTGGGGCTAGATGTGGCAATATGACGTACTTCCTTGAGATTAATGTAGGAGAACATTTGTCTCTTTATAGAGCTAATGAGTAATCATCTATTCAATTTGCAAGGCTGCAGTTGTCCCTACTACTTTCGCTTCTCATAAAGGCTGAGTCCTTTTCAGCTCAGCCTGATCAACTAATCCAGTCAAAACATTCCAGTGTAAGTGGTGACTAATTGGGCTACTAGACAACTGCACAGAAATGGTGAACCATTTTGGCATTGTTTAACTTCATATAAACTGTTCTCATAAAATTTGGAGGAGGGTGAATATAAGGTAAATATAATAATGATTGTGGACAGAGTGCATTTTTTCTCCATTATCATCTGGGATAACAGTTTTAATAACCAGTGTAACCTAAATGTCAGATAAAGCAAATTTTAATTTATCTTAGGTAAAACTGACTTTTTTAAAAAATTACTTTATGGATGTAAGTAAAAACCCCAAAACAAAAATAAATGCCAAAAGCAGTAATTATGGAAATGTTTGGTTGTCCCATTTTTTGGCATGCACCTGCACAAGTTCCTATAGAGCTCAATGCCCCTAACCCATTAATTTCTTCTATTTGACTTATTTGCACTACACAAGCACATCCTCTTTCTTGTTTAAAAATGGAGTTGGGCAGGAAAATAGACCAAGATGCCGTTATTTCAGCAATTAAATCCTTTTCCCCGAGGTAGAGGTCACTAGCCGCTCCCAAAGAGTCCTTTGAATACCATGTCACTGAACAATTAAAAATGTTTCCATTAAGTGTCTTTCAAAGCAACAGAATCCTTAATTGTTAGCATAAGTCTTTATGATATCAATCATAAAAAGACAAACCACTTATTTGCCGAAGGCATGCTTTTCAGCCAGTTTGCAGATATTTGGAATTTAAAAATCCCTCCACCTCCCAACAGTGCTATCCCCTACCATAATCCAGTATATTTGATAGACATTGGGACTGGAATTAATAATGGAGATGACTAATATACCTTTGAGAAGGACGCTGCCCCCATTTCCTTAGAGTTGTCTGTGTATCTTCTGCTAATTTCAGAACACATATGTGTATACAAAACTCTGCATCTTAGAAGACTGTCCCAATTAATGCAACATTATTGTGATGCGACTCTTCTTGTCCTTCTCAAATGTCTTCTGTGTTTTAAGATATGGATTGTGATGGAAGGAAATGGGTTTGTCTGCTTGTACTCATTCCCTATTTTATTTACAGGCAGAATCCTGTTTGCAGTTTTTTTACTGGTGAATAGATTTGCAAGCTACAGCAGAGACCACACGGTAGCTGGCAGTTTGGGACATTCTCCCATTTTATAGCCATGGGAAACTAAATCCCAAGTCTTCTCATCATGAGATGAAGGCAATATCTTAATTCAAACAATGTGATTGGAAAAGAGATCCTTTTATATCCAGCTTTTCTGTTTTCTTCAATTGTTTTGAATTAAAATATAATTTTTTTCGTCTTAAACCTTCCTTTTCAGCTATCAAGAAGAAAAAGAAATAGTATCAACCCTCAAACTATTCTATTCATTTTAGCTAGAGACTTGAAGAATAGTGCTGGTTACAACTTCTGACTGTTTCTCTTTTTGTATCTTTGTGTTTTTGAATTATTCAGTTACCTAGTAAAAGAGAAAGTGTGAGGGTTTGTAGACAAATTTGCAGTGGTTACAGATGGTAAACGAAGAGCTCTTATTGCCTGTAGTGATTGCAGGGGCTTGAATTTCTAGTAATTCAGTGAACGTACAATAAGTGTGACATCCCCAAGGCAATCAAGCACAACGGTTTTGGCTGAATGTGCTTAGAGTAACTAAAGCTGGATTGAAAAGTTGGCTAAACTTTTAAATCATTCACTTTAACAAGTGTAACAGTATTCAGAGGGGCAGAATGTTGTACCAACAGCTGTTAGGTCTTGCACCTGGCAAACAGCAGTTCATGGCAGGGAAAATGGCACTCACCTGAACAGAGCTGGCTGGTCAGACATTCACTGCAGTGTGTGCTTGGAGTTCTTGCATCCTTAACTTGATGCTCATGGCATAGTGTGAAAGCAGAAAGGCACATTTTGCTTTCCTTTGGAGTGGTCAGGGAAAGGCATGAATGTGCCTGTAAAACAGTATATTTTTAATGACATTCTGTGGCCACTTTCTTAAATAGTCTATCTGTTCAACTGAGTGGCCTTCATGTAATTTGTTTTATGAACAAGTCAAATTAAAACGGCATTGTTTGAAACCAGCTTAAATAAAAACCCATTTTATGTGTATTAGTTAGCCTTTCTCAATCTTTTTACATCTTTGAGTTAGTTAAACTTACCTCCTAGATTCCCTTGGGAAAAGTACAGGAGATATCAGTTAGCTTCAATTGTTGTTCTAAAATTAATTTTTACAATGACTAGTAAATATTAGAGATGGGAAAACAGATATGGAGAAATTTAGTGACTAATCCAATTTACCAAAAAATATATAAAGGATTGACTGATTTCAAGCTCAGAATTGGAGGCAATACTTCCTCATGTTTTCAGGGGAAGGAATAAGAGGATATAAATGGACCAAAAAGAGCACGGATATGCTAATCTGAATCCTGTGCTTCTTTAGGGCACACTGTGACGGTGAATACCTCTATATATAAAAATCAACTGTACCCTGAGCCCTTACATTTTTGTGAGAATGACTGCTTTTATCACATGGGGAAAAATACATCTTGTAACAAATATGGAAATTACTTAAAAAAATTGCTGAAAGAGTAATCTCCAGCCATTAGCACTTCAGTTATTGCCATCAGAAAATAATTTACAGATCTTCTTGCAGCTGCTCGCAGCTGCTTATCCATAGATTGTTGTGAGACAAAGCTGGGCCAGAAGAGGTTTTTCTCACCATGCAGCCAGAGTAATTAGTTTAAGAATAACCTTTCCCTGGTGTATGTGAAACAATTCTATCAGGTAACAGGCCTAGCTACCACCACCAATAAATGCACCACCAAGTAGAGCTGGACGGTCAGCAAGGTAAGGCATTTTGTTGATGGAATTTATCACTAAAGGCATATTTATCACTAATCAGCATATTAAAGATGTAGTAAGTCTTTGTGGAGTTAAAAAAAAAAAGATTTGGTTTCACCTATTTGATGATATACAAGAAGCTAAAGTGGATTTTTACTGCATAATAGTTTACATTTTTATTTTGTGGTAAGGATAAAATGTTTTCATAAACCTTTTACTTCTTTCAGTGTAAAAGTGTTGTTAAAGGGAAAAGCTCTTAAACAAGCAAATTATCTGAGTGGAAACATTCCTGATTTTGAGATGAGCTTTTTATTTCTGTATGCATTTTATATGCATATATGAGTTTTTATGGTTTTTTTTCTTTCTCCCTTGAGAGACTGCCACTAGATGGAGCAAGTGTTGTTTAAAATAAAAGGAAAAAAAAAAAAGGAAGAACCCCAAAACCCACAAGCTCCCAGTCCCCCAGAAAACAAAACAAAACCAACCCAAACCCACCCCTCCCCAAAAAAAAGAAAATTAAAAAAAGGGAAAATAAAGAGAAAAATAAAATGAAAACATAACAGAAAAAACCTAAACCGAGGATACTGAAGCCCTGCCCTAAAACCTGAGAAGGATAAGAACATACATCATTTACAGATGCAACATCTTTGTTATTTAAAGTTATGTGCTAATCTGTGAAGGTTTAGTGTATTTTTAAGCTGCTGAACCAAGAAAACTCTTTCCAGTTTTTTGTAAATATTTTAAGAGAAATTATGCTTAAAAGAACTCCAATACAAGGATAACTACAAAAGCAATTATTTAAAATTCCTTGTAGAATCCATTGCATATCTAAGATAATTGTGATGACATCATTAAATATTTTTAGATAATGAGAAGCAGAATGTGCTTATTAGCACATTTCTCACTGTATTAAGAAAATGTTTTATCAATTGCTTTGAACTTGGGCACAGAAATTTAGGTTGACCTTGAAACTTGAGACTTGTCTGCAGGATAAGGAATGGTAAACTCATCTCAGGGTGATGTGGGTTTTGTACTGACCCACAGAGCTGGTCCATAGCAGGATCCCCTCTATAGCTGGTGAATACAGAGTCTGAGGAGGTAAACCTTATACTTCTTCTTGATTAGAGGTGGGCTTAATTTGGTAGAGTCTATGCTGATTTATCTCAAGCAACATCTGATCTCACTATGACATAGTGAATTATGAGATTTGCTATGCCAGATTATATTCTTCCAGCTCTCTCAAACAGATTTATTTCAGTGGGCTGTATTTAATGTGGGGAATTTGCTTCCTAAGATTGTTCTCTTTACCTTGATTTAGAAGAAGATGGGGAAAAACATCCACAAAGATGCTCTGAATTACTTTAAAGCATTTTACTCATAGAATTGTGCAATCACTTGTGGGTGGCATCCTAGTGTTTGAAAGAGAACACAATTTGCATCCTTGGGCCTGATGTGTTCCATCCTAAATTACAGTTACAGAGACTTAAAGGATAACAGGGGTTTGCAGATCATTTGACAGAATCAGACTTCAGTAACTTGACTGGTATCTCCCAATCAGCCAGTGAAGAGTTTTCTTCCCATGGCTCTCTGTCATCTATGATTTATTGCACCACACTAATCTACTCTTCATCTTCAAATTTATAGCAAAGAATTTGTTTCTTTTTTAGAGTATGCACAGTATTATAAGTTTCCAAATCCTGTGCTATCAAAATTCCCATTCTTTTTCCCTTTCCGTATAATTTAGGTGATTAGGGCACACCTACATTATCAGTGTAGTAAACAGATGCTTTTTAAGAAGCAAGGGAAAGACAGAAACATACTGAAAGTACAGATGTAAAACAGGCACTAGCTGTCTTGTAAAACGAGCCTGCCCATGCAGTTCAAATGATATATAGGAACAATGACCCAGAGAGACTTCCTCCAGGGTTAAGGATAAGTAGCTGTGTTTGACTAAGCCATGGTCTCTTTGTTCAGGCTGCCAGTAAGGGCCCCAATTAGTGTCAGTTGCAATTGTGATTTTTTTGAGATCTCAGCCATTAGGAAAATTCTGTAGTAGTTCTACCTAGTTATGCTGAGTATATTTCACAGCATAAATATAATATTGTGGGGTCTCCTTTGGTGTATTTGGTTTGTTAAAGGAGAAAAAAATAGAGGTTTTTAGATTATTGTATGAGGGCATTAAAAATCTTGGTATATACGGTCTTTATTTTATTTAGAAAAATAATTTATTATCTGTTGTGTCAAACTATTACAACTCTTTCCATACAGATCCTTAGTTTTCACTTTAATTTTTTTAAAATGAATATTACTTTTATAAAGAACCAAATGTAGGAAAACATAATGAATGTAACAGAATTAATAAAGGCTGAAGATTTGTTTTCATACACTCTCTAAATAATAGAGAGAAACTTTAAAATTTCACATTATCTAGCTTTCTGAGCCTTCCCAAATATTAATAAAAATAATATGCTTAGTATTTTCAATGAGCCAATTTTAGAATGAGATCAATTTTTCTCAAAATACATAAATAAATCACAAACTTGGAGCCAGAAGTTAAACACAGGCTAATGTAAGAATGAGAACACACATCAAGGAACAGATTAAAGATTGGATTTTTTTAAGGTAATATTACTCTAGTCCTTAAATTTTCTAAGGACTTTGAGGGGAGATTCTTGCACTGGGAAGTTGTGGCTTAAGTATAAGCTGCTGCAATATCTCTGGGATGGTATTTGGGTTAAAGTTGGAACAGTTGTTTTCTCCACTTTGCTCTGTTAGACACAGGGAAACCTTCTCATAGGAGGAAATCAAACTTCCATAATAAAAGAGATGTTACTTCAGGACTAAATTTCTTTGCTCTGCCTTGATAGAAGAGGAAGAGACTATTAAAGGTAAACAAGGCAGCCATTTAGTAATTGCACTCGAATAAATTCTGTTCCTTTATGAATACATGCGTAGAAATCCTTAAGATTTTTTCTCTTCCCATCCAGACAACAAAGACTCTGAGAGACCAACAGTGACAACTCTTATTATAATTAGCCATGATACAAAAGCATGTTTAATAATGATTTTTCCTGCTATTTATTGTTTAGAAAACTCCTCCTCTGCTGGAGTGCTGATCTGCCCTTTAACTCAGGAAATATTGAAGATGTGCTACAAACTTGTGTAAGAACTCAAGCAAATGTTACCATCTCCCAGCAGAAATGTATGCATGCTGATCTTTACATCCTAATTTCATGAGTGATTATCTGCTCTTATGCTGTTTCTAGTTTTCCAAAAGGAAAATTATAATAATGGATATGGACCACCCATAATTAATAAGGTGGTGTACATTTGAATGATGTTTCTGGGAACATCAGCACTTTGTTATAAATAGAAAGAGAGAGGGTGTTGTAAACATATGTGAAACTTTTTAAAATTCTATTCTCAGAACACAGAAAAAAACAAAATATAAACTTCCCTCTCTTAGTTGTACTCATCACTTGGATGCAGGTCTGGTCATGGTCATTCACATATTTTTCATCTCCATATTGGACAATTGCACTGCATCCTACTACTTTGCAGTTCACCTGGAAAAAGAGATGGTTCAGTATATAATAGTCTTCCTTTTTAGAAGATACACTGTCAGTTCAGCCTTGAATCGATTGAAATTTCTGGTAATCATTGTCACCATTGGAGTCTTAATGAGAAATGACTATTTCTCAAAAGTGAGATATGATATTTTTATTCTTTTCCTTCAGCATAGGTATGTATATGCAAACGTGATGACACCGCTATAGTATACATCCAACATGCTTTCATTTACTATGGTACTCTTTCTATGCCATCTAGTGTTTCTTTGACAATGACAAGTAGGCAAGAGTTAGTGTAAAGGGAATAAATTTGGCCTGCACTAAGGCTGGGAAGCTTCTGTAGAGTGCATTATCGGACAGATCCGCAGCGACCCAGTAACCATGATCTAACGATAACTTCCTTTCTGAGTACCTGATGGGAAATTGAGTGTGGAGGGATCGGCTGTTTGCATTTGTCAGAGTTGTGTTGGTAGGTTGGTGGGTGTAGTTACTGTAGATCAAGGTCATAAATCTTAGAAACTGAGGCACTACAGAGGCTTGGATCTAGTACGTTCTGCTGACAGATCAATCTACAGCTTCCTTTTAGCAAAGGTATGAAGTTTTGACTTCCCCTTAGGAAATCCTGCTGAGATATTGCTAGCTGCATTCTTGCACTGCTCTTTAGTAAAGCTGAGTGATTGAACTCTTACCTACTAAAAAATTTCCTCAAACCAAGTCAAGAATAGGTGAAAATATTATATAATGCAAGACATATACTTAAACCATTTAGAATAGACCCAGCCAAGGCCTTTGGTTTTGAAAACTATGTTTGACTCAAGGTTCAGCCTTGTGTCCTTTTTATTTGAGGAAGAAAACATGTTAGATAGATAATTAATAACTGTAATAAAGCAATGCAAAATCTCACCGCACAACAAACCTTTGACAGTAACTTCAGGTATACTATACCCTTTATTATGAGGGAATCTAAACCCAGTTTTGAGTATAATGGCTCATCCCATGCTCTTATTTATCACTAGAGGTTTTGCTTTGATATCACAAAATCGTCCTATAATCTTATCCATAGCACATCATCTAGAGGTGTTTTCCCTGCTAAGTGTTTTCCCAGATTTGGTGATCTCACTGCTCTGATGAAAGTGTTGTGCAGCTGCTTCAGCTGACACTGTTTTCTCTCCTTTTTCCTCTGTATATGTAAGGAAAAAATCCCATGGTACCTTTTTTTTTCCCCTCTAAGCATGTCAAATGGACTTTTATTTCTGTAGAATTTTCTTTCTTTTCATTTTTTTCTTTCTCTAATAAAAACTTACCTACTCTTATCTTCCTGTATACTCATTGACCTCTCATTTCTCTGTCTATATATCAACAGTCCTTTTTTGCTTCCCACCCTTTGCCCCATGAGAGATTCTCTACTTCCCCCTACAAGAGTTCTGTGTTTTTAAGTCACTTGATGCTTCTCTTATCAGCTAAAGAGATCACTTTTACAAGACTTTGCTATTTTTTCCATTAGCTAGTATTTGGATGAACATAAACACTAGGAAAACATAAACACTAGAAAACTAAAATATTCTATTACTATTTCTATCTCTGAACTGAGAAGGTAATTTATACACTAATTCACCCTTACATAATTCCCTGACCTGCCTTTGGTTGTTGAAAATAGCAATTTCACAACTAAAGATTTTTTTTTAAATTTTGTCTAAATATGGGTTGTCTGACCATAATCTCATTGGAATCAGTGGGATTTTTTCCATTAACATCAGTGTGCTTTGGAGCAGATCCCAGACGAACTTTTTTCTTGCCTTTTAATACTGTGAGTACTCAATTATGATGCTCTTAATGCTGAGCCACGCAGGGAAAGGAAAGATTTTGTACTGCTGGAGCCCTGGCTCCTGGCAACCATATGTCTTTCAAAGACAATATTTCTCCATGGGGGAATGATAGAAAGATTCCCTCTGCTACACCTCTTTAATTACAAGAGCAAGTATCCTCCCACTGCAGCCACTGCAGTCCTCCCAGCATCTAGGAGCACTGCTTTAGCCTTCTCTGGTATACAGTCAACATTCACAGAGAATATTAAAAACTTCCTCTCTGAGTTCCTGATTCACCTCCCATGCAGCTGTTACTTATTATTGCAATCCACACTTTAATTGAGAATGCTAAGAACAATAAAGGTTCCCATATGGCACTTGCAGCAGCTCTAGGACTAGAAAGAATTTTGCTGTTTCTCTTCAGTAGAAATGTCTTCACATTGTATTTTACTTACGTTTTAAAATTCTGTCTTTGTCTCTATCAAATTCAGAACAAAATGTCAAAGACTTGCAGTTAGATAGATAAATTTATATATTAATGAATAGATAAGTAAAACACTTTATGTGTGTGTGTGTGTGTGTGCGCGTGCACGTGCGCATATAAAGTCAGTTTCCACACCTTCCAAAAAGAGTAATTTGCTTTTCTACCTGACAGAGTTGCTCTGGCTTTCATGTGCTTTAGTCATCCTGAAGCACTAACACCTCAAATTCTGTTTTGAGAACTGGTGGAAACATTTAATAAAAGCAGTCTATTGCCTGTACCAAGGTTGCTAAAATCCAAGTTTTGGTTGAAACTCTAAGCTGGGAACTAAGCATGGTAAATATGAGAGGATTTACTCTACAAGTGTATCCTTTTTCTGATCACCTGAAAAGGCAATTTCTGTTTTTAATTTGTACTGGGGTAATGAATTTTTTTTATCCCCAAGTATTCTGATGTCATGGGAAAAACTCTACATTTGCCTCTCCCCTTCCCACAGCTGGAAATTCTTAATTTCCTCAAAAGTACTCTAATATTTGTGAAATTGCCTTCAGATTCTAGTCAGGAAAAAATAATCAGAATTTTGATTTCAGGAAATATGAGGAAAAACAGGTTACCAAAACAGAGTACAATGTTTGCATGTATTTCCCCAAACAGATAGAAACAATGTGGTAAGTGTTCAAGAAATCTGGGAATAGTTTTCCTGGAAATGCTGGAGTCATTGTTTATAAGCATTATGCTGTCTCTGGAATGATTCCAGTGTGCTCCCCCTGGGCAGGCACTGGGCACATTGCTCCCAGTACCCGTATTTGGTGAAGGCTCTGCAGCTCACAGCCAGCATTTGCAGAGCACTTCGGAGAGAGGCAGTTTGTGTGTCCACATGGAAGGTGGGGTACACTCATTGCTGCCCTGACTTCAGACCCTGCCCAAGACTACTCAATGAATATGCCCTGCAGTGGTACGAGGACTTTCTGGGATTCATGTGTCATGTGAAATCAGAGGATTGTTTCTAGTCAGACAGTGAATCTGAGATACAGCAACAGAAGTGTACAGTGCGAGAAATAAAAGTCTGTTTTCAAAGAAAGCAATAATAATAGTCTATGCTTGTCCAAATGGCTCAGTCTCTGGTAGCAGAGGTATACAGGAATGCTGATCTCTTCTGTGAGTCAGTTTCAGGCATTGAAAAAACCACCATATAGCTTTAATGTTTCAGTGTTGGGGTTCTCTTCAAGACTGCAAAATGGCCTAGTCAGGTGGTAACATCTGGTAATAAACAGAATCTTTTGAATTCTGTCCTGAAGTTGAAAAGAGCTACTTGGTGCATTGCTTTCTTGACAGACTTGTTATTGGTTGTTTTTAGTACACAAAGTATACAAAGCAGAAGAAAGATATAAGTGGAAGCAAGGAAAAATTTCTTAACAGTCTTCCACTCACAATCTTTGGCTCAATCCAGATTCTAATCTTCCCAGGCAAAATGCAGAATCACAAAATCACAGAATAACATGAGTTGAAAGAGATCAGCAAGGGTGATCGAGTCCAGCTTCTGCTCATGCACAGCACCATACTCAAGGGTCATATTGTGTGAGGTAATTTCCCAAATCTTTCTTGAACTCTGTCGGACTTGGTGCTGTGACTTTTTTCCTAAGGATCTAGTTCGAGTGCCTAACCACCCTGTGAGTGAAGAACCTTTTTCTAATATACAACCTCAACCTCCCCCAAGAGAACTTCAGACCATTCTCCGGGGTTCTGTCACTGGCCACCACAGAGAAGAAATCGGTGCCCGACCCTGCTCTTCCCCTCATGAGGAAGTTGTAACTGCAGTGAGGTCTGTCCTCAGTCTTCATGCAGAACAGACCAAGTGACCTCAGCCACTCTTCATATACCTTCCCCTCCATCTTTTTTGACCCTTTCTAATAGCTTAATATCTATCCCATATTGTGGTGCCCAAACCAGCCCCCAGCACTGGAGGTGAGGCTGCCTCAGCTCAGAGCAGAGCAGGACAATCCCCTCCCTTGCCCAGCTGCGATGCTGTGCCTGATGCCCCCCAGGACAGGGTTGGCCCTCCTGGCTTCCAGGGCACTGCTGGCCCATGTTCAACTTGCCAGGACCCCCAGGTCCCTTTCCATGGCACTGCTTACAGCACCTCATTCCCAGTCTGTCCATACATGCGGGGTTGCCCCATCCCAGATGCAGATTCCAGCACTTTCCCCTGCTGAGCTTCATATGGCTGGTGATTGCCCAGACCCCCAGTTTGTGGAGGTCTCTCTGCAGGGCCTCTCCCTGCCCTGGAGGGAGTCAGCAGCTCCTCCCAGTTTTGTATCATCTGCAAACTTGCTCAGTATCCCTTCCAGTTCTGTGTCCAGGTCATTTATGAAGATAATGTAGAGCAGAGGGCTGAGGATGGGGCCCTGTGGAACCTCACCAGTGACAGGTCCCCAGTCTGATGTCACCCCATTCACTGTAACCCTTTATGCCTGACGCGTGACCCAGCTGCTCACCCACCCCATGATGTGTTTATCCAGCTGTGGGCTGCACATTAGGTCCAGAAGGATCCTGTGAGAGACAGCATCAGAAACTTTACTGGCTTCCCTTGGTCAGCTGGGTGGGTTACCTAGTCATGAGAGGAAACCAGGTTGATAAGCAGGACTTCCCTCTCATGAGCTGTGCTGGCTGTGACCAATGACTATGTGGTCTTTCAGGTGTTTTGCAGAACCCCCAGAATAATCTTCTCCAATGGAGTGAGACTGACTGGCCTTCCATTTCTGAGCTCCTCCTTCTTGCCCTTCTTGAAAATCGGGACAATGTTTGCCAGGTTTGAGTTAGCTTCAGGGACCTCTCTGGATTCTCAAGGTGACTCAAAAATCTTTGAGAGAGGTCTTGCAATGGCATTAGCCAACACTTTGTGAATCCCATCAATGCCCTTAACCAATAGGGATCAATCTGGACCAGCAAATATCCCACAATTTCAGAGTCAGCTAGGGAATGATCATTTGTGTAGTCAGGGTCCTTCAGCTGAGGGCACTGGTCTGTCATTGTGTTGAAGACAGAGGCAGAGAAGGCATTAACCCCTCTGCTTTGTCCTTGTATGTGAGGTGACCAGTCTCATCCTGTAATAGGCTGATGCTATTTTTCCAATGTAGAGTAGCTTGGCACCATTGCTTTGAGTTTAAGAAAACGTCTTGAGGGGCTGAGTGCTATGCCAGTTGCACCTGAGGAAGCAGTCTAATACGAGGAATGGAAACCACAAGCACACGGTGGAAATTACTTCAGATCTCCTTTATGCTGGAGACATACCAGTTTGTCCTCAACCAGCATTATTTGATTGCGGTTTTTTGTTATTTTTCCTCCCTGGGCAGCAGAAGGTGAAGCAAGGAGTCAGAAACTAGCTCAGAGGTTAATTTAGAGTGTAGAATTCAGCTGTGAAACCACAGGCAGGAGGTAAACCCAAGAGCATTCCTTGTGTAATCATTCATGATAAAAATGCCACAAAGGTTTTCCCTCATTTATGGTGATTTATCACTCAACAATATTAAAAAACTATAATTGATGGACCAGTTAGAGATCTGCACAGTAATAAAAGTTATCTTTCTCAAGTCTTTTTGTGCTAAAATGTATTTGGCGCTTTACACATTTCATAAACTTAATTGCCATTTTACTCACTTCAGAGATCATGTCTATTACAAGCATTATTAGTTGCCCTCAAACTCAACTTCTAATGCTCTGTTCTGCTAGCAAGCCATCTGACATTTAAATAGAGGGCTTTGGCAGTGAAGAGAGCAGGGTACATCTACAATTCCCCCCAGGTGTGGGTGGAACATAAGAAAAATATGCCAGCCTTTAGATAACTAGAGGTAACAGAGAAAAAGGAAAAACCTTATTATTCCCATTTTATGGCCCATACAAAGTCTTTGTGCACCCAAAGACACTGAGTTTACAAGCAACTGACTTCACATTTTCTGCAGAGGGAAGAACCTATGGAGACCTTTAGATTTCCCCATCATTGTGTCCATCAATAGCTGGTGTAGTTGAAATATTTGAGAATCAATGAAGTCTGGGCACATCCCTGGAGCAGGGGAGGGATGTTGTGGGTATCCCAGGCATAGCATGTCCACAGCAGCCTAACAGGCATATCCTTTTCATTTTCCTTAATAAGAATATTTACTTTTCTTTGTTGAAATCTTGCAGATCAAGTATCTCCTGCAACATATTCACTACAGAGTTCCATGGTCTGGAACAACTCAGTTTCTGATTTTTATGACAGAGGTATATGCAAAAAAATTGTCTTCTCTGGCGGGGCTGATCGTTCTAGGACAGTGTAGCCTGCTGAGGAATACATCTGTGGCATGGGAGGTACTGCTGGAATTAATCCTCAAAAGGTTTTATGAAGTTGGAAGACAGGTTTTGTCAGAGAAGGAATAGGGGTAGAATCTGTCCATAAATACACTTCCCTGTTCAGCTATTCCCTGACTTATTTTTTGTCTTTTTTCTGTTATACTTCTGCGTTTTTCTAGGTTATGTGTGGACTGCAACTGGTAGAGTCAGGAATGCAGGAATACTATTTTTTTTTTTAATGAAGACAGAAGAATTCTGTTCATTGTACCAATATCTATTTTTCAACCCATTATTTCAATTATTTTTCTTGACCAGAAATTGATTTTGTAACTCACTGCTATTAGCACAACACTTTAAGTAAGAGGCTTACTTTGGTCTCGCCTTGTTACATTTTTTTCAGTTTAAAAAAGGAACAATGAGATATTTCAATAAAAATTCTTTTAATGCAGAGTGGGATTTTTTGGTGTGTTTAATTTTATTTTGTTTTATTTTATTTATTTAATTTTTAAAAAATAAAGTTGTTCATGGTACTGAAATTGATGCAAAGGTTTTGAAGTTTGAAAAGCAGGAGTGTAACAAATGTGCTCACACCTCACCTTTATTACTGCTGGGAGTGCCATGGCTTGAAAAATTTATTCAGAAAATTTATTATTGACAATCTGATTGGGAAACGGTGAAAGACAACAGCCTGTGTTTTGAAAACTTTTCATCCAAAATTATTTTAAAAACACACATGCAGCAGGATTCCAGCCAGAAAGGAGCAAGTCTTGACACAGAAACACTTGGGTAAGAAACTCCACATAGACCTTTCAGAAATGAAAGAGAGCTAGCATACTTTATATTTGTGGCTGTGGCCTTTCCTTCTGATAGCCTTTTTTTCTTCTGAAACAGCTCTGCTTGAAATGGTTTTGGATCGAGCTTCTTTGGCTACACTGCTGTGCACAGTCAGAAAAAGAAAAATTTAATCACTGTGCTGTTGCTTTGAGTCTTTATTTGAGCTTGCATCTAATTTTTTGTTCTCATTCTGGACCATTCTAGGAACTTCAGTTACATTTGCCTCTAGAGGTGTTGCTACTCCTTTATTGGATAGGAATACAAATGAGTAACTGCTTCAGGCAGAGATCACTGCACACATTTGAACTTCCATTAAAAACAAACTAGCAAAAAGCCAAACAAAAACAACACCCAATGTTTGTTCAACATGATTCTCAGTTGTGTGCAATAGGCAGGAATCAAAGGAGTGACTTGATTTCTCTGTTTTCCCCATCTCTGCTTTTTTCCTCAGGGAAATCTATAAGCATGTTTTCTGGGATTGTTTTTCCAATTTGGGAGAGATGAGCAATGCTATGGTTAGAAAGCTATTTGGAGTTGCCAGTTAAATCCTCTAACGTGTTACTATGAGTGCAAGCAGATAGAGGTGAGAGCTGGTGGCTGTATAAATCCATGTCTTTGACACTCATTCCCCTTTATGAAAGGTTTGAAACCTCAAAGAAAGGATTTTTTTCTTTTCTATAGGCTAGAAAAATGCACTTTTCTCCCTATTACTCTACAAGACTTGGATTTGGTAAAGGTCTTGCTCCAGTTATTTAAAGTGTCTTATAGACAATCAGTATTCTATCATTAGCACTATATTGGTCAAGACCTAAGGCTAATGGTAAATTTAAGTGCATAATTTTGGATAAAGTACTTCACTTACCGGATATTTTCATTTAGGCAGTTTTTTTTTTTTTTTTTTTAATCAAAATGTGTATATTCAGCACTATTTTGTGCATATAAATGTTATTTTTCCTGATTTAAAATTAATATTGATTTTTCCATATAAAGGGAAAGGGTTTAAACTGCAAAAACCAGATTTGACCTACTTAGAAAAATAGAACGTGCAGGAAAACCCTGATGATTCCAAATAATATATATACTTCATATATTGTAACTCTAAATACACAACAGTGGTAGACAAAGCAACAGGAAGCTGTCTTTTATAAATTTTTAGGAAAAGTTTTACATTTCCTTCTTACCTCTCCTGAAATGCTTGATAAAAGTAAAGAGTTACCAAGCTACATTTTTACATAGTCATAACACTCATTCAAATTCATTATGGTAAAAACTGCTTGCCGACTGTAAGCGGATGCTTTACAAGATAGCAGCTGTTTTTAATATGTGTTTTGTGTGTGAAGTAGGTCATTTTTGTCCCCCTGATCGAGGTCATCACATTCACTGTTTTCAAGTTGGATTAATCCAGTCACATCTACTTCTCAAGGCCTCTTAAAAAACTCGAACAACAATTAAAAATGTGAAAGAATCTTAAAAAAATTCTAAAAAGACTTGATCAGCCTAAAAGAAGTCTATTGTCTGTGTTTTTGGGGATTTTGTTTGTTTGGTGGTTTTTTTAAAGTGACATGAAAGAGTATTGCTGCAGGTGTACAACCTTTGGTGTCCCTGGTGTGTCTTCTTTTATTGCTGAGGCAATGATTATTGCTATTGCTGCAAAGATACGATGTTTTCATAATGTGATAACTGAATTTAAAACTCCTTTTGGGAAAGATTTTGATAGTTTCAGATTAATTTCAAGCATAAAGGTGACAAAAATAAGTTTGAGGGATAAAACAAGATTTAGAAATACCTGCAAATCTATGAGACAGTCAGAATTAAATAAATTATAAACAAGACTAGAAAATAGTCTGTGATTGAATGCTTGAGTAGAAGCCAAGCGTTCAAAAAACTGCTTGGCATATTCATGGTGACTTTTTGGCAATTAGTTTTATATCTTAATTTCTTCCTATCTTAAGGCATTCTGTATGCTTATATATGTTTGAGAGCACATATGTATATTTATATATACATCCAAAGCATTTGACATAGGTGGTGTAGGAGCCAGCAACAAAAGAGGTGCTACTGAACCTTGAAACAGCCCACAAAGAAGGACTGGTGTGGGATGTGGAGACTGGGACAGCCTTGGCTGGAGTGATTATGACATGGTGACTTCAGGATCCTGCTCAGTGGAAACAGGATAATAAGCAGCTTTACAATCCTGGATTTGGGAAGAACTTAATTTGGCCTCCTCAAGAACCTATTTGTAAGATCCCTAGTACTTTGGGATATAGAGGGCAGGAGGGCCTATGATAGTGAGTATTCAAACATAATTTCCTCCAAGCTCAAGATCACTGCACCATTGTGAGCAAGAAATCAAGTGAAGAAGACGGGAGATCTGCATGGATGAGCAAGGAGGTTCTGACAAAACTCAAACTGAAGAAGCAATTTTACAAAATATGGAAAAAGAGACAGGCCACTTGAGAAAAATATAGGAATGTTTTCAGAGTATGCAGGGATGTGACAAAAGGGGTGAAGGTCCATTTGGAATTAAACCTGGCAAGGGATGTCAGGGATCACAAGTTGTCTTCAAGTACATCAGTAGCAAATGAAAGAATCAGGAAGATGTGGCTCAGCGCTGAATGAGGCGTGTGCCCTGGTGACAGAGAGAGCGTTACTAAATGCTTTCTTTGCTTCAACCTTTTCTGCTAAGTCTGGCCTGCAGGAACCTCTGCCCCTAGATACAAGAGAGAGTCTGGAGAAAGGAAGACTTTCCCGTGATGAAGAAGGCTTAACTGGGAGATCATACAGGCAAACCTGGCAGCCACAAATCCATGGGCCCTGATGGGATGTACCCACAAGGGCTGAGGGAGCTGGCGGATGTTATTGACAAGCCATTTTCCCTAAGTTTTTAAAGGTCTGGAGAACAGGAGAGCTGCCTGCAGATTGGAGTTGTGTGTCATTCTAGTATTCAAAAATGGCAAGAAGGAGAACATAGAAAACTACAGGCCAGTCTCACCTGCATCCCTGTAAATGTGATGGGGCAGCTTATCCTGGATGTCATTTACTTAGGGACAAAAAGGAGGTTATCAGGAGTAGTTCAGTGGGTTCACCAAGGGGAAAACATGAGTGACCAACCTGATAGACTTCTAGGCTAGAATGACTGTGTAGATGGGGGAAGAGCAGTAGGATGTTGTCTTAACTTTAGCAAAGCTTTGGACACTTGTCTTCCATAACATCCCACAGGTGAACTCAGGAAATGTGAGTTAAAGGAGTGACAGAGAGGCGGCTTGAGAGCTGTCTGCATGGTAAAGCTCAGGGGGTTGTGCTAAGCTGAAGGCCTACAGCTGTACTCCCAGGTGGTCAGTGACCTGGATAATGGGACAGAGTGTACCCTCAGCAAACTTGCTGATGATTCAAAACTAGAAGCAGTGTCTGCTACAGCAGATGTCTGTGTTGACAGTCAGCATGAGCTGGACAGGCTGAAGTTTAACAAAAGCAAGTCTGCAAGGTCTGTGCCTGGGGAGGAATAATGCCAGTTACAATGCACCAACACAGGTTGGAGGTTGAGCAGCTGGAAAGCAGCTCTGCAGGGAAGGACCTCGGGGTCCTGGTAGACAAGAAGCTGTCCAAGAGCTAGCAGTGTGCCCTGGTGGCAAAAAAGTTGTTCTGGGCTGCATCAGGAAGAACATTGCCAGCGCAATATGCAGAAAATTATACAGTCATTCAACTCAGGTCTGGTGAGACTGCATCTAAGTTCTGTGTCCAATTCTGGACACAGTTCTGGAACCACTGGAGCAGAAAAGTGATCACATAGTAAGAACTCACTGGATATCAACATAAAAGGGGAAGCTTTAATTGAGTGTACGAGCAAATGTGAGCATGATATTTGGTCAGAGAGTTGTCATAATTACTGTTGGCAATGGATATTCATGAAAAATCTTGGTTTCATAAAATTAAGTGGTGAATTAGCAAACTCTTTATTGGAAGCATCTCTAGACAAATTGGTAGTTACAAAAAATGTGTTGAAATCAGGCTTTTGGACAGGAAGGACTGAATTTCAATGACTCAGGATTTGCACTTAGATATTGTTGTATCTAGATTTAAATGCAGCTGCTGCTGCAAAGACCATTTACATGGAAACATGATGGAACACAGTACGCTGGAAGTCAGTGAAGAAGGCAGCTGCGATATAACTGGTTGTTACAAGTAGCATGGTAATGACAATTGCTATCACCATTGTATGGAAATAGTTTTATGGCTGTATAAATTAGCCACAATATTCTATTAAAAGGTATTTTACCCTTGCTGTTGAAATTACCTTGCCTTCTTTCAGAATTAACTTGAACTATTATATCCAGTTCTAATGCATGAACAAGATTGTAGAAATGTAGATGACTAGGTGGACAAATGATCCAAAACCCATCTATTTCAAGCATGGGACAAGCTGTCCTAGGTATGTCATGTAAAGATTCTCTCAGTGATGTGCTACATCTTTTACCAGCTAGACATATCTCTGAATCATGGTGGTAATTGCCTAAATCAACTAACCCAAAGCTTCTCAATCTTCAGTAACACATCTTGGTGTGTGTGTTATAGAGTCCTGTGGAATACAACAGCAGTTGTATGGAGATGAAGAGATGAAAAATAAAAAAAAAATCATGCACTGTGACATCTGTCCAGTGAGATCTGGATCTCAAAATCTTTATCTTTGATGTTCTGCCAATAATAAACCCTGTAAGTCTTCAGTGTCATTCCATTAGAAAAGAAGAACACAGAGTTACCTACCAAGAGAGAGGGACTACAACCACTTCTGACTATTTTGGCATTGCTATTGGCACAGCAGCTGAGCAAAATGTTTATCAGAGGACTTCAAAACATGCAGTGCACAGGGCAAAAAAGCAGTTCAGTTCATGCTTTGATGAATTATTAATCCTGTTTCTTCCTCCAGTGAATACTGCATTTTCTTTGAAAGATCTCTTATGTGATGGTTTAAAAGTGCATTTACTGTAATAATGTGCTCTGAATGATTGTATTTCATATAGTTTCCATGCTATTTTGTGCTCATATCTAGGCTACTGAAAACATGTTTGACTGTGATTCTTCATTAAGATTTGCTGGCATCACTTCTCTTCCTTGACATTCATTATTATCTTGGCATAATCTGGTTTGGTACAATAAAGTTACTTTAATCTGATATCAATAAATGAAATTCAAAATAGCTGCATTTCCAGATGTGGAAATTTCCCTTGTGACCCTTCTCACTAGGCAGGACATTATTCTCAGCATAAAATTGACTATATTTATTTGTGTGATTGTTAGCAATGAATTTGATTACTTATTTTGTAATAGTTCTTCTACACTTGTTGAGTGCCTAAGTGAATGGATAGCATTGCCAGTGGTTATGATGTTATTATAAACTAGAAATAGTAAAGCTAGGAACTTTGAAATAGCACACTTTTTCCTCAGGGGAAACCAGTAGAAAAATACTTTATGTTGAATAGTTCATGTAGGTATACATAAAATCACTTTGATAAAGGATGATTCATTCATTTTTGTCTGTGTTACTTCACAGCTAACCTATTATGGAGCAAAACCCATAATTTTTGCAAATTTTGAACTGTTTGTCATGCCTTGCTAATATAAGTAAGGAAAAATATTAACATCGCAAACTACTGAATTTAGTTGTTTGTTGATTTGTTTCAAAATATTTTCCTGTGGTGAGCCTATAGTAGTTTTTTCTCAGCCCATGTGAATAATGAAAGAAATACAGAAATGAGAACAGCCTTCCGTTTTTATACAGTCCTTATGTATTTGAAACTATAGAAACAGCTGACTTACTCAGTTGTGAGCCATGGTGGTGGTTAATTAATGATATCCATGTTCAGTGTTAGCACACTGGGATTCTTCCCTGTGTTGATGGCCAATATGCATGATTATCTTACAAATAATGAATACATAATTCTTTACAAATTCTACTGGAAGAATACAGAAGGCCTTTGGAAAGTCAGTATTAGGAACTCTTAAAAAGAATATAAGCTCTACTGAAATATGTACTTATTGGAAATGGACACAAGTATTTAACATAAGTTATTTGAAAATCCTGTTTTAAAGATTAGGGTTGTGTCTATGAAAAATGAGCAGGGCAGCTAAAAGGATAAATTTTCATTATCAGCGTAGTAAGTATATATTGGAGTGCCACATCCAGTCTTTTTTAGACAGATCCAGGAAAGGTGACTCCACTACCTCTCTGGGCAGGCCATTCCAGTACTTTATCATCCTTTCTGCAAAAATCTCTTTCCTATAGCCAACCTATATTTCCCTTGGTGCAGCTTGAGACTGTGTCCTCTTGTTCTGTCAGTTGGTCCCTAGGGAAAGAGACTGACCCCCACCTCACTACAGCCACCTTTCAGGGAGTTGCAGAGAGTGATAGGGTCACGCTGGAGTGTCCTTTTCTCCAGATGAAATAACCCCAGCTCCCTCAGCCGTTCCTCACAGGCCTTGTGTTCCAAGCCCCTCACCAGCCTCGTTGCCTCCTCTGGACGCGCTCAAGCGTCTCAAGGTCCTTCCCAAACTGAGGACCCAGAACTGGACACAGCACTCGAGGTGTGGCCTCACCAGTGCTGAGTACAGGGGAAGAATCACTGCCCTGCTCCTGCTGGCCACACGATTCCTGACACAGGCCAGGATGCCCTTGGCCTTCTTGCCCCCCAGGGCACACTGCTGGCTCATGTTCAGCCGGCTGTGGACCAGCACCCCCAGGTCCCTTTCTGCCTGGGCACTGTCCAGACACATTGTCCCCAGCCTATAATGCTGCAGGGGGCTATGTGGCCAAAATGCAGGACTCAGCACTTGGACTTACTAAAAATCGACTTATTGGACTCTGCCCATCCATCCAACCATTCCAGGTCTCTCTGCAGAGCCCTCCTACCTTCCAATAGATCAACACACGCTCCCAGCTTAATGCTGTCTGCAAATTTACCATGAAAGAATCAACACCTTCATGCATGTCATCAGTAAAAATACTGAACAGAGCTGGCCCCAGCACAGACCCCTGAGGGACACCCCTGGTGACTGGCCCCGGCTGGATGCAGCACCATTCACCAGAACTCTCTGGTCCCAGCCATCCAGCCAGTTCCCAACCCAGCAAGGAGCACGCCTGTCCAAGCTGTGGGTATGGAGAATTTGCTGATATAGGCAAGGTCTTATATTATATGGAATAAATCAGGACCTGTATGTTGATTGATATATATATATATATATATATATATATATATATATATATATCTATATATATATATATATCTATATATCTATATATATATATATATATATAGTGATATATATATATATATCACTATATAGGGAAACTCCTGAATTACTCTATTCTTCATCAGTAAACGATTTACTAGAATAAAAAAAGGACAAATGATGAATGTTATTTCAGGTTGGTGGCTAAAGCAAAAAATCTGTGTGACTGTACCACATAACAATTTCTAAACTAAAAGCGTGAAATATCTTAAGAATTTGACTTAACAGCAACTTACAGCATGGATGGTGCTGTCTTTTAAATATTGATTATCATCTATTTATTGAAATACACATGTTGTTTTGATTACATTGATTATTACTGTAAGGAGGATAGGGCTACTGAGCTGTTGAAAACATTCCTGAAGAAAACCAAGTGCCTCAGACCTGACTGTAGACACCTGGGATGTTGGGCTGACAAATCTTGAGGTACAGTACGATTGATTTGCTTCAGTATTTGTGATAGGAGTCTACCAGCAGTTATAAGAGGCAAAAAGACAGTATATGTGCTCCTATGAACTGCAAAGTGTAGAAGTTAAGTAGCTGAAGAAATCAGAAACAATGGATATATTTCTACAGAGATGTTACCACTCAGGCCAGCAATAGTTGACAGTGACATAGTAAGCAGAACTAACGTAGACAAAAAATGATGGCAGGAACACTAAGGTGGGTAGGCATTTGCCAGGAAATACTAATACTAAGGTGAGTATCAGAAAAATAGGACTCACTGGAATTTTGTGCCGTAATAGACTGTATTAAAATGAGGATAGATGGAGCAGAGGAAACAACCATTTTGGTCATAATTGTGGAAGGGTGACAAGATTATTTATGGTGAATGATGTTTGAAATGCTCTAGATGTCAGAAGGAGATATTGATCACCATATGCCCCATCACCAATAAAGGCTATCAATTGTTATGTTAATGTCATTTTTTTCCCCATAAAGATGTTTGAAAGAACATATTATTTTGATATTGATAGTCTTTGAGATTCCTGAATGAGATTGCTAGCAACTTTCTTCACCAAATATTTGCAAATAATCAGCAAAAAAGTGTTATGACTCCAGGTTTAGCCTTTGGTATGAAATTAGAGTATTAGAGAAGAATGAGCTTTGGCTAACATATTCTAGATAAAGTAATTTAAAACAGATTCATTTTAAATGAAATGGTAAGGACCAGTAAAAAAACTGACCATTATGCGGTAAGGACCATTAAAACTGATCACTCAGGTAAAGGAACTCGCTGGAAGAAGTGCTCTAGACTAGGAGTTTGGGAACTAGAAGGCATAAACAGTGGAGTTTCTGTACAAATAAGTGCTGAAGCTCTCAGGAATTTATTCCCTAAAAGATGCAAAAATCATGCAGGAAAGGATTTGCTAAAATATTAGAAAATCACCTTCTCAAGAAGCATTTAAAATGCTGAACTAGAAAAAAACTCTCTTAGTTTTACTTAAGTTTTTAAGGTTTTTTACTCTGAATTTTACTTAGTCACCAAAAAAGCATTCTTTAGAGATGTGAAACTTAGAGATAAGCCTTCAAATGGGAACATATTACAGGTCATGGAATTAGACCTTAAAAGTTGTTATAACTAGTAGCAGTGTGTAATTTAGCTCTAGAAACTAAATGATGAGGAAGAGTGCTGTGAGTAGATAGGGCACAAAATGCAACAGTGCAAAATTATGTGCTGACAATCTAATCACAGTCATTTCAGCTGTAACCTGATGAGTTAGAAATTATGTCTGTAGAGAACAACCTGACTGACTAGCCTAGTTCAGACTTATCTCTGATTGTCAGTGAGATGGGACTATAAAACCTGTAATGCACCCTTAGAATGAGTCAGGAAAGGTACTTCTGGAAGAGTTGAAATAAAGTCAATGTTTTTGAAAAGGGTATTGATAAGACTTAAATCTGGAGTACTGCACATTTCAGGCCATATTCAGGAAAAATGTATTTCAGCCTACATGAGAAGACCTACAGAAAAGATAAAGTGAATGGAGAGCTTGTTCATGACAGCAGGTTTAAAGAGCTCAGTTTGTACTGTAATATAAATTAAAGATTGGGAAGCATGTGACAGATACAAATAAATATGTCCAAAGTTAAGGACAAAGATAATGTTACCCTTACACCACAAAAGAGGAAGAAGAGTTTTTGTGGTGAAAGGGTAACATTAGCAGAAACCGGAAATAAATGTGTCCTGGAAATTTACAATTGTTGGGAAAAAAACTCAAATAAACCAAGCAATGGAATGACTGGGGGAAAAAGACAAACATCTTTAAACTGTAGATAATTTAGTCTGAAAATCTCTGATATGGTGATCTATGGTCAGTACACCAACAGGGTCTCTAAGCTTACACAAGGATGACCCTGGGTGACTGTGTCAGAAAAATGAAATTTTCTTAGTATTTTTCACAACATCTTTCATTCAAAAATGAAAGGTGTGTTTCCTTAACCCCCAGAACATTTAAATACCAGAAATGTTGACCCTATTCCTAACTTTTTTTTACTTTTAGTAGTGTTGCACACTTGGGATACATTCCCAAAACTGCTTCTCATTCTGTTAACTCTGCACTGGTTTTGCTGCTATTTCTTCTCTCAGATATACTGTCACATCTAACCAGCAGTATAGTTCACTTCAGGTTTTTTTTCTCTGCTTATCACTTTTCACAATGTTTGACCTGATTCCAGTATCTGAACAGAGGAGAACAGTTCTAGATCAACTTAGAGACGAAACAACCCACTCTTTCTTGTCAAGGTGTAACAAATTACCTAACCAGACACTGTACAACATATGTATATAAACAGTATGTTTCTAGCTTCACTTTCATTTAAGTAGAATTGGTGCACTGACATGCTAAAGGGATCCCTTGTGCTTCACAGGAGATATTTATTTTCCAGTCACAACATCCTCTCATATTCATCAAATACAAAAGAAACATGGAGGGGAAAAACAATTTGTTGTGCTGCTGTGTTAGTATATTGGCTGCTGTGTGATGTTTGAGAAACTGCATTCTGCGTATTTCTTCCTATCAAAGGGTTCCAGTTCTAACTGAAGGAACCCAAGCAAAAATGATAGCTTAATTATTTGTTTCTCTTTAGGAGAAATTGAGATACTCAATCTGTACAATGGAATTTATACCAAAAAAGGACCAATAGGAGGAAATCCTTGAGACTGCAGTTCTCCCTGGATATCAGAGCAATTTTAGGCATGGATAAGACTTGGGTAGAAAGCTGGGATAATATCAGGTTCAGGATGTTTATATGAGCTTATAAATGTAGAATACAATTCCTTAGCTAGTGTCTATCATAAAGACTTCATACCAAATGTGACAAAATTCCCATCTTAGGAGCTGCACTCTTCTGTTACGTAGATTATTGTTTTGTACAACTCTTTATGCAGTGCTCAAGAAATGTAGATGTCCTCTCCTTTTACTGGTTCCATAGGAGATCAAATGAAACATTCCATGGGATCAAGCCTGTAGTTTCAATCACCCAAACCACTTCTATGAAAGTTTTTGCCTTATCCTGGACCTTTCTCAGCAACAGTGATTAATCAAAATTTAAGAATATGATCACTTAAAATTTTGTATTTACAGTTTATTTATCTCCAAAATAAAGCTCAAAATCAATGGCCAAATCTTTTTAAGTGTCAGTACCACTAAACTGAAAAGAAAAATTTTATCTGGCATTTAGGCAGCAAGTCACTTCTTGTTGTTTCTGGACTACAATAGCACAAAGCTTAGCATGTTTGGCAAATGCTATGTACTTTTTCACAGGAAGCTTATGAAAAAAGATAAAATTACAAAAAATTTGGAAATGGTTAAGCATGAATTCTTCCCCTACTGACACAGATGGTGAAAGCCTAAATAACAGAAAGAGGTTTTATGTATAGCTTTGTGAAAGTCTTTATAGTGCAAAATCCCAATTTTCTCTAATTTTTGTGTTCAGTGACATGGCTGGTTCACTGTCTGCAGTTTTAAAGATTGCATGATGCAGGATCAGAGTTAAGCAGATCAACTTCATGTAAAGAAAAGTAGGAGCCGTTTTGCTGCAGAATTGCTGCAAATTACTCCTTGTTGTCTTTTAAGCTTGGTGTGTCAGATGTTGAAAACCACCTGCGTTCAGATTCATAAGGAAAGCACAGAGTTTGAAATGTTAATCCATGGTACATTAAGAAGTTACCATTGCTGGCAAACAATGCCAGAGCCCTCTCTGTTTTTCAGGGGGACTAATTATTATGGCATAAACATGGAAAACCAGAGAATGTCTGCCTGAATGCCAAGTGAATTTGCTGTGAATACTGGTTTCGTAAGGGAGAACCCTTCAATTCAGAATGCCAGAAAGCTGTCTACTGTACTACCCAGAAGGGCAGTGTCTAGGACATGATACTGTCTTTCCAACACGGATTTTGAAGATAGGATGGGATGGCCTTTACTATGTAAATATTGTTTTTTCTCAGAATGTTCCTTTGATGTTGCTGAATTAACAAAAGGTAAGAAGCTCTTAATTAATTTGTGAGCATTCAAATAATTATAGAAGGATGTTAATTAAATAATTGATATGGATTCCTTAAATCAGAAAGACATTAAGTAATTAAACACAATCCTTTTGCAGTGAATAATACCTGTTAGCTGTTGTGATTCTGTGTCAGCTTTGTGATGCAGTAAACAAAGAAACAAAATAAACAAACAAACAAAAGGTAAAAATATATCTTTGAAACATCTCTAGGACTGTGTGGGCATTCTGCTTGAAAAAATATCTGCAGATTAATGTGAATGTTTTTCAAGATAATTAAGTTGAAGCGTGTCATTTCTCACCATGAGTGGCTAATTACAGAACAGAAGAGTTAGATAGATAAGAAGTACTCAGTGCTGTAAGGACAATCAATACAACTAAAACAGTTTCAGTACAATTCCTGAATCCTAAGATATGTTTAAATAAATAATAACATTCCCTATAAGAAAACATTAATCACTGCCACTACATTCAAACTGGTATTTACTTATAGCCACACAACATTCAAAGTACTGAAGTTGACTCAATGTAAGAATCTCTATGTACAGATGAGTGATGGGCAGCTTTTGACTTTTAATATTTTTGAGATCTGATAAATATTTCAGCAATGTCAGTTTGTGTTTTGAAAGACCACGATATTACAATTCTTAAGAAAATAAGCTCTAGGCTTCACTTAAAGAGATTGTTCTGCAGTACAAAGACACAGTTCTGAGGTGACTTTATTAAACATCTGGGACCCATGGGACATTTAGTGGCCTGGATATTTTAGGTGGAGTATAAGCATCATACATTTTCAAATCTAATCAAGAATCCACAAATATTCATGTTTCTCGATGAATCTCATGGGAGTCTACTCACCAAAGAACAGATTAAGGCCCAGCAGAAATCCATTGCTTCTTAGATGATGATTTTTCTTTCATATTCCAGTGAATAGATCATATTCTTTCTACAGCTCTCACATGAATATAGCAGATATCATGTCTGTGTGGCAAGATGTGTAGCTGTTCAAGAAGATGGGTATGCCATGTCAGGAAAAACTCTCCCTCCCATGGACAGCAAGGGATTTAAAGCCCTCTCACAATGACAATATCCAGTCTACTCTGCAGAAAAAAGCAGCTTTAACTAGGTGTATCCCATATTGATAGCTGTGCCTAAAGGAATTTCAGCTGCAGTCTTTACTGATTTAAAGAAAAAACTAATTTAAAAATTATGCATCAATACTGTTAATATACTGGTGATATGGTGTATTATTATTAACAAGTACTGAGCTACACAGATGTTTGGGGAGCACTGAACATGTTCAAAAATCAATGTATCATACTACCATGTTGAAATAATGAAAAAAGGTACAACCTATAGTAACCCTACAGAGACACTTTGTAGATGATCATTCCACTGTGATAATGGATCCCATTTTTCCTTCCAGACCTTCTGAGTTTAATGCAATCTGGACCATCTGTTCAAGTGCAGCCTTTTAGGAACATACAAGAGTGTATGGTATTCCTTGATACACTTCCTTGCACATATGAAAAGCCATGCTAGCAGTTCAGGATTAATACTGAATCTTCCTAAGCATATATATTATGTATTCTTTTTTGCAGAGCTCTGCTCCTATTAGCAATCTGTCAAACAGCTCCTTTTGAAAACGTGACAGTTAACGTAAAAAATAGAGAAACTTCTTTTCATAAAGAAACGCGTTACACGGAGGCATACCCGCATACCCCCTTTCTGGCACAGTGTAGAAACAGTAAACATCTTTTTTTACACACAAAGTACACACATCTGTGTACTTTGCCTTCTATCAACAAAACTTTTTTGTCTGAATGTTAAGTCAAGGTTTTGTCTTTGAAGAGACTTTTCTCCATCTTGTTACTCATGTATTGATATTTCACCAGTTGAGAGTAAACAGAGTGTGGGAAAACAAGCATCCTTTAAGCTTTCACTTAAACAGGACACTTCCAAAGTTCATTTTCCCTTAATTAAGAGCAAAGCACTCAACAATAAAGATACAGTCCAATAGCAGGTTACTATTTGTTCTGAAGGAGGTAATCAAAATGGAGACAGAACAATAACACACTTTCTACAAAATAAGGCTAGACTGCTAGTCCAATCTACACCTCATTTTATTTTCAGGTTCTTTAGAAGTATTTAACAATATACAGATAAATAGCTGTTGGTAGTAATTTGCTGTATTTGAAGAGATATCTGTTCTTGTGGTTTCATCTTTATACAGGTTGATTGTATTTTCTTCTTACAGTTCTTTAGGTGTTGTATTGGAAGAAAATGAGGGACACTGAAAGATACCTACCGAGTTGTTAGCTCTGTCTGAGAGTCTCTACAAATGGCTTTCTCACAATTAATTATGTTAAATTAGGTTGCAATAGCAGTGATCTCAAAAATGATAGCTCATGTGTCTCAGCTAATGACTTCAGACCTCAGAGACTCTGTGGTTTACAAGCACTGATTCAGAGCCTAGTTTATAGTGTCTGGTCATAGGAGCTAGAAACCAAAACCTGTTGAGGTGAAGTAGATACTGGTCACAGACACAACTTTTAATACATGGAAAACCCCAAGGTAAACACTAAGGTACTATAGTTCATCTGTTCTTTAGAGAGCTGGAGCTGACTGGAAGTGAAGATTTGTATGTGAATTGAAGTTCTAGAATCTTTATGGGCCTGTTGTGGATTTGGCTCTTATCCTCTCATTCTTAGTTCTTATAAAATAGGGATAATGTTTCTTCATATTAAAAAATGTTATTACTCTGGGGTATTCTGTGTTATAATTATTTTGCTCACCTAAACCCCAGAATTTCTCTACAAAGATAAGAATTCAGAATACATTAAATTATGAGAATTGGAAAAATATGAATCATCAATTAAAAAATCACTTTGTGCATATATGTGACAAAACAGTTGTGGACATATTTGACACTGTATTGCAAAACATCCTTGTCTCCAAATTGAAGAGACATGGATTTGATTGTGTTAAGGTCTGATTATTAAAATTATTAGAGAGATGTCACTGCCCAAATTAAGGTAAAAATTCTAAAGTCAGTAGGACAGATTTTTCTTCAACAGTACAGAGTAGAGGGAGGGAAAGACAGGGAAAAGAGATATATGTGGTGGAGGTCTTAACATCCCATGCTGCATCAAAAGAGGTGTGACCAACAGGTCAAGGGAGGGGATTCTGGCCCTCTGCTCTGGAGTGCTGCTTCCAGCTCTGGTGTTCCCAAAATAAGAAGGACATGGAACTCTTGGAGCAAGTCAAGAAGAGGCCAGGAAATTGATGAGGACTGGAGCATCTCCCCTACAGAGACAGGCTGAGAAAACTGAGACCATAAATCCTTTATCCTATGTGGAGAATTCATAGCAACCTCAAGGTATCTGAAGGGGCCCACAGGGAAGCTGAAGGGGGAGACTTCAAAAGGAACATAAGTGATAGGACAAGGAGTAATGGGTACAAAGTGAAAGAGGGGAAATTTAGGTTTGATATTAAGAAGAAATGTACTATGAGGGTTGCCGAGGGAGGCTGTGGACGTCTCATCCCTGGCAGTGTCCAAGACAGAGTGGATGAGGCTCTGAGTTGGGATGCTGGGACTAGATGATCTTTAAGACCCATTCCAACCCTTAACATTCCATGATTCTATGTTACGCATTTGTTTTAAGTAAATTTGTTTCATATATGACCTTCACACATCGTCAAGACATTTAAGGTACATAACTTCCCCTAATCGTGCTTGTCCTTCATGCCTTATAAGCCCTCTCTTTCATGTTGTTAGATGATTATCACATGTAGCCTCCAAAATAAAAACTAAGAGTTTGTCAATGGTCATGCTCAGTTGGAAAGTACATTAAACTTTGCAATTATGCTATGGAAAGCCATATCATATGCTTTATGAAAGCTTATTTGATAGAAAAAGAAGAAAATGCTTCAATGAGGAAATATGTTACAAATTAAATCACCTAACCTATACTAACTAAATAAGCATTTTTATTCACTTGCCATTTCTTCCTTTACTTTCATATTTTTCTTTTCCTTACCCAAAAAATTCAAGTCTCTAGGTTAGTTTGATTTTATGTTATGCCTTTTCTACTACATAAAAAGTACAGAGATGAAAAATAAATGATGAAAAATGTAGTACCAGAGAAATCAAAGTAGTTCTACTATCTGCTTACCAATTGCATGGTCTATTTTAAAGCATATTGCCTTATGAGCCATAGATGCAAGTAGCCTGCTTTTAGTAAAGAGGTACCCAGAATTTTTTCCACATAAGTTTGATCTGAGTGAGTTGCAAAATTAAATGTCATAAAAACTTCTTGGGAAGTCATTAGAAGCACATCATATTCATGTTTGCTAACATTAGCAGCACAGCATAGGTATTTACATTAACAAATGTCTTCTGGAGAAATTTATTTTCCTTGATTGACATATGGGGAAACTAACCCATAAATACCAATTTTGATACCAATCTTTCATCAAAATGCAAAAATAGGATGATATAGGTCAAAATTTAGGTATGGATAACATGACACACATAATGGCTTGTATTGTATATTTTTTGCTATTGCATCTAGAGTGCATCTCCTGTATCACATATTTGTTTATATACCTAGCAATGGATATGCTTTACAAACCCATTCGAATCACTTGCTTTATGGTGCTGTACACTGGTTTGCTTAGCAAATAGAATAGAACCAAGTGTTGAATAAATAATTAACCTGTGTCTAATGTGATCTTTTCTTAAATGGATTAACTAGAAATGAGGGCTAATACATATGGTGTAAAGTTTTATTGTACAAAACAAATATAGGTATGCATTTAAATGATATAGGCATGTATGTATATAATTTTTATTAAATAATTTTTGATAAAAATAATTTTATTTTATAATAATAAAATTTCATTTCTATACTAGCTCTTTGTCATAAAAATTAAGCTTTTAAACTACAAAAAATAGTATAACGAAGCATTAAGAGATATAAACCACCTGATTACATTTGAATTTTAATTTCACCTGACTGCACAAAATAATTACACATACAGCTTTCAACTGTTTTTACACATAAAAAGATGTATGATTTTTTTAAGATGCCCTGGAGTACAGAAACTTGGAGAACAGCTGTTATTCCCATTAGCAAAGTTTCTATTAAAAGGGCAAAATGCTTTTTTCCTATTGTGTCACCATGAGTAAATAAAATTAAATTAAACTTGAATCTATGAATTTCTGAATGAAATTAGATGGATTTTGATATATGAGATTACATTTAATCACATGCCGTATTCCTATTGTTTTTACAGAGATTTTGCAGACTTGTGGTTGTTAATTGTAATGTCACATTTACTTCCCTTTTTTTTCCTTTTCCTTTTTCTTTTCTTAACCCAGTCTTTCTTTCTGTCTATCTATCTATCTATCTATCTATCTATCTATCTATCTATCTATCTATCTACCATCTATCTATCTATCTATTTTGTTTCCCTTGTGTGTTGTTAACTCATCTGAAGTGAAGATTCATCATATTTAAGCTGTTCCTTTCTTATTCTATAGAAGGGGCAATTTTGACTGACAGATTAAACAGCTGGACGAAACAAAAAGAAGAGAAATACGTTACAAAAACCAGCAACTATCTCTTGGAACTGACAGTCAAGTAAGAAAAAAAATTATGGGTGTATCCATGTTTGTAAGATTATATGAAACCTGTAAAACTGCAATGATGGAACAGTACAGTAATTTCTAGCTAGAGAACACAAATTAAGGTCGAGTTCCACATATTATAATGCATTTGAAAAATTTTTAGTCGTGTACCCTTAAATTTAATGCATTCCTACCATATTTTTCAGCAACAATTATTTACTGCAAGGAGTCTTTTTTGTGTGTGGTCTCCTTAAAAAAAAAGTATAGAAAATGTACAGTTCTTCTGTTACTTCAAATGTGGGCCTATTTTTCTCAATGAACTAGATATTTTTAATCTAGATGGTACTTTAAGTAATGTAGGGAACCCCACAGACTATGTTTCCTAGATCTCTGGCAGAACAATTTTCTCTGCAGATCCACTGCAGAAAAGTGGATGGGGGACTAGGCCAAGTTTCAGGGCTGAACTTCTGGATTAATATGTTGGGGTGCTATTGGGGCCAAAGGTGATTTTCTGCTGGGAAAAATGCATATCACAAGATGTTATTGTTCCTGAAAATAATTTAAGGCTATTATTGCTATCCAAAAAAACTAGATAAAGGTATGTGTGAGTTGTACCTTTAGAAACTTAAAGCACCTTGCTTGTTGGTTGACTTTGTGTGAGAGGGAGCCAAATAATCATCCCCTATCATAAAGTCTCCTTATGACTCAAGGCCAAACCACAGTTTCAACATCTTTTTTTTTTTGCATTTGTTTTTGTTACATCCGGTTATTTGCAAGGCTTTAACTTCTGATTAATTCTGTATTAGTGAAACACAGAATGGATTTAGTTACTAAATCCTTATTGTATGTCTTTCATTTGTAACATTCATGCTTTCAGTCTGGCTAACTGGAGGCTGTAACATTAGTCTACTATTTTTGGTGCTCCAGAAATGTTTTAAATTAGTACTGATTTCTGTTATACATTACTCTAAGGGTTGTAGTAGCTTTGTTTGTTTGTTTATTTGTTTTAAATAATCTCCACAAGGATTACAAAATTATTTTTCTTTCCGTATCAGCATCTTTTGAAATACTGCTATATACATTCAGTGCACTGGTTACTCTTACTATGAAATATAGGTAAGCAAAACCAAAGTTGTTGAAGGCTGTGAATCTCCAGATAGCAATAATTTGTCTTTTCCCCTGGGCAAACCCAATACTGTTTTCTGTATTCCATTATGTACTAGCAAACCCAATCTTCAAATATGTATGTTGTAGCTCTTTAGGAAACACAAACTTGAATGAAAAGAAATAAGTGTATTTTATCTCACACCTATGACAGTAATTAAGAAAATCACTGATGCAAACTCTGTATTTTAAAATAAAGATGGAATAGTGATTACATGAAAACTGATCAAGTGGCATAATTATTTCATGTAGTTACTGAAAAATAATGTAAAATGTGAAGAAGGCCGAAGGAGACAGAGCAGGGAAATGGAAAATCAGAGAGAAAAATAGAACAGTACTTCAGTCTGAGTGAGCTTTGGCATGACTTGTTTTGTAAAGGACACAAATTGTGGACTAGGTTTTCCATTTTCTTCAGTGCAAGATACTGCTTCTATGACTTGGTACAGTCTTGGCCCCTAGTGCAGTGACCTTCCACTGAGGACATTTCTCATGACAGGTTGGACCAATCAAGCCTTGGAGGGTCCCTTGTCAGTCAGGCTGGGCTTCTGAGGCAGAGGAATTTACACAGATGAATGACAGCTCATTTCAGGCTGTGTCTTTACAATTTATATTTTGTCCAGGATTTAGTATTAGCATCTCATTTGTCTATAAAAGTTTTTAATAGTATTTTCCCGTTTACATCTCTGCCCAGTGTGCTGCATTATGACATCCAGAAGGTTCAAAATTTGTATTGCAGTAAAAACACATATAGCAATAAAGGGGCAGAGCTTGAGGATGCAGTTTAAAAAATATTCTTTTCTGTCCTATTTTTCTGTCCTATTTTTCTGTCCTACCTGTTTGAGTGTTTTATTATTTTGATTAACTCTAACTTAAAATTTTGTGTGGATTTCTTAGGGATTTGCAGAGGGAAAAGGTGACTCAAGGGAGCCCACACTGATATTTGTGACATTCTCTATGTATTTATGTAGGCAAAGTTTCTGCCCAGAACTTCAGAGCTGCTTTAGAAAAAATTGCTTTCAATAGCTTTACAACAGCACTTAATAAGCCTAAGCTGGTTTTCTTTTTTTTTTTCCTTTTTTTTTGAGGCACTTGAATTGCTAATCACTGATCCAAGGTCTTATAGCCTTGAAGTTCAAGTCAGATTATCAGCGAATATTAGAACACGCACATGTGAGACGGCCTTTACAAGCTTTAAGATCAAAGAGTCACTGTGCAACCTTCAGAATAATATCATTCTGTCACTCAAGCAAGCATTAGAAGGCTGGAAAAGTTCAAGCTTTCAAGCAAACTTTAGAACTCCTTTTTCATAAAGTGATTTTGACCATAGAAATCTTGTATGGAAAAAAATCAAGTTCCTACCTACAAAAAATTTATTATACTTCTTTTTAATGAAGAAAAAAAAATCCCCAAATTAACCATCATATTTGCTGCACATATTCTAAAATTAAAATGGCTTTTGATATGTCTGATTTAAGTATGCCTTTCCAGGCTTAGGTTTGATAGCCTCCAGGGCCTTAGCAGGTATGCTTTGCGTTATCTCTTGTCTAATGTTGAAATGTGGTATACCATACTAAAAAAAACTCAAACCAAAAAATTCTGTGTTAAACTGTTAGTAGATTCTGTAGAACCCATGAGATAACTTGTTTGTTCAGTATACAGCAGGTACAGAAATGCTTTGCTAGGTCAGGGTTGTAGAGTTCAGTGTATTCTGATTGATTCTGCTGTCAACATTGTTCTGGAAATTTTTTGTGTCCGGACTCATCATATTTTTTCTCTAGAGTTGTGAAAGGAAAGAACATTGGACCACTCATTCTTTATGGCATCATTACAAATATATTAAACTTACATATATATCACAGCGGATGGAGAAAAATATTTTCCCTGGCAGAGGAATACTTATGTATATGGAGAGTGCCTTTAGGAATACAGGCTAGTACATCATGAATTAGGCTTTTAACATCTTTGTACCTTGAATTTTCTCTGAAAGCTCATGGTACTGAATATGATTGCACATAAACTGGCACAGGATTAGAGTTTAAATTGACTCTAGACAGTGTAGATAAATTACCATAGACTGTTATCTCAAATGTCAAAGTGTAGAAATGGAATAATTTGAGAATTAATTTAATAAAATCATAACCTCATGGACTCATAGAACCATGGAATGATTTAGGTTGGAAAGTATCTTAAAGATCACCTAATTTCAAGCCCCCTGCCATAGGCAGGGATGGCACTCAGCAGATAAGGTTCATTAGGGCCACATTCTGGCCTTGAATACTTCTAAATGCTAACTAATACTTTGGTATTATGGACTCAATATTTGGGGTGTTAAGTAACTCCATTTCCATATAAATTATAACACCAAAGACTTTTTCTAATACAGTCTGTTTTGAATTCTTTTCTCAAATGAAAAAAAAGCTTAGATATTTGTTGTTTCTCTTAAAGCAAATGGAAATCACAGCAAAGGATAACTAAATGTAATAAAGCAAGAGCAAGCCCGTAATTTCTATTAGCAAAGTGATTATTCTATCCTCTATCTTATTAATTGCTAACCTATTGTCTGTAGGTCTATCTAATGGTTACTAAGTACTCAGAATTCATTCCAGTGGCTGGCTGAGACTCCAATAGCAATAACTTAATTAGAAGACATTCCTGGATGCATTTCTACCAGTAATAATATTCAAGGAGACTTACTGGAATCATTATCCTCATCCACTGATCTTTATATCTTTCCTTCAGAGTATGGAGGAATATTTTCTTTCTGGAAAGAAACATACAACTCCATTGCACTAGTCATGCAAATGCATTTATGCATTCTCTTCCCTTTGTTATCTTTGAGAATAGCAGTAAAACAAATTATAGCCTTTGTAAGGTCAAAAATTGCTTTAAAAAACTTTGAATCAAACAATGAAAGATGCCATTTTCTACTGAGTTACTCATGCTGTTTATACTACACTGTTCTATCATGAACTAAATACCTGTATTTTATAAACTTCCAAATTAAATGATGTTGGTTGTGCCAATTTCGCAAGCAAAAACTGAAAAATCTCTATTTTTAACCATGCTAGACTAAATATTTCCCTGTAACTGATAACTGCCTCTTTATTAGGAGGTACACAGAGCTGTTGATAGAGAAAAGTTCTCCTTTCTACCAGGAGAAGGAGGAATGACATTCCCAACTTCTATTTTTTCCTTGTTCCTTGCCCATGAATAGTTCTTTTTCTGTTACATCTCTGGAAAACGAAATAGATTGAGAGGGATTTTAAAGTTGAAAATGTAGCTTATCTCTGTTTAAGTGTTCTTATCTGATGCACTTTCATTTCATTCTTTTGGCATTATTCCAAGGAAACATAAAGTCAAGGAGGCAGCAGCAGCTTGAGTTGCTACTGCTGCAGAGAGTGCTTGAAATCTTGTCAGGCAGAAGCTGCATTCAGTGTAAAGCAGAGCTACACAAGTAACCAGCCTTGAAGTTTCAGTGGTTGAATGGAAGAAAGGGCAATCTCCTTTTTCCATCTCCAAAATCCAATTTCATCCTAATCCAGCTATTACTTCTTGTTCCATTTGGAATGAAAAAGAATCATTTTATAATTTTTTGGTACCAAATAATGTTTTGTAGGTGGTTACATGCTATAGGAAGAGGGTCACTTGGCCCAAAAATTTCCTAAACTTAGTATATCCCAACAAGTGTCAATAAATTGGACAGAACTATTTTATAATTTTCCATATATGTGAAGAGAAAATGAGTATTCAGGTGATGTTTAAATGCTTTAGAATGAACATGGAGCAATAGATATTTCTGTTATGATTTGTATTGATAGTTTTGTATCAATAATTTTGGTTTTGGATGAAACCAAATCTTGCTTTTGACCAGAACTGCTAAAGATGTTTGGTCTCAGAGCTTTGGTGTGATCTGGTGAGATAAGGATACACTTTTTCGGGTTACATAAAGTGCATACACATATTTCAGCAACTTTTGATCTAAGCATTGCGGAATGCATAAAAAAAAAGTGTATGCATCCATGCAATAATACATTGACCTTTTAATGTGTATGGAAATAAATGTAACTTCTATTTGTACAGCAAGGGTATTTTTCATTTAGCTGAATTTGCTCTTTTAGTTTTGGCTTTCAAAGATAGCTGGACTGAAAATGCAGAATGGCTCCATAAGCAAAATTCATATGAGTAAAAATGCTGGTAGGGTGTCTGCAAGGAATAAATTACATTCAATCACTCAGGTGCTGATATATGGACCAAACAGTAAAATGCACCTGAGATCTTTGAGGAAATGATCCACTGTTAACATGGCTCTGAAACACCACAATTGTGCTTGGATCCAAAATCTTGGCATAACTTATATGCACTTTTAAAAAACAGTTTTAGAAGGAGGAGGGGTAAAACAGCATGGTAGACTTGGAGAACTTGTTTTTCTCTTTTGGCTTTTTAAAATATAATTTTAGAAAGAAGATACTTTATGAATATTTGCAACTCTGCTTCTCTCCATACCTGTAAGATTAGCATCTCCAGTTTTGCCCTTGTGAACTGATTGAACAATTGGTATGAAACTGTCATTCTGTGGTTTTCCTCTGATATCATCATATGATCTGATATGATCTTTAGTCCTGAGCTGGTACATGGATCTTGGTTGCCAAAATACTGACAAATATTTTGGGACTCAAGTTATACTTCTGGTCCAAGAATGTTTGATAACACATGGAACTATATTTTCCAGATGTTCTTACAAAAGACACAAAACAACAATTACAGCAACAAGAAATCTATATGAGATATAAAAAATTAAGAAAGGCAGAAAAATGGATTAGTCTTACCTAGCAGGGGAAACTCTACTGAATTACTTCTTCTTCTATGATAGTTCTGGTTTTTTTATTATTTTTTATTTCACTTGGTTTTGCATTCTGTTGAAATAATAACATGCTGAAGTATTGAGATATGTTTTGAATTTTGAAATTATTTAAATATCATATCACTTATGATTGACCAGTCTAGTGCTGGAAAGTAGGAGGAAATACAGTGGAAGCTGTATGTTTTTATCTATATTCTTGCTTGAAATTAGAACAGCTGTCAGAAAAGCTTTGGCTTAGTTTTGGATGTAATCAGGAAAAGGTTATAATTTCTCACAGTCATATCTATCCTTTATATTACACAGGATGAAAAAGAAGCTTAAATGTCAGTTTAAAGAAAACTGGAATAAAATTTAGACAGTTTACAGTTGCAGATTTTTTTTTGTTAGATATGGTCTGAAACACAGCCAGCCCAGAATAAATTCATCGAAGTCGAAGAAATAAAAGAATGACCCATTAGGATCATGGGTCATCCCAAGGGAAGGTCAAGGAAGTATAATAACACTATATTTTGCAACACTGAAAAAAATAAAGCCTCTTTGTTAGTACAAAAAAGTTGCATATAACAAGTTATCCTTAAGGAAGGAAGCTCTTGTAAAACCCCACCCAGAATACTGTGTCCAGCTCCAGGGCACCTAACAAAAGAAAGACATAGAGCTGTTGAAACAAGTCCAGAGGAGGGCCACAAAAGTGATCAGAGGGCTCAGAGGAACAGTCCTCCTTTGAAGACAGGATGAAAATTTGGGCTGTACAGCCTGGAGAAGAGAAGATTCTGGGGATATCTTACAGTACCTTCCAATACTTAGAGAGAGACAGGGATTTCTTACAGAGGTAAGAAGTGACAGTATGAGGGGTGATGGCCTTTAGCTGAAGGATGGTAGGTTTAGTTTTGATATTAGGAAGAAATTCATTACTTTGAAGGTGGTGGGGCATGGAAGAGGTTGTCTAGTGAGGTTGTGGACTCCCCATCCCTGGAATTGTTCAAGACCAGGCAGGATGGGGTTTTTCTTGCTCTAGAGGATGGTGTCCCTCTCCGTGGTAGTGGGGTTGGAATTACATGTTTTGTAAAGTCCCTTCCAACCCAAACCATTTTATGATTCTATGATTTTGAGATACTCTAGTACCTTTCAGCCTTGTTCTCTATTTGAATTTTAAAGTCCTGCAGAAGTTCAACAGGTGAACTTCTACTACTTTTAAAAGCATCGTTTTAAAGCATGGTTTTAAAAGGCACCATATTAACATTTCTGGGTGTCTTGGAAAGATTGACCTGAAACCTTCCTCATATATTTGTGATCTAGTGGCAATGAAAAACTTGGATGCCATATTTTAAAGATTGTGAGTGGGTCAAATTTTGTGTGACAGAAACTATATTGTGAATGCAGACAACTGTGTCTGCATTTTCTTTTAATTCTGTAATTAAATTTTCTTTGTATGGTTTAAATTTAAGCCTGTTTTGCCTTGAATATTTTCTCCTAATTGTTATCCCAACTTGCATGCCCTTCAGAAGTTTTTTCCACCTCCTCTACACAATTGTAGCAGAGGAGGAGTGATTAAGTGATTTTTTTTTTTTTTGGTTTTGGTTTTTGGGTTTTTTTTTTGGGTGCTTGGCTTTCAGCCAGCATCAAATCCCCACATCAGCCCTTGCCACCGCACAGTTTCAGGTTCTTAAGCAAAAATTAGTTATTTCATTTGGGTTTGTGATGTGGAAGGAGCAAAGTCTGAAATGCAATATATCCAGCATATATATATAGGAACATTGAATGGCTTTTTTGACTACATTAATTTTACAAATGTATTGATGCTATCAAAGAAGTCAGCTGTTGACAAGCTGTGAATGTGTTGATTCCTACATGTCTATTTATTTATATTTTACTTTGTTAAGTACAGTGTTAAGATATAAAGTGTCTTACTGTTCTAATTCCCAATCTCACCAGCAGAGGCTGCTTGATCTTATTTTTATGCACCTTTTGATGGAACTTTTTACAAGTGCTAAGCACAGTATTTCTGCTGCTCTAAAAACGATATGTAAATATTAACAGCTGAAAGTACCAGTATGTCTCTATGCAATAATCTAAGTTGAAGATGGACAAAAATAATCCTTCTTTGGTCTAAGTAGAAGAAGAAACCCATCATATATCCACCTTGCACATACGCACAAAAGTTGCTAGTCCATGCAGAAAAATGACTTATTGCCACTCCATCATTCTGACTGAAGACAACAAAACCAGTAATATTTTACTTGCTTCAGTGTCCTCTTGGATGAATTGATGAATACATTATTTCATATATTACACTCTACTTAATTCGCCCAATAGGTTTCTGTCTTCAAAGGAAGAATGAAGGGTTAAGTTTTTCTTTTAGTCACAGGAGCCTCCAGAGGGTGATATATGCTTTAATTTTCACCTGGCATGACTAAAATTGATGTGCATCTGCAATTTTTGTATATATGGCCCCTGCAGAGAAAACCAAAATGCAAAAATATCTAGTTCTGCAGTAATTATCCTAAATACTATTGCTTGTAGTTGTGATAGCTTCTATTCAGTATATCAAAGAGAATATTTAAATGACAGTCATGTTCATGGCATAGCGATAATGAGGATTAGTCAATGAATTGTCCATATACATGTGTTGCAGGTATGAATATATTTAAGTTTGTGACAGAAACATTGTAACATTTTAAACTGGCAAAAGCCTGTCTCTGCCTGTCAGTCTGCTTATCTATGCATTGGGACTCTTCACTTGTGCGTAATCTGAGCATCTTTGCAGCCAAGCTATAAACCGGGGTCAAGTGACAAAAGTCATGAAATAAATCTCTGGGGTTTTATTCTCTGTTTTCTTGAGCTGCCTGTTTTTCAGGATTGTCTTTTGCACTCCGTAGATATTTTAAAACCCTGACAGGCAGTTATGGCTAATACTGTATTATATATTACTCATAATTACTTTTTCCATTCCTATTTTGAATACGACAAGCAGACATCAATATGCAGGATCCAGCTGAAAAGGGAATGCAGCAGGAAGATGCTGCATCCTCTCAGTGGGGGCAAAGACTGCTGGATCTGTCAAGAGGTTACAGCTGCTTGGTACCTACAAACAGAGAACTGCCTAAAATATCTGATTCTTCCAGCTTTTCCAGACACCTCTCTATGTCAGAAACACAGCTGGTATATGACCTGATTATTTAAATTAAAAAAGAAAATCAAGAACTTTGAGAAAAAGCTGATTTAAAAAATATTTTGCTCAGAAGGCTACATTAAAATGACTTAATTTTAGTGAAGAACAATTAAAACTTAGTAAAACTCAGAGTTAAATGTAGTTTTAATAAGCTAAATCTAACTCCACAACATATAAGCTATGACAAGGTATTTAATTTCCTGCTATTTTTCCCATTGCAGCCTCGACCTAGTGACTGCAATGAACCGTTATTCAGAATACTACTTCAATAATCTTTGCCCTATTTAGTATCCTTAAAACATCTTTAATTTCTGTGAGTTATTTCCTTTTGAGCTCATTATTATTCTAGACAAAGGAGATCAAATGTAAGGTCAGCCATGCTGTGGGTAAGTGCACGTCTTTTAATATATGTTCACCTGCACTGGTTATCAATGTCAGTGGATCTGTTGCACTAGAGTGTACCTTTGGAGCTGATACAGCAGCAGTGGTCAATTTGGCAATGGTCACTGGTTTTTTATGTATTTGATGATAACAGAATTATAACAAAATTTTTAAAAGTTTCCACTTTAATTCCTGTGTCTAATCTAATCCTGTATCTGACAATGTGCAGCCATAAAGACACACTATTACTGTTTTGTCTTCTCCTCTTCCAATCATCTTCCTTCCCAAACCAATTTTCTTCTTTGAGTCATGTTGCTTTTGTCTTCTCTTTTCCAATTTCTATTCTTCAGGCAAAATCTCTGTTGCAGCTATACCTGTTTTATCTGCTGTTAAAGGCCCAGTCTTTTCTCTTACTCTATACATTCTTTTTCTTCCTATTTTCATCCCTGTATTTTTGTTAAGCCAACACAGTGCCGCTCAGCCACTTCTGCTCCTTTTCCTTAGTCTGCTTGTTCATTCAAATGGGCTTCTTACTGCTGGGTTTTTATTATACCTTTCTTTCCAGTGGAGATTTGAAATTTTCCCTGCCAGAATCCATTCATTCTCTAACCATCACACACGCAACATCATTGCAATACTCTTTGCCTAACCAATCACAGTCTTGCCAGACTTCTAGTCAAGTAAGTGCTGGATGCTTGGCCTGAACCTAGGCTCTCAGCAACCACTGCTTCTCTATGTCCAGACCAACCTCTTCACTTTGAAACTAGTTGCAACATTTTGTGCTCAGATCCCCCAGTTCTGAAATCTCAAACAGACCCTATAGCCACCAGCCTCTGCTTCCTTACATTCTCCTCTCCCTTCAGTCCCAGCTGGGTTTGGGAGCATGAGAACTGTCCCCAGTCTTTTGTTCTTTGTGCTCATCTGTCACTCAGCTAAATGTGACAATTGGTCTACTTCTCTTTCTGCTTTCCATCTTGCCAGATATTTTTCTGAAAGTAGCTTGTATCAGCAAAGGATGGGGGACCTCCCATTCATAGTCATTCAGGCCACTTCTACTGGATTTTGTAAAAGGATCCTAAGAAGGAAGTGTCATTTGTATTTGCACTACACCATGTTCAGTGATCCAGTTCTGTTGTTAACAGAGCCTAAGTGACAGCAAGAAAGGAAAAGAAAGCACACATAGAAAGAGACAAATTGAAGGATTCCACTACAGAATATAAGGAAAAGGTGTGAAAAGCTGGTTTAAGAAAACTTAGCCACTTTTCTAAATACAGATTCCTTTTTCTAAGCATGATTAAAAACATAATTCCTTCCACTATGACCAATGCACTGCCAAACTCCACATCCATCCTTCAAAGTCCTAGAGTGATTGGGAAAAGTCACCAGGATTCTTAACACGAGTATGGTTCTTATTTACAGAATTTTTTTTCTGAATTTGTCTAGAAGAAAAGGGAAGAAGAGAGTTGCTACTCCTCATTTCATCTCAATTCATTTAAATTTGCCAAGGACGAGTTATTATGAACAGCTAAAATAGATTTATATTATGAAACATGCTTTATCCATTACCTTCTCCACACTCTGCTTCTTGGCTTGCTGCCTTTATAGGAAGGGCATCTTCCTTATTTTGCTACCATGCTAGCTGAAAATATAGACCATTGCTGGAAGATGAAAGGGATATGACTACCAAAATCAGACAAACCAAATATCACACAATACCATACTTTTCACCATTAAAAATATTTTTAGAAAAACAGAATGAGTTTAGCCATGTTACGCAAATAAATATTTTCAATACTAATCTTGTAATTTGTCTTAAAAGTCGTTGTTATCATATCTGAGAACCATGCCAGTTTTCACTGCTGCACCTTCCTGAAGATCAAGGCTTAAAACAACTGTCCTGCCTTTCTAACCTGGTAATCAATTTCTGCCTTGAGGTAGTTTCTTCTGCAATCAATGCCACAAAAGGTGCAAGGTAAAATTTTTGATATTGGCTAATTTTTTCTTTTGTGTTACCTAAGAGGCTGGTTATATCACAAAGCTCATTTTTATAAGAAAGGTTACAGTTTGTCAGTATGTTAAGTTGAATTGAAACACATGAAGAGGTTGCAGATGCTGCCTTTTAAAGAAACAGCGAATTGTTTCACACAACAGCCAACAGTGTATCACATAAAAGAGATTATGATTTTTTCCCCTGGCATTCTAAGACAAATATTTTTTAATTCAGTTTGGACTTAACAGCTTCTCCTTAAAACACTGGGAGTGCCACTGGAACTTTTCTTTCACAGCAAAAAGACAGATAAGGAGCTTTGAAATATTATTTTAAGAGAATCAGTAAAATCTCTTCAGTAGATATTTATTCTACAGTGGAACTGAGAAAGCCCAAATGAGCTAATTTTCTCTTTCTACCTTATATGATGGTACTTTTTTATCCATTTGTTTTCTTGTCCTGTATCAATAGTGGTAATAGAAAAAACAGCTGTTTTACAACAGCTATGCTATTGTAAACAACATAATAGATGCTGTTTACACAGTGGCATACTTGGGTTCAAGGCACAGTACAAGCAAAGTTAATTTTTCTAGTCTCCAAAAGAAAGAAAGAAGAAGGGGAAAGAGTGGGGAAGAAGGGGAGAGAGGAGAAGGAAGATATAAATTAAGAGACAAGTCTGGAAAAAAGATGTAAATATTTAAATATTCCATCACAAAACAAAGTCCTCCTTCTGAAACACTGATTATCTGCCTAATCCTATATAACACAGTATCCCTTATGCCACAAGTGGAGGATTTAAGTTTGTTACTTGTCTTGGAAGCTCAGAAATATGAGCAGAAATGCCTTGAAGAGTGAATGCAGTCTATATATATTACTCAAGTTGTATTTCTGTCCAAAAGATTGCAGCCATCCTGCAGACAGCCAGGGTTGGAGGCAAGGAAAAAATTTGCTTTACAGAAAAGAAACATGGGGCTAAAATGAAACCTCCAAAGTGCAAAAGCAGTTTTCAGGGAACTGTGGGACCATCAAGAGGTTCACAGCCTGCCTGTTCTCAGATGAAGGAAAAGCTGGTGAAATCATAGAAGAAATAAATTAATCTACCTGGAATAAATAACAATCCATAAGTCCAGGATAATGGCAATGGTTTTAGATTTGTTACCATCTCTCAAAATTGGGCTTTTGGAAAGGGGCCTTAGTTTAGGTTGCAGTGGCAACCTAGGGATATGCCTTTGTACCTCCACTGCTGAACATTTATTTTTCTTCCCTCAGGTTACAGTTATGATACCTGAAGTCCCAGTTAGGTTAAGTTTGTGGCACTGCTCTGTGTCTGCATCCGTATCCCTGCTAAGGAGGCTTTAATGACCCAAGCATTTTCAATCCTTCACAAGGAATAAGATCCATAGAAGAGAAGACAGAAGAAAGCTGATGCTTTACAGCCAATCATTTGAAAGTTGTTAGATGCATTTTTAAGTTCTTGATTAAATCATGACTATGAGTTGGTAATCTGAGTTTGAGTAGAGGTTTTAATTTTTAGAAGTCATTTGCTGAAACACTTATTTCTTTCAGAAAGCCTGCATGCTTTAATGTGATCCATTCCTTCATAAATCACAGATGATAAAAACACACAGAACTGTGCTGTGTTCAGTAAATGGAGAGTTTTGTTTTGCTTGTGTTGCAGAAGGCATTTATGCTAATGGAAACAATTGCACAACTCTATTAAAGCCATGCATTTCAGCCTGTTTTGATCTAGGCTGTGTCAGCAATTCTGCTTAGAACACACATAAGATGTTCTAATTTAGCAGAAGGTAAAAGTCCACTCTAGCTTCAAATCTGGCTCTATGCCTGGGAGCAATATTTTAAACCAAATTCATAACAATGTCATTGGTTACTTCAATGTCTTTTTTTTTTTTTTTTTTTGTGGAATCACATTAGTCTGCATCAATTCATGCAGCAAGCTTAGTTTACTAAGGCAGTAGACCTAGAATATCAAAAGACAGCTCACTAAATTCTCAATGTAAATTAACTTCTACTTTCCAACTGTCCATAGTGCTATTTGTACCTGTGCCTGTTTCGGTCAAAAAGCATTTTGCAATTATTTTGAAAGGAAAGGAACAGAACTTTTTATGAAATGTGTGATTATTTAGGCATTCTTAGCCATTCTTATTATATTAAGCACTGGGAATAAGAAAAATAAATGTTCATTGCAGTTCTCTTAACCTTGAAAAGATATATTTGGAAATATTTTATTAGATTTGGGAAGTATTAATAGTTTAACATGTGGATCATATTTCTGTGGTTTTCTCATGCATTTTGAAATCTGTACTTAGTAGAGGCAAAGGCCCAGTGTTTTCACATGATGCAGAGTATTGAAACAGCAAAAATTCACTGTCCTGACTGAAATTTATTAAAAATTTTTCAAGCATTAACTTTGTCCCAGAACACTTTACATGGGATTCCATATTGTTTATTCTTCTCTACCATAAAGGAAACACAAATATTAAGTTTTGTGCCTTGGCTAATTTGAGGAGGAAAACTCATTATGTTCTATCATCCCACACAGATAAAAGTTGTACTTCAAATCAAAGAGGTATTTACAAATCTGCATTTATCAATAGAGAATCACAGTCATATCTAGATAAGGCATTCTGTAGCTTTAATTATTCCTTGCTTTCTGTTACATATGAAATATATACCATAATTAAGCTTTTCATTTTCTTTGGCAACAATAGTAATCAGCTTTGAGATAGAAGCTGCATGCTTAAATCAGTGCTTAAATGCTTAAATCAGTGAAAATTCAGAGGTTAAGAGTCTATTAGCTCTCTCCAACTTTTGGAGTACCCTTATCAGACCATTGGAAGTGATAAAGTAATGAAAAATTAGGCTAGATAGTAGAAATACCTTAAATCAGTCTGTAGCATGGATTAAAGAAGAATCCTCTGGTTTTGAAAAGCACAGAGACGATTGTGCTATATAGAATGCTCTTTTGTTTATAAATAAAATTTGCATGTGATATATGAAGACAGAAATATTAACTAAACTTAGCATGTCCATTTTTTAATCACAACATCAACAAAAGTAATACTTAGTTTTGTTGCATTCATTTAGTTTCCTTGGTGAAAAGAAATCAGGGATAAACTGTTCTGAATCTGAAGAAAAGCTAAACCACAATTTTATCTATATCCAATTAATGACAAAAGGGAAAAATATCTGTCTCTCACAGTTTCTGTTTCAGCACTTGTACTGCAAGAGAAAAACAAATGAATAGGATGTTAAGTGTCATGATGCATTGACCTGTTCAATTTCATGGTTAGCTGGCACTGCAGCTCTTTACCTGTTTACAGCTTCACTCAGATATTTGGAAGGAGAATAATGACAAGCCAATCAAATTGCAGAGTGAAAAAGCCAAGGTACTTTCCTATTACAATATTCTGATTTATTTGACATGATACTGTTAGAAATTATATTTTTAACAATGCCTCTACTGGACAAAGACAGTGAAGAGAATAGAAAATTGAACTTGACTTCTCTATTGTCCTGGCAAAATTTGTAACAAACATAGGTTAGAGTACAACCATTCTTCTTACAATTTCAGAACTGTAATCTACTGAACTTCCCTGCTTGTCACATCCAATTTGTTGCAAGGCATGTTTTACACAAGGCCACATTTCTATTCAGTGGTAACCTGAAGTTGACTGAGATTATAGTTAAATTTCCTGTCTAATGACTGTATAGAGCTAGAAAGATGCTGTCATATCATCAATCTAGAGGCTACACAACTACCTAAGTGGAGAAAAGAAAATAGGTTTATAAAACAATTATGTATTTTTCACTTTCAAGAGGATTCAGATTAACACAAGACTATGATTTGGAATTATAAGAAGAATAAGAAAAAGAAAATAATAGCAATTTAATTAAGCAATTCTACCTAGAGCTGCTATTTTATTTCAGTCACAGGTGTAGGAAGAATATGCGTAGCATAAAGATGTAGTAAGAAAAACTTTGTTAGAAAGTTAGCCACTGCAAAACTCTTCTACTGGAATCATAGCACTTTGCAGGAGCCATATCTACGTACAGAGGAAAAGAGAAAACAAAAGCTAACAATATTTGAAAAAATGAAATTAATTTTCAGATTCAAATATGGCATTTCTAACTTGACCTTTTGTATTTTTGTAATTTAACCAGAACAAAAATAAAGGGTAAGAGCAGATAAACTGGGACAAAAAAATGCTTTAACAAAAATCTGACTTCCCCTTCTTCTTTCGCTCTGAATTGTTTAATTCTTATTGAAAATAAATTGGATTTTGTAAGTCTTATCACTAAAATTGCTCAGTAAGTAGTTGGGAGAGCTGTAGGAAGAAGTAGGTAAGTAAAGAATAATCTGCATCATGCTGAGACATGCATAAAAATAAATTACTACTCAGAAAAATCATCAGGAATTTCAATAAAGCTCTCACCAGTTTTTCTGGTTCATGGTCAAGATTGAGGCATTGGCTGATGCACCCTGGAAAAAAACCACATGGCTTGAGAAAAAGAGTGGACGTCTTCAACTGCATAGTAGATCCTAGAGCAGCTGGTGCACCATAAAATAGAAGTCCTTTTGGACACTGGCTGCATAACCTGTTGAGGACAGCTTGAAAGCTGGCAAAAAGGAGCACATCAATGGTAAATCAAGTTGTCTGATTGTGCTAGAAATCAGAGAGATGGGAGAATGAGAGAGAAAGTGTCTTCTTATGTATTTAAGTAAAGGTTATTTAGAGAAGATACTTGAGGAAATATGTTGCTCTATTTATTGGCTGTTACAGGGAAAAAAGGGTTGACAGAAGTAATAAACTGGCATTTAAAATATTCTAGATGAGGCTGGAAATATTACAGCAATGTAACAACTTGCTTTTACTTTTGTGATTCCTAAGGAGGATAAACATGGGTTAAAAAACCAAGTCTGTTATCTTCTCTTTTTAGTTCAATAATTACTCAGGACTGCACCCATGAGCATGTATCTGGTTTCTACAGGAATTAACTTCTTTTCTGCACTTTAGTACGTGAGGCTGTCATGTCTGAACAATGAAGTTGTTGCAAACAGGAGATCAAATCCCTTGTCTGCTGCTTAACCTAAAAATGTGTGTGAACACAGTGGGGTATTAATGGGAAAGGATAGAAATAGCTATTTTCCCCTTGCTTTTCAAGGGACCTAATATGGGGTTATACAGTAACCACTTTCATAATTATCTGGTCTTTTCTTATGTTATTCTAAATACTAACAGTTTGAGATTCCTTTTCATATATGCAGTGCCAAACTGGCAAGTTTAAAAGTCACCGTTGCCTGCCTTCAGTGTCCAGCAAATAGAACAAGGTTAGCTGGGAATTAAAATTAAGCTTAGTTTGGAGACTGTTCACACCTACTCTTGAGCTTCCCCTTTTCCTTGATTAACTGGCAGCCAAATCTACCCATAGCAATCATCTGAGAGGAATTAGTATGTCCCTCAGCTTCACGCCTTGATTTTTAGCTTCAGTCGGGACTGACATCTATCCATACAAATGGGTAAGGGAAAATGAAGAGCTTAAGGCCTCACAGAGATTCACTAAAGAAAACTAATAAAGAAACATTCACAGATGCAACAACTGCTTTATCATAGAGCCAGAAATTGTGAGGGAGAATCAGAGCCACTCTTGCAACCTGTGTGTCACCATAGCAACTGCTACTACAACAACTCGGATAGAAGCCCAGATTTTCTGTTCAATAACGAAAACTTGGTCTTCCGACAAGGTGCTGTCCCCTAGCATGAATGTTTCTGCTCAATGGGATAAAAAGGATGGAAATTAATCACAGAGAAGGAACAAGGTATATTGAGACAAGAGAAAGTAAAAGCAGGAAATAAAGTAACATTTCACAGCAGCTGTGACCAAAAGATCTGTCTTTTCACTGGCCCCCAATAACACAATTGTCAAACTGTATGTCTACTTCTTGCTCCCACTCTGTTATACTATGGTGCAGGTCAATATCACTTGAGTCATCTCTTCAACAGAGGTTACATATTCTGACCTTTTCATCTACAATGTCATAGGTGCATACCACAAGGAAGTAACTAGTGAAAATGGGTATGGTGGGTGAGGGGTGTGAGTGTCAAGTTGGCCCTCCCAACTCCATTACTGTAATAAGTAGCCTTTTGATATTACCCCTTATGCTTTGTCAGTTTAGATGGAGAAGATTGTTGATTGAGATATAAACAGAGTTCCTTCATCAATTACGGTCACAGACATAATAATCTCAATTTGGAGCAAATAATTTAATATATCACCAATGAAAAACTGAGAGGAATGCTGAGAAAAAAAGAGCAAAAACTAAAATGCCCTTGCCACATTCCATTCTTCTAAGACTCTGTTTCATTTCTATACTCATGTCCTCTCTTTCCCTGGCTCAGGCAAACAGGAATGGAATCTTAACAGCTTCCCACTGCTGCATTTTCTTTCTTTTCATCCTGCTTCAGCATGGGTCTTCCAAGGGCCACAGTTTCTATCAGAAAACCTGTGCTGGTGAGGGTTTTCCACAGGTACCTTCCCTCAGGACATGCCCACCAGCTTTGGTAGAGGGTTCTCCACAGGCTGCAGATGGATACTGCAGATGGATATCTGCCACCTCACAGAACTCCCTGGTCTGCCTCACTTGGTCTTCACCAGGGGCTGCACAGAAATCTCTGCTCCAAAAGCAGAGATTCCTCTGATGTGTCCACATGTGTCTGGAGCATCTCCTCTCCTTCCTTCAGTGACCTTGGTGTCTGCAGGGGAGTCTCTCACCTTTTTTTTTTTTCTTTTTTTTTTCCCCTCACTCCTCTCCCCCTCTCACAGCTGCTGTGAAATGTTTTTATCCCTTTTAAATATGCTTTCCCACAGGTGCCATCAGTTTGTCTGAGGGCTCAGCTGTGTGGTGCAGTGGGTCTGACAGAACTGTCTGCACTGGCTGGCAGGTTGTGGCTCCAGCCTCTCCTCACTGAGGCTGGCCCTGCAGACCTCAGCTTCCAGCACACGTCCAAGGGCACACAATGCACCATCTTACTGGTTCTGAATTAATAACTGCATTTCATCACTTTACAGGATAAATTCTCCTGAGGTGCTGAATGAAAAGATTTACTTGTATCTAGCTAGATGTTTACTGCATTCTTATTGATTAAGAGGTGAATTATCTTATGAAAAAGAGATGTTAGGTTAGTCTGATATCATAAACTCTAACCTCTGATAAAAATAGTGTTTTATTTTATAACGTTTTCTTTCTCCATGCCCTTTATTACTGGCTTCACAAACTCTTGCAAAACTGCATAGATTTGCATTCAATCAGAGATCTATAGCTGTCTACCCCTTTTTCTGGTTGTGTGAATACATAACATGTTTGCTGTTTCACAGTTCTTGGATGCTCCATAAGAGACTGTTCCATAGCTTTTTAAAATTTCATGACAGAGGCTGGGATTTTTTAGCCACCACTATTTTGCAATAGCGGTAATCTGACCCTCTTTCCTTCTCCCCTGCCTCATTCCCTCAGGAGCAAGGTATAAATTACTTCCAACTCAGCTGTGGACATATTTTTTTTCATAGTTCCTACTAGGGCAATAATTATTGTCATATCTTACCTACTTAATGAAAATGTACATTATTTTTTGAGCTTTTTTTAGTCTGTATGTCGGTATGGACCAGTTTCAGTTTTTCCCTTTGGTTTATTTTTTTTTTTACCATTTCTTACTTTAAAAAAATGTTATCGGACAGATATAGTTGGAAAGGCCTTTTTTATAGTTTCATTGCTGTCAGACACTGTCTCCTAAAGCATCCACCTCTTCTTTCTAGTGTTTACAAAGGGATGATTAATCTAGATAGCCCCTCCTTGCTTAATGTTCCCCTTCCTTCCTTAGGACGCAAGCTTCTATACTGTATATAATTTCATTCTTCTTTACCTTTAAATCTCTAGAACTCTCCAGTTCAAGATTAAACTTTTCAGTGTAGTCATTCTGAAAAGATTATTTACTTATTTTAATAAAATACATGCTTTTACATATTTTTATAGGAATAAGAATAATGAAACCATATGTTTAACTCCAATTTTGTCTATCTAAAATGAATTCAATCTGTTCAAGGTATCTTGATCTGGGAGGCTTTCTCAAACTGAACTTTTGTGAGGCTTTTTGCTAGTTCCTGTAATGTATCCAAAATATCATCTAAGTGAGTATTTGGTGGAGAAATCTACCAGCTGTCATTCCTGAGACACTTCTGCAGTGGAGAGTGTTTGCATTACATTATCAGTTACACCATTGCAATTTTCTATCTTGAGTTAAGAGAATTCTGAATCCCTATCCTAACCTGAATGTCATGAAGGATATGACTACTTCTATGAATCCATTGAAGATCTGTGGCATGGTTATATAGATCAGAAATTTTCTGACTGTCAGAGAAGTGAAATTCTAAAATAGCTTTTAAAGTAAAATAAAACAGATCCTAATCTATTTTAAGATAAAGACAACAAATTCACAGAAAAACTGTAGGAACAAATAAACAAGATCCTGTGACCAATAATAAAATTTGTTAAGTTTTTTGGTCAAATTCAATACATTTTGTTCAACTGGCAGCTAGCTTGAAAAACTTAAAATGTCTGAAAGTAATCCTGATCACAGACTGTGGTTACTTGCATGAAATGAAACTTGCATTTTAGTATTCACTCTCATTCTATAGACACTAATTCTTTAATGAATAAATCCTTTTAATTTAATTATAAAAATTTTTTTTATTTTATTCTTAGACTTTCATTTATTGCAATAATTCTCTTTTCTAAGATAATACTAGCATTTTCTTGGTTAAATAAATTTATTCTTCATCTTCCAACTTTGAGCATTTACTATAATAATTCAAGGAGCTACTAAATTTTAACATAGGAAAAAAATCCCCTGTGTCTGACAGAACATCTCTGCAACACTTTAGTAAGCTTGCCACAGCTACAGTGATGACAGCATACAGTGAAAAATTCTGATGGGAAGTTGATAGTGATCTCTGCTCAGCTAATATAAACAGTTTGGTTTTGATTTGGATTAGTCCGAGCCTATAAAATGACTAATACCATAGAAAGAAAAAATGAAAATTGCCAGAAGGGATTCTAGGTCAAAGGTTACTGATTGTTCAAGTGAAGTGTCTTCTTAACTCCATAGAGAGAAAATAAAACACTCTTATGTGTCTCTCCATTGTTATTTTAAAGAAAGAAGAAAACGTCCACCACCTAAAGAAGTGAAAATAGAAAATATAGGAGGTAGATGGCCAATAACATAAAAACCTAAACAGGTGGAATTAAGCTATAAAATTTCAATAAAACAAAGAAAAAAGTAGCAACACTTGTAGATGAAGGAAAATGGGAAAAGATAAGTTACAGAAAGAAATTTTATTAGCATAGCTTATGATATTTTAAGCATATAAATGTCTCTCTAAAGCTTAACTAAGAACTTTAACTTCCACCCGGATAAGATCTGTTAAACTGAATTCCATTTATAGCAAAGTCCTGTTTAAAATAATTATTTCTGTACTTGGCAATCCACAGAAAATTAAAAGCCTTTTTTACCCCTCTCCTAATTAAACTAACCTAGAATGTGACCTATGTCCTTATAGAATAATCATAAAGAATTCAAGGGTAAAACTGTGTGTGACTAAGTTTATCCTGACTTCCTCTTCCTCATGAAAATACATTTTTTGCCATATTGAAGATAGTTTTATAATCTTTGTGTTTTTTGACCATCACAGCTGTATTATTAAGAATGTATACCAATTAACCAGAGTTTTCTGTAACTGCTCTACAGAGATGACTAAACATTCACTCCTTACGCATCAAACTCAAAAGGGACATACTGGAAAGATGGGGAAGAATTTTTATCAGGAACACTAGTGATAGGAAAAGGGGCTAACAATTTTTAACTTGAAGGAAGAAATTCTCTCCTAGTAAGGTTGTAAGATACTGGAACAAGTTGTCCAGAGTAGCTGTGGATGTCCAGTTCCTGGAAATGTTCCAGGTGAGGTTTGATGGGGCTTTGAGCAACCTGATCTAGTGAAAGGCATCCCTGCCCATGGCAGGTGCCTTGGAACTAGATTATCCTTGAAGGCTCCTTCCAACAGAAACCATTCTATGATTTTATGGTTCTAATAACCTTCTCTTCCATTTCATCCCTTCCCCAGGTAATGGGTCTCTCTTTCAATAATAATAATCTATTCAAGTTTGATTTTATCCATAAGATTTGTAAGAAATAGTCCTTCATTTAAAAAAAACTTATGTGAAGAAGGAAAGCAAAAACCAGGGTGTTAGAGAACTACCGAGACTTCCTCAGAAAAATAACAAGGGATTTACACTGAATTTAATAGGAGCTGTGAAAAGCTGTGCTTTCACCTTCTTCACCCTTCACTGGACAGCAATCGTCATTTATTTCTGTTTGCCTGAAGATGTGAAATAAAGTTGAAAAGCAAACCCACTGATTTAATTTATCCAGCTCAGGAACCATAATTTTTTTTTGGGTTTTTTTTTTTTAAGCTTTATTTCTTCAGTGCACATGAATATGAATGATTGAGGAATCTTCATACAGGTGGATGTGCAAAATAACGGAAATGTAAATGTCTGCATCAGACACGGGTTTATAAAGACTGATTGAAATTGCTGTTGCATAAGCAAGTCATATTAACAGTTATTACTGTAAGGTGCCATTTGTGCTTTCTCTGTTCATGAGGAACATTTCTTTTTTGAATGGATCTGCTGCCTTGCTAAACCATTAGCATTTGTCAGATGGTGAGATTAGACTCCTAACAACTTGCAGATGACATTCAGCGAGAGCAAACCCTTTTCAGTTGTTGACAGTTTGTTTAATAAGTGTGCATACCGCTGACATTTAGGCAAGAAAATGTCTGTGAAATGTGAATTCTTACAGAGTGTAGCTGAAGCTGATGTTAAGCTTTCCAGGCTGGGGCTTTGGTAGGATCTTTGTGTGTACATGGATATTCTTTGTTTGACTGTAAACTTTCACAAACAAAAAGGATATGTTCCACTCAGCCTCTCAAAAATACAGAAAGTTTTCATGTTTCAGTTTATTTTAAAACTGAATTTTCTATTGAATGTAATGAAATATTCATACTGAATGTCTTGCCTTATTTTCTTTGCAAGTTTTATTTCCAAAGATATTTTTCTAATGATATTATTCTGCTTTCTTCTCCAATGAAATTTCTGCAAAAAACTCTTGTAAACAATTCCTTTGGAACTTTTTAGATATATGAAACTTAAGCCTATTTTATTGGAAAGATTACACATTTTGCTTTCAGATTGGGATTATTCTAAATCAATCATCTACAGCATTTGCTTTAAATCCATTGATTTGAAATATATTTCAGCTAGCAACATCTTGCCTGTCCATTGAGTGGAAAAATGTCGGTAAGTAAATTATACTCAATTAAAAAGTCTAAAAAGTTAAATGAAATATTTTCTCAAAACTTGCACTGACATTTACTGCAAGAAAATATCCTCCACTTCAAAAATGAAATACAAAATATTAGGAGATTGGATAAATTTTCCCTAATTTTCAGACGTTTAACTTTTTCAATGAGTAATATTAGTAATTTCTCTTGTTCTTTAAAATCTATAAGAGTGCTTTCCTTAGGCTCCATTTTTATAAAGTGCAAATTGCTGCAAAGAAAAAGAAAAATAATTGGTTTTTTGTCCACAGAATTATGCTGATGTGCACATAAGGCAATTGACTACATAGGCAGAGATTTATTAACTGGCAATGACCAGATTATAGATCCACTGACTAGCCCAAGCTGGAAGGGGCCATCAGGGACTGTCAAAGTACAGCTCCTGGTCAGGCACAGGACAGCCCCTAGAATCATACTAGTTACTTGTCTTGTCACTTTATCCCAAGACACTCTGTAAATTGTTTATATGAAATTCATGCTTTCAAATTTGACAGTAAAGATTTTACCTGATTTATTTATTTATTTATTTATTTATTGTTATGCTTAAAGCTCACTTAACTTTAAAGAAACTTATTTTTTTCTTCTAAGGTTTACTCTGAACTAATAATGCTAAATATCATCTTTATCTGGTTGTATGAATGTTCAACCTGTAATTAATATATTTTTTCCTACTCACTCATTTTTTTTTTTAATTTTAACAATACATAAGTTTAAAAACTCAGAAATCCTAAAGCATAAGCTAGGAAACTAACTTAAAGATATCAGTTTCATGTTAAAGGACATTCTAAGATGCAGAAAAAGAGAGTAATTGACAGAGAATTTCAGTTACCCATGTTTCTCAACAAAATTATGGAATTCTTCTTCATGCTTTGTGAAATCATTAATACGAAAAAGGAACAAAGGAAATCCTGTTCTTTTGTACCCTCACAGTCTAAGCATATGAAAGTCTGTAGTCCTTGGCTCCTGCTGTGTGTCTGAGTGTTCTGTCACCTAGACAGCACCACAGGTCCCCTCGCCCTTTGTTATGCAAAGGGCTGGTGCCAGTTCATGGCCTCCTGCCTGGGGGTCCTGCCACCCAGGGCTCAACCTGCAGCTGGCACTGCAGCTGCTCACCCAGACCCCTGCACTGGATGAATTCCTCAACAATTCCTCAATTGCCTCTCGAGCAATTCCAGAGATCCTACACCTCTGCCCTGGGCAACCTATTCCAGTGCCCAGTGTCTTTCAGTGAATATGTTTTTTTTTCCTAATAACTAATCTAAACCTCACATGGCACAACTTAAGGCTGTTTCGTTTTGTCTTTTCGCTTGAGACGTGGCAGAAGAGACTGACCTCCACCTTCCTACAACCTCCTTTCAGGTAGCTGCAGAGAGCAATGAGGAGTCCAAAACTGATTTGCAATGAGGGTTTACAAACAGGATTTGAGGCACAGCCTAACTTGCAGCAATCACTGTCCTGGTCCTGATGGACACACTATTGCTTATACAGGCCACGATGCCTTCTTGGGCCTTCTTGGCCACCCGGACACATTGCTGGCTCATATCCAGCTATCTGTGAGCCAGCACTCCAAATCCCTTTCTGCTGAGCAGAAACAGACACTCTTTCCCAAGCCTGCAGCGATGCCCGGGGTTGTTGTATTCCAAGTGTAGGACCCAACATTGCTCCTTGTTTGAACTTCATGCAGGTGTTCTCATCCTATAGATCCAGCCTGTCCAGACACCTCTGCAGAGCCTTCTTGCAGGGTTTCATTGAAAGAAAACACAAGGTGGATAAAAATAAGGGATAAAACAAACTAGCAGTAAACAAACCCTTTTGAACTACTTGTGAATTACCAAATGAATGGATACAAATTATTTGTAGATAAGCTAGGGGCTTATTCTTCCAAAAACTGGACATTAAATCTCCTTGTGGGTCATTCCATAGATTTTTCTGAGCTCATGTTTGCTGTCATCTCCAGTCATAAGCCAAAACACATATTGTATATAAATATACAGGATCTTACCCTGAAGGCTGATGCTGCTTTTTTATCCCAGTCTTCTGGGGTTCCATACCACACAATTAAATATTTAAATCAAAGAGTTTGCAGTTAAAGTGAAATGAGTAAGTACTTTTTAGAACGTTCTTTTGTGTCAGAAATTAAACTGGAAAAATGAAGCTGGTAAATAGAAATCTGTGTGGTAGTAGATAAAATTGTAACTGTTCAAGAACATTTCACAGAAATTCATGCCCCACCTCCATTTACACAACAGTTAGGTGAAACCTCCTTTCCCAAGAGAAAGTTTATTAGCAAATTAAGCATACTGTATACTTGCTAACTGAGCTTTCCTATCCTTCTTTCCCCTCCCAGGTGAGGAAAATAATCCTCTTTTTTTTATTTCCCAGTTTCAGTCTCGGAGAAAAGGTTACTATTCATTTTTGTGTAATTTTCTTTGCTTCCCTCTGTGGCACTACCAAAAACTATTGTGTAAAATTATCTCTGTCTGTTATGTACAGGTCAGAGGAGTCCTGTTACTTGAGCAAGAGGAAAGAATTTAAAATAAATTGGAGATACAACCGTATATATAATGTGATGTTTTCTTGTTCGAGTTGAGATAAAATTGTTCTGCATGTGGGACATAATTGCTTGTCACCCTTCTGAGGCAATGAGTCTTGTACTCATTATTAAAAAGGAATTAGGTTTACATAAAATACACAATTTCATCTCCAAAGTGTCTTATAACCTGCATATTAGACATTACAAATTCTTCTAAATTCACCAGTGCAGTGGATTTATGCTGGCTAATTTTTGCTGTCCATCCTTTACAGATCAGTAGAAGTTCTTACACCTAAAATATTTTTGTTCATTATGTGTATTTGTTTATTATTGTTTGTATTCAGATGAGACAATAAGTTCACCATTCTACAATATTAGTGGATTGAAAGCTGCATAATCTAAAGTGGAACATTGCCTACACAGATCAAGTGATTTCTTTAAAGCACGCAAGATTTGGGACATCTCATAACTGAATCTGAGCTCTTCAGTTCTAGATCTAGGAATAAACCCCATATCATCCTTTGTTTTTCTTTAGTTCTCAGGTAAGTATTTTAAAGTTATTAAACCTTTTAAAGTGGATATGTGGGAAAAATAAAAATGAAGATAAAGTGAGACTGACACAAAACTTTAAATAATATTTCACCCAAAACCTGCTGAAGGCTACCACTGGAAAATGCTTTTCTTTATGAAGGCATTGATTAATCTTATCTGAACTATGTGCCTCATCTAAGAGCTGCTAACCCTAATCATTATATTTAACTGATGTTAAGAGAAAACAGACTATTTTCCCTCCAGTCTTCTGGTGAGCTCTTCCACTGACTGTCTACATAGTACAGTAACTGCTATAGCAGCAAAATTTTATACGAATTTAAGATGAGATTTTTTTAATTGACTATGCTGAATAAAGTGTATAAATCATTAAAATATGGAAAAGACGTATAAACGACAAGGAAATAAAATGTGCAGTGGTTGTATTGTTTCACTTGAAAACTGATTTCTGGGGCTTCTGAATTTCAGTTTATACAAATTCCATAGATCTAAAATAATTTCAGTTAACTGCCTAGAAGCAATAATATACCCTAAAGGTGTCTTTACTCTCATATTCTGAATCCAAATAATCTCCAGAAACGATGTGTATTTGGCCTTTTCTATTGCCAAAACATTAAGGAAGAAACATCTCAAACTGATAATGACTGTAAGGGAGACAGCACCGAGCAATTCTTTCTTATGTGACCTCTTGTTCTGCCTTTCAAGGAGTGTTCAGTACAGCAAAATGTAATTGCATGAAGTGCATGGTTCATATCCAGACTACAGAAAGGACAGAAGGTACAGGAATGGGTGAAGTGATAATGTCCAAGAAAGTAAATGAACATGAAAGTTCTATGAACAGGTGGTAACGTGAATACAAATATATAACAGGCTGGCAGTCTGCTACTGGCTGCCTGTGAGGATGAGGCTTCTGAATGTTTCTTTCAACACACTGTTGGAGAATCACTAGTCCAGCAGCAAGCAGAGGAATAACAATCAATAATTAACAGGACAGAGTAAGTAGAGGAGCTCTAAAAGGAAATAAATTCAGCAGTGTGGAATAATGTAAGATTTTCAATTTGGAGAGATTTCTGCCATATGTTATTGAAAATATTAAGGACTTCAAGATAACGTGATATGGTTGCATTTACTTCAGCATATCGTGCAACACAATGAGAAAGCTGATGAAAGTAAGATGTAGTTCTAGGACAACAGTGGAAAACAAGCTTTGCGAACTGACAAAACCATGAAGTTTTATCTCTAAAATACGTTAAAAAATTTGGATGTTGTTTATGTTTAATGAAAATGAAGGCTGAGCTAATCTGCAATGCAAATGAACATTCACAGCAGAACATGACTTGTCATTGGTGGTAAAAGATCAGCCAAAAGAGGACTGTGTAAAAACCATGCCTGAAACATCAAGTTACATGTGCTTCTATAATTTAATTAGTAATAAATGAAACAAATATCAACATACCAAAACAAGGAAGAAGAGGCAAAGTTATCATTCATGCATCAAACTTCAGAGTCAAACACTCAACTAAAATATTTAAACAACAAAGTAGAAAGAAAAATCCCAAAGGTCAACAACTCAAACAGCTTTCAGAAAACACCTCCACTAATATGGAATGTACAGTTACAATCATCATTAAGTAAATCCAAAATAAGTTAAACAGATCATTGTTATTAAAAATGCAATATCCATTTTCCCTATTCCTCACCATGCATTTCCATTAAACTTTAGTGATAAATGATCTGGGGATCCAAGATCAACTGCAATCATGCCATACTTTTACTGTTGGGTTGGTAGATGCAGTGATTCCAGTGAACGATCCAGCACACACCAGGGTTGCTACAAGATGTGAAGGATGGTTAAAAAGGTGGATGAAGGAAAAAAGGAGGAAGGACACAAAGAGGTAAGAGCAGCCATTTCCCAGCAGCAGTGTACTGATAGATGAGCTCATCAAATGTGGACTAGAGATAGATGAGCTAATCAAACAGCTGACAGCCACAGAGTAGGGCTGTCCTGGAGCACCTGATGAGGAAATGGGAATAGAATTGTCCTTTTTGGCAGCAATTTAGCTGTTGTTCATTGTCCCTGTTTTACAGTGAGCCCTGCATTTCTCCCTATCTATTTTTACCTATATCAGTTTTTTTATAGACAATCATACCTGAAGGGAGATTTAAGTTAACGATGTATGTCGCTATATTTTTCTTTTTTTTTCTTTTTTCTTTTTTTTTTTTTTTTTTGGTTTATTGTGTGTGATTAAAATTGTAACTCTTTCTACAGATATGCAGGACCTTGAGTGACTTATATGTAGCCCTGTTTTCCTGAACACTCTAGCAGATCCAGTAGAAGGATCTCATGCATCCTCCAAGGGCTGTGAATCTTAGCTCAGAAACTTAGTGCAGTTGTGTTGGTGAAGTCTAGAAAAGCATATAATATTGTGTCATGCTTAGTGGAATATGTGATGTCATTGTTGCTTCTTACCACAGCTCCTCAGCCTCCACAATATGAAGTTCATATGGAATTTTTTCTTTGGTTTGGAGCACACAAAAATATCAACCTGTCTCTTCAGTGTTTCTTTGACAATGTAATTCTGTTCACCTGTGTCCTACTGGAAGGCAGCTATGACTTCTAAATACATGCCACTGAAGGGTGCTGTACTAAATAGGAAGGTAGAAGGAGGAGGTTGCCAGAGCCTGCAGGGATTGATGTCTCCAGACTTTTGGGATGAGTGTGTACATGGGGTTGGGAAGGGGCAGGAGTATGTGCAAGTCGCTATAGCAGCACAGCTCTGTCTGCCCGCATTTGCTGCATGTGCTACACTTGGGTCTGCTGGGCAAGTACAGCATCAACATATGTCCAGGAGAAACACTGCTGTTTTTCAGTGTCAAATGAATTTTGAAGGGTGCTGTACTAAATAGGAAGGTCGAAGGAGGAAGTTGCCAGAGCCTGCAGGGATTGATGTCTCCAGACTTTTGGGATGAGTGTGAACGTGTGGGCGGGCAGGAGTGGGTCAGGCCCAGTCCTGGCCCCAGCAGCCCCCAAGAGCCTTTATCCCAGCCTATATCCCAGCCTATATCCCAGCCGGTATCCCAGCCTAGCAGAGCCACCAGCCATGGCACTCCAGAGGCAGGGCTCCACTCTCTCCTAACCCAGCTCCTCAGTAGCCAAATGACCAGAGGTCCCACCTCGAGGGAGTCCCACCTCGGGGAGGGCCTGAGAAGGAATTTTAAAGGCTGAACATGAGTCCCAGTTATCTCGATCTTACCATGGTCTTTTACCTTCTGGAACCCAGGAGTTGGCAGCAATATATGTGTTTTTCTTTGTGTTTTCTCTTTTTCTTTCTTCTTCTAATTCCCTCTTCTTGGAACACTTTAAGTAAGATCATGTAGGTTTGAAGTTTTCTGAGTTGAATTGTCCAGATAATTACTGTGAGAAGTACTTATGTTGGTTGAATGTTGTACTAAACCTTTTACCAAAGTTCCCTGATTTTCTATAGCTTGTCAGTATACTTTGTCTTGCTTAGACTTCTTGAGAATATTATATTGTCCCTGTGTATCTAAGCCAGACTACATGGACCACTGTAAACTCCTTTCAGCAAGTTGTCTGGGGCCTTAGTGAGGTGAGGTAGGAGAAAGTGGCTAGTACTGATATAGATAATTTCATTTTTACTTTCTAGTTAAAATATCTGTGTAATTAAGATCAGTTTCATGGTTTAAGGAAGCTGGGAGCTTTATGTGGCACTTTTTAAACATTCACATTCTGCACCTGAAAGCTGCCATTCCTAAAAAAATGTAAGTTTTTTTTCATTTGGAAAAAAAAAATAAATTTTTTGTTGTTGTTGTAAAGACTAGTGAGTTTTTGTAGCATTCCCCTCTAGTCTGGGTTGGAGTTGTTTTCATTTTAAGCCTGCTACTAATTTTTCAGCCTTTTTTAAAGGAAAAAAGAAAAGGTTATTCTAAGTGCCATCACAAACTGGGCTCTTCAGCAATTAAATAAAGGCTTTAAATGATCAGCATTTGCTCAGTTATATAACCACTGTATGTTTTTCCGTATTCATTCAATTTAAATTGAAATGTAGTTTACAAAATACCAAGTGACCATTTGTTCTTGCTGGCCACTAGGGATCAGCAGTAACAATTTCTAATGTTTTATGGGGTTTTCTTTCTATCTCTGTAGAAAAACAATAGAGTTGATGCTTTTCTGCTTTAGTTTTAATTGCTAATAAATTAAATTTCTGCTTGCACATGATGCTCTCTAGCACACATCAATTATCATCTGCTCTCTTCTTCAGTGGATGTCTAGAGGTGCCTCTGCCTTAAAAAAACCCCCACAATGTTCTCTTGATCTTTAAGACTGATTCTGAGGGAAGATATTCTAACAAATCTGTCAGCGCATGGCTGTCTTGGATATTCGAGGCACATGCTGACTTCTTCTTTAGTGCAAAACTTCTTTAGCTGTGACCCTTTAGTTACAAGTTAATGTGACCAGAAAAGCACAGCCTGAGAGAAAATAAAAACCAACACATTTTTGAAACATTCTTTTCAGTAGAGGCTGGTAGAGCTTTGTGCATCTTGTATAACCTAGGTACCATTTTTACCTAACACTAGGTATGTCTTTTTACAAGGCTTTTAGAAGGCAATACATTAGACATTAAGCTCCTTGTATTCCCCAAACATTTCTTGAATCAATTTTCAGAGTCTGTTACTTCAAACATATTTATCCCTAAGATTATAATTTTATACATTTTACTCAGTTTGGATGACCAGGGCCATTACCCAGCACTTAGCCAACAACTGGAATGATTGCAGCTTACTCCCTCGTGTCTTTCCCGGTATCTCAGATCAGATTTCCTTTCCCAGTCTAGAACTAGCATATGCATGCCAGACTTAATTTCTTCTCTTTTCTGTTACTAGACAGACTAATTGCTTTAGCCTGCTACAATTTTAGGCCTCTCTACCTATTCCTCCCATTCAATTAATCAAATATTTCTGTAGGGTTTGAACTTCAGATGAAACAGCTGACCGACCCATTTTTTCTTAGTTCATGAGGTTGGACAACAAGTCATGAATTTGCACAGTTTGTATCATGCTTGTTACAGATGGAATCTAATTTGCTGGATCTCTGCTAAGGCTCTGGGAAATTTACTTCTAAATTGATGGGAATAAATTCTGCTAATAAATTTTCAAGGGAAAAAGGGATATAGACCTGTCTAGCACAAAGGCTGTCTGAAAGTCATTCTAACATAAGAAGCCTGTTGAGTTTTCAAAGAAAGCTTTAACTTTTTTCTAAAAAATGGTCGTTGTATTTTGGCTAGTATTTTTCCTAAACCAACCACCAATAGCAATGTGATATAAAAGATATTATGAATAATTTGAATAACTTATTCAATAGCTATTTCAATAATTTCAATAACTATTGAAAATAGTTTTTAGTTATTGGGAAGTTTTGTTTGTGAGAAGTACTTGGAACTGGTAATGAAAGACCGTATCACCATCCTCCCCTGTAATTGCAAGTTCTACCCTTATAAATAGATTAAGATTGCCACACATTTTTCTTTGTCAGGAGCTTCTTTAAAATATTTTTTATCAATAAAGGTGTTATTGAGATGTGATACTCTATTGTTTGCAAAGATGATTGCTTATGCCCACACAGTAGTAATTGCTCATGTACAGTAATAGTTCATGTACTTTACAGTAATTGTCTTGTTAGTATATTTTGTAAAAGTAGCATTTTTTAACAACTGATTTATTAATTTTCAATTTATCATGGACTGATCCCTTTTGTTACCAGCTATTGCTGTAAAGCACTGTGAGAACAGTATGCATGTTGTCAGCAGCATTTCGTAAAGTTACCAGCAGCTAACAAATCCCTTGTTTTACTATCATCCTGGGCTTTATTATTTATATCTCCCTGTGAAGCCTGGAAATAGCTCCAGCAGCAGATACTATTAAACTTTTACCAAGGGAAGATTTCATTACCAGATACCAGCTTTCCTAATTCATTTTGTTGGCTGCTTCCTCCCTCCACTGTATATGTTTCCTGTAGGGTTTTGCTGTTGCTGTTTTCTCCACATAACGTGGGAGCCTTTTCAAGCCAGGTATGTATGCTTAAAATAGGATGATGTAAAATTTCCCAGCATGAGCAACAATCTGGACTTTATTCACGATGAAGTACACAGGATCTTCATTCTCCACATTTTTGATGTAGGCTTCTTTTTCTAGGTTACTGAATACTAAAATTTAGCCATTTGCTTCTAATTATTAGGAACAATATTCTAATTCAGTAGATGAGACTATAAGATTAGATAATTTAAAATTATTAAATATCTAATTATTTTTATTTTTCCTTTAGTATTTATCTTAAAACATTATAGTTTTTAGTGTTACAGTTAGGAAGTTCTGCTAGTAACAGATTACCTTTGTTTTAATGCTTGAGAGAGAAATGTCACCATGAATATGTAGTCTGCACACAGTACAGTCAGAACATAGACCCATATGGCAAAGAAACCACACCACTGAACTCAACAAATATGACAACATTTTGATTGGGGATTCAACAGCAAAAAGGATGAGCCTAACAAATGATCCCACATTAAGCACTGTAGCTTTTTACATCCACTGTCCAAAAATTTGTAAAAAGAATAGGGAGTAAGGATAACTTTAAGATTTCTTCTTATATTTCCAACACTACTGCATTCTTTTTTCACCCTCCCTACCCTCATTTGCTGAGGAAAAAGAAAATAAATAAATAAGTTTTCCTAGCAGAATGAAATTGAAGTTTCATCCTAGAGTGAATTTGATATCTGTCATTCATTCATTCATCTATCTTTCAAAGTACTTTAAGTCAGTCCAAAGCTTGTAAACAAGAGAAATATATTGAATAATGATAGAAACAAGTAAAAATTGTTTGGGTAAGAAGGGCACTTTGGTTGTTCATATTTAGAATGAGCTATGGACCTATATACTCTTTTATTAATTGAAAACATAGTTTAAAGATGGTATTTATTTTGTGTTAATTATGTGATTACCATTAAACATTCTAAAGAGGTTTTTATTGGCTTTGTGATTAGTCTCTTTTTTTTCTGAGAAATATATTTGTTTTAGATGACTAGAAAGCATTTAATGTTCCAGAACATCAATGAAATTTAGAAAATGTTTGGTTTTTTATTACTTTTCTTTCTCTACATTGAGTTGTTCTCTGTGTAGGTACAGAAAATTCCGATCAGTATCAGAGCCATCTCTAACAGGTACCTTTTGCTGAACTATCACTATGTTAGTGTAACAATATGCTAATGATATGCATAGCACTAGGTAGAAGTCTCTGGAACTCGCCCATAAACAGGGTAAAAATTGTTGCGGTGCGCCCCTGCAGTCTCCCTCCCCCTTCTCAGTTCAGTTTGATTTTTATTTATTGTATTGTAAGGTATTGGTTTTACTTACATAAGATGGCGCTTGCCGGGCTTCCCCTCCCCCTGTTTTTCCCCTTGCAGGGCTGTCCGTCACTCAGTTGCCTAGTAACTCCCGCCTTTTTGTATCAAGTTGTCCCCTCCCTGTTATTTTTAAGTTGTCAGCCTGCCTGCCTGTCACTCTCTGCCCCTGCCTTTTCCCTAGAACATTCCCTCCAGGGCAGAGGGTGATTGGGCAGGAGAGGGTTGTCCCACCCCTTTAGTGGTTTCATTTGCTGCCGCCCCATGTCTGTTATGTTGGGTATTGTGTTCATTGGCCAGGGAAAGGGGTCCACCTCCCCCTGGTCCCCCTATATAATTTCTGTTCACCCCGCCCCTCGGGGCAGTTCCCTGCGGCTTCCTACCTGTCCGTACCCTGCACCCTCTCCAATAAACCTTCCCCTGCTGCGGTGAACTGCTGCCTCACGTCTGGTCTGTCACCTCCGAGTCGTGCTGTCGTCTCTGCTGCTTAGCCTGCTGGAGCTGCCTCCTCCACCCCTGACGTGGAGGGAGCTCTAGGAAAGGGCATCGTTATCCAGTTTGCTCCCGCCGGAGGTCCTAGATTCCTGCAGCTGCCCGTGCCCTCAAACAGGCTGCTGGCTGTGCGTTCCTGTGGGCCAGCCGGGCTCAGTTTCGGCACCGCCACAGCTGCTGACAAAAAATCCCACCAGCAATGTAAAAAATTAATGGAAACATAAAAGATCTGTCATGCTGGTAATTTTGGAATGATTATTATAATTTATATTGTTAAGGTATTCAAATGTTGAACAATTTGAAAATGTTTTATATAGATATAGTTCAAAAAAATCCCCCACATTGATAAAGGAAAAATATGGTTGGTAAGATAAAATGAGAGGAGATTGCTTCATTCATTCTTTACCCCCTTTAAAAAATTCTGACCTTTCTTTTTGGAACTACCAGGATTCAGGTTTTGTTTCTTTCTACCTCTTCACCTGGCCTCTTTAAAAAGTGGCTGCATGCATTGAGTGAAATTTCAAATCTCCTGTCTTGTTTTGATGTTGCTTGCATTGCTGAGGAGTGAGAAAGGCAAGATCATGTCGCAGACATGTTTTGTGAAAAATCCTTTCTTATGATTTTTCCTGCTAGAGCTAGGAAGAAGCTCAGTAACAAATGTAAACAATTATTATCTGCTGCTGTGGAATGCAACAGGTCCACCTGTGATTGGTCTTCTGTAGATGTTTGGATTTACTGACCACTCATGGTGGAGCTGCTATCACTCTCTGCAGAGAGACAGACCTTTGTTGTTATTCTATTCTATTCTATTCTTAGCTTAGCCAGCTTCTGAAGAAGCTCCTTTCCTTTCTATTCCTATGTAGTATAGTTATAATGTTATATATATATGTAATAATATAATAAATCAAGCCTTCTGATAATGGGATCAAGATTCCTCGTCTCTTCCATCCTCTAAAAACCCCTGTGACCACCGTCACAAGATCATTCACTACTCACATTCCTTTCCTGGAACAGCTTTTTAAATTTGCTGAAGAGAAACGCATGTAACATAACTTTTGTCAACAAATAGGCTGTATTTTTTTGTTGCTACAGATGTGATGAGAACAGAACAATGTTTTTCACTGCATAGAATAGGGATATTGACAGAAAAAAAATGAAAACAAGAGGTTGTGTTTAGGTTTCTTGCTGGCTGTACGTAGGGATAGATGCACATCTTCAAACTTGAGGCAGCAATAACACAGATTTGAATACCTCATTTGTTTTCCAGGCTCTCTTTGTAGACTATGGCAAATGTCAGACCTTTTAAGGTTGATAACTAAAATAGGTTAGGTGAATTTTGCTATTTAGAGGTACTTTTTTCCCTCTCTTGATTAGAAATGGAGGAAAACAAACTAGTATGGATCTCAGTGTCTAGATGTTAGATGAGATATATCTCCTTTCTGATGACTAAAAAGAGCAGATGATGTCAAAGAATGGTCTCACTTTTGTTCATGTGTTGGAATTATACTCTATTGCTTTTGAAGATTTTATTTTAATACAGACAAAAGGTTACTTTTATTAAATATTGCTCTAGAAAATTCCACAGAAGCTCAGAATAACTGAGATTTATGCTTTCTTGGCCCTCTTTAATTCTCCAGGCTTTTTTTCCTCTGGGTGATAGTTGATCTTGCCTAACTTTCCTGCTCTTCATACTTGTTATATTTTGGTCTTTATGCACTTACAGAAATTTAGGATTTTTGCTTCTCTAGATGTTCACTTGCTTTTTAAATGTGTTTAAACATTGCAAATTGTATTCTAAATTTCAAATTGTATTTTAAATAGTATCCTATGAGAAAGGCAAAGAGCAAATTTTGGTTTTGAATAGATTATACCAAATGCTATAGTTACTACCCAAGTGGGCAGCTCCACTTTCAAAACTTAGCCTGTGGCAGTATTTCCACGGGAAGCCTTTCATAATGCAGAAGCTTTCCTATAAGCCCACACAAAAGTGCTCTATTCCTTTTGAACTCAATACACACCTCATAAAAAGAACACAGGATAGAAATGGATTTTAAACAAAAGCTAGCTAGGAAGCAGGAAGGACCTCAATTTGCAGAGTGCTGAGCCTATTTTTGTCACTTCATTTAAATTCTTCCCTTTGAAGTAACGTGCAAACAACATTTACAGTCTACAAATGAAATCAATTAAGAAGCTATGAGTGAGATTTGAGTTGTTTACAAAACTGAGTGTCTATGAGTTTCCAGTGAGAAGTTGAGCTGTCTGCTTGAAGGCTATGCTATCACTCTGCCAATAATAACAAAAAAGCCCCCTAGAATAAAATGTCTGCAAAATAACAATTAGAGAAAGAAGGGGGAACCTAGATTAAATATTAGAAGGCAGTTTTGATTTCCTGTTGGGATGCAGATTAATATTTATTAGTATAAGTTTAGATACTGAAAGGTCTTTTTAATCAAGGTGAGAGGCAATTTTCATTAGCTGATTTTTAAAAATGGATAAATATGCATGAATAGATTAAATATCCAAGTAATAGCAAAATTCTAGTAAGGATAACAGAGTATATTGCTCTGTAATCCACCAAAGGAAAAACCATTGCTTTCCTTTTCAGTTGCAGAGACTGCTATTGTGAAGTAAGGAAAAAAAAATATAATTATATATATCGCTAGATAGCTTTTTTTTTATTAGATAGGAAGAAGAAATTATTCAGGAATAACTTATGTAGTCAGTGGACCATTGTACTGGTAAGATTTATTTTCCAAGCATTATTTGTGCTTACTTGCTGCATTTCAGCTCTATTCACAGCGAATGCACTTTCTTTCTCATTTTAATCAACAATTTTGTGGTGCTATTGCTGACAGTACATGTCAGAGGGCTCCTAATTTATCCCTGGAGCAAAGCTATGCAAGCCACTGGCTTTGCACTGAAGATAAATTTGACCAGTTGGTATGTGAACCTACTGTAAGTTATAAAAAACCAGCCCATTACAATGAAGTAGTCAAGCAAAACCTTACAGCTCAAGATCTTTGTTGCATATCATAAAAACTTTCTGCTGCCTTGAGAACTGAACTGCATGGTACTCCAAACATGTGTTTCCCTGTGTTTAGTGATGACCTAGTGAAGGTTGGGAGGTTATATTTGGCCCATTAATTGGTTGATAGGAGGATGACCTAGTATCCAGATTTCATTTGTTGCACAGTAACACACACACTACACTGCTGCTGCACTCTTGGATTGTAGTGCATTATCATGTGTAATGCTATATAATGTTATAGGTCTCCTCAATACACCTTGGTAGACATAGTTCCAATGTGATATTGATTAAAGACTATACCTTTTTTATTCTCGCTGTCTAAAAGGGAGGGGGAAATAATACAATAAAGCTTCTGAATGCAGGAGGTTTGTTTGGCTGAAAGTGATAGGTTGAGTTTCACTTCTAGGAAGAAGGGATAAGTAAGTTTTTTCTAAAGTTAACGTGACATTTCTGTAGCATCCTGCCTTGTGCTCAGCTCCAGAGTTTCAAGGCGTTGAGTGCATCTGAAGTGAGTTAATCAAAAATAGCAGAGACAGGGCAAGCTCTGCTGTCAGATCATAAAAGCATTGTAGTGGAAAGACTTATTAAGGGGAAAAATAAATAAGAAATAATAAGACTTTTCAAACTGAGGAAACTGGGTGAAAAAAACCTCTGCAAACCATGTGTAGGTGACTATCCTACAGCTTCTGCTACTGGGGCTGAAGAAGAGAGCTACAGTGCCTTAATTGCCTACTCTGCTTTGTTCACAGGTGTTCATTGGATCTGAGCACAGCACTTCCTGTCTGACTTTTAATTTAAACGAACCACAATTCCTTCAGAAGTCCTCCTCAATGTGCTTGATTGTTAGTGACAGTAATCATGGACATGAATCCAGCTGCTGACAGTAAAATCAAAATGAAAATTCAAAGCATTACGTGTTTACTTAATCTCTGAAGTAACTTTGTTATCTTACTTTCCCATCTCCTTGCTCTCCTACTGTTGTAGCACAAACTCCGGGGGGATGTGGGGGAAAGCATAAGTGCTATGGCTGGCTCAAGAGTAGAATCTGAACTGATTGAAGCTCTGAACAGGTCCAGCCTGTAGGTCGGGCAAAAGCAGGGAGCACGAGCAGCTCTCAGACTCATCCTGTGTGAGTCAAACTGAAGCATGGATACTTGCTGAGGGCCGTGGCTCCCTGCCTTGGGGTCCTGCCTTCTCACACTGGAGGGTGGTGCTGTCCAGAGCGCGGCTGCCTTGCGGGGCTTTCAGAAGCACAGCAGCCGTGACCAGGCAACGTGTCTGAAATTGCTTGTGTAGAGATTTGAATTCCACAGGAATGAAAGTCGGTTGGTCTTCTTGTATCCTTCTTTCTATTTTTCTTTTCTCTAAAGTGAAACTAAGTAGTTTAGTCGTCTCTCTTGGGAGCACTTTCAAAAGCATTTTGCGGAAAGGATGCCGGTAGTAGCAAGAGAATTGTTCATTATTGATGCCATATTTTATCCGCCTTAGAAAACAGATATGTGGGTTGTTTTTTGTAGTTCTTTTGTAAATGAATCATTTTCACTTTGTATTTATAAGAGAGATCATTGACATTTGTATTTTTTCTCCAAAAAAAATTTTTGCATATTCATATCTTGAAGAAAGAAGGAGAAACACAAAATTTTTGTGTTTCGGTAAACTAAAACATTCACTGAGAGTGTGGTCTTTTTTTCCTGGAGAATGAATTCTGGAAAATTTAAGTCCCCAGATTAAATGAAGAAAAGATCTTTTTTTACAACCTAACTTTTTCTTTTTTTTTTTTCCTTTTTTTTTCCTGATCAGCCTTAGCACATCACACTTTATGGTGAGTCACTAGCTCATTTACATAATTTTCATTAGCATTTGATTTATGGGACCTTTTTGTATGTTCATTTCTCTTCACAAGAGCATATCTTTATTTACATTTTGTGTTCTTCAACTTTCTCTTTTACATTGTGTAAAATTTTACATACATGCATCGAAGGTATGTAACAGAAAGTATACACAAAACATCAGAATATAAAAATATGAGTACACTTAAAGGATAAAATTTGTTCTGAAATATTTGGGTCTAGTAAGTTTTTCTGTAAAAAACCAGCTAGGCCCAATGGTTATGGAATATAAGCTCAGATAATCCATTTCCTTGAAGAACAAAGCTGTTGTAGTTGTCTCTGTGCATCTGTCTGCAAAACCAGTCTTAATTTACAAATCAGAACAAGGACCAGATGATGGGCTGCCAAAGTGTTTTCTGTCCAGTGACTTTTTGCCACTGGAGATGTTACTTGCTTGCTTAAATGTGATGAAACATTATATGGCATCACTTAACCATTCATCACAGGTAAACTAAATATTCTTGATGTGAAAAGTACATTGTTGAGGCAAATGAGAGGCAGCACTTTGCTAATCCCCAATCATGTCTGACACAAGTTTATTAAGATACATAGGGCAGAATATGTAATTAGTATTTAAAGTTTTTTAGTAGGAAATGCTTAAATAGAATCTGACCTCTTCCAAATCTGTCGTGGTGCCATAAAATTCAATCCAAATCGTGGCACCATAGAATTCATCCTAAGTTTGCATATCCTGTCTATTCATATGTTCATTCAGAGCTATGAAATGTCTGTACAGACTGTACCTATATCAAAACAGACTGCACATATATCAAAACAGACTGCAGGCTCACAGACTAGGTACAGCTGGAGATTTGGTGCTGAGCAAGGGCAGAAAGATTCCAGTTTATTGCTACTGAGATTCTGGACTCTGCTTCCACCTTAAATCTCCAACCAAAAATAATTTCCATGAATATCCAGTTATGTTGCAGAGTAAACTGAATTTGGCCATATCAGCCCTGAGATGGGCTCAGTTGGTTAGAGCACGGTGTTAAGAAGACCAAGGTTGTGGGTCTGACTCCCTACAGGTCACCCTCTTAGGAGTTGGACTCAAGAGTCCTTGAGTGTCCCTTCCAACTCAGAATGCTCTGTGGTTCTTTCTGAGTTTTCACCTAAATAGTGTTAAAACAGCAGCATGTGAAGAACAACTTGCATTGTGAGACATTCAAAAGCAGTAAAACAGTAATATTTGAAATAGTAATTATAAGGCACATTTTTCATAAAAAAAATCTACCTGAAACTGAATATGGTGAGAAAGTTGGATTTACTTTAAGAGAAAGAGATGAAGTTTACTGCTTTGTATGTTTGCATGAACACTGTTGCCTAACACTTAGGCAAACTCTAGGCAATAAGATTGTTAATCTTGGTTATTATCTGATAAAATTTCTGCGCTCTTCCAAAAAGTCTGTGGTATATACAGCCCATTTTTTTAGCCTTTAAAATAATTTGGACAGTCTCATTCATAGTGCATGTAGAGAATTGAAGTCTTGCATCAAAAAACTGCATTTGACTGTATGCTTGAATTGTTGGGAATATGGCTATAAATTAATGCAAACTATGTTTTCAAGACATGGGACCATTTTGTAGACAGCTTGAGGCTCTAAATATGTCAATTTTGGTTGTAAGACATAAAGACAATTTCTGAATTGTCAGCTCTAAAGAACATAGGATTTTCAAGGGAAAGGGAAATGCAGATTTAACTTTCTTTACTTCCGAAAATGAGACAATTTGGCTTTAATTTTTTATAAGAATGTTTGGAGTAGTCCACTTGACCTGCTGGAGCTGGCAGTCATTAATGTACATGTGCATTTCTGAAGACTCAATTTCTGGGGTTCTAAAGCAGTCCAGAGCCTGTTGCCTTAAATAAGGGTAAACCCACTTGCACACTTAGAAACACAGTAATTTGCATTATCTGTATTTGCTTTCTCTGTTTACCTATAAATAGTGAAATAATTTGGAAGAATGGAAAAATTACTTTAAAAACCTTTAAAATACTCTGTATGCATTATTACTGCTAATGACAATATTCAGTAGGTCTAAGTATCAAACATCCTAAAGGGAGATAATAGGGGAGTAAATAACCTGTAAATTAGTCCTAAACTGAAATGATACCATATATTGTGCAGATTGTTCAAAACTTTTTATGCCGTCAGATACAGAAGATGTTTGCCATATTTTTACAAAGCAATGTTGTTACTTTTAAGTGTCAGTCTCTACTCAGTATGCATATGAATAGAAGTACCACTGGAATTAACTAAATTAGATAAATTCTGATCCATCTTTGCTATTGTAACATAACATACATTTTCCTTACTTAGTTGTATGCAATTGAAACTGAATTTTTGATATAATAGGAAATACTACCTAAAATTGTCCAAGCTTTATGCATGTCTATTCTATTAAAATAAAAAATAGAGTTTGGTGATCATATAAAAAATTCCTTTTGAGAACTGTATCAGTTCTAAGGTTTTGTGCACTTAAACTAAAAAAAAAATTTAATCTGTGTATTCTTACTGAGTAGCTAGAATTTATACCATTTTTTACCTAATGCTGATAAATGTCTGACTTCTTTCTTTAACTTGTGAACTTAATATTTTTAATGTACAACTTTCAATGTCACCAATTTAGAAGACTCATGTGTACCTTCATCAAAACTCAAGTGTGCCAAATGAATCTGGTTCCCAGATTATGATGTTTTAAATTCTGTGAGATTAGCTGTCTGGTAGATGTATCACCGAGGTCTTAACCTTCAAAATATTTAAAAACATCTCTATGAGATTAAATGCTGCTAAATAAGGAGAGTAGATGAGGAAATAAATTAATATTTTTCTGTCCTCTAATTCAGACCACTTTCTATCATCTAGATAACTGAGGAAGGATTGTTTCCTGCATTCATATAATTAGCTAATGAGGACTCTTCCTGGCTATATTCAGAACAACAAATACCTCAGTTGTCTTACTATATGCTTTCCTCTGGTGTGCAAGGATTTTGTAGCAGAAATTACTAATTAGCTTCTTTTGACAGGTTTAATATTTTGCTGCTGTGCCTTTGGTTGTGGGTGGTTTTTTGGGACGCGGGTGGACTGGGGGGAGAGAATGTGGTGGGATTGTTTGTTCTGGTTTCTTCTGATTGTACATTTCTTCTCTACACACGTGCAAGATAAACACAAGCTGGATGCAAACTGTGGCAATAAAACTGCATCTGTGGTTTAACACTATACTGTCTCCTGAGAAAATTTTCAACATCTTGGCATAACTACATGGATATTTTGCTATATTCAATTACTTGTTGGAAAAAGCAACCTGCATACATAAAACATATGTACAAATTCCTCTACACAAAATAGTATGTAAACTGCTCATGAAGCTATGAGTCATAAATGTGAATGATGCTGCCTTTTTTCTCACAGGATCTCTAACAGGTAAAGATTTAAGGACGTAAATTAGCAAGTTGCTGAACAGAGACATCTCTAACTGCTTTTTCTTTGTTAATGTATTATTTCCAAATTAATATGTTGTATTTTAAAATAATGGGTTAGAAAAATAAATAGCTAAACAAATTGAAAAAACACTGTAGATATTATTAGTTGGGGGAAAATTACTATGGAAGCTAATGCTGTTGAAGGACATCAGGGATTTCACCAAGTTAGGAAATTGTATTGCAACTTTTGTAGTAAGTGGAAGTAAAAAGCATGGATTTCAATTTGTGCTAATATATATGTATATTGACATTATGTAGAAGAGGCAGAAAAATAAATTTAATTGGTGAACTGGCATCAACTAAAGATATGTTTCAAGCAGCAGCCTGGATTCAAACCCTGAATTTGAAGCTTGCCCATCATTATATTGAGCCTAGCTTTCAAACTGCAGTATAAATATTCTTTTTGAAAATGAAACAGAAAGAAAAAATCATCCTATCCAGTCTCCTTCACTGAGCTTCCTTCTCTTTGTAGCACCAGGTCAGGTGTCTCTGTAATACATATATATAGGAGTTATTAAGATGGAAAAATAAACCTTTTTACTATTTTCTTAAGCTATGGACAAATAGTTCACATAAAGCTTATTTTAAACACTAGATAGTTTGGGTCAAAATATCACATGTACTAAATTAAAATCTCAGAAGTTTTGCAACAGTAAAATGAAATTCTAAGTAAAGATAATACATGATTTCTACCTTTGTGATTGTGAACACACACCAGACTGCCTTTACGCCAGTGACCTGTGTTTATGGGTGTATTTAACATGCATACCTCTTCTTCAGAAGAGGTGCAGGAAACTAAAGAATCACAACATTGTCAGCAGAACACAGTCACAGTTTCTGAATGAGTGAATTACAGAAAGCCCATTCCACCCTCTCCAAAGACAGCCATAAATACATACCAAGTAGGATGCCAACACATTAAAATTTGACATCATAAAATTTGTACTGCAATTGCACTCTTGTTGATTGAGCAAAACACAGAAGAGAAGCCTTGATGGATGTGCATATACCAATGAAGTTATGAATTTAAAATAAATAGAGTGAATTATAAAATCAGCTGTCTTTATATATAATCTATTCTTCTGACTGAATATCTCTGCTTAAGTGTCCACAGGAGCCTTGAAAATACTTTTTGATTTCAACAGGGAAGTATTTGGAATGAAGTGCAGAAGCTCATTTTCACAGTACTGATCTTAAATACAATCATGGAAAGAACAAGCATGTGTTTGAGCTTTGATTATGCTACAGGTATGCAGGTTAGATCAGTCATGGAGAGCTGTTCTTAGGAATGTTATTTTGTTATTGATCATGGTCTGTTCTAATAGAATTCAATGCCTTTTTCCTCCCAATTTATGCTTACTCATCCAAATGCTGAATAATTTCATTGATCCTAATCTGAAACTCTGACTGGGATCTTCTTAAACAGGCAGCTTGCTTTAGGTATTAAGCACTAGAAATATCAGATTTCATTGGTTATGCAAATGCTGTCCAAACTGTAGCAGATTTAATGTAACAATGGTTTCCATAAATACTGCAGTATTACCCTGTTCCAAACACTGCTTTTGAAACCATTATTCCTTACTCTCTTTGTGTTAAATATATGTCATCTTCAGGTGATTCAGGGGTTTTAGAGAAGCAATTAGTCACTGAGGGCTTCTAGGGAATTTGAAGATATCCGTGGGGAGACAGTATCAGACACTGCAAGCTCTAAAATTAACATCAAAGTTATTATATCCAAAATAAAAACTACTACTGCTCTCCCAGCTGTAAACCTTTTAGTTGAGAACACTTTGTGTATCTCATGGCTATGTCATTCACAGTTTTTTTGAAAGTTTTTTTGTTTTCCCCATGGCAGCAAGTAATTATTAAAAGGAGACAAAAAAATAGAAGTCATTTAAGTGTGCATATATGTTGAAATCTGGTTGGATGTAACCCAGAAGCTGCTGGTTAAAGGGTTTTTGGTGCCTATGCAATAACTGAAACTTGACACCAGTGTGTTGTGCAAGACTGAAAATAATGGTTCCATTTGAAGTATTACAGAATTACCAAATCTTGTCATCACTAAGTAAAATTCTAATTCAAAATGCTACAATGAATGGAAGTCCAGATGCGCAGGCTTACTATTGTCAATCAACTATCATCTGGGACTATTTATCAGAGTAAAAAGAGGAGAAAATTGAAAACAAATTTTGGATAGTTGTCAAATTTGGTTCTTGCCATAGTATATCACAAGCTCTAAAATGTTCTTTACTCTGACAAACAAAACTGATTACAGATCTTGGGACTGTGATTACAGTTTTAATGATTGCATAAAAGATTAAACTCAAAGAAGATGTTTGTTTCAAAACAACTGAAAAAAGCCCCAACAGCAACCACTTTCCTCCGGACCCCATGTTTTTTAACTTTCCACTGCTACATAAGTTGTCTCTGTTTTGTGCCTCTGTAAAGGCTTTTTGCTTTATATTAAAAAATCATCTTCGAGAAAGTCCAGAAAGTTCTTTAGTAATTTGGTGTGAACAAATACCAAGTTGTTTCCACAGTCGAGTCTCTGTCCTGCAGGTGCAAAGGAGGCCCAGAAAAGTTCTCAGGACAGTAGACAATATCAGTTGATTCTGACTTTTGCTTTTCAGGTAAAGGGAAAGAGCTGATACAAAATGCTGGAGGAATAGGTTGTTTGGGATTCCTCAAGAGAAACAAAAGTGGGAAAAGGGTTTGGTTTCAGACAAATATGTGTCAAATATAACCTAAAATTGGAATTCAGTATTTCAGTGCTAAATGAACAAAACCTGGGAAAAATCCTATGGATGATTGTAGTAGATTAAGGGAAAGACTAAAATTAACAGCAAAATAAAGGACAAGTGTTCAGAGTATCTGATTATTTACATTTTGATGCAAAACTGAATATACAATATTAGTAGTTTTAACTTTTTCCTGGGGTCTGAATCCACAAGATCTGTATTTACCACCACACACCAGTTAATTTTCTCTTCCTGATTTTTCTTTAAATATAATTTGAAGTACTATGTTATGTTCTTAGTGTGTGAAACCTGCTGTGTTTGGATGTGATATTGATACAAATGGTACTTCTCTGAGCTCTTTTATTTTCAGTGAACTAATTATGAAATGTGAAAAGCAAGGTAATTTCAGCATAATTAATAAAATTATGCATGTTTGGAAGAGTTCTTTCAATCATTCACAAGAACAGCATTCTCTATGGAGGTTGAAAAGTGTGACTAGTGTTGCACTGTGCTGTGTTGGGTAAAAGTTTGTACTTTCATTTTTTTATAACAAAATCGTTTTTTTGACAATGTGCAGAATATTCATGTTCAAGAAAGAAAAATGTACCTACTGTCAATTTTTCACCATACAAAACTACTGTGTGCTTTTTGATTAAAATAAAAAAAAGTTGCTGTTATTAAGCCATAATAGCAAATTGCTTGCATGCTGAAGTAACAACTAAACTGTACAATAATTTCTCCTGACTGTATGCACCTGACACACAAAAAACAAAGAGATTTAAAAGATCAAGAGCGCAAATCACCACTGAATGTGGACATAGACTGATTAATTACCTACAGGGGAGATTTTCTAAATGACTAAGGTACCCAGAGAAGCAATCAATTTGAAAGTTAATGGCATTTCTACTCCTAAGTTTCTTGGTTTTCTCTGAATGTTCAGCTTCCACCTGAACACATCACAAATGAAGCTTTTGAAATACCTGGAAAAATCTGTGTTTTCTATTTCTCCCTTTGGTGCTCAATGATTCTTGTGGTCAGCACTTGTCTTCCAAAAATGTCTACACTTTTAAAGTAATTTGCCTTGGCATGTCTTAATCAACATGTAGATCTAATTTGCTGGACATATGTTGAAATTATCCACAGGAAATTTTTTTTCAGATGAGATTCTGAGTTGTTTATCTTGGCTGAATTCCTTGCCATTAAGAGAGATTCTTCTTGTCATATTGGTGGTCTTTATGAAATGCTGCTCAAGATGAGTAACTCAAGGTTGGGTATTCATCAAGATTGTATCTTCTAAAAACAAGCAAGAATTTCAAAACCAATACATCAAGTTTGTGATTTTGGGTATGTGTGGATTGTTTCTCTAACTAGACAACCTATCAAGGCTCTCAGTTTCAAGGAAAACTAATACCTGAAAACTGATCTGATACAAGTTTGTTTATTTATGTATTAAATGCTTCTATTGTTTATTTAAATGATTCTATCTATTTTAAATGCTTCTGTGATTCTATCTATTTTAAATGTTTGATTAGTTTTAATATATTTCCAATAGCTATGTCTTGGGCTTGTATCAAGGAATTCTGGGGGTAATAGAACTGGCTTCTTCTTTTCTTATCCTTGATGATTTTGATCTATGTTACTCTGTAAGAAGAACTTAAGTCTGAAGTCATGTGAGATGGTCTAAGTCACTTTAGCAATGAATGATCCCCCTTGTCTTGACTGCAATCACCTGAGGGATAAGATTTTTTATGTATCTTACAAAGATACATAAAAAATACATGGTATCTTACAAAGAGACTTGGTTCAAGTAAAGTCAATACTGAAATATGAGCTGAATATGATCTGAACACTCACCTTTTGGGAATGTTGGATTTAGCTGTTTAATCAACCTTCCAAACATTTGCGAAGTGGCATCATGATTATGTGCCAAGATAGACTGGGACTGTCTATCCATCTGAATATTTAATATTGTAAGGAGTAGAGCTGCTCCAACAGGAAACATGGATTGATAACCTTTTATTTTGTTTCCTCCCCACTACTCTCTACTCCTTCTCGTTGTGTCTTCTGAGCAAGATCTGGTTTGAAACTTACAAACAAGTGTCTGACGTGGCTCATGTTTCTGACTGCATCCTTTTGCTTTCACTGGTTCTGATAATATTTCTGAATCTGTGTGTTGTGTATGTTAATCTGCAGAATTCTTCTCATAAACAAGAACATTCAGAAGCTAATAAAAAGCAAATTCACTTTCCTGAGAATACTGGGCACATTGGCACATCCAAGTGTTGTAATTCCTTTTTTATACATTTTGTATTAGAAAGGGTCTGTCTAAAATCAGACTTGACTATATAGTTATGAAATGGGATACTGATAACATCACAGCATTACATTTACTTAATGATGACAATAATCCTTAATTTGGTGCAGTGTTCAGCCCCCAACAAATTCAAAGGCAAGCATAATTTTGTCTTCTGTGTCCAGATTATGTGTCAACAAATCCATTGTGCCAATCCTGAATCTCTAGAATTTAACATAAATAGCAAAATGGAAAACAAATAATTAAAATATTTTTATTTTACTTAATTGACTTTGTTCACCACTGGTAGATCATTAAATGAAGTCTGTGAAATTAATTTTTTATTAGACATATTTTGTCACAGTATACTAACTAGAATTGTATACTTTAACAGAAGTAGAAAAATATTAAGAGCAAAGTACAGACAACTGTTTCTTGTGGACAGCTTTATAAATTTATTGACTGAAATAAAAATTTGCTGTCATATAGTCCTTTAAGCAGCCTGAGTTTGATAGAAAATGAATGCAAAATCACATAATGGTCTAATCTCAATATAAAACAAGGAGTGATCATGAGTTGCATGTATACTGCCATAGTGGTCAAGTAACACAACAATGTGTATGTTCAAAAATTTTTTTTTCAGTATAATGAGATGGAGTGAAGCTTCCCTTTGGTTGATATAATGATTTCACTGGCAATCGTAAGACATATAATTAAAGAGGAATATCAAAGGAATAAAGTTTCTGTGTGTCAGACATAATCTTATCTATGAGTCCTCAAACAGAGACAGACTGAAACTTTGAAATTTATACACCAAAAATGGAGATTGATTAAAGATGAAAGACTCAGTCTGATGCTGCCTGTGATTGTGTTGGTTCTTTCTTCCTCATATTGCCTTAGTAATGTGAAATACTCTTGCTGAGGCAGTCTCTCCCTGGATCCTGAGAGGGCACATGGTTCTGTTGCCTGCTCCCTGTGTGAGGCATTGATTAGCTTTTGATAATTTATAAAATATCTTTCAGGCATTTGCTGAGTTTATGACTTCCATTATGCATTACCTGGGAAACTTTCTGGAGAAACAGGTTGTGAAATGTAGACGTGCAATGCTCATGAAAAGGGCTGCTGTTTTGGATGAGCAGAGACATCTGCTCAAATCAGAAACTACTTCGGTTTGAAAAAAAGACTCAGGTCTCTGTGGACAAGAACAATGAGAGAACACGTTTAAAAACTAGCAGCTTCTAAGGAAATGCAGCTTCTAAAGCACTACATACACATTTTCATTTGCAAAAGGCACCCTAGAAAAAGGAAGGCTTTAATGTTGCAAAACCAAATACTTAGCAAAAAGGAGATGTTAACCAGCAACTTCTGTAACAACAATATAATGATTGATTCTTAATTACCCCATCAGATACTGGTTTGTTTGTTTCTGTTAAACTCCTGCATTATAAGAAAGATGTTAAAGATTTACCTTGATCACCATTATTCAATATGTGGCTTTACTTATTTGTTGCATATCATTTGAATTCTGAACTTTATAATTATTTTCTTTTGTTTACTGTTACTGTTTTCTCTGGGGCTCTTATCAGCCTAATGTCTTATTACTTATCAAACATTAATGAACTAATCTTCCCAGTACCCCTTTGAGAGGGAAGTTGGTAGGTCTCAAATTTTTTGCCAATGAAGAATCCTAGTTCAGTGAGAGAAAAAGTATCACTTTCAAACTGTCAGGAATCCCAAACAGTTCAGTGTTGGGTACTGAGGCCTCTGTCTTAGGTATGTACTAAATATTAAGTAATTTTTAGGGCTGGGCACGTGGCAATTTGTGCATGGTTTAACTTGATGGAGTGCTCTGTGGAATTATTGGCTAAAAGAGGAAGATAATATCATTTTTAGGAGGGGCCCAGTACTGCTTTCTTTAAGGGTGGATGGAATTTCTTTGAATCTCTCTCTTGAACGGAGTTCAGAAAACCCAGATGAAAGAGATGGACATTGAAACTAAGCTCTGTAAAGTAACCCAGTCGTGTCTGTACTACATTGTAGCATGTCATCGTCATCAACTGAGGAAGCTTGTGCCCAACATGAAAGGGGAGGAGTGCTTTCTGTTGCCTGTATTTCTGACAAAAAAAAAGATGTAAAGAAATTACATAAAAATAGAAATTAGGTTTTTTCCAGAGTAGTGTCTGTGAATACTCGTGTTTATCTACCTAGGTCTACATATAATAGTCCAATACTAGACTTTTTATGTTTGCCAGAATTGCTAAGTTTATGTAACTGAAGACCTGGTGGCACTTTAATCTATTATGACAGATCAGTTTTTCACAGAAGAATTAATTCTGTAATTTACCCAGGGAGGACAATGAAGCCCTTTTTCTGTAAGATTTTTTCATTTCTCGCCATGTATATGTATTCCTTTGGTCTACAATCCCAGTGTGCAAATATCTGGATGTACTAATGAGACTAGCAAACAAAGACTAGTTGCTTTGAAACAAGAAGTTGATGAAGTTTCCAAAGCACAAAATACATTTACAAAATAAGAAAGGATGTGGAGTGCTGTTAACATCCAATTCTTTTTTACCCTGCTTTGGTAACTTTTCATTTACATATTTATTAACTTAAGCTAGATCAAGTATTTTTTACAAGGATAGGCATAGAAAATAAATTAATTGTAATTAGTTTTATTGTAATGAATAATAAATGAATTTTTTTGATAAGCCACTTATTATAGTCTTATTACTACATAGTTTTTCTAAGGCATTAAAGTTTGCATTTTAATTTTAGAATATTTGCACTGTATTAATTTACAGTATTCAGCCTTCTTAGGAATATGAAAACCCATTGTTTATTATTTTTATACATTTTAGTTGAGACAGCTGAACAAATTATTAACTTTTCTGAATGTTCACAGAATCACAAAATGGGTAGGTTTGGCAGAGACAACTGGAGGTCATCTGCTGCAACCTCCCTGCTCAAGTAGTATTCCCTAGAGCACAAGACAGGATTTTGTCCAGATGGGTTCTTAAGATCTTTAGAGAACGAGACTCCACAACATCTTTGTGCAGCCTGTTGCAGCACTCAGTCACTTTCACAGTGACATGCTCAGATGAAACTTCCATAAACTGGTCAGTTTCTGCCTGTTGCTTGGCACCAGCAAGCCGAGCCTGGCTCCATCTTAATGACGCCGTCCTTTCAGATGCTTGTCTGCATTGACAAGAACCCCTCTCACAGTCGGCTTTTCTCAAGGCTGAGCAAGCCCAGTTCCCTCAGCCTTTCCTCATATGAGAGATGCTCCAGTCCCTTAATCATCTTTGTCACGCTCTGCTTGTCTTGCCCCAGGACCTCCATGTCTCTCTTGTTCTCAGGAGCCCCTAAATGAGCACAACATTCCAGATGTGACCTTGCTAGGACAGAGCTGCAGGATCACCTCCCCGGACCTGCTGAAAGATTTTGCCCCTGCAGGCCAGAAAGCTGTTGGCTGCCTTTGTTGTTAGGGTGCATGGCTGACTCAATATCAACTTGTTGCCCACTAGAACACTCACATCCTTTCCTTAAAAGAGAAAGCAAAGCACAGCAAAACTGTTTTCCAGCTGATGGTTCTGCAGGAAGTACTGGTGCCTGTGGTAATTCCTCCCAGGTGAAAGACTTTGCATTTGCCTTTGTTAAAAGGCAAAACTGCTTAAGATTCCTCTCTGCCCAGTTCTCCAACCTGTCCAGCTGCCTTTGAATAGGCAGCATAACCTTCTGGTATAAGAGTTGCTCTTCCCAGTTTTTATAATTTATGAACTTTCCAAACATACACATTGCTCCAACACGCACATCATTGATGATGAGGTTAGACAGCATTGTCACAGCTATTGATGCTGAGGTATATAATTAATGATCTGCCTGCAATTGGACTGTCTCCTGCCTTCTCTGGGCCTGGCTGTTCAGACCATACATTTGTCTAAACTATGCTTTGTCAGATTATCTTTGAGGATGAGAAAGTTTCAGAAGCCTTCCTAAAATTGAGGTGACATGCTTATCCGTGAAGCTCTATACCTTGCTGTAGGAGTCTGAAAATTTGGTTAAATTCGACTTCCTCTGAATAAATCCATGCTGACTATTCTCAATCGCTTTGTGTCATTCACATATTTGGAATGGATTTTCGTGATTAGTTGCTCTACCACCTTCATAGAAATCGATGTGAGGCTCAATCCATAGATTTTCCTTCTTGCACTTGAAGACAGGAGTGGCCCTTTTTCTTTTCCAGCATTCAGAGACCTCTGCCAATTAACATGACCTTTCAAATATAATTGAGAATGGTGATGTCAGAGTTGACATCATAATGATGTCTGAGAGATCCTTCCATCAGCCTCATTAACTTGTGCTGGTTTGCCAAGTGTTCTCCAACCTGATCCTCAACTGCTGAGGATATGTCTGCCTTCCACCAGACTTTCCCTCTTGTCTCAGGGCATAATGGGTGCATCAAGGCCAATCTTACTGGTAGTGACTGAGGCAAAGAGGGCACTGAGAACCTTGACCTTTTTCATGTTCTTTGTCACCAAGTTCCCAGCTTACTTAGCAATGGACCAAAGCTTTCCTGTGTCTTCCTTCCTGTTTGTGTTCTTATAACATCCTTTACTGTTGCCTTTGATAGGTCTTGCCAGAAGACCTATCAACTGCAGGTATTTATTGACTTTCTTTACCCCATTCTTGCAAAACTAAACAGCATCTCTACACTTCTGGATTATTTGTCCCTCCTTCAACATCTTTTGTGCTTCCTTTTTTATTTCAGTTCAATCAGGAGCTCCTTACTCCTTTGTCCAGGCCTCTTTCCCCCTCTGTTTATTTCCTGCTTGTTGGGATGGACCTTTTCTGAGCTTGAAGGAGGCATCAACCAACTTTCCTGGACTCCTTTCTCTCTAGGGCTGTATCCCATGTACTGTAGTACATGATATGGTACATCTCTGCTGAAGGTGCAGTCTGCATTCCTGAATCCATGCTTTGATTTGTTTTTTTCCTTGCATTCTCTTGCCCAGCTCCTGAACTCTTCATCTCGTGGTCTCTACAGCCAGGACTACTCAAAACTTTTACATCAAAAGACAGTTTTTCTTTGTTTTTAAGCATGAAGTCGACTATTCATTGTTGTCTCCTTGATCACCTGGGCTGGGGAAGTTTTTCTTAATGCACTTCAGATAAGTCCTAGGTTGTTCGTGCCCTGCTATGTTGCCTTTCCAGAAAATATGAGGGTGATTGAAGTAATGCCTACATTCCAGTTTTTTTTGATGAAGGGCCTGTATCAGATGCCCACCATACCAAGACTTGTAGCGCTCTGCCTGCTAACCTTGAATGGTGTGCCCTTGCCAAGCTCCTGAACAGTCCCAAGAATGGTATGCTCTTCATACACTTCCATGCCTTCCACTCTCACAAGAAGTGTAATAAAAACTCTTTTCTACACAGCATGTGCTTCCTGAAGTGATTTCATCCATTCCTTGCAGTTCCCTAGTCACATGAGTCATGCCATGGTGTCTCTGTGGTCTCAAGGAGGTCACAGTCATGTAACTGCAACCAGACTTGCGACTACTGTTGCTAGTTTCCCATGTTATAGACATTGGTGTAAAGGCACTTGGAGAGACATCAAGGTTACTGATTCCCCAGAAGAAGCTTTATAGCTGTCTCCAGGACATTTGTACTCATTTCTTTCAGGATTGGATACTTTCTTCAAAGAAGCCTAGGGCTCTCAGCGTAACTCTGTCTTTTTTTAATGTAGCTTTAAGTAATAACTTATGTCTTTTTCTTTCTTACAACATATGAGTCTTATGCTAATGCAGACTTTGACAGTAATCTATTAATAGAATTTTGAAATTTCAGAAGCAGGAATTGAATAATGCTATTGGATGGCATTCATGTCAAGTATGTATGCAAATTTATCCCGTTATGTTCATTGAAATGAGATATTTGATTATGGTTGTTATAAGTGATAGCACACTAAAGTTTTCTGACTCTCGCATCTGGTGGTTGGTTGGACTTCACTGACTTTCATTACTATTCATTTTTTGAACTAATATAAATTATACGAAGTATGGATAATTCTGACCTGCTTGAGTCATGATGAAAACCTGTGTATCATTTTACTTAGCAAGTTTTTCATTCAAATATGAAAGGAAAAAAATATAGATAAACTTTACAGTCATGTAGGCCCATTTTCCCTCCTTTCCTTTCATCTTTTCCCATTATTTCAGCTGGTGTCAAGGATGAAATTCAAATTACTGAAATGAGTGGAAAATTTCAGTTTTAATTTGTAGATCTGAAACATTCAAAACTTGGAACTGGATTGCATCTACATTTCTTTTGTATTTTAAACATCTAGAGGTTTTGGAGATTAAACTGGTGTACAGAATCATTATTACTCAGAAAATAAAAATTCTGGTATTGTCTCATTAGTAAGTCCAGAATTTTTGAGAAGGATTGTATGACTTCAGAATATAAGTATATGCATGGATCAAGGACTTCTGATTTAATGTATTTTTGTCTACATTCATCTCTTTAAAAAAAATGAAATGTGACTATTGAATGCTACTTCAGTACTATATACATTTTAAAATGAAATACTTAGGATCTTTTTTATGTAGGTTACGACTCCTAGTCCTCTTATAAACAATATCAAGTGGCAGATATTTCAGCTGATGAGCTTGTTGCTGAATTTTCTGTTTTAGAAATGATAAGCAGTTTCATATTTTGAATGCTGGAAAACTTTCTGTTCTGGGAGCCTTGCAGAAGGCATTGTGCTTGAGGAATTATTCCTGGTCTGTTTGACCTTGCACTTAGGGCTTGAGAGATCTATGTGCTATTGATATAACCTGTAGCTTACCAGTAAACTGTGTATGGATCAAAGGGCAGAGTGTAGTGATCCTAGCTGGAAGACTGTTGCACATTAAGGAGTCAAACAGCCCAGTTAACCCCTCTTAATGGGTCAAACGTTTGCATCATGGCATAGGAATATCCATTTAGCAGTAGAAATGTGGGTTTGCCAGTATCTGAAGGAACAAAACATTACTCACGATCTATATTCCTCTTTTTTCTTTATCTTATTAAAGAGTTAAGTCATTTGATGTTGACTGTAGGAGTGGCAGGGGGTAGGACGGACTGGATGGAGACAAGAGATCTCTGCAGCCAGGTCGTGGAACTTGCGGTTTATTGCCAAGGTATGGGTGCCAGGGCCCTGCTTGGAGCTGCCAGCTGCAAATCAGAGCAGGCTCAAGGGAAGTAAAGTCAGTGGTAAAGACAGAGAAGACAAGAGCATGGTAAAGAGGATGAGAGAGCAAGGAACAGTAAAGAGGATAAGAGGACAGGGTTCCCGTTCCAATACAATAAATCTTCTTCTGTGTTGAATATTCTGATTCTCATTAAGCAATCTAATATAAGATACAAATCCTATAGCATTTACATACAGCCTATAAGAATCATTACATTACATTACCATACAATGTTACATTTTAAACTCTAAAAACTACTCTTTGGACCCCTTCTGCTAAGCTAGTAGGGTCTGCTCTGACCCTTGGACCTGTCTGCAAGCAGAGGGTCTTGTTTCATTGATTACCTTCAGTTGGCCACACCATTGTTTTCCAGGTTGTTCAGGAGCTAAGGTATCTCAAAACTTGCTTTCATTTCAATCTCGCTTATAGTTTCTATATGCTCAAAATCTTTTGCCAGACAATCATATTTATAAGGCTTTCCTGTTTCATCTTCTCCAACAGTTGAACCCTTTATACATTTTTGCTTTCTCTTTGTTTCTGTCTCTCATTCCCTACACTTACTTCTCCTCCCCCACTGCTGCAAACCCCCTTTTTTAACATTTGTACTAAAGATAAAAAAATGCTTGTTAAATACTAAAATGCCCTTTACGAGGTGTGATTTAAAATTTAATTGCTATAAAAATAAATGTAAATATTTAAAATAATCATCCAAAATACTGATATTGATTTTGAAAAAGAACTATGACATTTTATATATTGAAGCAAATTATTTTCAGATAATTCACTAAAATTTTAATATGCTGGAGTTTGTTGGTGGGCGTAATTATACAAGTTATGAATAGTAGAAATAATAGCAGTATACTGTATTCTACAGTTTCTGAGCAACAGTTATGTACTTTGGGGGTATAGAACAAGATTTTAATTTCTTCAGTAAGAATACATTTAATTATTCCCATCCTGTTGATTAAGTGAGATATGTTGATGAGTATAATCTTAAATAAGGGTGCTAAAACTCAGGCTGTTCATCACTCACATGTAAAATTGAACTGGAAGAGATATTCTGTGCAGTTTTACCCCACCACCCCTTTGCCCCCACGTCTGATTCTTGATGTAAGCAGAATTTGGAATGCTTTGTGAGATTCCCACTATCGTTCTGCCTTTAGATTTAGTAATAAGGCCTCAGGAGATTTGAGTTCAAGTGTTTATAGTAAAAGGTAGTTTGGAGATGTCCTGACTTCCATGTCATCTAATCTCTGTAGGTGCTCAGTGAACACAAAATTGTTTCTTTCTCTTGCATGTGGGAAAACAGATTCGCAAATGGAGCTAAAGTAACATGAAAATTTGGAATTACTGGGTTTGTTTTTGTTGGTTAAGCAGCCTTTTCAGGGGGGTAAAATCTCTCTCTCTATTCCAAGTTTGCTGCTTGTTAATGTTCCCATATTTTTCCAGTGTATTAATATTTAATGCTACTTAATTTTGGTCACAGAAACTTGATTTTATTTCCTGCTGATGGGTAGCAAGACTTTTTTGATTTCTAGAAGTGATGTACTTTTATAGTTCTATTATAATAATAGGGACTATCAGGGTAGACTTTTATTCTGATTCATCTTTTACATCTACTTTCTTTGTGCATTTTCTCCTGCTGCTTTTATGTATTTCCAAAAAGAAAACAGCAAGGAAGTATATAGCCAGAAAAATGCAAAAATATAACTAAAGTAAATTCAATATCAATGGTTAGGAATGAATTTTCTTTTTTTTTAAATTATTTTAATTCGATCCTCCATGAAAAGTAGTATCTGTAATTCATGTCACATGAATTTGCATTTTTTTCTTGTAGTGGTTTAAGTAACATATAATAAATAGGTTTGAACAAGGTATTTTTATAATAATGTAACTTTTTACTGGATTGTGTTCATTTTCTTATTCATATGTGATAGTACAACTTAGAAACAGCTAACCACTCCTCATGAATTATAGACTTGTAAAGTTAATGTTGTTACAGCAATTAGATACTTTGATCTGGAGTAGAACATGTTAAGAAAGTCATTAGACACATTTGCTGTGCATAATGAACATAAAAGCTATTTGTATATGATTCCAAAAAGGCAAACATTAATTGGAAGCAAAGTATAGCCTTGGGGTATTGCAAGAAGGCTCTGATTTCAAGCAGATGATTTATTTGCTTTCTTTTACTGCCACTTTTCCTTTGAAATGAATTGAAACATAAAACTTTCAAAGACTAGAGAATTTTTAGCCTTTAAAGACTGACTTTTAGCTTCTAAACACCAGTGACAAAATGTCCAGCACACAGCTGGTTAAACACATCATGCAAGGGGTCAGTAAGAGGTTCAGAAGTAGGGCACCCTTGAACTATTCTTACGGTAATTTGGGTCACATTGGAGTGCTGACCTGTCAGTATTGGGGTTCTGCAGGGATCCTTCTTGGACCCTGTGCTCTTCAGTGTTTTCTTAAACAGCTTGGATGCAGAACTCAAAGGTACACTAAGGAATTTGCCAAGAGTACTGGACTGGGAGGGGCTGTTGACTTCCTCAAAGGCAGAGGTCCTGGAGAGAGGCCTCCACAAATCAGAGGTCTGGGCAACCTCCACCCCTGTGAAGTTCAACAGGAGAAAGTGCAGTATTGTTGGATTCTGCACCTAGGATTGGGCAACTCTGGATGTATGGACAGACTGGGAAATAAGGTGCTGGAAAGCAGTGCCATGGAAAGGGACCAGTGACAAGCTGAACATGAGTGCCCTGGCAGCCAGGAGGGCCAAGCCTGTCCTGGGGGGCATCTGGCACAGCATCACAACTGGGCAAGGGAGGGGATTGTCCTGCTCTGCTCTGAGCTGGGGCAGCCTCACTTGAGTGCTGGGGGCAATTTTTGGATGCCACAATATAAGAAGAATACAGAACTATTAGTGAACAGCCAAAGGAGGGCTGTGAAGATGAAGAATGATTTAGAAGGGAATCTCTATGGGGGCCTGAGGTCTCTTGGTCTGCGCAGCCAGGAGAAGAGGAGACTGAGGACAGACCTCACTGCAGTTACAACTTCCTCATGAGAGGAAGGTCAAGCACTGATCTGTTCTCTTGATGATCAGTAGTGGGACCCCAGGGAATGGCATGATGCTGAATTAGGGGAGGTTTTGGTTGGGTACTGGAAAAAGGTTCTTCACCCAGGGGGTGGTTGGGCACTGAAACAGGATCCCCAGGGAAGTGGTCACAGCACCAGTGGAGTTCACTAAGCTTTTGGACAAGGCTCTCAGCCACATGGTATGATTCTTCAGGTTGTCCTGTTCAGGGCCAGGAGATGGTTTTTTAGGTCCAGTTCAACTCAGGACATTTTAGGATTCTGTGATTTTTTTTCTATGATTCTGCATCTGATGATTCAACAGCAGGATCTCTTCATACAGGAAATACCATGCTAGTACCTAAAGTAGACTAATAATCTCCATATTTTGGGGGTTTAGATAAAAATATCCTCTCTATTGTTTGGCACTCTTTATTAACAGTAGAAATTTAAATTTTAAACTTACATACACATCTATAATTATTGCCAAAGTTTTATCTTCATGTAAAAGTGGCACACTTCTAAAGGACACAAGGTAATGTTAATGATTCTTTTATTCAGATTTCTCTTTTCTTTTTTTCTATTTGTATTTGTAGATATGCATAGACTGCATCACAGACAGTTAATATTCTGAAATTGTAAAGCCTGTCTAGAAAAAAGTGGATATATGGGTGAAAAGCACAGATCAGGTTAATTCTTCTACTCATTTTAAAGAGTATCTTTTTACAGTATAAGAATACTGCAGGCTGTAGTCTTTAATCTCGGCAACTCAGGATAAGGAGAGTTTCCAAACATTCTGGAGAAATAGTACTTACATCTCAAAACTATTCCAACATATTTATATGGGTTAAAAGTTATTGCCCAAGAGATCATAAAAAAGCATACAAATGAGGATACTTGAATGTGAGTGTGGAAGGTATTTTTCACTATTTTACTATTAGAATATTCTGGTGCCTTTTTAACACAATTTGCCTGTGGTATAGCTGTTGTATTTTGCAGAGGTTAAGACTTGGATCTGGTTTGATATGTTAACTGGCACATAGTTTATATTTGCACTTCAGGATTATTTAAAATATGCTCCTAAAACTAATCTGGATCTGTTTCTCCTCTAAAGCAGGTGCCAGAGCAGATGTAGATGGTGCAGATTGTCTCTGTGGGAACAAGCCCCGTGGAAGTTTGAGTTGGTGGTGCCCCAGCATTGTTCAGGTCTTTGGCACTTGCAATAAACCCCTTCACAGTACAGTTGAAGGTGACACTTTCACAAATGGTTCCACCAATCACAGGGGTGTTGGTAAGCTACATGTCATTGTCTAGCAACACGTTTCACTGAGAATGAACATCGCTGATTAGCTAGGTTTAGCTAAAGAACATTAGTCCTGTAAGAGCTGCTGGATTTCATTGTTAAAGAGGAACTAACTATACAAAAAAGCAGCCTTAGTTATTACCTAGTCTTGTCCTAAGAGCTCTAGTGCCCTAAGTTAACAACAACAGAAAGTCTTTGCAGCCTGGCATCTAGAGAGACATGCATGCAGCCTGCAGTATTGTTGCTCCAGGCAACCAACTGTTCCTGGAGAGAATCTGCAGCCCTGAACGCCACAAAGCCAAATAACCTGTGACATGGTATTGTCTTGCCTTTTATAGTTATACTTCTATTATTTGGAATAGGATTAAAAACTACACAATTTCAAAGACAATTATTAAATTTATTAATTAATAACTAGTGCTCATTTGGGAAAAATACTTCGTAGAATAAGACAAGGGTTATTTTTTGTGCTATCAGTGAAAACAATGTAATTACCTGAGATAAAATAACTTGATGGATTCAAAATAGAAGTTTCACTTTGAAGTGATGATGCAGTCAGCTTGTGCTTTGACATTCTTCTTCCTCCCTGAATACCAAATACTGAATTAGCGCAAAGATGGTGTTAGAATTTATATTGAAAAAATAATGACAAGTATTGTCAGCTGTTTTTGTCGCCCTAGCATGGTTCTACAGAACACAGAGAAAGAGACACCAGCAAAAAGTGTGTGATTATAGAATGATTTAAATGCATGACTTCTGATTTTAGCTTGTTTAAATGGGAGATTACTAGCTCAAGTGTGTTCATTGTCTCTATGTGATCAAATGATGACTGTCTCCAGACAATGATCAGAGGGGATCGTGATTCAGAACCTTCCTTGTGCAAAGATCTTATTGTGAAGAAGGAGCAATTCTAAGTCAAATGGTTTTAAGTTGAAAACATTATTCTGAAATTATTCCAATGAAATAATTTGTCAGTTTCAAGAGGTAAACTGGGGCCTTTCAGGAAGTGAAATTTCTGGAGCAGTAATAGACACTTTTCACAGATGATATTTTGCTTTGTTTTTTTAAAAGTGTTATTTTTGGTCTGAAAGACATGGACGTATCTGTAATACACTAAATTCTAAAGAAAAGCAGTTTAAGAAGTAAATACCAGCATAATGATTTTGTTCTAATGGATGCAAAGGACTTTTAAAGTTTATTATCATAATAGTTTTCTCTCTACTGTTTGCCATTCTCATTCACAGTTCAAGGCCTAAGATTCAATTTTAAGTCCTATGGGTCATTCACTGAGTCATTATTCACATGTAAAGAATCTAGCCTTATTCAGCTTCTATATGTACAGTAATTGCAGCAAAATTCAATTGGCTTGCTGGAATATAATTTTTTGATTATAATAAGACCCATTGCTTTAGCTGCAATACTGAGTTCAGCTTGATGTAAATAGATAAAGTTTATCATCACCTTCCCTTAATCTATAGAACTATCAATCTTGAAACTTAATTTTATTCCTGCATCTAACAAAGGGAAAAAAAGAGAGCATTATAAGTAGCTGCATTCTATTTTCTGGAAACAGAGCTTGACTTCCTGAACACTCATCATATTGGTTTTGGCTGGGATAAGGTTGACTTTGGTCATAGTAGTTGCTACGTTTTGGATTTGTGACCAAAACAAATTTAAAATAGTTTTGGGATATTTTTGTTATCACAAAACAATCCTTACACGGTATCAAGGCCTTTCTGTTGTTCTCACGCTGGCCTACATGAACGTGGTAGTGTTAGCGTTCAAAAACACATAATCACGGAGTGATTATATGTGGTGCTTTTTATTAAGAGCTCTGGGAATCGGGGTATTGCAACCCAAATCTGATTCCAACCATACATTCGAGGTGAACGTATTTTATACTCTATCGTTACATAACTTTCATGTTAATTATTAAACTTACATTGTTCTATTGTATACGTATATTCTTATGGTATAATAATTATACTTAATTACTAAACAATCAACACATCTAACAATTATATCATTTATCATACTGCTTACGCCGGTGCAGAGTTCTGAAAAAAGTACAGAGCCTAACATCTTAGAGCTCTATCTTTGACATTTTCCAGGGTTCCACTATCAGTAGGGCTGGGGACACAGCCTACACAGCAAAGCCCAGCTTCCGAAAGGGACATCCCATACCATGGATGTCATATGCAGAGGTAAAAACTGGAGGAGAAAAAAAAGGAAATTTGGAGTTTGGACTCAATGCATTTATTTTCTTTATTACTAGACATGGTGGAGCCCTTCCTCCCTTGTAATGGCTAATCGTCTACTGTCTGATTAGTGACTGAATCGGAATAGTGAGTGAGTTGCTTATTTGCTTTTCTTGTGAATGCAGTTTTTGCTTTATCTATTGAATAGTCTTTACCTCAACCCACTATTTTTCTCACTTAGACCCTTCTGATTTGCTCCCCCATTCCAGTGGGGAAGAATAGAGGAAGGTGAGTGAGCAGCTCTATGGGTTTCTGCTGTCATTTGTGGCTAAATAGCAACACGGGTAACTGAAAGTAGTATACAATGTTCCTGCTTTTTTCATGTATAGTCATTGCATTCCAATTTTATATAATTTGCTTTTTTAATACGTCAGGGAAGCCAGCTGTAATAGAATCCATAAATTCATATGTATTTTCTCACAGGAAGCACCAATATCTTTGGTAGAAGAACTTTCTGTCCAAACAGCAAGAAAAAGTGGCATCAGTCTTGTAATATAAATAATATTAATCCTCCCATCTAATAAGCTTGAAAACTTTGTTCAGAAACAGTTACGTTTTGACAAAAGGCACAATGTATACTGCCTGTTATAGAAAAATAGTAACATTTGTAACATGTTATTCAAGTGTATATCCTATTCTTCAGCCTTTTAGCACCCCCAGTCACAACTCTTGAAACATCAGAGCATTTTCTGGATATAGTTTGCCAGTGTTTTGTTTTATTTATTGTTGAAATAAATAGTTGAAAGTAATGTTCATCAAAACAATTTACAACAGTTAGTTCAGCAGAGGAAGAAATTAACCAAGATACAAGGTCAATAAAGGACTTGGGAGAAAGCACTAATGTTGATATTAATGCTATTTATAAATGACTTACTCAATTATTCAGTGATATACAGCTTTCTTTATTGGAAAACACAGAAGTTGCTTAATAGCACATTGCATCAAAACACAATGGTTCAGAGCACAGAGTTGGACTACCATCAGAATATGAATGTAACAGATGTGTTTTATTGGCATCTACCCTAGAAGGATTATTGGTGTACAAAGATTAAGGCATAAATTTGGCCAGAGAATAAAGAATTTTAATCCTTTTGGGATATTGCAAGTATGTGGAAGAAAAGACGGTGTTAACTGATCCAGGAACAAAGAGTACTGTTGAATTTCCTTTCAAAGCTCAATTTATGTGGAGAAATAATAAGACATCTCATATCATATCTGACAGAATTAATTATTTTGAAAAATATTCTCTGCATAAAAATGGTGCTGGTTACAGTATAGCATATAAAAGTACATGGAGTAACCATGACAATTAGAAACATGAAGCTAATTAGACCTCCAAAATGTTTTGCTTCAAAACCAGAATGAAATGGAACCCAGATAATCAGTAAGTGTTTGATTGGATCCCTTATTATCAAAATGGACATATTTGAACAGACAGCAAACACATAGTAAATGCTAGTGAACAACCTGTTTGCAATTTCAGAAGAAATGTCAGCATTTTTTTAAAACTGGAAAAAGTGTCTGAATCAAGTTGTGTACTTGTAATATTGTATTACCCTTTTACTTTTTCCATTCCCATCATAAGAACTACTAGAGAAAGTGGTGGTGTATGTTATTGGATAAGAGAGCTATGACTCTCAAGTATGGAAAACTTCGAACAAATATATAAATTTTGGGTTGGGGAACTTCTGTGGTAGTCAGTTTGTGTTGAGATACAGCACTTAAGGCTATTTTAACAAGAGAGCTAACAAGAAACCCCTAAAAAGTTATTTACTGAAAATTAAAGGAATACTCTGTAACCCTAAATATAGATTCTGAAATGCAATAAATTTTAAAACTATTTTGATTACGTCTGGTACTTGTAGTGACAAATTTTGTCAATACTCTGTAGCTTAGTTGAGACATCTGTAGTTACATCTGTGAGCTCACTAAGAATGGAAAGAAGAATGTTTTAATATTTTAAAGTAGCATAATTTAAAGAAGAAGAATGTGAACATATGGAGAAGAGATGAATGAAATATATTTAGGGAAAATAAGACTTCTCATTGTGCCTTCTTTGACAGCTGGACTCGATGACCTAAGTGTCTTTTTGAGCCTTAATAATTCTATGATTCTTAATGAAAGAATAATGATACATTCAAGAATTTTTGAAGTGGATTACAAAAAGACAAAAGGATTTTTAAAAATAGCTTATGGTTCAATTGCAAAACTTACTGCTCCTAATTATTTTCAAGGTCAAAACCTTGATGTCATTCACACTCATATGATGGCTGCACACACGAACAGGTTCTCCGGGGAAGTGGTCACACCACCAGCCTGAGAGAGATCAGGAAACCCTTGGACAATGCTTTCAGAGTTACACATGGTGTAACCCTTGGGGTGTCCTGTGCAGGGCTAGGAGTTGGACTCTGTGAACCTGATGGATCTATTCCAGCTCAGCTTATTCTGTAACTCTAAGGAATGTATACAGTGCTGTATGAAAAAGTTAAACATGGAAAATTAAAAGAAAGATGTCTGATTTAATGACAGAAATGGATAATTTTCTTTCTGGTCTTAGAAAGAAAATTACCTGTTGTTCTTTTGAGATTTGTATACATTTCTCTGAAGAAAATATTCTGTGGAGATACTGAAATGAGAAATGTCTTGCCATCATATTTACTTTTCTCCTGTGCTCCTACTACTTAAGAATAACTTTGGTAAAATATTTTGCCCTCATTGTTTAAATTTTTAAATCAGCTCCCCAGCCTTGAGATATAAAGTGTTTCCAATATGGAAGACAAAGCATTTTATTCAGTTATTAATTTCATGTTTGTATTACCAGTAAAAGTGATCAATTTATTCTGTACCAAGAAGATGAGCTGGAACACAAGCTTTTTTTTCTAATCTAACTTGCCAAATTTTAACTTGATGGATCACAAATGAGATCATTATATTAATTCTGTGCTCTGTAAAGTGAACTATGCGAACTAAGTCAAGGCTAGGACTAAAATCTTCCATAAAACCGTTCTGTAAATCAGAGTGTCATGAAATACTGACGCACACTCGCACACACACTGAACACATGCTTAGATACTTTAAAAGGCAGTTTACTGCTGTGTATTAGTTGAATAGTTATCCCAAAATACATAATAATTACTGAAACACATACGTATATTTATTTATTTTTATTTTTATTTTTATTTTTATTTTTATTTTTATTTTTATTTTTATTTTTATTTTTATTTTTATTTTTATTTTTAATTAACACATGAAGCGAGCATGCTTATAAAGCGAGGTAAAGCTAAAACTAAGCCTTGGTATAATCAAATTTCATCTGTTTATTTTTTTTTTTTTCTTTTTTTGACTATGCAGCTTGGATATTAAAAATTACCAGTCTCAATCATATTTAAAATGCATTCTTGTGCTCTCAGTGCAAAATGCCTTAAGAAATTATTTCTTTCTATTCTGCATTTACAATACAAAATAAACTAAGACACAATTAAGGAAAAAAAAAACCCAACAAATAGAAATCAAAGAAAACTTTAAGTTTCATATTTTCATTCTGAAACCTTTTATTCTGAGTTTCTGTCCAGTGTAATATTTACACCAGACTTACAAAGTATTGAAAGAAGGATTTTTAATAGAAAGGCTCAGAGCCCTTCACTGCAGAGATGTGAGTAAGAAAGCCATAACCTAGTGCATATTGAGTTCTGCATTTTGGAGTGGCTTGTCTAGTATTCTAATGTATTTAACACATATTTCTTCTCAAACTGATTTTAAACTCTGAAATATCACATTTTTACCAAATGCATGCAAAAAACCTATTTTTAAAAACCCCATTATTTTATGTATTTCTTTTGCTGATATCTATATATTAGATATGTTCCAAGCAAAACCATTGGATTGAATTTGTATTCAAACTCTGAAAACCTGACTCACTCCATCTTAATGGCAAACCATGGTTGCAGGAGTTAGTCTTGAAGAAGATAGAGAAAACTGGAAAGTTGACCTGCAAAAGGTTATCACCTGCAGAGCCTAAGTGGAACATTATAGTACAATGCTATTCACTGAGTAAATATATAAGATGGCTTGTGCATTCTTAATTCAAATTTTAAGCAATATTTAGAAATTAAACCATTACAGGTTTTGTACCTCAGTGAGAAAAATCTTAGTTCTGAAACAGTTTTAGAAATGCAAACATGGCAATTGTGTGTTACAGTCACCAAGGCCACAAGATAATTTTCCCCCCCATCAGCATAGTCTAATAATGTAGTGTAAGGCCTTCTGCCCATATTCTGGTGCCATCTAGTCTGTGTTGCATTCATCACAAATTATATCTTGCAGTAAATCAGTTGATGTTAATCTAGGTTCAAATTTTTTTCATGTCATTACATTTACAGGTATGCAAAAGATAGATGATTATTTTCATGCCTTACAACAGAAGAAAATATTAGTGCTTAAAAGAAAGAGGTGGTTTCTGCATTCAGGCCTGTTCATGCATGAAAAATTGTCCTGAAGATTTCTGGAGTTCGTGAGTTCTTCTGTCTGAATATGGTTGTTAGCCTGACATTCAGACTTACATCATGGAAATTATCTAACTGCAGATGAGGTCTCTGAAGTCACATTTTTCATACAATCATTCTTCTTTACCTGCCCATTCTTGTTATAGTTTCTTAATCCTACAGTTCCCATTCAGTCTTAAATTATTATATGAAATCTGGGGCAGGGCTCCATTTTTCTAAAATGGACACAAAAAAAGTCAAAGAATTACTAGAGATGGGAGTTCAGTTTGATAAAAATTTACAGAGCTGGTGTCAGTCACATAACATTCTTAGTTTGTTATACTTACACTTATACATCATTTTGCATAGTTCCAATAATTCCTCACAGCACATAGAAAAATCCTGTGACAGAATAACTGCAACATTTTTATGCTTGCAACAGGATATTCCTAAGCAATGGAATGTGCAAATTCTGTGGCAGTATTCAGAAGTCTTCTCACCCGGCCCCCTCTACTCCATCCAGTTTTGGAGATTGATATTATCTGGCCCTCTTTTTTATTCCTCCATTCCAGGGAGAAGAAGATGTCTTGTTCTTACTGAGGTTCTCATCCTTACATGAATACAAGGTGAAATAAGAGCTTTTCTAAAAAGGACCTGGGGCTAAGAAGAGAACTCCTCATCCCTTGATTTAAGTTTCTCCTTTAATAAAGCTCTTCAGCATGTGCTGAACTCACAACTCTACAAGGAAGAAGAAACATTAAACATTGATTTCTTCCTGAAAGGAAATTATAATATTTCAAAAATTGTCCTATCTCAGTAACTTGGTTTACTCGGGTATAAACAAAGCTACTAATATTTGCTAAAATGTTATTTTAAAAAGACCTCAAAATTTTCTGGTGTTTTACAAAATTTTTGATTTAAAAGAAAAATGTTAAATAACAAAAGATGATTTAGCTGGTAAATTGCAATCTGACATAGGTATGATGGTGAAAGGAGCAAGCCTCAAAAACTAACATGGTAGATACATACTTTGCAGTACTGCTACCCTAAATATTGTCTATATTAAAGCTGAAATTGCTACAGAGACACTCCATTAGAAACAAAGCTTTATTTTTTAGTGGATAACAAGAACGAGTGAAAAGACTGGTGATGTCTCTCTTCAAAAAGAAGAATTATCTATTTTCTAAATGCTGGATAAATAAGCTGACTGATGACAGTTAATTTGTTCACAAAGTGGTGGCAGAAGGACTATTCATGATAGAAAATGATATTATTAGTTAAAGTGTAGTCCTAAAGTAATGGCTTTCTTTTGCAAGACATGGAATGAAATGTGTAATTCTAATGAAATTTTAAAAAGTATGTAATAAGACATGACAAGCCCCCCACTAGAAAACGTGCTGGTTAGCTACTATATGACAAATTTATGCATTCTAAGAGTTTTGTGCTGGTTATGATACCTCATTTCCTTCCTGCTGCCTTCTGTTGAGCCTGAAGGAGTGTTGTGAGTCCCATTCTCACTCTGTACTTCATGGAGAGTATTAGCATGTCACATGTAGAAGGTGTCATGCTGACAGCAGTGGTCCTTATTCTTTTGCAAAACAGTGTGAAGTGTACTGATATTTTAGATCTATGTGACTGAAAGTGAAGTGAGTGCTGATTTATGGAAAGTTACCCCATTGATTTGTAACGAATTGTGCTCTTATGAAGGCCATTCCTAAACCAAAAAAAAGTTATGGATTTACTTGCCATGTTCTGGAGACTTTACAAAGATGGGTAAAAATTGGCAAGGCAGAAAAAGACTGGAGACACTCTTCTGTGCTACAGTGTGTGGAACGAGACAGAAGGCCCCCACAGCTGCTCTGAGAACGAGAACATCAGGGTGACCAGTCAGATGAACCTCTTGTGCCAACTTGTTTTTGGCAGGGCTCTATTCAGCTTCACTGAGTTGAGCCACCTTCTACCAGCTGAAAGTCCAATATAAAGGCTTCTCATAGTTCAGGCTAAATGAGAAAGCATAAAGAGTGGTAGTATTCTCAGGTTTTCAATTTCTTGGTAAGTAGGATTTAAAACAAAAACTCTCACGTCACCAACTTTCTGTCAAGTAACTGTGCTGCTTGTTGAAATGCCAAGAACTTTCACTCTGCATTGCGACACCTAATTTGCTTTTCACCAATGGAAAGTGACAAAATGTATCAGTCAGATATTCATTTTACATTATTAAAGAATTAATTAGAATTAGAGCCCTGTGAGTTTTCTAATTAACAAATAATATCAGTAACAATGGAGGCAATCCAAATGTGTCATACTGTTTCCTCTTATGCTTATTCATGATCATCAGGGTATGAACTCGATGACCCTTGGAATTTTTCAAAGTCCACTAGTAATTATTGCAACACATTAATTTTAAGAAAGACCTGTATTTCACCTTGGCAGCACTCAGCTGTAAATGAGTTCTCCTCTTTTTAACTAAATTGAATAGTAATACTTATCACTTTTGCTGGAAAAGAAGGATATTGGTAGCATGAGTCATACACAGATGACTATATGAGCTCCTAAATTAGAATATCCTCAGACCTCTCCGAGAACTTCTGAAGAACTTTGCAAAGTGTGACGAGCTCTTCAAAAGAGATCAAGCTGTTTCACAGCCATCCTGTGATGATTTATTAAACACAGATTAGAAGTCCATTTACCTGCTAGTTTGAGGTTTATTGTATTTTCACTCTTTGAGAGATGAAAGAAAGGATAGGGTCGTCATTCACAGAGGAATTTCTTAACTGTTTTCAAAGACAAAATGAATTGACAGTGTACTGGTAACTATGACAAATATTTTTTTTATGTCTCTGGGAGACTCCAAGAGGGCTGAGTAGAATTAGAGAGAGAGATTAAGTGGAATAAGAAATACCTGCCAATGCTTGAATGACCTACCAGACCTTTTGAAGTGACAAAGAAAAGGCATTTAAAATGATGAAAAACCCCCGTTGTCTGATATACTATTCTCTTACTTCCCAGAAGATGTCCTCATTACCCAAACCAAAATGGAAGAGGACCCTGCAAGTGGAACTTCTAACAGCAGTGCTAGACAGAATATACTATGAGCTGTAAAGAAGGCTTCTCCTTTTAAAGAAAAAAAAATTATCCTTGAAGTATTTTCTAACTCATTATCTCTTCTATTCATTAATTACACAGGCATATGAATTTCATTACATAATTACATTCAAGCAAGTATATCTTGTCCTGCAAAACAGAGCTGTTTACAAGGGTGTTAAGCATTTACTAGAGGTGAGATTTTCTTTTTACAGAGAGTCAATATATATGCATTGCTTGAATCAGCTAATTCATGCTGAAGAGAAATTTCATTTTTATTGATCAAGAAGTTCAAATAAAATTTTAAGGTTGTTTTTGATAATTACTCTGAATGTAAATTGGGATATAAGGAATCAATTTTTTTTTCCCAGTTAATTTGAGCCTACATTTTGACTTACTGATTTGATATGATACCAGCTTTTTTATTTTAAGTCCATTTTTTCATACTATAAGGATGCAAGAATGGTATGAATAAAGCTATATTTTTCTATTTTTCTTTCTTGAAATGGCTTTAGCAGAAGCTTGTTGTCAGGTAGGCCAGGTTCTCTGCAGGCTAATGAATCTCCAACACTGAGGACTGAAAGTGTTTTTGGCTAGCATAAGGCAGTTTTCTTCAGTGCAAACAGTGCTTTCTTCAGGATAGAATCTCCTGAGTGTCATTTAGCCCCACTGAGCATGACAATTTGAAACTATTCTCATTCGGATTGAAAAGCTTGCCATGTCTTCATGGTACAAGTAAACACAACAATGTGAGTGCTTAGTCAAATCCTCCAAACTTCTGTTTCTAACAGAAATCAATAGCTGGTAAGAAAGCATAAAATAGAGCAATGAACATGTAATAGGCATAACCTATGTTATATTATCAAGAAAAACCTTATTAACAAAAGTAACTGGTACTTGTTGGCTTCATTATTTGTAAAAAACATCTTTCCTCTGCATTTTTTTTCACATTGCATGAAAAGCAAATATTAATGTAGGACAGATATTTAGACTCCACTTTTCTATAAGTAGTCCTGTGGTACTTTTTGGAAACCTGAAGATCAATGAATATCTTTAATTAATATTTATACTGGTTTTAAACATGGCTTATGAAAGAAGACTGATGCCTTTGCAGCAGTCAACAACCTACTTTGTGGTTCTCTTCTTCTCATGTTTCTCCCTCACCAACGACAAAAAATTCATCTTCCAGCATTCTTTGAATTGAATTATATGATTGTAATGGTGACAGATGAAGTAATGTACAGCATCTGCTGGTAGCCACTTCAGTGTGTATAGGTAATTAATTTGCTCTGACAAAGAAAAGGACCAGAATGCCAACAGGATGAAACCATTGCTGGGACTGTGTGGGTGTGCTGCAGCCTGCCTGCCCTCCGTCTGCATCTGAGTCAATAGGCAAGGAAAGTTTTTACAATGAGTGTGAGTACTTTTGGGGAATATTTTCATTTCTCAAAAATTATGGCAAATATAAGCGAACTTATGAACACAATGGGAAGAGCAGTTGAATTGAAAAATACTAGTAGGTGTAAACATTGACAACATAAGAATCAAATGTGTTTTAGCAACAACAATCACTTCATAAATAAACACAATGAGTTGAGAAGCATACTGAAAAGCCTAGAAAATCAGGCTGATCTTTCATCCTATAATCTAATTTTATAATAGCAGCTATGTAATCTCTGAAAATCTGTTGTGATAAAGCTCAATTTTCTGCTTCCCTTTTTTTTCCCCACCTCTTTGAAAAGTGATAAAGCTTGTTATGTGTGTTTGTACTTTGGTTATAGTACCCAATTTATGAACAAATACGTATAAAGGTGGTGGAAAAATTATTTCAGTTTCAAAAGTATGGCTTGTCATCTCACTTCTGCAAGACATAAGAATGAGATATTGCTGTTTTTAGGAAAAAACTAATTTCTACAGTCAGTTTTTCCATGCAGATCCTTTTTTCATGAATGCAAAAAAAAAAAGGGAGAAGAAAAAGAAAATAGAAACAAATTTGAAAGTATCTTACACACATCAAAATATTTAGGAATGAGGAGAAAGTCTGTTTCAAGGCACTTTGCAGAGGTTTAGATTTCTGGGTGGTGGGGAGTGTATAAATGAGTTGATAAATATCCATATATACAGTTTTGATGAGCCTGCAGATTTTAAGGGGCTGTTTGTGATCTGGCTTATTTGCAGAAGATGTCTGTATATGAATGCCTTTATAAGCTCGTAAGTGCTGGTAAGTTTTGTTTTCATGTGCATCAAATATTTAATAAAACCCCTGAAGCTTCAAAGTTTGGATTTTCCCTTTGTGACATCCTCATCTTTGGCAAATGTGCACTAAGTCATGTTTTTGAGAATTGGAGGAGATTTAAACGTGATAACATATAAGATTTATTTACTGTGGGAAGCAAGTCATCCTCCACTTTAGACAGTTGACCAGACTGAAGAGAATATATGCTTTTTAGTTGTTGGAGTGGGTTGTTTTTAGTGGTGTTTTTGCTCGTTTGTTTCTGTCTTGTTCGTTTGCTTTTGAATGTTAATATGGATTGTTTGTTTGGGTTTTTGTTTGGTTTGGTTTTTGTAGTCTGTTGTTGTTTTTGTTGTTTTCTGGTTTTGTTCTTCCTGAAAATAAGGGATATTTGCATACCTTCCTGTTGTGTAAATGTCAAAGGAACATGTAAAATACTCATATACAATATATGAGCAACTCCACTGTAGCTGAATTGGAGTGTACTCACTTACAAGATTTGCACATGTCTGGCAGAGATATGAGTTAAATTGTTTTGCAGGAAGGAGATAATGCCATGCAGCTAGCTTCTAGTTACATCTCTGAGATTACTAGGTCCTACATGTATGTATGTCCATGAGAATCTATTGTCTCAGGGAGGACTGAGGAGTCGGAACTGAGAGTTCAGTGAGAGTTATGGGTTTCGGCAAATAATTTCCTTTCTTTGAAGAGCAATTCCACAGCCATACTGAAACTCTTCCTTTACAAATGCTAATGAAACCTGACACACTCATCTTCTCAAGGTGTATGAATACTCATAATATGTAGTTCACTGAGTAAAGTTGCATTAATGAATATTTTTAAGAGCCAAGTTGATGATTTGTTTATACTGTGAAGTGTTAGGTCTTTTCTTATTACTTATTCTATCTAATTTTCTCATTTATGCAGTGGCAAGTGTGTATTTACAAACCGTAGGCACTTCTGCTTTATCCTGCTTTGGGTGAGTGAAGAGATTTTGCTTCCTCTTTAGTGTTTCCAAAAGTCTAATTAACTACCTAAACCAATATCCTCTTGTAGAGAAAATCAATCCTCTTATAATGCTATTTTGCACATAAAACCAGCTCTCATTAAATTTGAAACTGTTTCCTTTAAGATCTTCAGGTATTTTATTGGTCTTTCATTCCGTTACTGAAAAACTGAAACTTAAAAACACATTGTGTTTGTTCTTGGTCTTCACCGCATGATTTTCCGTTCTTTTGATGCCTGTGCTTCACTTAGTAACACATTACTTGAAGACATTGCAGCGTCTAGCAGAGGACACTTCTAGCCTTGCTTTTTCCATGCTTCTGCACTTAACATCTTAGGGATGAGCTATAGCTCCAGCGGGACAATATTTTTCTGGTTTTGGCCTATTGTCCCTCTAGGCAAGTAAAAAAACTAGACCTTCTCTGGATGCTCGGATCCAATTTTGCCTCCTCAGTGTTACTAATTAATAATTCTATGTGAAAGTCACGTTTCCTTCTCATTGGGATGGTGCAGCTATGTGTAAAGTTGCTGAGCTCCTTTGGTGGCATCTCTGCTCAGACAGATTGTCCTTGTCTGTAGCAGACAGGGTTGGTAAGATGGACAAAACATTTGGACCCAACACATGAAAGGATGTTTGGAAGTATTTTCTTTGTTGTTAATTGATTTATTTTCATTCCTGGCTAGTTTTACTGATGGAAAAAAAAACCCAGAGGTTTTCTGAAAATAAAAGTCTTTTCTCCAGAGGCTTCAAAAGGAGCTGAAAGTGGAATTATTCAAGCACTGAATTATTTTTGGTTCATTTAACAGAACCAATAATAAACTACACTACAAATGGAGGGGCTGAACAAGATTTAGAGTTTTTTCATTGACAAAATGAAAAGAATTAAATATATTTGATGTTTATGCTCAATTTATGTGCATTTGAGCTAAATTGATAAAATGCCTAATGATGAGTACTGTTGGAGTGCTCAGGAAAGAAATGTTAAATTAATGCCTCTGAGAGAGAAATTGGGACTTTATCTTCCTCCTTAAGCATCAGATGGTGCTCTCATCCTGTACTTTTAATCTCTTGCATTGAAATTCTATTCAAACATAATTTAAAAATTGTCTGAAATAGGAATTTAAACCCAAAAGACTATTGTTTTTTCATTTCTGGGAGGGTATTCCACCAAGTAATTTTTTTTTTACTTCTCTATAATTTCATTCTTGGATGCCATAATAGAAAAAAAATATTTCAAAGCAGAAGAAGTGAAAAAGTAGTAGATGGATATTTAAATAACTTGATCAGGTATTTGAAAAAAAAGGTTTAATTTCCAAGAGAAGCCTCATAATTATTATCTCACTCTGAGCTTATTCTGTGTCTTTAGAAATCCTGCTACTTGCCATGAGCCAGATTCTTGGTGATGGAATTTCTTACTGAAATAATCACAGTGCCTTTACAGACTGGGAAAGGAACTCTTACTTACCCTGGCAGTATTTATCTGGAAAACTAGAACCTCGCTTTACCATTTGAGATAAGGCTGTGATAGAAGAGAGCAGTGTTACCCCACATATATATATGTGTAAACATTAAGTTAAACTGAATTAGATTTTTTTGTTTTTTCATTCTTTGGGATCATGTGAATATTCAATTATTAACTAATAGGTAGGTGTTTGTGAAATAAATGCCTTTGGAATCCTAGAGTAGTAAACAACTCAATCAAATCAGGCTATCAATTTCATATTTACTCATCGCTTATAGCTTTATTATTCTGCTTGTAGTGTTGATCGGGGAAAACTGATTTTTATAGAATAATTAGTCTGAACACATACCTCATTTATCATCAAATAAATTAAGGTATGATAAGGTAAAATAAAGATAATGACTTTTAAAATTGTGTTTAGCTGTGCCAATGGACAAATCCTTACGCACCGGTAAAATGATTTTTTGTACAAAGAGTTGAAGCCAAAGTGCCCTCTTATATTTCTGATGGTTGTCTAATAGTGGGGATGGCCAGAGCCAAGAAGTAATACTGGAATAAGACTATTTTTTAAGTAATTTTTTTGGTGTTTACTGAATTTTTCTTCTCTGAAGTGAAGTTAGCTTTAGAAATCTCTCATTTATATACACAGTATTAGGCACTACTTTTAGAGGGCTGAAAATTATAGAAGAGAAAATCCAAGTCAGATATCTTTGAATCTCTGCATGTTCCACTGTATCTAACAGTTTAGCAAATTCTTTCTGTCTCTCTTTTTGAAGGACCTGAGAAGAAAAGTTTGGGGAGAACAATGAAAAATAAGCAAATTAGGGCTAAGCATTCAAAAGATCCATAAGGTTAGGGTCAGAATACTATACTTATATTTCATTTATGAGGCATTTGAATTTTGATCAACTTGCTAACTACTGAGAAGAGAAACTGGAATCACAAGTTATACTTTTTCAGGAGAGATAAAGATGGAAACAAATAGCCTTGCATTGAGGAGATCATTAACTTTATTGTTTAGTTTGTGTTTTGCTGCTTTTTTGAGGGTAGGATTCATGGAAAACTGAGCAGAAGGGGCAGTAATTTTCCTTTAAGAATATTGAGATCTATTTGCAGAAACTGGTGGTTGCCTGATGTATGAATTACAGACCTACTTGATTAGCCATTTTTCTGTGCAGGATAATTCTGTTGTCTGCAAATGCATGCGACAGCAGAGGAATAAAGCATTCTCACTGATTCTTTTAGGGATCTTCAAGCAGCATTGTTCTGTGATGTTATTGTAAGTATTTGAAATAGGTCTTACATAGTCAGTTTCGCAGTGGTATCTTGAATTTTTAAAAAATTTTGACTATAGTTTCATCTGTAAGAGGTTGAGAAGCAATGGGATCTAGATATTTCAAGAGAAGGTGATCAATGAAAAGCTTTGCTTATGCTAAAAACTTTGAGGACTGAACATATTAATCTTCATATAAAAGTCTGAAGACCATGAAAAAAAAAGACTTTTTTGGTTATAGGACAATATTTGGGACAGTATTCGAAAAAGAGATTATTGCTAGTGTTGCATTGTCTTGTCTAAATGAAAAACTATGGCAGCAGAATATTCTGAGTTTATGAGTAGCCTTCCCCCAGGAAACTGAATGGTCTTCTAGTGGAAGCATTTAAGTAATGAAAGGTTGCTTTATTTTTTTGCCTTTTCTTGCAGACTCTAGATAAATCAGCAGGTTTTGTTTCTGGACAGAGCACCTCACTCTTTAAAGGAGTACCAATCTTTCCTCATATTCTCTTCCCACGTCTTATTTGCTTCCTAATGATGTTTGTCAAAGCATTTTTTATTTTATACATATATGGAGTAGTTGTACATTGTATTCAATTAAATTTTAGTCACCTAGAGAAGAAAGTGCCCTTAGTTCAAATTCAGATGTACAAAATGTTCTATCATGATGTAAAAAGAACTTTCTGTAAAATTATTCATCTTACTACAACAAGAATCAACAGTGATTAGTTGTTATCTAAAGGATTTTCAGTTTACAATGTTTTAATTGCTGAGTCAAATTAGAAGGGTCTTTTCACTGTTTTGTGTTGCCTATAGAGTATGACCTATAGGTCAGAAGGTCCATAGGGTCTCTTAAAAATTACTCAATGACATAATATCATGGCCAGAAAGTAATGATTATGACTCACTATTCTTTTCTCAGCTTAGTAAATTAGAGGAGAAGAAGTTTTGCTGCATGCAGAGCATATTCAAATGCTAGACTGCTTGCACCAGTCTAGCTAGTATGCTCATATTTATCTTATGTCATGTAGCTTATTATAGTCTGCCAGTGCTTATACTGTAGATAGCAAATTGCAGATTATTTCCATTATGAGTGCTTTAGCAATTATTATGGAGTTGAATAGACCAGTTTGTTGATGTAATGGATGATATTTAAAATTTCTTCACATCTGAGAAGTTTTATAGGACTAGGAAAAAAGTAATGTTTTGTTTTAGCCCCCTGTCCCTTAGATATTTCTTGCCAGTTTAAGAGACATTTTGATTACAGGACAAAGCATTAGTGGTCTTATAAGGGGCAGAGATTTGGTTGAAGTTTTTGTTGGACTGACTCAACATGATTGATTCTTGTGAAACAAGCAGGCAAATCCATGAGATTATTAACTGTCAACGTGAAGCATGAGTAAGCAATGAACATCCACTGAAGTGAACTTGAAGGAAAACAAGGAAAGAACTCATATTTGTAATATATAGCTAGATACCTAAAATCATTAAATAAAGGTATTTCCCTGCTATTAGTTTTGTAATTATTACTTTTGCAATAATCATTCTTAGTATGAGAGCTTTATTTGATTGATTTTGCTCTTGGTTTTAAATATATAAAGTAACTAACTAGCTTGACAGATTACATTCTGAAAAAGACTATTTGTGACTTGGATATTGGTAGGATGGATTGAAAGGTTTGCAAAGACTGAAAAAATATTCCTTAAGACACTTAGAGGCATTCAAAGTTAATTATATATTTTTATATAATTCTCATAAAAAAAGGTTTCGTTATAAGACTGTCCTTGCAACACTGAAATCTAAACTTCATTTATGGAGATCAAATAAGCCAGAAGGTAGTTACACTTGTTTCTGTTCATTTCTCCCATGAAATAAACCCCAGACACGGCAAAACAAGCAAACCCTCATCATTTTTCCTCACAGAAAGGAACTACACTGTGCTTAAAATGCAGGTTTTGAGGTTGTTGGTTGAATGGATCTTTAGAAAATTGCATACTTATTAATTGCAGCTAAAAGAGATCGAGGCATGTTTTATTAAAGATTTTGAAACAAAATTGTCTTATTCTTGAAAATAAGTAGCTGGTTAAGAAAAATAGATGTATTTTTCAAGACCATTCCTATATCTTTCTCGAATCCTAAATTTCAACATTAGGCAGACAGTCTGATATACATGTTTGTAGGTTATGATTATTTAAGTTCCTGAGATTGATAAAACCTTGGTAGGACCATCTGGGTTTGACTTTGTCAGTCATGGGAGAGCCAAGAAGGGACAGAGGGACCTAAAGTGTAACTAAAGCAGAATTCAGGTACCTGGGTTGAAGTCAGAGTTCTTAAACCTTGATGCATCCAGATTCTGTAGGTCCCCAAGTTTATAAATAGCTGTGCTTTTTTGTCTACTGAGAAGTGCATTTGATTTGATAGGACTGAATTATTCCTTGTCTGTCAGCTCTAGAGTCACAACAGAAATGTTTGGAGAAGAAACTGCAACTCCATTTGAGGAGGCCCAAGTACTTAGTATCAAAGAAAAGGGGAATGTTTTGTGCAGTGTGGCACAACTTCTGCAAAATTCATTGAACTCAAAATCCTTTTTGCTAAAGTTGCCAGATCAATAATGGGTTTGCTATTACCCAGTTAATTCTATGATTACTCTTCTTACTAACTTCTGTCTTTGAGGTTCTGCAGTCTGTTTTCCTGTATTATTGATTGATTTTTTCCTGTATTATTGATTGATGTCTTACTTTATTTACCATTTTATTTTGGTTCTAAGTGCACTATAATATATTAAAGAGGAAGAAAAATATCAATAGAGTTTCCTTGAAAGAGCATTGAGGTTAGAGTGAAAGGTTTGCTGAAGTGAACAGAATGATTTTCTTTAGGCACTCCTATCAGGCCTTAGGAGATACATAATCAGTTTCTCAAGGTGATTAGGAAAAATACAGAGCCTGAGTCCATTAGGGTAGTCAGTCAAAACTCTTCTTGCTTTGTGAATCAGTTTCCAACTGATCACTCTGCAGAGGTATAGTATTGGTGACACCAGCAAAGGTAGTTGGTGTTTAGTGGTTAGTTGACTCTCAGTATCCAATGTTTCATATATGGTCACGTGTGAAGTTGAATTCAATATAATATTTTGCAATGTCTAACTTACTAAAATGTGTCAGGATGAGGCTTTGACCAAGATTCCTATTTCATCACTTTGGTATTTTACTGTTTGCCATTTGGACAAACAAAAAAAAGCCCAGCCAAACACCCTCTAATGCTTTATTTTCTCTTGTCTTCTTCTGTGCTTTCCTTAAAAAAGCAGAAGAAAAGATTTTTCTTAATCTCCTGTTTGTCTCCCTATCTAATTTTAGTCTGTGTTGGTATTCTCTGTCCCAAATAATGATCATTACTTCTCTCACTTATCTCCTTAGCTTTCTTTTTGATTTGGTCTTTTACAACATAGGAGTACGTTTATAAACAAGAATTAAAAAAAAAAATCCATTCCCATCAGGATGAAAAAGCAAATTTTATGAAAAATGCAAATAAATTATTAGTAAGATTAAGTAGTTGGTTTTTTTGGTGATAGTTCTCCTTAGCCATTCCTCCACACACAGCTTTTGTTGACTTTTAGTTTTAAGTTCAGACAGACAGTCCAATGGAAATAGCTACACTGAGGTTTCTTTCTACAACTGGAAAATTTATTTTTAGTTTTCGAAGTGTCACTAATAGGAAAGTAATCTGTCGTATAACTCCCTGATTATAGTTCTGTCGAGAATGACTCATGTGAAAAAATATTTTGGTTTCTTTCCTAGGTTGAAACAACAATTAATGATATCAGACTGAAAACAGCTTTGGGAAAATGCAAATAGGTGGAAAATCCTCTTTGGTCATAATTTTTTGAAGAAGCTCCATTAGAAAGTTCCTATACTGCTTAACTTTATTGAAAAAGCACTGAAGAAAGATTAAATAATTTTTGTTATGAATTACTGTAAATTTTATTCTATTAATAAACAGGTAAAAGCAATACTGATTAAATAAGTTTTTAAGCCCATTTGATGGAGAGTCAATTCAAATATAGAAATTTTTTATAATTTTCTGATGAGCCACCTTTATAAGCCCTCGGTTTCCACAGTTAAAAAATACTTTCACATTAGTAAACCATTCTATATTTGATCAGTAGTAGATACATATTTTTCTCCTGAGTACTACAAACAATTCTCAGTATCTAGAATGCATACAGATTTTTTCAAACTTAATGCAAAATTCTACTAAATACTGTATGTCATTATTTAAAATCATATTATTTTTATCACTCATTTCTTGGAAACCAGACCATGTTTGATTTTAGATGGAAAAAAAAAAAAAGCTGAAGTCGGTAGCAAGAATATCACAGTGAGGGAATCTAATGAGTTCTTCAGACCTTCTCTTCATGTTATTACCATAATCAATTATTTAAGGACTCTTGGTCACTTTATGTTTGTATGTTATTTGTAAAAGCACTGTGTTTTGTAAACACAACTCTTCCACTTAGACATCAAACAGAACATAAGAGCTAATGATAATTAAAAAGATTATTTATTCAGAACACTTTGCATGGTTTTTTGGCTGTCAGCAACTAGTTCACTAAATCATTAGATCTTTATTATTTTAACTAATTTGCTAATTTCTTCCATAAATAATTACTGGTCTCCAGATCATTTGTGTAATTACTATTCAATGTAAATAATTTTATATAACTTCAATGAGTTTTAAATGGCATGTTTAACTGTGACTAGGCAGTTTCACCTGGATTTTAATAATGTCAAAGGAGCTTTTATTCTTGACTAAGTATTTATTTATACAGTTTACTTTATTTACCCAATTCCACCATCTGAGACTGAAAGAAATTGCTTTAAAAATATCAAACTATCAAACAGACTAGAATACCTCTGCCTTCTACTTGAAACCCTGATATTTCTCATAGCTTTGGATATTTCAGCATCTAAGCACCGAAATATTCTGCATGCCTCAAGTTTGATCTGTTGGCTTTTTGGAGTCCGTGAGAAGTCATTAGGGGTCTGTAGTGGGACAAATGTTATTTAATATCCTCATTAATGGCACAGATGAAGAGATCAAGTGCACTCTTGGCAAATTTGCAGATGACACCAGGTTGAGTGGTGCAGTTGGCACGCCTGAACACCTGTCTTTGAGAGGGGCCTGGACAAGCTCAAGAGCGGGGCCCATGGGAATATTGCGAGGTTTAACAAGACCAAGTGCAAGGTGCTGCACCTGGTCTGGGGCAACCACCAGTATTGATGCAGGCTTAGGAAAGACTGGATTGAAAGTAGCCCTGCCAGGAAGGATTTGGGGATGCTGGTGATGAGGGACTGGACATGGCCCAGCCATGGGCACTCCTAACCGAGAGGGGCAAATGTGTCCTGGGCTGCATCCAAAGCACCGTGGGATGCAGGGCCAGGGAAGGGATTCTGTCCTCTATTCCTCTCTGGTGAGACTCCCTGGGGTACTATGTCCAGCTCTGAAGTTTTCCACTCAGAAAGAACATTGAGAGTGAGCTGTGAGGAACCCACCAAGATGATTTGAGGTCTAGCTTGCAAAAAGTTGTAGTAACTGAACTACACTTCTTCAACACAGTCATATTTGAGTACAAACACAACCTGTTTTTACACTCCTCTCTTACGGTAGCATAAATTTGAATGCTCTTAAGCTGTGACTCATGATGACAGCATGTCCATTTTTTTCCTGTACGAGGTGATATTATTTTGCAGAGCCCAGTAAGGATTTTTTTAAGACTGTCTTCCATAAGATCTTCAGAAAGAAGTTGATGAAGATTGGGTTGGATAAACAGACAATGTGCTGACCTGAAAAGTGATAAGTGGTCAGCACCAGAAGGTGGTGATTATGTGGGTCATAATTTTACAGATGAAACTGAAATGGAAGAAAAGGTTCCTATGCCAGGGAATCAGGCTGCCATTCAGAGGAACCTTGATGGGCTAGAGAAATAGGACATTAAATATCTTCTTCGAAAGTGGGTAGATGGACAGCATTGTAGGGGGAATGAATATTTGCCCATCACTATAATACTCTTCTCTGAAAAATAATTATGTTTTAAGACACAACTAGTGAATTTCTCCCAATCCACTCATTTCTTTAGGTATGATGGAATCTCATGCAGAATGACTATACCGGCAAAACCTAAAATTTTTCTGGGCAAAGCTTTCTGGGCAACATCAAAACTTTGAAAGGGCTGCATCCTCTCTTTTAAGTATGCCCTCACAATGAGATGGAAATCATGAGCAAGGGTCAAAAAAATTACACCATTTCTGTAAATATTATTCTACTATGTCTTGCTACCACCTGTAGAAAATATGGAACTTCAGAATTACGTTTTCTAAGGTGCAATCTATTTTCCAAAACCAAACATGCAACATTTCTGTACTACTGAAGATAGGACATTTTTTCACAGTGCCTACCTATCTTCCCATAATTCACCTGATACTTGGTACTAAGATCTTTTTGCTTGCATCGATGATTCAATTTTGCACTGCGTAGTTGTTTGTTATAGATTGCAAGAAATTTGTGTCCTAACATTGAATTTAAGAAGTCTCACTGGTTTACTGTATTCTGCATAATCAGAAGTAAAGGAATTTCAGTTGTTTTTCACTCTGAGAGCAAGTCTGCATTTGTAATTGACCAAACAACATTCAATGCACTTGGACTTGAGAACACCGTCTGCAGTTTGGACTTACTTTCATGTCATTATTGATGCAGAGGAAAAAGATTACTACAACCAAAAAAAACCCCTGACAAACAAAACAACAACACCCTCCACAGACTCCCAAATCCCCAGCAAGACCAAACAACAATCAGGGAAGTCTGTTAGTGAGAAGAACCACAAGGGAAGGGTGATGTCCGTGTAGTCCCATTGGACTGAGATGGCAAAACATTAGGTGAGTGTATATGCCATGACAGCAAACCATATCATTGGCTTGTTAGTTTTGCCTCTAAATTCAGTCTTTTGCAAACTCACTTTCTTCCATTACCTAGAGGATAGTTTAAAAATACATGTGTGTTACATCTCCATTAGTTATACATGCACAATATTCAAACCGCGTTCCAACTCTTCTGAAGGGCCATTCAGAGACTAGATGATCTGTGATGTCAGAGTCTTAATAAATTAGATTTGCTCTTGATTTCTATGAAAGTTAATTTACTGAATGTTTTTATTATTAGTTAATGAAGGACTGTTACTATTTCCTGAGCTCTTATTTTGTTTTCTGACACTTGCAATTTCATTAATATTAAAGAGTTAACCTCTGATAGACTGCTACCAATAAAGTATTTTGAACACTTTTTTCACACAGATCATCTTGATTTTCAGCCTGCCAAGCAGAGACTTCTTCAGAGGTGACACTCATTAATGATGCCCTTTCATTGAAGCAGTCAATTTTAATGTCAGATTATGATGCACTAGTCTCACTGCTGAAGTCAGCCGAATAATACCCATAAAATAATTTATTCTGTGAATTGCAGTATTTTTGTAGTAAATATTCAACTAGTGTTCCTTGATTCCATTTAGCTTAACTCTTAAGTGGCACCAATTTCTCCTCTGTGCTTCTATCAATCTGCAGTTGGACCGATTTTCATGCTGCATTGCTCATTGTCTGAAAGGTGAAATGAATGTTACATCTCTTGAATTGAGCAAGAACATGCTTTATTTACAAATAGACACACTTAGCCTTATTTTATTCCTTGCATTTTATGACAAAAGTTAATAAATATTGTTAATTCCCAACTGTTTAAATAAATTATTGTGATACAATATTTTCTCTTTGATATTCATTGGATGTAACATCTGACTATTTCAGCTACTTACATTTAATGACAAACTTTTTTATAGTTATTTGCATATTTTTCAGAGAGCACAGTCCCATGCAGAAGAATTTGTTTTTCTAAGTAATTGTACACTTGTAAGACAAGTGTAAGGCAAAAAAAAGATATTTTGCCTTCAACACAAGGCAGTTTTAAAGAAGCCTTGAGAAGACTCATATTACCAAGAAACCATGAATACTCCACACAATTGCTGGCTTGTTTTGAAACTCTGAAACCTCATTAGGAGAACCCTAAGCTCTCCTTTGTAAATTGTCACTCAGGTCAATGGTTTTGTATGTGGGCTTAAGGCTATGTTTAAGATGGGCTTAATTGTCTTTCAGGATGGCTGTTTAGACAAGTTGGGATTTGATGCAAAAAGTTATATTCTTAATGACCATATATACCATGAAAATATAACACTCAGTTTTCCCTTGATTTGTCTGCAGGTTTGATTAATCTACAGTATTACCTGCAAGTAGCTGATACAAGACATACTTCCCTCCTTCAAAGATTAAAGTACTGTAAATTTGTAAACACAAATGAATCTTGTATCTCAAACGCAGCATATTTATTTCTCTATTTCAGATGTGTCAATATGGCTTCAAGTCTGTGGGGAATGTAAAAGGTTTAATATGGAGAAGGACCTGTCATGTAGGGAGGTGTACATCTATGTCTCTTTTTTATGATAGTGTTCAAGACATGTTTACATTAAGGAGATGACTGTCACAGCATTTGGCAAATCCTATTCTGCTTTGCTTTCATGGATTATACACAATGCCAGACTGCATACAGAAATCTTTCCAGATTTTCTTGAGACATAGTCTGTATGATCTCCACAGAACACCTAGAGAATCTGAGGCATCACGCATCAACAAAACTTCTACACTAGACTTCCAGAGGGCAGATTTTGGCATTTTCAAAAGATTCATTTGGGCAGTACCTTGGAAAACAGTTCTCAGAAAAAAATGGGTTCAGAGAAGGATGGACATACTTCAAGAAAGAAATCTTGAAGCCTCAGGAGCCAGCTGTCCCTATGTGCTAAAAGACGAGCTGGCGAGGATGATGACCAGGCTGGATTGTCAGAGAGCTCTGAAAAACTGAGGGAAAAAAAGAGAATATATCAACTTTGGAAAGAGGGGCAGGCTACTCAGGAAATACTTAAGGATGTTGCTAGGTCAGGCAGGAAGAAAATTAAAGAGGCAAAAGCCCTGTTAAAACATAATCTGGCCATTTCAATGAAGGAAAATAAAAATGTTTTTATAAATACATTAATGGCTGTCAAAGACTGAAATTTTCATTCCTCAAACATTGATATAAAGCTTTTCCCATTATAACAAAAACTGTATAAAGAAACTAAGAAGCTTCCCTGAAGACACCTGACTTGGACTTCGGACCAAAAGTCAAACCTCTGAGATTAAATAAGGGAAAACCCAATCTTCAATCACCTGAAACAAACAAGTAAACAAAGAAAATAATGCGAGCCAAACCCAGTAGCCATGCTAAGAGTCATCTTTGGCTTGCTTCAGACTGGGGAAGGCCCTACCCCACAGACCCATTTGCTGGGACCAGGTTTGCACAGATTTCCCTCCCAACCGAGGTGCAGGGAGGAAGTTTCAATGTGTTGTAACCTCTGCTCAGGGGCAGTGAACACATCCTCCCTTATTGTAAACTGGCTATGGAACCCCCAACACTGGGAAGGTCACATCTATAGGAGATTCACATGAGAGGCAGATGAGGGGGGGTGCTTTAATCCATCAAAGGCTCCCCCGAAGTGCCCCCCAGAGTAATCCCTGAAGCCTTGCATCACAGGACTGCATGTGAGGCAAAAATTGTGGAATCTGTTTTAAGAGACAATGGCAAGAATCCCCACCATCCCCCACCTACGGAGGTACCTGGGTGTTCCTACCTGACCTGAGTGTGTATTAACCCATCGGATACTGTGCTTTTCGGGAGGACCTTCACCACCAAGAAGACCAGCTGGAGAGGATCAATGGAACATCTTTGGGATCCACAGAGTGGTGATATTTTCCTTGTTCTGTCCCTGTTACTCTCTGTCTCCCCCACCTATATTCTATTTCTCTCTCTCCCTCCCTCTCTTTCTCCGCCATATTTACTGTCACACCTATACTATTGTCGCTGACATATGGTCTCGTTTGCACCTTAATTCAGACAGAGGCATTTCTAAAAACCTTTAGTAATCAGACCCTGACAATGGCAAATGGAGGGGCAAGGAGAAGCTCCGTTCTTTATTGGACATGGAGGGAATATAGTTAGCCAAGATGAGGAAAAGGCTGAGGTGCTTAACACTTTCTTTGCCTCAGTTTTTGATAATAAGACAGGTTGTCCTCAGACAGCTGGACTTCTCAGCTAGTAGATAGGGATGGGAATAAAAATGGACCCACTGAAACTCAGGAAGAAGCACTTAGTGACCTGCTGAGTTACTTAGATGCTCACAAGTCTATGAGACCTGGTTGGATCAGAAGAGTTTGCCAGGCCATTGTCTATCATTTATCATCAGTCCTAGCTGACCATGGAGGTCCCAAATGATTGGAACCTGGCCGATGTGGTACTTATCCATAAGAAGGGCTGAAAGAAGGATCTGGAAAACTACAGACCTGTCAGTCTTACCTTGGTGCCTGGCAAGGTTGTGGAACAGATAATCTTGAATGTGAGCACACAGCACACAGAGGACGACCAAGGGATCAGACCCAGTCAGCAGGGGTTTTTAGGAGGGGTAGGGCCTGCCTGACCAACCCGATTTCCTTTTATGACCAGGTGACGGGCCTGGAGGATGTGGGGAAGACAGTGGATGCTGTCTGCGGGTCTTCAGTGAAGCATTTGATATTGTTTCCCATGAGGTTTTCCTGGGAAAGCTTGCATAAGAACTGGCTGGATGGCTGCACACAGAGAGAGGTGATGAATGGTGTCACGTCCCGCTGGTGTCTTGTCACTAGAGGGACTCTGTGCTGGGCCCAGTCCTGTTTAATATCTTTACTGATGATCTGGATGACAGGATTGAGTATACCACTGACAAATTTGCAGATGATGCCAAGAGAGCTGTGAGTGTTAATCTTCTTGAGGATAGGAGGGCTCTGCAGAGGGACCTGGACAGGCTGGATTGATGGGCCAAATCCAATGATATGAGGTTCAACAAGACCAGGTTCTGGGCCCTATGCTTTGGCCACAACAACATCTTTCAGGCACTACACACTGAGGTCAGAGTGGCTTGACAGAGGCCCGGCAGAAAGGGACCTGGAATTACTGATTGACAGTGAACTGAACACTAGCCAGCAGTGAGTCCAAATTGCCAAGAAGACCAATGGCATCCTGGCCTGTATCGGCAAAAGGCCAGCAGGACCAGGGAAGTGGTTCTTCCCCTGAACTCAGCACTGGTTAGGCCACAACCTCTGGAGCCTTCATATTCTGAGGAGGCTGTAATCTGATATTAAGACCCCTCCCATGGGACACCTGATAAAACCCCAGCCCCGGGTCTGCTTCCCCATCTCTGCTCTCAGCTCTCTGGGGCTCTGCTTGGGTTCCTGGGCCTCTGCCTCCTGCCCATCCCTCCCACGGCATAGGATGGGGGCAGAAATAAAATGAACTCTCGTGCTAAACAAAGAAGAGATTTGTCTCATCTGTTTCCCCTGCTATTGGGTTGTGGCCTCCCTGGATACGATCTCATCATTGCAGCTACACACTGCTACAACACCCCAGGTACTGCATTTGGTTATGGGCCCCCCCCCGCCCGCCACATCACCCCCAGTTTGGGAAGGATGTTGAGACACTGGAGTGTGTCCAGAGAAGAGCAAAAAGGCTGGTGAAGGATCTGGACAAGTCCTATGAGGATCATCTAAGGGAGCTGTGGTTGTTTAGCCTGGAGAAAAGGAGAGTAAGGGGATATTGGTCTCCACAAGGACCAGAAAAGAGGGTACAGCCAGGTGGGGGTCAGTCTCTTCTCACAGGCAACCACTGACAGGACAAGAGGGCAGTCTTATGCTGCACCTCATGCGGTTTAGTTTGGACATTAGGAAAAAGTTCTTCATGGAAAGAGTGATTGGGCACTGGAATGGGCTGCCCAGGGAGGTGATGGAGGTGTTTGAGTAAAGAAAGGGCATGGCACTTAGTGCCATGGTCTAGTTGACAAGGTAGCATTTGGTCATAAGTTGGTCTCATTGATCTCAATGGTCTTTTCCAACCTAATTGATTCTGAGATTCTAAATCTTGCAGAGAACTGAGGGAAACAAGCAAAACTGCTGTAAAAAGATATTTTATATGGCAAACTTCCATATAAGAAATGCCACACTACCTAAAAGCACTTTAGGTAAGATAAGGTGTTTGCACATGGCTTCATTACAACTCTACGAGGGATTTCTTTCCCCATGGAATCACTGAAAATATTCACAGTTAATGGATTAAACCTAAGAAGAACTGCTTCTGTAGACAGTCTGTAGTGCCTATTAAATTAGGAGATCTGCTGCCTCTTTATTAATTTATTCTTGACTCAGCTTGAATGGTGGTGTTGAATAGGATCACCTCCAAAGTTCCTTTGTACTTATGAATCAGTGGTGTGAAGAAGAGCATTTTAGACATGCTGATAGTTATGATTCTTCTTAGGAGAAGGAGATGTACAGATAGGTGTGTGCACCTTAAAATAGACGATCTAGTGTTTCTGGGAGAAAAAGTTTATATATTGCATGACTGCATTTGTGCTTGTTTATGTATGTGTTTGAATCTGATAAAGTGGAAGAGCTGGTACAGTCTGACTCCTGAGAGGGAGATGTGGAGCTACTTCTGAAGTGGCTGGGAGGGAAATAAGTTTTATAATCTTAACAAATAGAGGAGGAACATAGATTTCTGAGATGATATTTGATTTCCCTTGCTTTATCACTCAATATTGCAAGTGCCATGATTGCTTCTTCATCAACACTGAAAACTTAAAGTGGCACTAAAGTGGTTTGTCAAATCGCAATCTTTATATAAGAGGTGACCCAAACCTTGTGGCTCAGGAATAATTAATGAGTTAATGTTGTCCAGCAGATAGCTTTGTTGGAGTTCCAGGGCAGACTATGTCAGTGGAAGAGTGCCATTGAAATTTAGAAGAAAAAAAATTGCTTAAATTCTATTCTATTCTATTCTATTCTATTCTATTCTATTCTATTCTATTCTATTCTATTCTATTCTATGCTTTGCTATTCCATGGGCCTTACTTGTGCTTGTTAGTACATCACTTTCTCATGACCTTGCCCTGTCAGTCCCACATACGTGTCTAACCCTGCGTACATCTTATACAGTCATGTTCCAGCCAGACCCTGAACTAGCACTGTCCCTCTCCCCGTGGGCTGTGTGAAGGCTATGTCTGATCATGATCTCTGTAAAACACCCTGGTCTTCTCTGGGTTCTCTGGAACTATGCACATCCTTAGTGCCCCACTTTTTTTAGGCATAAAGCTTTCCAGAAGTAGCAACTGATGTTTCCTACAACAAAAACACCTAGGTTACATAGGAAGTTTGATACTCTCAATGTGGTTGAGTAGTGCCCAGGACTTAGCTCAAGATCCTTGTATTCTTTTGTAATAGTCACTGTTCTGTACTAAGCTGCAACAAACTGAATTAATTTTTTGCTTATAGGTGTGTCTGATGCTAAGGTCTAATCCATTCCCAAGTGTTTTGTACACCCATGTGAAAACAACAAGGAGAAGATGAGGGGAAATGGGTTCAAATTGCACCAGGAGAGGTTTCATGTTGATACAAGAAGGATATTTTTTACAGTGAGAACCATCAATCATCAAGGGAACCCTGCCAAGGACGTGGTAGAGTCCCTGTCTCTGGATGTTCTCAAGATGTGATTGGATATTGTGCTGGAAAATCTTATCTAAAGTTCCCTTTCCCATGAAATATTGGATCAGATGATCTATTCCAATCTGAGCCATTCTATAAATCTGTGATTCTAAAATAACCTCCCAAACCAAAACCAAACAAACCTGCCATTTATTTAGGGCTTAAGTGAATCAAATTTTTTACTAGGTTTCCATAAATTTTGAATGATTGATGTAAAATGCTTTATATTACAAAATAGCCAAAGAACCCTGTGATATAAAGACCTGAAAATGCATCATCAATATTTAGTGGCTCTCTCTGCTAATATTCAAAATAAATTTCAGTCTGGTATATATTTATCTTTAAGCATATGACCGGCCTCCTTTGCTGAGATGAGGATATTCCTCCCATTTGTCTAAATAGAACTGATATGGTGATTGAATTCCAACATATATAAAAAAGTATTTGGAAATGTAATGCCTGTATTTGGGTGAAGAAGATTTTCAGAAGTAGGAAATATACTTGTTTTATTGATTAATGTTTCAAAGAAATATCTGTTTGTTTTAACTTTTTCCCTCTGTTTTGTTTATCATATTTGGTCTCATAGTTGTGAGCTTCTACCTCTTTAAACAGTCAGGGCATTACTTATAATTTTGTATCTACTCTTTCATTCAAGTATTTGATTTTACAGTTCCTCTTATGGTCTCCATATGCACTCTCTCATACCCCCAGCTAGCTACACCTAGGCCAGAAAGCATGTTCTTGATCACCATTTTAGCCTAAATGTGCTATATTGGAGTGGATGATTACTTGTGAAATTAAGGGAATGGCTGTGTATCATGATTTTGGTGTGGTAGGTAGCTAAGTCATCCATGGGTCACAGTCCTCATGGGTGTATCTGCTCTTGGAATAATATTGTCTATGAACCAAAGTCTTTTTTAGAGGTATACCTGCTGCAGCATGGACTTATCTGGAGACACAGTAGTTTTGTGGTGCAATTTCTTCACTTTAACCTCATCAATGAGCTGCAATTCCTTCGGGAGTTCGTCAGATCCACCACGGCACTGCCCATGGCCACAGACCTTTCAAAGGTGTACCTCCTGTGTCACGGATTTATTCACAGGCACAGACATTTCAGCACAGCTTCATGCAGTCACTGGCACTTAAAAGTGTAACTGCTGTAGCATGAACTTGTCCTTGGGCCACTAACAACAAACCCTTCAGAGGTACACCTGCTGCGGCACAGAGATAGCCATGGACACAGATGCCACTAGATATACTGGCTCTGTTGTGAACTCAGCCACAGTGCTCCAGAGTGTCCTACTCCTCTGTGCAATCATTCACAAGTCTCTTTGATTCAAGTTCACATTGGGGTTTTATCCTGTCCAGTACAGCAGCACAGAAACCACACTGATGCCCTGGCCATCTGCCAGCCCAGACACACCTCCACGCTGTTATCCAGGCGTTCCTGGCCACAGCAGAGCACAGCAGTACAGTGACCAGTGAAAGCCAGAAGCAGCCTCTAACAAGCACTAGACTCTCACATAGAGGATGGCAAGCGAGTCCCATGGCAAACACAGGAACCTGCTAATTAATAGCTAAATAACAGCAGCTAATAAATAATAAGCTAATAAAGCTAATAAATAGCTAATAACAGCAGCTAGGATTTCAACCTAGCACACTCCAGTCAAACCTGTCATTATCTCAAACTCTTCTAGTCCCATATAGGGCAGCAAAAAGGACTGTCTTGGCATAACCCCAGCAGGAAAATAAATACTGCACATTTACTTCCCCAGAAAGCTCATGAATTGTGACAAAGATTGTTCAATAGTTAAAGTGAGAGGGATGAATTCACTGCTTCCCTGTAGCAGGCAAGTGTTTGGTCATCTTTGGGAAAGGAGGTCTCTGTCATGCATACCAGTTAATTCGAAAGAAACTCTGACTGTCATACTGTCCTTCTTCCTTCAGCAGTGTCATACTGTATAGGATATCCCTTTGATCAGCTGGGTTCAACTATCCCAGATGTGCCCCCTTCAAACTTCTTTCACAACCCCCAGCCACTCACTGGAGTGCCAGTGTGGGCAACAGAAGAGGACTTGATGCTGTGTAAGCACTGTTAAGTACTAAGTGAAACATCTTCATCACAAACACAAAACACAGCCCCATACATGGTCCTTAAAAGAATTAGGTCTACTTCAACCATACTCAGTGTAGTGTGTTAAGTCTCAATGGTTTGATAAAGAACTGGCCTAGCTGGTCCCTAGAATGGACCTCAAATTTTGGCCCTGGTGTCTGGAAATACCAACACACATACATAGATTCATAGACACATACCATTTAGACATTTCCTGTGTGCAACAGAGACCAAGGTGTTGAAATGTAAATTATAGGCTGTCTTCATCAATCAAAGAAAAAAAAAAGGGAGCGTAAAAAAGTTTACATCGGAATTAATTACCCAAATTAATGTATAATTCCATTTCCACTGCTGGTTTTCTTTATTGACAAGTTCATCACAACTTCCCAGTAACAGAGTTAATGAAACTATATTTTAAAAATAGCATTGTTAAACATTATGCAGTTTGTCTTTCACCTATCTAAAACTAGTATCTAAGGAGTTACACTTGGGGAGTGACTACTGGTGTTTGACTGCGAAGTGTGCAGAAAGATAGCACAAAATTAATTATAAGCAACTTAAATTTTGTAAACATCTTGATGTAAACATCTTGATGTACCAGTGAATGGTGGTCATGAGACAAGCCCTTCAGGTGGCATGCACCTCTCAAGAAAAGGATAGTATCCAAGTGAATGTATGTTATATCATCATATTGTGCGTAACAAGGTAGAAATATTTTCATTCTCCTTGTCTAAATTAAAAGTTTACCTTTTGCATAAACTGATAGACAGAGATATTGAAGATACAAAATAAAAAAGCATACTTAGAGCTGTAAAACAGGTGAACAATAAACCCTGCCAAGAAGTGATTTGAACTTACTTACCATAAGGTATGGGTTTTTAAAGTTTTTTTTGTGAGAACTGCAACAGGATTTGTTGTTACAGCTTGTGTGCCGTATTCAAATAGATCACTGATTTTTAGTGGTTCAAACAAATATTAATAAATATTCATCAAAATATTACCAGAAAAAACCTTCGGAGGTATTTATGTAATTTGTACAGACTTTTAATGTAGAATTAGAATGGAAGAAATAGCAGAGAAAATAATATCTGAGCATCTAAATGAAGACAAAGGTATACTCATTTAACACAGGAGTAACTCACAGATTGTAACTGTAAACTTGGCATTTCCTGATAAATTTCAGAGTCTCTACAGAATTACAACGTCTAGAATATCACTGGATAGTAACATGGTTAAACCGCAAGTGAAAAATGTAGACTTCAGTGCTGACCTCAGTACCTGGTGAAGATGCATCATCATGTAGAAATTTGTACACCTTTTCCCCAAGAAAAGTGGCTTGCTCTGTTGATGGATGAGCCTTGTCTCTGAGTCTGTCAAACTACTACTAAATTAATCAAGAATAGTATCTATTTTATAAATTTACCATCCTAAAAGTCATCTGATTTGTACACACCAGTTTACTGAGTGGATATTATTTTCAGCTATCAAACAGTCTCTTTGCTGTTTTATTCATTGCGATGGGTACAAACAAAATTAAATTTAGAGACTGCCCTTCTGTTTGCTGCAAAAAGATGTGAAAGCTGAAAAGGTGTTTTTAGAACAGTTTACTGATCTATTCTAAAAAACCATATATCTGCTTTTATTTCTTCTTTCAAATTTGACTCTCTGAAAGTTATACCTTGAAGCCAAATGATGTTTGTATCTCTCTCTATATCTCTGAATGTAATTTTTAAAAAGTACATATACAGATGTGGAACCTGCAGTACTTTTGGAATCAGAAGCAAAACTGAAATAAATGAAAAAACAGAAGCTAGAGAAAAAAAAATCTTTGGAACTCTAGTCACAACTAAATGATCAGTACATTTTCTTGTAGTTTGCATAAAATACTAGGAAAAGATTAGATATGCTTTCTTAATTGAAATAAATTGAATTATGAATCTTCTCCAGATTGAATGGTGAACTGATAGTAAACAGAGTGTTAAAAATAATTCACAGGATTCTGAATGGGAGTGGTTGCTGTTTATGCAAATTTGAGATTCTTAAAATGGAAAGCTGAGGGAAGTATGGAGGGCCTGATTATTCTGCATAGAAATGATAGACCACTGAAAAGATGCAATAAAAATCTATATATTTTAATAAGATTACATTATTCCCAAGTAGGAATCAAAATTCCTTTCAGCTCAGATTCAACCCTTTCAGTTTAAAGAGGCGCCAGAGTTCAGGTCAAGTAGGGTGACACAGACTGCTGAGAGATTGAGCTATGAGCACTCAAATCATGAATCAAATTTAGATCAATGCCCAATTATCTGTCTTAGAAAGCTGAGGGTCTCAGGTTTTTGTTTTGTTTGTTTGTTTGTGTTTTTTTTTTTTTTAATTTTTGGGTTTTTTTAAATTTCTGCAGTTCAATTAAATTCACAGCATACGTGCATTTTCAAAAATGTGGGAAAAACTTGTGTTACTAGCTAGCTGGTCTTAATTTATTAATTTCCTTTAAAACTTTGTTAAATAAAAGGCTAGATATGCAATGAAAGAATCCAATTGCAAAACTCAAGGAAAACAGGCAAAGGCTATTTATCCAGTAGTTTATTTCATATTCAGCAGATAAAAGCAATATTTTTATATAGCTTCCTCTTTTTTACATATTTTTAGGAGCTTTTCTTTAAGGTCTTTCATTATTAGACATGGAATCATATACATTGAGCAGTGCTAAGTGTGGGACAGAGAGAACAGCCTGTAGGGAATCTGTATACTGGATTTAAGTTACAAGATCAGAGCTTTTACTTTGCTTTTTTCACTTTGCTCATGCCCATCTACCTCTATGTCCGAGACATCCCTTCCCAGCAGGAAGATGGCATGAGACATTGGGCAGAAAGTTGTTAGTTCCTGATGTCGGCTCCCGGTTCCAGGCACTTGGGACCAAGGTCACTGAACATCCCTTCTCCACCGACGTTTGTGACTTTTAGCAACTTTTCTCATGAGAGGTTTTTATCTGCAGAAAAGATATTCACCTTCTTCTTTCAAAACCCCCTTCTTCCTTTTGGGAACTCCTGATTTTGGCTCTGTCCCATCTTCTTGGAAGACTCTAAACTCTCAATTTTCCCATGTGTATGTACAGAAGCACAGCATGTGGTCAGCTTACTAATTAATGCTTCTGTCCCATGTGTCTTTATTATTTGACAATTTTGGACATGTCATTTTTGTCTAGCCAGGATGTTGTCAAAATTTACAATGGAATTGTATCACTGGCAGCTACCAAGTGGAAGGTTTATGCATAAGGGTTCAAAAGCTCAGTATCTGACAGTGTTGCATACACACACCCAATTATTTACTTTCTAATATCATTCACAACCACAGCAAATTTTCAACTATGACAAACAGCAGTCACCAAAATAAAAATATACACCTATCTTACAAAGAGCAAGACAACATTGTACGATTCCATATACGCGCAGCAAAATTCAAGAAGGTGAAAATAAAATGTTCTAAAAATGTTTAATGAATCCTCTATGGCAAGACAGGATTTTTTTGGTAATTTTTAGTTTGTTAAAAAAGTTTTTGGCTGAATCTAAGGAGGTTTCATTTCTGCTTGCTCTGTTTACTTGCATATATATACCATATATATGAAATCTAGATGTCTTTTGCGCTTGCTGTGAACTCTTCTTTAGACACTCTTAAAAGTTCATCTGTGCCATTCTCTGTCCTGTGGAGTGACACATTTGATTTGATTTCAATGTCTCCATCTGTTCTGTATGTTCCAATCTTGCTCCTGTTTTCTAGCCTCTGACAGCTGATATTGTGATTTCCTTTACTATGCGTTCCTGGTGGCAGAATAATTACATGTATTGTCCCCATACATGAACTTTTCAAAATGTATACTTTGTGAATTTTTTTCTCTTTTACTCATTGCTATACTTTGGTATGAATGTGTGATCAGTTTTTAGCAATTTTCTCAGAGACAACATATGAATCCTTCTTTTAAAGCCAACTAACAAGCAAATGTACACGTATCATGTAAGTAATAAGATTTTTAAAAGTAATTATGTGGCTTATAAATTGTACTTAATTAATAAAGATGCAATATTTCCAGCAATTACTTTGTTTGATAAACTTCCTCTTAATTTACCCAACACAATCATAAATTTACCAGGGTGCAAATCATGTACTAGTACAGTACCATCATGTACTAGTACAGTACCATGAAACTTTTGTTTCATGTCTGAGCCCTTTCTTTGAGACAAAGAAAAACCTGGATTCCATTTCATTTCTCAGTGAATAAGTGCAACAGAAGTCTGAAACTATGCACTCATTTTCCACCTGAAATTTGCTGAACTGGCTGGCACCACAAATATGTCCCTATACCTATACTAAGCCCTGCAAAGGGGGCCAGGTTAATGTAATTAGTAAGATTCGGTGATGAATTTCTGAGTCCAAGCTATTCTCTCCTATTGGCAAAACTTTGACTAAGGAAAACTGTACTTTGATGACTATTTAATGAACAAACTCCCCCTTTCAGGGTGAAGAAAATGAAATGAATCAATTATGAAAAGGTTAAGTAGGGGTTATATCCTGAATACCTGCATGGGACAGATCCATCATGTAGATTCTTCAGCTACTTTATAGGCCAGCTGAAGATCTTCATCGTAGATGTGTCTACAGGATTCATTAGCATCTCAGACCTCTGTTCATGATTGCTACCGTCTTTAAACTTTAAATTGCATCACTTAGCATTCTTGAACATTTTTTCATATTGTCTTTAAGTAGGGACAAATAGCATTGTCTATAGAGAAAGTTATTTTTAGACAATATGGTAATAAAATATAGATTTTGGACACCATCAACTGCCACTGTATTTTCTCATGGGCTAATCAAAGTAGTTTATATTTTTTACTGTTTTCCTAATGAGATATATAAATTAACCTAGGTACATTTATTTTCTTAGAATACAAAGTATTCTTGCACTATAATTTAGTTGATCAAGTTAGACATGAAATGACAGCCAGGGATGCATTCTATTTACTCTTCTATTTGTTACATGATCATATATTTAAATGTATTGATTTACCTTCTTGCAAGGAAATTATCTGGATATATTTATTTTCAAGCTTTATGAGTAAAGTTTTTTTTTTTGTTTGTTTTTTTTTTTTAATTGCACCTGTTGTAATAAATTTATTAATGTGACCTTGCAGCCAAAGTAGTTTGAACAAGAAAACCCCAAACTTGGAATTGTACTGATTCTGGCTGCTATGAGGAAAGTTAGTTCTATCCCAACCGTTCTATGTGCATTCTGTTTTCTCTTGTGTGACCAGTGAGAAGACACAAGGAACTGGAGTGGTTACCTACCTTGAAGCTACAAGCCCACATCTGCAAACTGAGGAGGAAGACAGCTGTGATGGAAAGGGTCATCCAAGAAGACAGTCACTTCAGGTGCTGCTGAGACAATAGTAGGCAAGCATTGATTCTCTACACATAGAAGAAGGACCGAGAGTGCCATGATTGTGGTGAAAAGATTTCTGGCACTGCAATGGTCAGGCAGTGAATAGTCTGACCTGGAACACAATCTCTCCGACTTATGCCACAAGAAGGATATTGATAGTTGGGTTCAAAGGACTGTGTGGATCTGACTGCCTGGCACACCAGGTCCACAGAAGTATAAGGCTTGGGTGGACATCAGGGAACAGTGTACCCACCCTAATGTCATTAGGATACAGCAAGGAGGAATCCAGCTACATTTCTGGACTGACAGTGTGGTATCAGCAGTTATCTGTTTTGGAGGCTGAGGAAAGCCTAAAGGGGGATGGGCAGCAAAAGTATCCTGTTGTGACCAACCCCGAGACCCAATGTTCTCTGGGCATAGATTACAGCTGCAGAAAGTACTTAATGACCTGGAAAGGTACTGATGGCTTTTTGGTGTATCCACCATGAGCACAGAGAAAATGGAACAGATGTCTACCTTTCCAGAATCTTGGAGGATTCCATAAATGTACGATTGCTGTAGATTGAAGATCAGCAAGAGCTAATTTTTATAGATTGAAATTTACAATTGCAGCCTAATCCATACTTTTCTACTTGCTCTTTCATTTTGTGTTTACACTACATGTAGTAGAAATGCTTGCATGTTCAAACATTTTCTGCTGAGATACTTTCATGCCACTCCCTTTAAGACAGATAATAAATACTATACTACTTCATAGGCATAAAACCTGCATATCTTCTGACCCGGTTTTCTGAACAGGTCTCACTGTGGGTATACATAAAACAAAACAACAGTTTACCATAAATGTTAAGAGTAAGGTTTCTGCAGCATATAACCCAGTTTTGATTCACTTCTAATGGCTTCGCTGTGACAACACTCAATATTCTCTGTCTGGATTATGAATTTTGGATGCCTTCCATATAATCTGCTTGGTTAGAGCATGCTGCTAATAATGCCACAGTTGTGGGTTTGATCCTTGTATGGGCTATTCACTTAAGAGCTGAACTTGTAGTTCCATGTGCATCCCTTTCAGCTCAGAATATTCTGTGATCTGTGATTAGCTTCCAGTAGTGTTCATTAAAAATAAGCTATGCAGTGCTTAACAGGGCTTATGCATGTCAAATCTACTTTTTCTTCATTTTGGTTTTGATGGTTTGTGCTGTCAAACTCAGCACTGTTGTTAGAAACTTATGCAAAATCAGATTATTTCATGTTATGAAAAGTTGTGCTATCGTTTGCAATTTGTCCACTCCTGTTAAGTCAAATTTAGGGTTCACTGGGTGCAAGGAAACAGAGCAAATGGGAAAATGAAATCTTGATCTTAACCTTTATTAACTGTAAATTTCAGCATCTCTCTGTGCTATTGCTAATTTTCTAGATATTTTTTTCTGAATTTGTTGAGAGCTCAAGAACTTTTTTTGGGCCTGACATGTGGGAAGTGATGGGAAAACATTTTCCTTAGGCTAGACTGTTAAATTCCATCACAATTTGAGGAATCTGAGGAATGGGAAGAAACGGTGAACTAAAGTATAAAAGAGTAGTTGTCAAAGTACAAGCAAACCTCAAAGGGCAGTACAGAGAAGAAAATTTGCATGTGAAACACAGATTTTCTTAGTGTTTCTGAAGTACAGTTTAGTAAACATCTTTGGTGCTGAAAGACAACTGCCAGTACAACCGGCTTCTTGACTGAGCTCTTTGAAAGGCAGGAGTGCTACTTGATCTGCTGTTGCACAGGCAATTTTGGCTGAGCACAGTTAATCCTATCAAAAATCTTGTGTACACAGAAACATTAACAGGGCATGATCCAGAAAGTAATTCTATGTTTCTTAGGGAAGTTATACAGAAGAAAGGCAGTATTGCAAATTTAATGCTATATTAAACTCAATCCTTATTTTGATATTTTGAACTTTAACAATTTTATCTGTTTTATAGAATTCTCACAGAATAATGAGGAAATTACCCATTCTACAGCAATATTCCTGTGTATTACTGGCTCTCTATATGATTAATAAAGTATTTGCGATGGGTTTTCCAGCTTGTATGATGTAAAGTGCCTTTGACTATAATTGGAATCTATATTTAGAAAGGGTGATGTGAGAGAATAAGGGAAACCTTGTAAGGTTGTTTCCTCATAAAAATTTTCAGAGTTTTGCTGTACTTGTTAGCATACATTAAACGCCTTACTCCTTTGGGGAAAATACTCTTGGGAGATACACTGGATATGCTGAGAGTAGCTAAAGCCATGCATCAAAGTGCATGATGCCACAGTTTGTTAGAAACCAATGAAAGTTGGATTTCAACATTCAACAGCATGAACAGCATGTTGCTGTGCATTTTGCTATATCAGCGATCATGCAGCTGTCGGTGGAAACCATTCTAACTCACTCTGGCTATCCTTTAGCAGAGGTGACTGTGATGTCTTTTTCAGGACCATGGAAACGAAGAGAGAGACCAAGGGAGATGAGCAACAGAAGCAAAATTTTGCAAATAAATAAGTAAATAGAGATGATGACAGAACAGGTGCAAGTGGTTGCTCAAATGAAGTGCACATAAGCTAAGAACATAATGTGAATTACTAGCACATTATTTGATGGCTTATTAAGACTGGTTTCACCTGAGTCACTTAATATCTACATTTTGCATGCGCTAGTCTCAAGGATCAACATTATCTTAAAAATGTCAGCAAAAATGTCAGTTTAAATTAGGGAATGGCATATACTCTAGGAAATCTGACATATGCCAGAACAAAGTACATAATTTCAGCATTTGTCAACAAAAAATTGATAATGCTTTCCTGAACTCCTGGCTTTGCATGTGATACACTTGATTTTCATGGCTGGTAAAGTTCTGCATTTTGAATTCAGTATGAGAATAGTATCAATAACACACTGATGTTTTTGTGGGTGCCAGATAGTCCTTACCCTTAGTCAAAAACTTTCCAGTTTTCCAGTCTGCCAGTGAACAGGTGAACAAAGAACTGGGGGGGAGCACAGCCAGGACAACTGTCCCAAAGGCATATTCAATACCACAGGACATCATGACTAGTATTTAAATTTGGAGGGGTGAGAGGGGAAAGATTGATTGGGAGGGGCAGATGGCTGCTGGGGGATTGGCTGTGCATTGATCACAGAATCACAGAATGACTAGGTTGGAAGAGACCTTCAAGATCATCAAGTACAACCCATACCCTAAACACCTTAATTACACCATGGCACCAAGTTCCATATCCAGCCTTTTTTTTGAAAGGGATGGTGACTCCACCACCTCCCCAAGCAGGCCATTCCAATATTTTATCACTCTTTCTGTGAAAAACTTCCTCCTAATATCCAACCTCTATTACCTCTGATGCAGCTTGAGACTGTGTCCTCTCATTCTGACATTTGTTGCCTGGAGAAAGAGATCGACCCCCACCTGACCACAGCCACCTTTCAGGGAGTTGTAGAGAGTGATAAGGTCACCCCCGAGTCTCCTTTTGTCCAGGCTGAACACCCCCAGCTCCCTCAGTCGTTCCTCACAGGCCTTGTGTTCCAAGCCCCTCACCAGCCCCGTTGCCTCCTCTGGACGTGCTCAAGCGTCTCAGGGGAGTCCTTCCCAAACTGAGGGCCCAGAACTGGACACAATGCTCGAGGTGTGGCCTCATTCAGTCAGTGGGTGCTTAACAGTAGTATTGCGCAGCACTTAATTTTTTTCGTTTTTTCTCTCTTATTTTATTACAATTATTACCATATTTTTTTTTTTCAGTTATTTAAATGTTCTAATCTCAACCAATGGGCTTTACTTACTCTTCTCCACCAGAGGCAGCACAGTGAGTGAGCAGTGCTGTGGTACCTAGTTGCCAGCTGGGATTAAACCATGATAAGAAGAAATTATTGTTTATGCCCTAACTGGACATGCCTTTCCTCAGACTCTCACTTGATAATGAAATTTGTGTATAAGGTATAAGAAATGGCTTTTTGATAAACTACATAGACTTTTATATTTTTTTTCAGGCTTGCTGCTTTCTGATGTCAGTTACTTTGGAGACACATCTGCATAAAGAATAGATCAAGAGAAGGAAGGGAAATGTTGTTATGACAGGCAATTACGAATTAATGATGGCCAATTGGTGATTATGCTTATTAGAATCATCATATTGAAGAATAAGCCATGCAAGAAGGATCCATACTTGTAGCAAATCTTACTTGCTTTTATGGAAGTGGTAGATTTTTTCATGGGTTTTTTTACAGCAAGATGTTCCTAAAGTTTGGGCTTTTTTCCCCAGCCAATGTAACATGATGGAATTGTATGCACCATATAAGAATGATTCCAAATCCAGAGATGCTATTTTTACCTTTTGAAAGGTTTTAAAACCTTGATAAAATATATTGTAATAGAAACATACAGAGAATATAATTCAAGGAAAGAGAGTATAATATAATACACATAACAAACAAGATAAAGGATCTAAATTAAGGAAGTGAAAAGTTATGTAAGAAACTTCTTGAGGCTTGAGGCTTTTAGAAGAAGAGTTGGGCAATAAATTGTAACATGTAAAGGATGTACATGTATCTGTTTATTCTTATGCAATGTGCTGCTTGCATCTCTTTGCAAGGAAATAGTTTTCTGTACTTTCAAAGTAATTGTATCAGTGTTATTTTCAGTAACAAAATTTTATTATTTCTTCTGATGTCTGTCAGTTCCTACACATCTTTTGTGTAATATTTGCAGATTGAGAGGAAACCATACATACACATTTTATTAACTGTATTGTCTTTCTATAAACAGTAGTCTAGATTTCATCACTTGATATTTCTTTTATACCTTAAATACATTTTTCTGAGAAAACACAATAGTGGATTGATTGAAAAAAAGAAATACTGTCTGCATCATAGAAAATAATTATGCTTTTTCATAAAATGTTCTGAAAAGATGAGTAAATGGATGAGAATCTCATAAGGTTTATCTCTTTCATTTTGCTATCAATTTTATATTATAAATGCAATAATAAATATATATTTCTCTTTATGTCTGTCTGTCACTCTCTCTGATTTCCCCAGTTATAACAAAATCTTTTAAAAAGTCATGTCTTGAGATTCTAAGAGTGAAATATTTGCAGTGATCCAAACATATCTTACTGTCTGAGCACCAGATCTTTTTAATGCACATGGGTTTTCAATATCTGTTGTATTGCATAGCACCAAAACAACTTTTTTGATTTTATTAGTAGAAAATATAAAAATCTATGAGAGACTACATATAATGTAATCTTTTTAATGAAGCAGTCATTTTCAAAGGAATCCCTAATAATAAAATAATGCTCTGACCAGATAGTTCTAACTAGAAAAGCTATTTAGGAAAATATTTCTATTTAAATATATAATAGGGAAGACATTAATAGAAATCTATTACATAAATGTATAATATGTGAAAAAGCAATGGAAGAGCACTGAGTTACAAAAAATGTTCTTGATTAAAATTAAGTAGCTTCTTCAATAGCAATGTTTTCACAATTTGTTTTGATGGAAAATTGTGTTAAATGCACATTTATATAGCATTGATAAGTGTCAGATCAATTAAAAAAATCCTTTGGTGAGTTGGTGATTAAATGGTTTGGTGTGATAAAAACTTTTGAAATATCAATATCAGCAAATGCTTCTAATGGTTGCAATTTGAAAGATATATACCACACCAAAGTAGAAGTATGTATGGAATGCTTCCTTTAAGAAGTTTATTTGGGGTATTAGCAGCAATCACATATTTATGGAAACTGCAAAAATCTGTGTGTAACTTGAATCAACAACTTTATTTGATGAAAATACAAATGGTCCTTCGTAAATCTAACACTTTTTTTAGGCATGTGCTCTAAATAAATGCAAATTTCTTTTAAAATATTATTTATTAAAAATAATTCCCTTTTTAAAAGATGACCCTTCTAGAATCAAATTTTGATTCTGTTGAAGTATTTCTACACTTAAATTATTCAATTATTCATAATGCAATCAATATTTTCTGCCAATATTTCAAGCAATATTCTTCTGTTCAAAAGATTTATTTATGCATTCTGTCAAGAATCAGCAGTAGCCATGACTAAACAATGTGGTTGTAACTGTTTGTGTGTAAGACCAATGCAGCTAGATAGGACACCAGGTGCATTTTTTGGGATTTATTGCCTAAAATTTATTAGTGTGATCCTCTTTGGTTAAATTTCACATTGTTCCAACGGCTAGTGGTTGGACAGATTTATTATTCAGACAGAATTACTCAATGATAGTATTACAAGTCAACATCACTGATTTGGAAATTTCAGTGCCTTTATAGAAAATGCTTCTCATTTGCAAATTCCTTCTGATAGCATCAGTTTATTTACTTTATAATATGTAATAGTATTAACTCATTATTTTGTTTCATTCGCTATTATAGATCAGTGTTTCACAATCCACAGAAGTCTTCAGAATATTGTTTTATTTTGCAGAAAATTATGGTCCTGAAATATTAGGTATGCCAGAGGAAAAATAATACAATTCTGCTGCTCAGTGAAGCCCAAATCTTTTCATCATATGCAATAAAGATGTTTAAGTCTTTGTATGTATTTATAGATTTTTTTTATATATATAGAGAATTTGGTATTCTAATTAATTCTATTTTCTGGGATAACTTAAAAAAACCCTATGACACGTTAATTTACTATAATAATTTTTGGTTTTTTGCAAAACTTAGTCTTAAAGGTAGACAGAGGTGACACAGAAGAGAGTAAATTTTCAAAGTATTTGAGGATATTTGAAGAATTATGTTCTTCTGAAAATGTCTGCTAGTTTCACAGATCTGTTCCAAAATTTCATATATCTGTTCCTGCTTCACATGTGTGTCTGTTCCTGTTACAAGTGTTTCACATATCTGTTCCTGTTCGTAGTCACTATCTGTTCCAAAATCTTCCTCGGATGAATAGGAGCCCTCTTAATGAACATTTTTTTGTTTCCTTTGAGTCATCAGTGAGTTTTTTTCATAGGTAGTTACAGTCCTGTAAACACTAGCCCAGAATTTGAACTGCTCCTTTTAACACCTGTAGCAGAACTTAAAATTTTTGGGGAGAGTTATAAATATTTTTATTGTCTTATTTCTATAACATTACAGCTTTATATACAATGTAAACAAGAAATTTAGAGATGTCTTGAAACTCTAGTTAGCATTTTTGAAAAGTTTGAAATTGCTCCAATCTTTCCTCTTTTTCCTCTAAAAAACATGTAAATTCTCTTTGCACTTCATTCTGAGAAGAGTAAAAGACATTTAGAAAAATTTAATGAACATATATATACTTCTCTTGTGTTAAGATAAAATGTTTTTGAGTGTTGTTGAAGGTCTGTAGCAACTCTTTACAAAACCTTAAACAGCTGTAAACTCAGGAGCTCAGGTTAAGCATAATTGCTTAGTCTTAAGGGTAGACTGAGGTGAGGCAGAGGAGAGTGAATTTTCAAAGAATTAAAGGGTATGTGTAACTAGCAGACACTTTAGGAGCAATTGTAAGTATAATTGTTTGGGAATTAAGAATATGCAGACTGACAGGTCAAATGACTTATGTAGAGAAAGAATGTTAGAGCAGAGGATAAGATTTTTGAAATTCCCATCCACACAACACCTTGTCCATAGCACATTCCTCTGTGTTGTGACATTAGATCCATCACACTACCTGTTAAACAGCAGAGTAGGTTTAGCTTCAAGCAGATTGTTGGCTATTGTGAAAACTCCCTACAGCTGCAAATTGATCTGAAAATGTCTAGGTAGTGGTTATTACAGTTCCCAGAAACAGGTCCTTATAAAGATAATGTGACAATATTTAAGACAAAGAGACTACTTTATATTGTCAATCTTGTATTCACCCAGAAATAAATGCAAAAAATAAAAATGGAAGCAGTGATTGCTGGAAATTTTAAGTTAAAAAGGTAGATGATTATGGACTGAGTGTAATCACAAGATGGACTTTGGTTTCATGTCAGTAAGACTGGTGAAGTTTTTCAATTCAGCAGCTTTGTTGCAATTTTTGAAGTCAGTGATAAGAAAAAAGGCTGCAGTGACAACAGCTGGGGTGAAGATTTTGTTTAACTCAGGTGATAAACTTCAAAGATTTAAAATTGCCTACAACATTTAAATCTGAACTTTAAACCTGATTTAAGTCAAAAGTTCCTGATTATCATTATTCTTATCACCCAATTGTAGCAGGCATGCCTTTCATTTGTCTCAGTATTGGTTTCAAACCATTAAATGTCAAATGCTAAAAGACAAGTCACTGTTCTATGTTTAATATTGCTAACTTTTCACTTATGTTGATCCTGAAAACTATGAAGAAAGACTGTGAGTTTTCAATAGGAACCATTAACACAGACATAAAATTTCTGAAAGAATTGGTTTTATACTGTATTAATAATGTTCCTTTGGATGACAATATCTTTTTTAAATTTAGAAGAATTTAAAGTGTAATTTCATATATGCTTTATTAAATTATAAGAAAAGCTCTGAGTTTATAATTTATTATATTTTTTACTACAATTCTGGCATGATTTCATCAGTAAAAATTCTACAGTCTGGATAGTCAACACTGAACAAAGCTATCTGGAGAGATCATGGAACCTCTTTCTGGGACATACAAGGAAGTTTGACCACAGCAGCCTTGCACAACCTGACCTGTTCTGAACCTCCAGAAGTCCTTTGGCTGGACCAAAGGACCTCTGGAGGTTCACTCCAAATTAATTAATTCTATGACATTTATCAAAATGTTGATCATTTTGATGCTTCATTTTACAAGCAATGAGCACTTCAGACTCCACCAAAATGAAAATGCAGAGTAATACTGTTTTCCTCTAGCAACCCAAAAATTGAATTCCTCCTTTTTTCTGCAACATTCAGAGTTTTGTATTTTAAAATCCTGAAGAACATGTCCTCTTCTCCAGCATTTTTCTGTGCTTTAGGCTATCTATAAAACTAATTTTAGAGATATGCTCAGGCATAAAAGTTTGGCATGTACCTGCTGGAAGTGTTATGAAATGGCTCAGGATAGATGAAAAATTTGTTATTCAAAAAAGGATGCTGTGAATTAGCACAGCAGTCTTTGCATCAATATTGCTGTAAACCTGGGACATGTTAAAAGGTCTTTTTTTAGTATTTATTTTGACCATATTTTTGGGGCAATATCTACTATTTTAAGACAGAAGATAACAAATTAACTAAATTATCTATATTTACACAAACATCCTAAAATAATTTAAATATCCTAAAATAATTTACTTATTTTATTTTCTATTTATTTTTATTTCTATGTTCTTAAAGTATTTTGATATTCTGCAATCATCAGGTGGACTGCATAGAAAAGCTTAATTATGTATTGACATCCACACTCTCTTGAAATGAGTGGGATACAAATCCACAGGCTGAATCTGGGGGCTCACTTGGACTTTTGTGTCAGAGAGATGGGGCTGGTTACACATTTGTCTCTGTAGTGAAGACAAAACCTGAGCGAAGGACAATTTTATTTTCTTTCATAACCTGCATATACTATATCAAAAAGAAGAAAATAAACATTTATCTCTTAATCAGTCCTGTATTCTCAATTTATAGGATAAGTGGGTCTTGTATTTAATTTATTTTCATAGGTAGCAAAATATCTATTGCTACGCTATTAATTTAAGTTGGTATCTCATTATGCCTTGGGTGAAATAACTTCATATAATCGAATAATGTAACAAATTTATGTCAGTCTTTGTGGAATAACTTGGATTAATATTGGTTTTCTAGATGCATTAATTAATATTCATATTTCACTTTTAGTTCTGGTGGCTTAAAAACTACTAGAATTATTTAAATACCATGAAATAAAGCCTGCTCTGATTATAAATAGATGAAGAAACATGGTTTTTTATGCTGATTTTAAATTTTGGTAGCAAACAAACAAAAACATATAACCTTGGAGAGTGTACTATTTTAACAAACACTTAGGCATAACTTAATGGTGTTTACCATTTTGATGCCATTGGCATTTGTATTCTGCATGCCTAGCATTATGCAAAATGCATTTATAAATTTAACATCAAATCAACTTTGTACCTCAGGGTTAAATAAAGAAATAGATTGTGGTATTTTACTTCTTTGAATTGTACTTCCAGCAGGAAAAGCTGCCTGCTATTTTTAAAAGTAGGTTTTTCTCCTACAAAAATTAGCGCTCCTAAAACAAAAAGAACATAAAAAAAATAGATTACAAATGTAAATTGTTGAGTTGAAGCCATCTAAAATTTTAACAGTTAAAGCATAAACAAATGTTTTGAAAGAAGCTATCAGCATTTTTATCAAGGCTAGAATTTCTACGTTATGGAATGTGACTCCCATTATCTGGCTCTATATGCTCACCACCGACTTTCTGGGTATCCCAGATATCCCCAGTTCTGAGGTAGGAATTCTTGGGTAGAAGTCAATTCAAGCCTGTTGCTTTTTTCTCTCTTTAAATTTCAACCTCTTATTGTTTTTTGTTTGTTTGTAGATTCTTGGTTTGGTTTGGTTTGGTTTGGTTTGGTTTGGATTGGTATGGTTTGGTTTGGTTTGGTTTGGTTTGGTTTGGTTTGGTTGGGATATTTTTCTAGTTTCAGTGCTCTTTTCTGGACTGGGTTTTGTATACACTTCCCTATGCTGGTCTTGGCTAGTTGAGGGAGGAAGTATTCACTATTCATTAACTCAGCAAAGTTACAAAACCATCCGGTCCACTCAAGTGACGTAACCAGTTGATTCACTTTTACAGAAGTTTATAAGTAAGAAATCCCTTTCTTTGCATTCCCTTTATGTTGAGATAGTTTTAGTTTTCCTAATATTTGTTAGTTTTTCCCTACAGTCTTCCTTAAGATTTTTCAAGATTTTACCTGGGTCTATCTTGCCTGATTCTTCTTCCACTCTATGGGTTTGTTTCTCTGTTGCATATTTCCCTGAATATGAAGCTTGGAGAAACCATTGTTATTTACATTTTTCAGTTTAAGTAGCACTCAGAAACATTTTTTTCCTTATCAGTATTTAGCCTTGGAGTGTGTATGTATTGTGGTCTGGGAGGTACTCCCTAGAATTAAAAGGGAAAAGACTTTTGGGACATATATCACCCCATGCACTGAAAAGACAGAATTTATGAAAAAAATTATGTCCAGCTGTATAAAAGAAGACTGCAAGTTAATGTGTACATACTTAAGAAGAAATTAAAATAGCACTAGAAATCTTCATATGTTTGAAGATTATTTGTGTTTGTCTTTGCAAATATGAGTGGGGTGTAAGGTTTTCTCCATCTGAATTTTATTTTATATGGAATACATAATGTCAATGTGCTATTAGCCAGTCTTTAGGTCTGACTTGCATGTAAATAATCTCTTATGATCAGATAATGACTATATAACCAGTTATGAGATTATATAAGAAAACCTTCTAAGATAAGAAAGAAATAACATTCAATGTTTCTGACTGATATTTTTCCCAGCACTCAGCATAGTTTCTGCATCTTTTAAATGGTACTATTGTGTTTCAGACTATTGTGTTTCTGATATTTTTCCCAGCACTTAGCATAGTTTCTGCATCTTTTAAATGGTACTATTGTGTTTCAGACTACTTTCATATAGGGCAAAATTCAGTTTTTCACTTCAGTATAGTTTAATTTCATGAACATAGGTTATGTAATCAGAATTAATAGGTCTAGTAGTGTTTATTAAGTTTATTGTGTTTAATTGTGTTAAATATCTGTTTAATAAAATATTGACCTTTCTCTCTAAAACCGCCATGCTTTTCTCAGATTTTTTTTTCATTGCTGACTTTTCAGTCCTGGAAAATAGAAATTTGGCATTCATTTAATCTATATGCACTGATTTCAGCATTTATTTCTTAGTGTGTGTGTATATATTTGCCTCTCTAAAGTCTGGAAACTTTATCTCTAAATTCTGCTTCATCGGAATGTCTAGCGGTTAACAATACTTTCTATTGCCTCTCTTAGAAGAAACCTACCATTTTTAAGAGATAATGTTTAACTTCTCACATGACAAATAGTAAGAGAGAGATAAAATACCAGATTACTGGACTTCAAGTATAGGTCTTATACTATTAATCTCAGGTCAGGTAAAATGTTAGGGAGATATTCCATACACAGGAATGCACTACCTAAAAGCCATGCAGATGACCCTCCGTAGTAGTTCAAATCCATACAGCAGAATCAACTTTTGCTATTGTTATTATATCTTTGGATTTCTTGGGATTTAGTGAATGTGGAAAATTTTAATGTTGGCTCTGCTTCTCTCATGCAATTGTGTGCTTTTTCCAATGTCAAGTAAAAGGTTTATTCCTTGTTTTGATTACAAAATTTTTACTTGTGCTTTGTGCTTGGCTTTGAATTGCAATATGTTTGTCTCATATTCCTTTGAATCACAATATGTTTGGATTATGATTATTTTAAAACTAGAAGTATTTTGCACCTGAAATCATTGCTGCAAGGATATTTCATTATAAATGTTAGATATTTAGAATTTAGTTGTGCTTCAGGGCACATTTAACATCACAACATCACATAAGGAGAAAGTAGGTCACATTATCCAAGCATCACTAAGATATTTGGCAAATTTCAGAGTTTTATACTTTGTGGATGATCATATTTTAAGGAGCACTGTAAACTACATCTGAAATTAAAACTTGTTAAATCACATTAGGATAGGTTTGGCATAAGGAAATGTTGTAATTGCTGAAGTCTGAAACATTAATTTAATCAAGAGTGTCAAAATAGTTGAGCTTCTCACCCCTTTATGTGTTAGCTTCATATTTATGATAATCATAACTTGATATTTCAAAATAGGCTTTTTAAACCAATTTTCAAAGACTATTTGTAAACCACTAATTACCTTTTTTGGAGATCAGGGACCACCAGACTGAACAAAACAGAAATGAAGGATAAAATCAATCTTCTCCCCAAAGCAAAACTTAAATGGGTATCTGACATATATTACCATATCCATGTAACTTTGTCCCCTTCTAATGCATCTGTGAGAATTAAAATATCAGAGCAAGGCCCAAAATAATGGCTGTAACATCAAGGTGGAACAAGACAACCTTTGAATATGAAAGAACTTGATTCTTATTGTATCACCTATCATATCAACTGAAGTTCTACTCAAGTACTTCAATTATAGGGATAGTATAGTTACAATCTAGGTTTCTAGGGCATATTGTATTGGCACTTCAAGGGGGAAAATAGCCTTTTGCATTTCAACATGGGAAAAAAATGGAAGCATTTTGCCACTATCCTTCCAATTCACTTCTTCCCACTATTTCTCTAGGTACATAAGGCATTGTTTTGACCATTCAGTGCAGCTTTAAATGACAATCCAAACACAGAAGCACAGATTTTTTTGTGCAGTACTGTATGTTGTTTATCAGCTCTACAATCTGTAAGAGTATAGATTACTCTACTTTCATTTTCCTCAGCTGTTAAGCTTAAAGCCAGGCTCAATAGTTATTTTGGCAGTTTTATATCCCCTCTGGACAGGAACTGATGTCTGAAATTCTAAGATTTTTTTCTGTTTGTTGATTCTACTGTCAAATTTGGTCAACACTAGAAAAAATACTCAAAAGCCAGTCTCACTAATGATATATATTAGTTTCCCCACACCTGGCCCCCTCTGCTCCTATCCTGCCATTCTATTAAAAGAAAAAATACAAAAGTTTAATGTGAGGCTAACTGGCAGAAAACAAGAGATATAGTGGCACATGAGGAACATATCAGTTAAATAACTCTGGCAGTCCAAATTGCTTCAATTTTTTTTCTTTTTTCCCTCAAGTATTACTGTAGAGCTGTTTTATCACATCTGAGTGATAAAACCAGGATTTTAATAATAGGAATTTCAGTGTAAAAGATCTTAAGCAAGCTACTTAAATACAGTGGATGGCTTCAATCTACTTCATCAATTTCTGTAGTATTAACCTTTAGTCTTTTATACAGCTTCATTTTCAGATTTGTCCATATTTTGGGCATTTAGTGCAGTAAATATGCTTCTCAGGGTATTCTTACAGCTTGGTAGTTTGTATGTTATTGACAGCACCCTCTAAATCTTCTTAATAATGCTGCCTAGCCAATTTCCACTGCATATTTTAATAGAACTTTGCTGTGTTTTACTAATGGGAAATGAATCAGCTGAAAAATACTTATTTTACTAAAAGCTCATTGGAGATAAGCTCCTTGTCCTAAGAAAGGACTGCTAAAAACTCACTTGATTTTGTTCCTAAGAGGAAATGAAGTGTCGTAATTTATAAAGTCATTCTGCTTGCATATGTCTTCTTGAAGCAGTCTGTTTTCAATCACATTGCAGAAGTCAGAATTCCTTGCTGAAGGAGAAAATTGGTATTTTTAGTGTTGATTTTGCTGCAAGAAAACTACAAAATATATACAATTTTAATACAATATGTCAATGTAGGTTTCTAAATGAAAAATGTGTCAGAAACTTTGTATGTATATGTTCAAAACATTAAAAGGTGAATCACTTAACGGACTTTGGATAATTATACTACTTTTGTACTATTTCATCAAAATTTTAAAATCTGCTTGAACAAAAAGCAAAATATTCTGTATTGTATTATCTCTGAAGCTGAATGTCTTGTCAAACTGTCTGCAAAGGACTTATATGTGGAAAATTAATTTCTTCCCATAAGGAAAAACTTTCATTCTTCCTCACAACTAAATACCTTAAACCTCCATTTATTTTTCACAAGTGAATGAAGAAGTGAAATTAAATAAAAGCTTTTTCCCGATCAGACTAGAGACTGAGAGGCTGGTGCCACCAAACTTAAGGTGTTTACAACACAGACATCTACATCTGAGGTACTTGTCTGGGTTGCCACAGCTACCAGATAACGTGTTCTCCACAGATGTTATGTGGAGTGAGATTCAGCTGCCCAAGGATAGATACCAATTTCTCTATGGGAGTTCATTAGAATTTGGAAAAAGTTTTGTTTTTCTTTCTGTTCTACAGTTTATATTGTTAAAGAGAAAAATAGGAAAAGTTGTGCTTTGTTTGGGTTTTCAAACGTCTTTCAGAAGAGCTGGAAGTAGAACCTCTCTTCTGACTTTTGTTATATTTCATCATCTTCTCTCAGAGCTAGACATCAGACTACATGTGTAGATTTCAAGTGGAGGTAAAGAATATTTGTAAACTATCACTCTGAATTTTTTGGAGTCAAAAAATTGTATTTCAATAACATATTTAGTAGAAATCTGCATTTTGAAACAAAATAATGAGTTAGTAAATAAAACTCAGATATCTAAGCCAGATAATTTTATGTTTTTAAGTGTTAAAAGAGCTGGTCTCCAAAACACAAATTTTTTTAGACAGTTCCAATTATGAAAAAATTGCTAAATGTCTTTATTCATTTTTAAAATAACTTCTTGTCTAAAATAGAGATTGATTTTTATTTCAGAGCTGAGAATGCTGTTGAGCAGAAGTGAATGCTCAGATTGAAATTCTCATCATATTCCCATTTAGTTGCTATGGATTTTTTTAAGTTTTAAATTTACTCTTTCCTTGACAATTTCTCTTTCAAGGATTTGAATATTCAGGATTATTTTCCATTGGTAGGATATGGTAATTTGGTAATTTGTTTAATTTCTGCTTTTCTCTTTTCTTTTTTTTCCCTCTATACATACTAGAAAGGCTATAATATACTTATTTTTCCCAAGTGATTAGTTTTGTTAGCGCTCTATAAAACTGTGGGCTATCAATATTTAAATATCTAAGCTGTGGTATACAGCAATTTATCATGTTTTCTTACCAATTACATTGATCTCACATGTCATTTAAGGCTTAATTATTATTAAGAGTATTTAATGAATTCCAACTCACTTTAATAAATTGACCTTACTAAATTGACCTTACCTGCTCAGACTTTATAAAGGACTTCTAAAAATGAACTATTTGAAATGTTAGATTTCAAGTTAGAACCCTTTCAAATAAAGATTATTTGCTTCACACTTTGGGTAGCTGACCAAACTCCTAGTTTTAAAGTGTTTCTTTTATTATTTTTACTTTTTTTTTTTCTACTTAGCCATGACAAATTTGTCAAACTATCTTGAATGAAAACAACCTTCCTTTTCTTCTCTACATGTAATGAAACTGGTTAGGACTTTGCCCCTACGGATTTGTGAACACCAGATCTTTAGATCTTTCCTATTGGATTATATTACCCACAGAAGAAGACGCGGGTATATGGATACCCACGCACACACTTCCTGGACTGCACAGTGATACAACTGCTGGCTGACCCTAGGGAACTTAGGGGATTGGAAAGATGCAGCATCTTTTTCAAACTGTTTTACAGGCGGGTGTAGGACTAGCAGCAGAGAGTTTCTGATATCCGGTAGCTTCATGTCTAACAGAGTTAATCCTAATGTCTAGCAGCTCTAGGATATAGTCACTCTTGTCCTTCTGCCAATGGGCCCTAAGCAATGGAATAACTGCCCGGAGACAAAAGGCATTTTTGGGTAATGAAAATGGCTTTATTGGGCAAGTCTGTGTGGGGAATTTGGACATTTGAAAGGGTGTGATTGATACAGGTATCTAACTAGATTTTAAAACATGCTCCCCATAAAATCCCTAAAGAAAGATGACATGTATGCCCATATCTATGGGCATACATGCTTCCAGTGCTGATGCATGTTTCATCTGCTTTGTGGTAGTGCTGGATGGGGTAAAACACTTCTTTGTACAGGTTTTATGCAGTCCTAAGGCACTACCATTTGCAGCACAATGACATGCAGTGCTTGGCAAAGCTTAGCATATCTGCCTACTGCACAGTTTAGTAAATCTCAAGAGTAAAGGATGGAAAATGGACTTTTCAGAATGAAATTCAACAATAGACCAAAGATGTTTTCCTTGTGTCTGTGGTTTCTAACTGGTCTTGACACTAAATATTTTTCTTTGTTTCCAGGCTCTATCAAGAACTGCATACTTTTTTGACTACAATATTCTTTAGAGATTGGATTCTTTATCATAAATGGCAGTGCTAGATAATACATTTAAATGCATCCTTGCTAATTCATTCTTTTTTTAAAAGCTTGAGTAACCACCACAAAAAGGATAATAATAGAAATGCTGAAGTGGTAATCAAAGAAGGAAAATCTTTGTTCAAATCAAAGAAGTATAGATTCCTACTGTGATTCTGAGTTATCGCATCTGTCATGATCTTTTATTATTTTACAGATCTGGTTGTAACCTTAGTAACCAGGTATCCATAGTAACATATATATCCAAAGAAAAATGTTTGATCAAAACTTCTTTGTGATCTGATTTCTGAAGTTCTGATAGACTGTTTTGCTTATTTCAGGATGAAATTAGAGCCTAACTTTCCCATTTTTTAAATACTTTGTATCACATCAGAGATTATCTTTCCCAAAAATAGTATCTTGTATAAGTAACAGGTTTGTCACTGTGTGTCATTCATGAGGGCGCAGATAGCTGCATCTTATCATACATGGTGTATTTTGAAAGTGAATATTGAATTAAATAGCATATTTTAGAACATAAAACATGGATATGCTTATTTTACCATAGAGTAAAAAACATTAAAAGGCTATTTCTTATACTACATTAACATAAATAATAAAATTTGAAGCATTAGGAATGTATTTTTATTGATTTTTCATAATCTTTAAATAGATTTTGACAATGTCTTTGCAGTTTTATAACTTTTGAACAAATATAAATTATTGAACTTCTAAGAGATGGTCTGAACATCTTTAAAAAAATATGAACAAGGTGGAGACATAATATAAGAATTTGAATGCAACAACATCCAGCTATTCGTTTATCTTCTGAAAGAGTGTTAAGTTGGAAAATGTTGTCTGCCCTCAAGCAGTCAGAATGAGCATTTTGTTTCAGGGAAAGCTGGAAATGATTCTGAAATCCTCTTCGATATATGTAATAGAGAATAGTATTTATAATATCTAAATAAATGTATTCAATGTTTATTATATTTCATTTAATAAAACTAACCAACCAACCAAAAATCACGTTTCCAGAATCCAGTTTGTTACTGTACACCTCCAAACTCCCTCAGTAGAATAAGAAAATTTTCTAATTTTTCCTTCAGGTCATAGGTTGTTTTTATTCAGAGGAGAAAGCCTCTCAGTAACCCATACCTGATTTAATCTAAAATGTAATATATTTGTGTAATTAATACAGCTTTAATTATTTATTAATTTTGTAATTGTGCAATATAGGCTTAAATTATCTTTTATCATTTTAGTTATTTTATTTCTAATAACTTTCTTCCCCAATGAAAGTAGGGCTAATACTGTTTTACTTTCTTCCCATCACGTTTTTTTAGTCTTAATTCTCTACAATTTTATTTCTTCATTACTGCACTGAAGACAGAATATAGGAAAAAGGTTCTCACTAGTACCCCACATTGGCACAGTGATCCAGGTTACAGATACAATTCAAGAAGACTTCATACAGCCTTCACTCATTCTTTCTGTTGCACAAATGTACACAAATTTCTCATCTCTACAACCCATGCTAAATATATGACTTTAACAATTGGTGTCATCGCAACCATTATGAATTACATGTTCATGTTTTTTAGCTAATATTTTGTGTCTGTATGGGCAACCTGGTGATCCTGGTGATGGTCTGAAATGATATAACTTTGTTCTCAGTATCCCTGCATACCATATCAAATTTGAACTCAGTGGCTTCAAGACCAGTAAAATCAAGAAACATCATCTGGTTAGTAGTATTTAGTTACATTAAAGGTGTATTTTGACCTCGGCATCTTAGGCTCAAAATAGAGATATAACTTTTTTTTTTGGCTTGTAGTTTGGGCTTTTTTTTTGCTTTGGGATTTTTTTGGGGGTTTTTTGGTGTTTTTTTTTTTTTTTTTTTGTTTGTTTTGTAAAAGATATGCATTTTTCTGTGCATTGTATTAGACCTTTCTTTTGATATTTAATATTGTTTGATTAAATATTGTTAATATTGTTTGATCAAAAAGGGCTAAATCTGCCCTAAAAAATTAGCAATCTAAATTGAGTGGTGATTCAGATAAAAATATACGGAGATGACAAGGCTATTCACCCAAAAATGCACACTGAAAACAGTGGATGTTTACTGTACCTATTTACTGATTTCACTGACATGTTTAGTTTTAGTACATTGAAAAATTTAGATTCTTTAAAATTAGAAGATAATTTCAGATTAGAAAATAATAAATATGCAAAATTTATTAGAAAATAATAAATTATTAGAAAATAATAAATATTCAAATAGAGAATCGGGTTCAAACTTTAATGTTTATCATGCCCTTGAGTAAATTGAATAACTGCTGAATAGGTGGTGATTAACTTATATAAAGGAATCTAAATATAAAGCTAAAGATACATTTTGACATGGATGAGAAATAATTTTAAAAAACAGATTTTTTCTACAATATATAAAGTTTCTTCTTAATAAAAATGAAAAATTATTCCATCACAGACTTGATTATAAAAAAATAAAAATGTTATGAAAATATGAAAACACTGAGGTAAAATCTTGGTTCTGGTTATTCTTGATTACTACAGCTTTTGAAGAGATGACTAATACACATTCATAGTAGATACTACTCAAAATGTTAGGAAGATTAGTATTACCCAAACAAAGGAAGGGGATATGTAAACTAATTTCATTAAAATTTAGAGCAAAACACTTAATCCCTGCTGTAATCAGAATACTATTATAAATTACAGTGGTTTCTATCCCTTTATGTTGTCTTATTTCTGCTGTGAAGGAAGACCATCCCTAGTCTCTCCTCTTCAGCCTTCATTCAAATCATTAGACTGCATAGTCTCCACAACAAAGAACACACTGTGCTCTTGTTCCTTCTATATGCCATAAAGCTACACATCATTTGTAAAACCAAAAGAAATCCTAAATCAGAAAAGAATGAGGCCAGGTCTGAGGTGCATTATGTAGTTGTACTGATAAAGAAATCTTTTGACACTATTTTTGATCAGAAATACACAGCTTCATGAAACTGAACCTGTTTCTGTACAGCAGTTCTGAAATGTTCAAACATTGATAGTTGAAAACCATTTTTTAATTTAAAATTTAATCAGTGGAATAAAATTTTATATTCCACACAAGAAAATGAAATATTTTGCCTTGAATTTTAATTAGAAGACACAATCCAGTTTAGCAATACAATGATAAAATGACAACCAAAGGTGACTCTTGAGCAGGTCATAAGAATCAATACTATGTGGTATTCTAAATCACAAAGAAAACTGAAACAACATACAGATAGAAGAGCTGTTTAAATCTTTCAAAGGTAACATCTGGAACACATTACATGCTATATCTGAACACATTATCATGTTATATGATATCATTTAGGCAAAATACATTCTGAAGTAGGTTTGTTCTGAATTCAGGGTAGTTCAGAATATATCTTCAACTAATTAAAAATCCTTTATTTACTTCTCTATATTTACTGTCTTTTAAGATTTGATCTAATATTTCCTAAATGTATTTTCTATCACTATTATGAAGGTTGTAGAATAGTTTGGCTTGGCAATGAGCTTTTAAGGTCATCAAGTTCAATGCCCCTGTAATAAGTAGGGAACATAAACTAGATCATTCAACCCTACCTGAATGTTTCCAGGGCAACCTGTTCCAGGCCTCACTGTCATCATAAAAAATGTCTTTCTTACATATAGTCTAATCCTTTTTTTTAAAATTAAAATAATTACCCCATGCCCTATTGCTAAGACCCTACTAAAGAATCTGTCCCCATTCTTCTTATTCCTATTCAATTATTGAAGGACCACAAAAAGGTCTTCTCAGAGCCTTCTTTTCTCCTGGCTGAACAACCCCACCTCTCACAGGCTTTCTTCGTGGGAGAGATGCTCCAACTCCCTAAGAACACTGTGGCACTCACTCCCACAGTCCCTGTCCTTCCTGTGCTGGGACCCCAGATCTGGCTGCAGGGTTCCAGGTGGGCTCTCACCAGAGCAGAGCAGAGGGGCAGAATCCCTTCCCTCCCCTGCTGCCCACGCTGCTTTGGATGCAGCCCAGGACACGTTTGGCTTTCTGGGCTGGGAGTGCCCATGGCTGGGTCATGTCCAGCCTCTCACCCACCAGCACCCCCAAGTCCTTCTCACAGGGCTGCTCTCCATCTGCTCATCCCCATCTTGTGCTGGTAGCAGGGATAGCCCCGACCCAGGTGCAGCACCTGGAACTTGGTCTGATTGAACCTCATGAAATTTTCATGGACTCAGTTCTTGAGCTTATCCAGGTCCCTGTGGATGGCATCCTATCCTGCATGTCTGTCAACAACACCACCCAGCGCAGTGTCCTCTAAAAATTTGCTGAACATGCATTCTTTTGTCTATGTCATTAATGAAGATATTAAATAACTCAGGTCGCAGTATAAATCCCTGATGGATCCCTCTTGTCACTGATGTCCATTGGCATTCTAAGCCTTTGACCACTGCCCTCTGGATGTGACCATCTGGCTATTATCTTAATGATCCCAGAGTCTACACGTTGAATCAATTTCTCTCCAATTCAGGGAGAAAGATGTTGTTGGGGATGCTGTCAAAGGCCTTGCAGAAGCCCACATAAATGACACTTGTAGCCTTCCCTTGTCCACTGATCGAGTCACTCCATCACAGAAGGCCACTATGTTGCTTTCCATTTTTGGTGATTCTGTGGCTGTTGCTACAAATTAGCTCCCTGTCCTCCTCAGCAGAACTCCTAGGGGGATCATTCCATGATCTACCTAGGCACAGAGATGACACTGAGAGGGTGATACTTCCAAGAACCTTCCTTTCTATAGATGAGCACAACTTTCCCTTTTTTCCAGCCCCCTGGCTGGAACCTGACAAGCATGACTTTTCAAATATCATGGAGAACGCCTTGGCAACTGTATCAGCTAATTTCCTCAGAACCCTAGTTCTCAGATCAAGACTCATTGGTTCCCAATGCATTTCACCAGGTCCCATAGTCCTATGCATATAGGGGCTTAAGTTCTTCAGGCAGTCATGAATCTGATCTCTACTTACAGTGGAAGAGACATTGCTCCTGCCAGTCCCCATCCTGCTGTCCATTCACTTGAAAGGTGTGAGAAGAGACGTTGCTGTTGAAGACTGAGTCATAAATGTTCAGTTCCTCAGACATCTTATCTATTGTTACCAAATTTCCAGCATTGTTTGTAAGGGATGGACAACTTTGACTTTTCTGATTAACATACCTATAGAAGACCTCCTTATTCTACTTTGTGCCCCTTGCTGATTTCAATTCCAGGTTCATCTTGCTCTTTCTCACCCCATCCACAACCAAACTTTGCCTCTATATAATTTGCAGGTCACCAGTTGTAGCTTCAAATGTTGGTACACTTGCTTCTTTCTGTTTTTGTCTGACCTGTAGCACCCTACTCAGCCATGCTAGTCTCTTGCCTTCCTTGCCCAATTTCTTGTTTCTGGGAATTGCCAACTCTTCTGCTCTATGGGAGACTTCCTCAGAGATCTGCGAGCTCTGTTCCACTCCTCTGATCCTCTGGGCAGTTTCCCAGGAGAGCCCACTGAGTATCTCTCTGAAGAGCTCAAAGCCTGCTTTCCTTAAGTTCAGGAGCCTAACTTTACTGCTTACCCGACCCATACCCCTCAGGACTGCAAACTCCACCAGTGCTTGGCCACTGCAGCCCAGGCTGCCTCCAGTCTGGATGTCCCTGGTTCACTCCCTTCTCTTGGTGACCATCAGCTCCAGTATCACATCCTCTCTAGCAATGCTCTCTCCTGGCTCAAGAAGTTTTCCTCCATGCATTCCAGGAGTCTCCTGGATTGTCTGCAGCTTGCTGTGCCACTTTCCCAGCAGTTATCCGGGTGGTTGAATTGCCCCAGCAGGACAGGAGCCAGCGAGTGTAATGCCTCCTGTAGGCTGAGCTAAGACTTGGTTATTGGCTCCCCTTGATCAGGCAGCCTGAAGTAAAGTACTTCCTGGACTGGGAATAGAGCATAGTTACAGCTACCAGAGAACTGAAGGGAAAATCGCAGGAACCACAGGAATTTGGCGTGATATTTCTCAATATTTCGATGGATGCAGTAGTGCAGGATTCTGTATTAAAACATAAATCATATGTAGGTGGTATACCAGAAGAGTACAACTTTACCATAGTTAAAAGTTTAAACATTTAAAGATGTAGTAAAAATTGAGAGTGAAGAGGTAAATGTAAATTGTATATTTTGACTAAAAAAAAAGGCTGAACAGAATGAATTTAATCTCTGCATAAACAATGCAGGAGGAAAAATTATGGAAATCAGTTTTCAGATTAAGTAGCAGAGTTCCAGTTTCATTACAACCACACTTGGAAGCAGAATTACACAAAATTCAATGATTAATTATAAAAATATCTGATGTATTTTATTTAGCTATAAGCCACTTTTTTCTCCTTCCCCTACAAATTATAACCTTTTTCTTCAGAAAGAGTTATGGGCTTAGGAAAGAAAAGAAAAAGAAAAAGAAAAAGAAAAAGAAAAAGAAAAAGAAAAAGAAAAAGAAAAAGAAAAAGATAAAAAAAAGAAATAGAAAAAAGAAAAAGGAAAAGGAAAAGGAAAGGAAAGGAAAGGAAAGGAAAGGAAAGGAAAGGAAAGGAAAGGAAAGGAAAGGAAAGGAAAGGAAAGGAAAGGAAAGGAAAGGAAAGGAAAGGAAAGGAAAGGAAAGGAAAGGAAAGGAAAGGAAAGGAAAGGAAAGGAAAGGAAAGGAAAGGAAAGGAAAGGAAAGGAAAGGAAAGGAAAGGAAAGGAAAGGAAAGGAAAGGAAAGGAAAGGAAAAGAAAAAACAGTTTTATCCTCTTTGAGGAGTTGAGTTATTGATTGGAAAAGGCAATTCAAGAGACTAGAGAAAACCAGACAACACCAAAATTGGATTAAGTAGAAGAGAAAAATAGCAAGACCAAACTGTCCTTCAGGTAATTTCTAGTGTACTTTCATGTAGAGAAGCCCAACACATTGGTATTTTGGTCTAGATTATGGAATTCCTTTTGAGATCTGCCATGATTTTTATTCCCTCTTCTTACTGTTGAACAATTGATATTGGACTCTGAGGATTGTTGTTTCAGAAAGATGGAAGTTAAATGACAGTTATTTGATAGGAAAAAAATATTTTAAAAAGAGAGATACAATAAGAACTCCAACCAAATATATCTGAACATAAAATTAGAACTTCTTATGCAAAATCTTTCAGTATGCTTTGACAATGCTCAGCTTATTTGAAAATCTCCTGAATTTATTCCTTTACTTTTCAAACCAAGTTGTCAAAAGTTGGTTTCTGTTGTGATTGGCACTATTATCAGACTTTAATTTCCATTCTTTTCCTAACAAAAACACCAGAATTGACAGGAGTAAGTTTAAGAAGGAAAATTCAAGAGTCTCTGCAATGTAATAAGCAGTTAAAAGTACCATAAGCAAATTTGACATGGACTCTTATTGTTTTAAGGATATCTAATGTGACTCCTCCTTGATATTTGAGTTTAAATGGTGATTTGGGGTTTCCTCTCCTCTCCTCTCCTCTCCTCTCCTCTCCCTCTCCCTCTCCCTCTCCCTCTCCCTCTCCCTCTCCCTCTCCCTCTCCCTCTCATTTGCTCCTGGGAATAAGAAAATTTAGACAATTTTGAGCTTCATGGAACTGAAATTTCTTTATTATAATTCCCAAACTTCAAGGTAATGCAATTCAGTATATAATCATGCAAATACTAAAAAGAAAACTATAACAATCCTTTGATATGATCATTTACTATCAGTCTCTGTCATCACCTTAATTGCATTGAATGATCTCATCTCCTGACAAATGAGGCCAGGTACAAAAAATGTGTATCTTACATGTTCATTTTCAAAAATACTAATCATTCAACATAAGGATGAAAAATGGGCTTGTCAACACTGAAAATGCATTGAGAGTAAATATAAGTAAGCAAGAAACACAGTTGCTGAATGCTGATTTAACAGGGTTGTATCTCTGTCTTCTTTCTCACTATCCACTAATAAAAAGAACTGCTGCTGCATTCTATGTTAGATGTAGGTCTGTTGGGTTATTGTAATGACTGGCAGATGCAGTGTTAGTAAAGATAAAATAAGAGAAAAATAACTTTTCTGAGAAGTTTCTCGCTTAGGATGTACATGTCAAGAAAAGTTGATAAAATTCCATTGTAATAACCATGTGGCACCATAGCAAAAAGACACATTCATCATTCAGTTGTGCAGAGGCATACTTTTTTGGCATGGACAGTTCTTTTTCTGTATTTTTTCTTGTCATGTCCCTTCTACTGGCAGCATGTGAAAGGTTGAATTTATAGCTTTGTTTCTATTGTGCCAGAATCTTCTGGAAATTATGATGTCTGAATTACACATTGATTTTGTTTTCTGTGCTGTCCTACCACTCTATTTGACTTAATCCAAAATTCTACCAGTGACCTCAGCAAAGCAGTAATTTGGGTTTTCACTGGCCAAATACCATTTGCCAGGGTCTTACCCAGCATGGGTCTTGGAAGCTGCAGGGAAACTGAAGGCAGACAGAGGTTATTACAATCACTGAGGTGGTCTCTGATGACCTAGCTCACTTCAGATTTTCAGCTGTCTCTGTCACTGCAAGGGATCCTGGGGGCAGCAGCACCACATGTTGCACACATAGTGAAACTGCCAAGTTTTTGTCAGTCTTGCAAGGTTGCATTTCTTTTCTGGACTCCTTATGGTCAAATTACACCCCATGGTCAGTCACCCTATGTCACATATGGCTGGTGTGCACCCTCCAAAATCAGTTTTGTACCTGGGGTAAATGAACTAAGCCAGGCTGGACACTCTGCATTAACGCTTTGAATCACAGAATGGCTGATGCTGGAGAGTAGTCTGAAGTCCATTTGGTTCAGTTCTGGAATTGCTGAAGACCAGACTTGCTTACAAAGTCTGAGGTGAAGAAGGCATTCATTACCTTTGCCTTTTCATACCCTGTGTCATCAGACTTCTGGCCACATTCAGCAAGGGGCCTACATTTCTTCTAACATTCACATTCCCACTTACTTATTTAGAGAATAAACTACTATCTTTGGCATCCCTTACCCATATCAAGTTCCAGGCTTGGTTTGCTTTCTCTAGCTATGAATTAATCATGCTCAGACAGTGTCTCTATGATCCCCTCAGAGTATTTGTCCTTGATTTGATCTTCTTTCTTTTTCTGTTGTAATGTTTGAGTTTTCTTAGGAGCCGCTAAGAAGACTCAAATATTCCTGTCCTGACATTTTAATCTTATTTCCTGCTCACTGGGATAGATGACTCTTCATAAATACTTTTGTTAAATACTGCAAACAGCTTTCAAACCACAACCAGTTTTTTCTAGTTTGTAAGTACTAGGTACAGCAAAGCACATCTCCTTCTTGAATCCTCTGTCATTGGCACCACAAAGATTTTCGTCATGCTCTCCCAGAAACTTCTGGACTATGTGCACTAGTGTGCAGATGGTTCAAAGAAACACTCCAGCATTCTGAGTTTCCGAAATCATCCTATTTCATATTTGAGTTTGTGAGATTTTATGTTTAGGTTTGGAAAATACTAGAATGTTAATGGTTAATGGAAAAAGGAGAGATTTTTGATCTGGATGTTGAGCCAGATAAGGGAGAAGACTGGTAAGAAACAGGCCCTGCAGACAGGGGATGGTGTTTTCATCATCCATATCCTCCCTTCGATGGCTGGCTCAATTGTAAAACTTCCCCTTGCCTCCCTCTGCTCAGCCAGGGAAGATGGGGATTTATGTTTTTTATGGCACATTCACAAGTGGGCCTGAAGTATTCATCCTTTCTGATGGGACTTAACCATGCTGAAGCAAGAGGCAGCAATTATGTCTTAGCAGCCTTCGTAAAACATCAGATGTCCCTGAAGCATTGTCCTTCATTTCTGGGACCTTCCACCAGAGGACTGAGCAAAATTCACTGTATTGCATTAGACAGAGTAAAACTCCACTTCCAGGGGACTTATCTGCATGCTTCCACCTAAACATAAGTGTGTATTAACCCAATGAACTTTGGGTTTCATGGGCTTTCCCTAACCTTGGATTGATCAAGACTGTGACCATCACTTCAACCAAGAGACAACTAAGTGGCAACAATCACATCTTGCTGCTGGATCCAGGTGATGATATCTTTCTATTCTTGTCCTTTCTCTTTCTTTTCCTTAAATATTTTATTGCTATACTACTATAGATACTACTAACCAAAACATCTACATAACCTCTTTCCATTGCAACCAAATTGCTCTAAAATTAACACAATATATTTACAAACACTGATGATTCAGTGTCTTTTTACTCTTATCTACACCAAGGGACCTATTAACAATAATGTGGATTTCTATCACCTTCTAGGATGACTCAAAAGAGGGTTTTGTGATTTTATTTTTTCATATAAGGGTAGCTGCTGTCCACTTATATGAAAATATTTGAGGTCATCCCTTCTAGGCCCAGTTTTGTTGATTCTGTGTTTGCTTCTCTTCAACTTCTCTAGGTTCTTTCCTTTTCAGCCCTGTACATCCCTTCATCTGAAGGCTGCTGCTAATGCTCCCCTGGCCTCATCCTCACTTTGAAACCCATCATACCAGATCATCATCCCCCTGGAAAAAAACCCTTTCTCCACTTACTGAGCTGAATCCCATCTCTCCCAAGAATCTGCTGGTCAATCAGCATCCCACAGGCATGGAAGCCAAAACCCTGCTGCTGATACCAGCTCTGCAACCAATTGATGGCATGCAGTACCAGCGACACTTTCTTAACAACCCTTTTCCCTCAACAGTAGGAGCGAGTAAAACACTACCTGGGCCCTCATACCTGTGATTTCCTATATTGATATTGTCCAGACTTCTCCTGGCAGTATCCTTGGTTCCCACCTGAAAGCACAGCAGATTGTAGATGTCGTTCAATTAGACTGGCCTTGACAGTCTTTGCAACATCCTGGGTAAGGGCTCCAGAAAGCAGCAATCCAGTGCTTTTGTTTACTGGCACAAGGTTAATTTGCACAGAAACAGTAACCAGATTTCAGTGTTGGGTGAAATTATTACTAGGTAGCTCATCAATCAGTGCGAGAGTTTAGGTAAAATGCACTGCAATGGGATAAATATCAATCCCCTGCAACCTTGGCTTTCAATCAAGGCAGTAAAAGTAAGAAGAGAGTGCAACTTCCTCAGAAAGATTTGTTATACTATATTACAAAATATTGTAATACAGTGCAAATAATAAAATCTAGTTTTTCTTATTGCCATGCCTTCAAAAATTCCCATCAATCTTTTACGGCAGATTTCTTTTCTAGGTTATCTCTTTGACTTTTCAACACATTAATGTCTTTAGTATTCTGTTAGAATAATACTCCATACATCAATCAGTTTACAATCACATTTCTTTTAAGGTGTTTTTTTTTTCCATAGTGACTCACTTCCTTTTCTGATGACTTGAGAATAAACTTAGCAGTGATGGCTTAAAGGTGACTTTGTTATTAACCAGGATAATCGGAAAGGTGTTTAAAGCCACAGAGGAACTGTAAGCTCCATAACATTTGGGAGGCATATTGCTTCAAGGGTTGCACAAAGGGCTGTAGATATCCTTACTTTGCTGAACATTAAATGTGTCTTGTCCTCAGACCTGCCTGTGTAAAAAATTTTGGTACAGAAATGAATTCACTGGAGTCTGGACATGAGATCCATCATTCCTAGACCTTGCAAGGCTAAACCTAATGCCTAATTGTTTCTAAATGGAAAACATCTTGGGGAATTTATTAGTTTTCTGTCCCTTATAAAGAAGTACATTAATAAAAACAGTTTGGGACAGAAATTTTTAAGGGTTCTGTCTGCAGCTGGACAGTTTTGCTGATTTCTACTTTCTGATCTCTTGTTGTTTGATGACAGGATTATGATCACTTATAGACAATGTTAAGTTAAAAGAGGAAAGAGAAAAGGAAGCCTGAATCCCTCCTAACTGTACAACATCACTAGCTCATGTATATTTGAAAGAAAGATGAATGTTAAAGGAATGGGAAGAAAAGAATCTATAGGGTAAAAATTTATTGTGATTATTTTTAAATTATTAAAATTTTGCCTAAAAGTTAAGTAAAATAGGATTTGAATTCTCTATTCATTTCACTGTAACTTTTATTAACATTATTTTTCTTGTTTTTCTAACATTGCCTATGCCTAGCCATTTGCAAAAATGAAGAATGATACTCATTTTTCTTTCTTCAAATGTAAGTTGTTGCCTTCAGTTAGTAGGCTACTATTTTAGAGTTAGCACTTTCTGAAAATTATGCCCCACAAAGAATATCAGGCTCCATAAATATTTGTCAGTTCAATCTGCACCTCTGTAGTAGTTTTTTACAGTAAAGTGTTTTCATTCCTAAGCAAAAGGATGGCCAGCTGTGGAGAGGAGGCAATGATGCTCATCCTAGTGTGCTTGATTGTAGGGTCCTGATGTATGGTAGCCTGAGGGCTCACAGGTGTTTTCTGGAAAGGCTGCAGATATGCTCCTCAACACTTCAGTCTTTCTCTCTATTTTAATCATCTTTATGGAATGAAACTTTTATCAAGGCAAAAGGAATGACTTTCTGAGAAGCAGTGTTTTACTCCCTCATCATCTACAGAGAAGAGCAAAAGGTTAATTTTGAAAGAGAAATGGGTATGTGCAATATCAGACTTAAATAGCAAAAACATTACAAGTTCTTGAAACTTTCATGAATACACTAATTTTTCTGTGAAGTATTTGAGAGGGAAAATTAATGCACCTGTAGCTCATCCTAATATCTCTATGCGACTCGTAGTGCTGATGCTTGCACATCACCAATGCCAAAAGAGCAGAACAGGAGATAGAAACATAAAGTTTTGCTTTGCTGACTACTTGAGAAACCTAGAGCAATTATCGCTGTAAATTTTGCTTTGAGACTATAGCAGCTGTGAGGAACAGCTCAGTTTGTGGCTGATTCTGAAATGTGACTGGTGCTTGTAAATCTCTAGGTACACAGCAAGTGCCATTTAAGGATCTAGCCCTTTGCTTATGGCCAGCATCTCAAATGATGCTGAGACAAATTTATAGCTTTTGAAGATGGAAGAAAGCATGTAGATTCAATTAAGGGAGGAATTTGTCCTAGAAAAACTGTGAGGAACAGGACCTAGGGTAATTAACTTGTTTGTGAATTAAAATAAACTTATTGAATAAATGGCTCTGAAATTTCAGAATGAAGCTGAGCTTAATGAATTTTTGTTGCTTATTGGAAAGAAATAATTGAAGGAATTACTTTTGATGTCTTTCAAAGAAGCTTGTTCCTATTAATTAAGTTTATGGGAAATAAGAATGACATCAGTGACTGGTATTTGTCTTTTGAGGAGGTTAAGAGCAGAATTGATTGGCTTGGTTTTAGGATCTTAAACATTGTAGAAGGGAAATAAATTGTCAGAGAAATTACTTTTGCCTTTAATTGATCCTAAAGAATGTTTTAGCACGGAGTAAAATTTCTGTAATTAAAATTACTGCTTTGGACTTTTTAGTAGAACATTCATTTGCAGAGTATTATTCTGGATCTTGATTTTTACTCAGGTAGTAGGGCTTTAATTCCAAAATCTTTTTTGATTAAACCCAATTTACAGTGGTATTTGTCCTGACAATACTGTTATTCTTTATGGTTTTTTATCAAAACCAGTGGATTTATATGACCAATTTTACTCTGAGACATCAAAAAGTTCCACTTGAATGAGCTTGTTCCTTTATTTTTACATACATTCACCTTTCAATGGACAAGAATTCTATCCCCCATATACACAAGGTTAATTGTAAAAGGAAGTGGATTGGTCTCCCTCTCTCTTTTTTTCCTCTTTCTGTTTTTCCTTCTTTGTCTCACTATCCCAGCTCTGGACCATCTGCTCAGCAGGACCAACGTAGGATCTAAGAGCTGATGATATTTGTTCTCTCTCTGTCTCTTTTCTGCCTTTTTTTCTCTGCTCCCTTTCTGTGTCTGGGCAAGGTGTGGCTCATACTCTGTACTGAAGTTTCTTGTGTTCTTTCATACGGCCATATCATTATTAGGAAAAGAGTTTTAGGGCAATATTCAAGACAGAGAAGCAACCCGGGATGGAACAAAACCAAAACCAAAAACCCCAAGATAACGTTCTCTGAAACTGCAATCAATTTTTCTCAACTCTTGAGTGTTTGGCTTCTCATTAACATAATCCTCATCCCTTATGGGTAGAAAACAAATGAAACAAAATATCTGCATCCAATTAACAGAGCAATGAAAAGGAAACATATCCCATATGTGCAATGATCACACTTGAAAATTGATAATAGGTTTCCTAAGTATAGTGTCTATTATGAGAGTAAGGAAAACTGGAGTTTATGTTCTCATATGTACTTTTAATTAAGGCATAGAGTAGCATTAAAAACCAATAAGTTTTAATTGACGTAAACTCTTATAAGAAGGTAAGATTCAAATGTTTTGTTGAAAGCAAAGGTTGGAAAAAACAGGTTTCAGAGCTTTCAGATATCAAGTTATTGCTGACCACTTTCTATCTCACACTCATTAGCATACAAATATGGGCAAAGGTCAATGTCTTGTTACTAATTCTTAGCCTCAGGTTCAGATGTGCAGCAAACATACCTCAGTTCTTAATCACCTATGCTGAAACTAAAGCTTCAGTGAGTTGGTGAAATTGCATTGATTTTGAAACTGATTAGAGAATTAATTTAATTGCTTTAGGTTATTGTTGGTGTGGAGAGTTTTAGGATTCAGGTAGATTGCTAGAATATAAACTTATATTCTGGGCTTCTTGTGGCTCTCAGGCTTTCTTCTTTGCTTCTGTACTATATCATACAGTATAATTATACTATTTCTCTATCCTCAAATTTCTTTTGGTTGGTTGGTTGGTTGGTTGGTTTTTTTTGTTTGTTTGGTTTTTTTGATAACTGCATTTTCCTATTTCTGACTTTGGCAATATTTAAAGTTAAATACTTCATTACTTGTCTAAAAGTCATAGTATTTCTTGTGTGAATTTAGTTATTGATTTGTTGTATTTTCATTTTCTGTTACATTTGTGGGTCAAAAATGAGTATCAAAACACCTCAAAGCCAGTAAATTATTATTCAAGGAAGTTTAAAACTATGCTATCAAAATAATTCTCAGAATGAATTTGACATATTTCTGAAACCTGCAGGATAAAATATAATTTGGAACTTAAGGCTGTTCAGATTATCCCTGTAAATTTAATAATATACATTTTTTTGGTGTTGCTGAAGATCTCTCCTTTTTTCCACAGACATGTCCCTCCAGGAGAATCATGCATGTCTAGCACACATGAGGTTGAGAAAATTTGTCATATATTGAGTATATTTTAAGATTAAGACCCACCCTTACTCTTTTTCATTTGAAAAAGTTTTGAAAAGAGTATTCTTAAAGCCAAATAAAAATTACAAAGATAAAATCAGTCAAAATTTGGGAAATGCAGAATTAGAGTTACTTTGGTTCAGTAATTTTATTTTGTAAACTTGTAAAGATAATTTCTTAAGTATAGGTTACCATATACCTTTTTTAGCATAAATAGGATTCAAGTAATGAGATTTTTGTTGATTTGGGCTCCTAGGCTGTATTTGCTGAACTTTATGTAAGCTCTACTCGGTAGGGAAGATAAGTATGTTCAAAGGCTACGGTGAGACTTATGGTGAGACTAAAAAAAAAGTTTAACGCTTTCTGTCATGAGCTGTGCTAATAACTCCACATCGTTCACCCGTACCTGGAACAGAAAATGATTAGACCACATTGTGGCATTAGTGTATCATCAGTAATTCCTCTCTTTGATTTCACATTTTCAGGCCCACACTTCAGAACAGAGAGGAATAAAGGTGTCAGTTAAGACAAATATCTTACAGATCTTTTGGTGGGTCTAGGGCAAGTGCCTGTGGGCTTGTCTGCTTTTTGCTCTTTCCTAACAGCCCAGTATTGATCAGAAGCAAGGACTAGATTGCCTTATATGGGTCAGGTTCTCCCACCACAGCTGGGAAGTAATATTATTGGCTGTCCTCCACTGCTGCTTGCTACCTTCTCCTCAAATGTGTGGTAACTGTGATCCTCCTTTCGCTATGGTGATAAACCAACCACTTCAGCAGGTCTGAAGAGGGAGCCACTGTAGTGTGTCCTGTAGTGATGATCTGGTCTCTGAAACTAAAAGGATGAATATAGCATATTTATCATAGTACTAAAATAGAATAATTGATGTACAGTTTATATTTTTTTGGTAAGATAAGATGATGAGGAAGAAAAAGATGACAGTCTATACTGGTTTTTGCTGGGGTAGAGTTAACTTACTTTATAGTAGTTTGTACCTTGCTATGTTTTGAAAAGAATGTTGATAACACAGACATGTTTTAGTTAGTGCTGAGCAATGCGTACACAGTGTCAGGGATTTTTCTGCTCTATGCTGTCCCATTAATGAGTAGGCTGGCAGCAGGCAAGAAGTTTGGATGGGTCTGACAACAACAGAAAAAAGTGGTATATCAAGCCACATAATGTCATGCTCAGCAATAAATGCTGGTGGAGAATAAGAGGAGAGGGAAGGGTGTTTGGAGTTATGGCATTTGTCTTCCAAAGTAACCATTACATATGCTGGGGCCCTGCTTTCCAGGATATGACTAAACATCTGGCTGTCTGGAAAAAATTGAATGAATTCTTTGTTATGTTTGGATTAAGCACACAGCTTTTGCTTTACCTATTATTCTCTCTTGGTCTCAATCCACCAGTTTTTGCTCTTTTATCCTCTAATTTTCACCTCCAACCTATTGTGGGTGAGAATTAGTGTGCTGCTGTGTGATACTTATCAGTCATCTGTGGTTAAAACATTATGTGGTCAAACAATGAACCTTTTTGTTATCATTCTGTTAGGAAGATACTCCTAAATTAACCAAAAATTCTGAAAATATTTATAAAGCGTTGCAAGAGCTATCTTGGAATAATGCAATTGCCTAGAGTTATTTCTTATTTTCTTCATATTACAGGGGATAAATGCAATACAAATAGTTTGTTTTTTCCTTCCTGGCATCTATTCTCAATAGATTAGAGCTTTCCAGTTCAGAGACAAGAATTGCTAAAAAATAGGAAGAAAGAAGGGAAAAAATATATTATGGTTAAATATTTTTCAGTAATATAGATTAGTTATCATTGTAGAGTCATTTGACACTTTCCACCTGAAAACAACTTTTGCATATACTTGAATGTGGTGCTGCCATTCTCATCTTATTACTCATTTAATTATGAATTGAGATTATTTAATAGAAAGAGAAGTGTGTTGGAACTGATTTAATAAAGAAATAATTGAAACGGAGCAATGCATCTCTGACTGCTACCCTAATTGTAGTTGCTTCCAGTCCACTTCCAGAACCTAAGTAGTTCATACAGATAGGCTTTGTCTGCCCAGCACTATCTTATTTGGGATGGCAGAGCCTTCAGATGCTCAGATGGGCTTCAAAGAAATGTCTTATACACTTGACAGAGCTTACATGATGGATGCTAACATATCTACCCTGAGGTTAAAAGAATAGATGAAAAGATTCAGGTGATGTACAAATTTTTCATTCAGGAGGACAGGAGCAAAAACTCATCCAGTGGTGGACGAGTTGTTGATTTCTCCTTTGGTGAGAAGGACTATGACAGACTTCAATCTTTCCAATCTAATGAACAGAAAGAAAAAATGACTTTATGGAATCCAAAATTTCTAACAAGTGAAGATGAGGGGGAATTTTGGAACCAAGCAGCACAGTGGAAATGATGTCAAAAAGTTTCCCTTTTTATGGCTTACCCATGCATTATACATCTCACCTAGTTGATCACATAAGATCAAGTCAATATTATTCCAGTATTTAAAAGTGATAACAGAATTTGCAAGCACACTCTGTTGCTATTTTGACGCTGTTGATAAACATAGGGCATCATAATGAGTAGCTGAAAGTAGATGTCATCAGATAGTAATGAAAGAAATTAATGAAGGGATAGTTACTGATCAGTATGAAACTATCTGTAGTCAAATACCTTGCCATCATTACAATGTCTTGAAAAGATGAGAACAGAATGGGTCAACTGCAATTGTGTGAGTGGTTCTTGGAGCATAAAAAAATTACAACTGTACAAGCAAAGCTAGCTTAAATGAGTGTTATTTATCACTACGTAGAATCACAGAATATTCTGAGGGAAGGAACCCAAAAAAATAAAGTCCAACTCTTAAGAGGATGGTCTATACAGGAATTGAAACCACAGTCTTGGCATTATTATTTTTATGCTCTAACCAACCTAGCTAATCTCAGTCCATATTGGCATCCAGAATGGTCAGAATTTCTCTGAAGAAAAAGTGAGGACTGCCAAGTGATGGGCAACTGAGTTGGCAGAACGCTTCCTCTACCCTTATACCATCAGATTTCTTCTGCATATGTCACATTCACAGTTTGCTGCTCAGATTTAGCATTTCAAGGAATAGCATATCTGCAAGTATAGTTGATCAAGAAAATAGATTCCTATGCAAGAGAGGGTTTGGTTGGTTGTTTTATATTGTTTTTTATTGTAATTTATTCTTTCAGCACTAATGAAGGCTACTGTGATTTTTACAGTGGAATAGAGATCTTTACACTTTCTAATGAGTATTTGATAAGGGTAAAAAAATCAGACATTAATAAACTTATTGGTAACAAGTCCTCAGAGTAAACTTTATAATTCTGTGTATGTTATTCTGTGTACATATCTTCAATTGTGTGCTGAATTTTAGAATTTTCCATTTGTTCACAAAAATTAAGTCATGGGACCTATTTGTACAGGACAAGGACTTACAGTTTAATAATTTATATCAAAGAAGAAGAAATTAGGGAATTCTCCTGAATGCTTATATGTCTCATTGTATTTTTTTGTTTCACTTACATGAAGAATTACTTTTCCTTTGGCATAGACTGCCGTTTTTGCATAACAAACTCCCCCACAAAGTTTATGCAACACAGCAGCTGAATAAAAAATTCTGATCATTCCTGCTGATTGCTTTTCTGCTCAGTTAATCAGTTCAGGTTTACTATATTTGTCTTTTTAAACAGAACAAAATCACACCTAGATTAGTATAATTTGATATAGGTGGGAAAGGGCGGAGTGTGATTTTCCCATGTGAAATAACATTTAGGAGAGTATTTTGTAAGTGAGATTTAAAAACAATCCAGATGTACGGATTCAATAATAATCTGTGGGAAACCTCCTGTATTGTCTGTGACATTTGGATGAGATCAAACTGGATGCTTTCTGCTTGTGTATAATTCCACATTCTTAAATTCTTTTCATTAAAAGATCTAGTGAGTTTGAAATAGATGACATAAAAAAATTAGCTAGAAACCTATTTAGGATGACAGCTTTGACAACTCAATAATTATTTCTTCTATTCTTACACTTTAAAATCAGCAGGTTCGTGTTAAGTTAACATGGGAAATTCTTAAATATTTAAACACATTTGTTCACGTTTATTGTCATTTTGGTGAAGGCTATGTAAAGATTTGCATGAGAGGAACAGAATCCTGTTCAGATGACTCCTCTCTCAATTCAGTACGTTCAAGATCTTTCCAGAGTAAAAAACTAGCAAAAATGTTTGTCTCTTTTTATGCAGGGTTCAAGTTGACTATATGTGTAAGGGGTTGCTTTTTTATCATCAGAAAAAAAATAGTATAACTTCAGACCTTGAACTGCTTCGTTTGCCTAAAACTTATGTATTCTTGTAATATTTTTTTATCCTTTGGTAGAGAAACACTTTATGGCATTTTTAATTGATATCTAGGTTGAGACAAAATTACTTCAACACATTCAGGTAGCTCTACAATTTTTACTGCTTTCATTAAAGTGACTGACTTGGTGAAAAGGTATGAGATGTTCTATAAATAGAGGACACTTTTGCAGAGTATCTTTTAAAAGAAACAGAAAAGTCAAAGAGATTCTGGATAATTTTTGCTTTTACAGGCAATTTTGTTGTTGATTTAGAATAAAAATTATAATTTAAGTAGCTAATTTTTATTCAGTTATTTGTTTGTTATTGAGTTTAAATAAAATTACTTCCTCCTTGGTTCTTGTGTGTCTGCTACATTTCTTATCACAATATTAAAGAAGCCAAGCTTCTTTCATCTCTTCCTCAGAGCTTCCCGTCATCTTTCTAATAAAATTCATTTGCCACTATCCAGTTAAAACTTCTTTTTTCCTGAAAAGTGATATCCTGACAGAAGACTTTATAAAGATAGGTTATGAGCAAGGTACTGTATTATCAATAGTTTCTGAAAGAGTGTTCATCCTTTACATTTATAAAGGAAACATATATGATTTCATTCATGGTTTATGAAACAAATGAATATCTCTAATCAGATGGGGTGAATTTTCAAAGCTTTCTGAAAAATCTAAAAAATCTTAGCTATAGGTGGTGCAAGGCATCTGACTTGACATACATATATTATTGAGTTTCATCGCATTGACCCAGCTCAATTCTTTCACCCTTATCAATATATTACCAGTCCTTTCTTTTGTTGTTTGACTGTTGCTTTTCCATGTAACAACTTTTTTTACTGGTGTTCAGTTAGACATATTTACTGAATTCTCTAATTTGGAAAACAGATTATGAAATAAAATTATCAGTACTCATTTATCACAGATCCCTACCTGCCTTTTTTATTTCTCTTTCTTTCCTCTCATTTATTTAATAAAAAAAAATTGTCTTTCAAAGCAGATTTTAAGTCTCATAACTTATTAATATGAATCTAATTCTTTGTACTCGACTTTATCTTTTTCCTCCTTTTATATGAACTTTGGAGTTCTTGAGTCATATGCTCTTGGTTTTGAAAGATCTAGGAAAGTGCATTATTAATTGGAGAACATAATGGGTTAGTTGTTTCAGAGATGTTGGAAGAAAATAGCCTCTCTGTACTGAGTTAATTTTAGTACGTAAAACTGGAGTGCAATTTATTTTGCTGCTGTCTCAAATCTATTAGCTTCCTGTTATTTACTTTCATACTATGTTTATTTTCCCTTCTGAAAATAAAAACCTTGCAAAACCCACACATTGTTAAAACAAGAGTGGCACATCTTACTTTTTCTTGGTTCAGTGCTATATATTGATTATCTGTAATCTTTGCTCTGCCCTTATGTACGATCACTTTGCCACTAATGGAGCTATTCTTTCACATGAATAGAGAATATCTGCCTGTTTTTAACTTGATAAAATCTGTTTGGGACTTTTGTATATATTCATTTCCATCTTCGAAGGGCATATTGAATTTTCACCTACCATCTAAATGCTAAGAACTAACACTAAATCTCTTATGACCTGATGATAGGACAGTACAGGTGGGATGATATAGATGAAAAGACAACAGATCCTACCCGACAGGTTTTAAACAAAATTGACAGATGGACTGAGGTCTCCTAAACCTCTCTTTTTTTTCATGAAGAAACTTCCAATGAAAACTTATATCTGGACTTTGACTGAGTAAAATACACTTTCAAATACTGAAATGTTCAGATCCACAGGTCACAAATCACAGAATATGCTGAGTTGGAAGGAACCCACAAAAATCATTGAGTTCAACAACCAGGCCTGCACAGGACCATCCCCTAAAATAACACTGCATGCCTGAAAGCACTGTCAAATTGCTTATTGAACTCTTAGGCTATTGCTTGGATCACTTCCCTGGGGAGCTTGATGCTGCAAATCAGCCTTAGACAGTTGCTGTTATAACAGCAGAAGTTTCCTTTGAGCAGTATGTGAGTGACTGCAAGCATTGATGTCTTGAGAAATTTTGGAATGAGGGAGAGGCAGGCTGGACCTTGCTGTGATGAGACAGTGAACTGCCCTACGCCTTCACCCTAGGACCTGTATCCCAGCCTGGCAGTGGTGCCAGTTATTGGCATACCAGAGGCCCATGACCTCAGCCCCCAGCCCAGCTCCTGAGAGGCCAAATGACTGGAAGTCCCACTTGGGGGAGGGACCTGGGAAGGGCAAAGGGTATTTAAAGCTGAACACGAGGCCATCAGGTTGTCTGGACCATAATTCTTCTCAGAGCAGCTATCATCATTGGAACCCAGGAGTTGGTAGCTTCATATGTCCTTTTCTATATAGTTTGTCTTTTCATCTTTCTTCTTCTTCTACTTCCCTCCTCTTGGAATTCTTGAGTTATTTGAGATTGAATGGGTTTAAAGTTTACTAAGTTGAATGGGCCAAGTTACAGCTTTGGGAATTGTTTTATGTTGAATAACTGTTGCACTGAACCTTTTGCCCAAGGTCTCTCGATTTTCTAAAGTTGTCAGTAAACTCTATTTTTATAGTTATTTTTACCTCTTGAGGATATCTTGGTGGCATTTCTCCCATGCATCCAGCTCAGAGTGCACAAACAGCAAGAAGCCCACCTTGTTTAGCAAGTTCTTTGGGGTCTTACACTCTAGTATGCATGGTATAAGAATTTAGTCTCGAATGAGCTCTTGAATTTGAAGGTAATGGTAGACTAGAAAGGACCTAGCATTTAAAATCACCAGGTATTAAATAATACTCCTTTGCCTAGCATTACAATTTTCTTGTTTCTTTGGGAGATTTTTGGAATGGGTCCAACAAAATAACGCTTTAAATGTGTGGAAGATTCAGCTACATACTCCAACTATTCTTTGTGCATGTTAAACAAGGCTTCAAAATAAGTTGCATTTGGATCCTTAATATTTAAGTTCAATTTCTTTTATAAATATCAAATATTTTAAGAAACATCAATCATATAATTTGTAAAACTAACACCAAAAATATTTTATTTATTTTCAAGGAGCTCATTAACACAACTTATGCTTCTGGAGTAAGTATGCATTATTTTATACATATTGCAATTTAATTTAATATAATAAATTGGTTCTCTTGCACTCATTAACTTGTTATAATTGATCTGATCTTATTTTTTTTATCTCTAGTGTACTCTCTCTATTTTCAATTACTGTATGATTTGGGGAGTTATATGAAAAAAACATCAATGATCTTGTGAAATTGGTGGAACTAAGCCCTCCAATCTGATTTGGCTTTCAAGAAGAGAAATTGAGTCCAGATTAACCTTCATTAAAAAATGCACCTTCATAATTTTATAAATAGAAATCTCTGACTAATTTACACATTAAATTATCTTTTATGTTTGAAAATGAGGTAATTGTACATGTAGGTCACTGGTAAGGTACCTTGTTAGATGTTGCAATTGTATACAACAATTAGGAGTAACCTTGTGCTTTTTAAACACTGGAGCTGTGAATTCTCAAGAAAGGAAAAAATTCAGAGGGTGCTTTCTGGACTTCACTAATTTTTAAATTTGTTTTAAAGCAAGAGGCAGGTGACTTTGGCTAGTAGTAATGTAGCCGAACTACATTAATGGTTGCTATCGTTATGCTCCTTATGTCTGCACACAGTAAGTAGATTTTATGTGTAAAAGGTTTCAGAAGGAAAATATTGCAAAATAGGATCTAATGTGTTCAAATACTCGAAAGTAAAATTACCATGTTTTGGTTTTGAATACTAGTATTTACCTAGAAAAAGTACAAGTACGTGTGGTGCTCTTCACCATAGTATAATTGAACAATTTGTGCTCCAAGATATTATTGCCTAGGTGTTTATTGCTGAAGAAATTCAGTCTTGTTGAGTTTTTGATCACTGTTTTTGGAGTGCCTGTGTGTATTCCTGAAGACACAATTTGCTGTGCATTCAGGAAGTAAATCTCAATACAATGTAAGCACATGTTGCCCTTTGCACACTTTTTGTGCATTTGGAATATCTAGCAAGAATAAAAAAAGGCTCGCAAGGTGTTACATAGTATTATATATACTAGTGGTGTTATATAGTATTAGACAGTTTGGGTGTTAAAGACAAATTCAATACATGCTGTCTGTGGACTGTATTACTTCTGGCCCTAGACACTTTACTGGGAACAAGAGGGATCATGGAAACTAATTATTTAGTCTGATCTTGGTTAAAAGGACCGTAAAGGATTTTCTGAGGAATTTAAATAGTGTCTTACACTATGATTGCTTTAGTAATTTCATTTCAGAATACATGTAACTTATTTTGATGTTTCTAATATAATGAATCTTGTATATGAAACATACAAAGGAAAGTACTTTGTTTTAAATTTTGTTAATTTAAGTACAGTTAACAGCAGACCTGTATTCAGAGATGGTATGGACAGGGCATTTCAAAAGAAAAAAGTATAAGGAAATAACAAAAATTAATAAAACCCACAGATATTCAAATTCATAGGAGGAAAAACCCCAAACTCTGCAACATGAATTGTATCTCTTTGTATCTTTAAAAAGTTTTATCAGTTCAGAAGCTCTCTGAGGAGCTGTGGAACTCTTGTTAGATCAGGTTCAGTAGTGGAACTCAGTGCCATTAAGCAAGTATGGTATGTGCATTCGGGAAGAGAGAAAGTGGAGAGTTGAAAAGGACCTTGAGGGATTATATTATCTGTCGTTCTGGTCTTAAGCAGTGTTAAGTATACTTGATCATCCCTGTTACTGTTAATAATTTTGAAATCTAAAAACTTGCAGTTAAGCTTTTATAACCTTTACAGGGCAGCCTTCATCCTTTTTGCTGTAATTACAGTAGTCTTTAATTTTTCACCTGTGGTTCCACAATACAAAAATTTTTCCATTTTCATTACAGAAAACCTCAGGGTCCTTTGTATTAAAGCAGAGTATATAGATGCAGTGTTCCTCAGGATACAATATTCTTTTTCTCCTATGCATTTGCTTAGGTAATTAACTGCTACACCCAAAACTGAAGGTGTGCTCCAAAAGAGAGCTTCCTAGAATAAGTGCACCAGAATAGCTGTCATCATATATATAACACTGTTGTTGCTATATCCCACAATGATAGCTACCTGACATGATGATAAGGAACAGCGTTGCACTTTTGACTCACGATCTATTTTATCTACTCAGCATCTAGCTCCTTTTTGTAGGATTTCATTCTGATCTGTACCTGCTTGTTTGCCGTTCTTGCATTTGTTATCACCTTTCCAAATATAGATCTTTGAATTTATCTTTCTGGAGTCTCATCTGACTGATTTTATGCCAGATCTAAAATTTGCAAATTTTTTTTTTAGTTATATGCGGGTTTCTGGGGCCCGGCTAGCTGCGGGGAGCCCCGATACTGGGTGGGCGCGGGCAGACCTTCTCCTTGACGCCTCTGCCGCTGGCACACACACGCGCAGTCCCGGGCGGCTAAAGGACGGCACGGCCAGATAGAAGGAGGACTCGGAGGCTCCGGTGCTGTTCCAACAGGCTTTAAGGTCGGGAAGTCCGAGGACGCAGGCAGGGAGGGAAAGCGGAGTACAGCCTCGGTCCCAGGCGACCGGAGCCGGAGTGCGGAGCCCCGATCCCAGCCGGGACCGGGGTTTTTAAGGGGGAAAGGGAGGACGGGATCGGGGTACACTTCGACCACTAAGGACACGGTACAGAGAAGGGCTCTGGGTGGGGTGACTGGGGGTACACCAATAGGGAAATGGGGAGAGGGTATTCTTAGGGAGAGATCCAATGAAAAAGTGGGGAACAGGGAATTTTCTGGATAAAGGGAGTGGGTTACAGATGATTGATTGAATCGTCCCCATGGTGTCCCAGCCCCATCCTCCCTGTCCCCTCCTTCCACAGTTATAGACTTACTTTCTAAGGTATGTACAATGTGTTTCAAGTCAGTACTGTTCTGATTTTTTAACTGCACTTTCTATTCAATTTAGTTGTATAAAAAAGTAATGTTTCCCCACAATTAATGCAGTAGACCTGTAATTAAGAAACCTGTTTAGTATGATTCTTTTTTGTCCTCATAAATTCATATTTGCTATGCTTTTTGTAACTTCAGTAATTTTTATATTTCTATACAATCTGCTTGTAAACATTCTAGCATTATGCTGGGGCCTGAAATCTGGAATGACTGGTTTCCCATCTTACATATTATGTATTCCCTGTCTGTTTGTCTCCTCTTTTATTTTGGTGATGTTAATTCAGAAAATGAATTTAGTTTCTTAAGTCTATTCCACATATTCAGGTATGGGTGTATGTGTCTTTTTATCTTTAAAAATAGAGTAGAAAATTTTTTTGCTCACAAGAGCTTAGCTTGAGTTGACTTAAAAATGAGAAGTTTTTAATAAACATAATTTTTCAAAATAAGTAGTCTAAAATGATGTATCCTGGTGGTAACAGAGCTATCTCACTAATGTAGATAATTCTTTTCCCTCTTTCTTTTTTAGTTTCTTATCAGTTATGCTTGAGTATTCAATTTTATGCAGCTCTTCAGAAACTATTTCATGCTTGACATAAAAGGTCACATGCTAAATTTTGCTGTGAAAAATTAAGAATGCAATAAAATAATGGAGGCCCCATTTACATAAACTATTGGTAATAACAGATAGAAGTCCCAGAATGAAGGCTTTTACCCCAGGAGGAAGGTCAAGGTAAGCTATTCTATCCTGTGTCTTCGTGTTTTTTGATACTAGGATTCACCTTTTTTCTTACTTGATTTTGCTTTATTTTCTTTGGTGTTTGTTTGGTTTGGTTTGGTTTGGTTTCTTTATCTTTTGATTTCAGAACTGCCCCTCTCCTTTTATTCTGCTGGCATTCACACCCTGGAAAGGGCCCTTCCCTTTCCAGGGAATGTCTTCCATCTGCAAGTTCTACACACTTTTCTTTTGCCAAGGAAACTGTAGATAGTCTGCAATTCAAATTGAATTGAGGTCCAGGTCTGGCATTAAGCCCTTCAAGAAAGCCTTATTCCCCTGTTTAGTGGGTTGCCTAACACTCAATAAACCTCAATCTTTTTAATTTTCTTTAATAAGAAAGTGAGTCATTCTGTGACTAGGGAGGCAGATAACTGCCAAGGGCAATAATCATCCCAAGAGCACCTCTTAGGGTGTGAAATTGTAGGCATCCAAATTTATAGTTCATGCTAAGCAAACTTTTTGAATGCAGCAGCCGTTCTAGCCAGCTCCCAGTACCCTGCCAGCTAATTAGCAGCAAGAAGAGGTACCAGATGGAGCTGTTGTTAAGTTCCTCTTGGATGAAGCTACTCTTTTTAGAACTTACACCAGCCATTACCTGAGCATTGCAGTTATCCCTGGAATGTGGCTGCACTCTGCACTGATAGATAGCTGTTGGATGCGCAACATTCAGTTTGTGTGGTGTCTGGCATGGGGAAACCTACATTTGGCTGGCAACTAGAAACAGAGAGAACAAATTGGCAATGACTCTAGAAATAAGGCAGCTTCTCTGGGCATGCAGCACTCCCTTGAGATAAAATACAATTTTTCTAGTGTCCCAACATCTGCTTGCAAAAGGAAATAGGTTCTGATCTAGGGAGAGTTTATTTCCTTCCTTTATTAAATGAACTCATCATCTCATTACAAAGCAAGCTGAGGGCTTATTGGTGCTGCCAAAATGTAATGAATGACTGAGTCAGCTGGGGAGATGTTTCTGTGGTTGAAACTGAAATCAAAAAATAACATGCAAGTCATTCCCTTCTACCTTGTAAGTCTTTAGAGGTCTCAGCACATACGGTATTCAATTGCCTACTTGGTGGAGGAAATAGACTGGGCACAGTTCTCCAGGACATCTACATCCAAGTGGTTCTATTGAGAAAATGAAGAACAAAAGAACATTTTTGGTGAATAATACTATTGCTAAAAACTGTTCTGAGATTTATTTTCCGTTATATTCTAATTATATACTTCTTTTCTAATTATATGTAATATTTGAATTATACATAATATTATCTAATTACATCTATATTTCAAACTTATATTTTGCATTTTTTTTAATTTAATAATACTGATAAATTTTCCAATTTATCAATATTTTGTGTTTAATGTAAATAACTAATTCACTCAGCACTTACAGATTTTTAAGAAAATAAAATCTATTTGACCATTTCAGAATGCAATCTTATTCATATTTCTGTATATTAGACTCTAGAAAAATTACTTCCAATGACAGAAAGATATCTCTGCTGCTTTCATTTGCATCTGAAAATTAGGAGTACCACATGTGCAATACACATCCAAGGCTATACTTTTTCTAGAAGCGTTCAAGAGGAAATTGAATGGAAAAAAAATATAAAATTAAATGCGCTAACATAGCATATCTGCAATCTAAATAAAATTTCTGGTTGATGTCTAGTCTAAAAGCTTGTAGATTTATTTTTAACTCATTCATAAAACATTTTCTTGAGTTATGGCGTCTAGACATAAGTTATTACTATACACTGCTTGGAAATATGACAGATCATTAAAATGTAATGAAAATTTGTAAAAGTTCTACCAATTTACATGTTTGTAGAAGAGCTTAATTTACGTTTCATTTGCTCATCTTCCAACCAAAATTGAAATGTAATGATGGAGAAACCCTCAAGACTCTTGTTTTATCATGGTACGCTTTGCTGCTTCCCTTATACATTGAACTATTTAAAATTAATTTATATGGCTCTAGAAGGTTATCTCCAAATATGAAAATAGGGTAGATAGTTTAATATTTGCATGACAACTATCTTCAGCTAGTAATTTTGTATCAAATAATTTTTATCCCTTGCTCTAAATCTTACTTGCAAGAAAACAAATTGTATAATGAAGGAAAAATGCCAGGTTGACGCCCACTGTTTTCAGCCAGTGCAGTACACTGTGAAAAGTGGGGTTAGCAGTGTATAAAAGATGCATTTTTCTGGAAAGGGGGGAGGGTGGGGATTAAAAAACCTCCAAAATTATATGCAAAATTAATATGGAAGTAAACCTAATGTATGCATTCAGAAACCATCACTGTACACAGTGTTCCTGGTGGAATATTGAGCAGTGTAAGTATTTTGAATTCAGCACATATTCTCTGAATACAAGCCAGAATAATGTACACATAGTAAATGAATGCAAAGAACTGAGAAGAATTGTAAATGTGGTTTGGTTGACTATAACTCCTGAGAAGTGTGTAGAAAGAGAAAAGCTAATCTTTTATATTCTGCGTAACTGAACAGCCAGTGAGCCTGTCTTCTCTAGCTGCACCTCTTCGTGTGCAGCAGCCTTTATTTTGGAATACTGATTGGTGTCAATGGGAATGGGAAGAATGGGACATCTTCCCACTCATTTTGAGATATGTAAAGATGAGTCTTATCCAGAAAATGTTACATTAGTTTCAGCAACAAAGCAAGAAAATCACACCAGTATTTCTGCGTTTTTATTATGATCTGTGGTAGAACATAAAATACCATGATATTTTTTCACAGGAAGAGAAGAGCAAGGAGGGGAGAATGAATAGGGCCAGAGACACTTTTTTGTGTGCATGTTTTTGTGTACGTACATAGACACACACACACACATATATAGATATGTATGTACTGGCGTACATACAGAGAAATACTTTTATGAATTGTTAAATAATTAAATGAAAATATCTAATGTAGTGGCACTTACTTATTTTATTGATATGACAATTGCTCTTGATTGTACCTTGTATGTAGCTGTATGAAGACACAATGTCAAAGGGAGAAAATATTTCTTTATTATTGTATTTTCTTACTTTGCAGAGCTAGTTATTTCAATCATTGAGGAAGTCTAGGGTATGGAAGATTTAATTTTATGCAGCTCTCCAGAAATGATTTCATTTATATAGCATCGATATGGCAAATCAAACATATATTAGTATTTTATATACCTTATGTATACATTTGACAAACAAGACAGAAAATGCCTTCTATATGAATGATGACTATTACAGTTAACTTTGAAACTGTTGGAGCTTATTTTCAGTGTAGAATGTGGTTAGTAGTTTGCTTTTGCTTTAACCCACGTTAAGGCGCAGACATACTCTCATTGTGAATGCAGGCTGGATAAATCTATGATTTGAAGGTGAAACTGCATAGCTGTATAGATGCAGCCACTCAAAATAGTCCCAATGATGGAAAAAGGCGAAGCAATACATAAACTTTACACATCCCTGATGGCAAATTCGTATTGGAGTTTGTTCTCAGATCCAGTGTTTGTTCTCAGGTCCAGATGTTTGTTGTTGTAAATTTTCTGCCACTGTTTTATTTTTTTTCTAACTATCTTTTTAAAGCAGCACATGCTGCAGTACATCTGATCTCTGTGAGTATGAAGAAATGCAAGTAGCTCGTTTGTGCATGCCAAATGTTTTTTTAAAGCGTAGTTATAAGGTCATGCTGTGAAGAGTCTTCTACTTTACTGTGAGGAACAAAAACCCAATAAAGCAAGCTCATGATAAGGAGAGGAAGTAAAGAGAAATGTTACTCAATATAAGCCAGCTATGTAGCATATGACAGCTGATAGTAGGCACAAAGGCAAGCAAGCTGTTATTTCACATGTTCAATGTCCTGGTAAACGGAGGCGTGGAAGGGTGCATTGTGACAGGGAAAAAAAAGATAAAGGGAAATGATAAACAGTACTAGATGGTTGTTGTCTAGTAAATGTCCTTTCTTTCAATTTCTAATTAATACAATAAACCCCAAAATGTTACTGTATTTGAATATCGGTTGAAATGATTGGTTGGCATTTTAACACTAGGTTTTTTGAAATCAACATGAGTATAAAGCACTTCCAAAAAACTGTTAAAAAAATCACTTTACTTTCAGAACAGTGGATATACATTTGTACTGAGCTGGTTATACCAGTTCATATACCACTGTCTCTTGAAGATATATGTAAGGGTTCACATGCTATGAATATGTCTGTGACTCAGTACATTAAAAGTGTAATTGAGATTGACTGTTCATTCAACTGAGTCATAACAACCCCAGGAAAGCTATTTAAAGCTATGTAAAATTCACCTGATATCTCATATTTCAGTTGAGATAAATGGAAACAGTGTAAAGCTCTTGACTAAAGTTTCAATAGCTGATGATTATGGCAGTGAAGTCGTGAAAGTATTGACATCAACAGCTATAAGTTAGGCACATAAAAAATCCTTGGATTTAGTTTACTTTTACTGACACTGTGATACTAGAAATAGGAATTTTATATTATAGATGCCAAATTATGGCTCTACATGAACTGAATACAGCCTTCTGTTTCTCCTCAAAGTACTTTAGCCATTAAAAAAATTCTGATTTGATTACCTCCTGCATAGTATCACAAAAACATGTATGACAATAATATTAAAAAATTTCAAACCCAGCAAAATAATGTAAGAAGGCAGGAATGAAACAGATGCAACTCATAGGGTTTAGCTTTATTTTTTATTTCAGTACATACCCTTTACATCATTTTACCATGATGACATTTAGAGCATGCTAATAGAAAGCCAAATACAATGTGTTTAAATCCAAGCTCTTTTATATCTAGATTTTAATAGATTAAACAAAGATCATTTTTATAATATGATCTTGTAGGGGGTATATTGAAAGGTTTCTATTTACTTATTTGAAAAAGCAATTTTTGAAAAAGAAGCAAAAAAAAAAAAAAAAAAATTACAGAAAATCTTAAAAAAAGAGCATTTGAACCAAAGTTAAGAAAGGCTTAAGCCTTTCTGCAGAAGAAATAGCAGATTTATATGATGGATACCATGTTCATAAATGTTGATTAGAGAATATCAGTGTGATAATTACAGCAATTCCAAAAATTAAACAGCTGGAAAATAATTTCAGCCAAAGTTCTTGACCAGATCTTGTTTTAAGAAACACATTCTATCTCCTCCCTGTAAGGAGGAGGTTTTCCTAAGGAAAATATAATATCAGAAATAGCTAATTCTTCCTTTAAAGTAATCTACCTGACTTCCTGCTTTCGTAGTTTGTGAAATTTGAAAATTACATGAAAAATCTTCCTGTCCTTCATTTAGCAGTTTTCATGAAATGGTCATTCTCCAATGAGAAATTAACATTCTTCTAATCACTAGTATACTAGAAAAGTTGTACAAAAAATGCTTCAACCTCCTTATTATCTTGCTTTTAAATTCAATAAATTTCTGTGTTCTGAATAACACCAAATATTATCTTCTCAGGATGCTTCAAATCAAGGTATGTATAATTTCCATAGTTTTTTTGGACAGTTTTTTCGCAAGGATTTTTTCTTGTTGTTTCATTATTCTTCACTTCTTTCCTTGCGTCAAGGAATCTTTTGGCGAATACAACCTACAAGCTTTAAAATATTTCTGTGGTGCTCCAGTCCTGCCTGTTCTTGCGCTTAGAAACCCAAGTCCAGTATAAAATATGGCTGCATAGATTTGGTCAGATACATAAATACCATAAATAAGAAGAGTCTGCACCCTGCTTACCTTACAGGATAGCTCCCGCTTTTAAGAAAATATTAATTTTGTGACAGATATATACCTAAGATTTAGCTTCTTCCTGTTCCTCAGAAATTATGGCAGGAAAAAATGGAACAAGGAACTGTAATATTTGCCTCTGCTCAGCACATAAGACAGTAAATCCACCATTTTCTTTGTCTGGCTCTGAGAACTACCTCTTAAAATCTATTTATTTTTCTTGCAGTAGGGACGTTAATTTACTTGATAAATACTTTTTGACTTCAAAAACATAAAAATGAAATTATGAAGGAGGTATTTTATTTTTAAAAATAGTGAAATTCAGTCAAATGATATTTTAAAATGATCTTCATACTACTCTGATTTACCCTAGGTGAATAAGCTGTTCTTTAATTCTTGGTAAAAATCTTGAATTTATTTTAGATTTCTATTGCTAGAAAAAGGAGTAAATATATTATTGTATGAAGATATGTTAATCCAAATTAATTATTTGCTACTGGATTTCAACCCCCAAAAAATGACTGTCAGTGTCTACAGAACAAAAAAACTTAACCAAAGACAGCTCCAAATCTGATTTACTGAATTATCATCTTTAGGTACTGTATGCAAGGTTTAGTTATACCTGTAATTTCTTTTTTATCCCTCAATTTACTTTAAGTTTTTCTTTCATAGTTGACATATGTGTGGATTCTCTATCTCCTTCTGCACTCCATTCTGTTTTGATAGTGAGAAGCTTTTGGGATTTTGTTATTGCAATATATTGTCCTCACATAATCTCTTTTGTCTAGGTTTTCCTTTTCTACAAAGTAGAGATATATTGAAGAGATATTAAGGAATTAACCTGAGAAATGTCTAAATTAAACCAGATATATTTTAGTCTTAAATCCTAGGTCTGACATCAAACTATAACATTTCAGAATGGAACTGAAATGCAACAGAAATGTTGCAGATTTGGGCTGTTTTATGTTTTCAGATGTTGCAGATACAATACAGTAGGAAAATAATGTTATATAATAAACTTTGTAAAATAAAAAAATTAAAAGGAACAGTACTGGTTCCATCAGGACAGAGTTAATTTTTACAGTAGCTATGAGGATGCAGAGTCTGGCCAAGAAGTTATTCTATACCACCGCAGGTCAATTGCCAGCGATGGGGCTACGGGACTCTTGCTTGTGAGAAGAAGGGTGCTTCTTACAGGGGGAGAAAGCAAGGCAGGCAGTATTGTTGCAGATTTTCCATGTAAATTGTTTCATTGTGTTATACTTTCTGTTGTGGTAACACCAATGTGTTTAGAGACACATAGAGTAATTCTCCTGAGTGCATTCAGCAAGGCAAAAAGAGGCAGCGGTATCTCTCAGAGAAAAATCATCTGGAACACAGGCAATCCAGTCAATAAAGTTCAAGACGCTGAGAGCCAAGTAATCTCTTTTTTTGGAGGCAAGAGGCAAAGATCATTAGGATTCCAGTTTTTTAATGGAACTAGGTAGTTCTGGGGCAAAAAAATGCTCTATCTGAAGTTTTAGGAAGAGTTAAGCTAATATGACTTCCCTAAGGAGTTTTTCTACAAATAGAGTAGAGTAGGCAGGCTAAGTCTTCATTGTAAAGTACCATTACAGTTAAACAGCATTGAAAGGTGCTGTTGATTATATTTTGTCCAATTGCCTCCAGTTGTTCTCCCTTCCAACATGCCTTGAATTTTTGTTGTTGTTGCTGTTGCTGTTGTTTTTGTGTTTTGTGTTTTGGTTGTGGAGTTTTTATTTTTCATGAAACAAGTGCAATTGTTAAAACTTAAGATAGGTGGGAAGCTTTGTTAATTGTGCCCCAAATATTTTCAACAAAAAATGTTACGGTCTGAGACTGAGAATTACATTGAGGTGGATTACAGCTCTGTGTTTTGGAAAGTTGGTGTTTTATAAGATTAAAATTGGAATGAAAATTCAAACTGTGGCTGGAGAGTATGTGAGTGTGTTCACAAATGTTCAATTAAGTTATTATTTATATGATTATTAAGAGCTTAAGCAAGTGTGCGACAGGATGTGCTTTAGAGTAAAGCTTGAGTGTGGCGGGAATGTGTGGTTATGTTTCCTGCAGAGGAGCATACGAATGGAGGCTGTAGATTTTCTAGGGCAATAATGGGTGAGAAATGCATCATTCAGGTGAGTCATGTCATACCTTACCATGGCAATTTGAACCCTTGCTTTACTGTGTTTGCTCAACTTGTCTGTTGGTGCAGAAACAATCTGCAAATTTAATTTAAACAGTACTTAATGTTCCTCTCTACAGCCTCAGTTTTCAACTATGTAACAGATGTTTTCCATGCATTGTCTGGAGAACAGTGTACTGCTGATAGAAAGATGCTTTAATTATTTTTTTCCCTTAAACATATATTCTTGTATAAGTTGGCTCAGATTTACTTTGACATTCTGTAGAATAAATACCATGTTTAGAGTATAAAATATTGTCAAGGGAGAATTCTGTTTAAAATTTTCTCTCTCTTTCTAGCTAAATGTATTTAAAATCTAGATGTATATGAAAGTAATACTGAATTATGTCTTTAGTAATACTTGCATTTAGTTCACTATGCTTTTCATGCATTTCCATGCATGTTTTACATGTCTCAAAGGAGTTAATAAAATGTGAACCTTCAAATTCCAAACAATATGCCATAAAGAACATAAACATACAAAATCTATAATCTTATGTGTTTATGCACATGTATGGTTCCGAAGGAACCAACAGCAAAACAACGAAAAACCAAACCAAAATATTGCACAAAATCCCAGCCTTTTTATTTTTACTTACAGTAAATGATAATCAGTTCTGTTGAAAAGGATCAAAACCAAGAAAAGCTATGAGGAAAAACAAAAAAGACCCCTACAAAGCTATATAGAGGACAAGTTATTTACAATTGATATTTTAACCATAAGTCTTTTGAAATTATAAAGGGTGAGACAATACATCAAAGAGAAAGTCATTACAGAAATAAATACCAAAGACGTAGGTGCAATGTATAGATTTTATTTGGGTCTTCAAGAACTAGAATTTAAGTTATAATACTTTTCCTGATAAATGTAATTTAAGAAAAATTGTGCAAATGGGAATGCAGTACATTATACATTTTATGTACTGAATAACAGTAAACCTTTTTTTCATTTGAGAAAATGAAAATAAAATGCAGTTCAATTAGATTTCTAATTTATGATTTCCTGATGGCATGATCAGAGAAACTCTCAATAATCCTGAACATTAGGTTACCATGATAAAATAGGCATTGCAAAAATTATTTCTACAAGTATGTAATTTTTCCTGATTTACTTCTGTTAACAAGAACTGAGTTAACTTTTTCATCCTGATCCTTGGATTCCATACTTAGAGTTTTATGCTAGAGTCATCCCCGTCCCATATGAGACTTACTGGCAGGTATACCTTCATCATCAGTTATACTTACCTAGCTCTAGTAACCCTTCTGTACTCAAAGACCAACATAGGAACGATGTTTTTTCAAGTCAGTTATTTACTGCAACATAAACACAGAGAATTAATTGCAAAAATGGAACGTGAATACAAGCTAGAGTGCAAACAAGAACCAAGCTGTATATGCTTTGACCCAGCTGAAAGGCCTAGATTAAGATCCATTAAATGGAAGTTCATTAATAGCTCAGTCAGTCAGGTAAGATCTCAAAACCATGGCTAGTGCAACTAGAATAACACTATAAAGAGTAATATAAGTACTTTTAAAATTTATATATTAATATCTGCACTTTGCAGATATACTAACTGTCAGTGTGTCCTCAAGTGTTTTATAAATTACTTATTTTTAGCCCAGTAACAAGCATTTTATTTCAATTTTTCTTTATTTTGATCTTAAAATATTTTTAATGTCTCTGCTTTATGTATTTTGTAGATATTTAGTCTCTAAATAGTCTGGGCCAACATATCTGCAATATAATTTCCTGAGATGAATTTCTTTGTTTTCTTGTTTAGCACTGTGCATTTTTCACTCCTTAATTTTGCTCCCTGTGCACCAGGACCACTCTCCTAGATTTTTTTCTCATTCAGTATACTGCAATTTGCACTACTTCTTTGAGATTATTATCATTCTCCATTCATTTCATGTTGTTTATATAAAAAAAAACTCTACAGGGCTTTATTTTCTCTGCAGTATATGCACAGAAGTCCCATTATTGTTAATGGAAGTTTCATGTGCCCATTAAATTGTAGAATCAGTACAAAGAGAAGGGAACTGTAATTGGCCTACCTTTTTTTGCAACATGGAAGCCTCTAACTCATTATCTCGAAACAAAACAAAACAAAAAAAAAAATCAGTACTTTAATGTCTATACACTAACTTTAAATATCACGAATGATAGTAATTCTGCTGTCTGTGTCCACAGTTTTCTTCAGTGTTTGTGGAAGATAATGAGGAGCAGTGATAAGGTGTTTAGAATTAAATTTACATCCAGTTTGGGAGGTTTGTGAATGTGTCATATGTAATATATTGTGTATAAGATCTCAGAGATCTGAAAGAATTTTTTTTTGATGCTGGATATCACTGGGTCATGCATAGTGCTGATAAAAAGGATACTGCATACTCTTTGAGACTGCTTGAACATTTGTTCTTACCCAGTTTTCTGAAATCATTGTCCTTGTTGTAAGGTCCTGCATGTAAAAGAGTTGTACATTTTGCAGACAGTCAGTATTGAATATTCTGAATTATGCTTTTTACAAGTAGAGAACACTAGCGCAAACCTTATTTTTAGTAGATAGTGGTTGTTTAACTGAAATATGTTTTAAGTAGAATGAGTAATATAAAGTTAAAATACTGTGATTTATTGTGTTGTTTTCTTCACTTTGAATGCTTAGCATGAGTAGATGGATTTCCTGAAATCTTGGGCCCCAAGCTGTGAACATACACTTAGATGTGTTTTCAGCTGGAAGAGAGTTTTCTTAGTAATTTTCCTGGTAGCTGGTACAGTGCTGTGTGCAGTCTTGAGTATAACCAGAATACTGATAACACACTGATGTTTTTTGTTTTTGAGAAGTAATATTTAACCTAAGTCTAGGGTTGCAGCAGCAAGCAAATAGTCTTTGAGTCCAAACCAGAAGGGAAGGGCACTAGAGCCATCAGCTAAATGTGCAACTTGACAAGAACAGTTAACATGTACAAAGAGAAAGATTTCAATAAGATGTTAGAATATTCTCCCTAAAAATCACCACTGGACCAGGAGGCTCTGGTAAGGCATGTTGAGACCATGTGAGGGGAGAGTATAATTGCCCAGGGCTTTCTTCATTTGAAATCAGTCATGGTTTGACACTGGCACAATGCCAGTGCCCCCATGAGAATTCCCTCTCCCTGGTGTCAGCTGTGAGATGTGACCAGGAATAAGGAAAGCAGGCTCCTACTCAGGGGAAAAAAAACCCCAAACAACTTTATTAACTAAACTACAAAAAACCTAAACTACAAAGAAAGAAAAAAACACACAAGGAAAATCAAAACTGCAAAGATACATGTCCTCCTCCTCCTCCCCACCAAAATCCCAATACAATACATTTCCCAAATCATCAACACTCGGTCTGGCATCACCCTTTAAAATACTCAATCCTCAGTTCATCCAGAGGGGAGGAGGGCTTCTGGTGGCCATGGTGACCTCTTCCTTTTCATGTTCAGTGCTCTCACCACTGAACATGGACCAAGAGCTACTTTGAGGGTTGTCTTTTTAAGGATTCATCGTCCCACTTCAAAAAGGCACAGTCTCTTCTTTGGGACATCTATCCCCCCTATTTCTTTCACACCCCCTGGGGCCGAGGGGTATCCACACTGAACCCTCCTGGTTCTGAGGCCTGGCCTCCCCCTGGACACAGTCTCTGTATCACAAGGAGACATGGCTCTGTCCATGGCTACACAAAAGAGTCCAGCATAAGCTACTCCATCATCTCTGCCCACTAAGGCTCTTCTCTCTCTTCCTTGTTCAGACCTCCATCTCACTTACTCAGTTCCTTCTTCACCCTCTGCTCCATCTCCTCTCCAGGAAAAGTCAGTGCTCTACAGAGTTTTCATTATCCACAAAAGGAGTTAAAAGTTCTTCCAAGTGGCTGGACTTTCTCTCAGTGCACCCTCCCACCCTCCCTTCTCCTTCTCAGCCGAGCTGCCCGCTGCCAGCACATATTTATCAAGTTTCAAGGTAACACGGTCTCAGTCACAGGCTGCACACTCTCTCTCTCTCTGTCTCCAAGGGGGAGGGAAATACCTCTCCATGCTCCTTCCATTCTTCCACCCTTGGGGCCAGGCCAGGCCAGGCCTACCTCCCATCTCTGTCCCAGGCCTGACCTCCCTCACGGCCGCGTGGCTTTCCCCTCCCCTGCCCAGCAGCAGACACCGAGCGGGGGAAGATCCGACCTTCTCTGTCGCCAGAACCCAAAAGGAGCTCTCCCCGCAAGTGCTCTGCTTTTTAACCCCTGTGTATGTTCTCAGAGGCATGTCCAAATGTCCTCAGTGGCTACACCAGGTGCTAATATTAAAATCTGAACACCTATTGGTGACCACAGCATATCCCAGAAATCCCATTTCCTGTCAAACTACCACAAAATCCCTCCCCAGATGTATCCTTCTCAAGCTGACCTGCTACTGTACCACACTATTAAATTTTTACTTTTATGAATGTGACGACTGAGACATTGCTATGGGAAACAGAGGATTGACCCTGAAAAGGAGAAAGTGCTAACAGAGGAGTTGACAGGAGCATGCTTCAGCTCATGGAGCTATCCACTGCAAATGGTCTCAGAAGTTAGTCTTTCATGGTGAGTATGTGGGTGCTTGAGTGGTATGAGAATGCTCAGGCATTCTTCATTAGGAATGGAGAATTCTCCTATAGTATACTATAATATAGTATACTCTGTGTATATGAAATATATAAACCTATAATATGCATTACTGTCTCCTTTTACTTCTAGACATTCCTTATATATCAGGAAGACTTTTTGTTCACATAAGAGTTGTATCTCCTTGCTTGCGACAGGGTGAGAAACTGCATAGGTGCTCCCTGAAGCCAAACAGCATCTAGAAAGTAATCTATTCAAAGTCTCCAGGAAGGTCTAGAGTGAAAAGTGTCCTCTGTGAATGTCTGAAGATGGTCTTGCACAATTGTTTTGTTTTGTTTTGTTTTGATTTTAAGGTGTGATGTTGACCTATCCATCCTTTCTTTGACAGTGCTTAAGAGCAGTTGCTAAGACCAGAGTGATTTCTCTGCTTGTTTCTGAGTTCTCCAAGAGAGCTACATCCTCTAGCTTAAAGGCTGGAAGAGCATCTAATGTGCATGTAACTGCTATCCCCTTTTCCTGAAATGCACAAAATCATTTTCATCAGAAAGACAGCAAGCATCCTTCTTCAGGAATTATCTATATCCCTTCTTTAATTTAGTACTGAGACATGAATCCAAGAAGAGTATAATCAGTTTTCTGAATCCTGCTTCCAAAATTTGTCTGGAATTTAGATTTGACAGTACTTTAGGAAGGGTATCAATATTTGCTGAAACAAGAAACACAGAAGAAGTCTTCTAACCACAATAATCTTGATTTTTTTTTTTCAGGAATATATTTTGTAGGATATGCAGTGAGAATTTTCTTCATTGTTGCTTCATTTGAGTATTCTTGTCTCCTGAAGACATTTGAACCTTTTTGTCTCCTGAAGAAATAATTAGGTGAATATTTTATTATGCTATTGTTTTTAAAAAAAGGCATTAGTGTCTTAGAAGAAGATGCTGAGTCTGTTCTGATAATTTCAGACATTAGCTGTAGGTATCTGCTCTTAAAGGAGAAAAATTAAAAGAAAAATAGAAAAGCCTATGGTCTAACATGTATTAAACAGCTTGCCTGGAGTAATATGAGACAAAATGCCAATTTAGAGCTTTCATGCTATTAATTATATGGAACTTCCATGCAGTAGATCTGTGTTTAGTTTTCTGTGATAAATAGAATTACTTTTCTGTCTTCTGGATTATATTACCATCGATCCAAACATTTAACTGAACTTTGGGATTTGTGTTAGGAAAATGAACTCTGTAAGTTCTGTTCAGTTTAGCCCTAAAATATAGCCTAGGGAGTCTCATTTAACCCTCAGAGTGGCTGAGTCTAAAGATTTTACAGAGAAAATAAAGTACTTTTTGTGATGGCATATGATACAATTTACCATCATTGATTTACCTTTGGTTTTGATAAATTAATATATAACACAGCTGGTAATTATATTGCATAACTCACATGAGAAAATAGATTAATTTTTTAAAAAAGAATAAGTAACAATTAATGCTTATTGAGAATTGTTCAATTCTAACTCATGCTATATGTTCCTCCATTTTCCTTATTATTTTTCTTTAGAGTAGTCTTCCCTGAATTACCCCTGAAAAATCAAACAAATTTTCCTAAAGGTTGTGGAGTCTTACTAATGAAAAGTTATGTTTATACCCTGACTACCTAGTCGTGTTGTTCTATTTCTTTTTTTTCTCTTTTGATATTAGTGTTTGTGCAAAATTTGCTGTAAGTTAATATTCATAGTGTGCTTACTTTATATTTAGAATCCTCAAACTTGTTCTTGTAACTGAATGAATAGTAACTAATGGATGCTTTGTGTTCATTACCTCAAATAATATACATAATGTTAATTTTTCATTATAGAATTTAATGCATGGAGGATTTTTTAAAAGCACTCACGAGTTTTCGTAAACAAGCAGGATTATATTGTTATTTGAATAAAACCTCTAAAACTGTTTCACAAAATTCTTTAGACAGTCTCAATCAAATATGGAGCCAATGGAGGGGAGTATATAATTTTTACTAGATAAGTAAATCTAGGGATTATAATCCAGGGTGGTGAATAAAAGTGCTGTTTGTGTAGAAAAGTAGTTTTAAATTATCTTCATTAATTAATTGATTTTAACTTAGAAAAATTAAAACCAAGGCAAACAGCAGCTGCCTTTAAAATGACAAAACCTAGTATTTTTGTGTAACAAGAAAAGCTTGGGTAATGTGAGATGTCATACACATCAGTATGATCTGAGGTTACAGATTACATCAGAAACTGCCATTCACATTCAGTAAGACTGAAATATACCTATTGCACCAAAATAGCAGTGGAAAATGTGAAGAAGGAGAAGATACTGAAGGAGGAAGTAACCTCCATTGCAGAATGGAGGTGCAAAATGCTGTCTTAGAGCCATCTTAGAGACAATAGATTCTGCTCTTCTGGTATAGAAACATAGGACCACTGATAAAAAGAGTACTAGTAGCTCTACTAGTACTCTACTACCAGTAGTAGCTCTACTAGTAGCTCTGCTACTACTAGATTCAATTCCTACCAAGAAAAGCATGCCAAGTTTGTTATGTAAAACCAAAATCAAAACCAAACAACTAAAACATTGCATGCAGTGATGGAGGATAGAAAATAGTTGATTTAGAACTGTTGATTTTTCTGTGAAGTATTTCAGCTTTTATCTGATAGCTATAACATAGCAGAAAACATAGAGGTCATCAACTGTGGAAAAGAGAATGGAGAAAAAAATCCACACCTTTCTTTTCTGTAAAATTTATGCAGACAGTCCAAAAAAATTCATAAGGTAAAATAAGATGTCTTGTCTTCTTGGAAGTCCTGACTTTCTATTAACTTGGGGGAAAAGACTGTCACATGGAAAAGCAGATTTCCAAGGTTACTGCCCAAGAATAGGCAGGACTATATAATTTCCTTAGGGAACCAATTTCTTAATATTTAATTTTCCACAAAAGTTTCAGCACTTGCTAGTGGGAATGCTGATTAAATTTTATTTTATTCTTGAGTAGTTGTATGTTGGCCAGAACGAACTCTTTCTTTAGTTTTTGATTTTGCAATTTAAACCTTATGCAGTGCTGGTTACATAAATCATAGGATTGCAACAATATGATTAGAGCTCTATAATTAATAAGCACAGGTCCAAGCCTGAGCATTCTTCACTGGAGCGTTAGCGGGGGAGGAGGAAGTGCATGCTGTGCTGCGACTTGAGTGGTTCCACCTAAAGAGCGCCAACAATTTCATGAAAAGTTCATGAACAGATAAAGACTAAGTTGTTAGCTGCATGAATAGAAATGAATTATTCATCCACCTTTGTAACAGAAATCTGGCTGGCAACTGTGTTAGTCAAGACACTGTGAGAACACATTTGCAGATGCTATTTTAAAATCAGGGCTGGAGGTTTCCATAAAAACGGCATTCATTCTTGTACAAAAAAATATATATAGGACTTAGTTTAATTTAATTTCGTGTCCTACCTTTAACCTCTGTAATTATATTGTCTAAGAAATTAGACAGCTACAAGCTTGAGATCTGACTTAATGCTGTATTTTCTACTGATAGATTGGTCAGGCAATATGTGATTTGGCATATATGCATGTTTTGCCTTTGGCACAAGCTGCGTTGCAGTTCTTGTTGTTTGCCTTGATGTATATCTCCTCCACATCTAGGAAAATGAAGAGCTGCTCTTTAGCTGCAGATAAAAATACCCTGCAGGTTAAACAATGGCAAAAGTCGTTCTCCAAGCTAGTGTAGGAGACAGAACACAAGATGTCTGCTCAAATACGTAAAAATAAGGTCTTACAGGAGCATTCAGCTGCTTTTAGATGCTCTTTAATTTCATAGAAATTGTTATGTCCAAACCATGTTCTGTAAAAAATTGTATATTGAATGACTATTTACATATGATAAGCAAAGAGAAGAAGGAAGAATGAAGACATAGGGATATGAAACTGAAGGAGGTAATGAAAGAATAGGTATAAAAAAAGTGAGTGAACAAAGTGATGAAAGGCTCAGATGTAACACAACAAAGCCTGCAGGGAGGGAAGAAGGGGATGACTTTTATGAACCCATTTACTCATTTACTCACTGAAGAAAAGAATGCCTGGGAGAATGGAAAAGATCTAGGGGAGAGGACAGCAGCCCCTAACAATGGGGGCACAAGTTATAAAAATTATTTCATTAAATTCCATTAGATATTTAAGCCCAAAAGCAATACCTGCAGGTTTACTGTTTGCTGCAGATAACAAAAACTGTGATTTAAACTGGTATGCTGAGAAATAGTACAATGTTTAGGTGGTAAGAATTCAATAGTGTAAAAGTGGTTCCATGAGACTTTGGACTCTGATGGATCAGAGAGTTTTGACCTTGTAGAGGGATAATACACTCTACTCTGATACATTCAGTGAGAAATAAGAGAAGATAGGAAAATGTATGCATGCAGTAAGAAACAAATGATTCCTTGAAGAAATGCCAAATGTAAGGAAGGCACCTTAATAAAAACAGGTATTATTTTACTTTTTGCACTGCATTATTGATTGCCCCATGTTTGAGATTTTCAAAGTATTTTGGAAATTTTTTTTTTGTGCTGAAATACCTATATTACAGTGCTACTGAATTATTTCCTCTTGAGATGTGGGCCCACTTCCCCAGGGAAGACTGCATGGAAAGATATGATGAGCACAGCTACATTAGATGTCAGCAGTATTTGGGCAAAAAACTGAACAATTTTTTTGTAGCTAAGAAAGCCACAAATGGTCAGCCATACCATATCGGTTTATAAGATTTCTTTTACCACAAAATTATAGTTCATTTAAGCAACATAGGCAGGCAAGGATCAGAGGCAGAGTGATCTCACTCACAGGGACTATTTTCTACAGATCCTCAACAGTTACATGACTTGGGAACTTAGAGGAAAATATCATAATAAGAATATCCCAATTTCATTACTCACTTTGTTTTCCCATTGATTGCTTTTACAGATCTTGTGACGTTATGGCAGTTGGAAATTTTTCTGTTTTCTGGGGAAAAAAATTAGATCACTGTAAGTGCTAATTGATAAACTCTGACTTTTTTTCTTTATTAGATTTATCTTAACCCTCATGAAATGTAAGAGACTTGGCAGTTTTATTTTTACTTAATCATTATTTCCTATCTCTGTTGAGCACAATTTTTTTCCATTTATATTTCATTTTATAGTATTTTTCTTTTAATGTTTTAAAATACCACTGTTCATGCATAATAAATATATCATCTCCCCTTTGGAAATTTATCAGTTATTTATCTATGCAGTTCTTGGCAAAGTCAGTTATTTGTTATAATTAATATTTTAATAATTCAGAAAGGACATTGATTTATAAATTATATGTTAGCAGCATACAAGCACCAAATAATGTTGGATCAGTAAAGTCTTCTAAAGTGTGTCATCACCATTATTACCCATTTTGACTGTTTATATTATTATGGTTAAAAAATGGGAATGTTTTATGAGGCTGAAATCTATGATTATAGTAATGGTTGTGTAAAATAGGCTTTGAGGATAGCAATTGCTTTCTAATAGATGTAAAAGGAAAAAAAAAAAGAACCAAAAACCAGTAGAATAAAATTGGTGTTTTGTAGCTATTTTCTTCAGTCGTTCATTAGAAAATATATTGCAACATATATTTCATGATTTAAAATAACCTCATGTTGAATATCTAAGTTGTGCATGCTTATAGAGGGGAGACAAGAGCTCAGAATAAAATTTATAGGAGTCTTTTAGATCCGTACAGAACATGGGATATTATAGCTATTTTTCAAAATTTTTTTCCATAGAAAAAACTTTTAAAATAATTCTTTTTTAAAAAATAAATTCTTTTTCCAAAGTTGGCATTATGATTGTCACAGTAACTAAGCAAATCTAGACACTTGATACAGGAAATTTAGACATTGACAGTACCCTGATACCTGCCTCTTGCCTTGCTATCTGCCTGTGCAGTTAATTAAAGTTACTCTCCCTTGCAGGAGGACACACTAGTGGAGTATTCTCTCTTGCAGAGTGTCCTGGGTGCAGAGTGTGGAGCAGGTGGTGGGAAAGCAGAATGAAAGTGAGAAAGAGTCAAAGATCCTCTTCCACATCTCCTTTAAACCCAATACCCTCCTCCAGCCACGTGTAGTCTCAGAGTAAGGGAATAAAAATACTGGACCAGGAGGAGATGGTGAATACCATGTCCCACAAGGCCACTGGCCCTTATTGTACAAGATGTAACTTTTGTCAGAGCTGCAAAATTTTAAGTGTGGAGAATGTTAAAAAGTACATTTAATTGTATTTTTAATACAATAGTATATTGTATTTAATATTTGAGTGTCATTGTATTCTGAAGACAAATGATAAATTCACTCATTGGGGATATTTTAAGGAATAACACTGTTTCCTTAAGTGCTCATCATTCACTGGCAGTAGTTTGTCAGAACTCATTTTTCATGTTTGTGCATGTGTGCCCTTAACACAACTCAGGAGAGCATGGGTAGAACTGGTCAAGAGGAGTGTTCAGATAATAGTTGCCAGTGGAGATTAAACAAAAAAGAGACTTCTTCAAGAATCTGGTGATGACTACTTTTTTAAACTTGAGCCTTTACCTTTTTTGAAAATGCATCCCTTATGTTCATATTTTAATAACAGAAAGAAATACTGGATTGGAGTTTTAATTGTATATTTTAACCCCTCTTTTAAGAATGTAACACATGCTGTATATTTGCAGAAGAATGTTCAAGATCTTGCATTAGAGGTACACTCCTGCCACAGACTTAAGACAGGCCTGAAAGATTTCTTGCCTCTGCAAATCCTTGTCAAATCTTTTGAACATAACAAAAGTCATAAACACCTTTTAAAATAGAAGTAGTATTTACTTGGGATGTCTTACTTTCTGCTCTCTGTTTATCAGTCCCTGTCATCCTCAGAACATCTTGCCACAGCAGAGCTAAAGCCAATAAAAGAAAGAAAGATCTTTAAAAGATCTTTAAGCCAGTTTAACCTTGTGTATGAATAAACACCTTCTTTTAATTTTCAAATGGTAATTCACATTCAAGGTCCTCTCCAGGCCTCTAAGCCTAGTTCACTAAAGGAACCTTAAACCACAGGAAATACTCTTGTTCCTTCAGCCCTGTTGATAAAATGTCTTCTGTGTTGTAAAGACCAGGTGTCTTCTTTTTTTTTTAAGCTTCTCACATGGATAGTGATAGGAATAGCAGTAGGATAGTAGTCAAGTAATTGTGATTTTCATGGAGAGTGATAGCATTGATTTGCAAATAAAAGGTAGCAGAATGGGATTATAATGATGAACTTTTAAAATTTCTTAATGTTAATTACCAGAATGCTCAAAGACATATCCACAAAAACAGCAATTGAGATTATGTCCTAAACTTTTTTCTTATAATGTGAGAAGGGCATTGCCTTTTAGTGCAGTATTTCTGTCAAATTCCTAAGTACTATCAAGCACTTTGGGAACAAATTACAGCTATAGAAATATATTAAATGGTACAATACAAAGCAGAATTTGCAAATAGTCCAGTATTTAGCTGTCTTGAGCATGGTGAGATGATGATTTATTTATTTATCTTTCTATCTCAGGGAAATGCATTTTATACATTATCTTTGTGTTGTGTGTGAAATATTGCAGGGGCATGTATTTATAGCAACAGTTACTATTTTATTCCTGCCATTATTGGTTGTACTGTTTCCTAAAGCCTTACCATGGTATATTCAGGAATGGCCTTGGACCATTTGTCTAAATCAGCACAAGCCTTACCAACACTTGTGAAAAGCTTGCTATACTGCCTAATGATGAGTGTGGCAAAACAAATGATGCCGGACAGAATTTCCAGTTCAATATTTACCGTGTGCATGAGTTTTCTAACTCTGTCTATCTGTTGCATGCATCTGGATGTTAAAGAGGACATAAGGAACTGTACTTGCTGTTCAGGAAAATTGAGTTCAGGGAATGAAGCTTTCTTAGACATTCCAATAGCTTTGTACCTGCTCTACATATTACCAAATTTACTTACGTATTTCACATTCTGAGGATTTCCATACCTAATTTAACTTTTCATATATATTTGAGAGAGAGAGAAGCTGCCCAGAAAAGTTCGGTTCCTCGTACCAATCTCTGAGAGATGTAGGAGACAGTTCCTGCAACTTTAATCACCTTGAGAGCAGCATGTATTAATCCTCAGGGGAATATTTTCTGTTTATCAAGATTTTGTAGTGATAATATGAGTTCTACTGGTTTTACAATGAATAGGTGTTACCAGTTACTCTCTATTCAGCTTGAGATATTTCAAAAGTCTGAATAACTTATTACCAAAGGATTTATACACAAGCACAATGCACAATACACAATCTTGTAATGATGTTACAGCAATCAAGAATATTTAATCAACCTCCATTCAGCCATGCAATTCAATTTCAAGAGTTTATCCATCACTTCTGTCTTATCCTAGCTGAAAATCCATGGCAGGCACACCTATACTGGAACATGCTGAACATGTTCCAAGATTGTGTCTTTGCCTGTCTTTACCCCTTGCAGCAGCCTTGGCTCCTAGATGCCGTGTCACCACAAGTTTCAGTTGCACTAGAACATGGCAAGGCAAGCAGCCTAGCGATGTTGTGCTCTGTACATGCATATGACTGCCTGAATCTCTTTTGGTTTCCTCATTTCAAAGAGCAAGCTCCTAAAAGAAACAATATATCAAAGCCTAATGTGGAAATTCTTCTGTGGGACAGGCTTTCTCCATCCTCATGCATATATTAAAAATGGTTGATTTGAGCTCTGTTGGCTGATTTATCTTGCTTACTTTGTTTGCTGTGGAAATATATTTTGAACCAAAGCTGTCATGATTTTATGGAAACTGACAGGCCGCTGCTTATGTGTCATGAGAAACAAGAACTTCTCCTTGGTTTATACACTCAAAATAAGATTGTTGCATCCCAAAGAATACTGGTTTTGCTCTTTTTTTCCCAATCTTATTTCCCATTATTAGGAATCCCAAATATAAGTATTGAAATTATTAGTTGTTCACATTACAATTATGTACTATGGGCTGTAAAGACACTATTATGCAAGGTTTATACCTACCTCTCTAGATGGAATATATATGTCTATTTTGTAGATATATTTTATAAATATATATGTTAAATATTGTATACCCTATATTAATTAATTGTACTTAGACTGCCTAAATTTTGCAATATTCATATAGAAAGTGTGTATGCATGTGTGTATAGATATACAAGATATATTTTAAAAAATAATTCAGAAATTATTTAAACTGCAATGTGTGACCTCAAATTTTCCAAGCTTGTCAAATTTGCATTTCTATAGTTTTTGTAACAATCCTGATTTCCTTTTTAAGAGAGGTTTTAGCAGAAGCTTTTAAACGGTTGAAAAAGAGCTGGTGCAACTGGAATATTTGTATAAGGCTGAGGGAATAAGCAAGAAAATTTGGACTGAATCACATCTCTAATTGGCTTGATAAAAAGAACTTAACCCATTGTAAAACTGCAGTGGTATAAATGGAAATCTATTGGATTGATTTTTGAGGAATTTTATGTAGTGCTTTCAGTTCAAAACTCAATCAAACACACTGTTTAGTGATAAGGTCATTAACTGACCAATACTTTAACTTAAAGGATAAAATCTACAGATTTTTCCAGTGCATTTTGTGTCTTTAAAGATTGCAAGTTATTTGGTGTTGTGAATCTACAATATGCATTATGAATCACTCAAATCTTGCTTTTTCACTGGTGTATGTATGAAAAATTTATCTGGATGACTTCCATGAATGCTATTGGAACTCCACTTTCATAATACCTACTGTAGATAGCCCTGGGATTTGGAACAGTTAATATGAAGCAGTCAGTTTGCATGGTGTACTTGATTTAAATCACAAAGTCTCGTAATGGTGGTGGTAGTGGTGGTGCTGGGGTGCTGCAGGTTTGGCCTCAGTGAGAAGGCACCCAGATCTGATTTGTGTCACACACAGCAGTCTGTAATGGACCTGTCGAAGTGCACAGTTGAGCCCATCAGTTGGTGATTCCTGTGTGATAACATATTTCAGAGGGGTTAAAAAATGCTTTATGGCTGCTGTGTGGGAGAGGGGTGGGAGAAATGTGAGAAAAACATCCCTGCACGCACCAAGGTCAGTGGAGAAGGAAGGGGAAGAGGTGTTTTGGGTGCTGGAGCTGAGATTCCCCTTCCGCCTGTGGTGCAGCCCGTGGCATGGTAACTGAGTCCCTGAAGCCCATGGAGGTCCATGGGGATGCAGAGATCCACCTGCAGCCTGTGGAACACATGGATTCCTGTAGAGACTGTGATCCTGTGGAAAGAGCTGATGCTGGAGTTGGCTCCTGGCAGGATTTGTGGTTCTATGGAGAGAGAAGCCTATGCTGGAGCAGGTTTACTGGAAGGAACTGCAGTCCATGGAAAACCCACATTGAAGATGTCTGTTTTTGAAGGACTACACCTCATTGAACGGATCCATGGTGCTGGAGGTCTTTGTGAAGAACTGCCGTCCATAGAAAGAATGCATGTTGGAGAGGTTCATGAAGGACTTTTTCTATGGAAGGGACCAAATACTAGAACAGGTGAAGAGTGTGGGAAGGAAGACTCATCAAGGTGTATGGACCTACCCATGTCCTTTTTCCCATACTCCTGCACTGCTTGGGGATAAAAAAGTAGAAGAGTCAGAGGTGAAGCTGAACCGGATGGAGGGATGGAGGAATGGAAGGAAGATATTTTTAGACTTATTTTTTATTATTCTACTTGGTCTAATTGACAATGAATTAAAATAATCCCCTAGTTGAGTCTGTTCTGCCCATAATGATACTTGCTGAGTGGTCTCTCTGTCCTTATCTTAACCATGACATTTTGTTTAATTTTTCCCCTTGTCCTGTTGACCAGGGACAGTGACCACAGCAGATGAGCATGTGATGGTCTGCCAAGACAACTGACAACAGTCATTTTGTTGGTGCCTGAGTTCAAAATTATAAAGAATTCAAGATAAGGACAATAACTGGGAGAGTTAGCAGGAAAATTGTGGACTGAACTTTGCTAGAGAGTAGAATAATTGTGGGGAATATCTGATATAATTTTGGTGAAGTGATGAGTTCTAGTCCAGCAGGGCTTCTAGGTGGAAATGCAGCCTGGGGAGTATTGGTATGCTCTTCCTAAAGGACTAAAATGCTCATCAAGGACCCCATGCTGGAGGTGGGGACAAGTGTGAGGTGGAAGTAGCAGCAGAGAGGAGCTGTTACAGACTGCACAGAATCCCCTTTCCTTCTCCCTCTGTGTTACTTGGAACAGGGTGGATAGAAGAATTGGGAATCGAGGAGTAAAGCTGAGACTAAAGCTGGAATAAAATTTTTCTAGTTTTTCTCTTTGCTTTTCTCCATTCTACTATATTTTTAATTTGTAATTTATTTCCTCAGGTCAAGTCTGTTTTGCCTGTGACTTATTTCCCTATTTTTTCCTCAACCCGTAAACATTTTTATCATGTTTCCTTCTCAAATTCTGTTGAGGAGATGGAGGAATGGAGCACTTTTGTAAGCCCCTGACAGCCTGGCTAGTTGAGGGAGGTTAACCCACTACAAGCGGCATGACATCATCTTGTTGCTCCAAACTTACAAAGCTGACTTACTTTTCCTGCAAAATATATAACACTAGGCTAAATGAGAGGGACAAATTCCCAAGAATCTGCCAACAGTGTAAGGATATATTTTGGAATTGATTTCATATGTCCTATTCCACAATTATGATGTTATCCTGGTTCAGCTACACAATCAACCATGGAGTAGACAGCATGAAACCACACTTAAGACAGTGTTTCCATGTGGTCTGGTGGTGCTGTCTCTGGAGTAGAGGAGAGCAAAAGGGTGGTGAACTGAAAGCAAGCAATCAATGGAGTTCTGCTGTCAGCCAACTTAACAGTTCAGACCTGGCTTAAAAAGGCTGACCCTCCTCTTCTGCTCCACAGTGACTGCTAGTTAAAGCACAAGGTTAATCATCTCTAGGACTTCTAAGGATTCACTCAGAAAAGCAAAGTACAGAAGACTAGTTGGGAAGATGATGACTTTATAGAAAAAAACATTGTGCTATAAACCAACTCTTTATACAAATGCTCCAGCTTTGAAATGGAACCCAGGAATAGTGTCTCACGTGCCACTCTGGCCACAGAGAAACATCTTGCAGGGTTAAAAAATATTTTGAAATGTATTTCTGAGAGATGGGATTTCTTTCTAATTTCAGGAACTGAAAATGGGTTCTGGGAATTCATCTCATGCTGAAGGACAAAACATAATCATGACAGCTATCTTTTGTGTGTTTCCTTGGGAAAAAAGAAAAAGAAAAGCAGTTTTAATTAAATTTATCATCTCACAGTGTTTTTAAATGTACTTGTATGATGTTTCCTTTTAGAAGTGGGCTCTAGATCCTGAGTGAGAGATTTTTTTAATATTGAGGGGATGGATGTGAGCTCAGATACACCTTTCTTTGGACATTTTTAAAAAACATTCTTTCAGATTTCTTTCAGCTGCATCTTCTTAAAGACAGTACAGGAACTGAAGTGCTCAGCTGTCTTTTGAGATTCAAATTTTCAAGTTTTTTTATTTGATTTGTCAGTAATCTGCTGTCCTCTTTTTAAGACTTTACATATCCAGATGAAAAGTAGCTGATTTCATCTATAGTTCAAGTATTCAATACAAGTACTACTTTCTGCCATTCCTTCCTACCTTTTCTCCTTTGGTTTCACACTGTATCTTATGAATACTATTATTTTCTCCCACACATTTCAGAAACAGCTTGCATAATTTTTGTGCATTCATCTCTGCTTTTATCTGGCAGCATTATTTTTGTTATCATTACAGCTGAATTTTTCTGAACTATTTTCTTGGACTGCATTTTCAGAAAGGCTCATGCTGTTAAATGTTATCACATGGAGGCCCACTTTTCTCCAGTTTTGCCCCTAATTGCTATGTCTCTGTCTGATTAAGCTGTTTCCTAGAACGGCTGTAGCCAGACCCCATTGTTTTACATTTTCTGTGTAATTTTAGCACCCATACTTGATTCAGTTTTGTTGTTTGGACTGAATATTCTTTGGAATTCTTCTTCCCCCAGTCTTGAATTTCAGTTTTATTCAGCTATGTTCCCTGACTTTCTCAATGAATTTATAAGTTATTTGAAATGTCAGCCAAAGCTGAATTTATCCAGAGGTGATGTCTAGGTTGAGTGGTAGTTTGCCTCTTCTTTGTCAAATGTTATAATTAAAAAATGAAGCAAAACAAAATTCTACTGAGAGAAACATTCTCACAGACTTAATATGCTCTGTAATAAAATTCTTAAGCATTTAATGTGACTTACAGAAATGATACCATTTTACTTTGTACAGACATTGCCAGAGTTGAATGCCACTGTCCTGTTCTCTGTAGAGTCTATGGAAATGGTATCAGTCTTAATTGCAGAAATGTTAGCTGCTATTACAGATTCCTCATTTTGTCTCCTTGTAAGAAGCCTGGTCTCCTTTATCTAACCTTTTCTATCTTAACACTTACTTCTTTAATCTCAGTTCTGTCTCCCATTAATGAGAATATAATTGTTCCTTTAAAATGAATTGAAGTACTTAACAAGTTGCAGCACTTCCCTGAAATTTTATGCAATGTACATTGTTGTCTATGCCTATAGAACAAGATATTGCTTTGTCTGGGGTTCAGCTGTTATTTTCTTTTCTTTGATTTCTTTGCAGTCAATAACTCTGAATTAGTTTATGCTTAAAGTGTTATTCTCTGCTCATTGCAAAAAAGAGGAATGCACAGAATCTTAGGGGAAATAAATCTCAGATGAGATCAACTGCCCTTCCATCCTCGTATTCAGCTCTCATGTCAGCAATCCCAGGGCAAACAAAACAAATTGATCTAAGTATCAGTAGTTACATATTACCTGGATAAACAATAACTTCACTGTATTTTTGTTCAAAATTTTAAGATCTATTCTCATTTTCAATACATGTCCTAATTTGTGAGAGTAGAGACATAAAATAAGGAAATTAAATATGTGAATGCTCAGGAAGAGGTTTGTGAAGAAACTATACAACTGTATAGATGACTGTGCCAGTGTTGTGTGGTTGTCAGTTTGGGTGTAAAAACCTCTCTAATTTTTTTCCAAGATATAGGGGTTCCTTACTTCCATAAAAAGTACAATTAAAGTTAGTTACATTAACAGGGGTGAAAAGGTGCTCCTAGTAACAGAGATATTTTTCTTCTGAGAAATTAGAAATAGTGAATGTACATTATTTAGGATTAAATAAAGTAGAAATTCTTAAATTTCTGTATTTTGTATTCTATATAAAAGGACATTCATTCATTCATTCATTCATTCATTCATTCATTCATTCACCATCCCATTTTCATCTGCCTGCAATGGAAAAAGGGGAGAATAAAATCCAAGATTTTTTTCAGTGCTATTACAGTGGATGAGAAGCAAAAAATTTAGGTGGTGTTTAAAATGCCTCAAAAATTGAATAATAATGTGAAAAAATCTCAAACATTGCAAAAGAATTTTGAATACTGTTATTTTGTCTGTTCTGCCTGAGATACCAAAATTGAATTTGAAAAATATAATTAAATTGTACTCTCCCAAAGTTGAAGTGCTGAATCGTATTATTTTAAATTATGGTGACCATGTCCAATGTGAATGACCATGATTTGGTGTTGGCACTACAGAGTCAAGAAATGAGGTAAGAAAGAGCATATATTATTTTGTTTTTTACTTTTAAAAGCTTCTGGTTTAGAATAATGTCTTAGTTCTTTTCCAAAGAGCAATTTTCTTTTGGGGTTCCTTACAACATATTATTTCTGAAATATGCTTTATCCTATATTAGCTAGAATTCTGCTTAAAATGAGAAGAAATTGCCTAGTCAGTAAAGTATTTTATGGGTTTTTCTCTACACCTTTCATATTAAATTGATTCAATCAATTTAAAATGTTTAACCATTTTAAAATTTCTTTTTTTAAAAATCTGTGGTTCACAGTGAGTCTACAGTGTCACTGCATAAGATGAGAATGTAAGTGTCAGGTAGATTTTGCAGAAGTGGGCAGTGAACTTGAATCATCCTCTTCCTTAAAAAATATAGCTCTGGAAAACTAAAGATAGCATTTTTCACAAAAGGCAACAGCTATGGAACATTGTTCCCATCTAAAGTGTTTGAGAATGTGAATGAAAAATAATTAGAAAAAAGTTATTAATAAATCAAATTTGTTTTCTTTTGGTGACTCCTTTGTATTAATCATATTTAAGTCATAAGGGAAGGGGAAATCCTCTTACAGTATTTTCCAAGACAGAATTCTACAGAGATCTATTTCCTTTATCAGAGATCTATTATCTAGAAAGAGATTTTAGCCCTAGAGTATTTATTAATTTATTGAAAACCCTTAGATGAAGCTCATCAGTTTCAGAGGTATTTTGTGACAAAATTTGTGGTATTTCAGAACATACATGTATGAATTTATTTGAAGTTGCAATGCTTCAAGAAGATAATTAATCCTATTATGATATATCATTAGTATACAATTTCTCTGTAGAAAGTAATATGAATTGCTAAAACTATCTATTTTATAGTTTCTAAAATGAAAAGAGCTTGCCTGAGGATAAAAATCTTTGTGCTTTTTAGTAATATCTAGTTATTAATCTATGTATGAGTAACTGATTTCTGAAAATTAATGCAGGAGCTAATAGAAACTATCTATGCTACAATCTAAATATGAAGATAATGAGATGGAATCTTATCTCATACATTTGCATAATATTGTGCTTTAACAATTAATAGCTTTGGTCAGATATTTGCTGACTAAGTATTCTAACAGATCCTTCAAATGTTAATAAATACATTTTACCAGGAATGGTATCTTGGAACCAACTTCCTTTACATTGAGAGGTTTTCATAATTTAAGAGTAGTTCTGTTCATACTGGTGTTCTTTGCATCTTTCTGATGAGGAACAACAGATGTAATCCTTTTTAAATGTTAATTTAATTAAGTAATAATCTGTTGCTGACATGGAAGAAATCACCTAGGAAACAGGGCAATGTATTTCTCAGGGGACAGGAGTGTAATGCTAAATGTGTTCAATTTCTGCTGCTTTCTAGGTATTAATGATTAGTGGGGCAAGCCCCATTTTCACCCCTCATCAGAGTGACATCACATACAAAGCTTAAGTGGACTAAGTTATATATCCAAGGAGAATGATGCCTCTGTCTTTTTACTACTTTATTGAAATATATATTCTGACTTTATTTTCTTCCCCTCCCCAATCACCCCAGAAGATATAAATGTAGACAATACTTCTCAAATACTTTTTTGTAGCCCAGTAGATGGCTGACTTTATAGGACTCAAGTTTTCCCTGGATGTGATTTCTTTCTTTCTTTCTTTCTTTCTTTCATTTTTTTCAGCCAGACATCACTGATACTAGCTGAAGTAGCAAGTTCAAAGTGCACTATAATTGTGCTTGTTATTTTGAGAGGCCACTTTAGGAGTCAGAGAGAAAGGAGAAACCTGTGGTGTTTTGCTGAATCTTTCTCCCTTTCTGACAGCCTCTGGCTACAATGTCAGAGATTTTCCTGATTCATCCTGCCAGTTAATGAAGTCTTCCCTTTCTTTCAGCATCAGTTACTGGGGAAGGTAGAATGGATTGGGGAAAGTTTCTAGGTTCAGGGGAATTTTTATTACCAGACTTTGATCTAGAGAAGCAAACTCATAGTGAGGAGGACTCCCAAGGAGAATTTTAGACCAAGACAGAATGGTTGAGGTAGACCTTTGGATATCACGTAGTCCAAATGCTCTGCAGAAGCAGGTTTACCTACACCAGGTTGCTAGGGATCAGATCCAAATGGGTTTGGAATATATCCAAAGAAGAAGACTCTGCAACCTCTCTGAACAACTTATTCCAGTGCTCTGTTAACTTCGAAGTGAAGAAGATTTTATTCATATTTAGATGGAGCTTCCTTTCAGTTTGTGATCATCTCTTGTTCTGTGGCTGGGCACTACTGAAAAGTCTGGTCCCATCTTACCTTCTTGAAACCCACTCTTGAGAATTATGTATGCATTAGAATCATAAAATATTAGAATTTTTGAGGTTGGAAAAGGCTTTTATGATGCTGGAGCCAACTTACTAACCAAGCACTGCCAAACTGACCACTAAACCATGTCCCTGTGTGCCACATCTACAGGACTTTTTAACACCTCTAGGCCTGTAGATTCCATTTCCATGGGCAGCCTCTTGCAGTTCTTGACAATCCTTCAGGTGAAGAAATATTTCCTAATAGCCAGTCTGTGCCTTCCGGATGCAACTTGAGGTCGTTTCCTCTCATCTGTCATTGCTTACAGAGAAGAACTGTCCCCACCTGGCTACATTCTCCTTTCAGGTGGTGGTGAAGAGTGATAGTCTCCTCTGACCCTCCTTTTCTCCAGGCTAAAGACCCCCAGCTCCCTCAGCTGCTTCTCACAGGACTTGTACTCCAGACCCTTCAGCAGCTCCATTGTCCTTCTCTGGACACACTCCAGCACGGATCCCAAAACTGAACACAGTTTGGCCAGGTGTGGCCTCACCAGTGCAAAGTTCAGGGGAACAGACAATGCTCTGGTTCTGCTGGCTGCATTGTTTCTGATACAAGCTGTGATGCCATTGGCCTCCTTGGCTGCCTGGACTCAGCTGGCTCATCTTCAGCCACTATTGATCAGCACCCCTAGGTCCTTTTCTGCTGAGCAGCTTTTCAGCATTTCTGTCCTCAGCCTGCAGCATTACCTGGGGCTGTTGTGACCCGGGGGCAGGACCCTGTACTTCACCTCATGGAACCTTGGCCCATTAATCCAGCTCATCCATGTCCTTTTGTGGAGCTTTCTGGTCCTCCAGCACACCAACGTTCCCACCCAGCTTGGTGTCATCTGCAGACTTACTGAGAGTGCACTTGATAAAAATACAAAACAGGACTGGTGTCAATACTGAGCTCTGGGAAACCCCACTAGTGACCAACCACCAAATGGATACAAATCTGCTTACCAACACTTTTTGGTCCCAGCCATCCAGACAGATTTTTACTTAGTGAAAGGTGTACCAGTCCAAGCCATGAGCAGCCAGCATCTGCAGGACAATGCTGTAGAAAATGGTGTAAAAGGTTTCACTAAAATCTGTAGACAGCATCCACACCCTTTTCCTGACCCACTGTGTGTCAGCTTTGCATAGAGATAAGGTTGGCCAGGTTGGTCACAAACCAATGTTGGCTGGGTCTGACCCCTGAGTCTCCTGCATGGGCCACTAAAGATGATCTGTTCCCTGACCTACCCCAGCACAGAAGGCAGGCTGACAGGCCTGTAGCTACTTCTTTGTGGAGCTCTGTCCAATTGCTCAGCCCCCAAGCTGGGGGTTCATGCATGGGGCAATTTTCTTCCTATGTCCATAATCCTACATTGGATTTTTTAATAGAACTTCATTAGGTTCCCCACTCTTGAGCCTCTTCAAGTCTCAATGAATGACAGCACAGATTTCTGATGTATCAATCAGTCCTCCATAGAAGCAAGGAAAGTATGGAAATAAAGTACAATCAGGAATGAGCACCATGAGGGTGTTATGACCTGTGTGATTCACAGGCACCGTAAATTGCACAGGTGTGACATGGCCATGGAGTGGCAGTGGATCACTGTTGAGCCTCAGGGACCACAGTGTTCCTTTGAGGGGCATGAGTAATGAGTACTAGTAGTCTTATGCAGGTGTGGCCATTTTATATCTGTAGACCTTGTGACCAATATGCAATATGCAGTTTGATGGTCATATAAATACAAGATTTTATTATTTGTCTTGTAGGATCAGAAAGGTTTGTCATTCCAAATATAGGTTTTTTCGTTATTTTTTGTTTGTTTGGCTTTTTTTTAATTTGAAGGGAAAATCAAGAGGATTTCTTGCCTTGGATTATATATTTTCTTTGCTGTGTGGCCTAATGTAATGTATATTTGCTTTAATGCTTCATTTTTCTGGTTGTTATTTTTTTACCATTTTCTTAAGGGGCAGAAATGGCTTTATTGTAGATATTACCAGCTTTTTTTCTGGAATGGATTGACAAATAAATCAGAAGATTTTCTTAAAAAAAATTGTTTTGGAGAGAGGATCAGAACTTCAGAATAGTAACAGAGAAAGGCTTTGTTAGTTATAATCGCTTCAAGCAGAATGCTGAATAGATACCTTTATTTCAGGTCAGCTGGCTCTTGGGTCACTGCAGCAATTTACTGCCTCTTCCTCTGACAGGGAGGCAGATTTTGGCTCAGTTTTTTCCAGATGTAGCAAATGTACTCTCTTCTCTGTTCCTTTTTGATTGTAACAGCTAATTTCTATTCTCTTTGATTACCTTTCACTCTAAAGGATCTTGTAATGTTGCAGTTTATATTTAGTGTTGCTCTCTGGAAAGAATTCAACAACCTTTAGGCTTTAAACTGTGATGGAAAACACCATTACTGAATGATTTAAAATCAATGAGGTTTACTGCAGAGCTTTAACTTGTGCAGTACAAACAAGAGGTTATATAAGAAGTCTCCATAGTCTTAACTTTGCAATAAAGAAATGACTGGGAAATGTGTATCATCCAGGTAAATCTAATAAGTTGGTCAACCTGTTTTAATACAGATACCCAAATAAACATTTCTAGAGCTTTGAAAAATAGTATTTTTTTCAGTGTTGGATGACTGTTGGTAATCTATAACCAGAAAGGAACATTTTCATTCCAAATCAACAATATGTAGCAAAAACTATTCAATTTGTGTTTCTTTAAGACCTGTTGCATTTTTATTTCCCCCAACGAAAGGGAATTTTAGTAAATTGGTGTAGTTATTATATTTTTAGGGTCACACCAAGGAATAAAGTTTAGAAGATTTTTGTTCTGATGATCAGCAACACAGTGATCTGCAAACATAAGTCCAGAGGACATCAACAACGCTTAGGGATCTAAATCATGAAAACAGAAGAAAAGAATGAATTAATTGAAGATTTTCAGCTTGTAACAGAAGCAATTGAAAAAAACCCTGAAAGCAGTCTTAAAAATTATAAAAACATGCTTCTAAGGGAGAGGAGGTAATCTGTTCTCCTTGTCCAGTCTAGATAAGACAAGAAGTAATTGGCTTAACTTCCAGCAAGAGAGATTTAGGTTAGACATTAGGAAAAATGTTCTAATAGAAAGGAGGTAAGCATTGCAATAGTTTACCTGTGGATGCTATTGAATGTTCATTCCTGAAGGTTTTTCAGGAGGGGATATGCTGTCATGAATGATACTGGTATTTTACCATCCTTATCCTGTGCCAAGACCACTGGCTAAATGACCTTTCAGGGTTCTTTTCTGTTCTTTTACTTTAATATTTCAACTGCCATAAGCTTCTGGCTCAGCTGAAAGCAGTTTTAGCAGAAAGAATCCTTATCATAATTAGAGGTTTCCTTGATCCAATCTGAATCTGCATCTTGAAGTGGAAGAGGGATTAGAGGAACAGAGCAACAGTAAGTACCAGTAAGCAAGTGACAGGGCAGTATATCAAGTTAAAAGACTTTTTTGGTGAGCAAAGTGAGTTACAGGGTAGGGCAAAATGGTTAGGTATATTACTAACTCTGTAAAGAAAATATCCCATGCTTTTGGAGAAATTACATTATTTTTGTGAAAGTAATGGATGGCTCTGAGGGGAGTTTAATGTTACATTCACTTTGTGACTTTCAATTTAGAATAACATAAACAACATTAATGCAAATTTTCTTAAATCTGGTTACTGCTAAGGAATTTGCTTTAATATTCTGCTCTCCTTCTCTGGTCCCAGTTATCAGTTCTGAGATTGCTATGTTTCAAGAAAACAGAAGCTGAGAAAGACAGTGAGGAAGAATGCTTTTTGGCAAGACATTTATCCTGACAGTTTTGGTCATGAAGGGATTTGTTTAAAAGCAAATTATCATTTTTTGAATCATAGCTTTGCCACATATCAGGATGACACTTTCCATGCACTAATTGCAAACCAACCTTGCAATGCTGTATCTGCTAATACCACAACAGCTCTAGCTTGTTAAGCTTCTCCAGGGCTTTGATGCTAACACAAACTCTGCAAGCATTAACCAGTTTATGTCAACACTGTGCATAATCAGAGTTAAACCACTGCTGAGGGCTAGAATTGCAGTAGAGTCAAGCAGTATGCCATGTACCGCTGTAATACTAACAGCTAGATTTTCTATCAGAGCTCTGTAGTGAGCCCACAGCTCATTTCAATTTTATTATAAAACATTTCAGTTTTCTAGACTTCCAGTGGCGGCATCATGTGCATATGTTTTGAAGTTAAATAGTTCCTGCTAGTTTTGTTTTCCTCAGCTGCATAATGTACGGATATTAAAGAGGAAAAAGGCATGGAAAGGCAAATATCAACACTGTTCTCTAAAGAGGTAAAATTACACAAGATTCAGACATTCATTGAATTCCTTAAACAGTCCTGGTGTTCTAGTGAGATGTATGGAAGTTGAGGGGGAAGAGGGGACAGAAATGAAGAATCAAGAAAAATTTTTGTCTTCAGGCCTACTGTATAAGTGGGTAAATAACATGAGACTGACAAATACTTACAGAAGTAGAACCTCATGTAAGTTTCTCAGGACTCAAAAATCTCTATATTGGAACACATATTTAAGTATCTTTGTAAATTGGGTAGAATTATTTTTTTCTATGTGTTCCACAGTAGGCTTTTTGACAGGGGTAAGGAGGGCGGTAACTTTCTTTCTTTCTTTCTTTCTTTCTTTCTTTCTTTCTTTCTTTCTTTCTTTCTTTCTTTCTTTCTTTCTTTCTTTCTTTCTTTTCTTTCTTTTCTTTCTTTTCTTTCTTTCTCTAAGGAGGAGAAGGTGGATGGTGCACTGAGATAAAGTCCAGCCACTTGGAAGAACTTTTAACTCCTTTTGTGGATAATGAAAACTCTGCAGAGCATTGACTTCTCCTGGAGAGGAGATGGAGCAGAGGGTGAAGAAGGAACTGAGTAAGTGAGGTGGAGGTCTGAGCAAGGAAGAGAGAGAAGAGCCATAATGGGAAGAGATGATGGAGTAGCTTATGCTGGACTCTTTTGTGTAGCCATGGACAGAGCCATGTCTCCTTGTGATACAGAGACTGTGTCCAGGGGGAGGCCAGGCCTCAGAACCAGGAGGTTCAGTGTGGGTACCCCTCGGCCCCAGGAGGTGTAAAAGCAATGTGGGGGGGACAAAGGTCCCAAGAGAGAGAGAGACTCTGCCTTTTTGGAGTGGGAAAATGCATCCTTAAAAGGACAACCCTCAAAGCAGTTCTTTGCGTCCGTATTTCAGTGGTGAGAGCACTGAACATGAAAAGGAAGAGGTCACTATGGCCACCAGAAGGACTCCTCCCCTCTGGATGAATTGAGGATTTGATTATCTAAAGGGTCATGCCAGACCGAGTGTTGATGATTTGGGAAATGTATTGTATTGGGAATTTGGTGGGGAAGAGGAGGAAGAATGTCTCTGTGCAGTATTCATTTTCCTTGTGTGTTTTTTTTTTCTATCTTTGTAGTTTAGTTTCTGTGGTTCAGTTAATAAAGTTTTTTCTTTCCCCTAAGTAGGAGCCTGCTTTGCTTATTCCGAGTCTCACCTCACAGCAGATGTCAGGGAGAGGGAATTTTCATGGGGGCACTGGCATTGTGCCAGTGTCCAACCATAACAACCCTTCAGCCAGCTTCAGTGTTTATTAACAGAACAGTTATAATGGGTAGAACTACCCATCTGTAGGTAGAACTTTGATGGTATTTTAAGTATTAAAAGACTTCTTTATTGATCAATGTTTCTTTCAGTAAGAGGTTCTTTCTGCATTTGGATTGTGTGCCTCTTAAAATTTTCCCTTCTCACAAACACTTGCTTTGGTTCAGGATAGTAAAAGTACTGTAGCTTTTGAGTCTTCACTTATTACCATTGGTGCTTAGTTGATATTTTTGTTGAGATTTTGTTTGTCTCCTAAATGCTGATATTGTTTACTGCTTCTGCCTAATACTTGATGAAGCATGAACTGTTCCAAGGTTGCTCAAACAGGACGAAAGAATAAATCCAAATATTTATATCTCATGATAGGTATTAGAGCTTTCCAGCTTTTTAGTATTAGACTTCTAACACTTGAGTGCCAAACAGTATGCTACTGCTCAGTGTGCAGGACAGTTGCTTGATAAGTCACAGAATCACTAAGTAAGGCTGGAGGGACCATGGTGGGTCATCTGTTCCAACCCCCTGATCCGTCAGGGTCATCCTAGAGCACATTCCACAGGATTGCATCCAGATGGTTTTTGAACATCTCCAGTAGGGACACCCCAGCAACCTCTCTGGGCAAGCTGTGCCATTACACAGTCGCCTGCACAGTAAAGAAATTCTTGCTCCATGCTCAGGTGGAACATCTGTTCATCTGTTTGTGCCTGTTGCCTCTTGTCCTATTTCTTGGCACCACCAAGCAGAGCCTGGATCCACCCTCTTGACACCTCTCCCTTCAGATCAGGGCATTGATGAAGTCTCCTCAGTTGTCTTTTCTCAAGGCTGAGCAGGCACAGCTTCCTCAGCCTTTCTGGTAAGACACAAGTTACTTCTTAATCACCTTTGTATTCCTCTACTGGGCTTGCTCCAGAAGGTCCATGTCCCTCCTGTACTGTGAACCCCAGAACTGGACACAGCACTCCAGAACCACACTTCTCAACCTGCTGGCAATACTTTTCCTAATTCATTCCAAGATACCATTTGCCTTCCTGGCCACAAGGCCAAAATGCTGGTTCATGGACAGACAATTGAGGGACAGGAACAAGGAGTTCTCTAAGGTCTCTTCGAAGCCAAACTACTTTATGATTCTATGATTTCTTTCCCAATGTCAACATAGTGAAAAAAATCAAATTCTATAATGGCTTAATAGAGAAAAGTATAAATTACTTTTTTTTTTTAGGTGAAACAAATAATCAAATTCATGGGTTAATTAGATTTTATTAGATTAATACCCAAATTGCTGTATAATTGATTAAAACAAGGGAGATGTAATCTTGATATTTTTTGTTTTTCTTGCAATGGTTCATATAGCTAACTGGGGTAGTGTCTAAACTTTCTATAAACTCCCACACTTATGTACCATGTATTCAATTGATCTACTGTGATTTGTGCATTTAAGCATAGAAGAAATATTGTATAGGTTTGAAGCCTAGGCTATTATTATCTGATTTAAAGTAAATCTTTTGTTCTGTGATTTGAGAGGTAATATGAAACATGTCAAACAAATAATTCTTTCAAATAAGGTTGTGTTTCTTTAGTTTTAGGACCTGAAAGATAAGATGTATGATTATCTTATTTTTTGAGATGAAATTATACAATTATGGATTGTGTTGGCCTTTGTATCTCATGAGAGATAGCTATATACTTCTTTATGTGAGGAAACTTATTACAAAATAGCTTTACTCCTCAGCTGTACAATATACTACAGATGTTTTGTATTAGCATGTAGTAGCAGGAATCTGTTTAGCACAATCATGGCTTGGTTTTTTATGCTTTTGACTAAGATTTTAGTCAAAATCTTAGTCAAAAGCTGAATATGGATTGCCCACAGTAATGATTGCTGTTTCTGTTTAATTATTTTCTGAAAATAGACTCCCTGTGCAAACAATAGATTCCCAAAATGCAAAAAATATCTACAGCTGAACCCATAATCTAACCACATTGGGTATTTCTTATCCCTCTATTTCTGCAGAATATGTCAGAAATTTAATTCAAGTATAACCAAGAACTTGTATGTCTGTCTTGATTATCTTTCTTTATAAATCATTAAACATTCATAATTATTATTCAATTTCCTAATAATTTATAGATAACAATATATAATTTATTAATATTACTTACTTTTTATGAAACATCCTTCATTGGCATACATCTCTGAACAAAAATAAGGCTAAATAATTAACTAAATGTGTCGCAAATATTAAATAATATATACAAAGGTAAGACCGGCTTTGTTATATATTTTAAATATCTCTTCTTTAAAAATTTTAATCTCAGTTGAGGTCCCTCACTACTCTTGTCTTTTTACAGAGAAGATTGTTATGTGAAACAATTACACTCTACCCTGGGAATTCAGAAATCTACAAAACTAATTTTTATGTCTTCTCTTGTTAATACCTCAGAAAGTTCCTAAGGAAACAGTAGTGAAATTTATTTAAGTAATTCCCACATATTTTTCAGTGAAGTCCTCTGTGTCTTATTTTAAGGTCTGCCATATAAAGGCAATTCCACAGTATATCTGTGTAATTTAGAACAGAATTTGCCTAGGTAGTAACTGATAATTTTTCTGGTTTCCGTGGGGTTTTTTGGCCCTTTTTATTGTTATTGTTTATTTTATTTTTTTTTTCTCCCCAGGTTCTATTAAATCTACTGTTTTTTTTAAGAGATGGTACAATGCACATGCTAAGTGATGTGTTACAGCAGTATAACGTTAAATGCATCAGCAGTAGTTGAAAGGAGATACGAAAAAAGCTGATAGTAACTGATACAGCACCCCTAGAACCCAAAATTAAGCACTACTATTTGACAGGTGTGAAAGGAATGTGGCATGGTTTCTAGGAAGTATTAACAAAATTGCTATACTTTTGAGAAAATGTTGCAGTTTTGTGGTGAAAGTTTTGCTGAACATCTACCCTAATTATTAAAAACTGGTGAAAAGCAGATAGTGCCATAGTATTCAATCTGGCCAAAATATTAGTTGCCAGTGTTGGCTCTGCAATCAGACTGCAGACTCCAGTCCTTAGAGAAATTGGGTAGGGACCTCATTGAACTAGCTCATCGTTCCTGGACACCTTCACAGAGTGAACTCCAAAGTGTAAGAACTACAGGAAGAGTTTTGTTAAGTTCAGGCAGGCAAAATTTAACTTCACATTAGGAAATCCATACACAATTCAAAATCTATGACAACTGTTCCTCCACATGAGAAGCTAGGTCTATCCAATGGAGCCATTCCCAGAGAATTACTTTCTCTGAAGCTATTTCTTTATGCTTTCCTGTGCTCGATTTAAGGAATGTGTAGTTTATTTGAAGACAGCTGCTTAGTTCTCTGAGTCCGGTCTTTCAGACATGATGATTTTCACTGATAGAGAACCCAGTCTCTTACTTCTCTGAAGTGGTGTAAATCTGTTTTCCTGCCCACGTGGCTTCTTCATAAGTGCACATTCTGCATTTTTCACAACTATCTGCATATTCTTTTTTTCAGTCTTTGATTCCTGATTTGATAATTTCTCTGTCCTTTTATGATAAAGGAACACACAACTTCTAACAACTTGGTTGTCATTATTAATATATACAGCCTTTTTTTCTTTTTTATATTCTTTATCCAAACAATTCTCTTTCTCTCCAGCATAAAACGTAGAAAGATGAGAGCTGTTTTTCAAAAAATTGAGGTGTTCCCTAATTTTCATGTCATCTGAGATTTAACTGTAATTTGTAAGAAACAGAAGGTTTGTACAAATGTTTATTTAAAGGAACATGTGTTAGCTCTTCCAAAGGTTAAGAGAAGTTTTATATATTCATTAACTTACTTAGAGTACATTCTAAACAACTGGTAGTACAAAAGTAAGCAATAATTATTATGTTGTTTCACTGATTTTTTTGATGTAAATATTTTGCTGTTTTATTTTTGAGGAAACCACTTGTGGCAGGCAGAACTTTAAATATTTTTTGACATTTTAAGTGAAAGTATATTGTTTATTATTTGATTATTCAGAGTTGGCTGGTAATGCTAAGTATATCTAGATAGAAACAGCATCAGCCCTTGCATCTACTTGAAGAGTAGAAATCTATGATCTATTAATTACTTCCTCAAGTAATTCTGTGAACACATAAGAAGACACTCTCCCAGATAGAATAATACCTCCAGATATCCAGGAATTTTCTGTGAGACACATAATTAAGAAATGAAAAATTTGTAACTTCAAAATGTAATCTATAAACAATAATCAGCATAAATAAAATTACTTTTATCGACTTCCATATGAGTTAGTGATTCTAAGACTGAGAAAAAAAGAATAGAGCAAGAAGAAAGAGACTAAATTTTAAAGTATAGAAATAAATTTTTTATTCTTTTCCAGAAGTTATACTGACATCATCTTTTTAAAGATTATGGAGCTAAAATTAATATTTCTTTTAAATAGAACAGTCTTTTCTAAAACTATTGTTTAGTTATGTACTTGGTTTTTGAAAAGTGAAGAACCAAATTATGCTCAGTTAAATCAGTAAGAACACTTTATTGACCAACAACAGTGATCAACAATTTTTAAAACCACATTTTTCATAGATTTACATACTAAGTTTTAATTCAGGGATTCACAAAGATATATGTATCTGACCACCTGGTGCATATTAAGAATAAAATTGTAATTTATTTCCAGGAAGTACTTAGGTAGATATAAGAGTAGATTCCTCTTTATGGATGTGCAATTACACACTTTAGGAAGACTTCTGTAAATAAACAGAATATTACTATCTTTTGAAATCAGAAAATAATTAATAAAAATAAAAAATGTTAAGTATTTAAAGAAAAAAGTGGGAAATAATAGTGAAGGGGATACATTACTATTTATAATTTTTATTTATATTTATAGATTAATTACTGTATAATATGAATTACATATGTGTATTTTCTTTTCTACTTCAGAAATCACACAATGAAAATAAAGTGCTATTTATATAGAACTGGCATTTTCATTGCATGAAATGAATCGCCAGGCTACAAAAATTTTTAGTATTTAGAAAATTAAAATGACCTATTGAATCTAGACTAAGGTTCATAAGTTTTTCCTTGTGCTTTTTGTTGCTGCAATGTACTTTGAGTTTATGATGTGAATGTTCTAAACTAAAAGTGAATGTGAAATGTAAAGGCTCACTGAGGATGTGATAGTAAAAGTTATACCTCAAGTTATTAACTATCATTTTGGTCTTGAGATTTTAGTTTTATTTTCTAATTCTTGTTGACACATTTATTAAAGAAGAAATAAATGATTGACTAATTTGGTGTCTCAACTCAAACCACTACAATCAATTCAGACCTTAAAATGAATATTTAAAAACTTGAGAAATATTTTGGGTATGAATTCAGTCTGAATGGTACATATTTGGGTATGAACGGTTTTAATTATATCAGCTTTTCAATATCTTCTCTTAAAAATCTCATATATTAAATATGTGAAATTTGAGCCACAATCACTTTTTTCCTTCTCTACTAATTATGCTTAAATTTCTTTGTAAAAGAAGAAACTGTAAATATATGCAATTATTTCACCAGACTTCTTTATTTCTAAATAATAATTTTAACTTTTTTTCTATTACCAGCTTTAATTTTAACTTTTAACTTTTATGCAAATACCAAGATGATGATGATGATGATGCAAAGGCTTGCTTTAAAAGACATAGAAAAAGTCCTAGCAAGCAAGAAAAAATAAGATTTTGCAGCATCATAAGTGCTACAGAGTTTAAATACAATTAGAAAGTTAGAAAAGATGGAACCAAATGTTTTTGAAGTTTTGTTTGAGAGTTCCCTGAAGACCTGTTGAAAAATTTTAATCTGATCAAGTTTCTAAAAGAAGAAATAGAAATGTTTTCTAAAAGAAGAAATAGAAATGTATGTCTCTCACAAAAGTTGCAGTCAGTTTGCCATACGGTGAAGCTTCTCGAAAGCACCAATTCAAACAAAGTAAAGGAAAGTTGTGAGGATAATTAATGAAAATCCTATTCTGCTAGTTTTTCAGCCAGACTCCAGTTTTTAACAAAGCTAAAGATTCATTTTTCTCTTTTAGAATGTTTTGCCTAAAGATTGTGTTGGAGAAGAACACAGTAAATTTCAGCTTAGATATTACCATTTGCAGATTTTCATTTTCTTGCAGATAACTCTTAGTGGAGTGTAGGATAAGACCTAGGTGATTTCATAGATCCTGGCTAATGGGCATGACCATGTGTGAAGATTTTGCTGTTGACACATACTCAAAATATAGAATCAAGAGCAAGACCAGAGGGTTAAAAAGACAAAAAAGGAGGGAACGTTTCTGAGAGGCTTTGTTGTCAGAGAAAGTTCAACTAAAAACTTCATTTATATACATAATAAGGGAAGTAATAAAATTTAAAATAATTTCTTAAAAGTATTTAAAAGGAAAAGAAAGGTTTTAATTATAAGCAAAATAAATGTGTATACTGATATTTTCACAGAAATAGAATTAGAAGAGACACTAGAGATAGAAACAGTTGTCTGAAATGAACATAGCTGTAGAACCTTACCTAACATGTTCAAAACCCAGCAGCTAGAAGACCAGATACAAAAATCCTCAAGAATAACAGGTGCTCTCAATAGTGAACTCTGCCCTTTTAAAGGTCAGTGGCGATGCTAGGGTCACAGTATGATGATGACTGATGAAAATGCACATAAATTTATTTCAACAGTTTTCTTTTTCAGTAAATAAATGCTTTTGCCAGAAATATATATATTCTTCTTGCTCTCCAAAGGTTAGGTGTACCTCTTCAGTGATATATTTTCATTCTCTTAGAAGATATACACAGGCTTTAAGACAATATAAACCCCTTTTATAAAAATGCTGCTTTCACTGGTTTGTTTTTCCTCATTTTGTTAATTTAATATCTCATCCAGCCCTTTAAAATTTGGAATTCCTTTATTTTATCATATTTTCTTTTATTTGTTGTATATTTGCTTGCTTTGTTTATTTTCTTATGTCTCTTTGAATCTATTTTTATTTAATTAATTCTTCTTTACCAATTTATCATTGTTGTAAGAGAGAAAAAGGAGAGGGGGAATATAGAGAACAAACACACTGAATTGTTTTCTTACATTTATTCTTTTCCTCATTGTATTTCTCATTGGTTTTAAATTATCCGAATATCTCCTTTTATTCCTTATATTTTTTAATTTTCTCTCCCTTTTCCTCAGCAGCTCTGAAATTTGCCCCGGTGGTGTACTGTATGAAATGCATTGCTTTCACTTTGACCTTGTCAATTTCAAGCTGCACAATGGAATTCATTATCTGTTAGGCAGGCAAAAACTGATGTCTGGGACAAGTAAAAGAGGATATTGAACAACTTACATTGTTTTTGTATGCTTCATAAAAGTTTTCTGAAGCCATTCAGCTACCTTTGTTGTAGTTTTTGTTTGTTTATTTGTTTTGAGAAACAGAAATATTAATAATATGATTCTTCTATAAGAAGCTTATAGTGGAAAAACAAGAAAAAATGGCCATTCATGAACAAGCCTTCTAGAAAGTGACCTTCCCTTGGTCTTTAATATGTCATAGCCCCACTCACTTATTATGAGTTATCTTCTAGCCATTCTCACTCTACTGCTTTTTTTTCCTTTTACCTTCTTTTTTTGTTTCCTTCATTGTCCTGTTGTTCTTATTTTTATTGTTTTCAATATATTGTCTCTTTTAGGTGTCTCCTCTGGCTAATCGGGTCACTGCAATGTCTGCTGGTATTCTTCAAAATTTCTGTCCTTTCACAAGTCTCACATTTCTTCTTATTATTTTTTCTTCTTTTTTTCCAGAAAATATTTTTTCTTCTGCTTAAAAAACTCACCATACAAACAAACAAACAAAAAAACATACCCAAAAAAACCCAAAAAATCCCCGGGGAATAATATCCCTCCAAGGAATTAATATTATACAGTACTGTATCACATTACACAGACGCCTTAGTATTTTAAGTTATTTAAGGAATTTTTCATTGTTTACAATTTCTGGTGCAACTTCTGCTGTTTAAATTCAAATTTCTGCTGTATAAAATGGAATTCAAAACACAGCTGTCTAAGACTGGGTGAAAAAGCATAAATTCATCTGTAATACATCTTGCAATCTGTAAAACAAATTTTTAAGATGTTATGTTTTGTGTACATTTTATCTCAATTAGCATTCTAGAATCAAACTCCTAATCATTTTTCTGATTATCTTTTTTTCATAAATTACTGATTTCAATCTACTTAAGGCTACCTGACACATTGATCTGAGGTAAGAGAAAGGTAATGCATCCGTGAAGGGAAATGTTGAAAAGTGGTACATGTTAGAGATTTTGAAACAAGCAAAGTTATAGAAAAAATACCTGTCTTCTCGACAAAGACACTGTTAAAAACTTCAATTAAATATGTGGCTTTTGACAATATTACTGTAATATGTTGAACAACTGTTGCACTTTACCTGATTTTGAGAACATCTCTGTACCACTATTAAAATGTCAGTTTTATATATTCGTTTCCACAGCAAGCAGAAAGAGACAGAAGTGTACTTGAGAGAATGTATATTACAAAATTGATTAAATTTGCCTGGATTTAGATTTTTTTTATGTCACAGTGCAACATGCTTAATTATATAGCCACTATGATGGGACCAACAGAGGGACAGAAATGAAAATTGGAGTGCAAATAAAATATTGTAAACTGGAGTTAAAATAAAATGTTGCAAATACTTACACCAGTGTTTTCTTATCCTGTTTCTACTGTTGCTCTAGTTATGTGATTTATGGCTGGTACCTGCTCCACTGTGAAGCATGGCAGCTTGAACTGTCCTAGTGTTTCCCAAAACAACCAATTGTTTTTAAGAAGGACTACTGCTTCTTCACCACAATTCATCCTTGTGTCAACTAGTTTTGAATGAAGTGGCTAGTGGAGCATCACAATACCTGCAGCTTAGCCTTGTATAATTAGAAATCACTGCAGCTTAGTTTAGGTTTTTTACAGGGATTGCTTTAAAACAGCAAGTTACAGAACCCTATGTATGTTGTTCACAACTTGCCTTCAACCATAGGCATATCAATGAAATTGCTAAAATAGTAGTAAAATATTTTTAGTGTCCACTTATAAATATTGTATGTACTATTTAAAACATTTAGATGTACTCCTGGGATGTATGGTGTGACTTGAATAAATGCGAGTGTTGAGGACTCATTTTAATTGTAATCATTACCATTCCTGAATGAGCTGAGCAACGCACTCTCGATCCCATCTGATACATGCCATAAGTACTCTGATAATGAATAATTAGTCTATGAAAATCCCAGATCATTTCTCCTTGCTATTCTTGAGAAAATTATTATGTAATGGGTAGGGAAGGGAACAATCCTATGGTGATTTTAGACACCTTTGAACTTAACAGGATTATAAACTATAAACACGAACAGGGGAATTTTCTCTTTCATTCTGAGTTTTATCAGTATTTCAGTGATTAGATACACAGATGAAATTAAACGAATGCATTGTAATATGTCCTTAGCAGGCAGAGGAAATAACAGGTTCTGAAGAAAGGTGGTTACCTTCTAGATATTAGGTTGAAAACTGCCAAAACTTCCCCCTATGTACAGTTTTAGAACATACTTAGTTTGAATGATTTAATATGTATGAGATGAAAAACTAACAACATTCAAGTAAAGTTTTCTTGACCAAAGCCTTGAAGCAACTTTAAGATTCTCTCAATTTTTGGTGCAGTATATTAGATTTAAAGCAAATATTCTGAATTCAGAGATACTCATACAAATTTTAAAGTAGAAGATGAGAACAACTGGTTCTGCAGAAAATTGTAACTTAGCTTCTATGCCATGAACAATATCCTTGGCATATGTGCTATTAACTTTGAATCTGACAAAACACTTTGTCTTCTTTTATAGGCAAAACCCATTGCTTTGCAATGCTAATACAAGACACATTGAGCACACAATATTGTAATTTTTAAATGTTGCAATAAGAGATGGAATTGCTTAAAACAGAAGCATTGTAATTTGTTACAATGTTGAAAAAATATACAAACATGAACTCCTCTAAATCAATTAGCTCTGAAATTCTGGTGAACTACGTTTCATAAAAGGAACAGCCATATGTATGGAAATGGCCTACTTAATTCCTTGGTTGTTTGCCTGATTAGGAATAAGTTAGTAGGGGGTACTATTTATTTTAAATGAGAAACAACATTTCCTTGGCACCCCACAGGATAGTATAATTTAGAGAAATTCTTCATAGGCTTTTATTGGTCCCAGCTGTGAACCAAAACACTAGTTATATGTTTTCAATATTATTTCTGCAATTCAGTACAAAAGGAGATTTCCCACTCCAGCATCTCTTTGCTCTCCTGTGTTCCCGTCTAACATTCACTTTTGTGCCACACTGTAACCACAGAACATAAGACAATGCATTTATCAAATAAATTAAATATTGCACTAAAACTCAAATCCTAAAAAATTAGGGCTGTTGGTCATTAATGTGTCAGTGTTGATCAAATTTAGTATTCTGCAATACTACAGAATCTGGGACCATGCATTAGCTTCCAGCAGGGCTGTAAGCCCAAACAAAACCAGACCAAAGTCTTGGAATATACATGGCTATAACTTCATACCAAAATCTTGGAACAACTAGAGGAGAAAATATGGAGACCTTTTTATAGAAGCAATTTTACTTTTGAGTTGAAGGGTATATCAGTTAACAAAACATTTTCACCACTTTTGTGATTGTGATTGGTTATTTATTACTCTATAAATATCCATAGTTATTCCTGGCAGGGTTCCGTACCAGGTAGCTCACTTACTGTCACACCAGGTTCAACCGTAGATAGATGTTCAATCTAGTTTTTCTAAGGTAAATTACTTTTAAAAAATGTAAATTTTTTAAAAAATGTGATCAAGAATGTCAGTTTTATTTCATCTGCAGAAATAAAAATGTTAAATTAATTTTTCTCCTCAGCTTCAATTGACATATTATCTTGCCCAAGCTTGAAAAATTCTGGTTTCCTGCAGGGCTGATGTTAGTTGCCAAAATTGCAGACATTTTCTGTGAGATTTATATTTTCAGGGAGACAATAATTTGTAATATTATAGTAAAAGCCATTGATTATATCTGTGGTGGGTATCCATGGCAGTGTTTTAGTAGCCAGAGCAGGGGCAGCTGCAGGGGTGGCCCCTGTGGGAAGGGGCCAGGGACAACACAGCTGGTTCCCTGAAGCCAAGTTGAGACCATCAGCTAAGCCAGTGAGGCCTTTATGAAAATGTGTTTTAAAAAGGACAGAAAATACTCTATGGTGGGAAGCAGAGAGAGCGAAAAGTGTGATAAAGAACAGAGGAAACACTAAGGCCAGAGCAGGAGCAAGTGCTTCATGGTGGAGTAAATCTCCAGACTGCAGCCTATGGAACACCCATGTTGCTGCAGTGAGGTATTCCTAAAAGAACTGCAAACCATGGAGAGCCCTCAGGGGCAGAGGAAAAGCATTCAGGATATATTGCCATAAAGGTGGGGAGGCAGTAGTGCTTGGAGTGATAGAATGATAGCGAGCCTGGGAGAGAACAAAGGTGTTATAACGCTTGTAGTTTTACTTTCTGCTACTCAGATCTGTTTTAACAAACAATAAAATATTTTTCCCAAAGTTGACTTGGTTTTGCCTCTAAAAGTAATTGGTAAGTAGTATTCCTGGGTTTGTTTTGTCACATTAATGCTGTCATTGTGCTTTTCTCTATTTCAGTCCCCATCCCAATGTAGGGTGCATATGTGTGTGTTTGCATCTTTGTGTGTGTAGCTAAGGCTACCATAATAACTGTATTAATAAGGGGAAAGCAAACAAAAAACTACAACCTCCCACAGACACAAATTTATATTTAAAAACACAACAGGTAAGTATTTTTTCTTGGTGGTGTCTTCTTAATTAATGTTTGAGCACAGATTTCCTCTGCCATCTCAGAGAATTAATTATTATCAATAAATTAAAGATATTCTGTTATATCAGAGGTTTACAATAAAAGGAAAAAGGGCCAGTTTGCCATCATTACCAAGATCAGTTTGAATGGCCATCACAACCAGAGGTGAGTGCTTCCCATCATTTGGTTATTATTGGCTTGCTCAGGTGTGAAAGAACCAAGTTCAAGTATTTCTATTTCTGTGTATGGACAATCAGTGCTGATCTAATATGGCTAAACTTGCCCAGGCTTGTTTTGACTGAAAATGAGAAAAAGAGTGACATAGATGTATACAGACTAAAAATAGGCATAAAATTTACCGAATTCCTTAGAAGAATCAAAATTTATAGTCAGGTGTTCAGCAGATATTATTGAGATAAAATTTCATTAATCTTATGAAATAATACAACAAATTTTTCTAGAATTTATCTTTAGTATAGCAATATATCATGCAAACAATTTAATATTATTTTACACTTTATATTTTTATATTTATATTTACATTTTATATTTTACTTCTTTGGTCCTCTATACAAAATTTTTTGATTTTTTTACAACCATAGAGATAGTTCAACTTCTTCTCTTCAGACTGCTTCATATATAACATGGAGAGCTCCTGATGATGCAAAGATTCTTTTCAGATGAGATTCTGTCAACAACAGTAAACAAGTCTGATTTTCTTGTGTATGGTTTCACTAGAGCATTTTATATATGTTATAATCGGTCTTCCTACCTTTGGAAAGGAAATAACAACCTTTCCTTTGAACAGCTGTCTCAGGAAATTTGCTTAAAAATCTGTTTATTATGTTCAGTGAGTTAATTTTTCAATGGTTTTAGTTGAAATTGCTGTGTATTTCCAACATTAATATGTATTCCTTGTGCAGTACTTCTAATTCACATATTAAAGTATTCTTCCTGTCTTTAATAGGGTAATTTGAGCCCTTGTATGAATATATTTAGACTACAGTCCTGTTATAAAGGGGTTTATCAAGTGCTGTTTTCAAGCATTATGGTATGAATACACTGCTGCTGCCTCTGCGATTCTTTTTTCTGAGAATCCTCCTTTGTGTGTAAAAGGTAGGCAGAACTCTGAAACCCATTAACATTTTTGTAAGGCTGCTTTAAGAGTTTTTTTCCTGGCTGGGAATTGCCTGGACAATGTCCACGTTACTCAAAAGAGCACTTGAAGTATAACAAAGTCAAGACATACTGGCCCAGAAGCAGAAATCTGTGCAGATCCACAGTCTGTTTTCAAACCAGTGACACTCATGAGGAGATACAGCATCTCTTTGATACAGCTGTGCTGACCTTGATTCCCTGACATATGTATTTATTACTAAACAGCTATGCACCATGTGCCTTTCCCAGACTAGCTGTGTCTGGAATATTCTTTTCAACAGGACATGATTTTTAAAGCTTTTTGAGGTTAATGAAGGTATAAATAGTTCCAGGTAGGATTTACAGTGGAGAATTGATCAGAATAAAAGACTTATTATTAGAGTGGGCTTAAAAGAGGTTTTATTTAAAGTTATTTTCAGTTTTTGGTGGGATCTTAGTTCTGTTTTTGGGGTTTTTGTTCTAATTTATTTAGTAATTTATTTCTGTGATGAAAAAAACACAGGAAATATTAAATATATGAAATTTTTGACAGACAATTGCAATATTGTTATTTTTTTAAAGACTTAATAAGGTCTTTTTTTTCTGTCCTTCTGCACCTTAAAATTAAACCGTGCTTGTAGAATACGGGTGAATGTACAGTAAAACTAATTTTCACTGCATCTGTGGTGCTATCTGATGAACACTTGATGTAAGTGAAACACAGATGGCAGAGTTTATTTAAAAAGTGGCATATGTATTTGAACACAATATAGATGAGACTATATTATATGTATGTGTAACAAAAACTAAAATAAAAATTAAAGGGGTATATATTTATAGTGTTTTCAATTGTTTTTTGTCATATGTGTCACACAAAAATTATGTTTGTATTGAAAGGTCCCTAAGAAGTTCTCTCTGCCTATAACTGAGAGCTTTAGTATTAAATATAAAATAAACATTAAATATAAAAGCACAGATTACATTTCATATGCATTTTCAACTATCAAATGAAAAATTATTTTATGTTATCATCCGTGCAAGAAATGGAACTTTTACATCTTTCCTCATCTTTTCTTGGTCATTAATGGTGATTAGGACAGGAGTAGAAACTAAGGTTCACTGGAATAACATAACTATGGAGAAAGTGGCAGTGAGACACGGGTCTGTGGTAACTTGGAAATGTACTGTTGGAACATGCTTAATATTCGTTAGACATTCTCTGTTTCTGCCTTCCTCAGTCTGTAGTGGAATACAGTGGAAGCAAAGAGGAACTATTTTCACTTGCAAGTTGTAACACAATTTGTGATGCATTGAAGCAATGATCCTTGAATCTGTTGCCCTTGATAGTGGTTCCAAAACAATACCTGCTGTGCAGCATGAAGAGGTAGCTTCACGGTGCATTTCATTGATAGGAGAGTAACAATGAACTTTGATGTCAGTTGTGCATATTATATTATTCATTCATGTGTTCTTGCTTTATTGCCTTTTTTATGGATTTGGAATCATATGTATTGCTGCAAGTTTAATCAGCATGACAAACAGATCTCTTTTTTTCCACCTCCCGGATAATCCCTTCTGCTTACATTTCCACAGCCTTTTTATCCTATCTTCAAAGGTTCATTTTCAGGCTACTGTCCTTCTGGGTAACACTGTCTGGATAGCTGGTTTTTTTAATCAGTCTGTCAGAGCCATTCTGAAGTCAGTCTGAGACATACTTATTGATCAGTTGATCTTTCCTCCCTTCAGGAAGCTTCTCGCTTCTTTAGGACTATGTACATGCATAAAATAGCTTAGTGTGTACTGAAAGTGATAAGATTATTTTGTTAGTCCATATTCCTGATACTCCAAGCAATGGGCAAACCTTCCCTGCCCTGCCTGCAGCATATCTAGCACTGTTATCACACACCTAAAATACCTCTAGTCTGGCTATTACTCTGCTTTATGGACTATGCAGCTGTCTTCTGACCTGATATTCATTGGTTACATAAACTGATATTTGTGCAGTATCTCTTCAATCACTTTTGGTTTGTTAATAGCTTTGTAGTCTCTATAATTTTTAAGTGTGGCTTTATCTGGCTTTATCTGATGCATAATATTTCAATGTGGTTCATTTTGTAGCAGAGTGGGAAAGTTCTCTGTAGTACAGCAAATAAGTATCCCAAACACAGCTTATCCTTACTTATTTTATCACTCTTACTTCTCTTACATTTTTTATTTTCTTACCTGTGTCTGCAGTCAAATGCAGAGTTTTGGCTAGAACAAAATAAAACAACAGGCATCGCCTTTTTACCTTTGCTCAAATGACAGAAGATGGCATCTTCCTGCAGTAATCAGAAAGGTTTATTTTAGAAATGGGAATAATATTTATTGGTGTTTCTGCTTTTCTGAATGATAGGTCACATCTAGCATTGACATCAAAGCTGTTCTTTTGAAAGGATGCCTTCACTTGCCCCTTTGCCAGTTACCCTTTGTTCTTCTACCTAAAAGAAAAAAAAAAATGATTATAATATAAGATTTTTCATTCTGTTTCACTGAGTAACATGGCTGGTGTTCCAGAACTTGAACTGCTTGGAGGATTAAGACTGATCACATTTGATTTAACCAAATTTCCTTCTGTGATTTCCTCTTTTGTTATGCATCACACAGAGCTTTGTTCCAGTCTAGTAGCCTATGACAATAAGCTGGAAATTGAGACCGAGGCTGATGGAAAGTAGAATTAAAAATGAAAATGCATGAGAAACAGCTGAAAAAAGTAAGGGAGGGTTTTTAGATTATTTCATAGGTTTTTATATGAAATGCAGTCAGTGCTGATATGTATTGGAAGCTACAGTGGTTACGTGATTCTGTAAATACTGGGTATGCTTGATCATTTTTGTGCACCATGCCTGCATAAAGTCATTTAAGAGCAACTGCAGAGTTCTGTTAAGGATCAGATTTGGAGAAGGCTACCAAAATTTGGGTCATCATGGTATTCAATTCTTGCCCCATGTCTCCATTTGTTTTGATGAGATGTTAGCCAGACTTAAAACAGAAAAAACTTAAAGCTAGGAGTATCACAGGACCAACACAAGGAGTTCAAAATTCACCAGGTAAGCCCAGCCTTCCTAAGCCAATAAAAATTAATAGCTTTAAGCTACTGTTAAAAAAAATCAAAACATAAAAGCAAATGTTAATCAATCGGCTAGATAAAAAAGCATGAATAACCAAGAATTTTAGTAATTTTTTTCTTTTTTTTCCCCTAAAGTCCAAGTGTAAACTAGTGCTGGAGCTCTGAAAATGAAGTTTAAATATCTCTTATAATTATCTAAAAAAAAACCAGCCTAACAAAAACAATCAAAACTCTAATGTTTAAAGCAGCAGAAAAAAACCATGAAAAAAACCAAACCCACTCATAAAAACCATGAAAAAAACCAAACCCACTCATAAAAGCCTTAAGAAAAAAGGACTGTAGAGTAACAGAATGAAAAATTACCTTTCAAGACAATTTAATATGGAATTAGTTTCTTTAAACAACCAGAGTTTGCTCTTTTAGGGTAGGAAAAAAGCGTAGTTATACATTTGCAGGAGCATTAAAAGTTCAAAAGCACTAAGAACCTGGAAAAAGACTCAGGTCTTCTGTCTGATATACATGTGTACATTCGCAAAACATAATGTCATGTCAATGATATCATGCTGTTATGAGATTTGGTGGAATTCATAGTATAAAGAGATAAAAGTGGGCAGTGTTGCCCAAAGAATGTGATAACACTTAAATAAAAGAAGTTGAATAAAAGAAGGCTCTGAAAGTCTTGTGTTTGAGTAGTACTTTCTGCTCTAGGACAATAAAAACTGATTAAGTATTTTTTAACCTTTTTTTATGCTCTTCTCCTTGACTCTGTTCAGCACAAACTGGGGAAGAAGAGATCTTACCTTCAGCAGGACATATATTTTTGAAAGAAATAAAACCCGTTCAATTGAATTTTTGATCAATATTCTGTTTCTAATTTCCTCTTGAATTTTTTGTGAAAAAATATCTGTATACTTCTTTGTCTTATTTCAACAATTCAGATATTCAAGAATGGAAGGGTACAGATACGATGCAAAAATACTTTCCTTTTAGAAGTAAAATTTGACATAAGCATACTCTTTCTTGTAATATCATGAAGAGTGGTTGACTTTTTTAAAACCTGAAACATTGTCAATTCTTATGATTTCATCTGGCATTTTCAGCATCTCAAGATAGCATGGCAGTGTTAGTACTGCACTTACACCATTGTTCCTGGTAATATATCGTGTAACTACATTCATCCCTATAGTAAAAAAAAAAAAAATCCGCTCTTTTAGTTTGAGTGTAGTGTTTAAGTGTTACCTGAGCTTTGTGGTGTCTAGCTTTGACTCAATAGTTTAGAATGTATTAGCTTACTTTTACTATAGATCTGCGTAATAAGAATTGGATGAAAACCTTTGCTGAAGAAAGGATGGTGAGTCAAAATTAAGGGTTTTTTTTCTGCAGGGTAATGTAGATAACAGGACATTTTCTAGTATAAAGTATTTCAAAATAAAATATTTAATTTCAAATTATTGTGACTTTTTGTTTTAGTGCAAATTTTTCCACTGGATTTTTTATGTACTACCTCCTGTTATCTTGCAATGAGTATGTAGTGTGTCTGATCATTCATTTTGGCTTCTTGCTCTCTTAATTTATTCCTGAAAGCGTGTTTCTTATCTGTTGGCAGAGGAAAAATGCCCTGCATTGAAAATTGTTCTGAAAGGTTCTTCATTTTACAGCATATCTTTGTTTGAACTTTGTTCTACAGTGATTCTACACAGTGAGAGATAGTAATTTATTTGTTCTAGCCTTAAAAGGCTGCCCACTATTTCTCCCTCTTTCTTTCACCTGTTTTTTCAGCTGAACAAAAAACACTGAAAAATGCAAGATTTTGGGGGTTTTTAGTATTCTAATACCCCTGTCGCTTCTGGCAGCAACATTTGGCAATTATCAGCTTTAATGGACAGCAGAATACAGATGCATGTTCAAAATCTGTGACAAAGTGTCAGTTAATGAGTTTTTAAAAGAAAAAAATGTTAAGTTAAATTTAAAAAATAAGGTCTTAGATTCCCACATCTGTGACACAAAATCAATGAAGCTATCACTTGCCATGCCTTCGGAAAAAAATACTGGGAGAAGAGACATGATTATTTCTACTGTTAAAATAAAATGGAGACTTTCATTTCCATTTAACCTTTGGAAAGGGTTTATTTATTTGTTTGTTTAACTATCTATGTGAAAAAATTGTTTTCAAAATACACTACTATTTCAATAGCTTAGCAGAGTAAAACCAACAATTCTTATTCATAAATTAAAGATTAGAAAGGTCCTTGTGTGTGTCTGGGTGCCTGTCTGTAGGCAAACACATGTCCTTTTGTATGGCTTTATGAAAGTCTTGCTGCCCAGTGCATGTGTATTTATGTACATGTGCTGAGGCTTGGTGTTTCAAGTTCACATGATACAAGAGCATGGAGAGAAAGTATTTTCACCCAGTTCTACAAGATTTTTTTCTGTTTTTTTGCTTCTTCAGGGGCCTTCAAAAGAACTCAAAAGTTAATTTGTTACTCCTTGACTATAGGAGGAAAGATTGGTGCTTATAAGCATTTCCAAAACCAGTGATATCCTCATGACCAGCTGTTTTAATGCTGTCTGGAAATTGGACAAGTTTCTAATTTTCTTCCTTTAAATGAGAAACTAAATACCAAGACGCCTTCTTCAGAGGAGCAGTATGGAGAATTGCCTCCCTGCTGTTCTTCAATCCTGGTTCTTGAAATTCAAAGGCTTTTATACAGATGTGTTCTGGTAAATAATACAGGAATAAAATCTGTATTTGCTACTGCTACAATAATTTTCTATTGTATCTTTCAGTATGTTTCATCTTTTTCTGTCATCCTTCACACCAGAAATTTTGTTACTGTGGCTTACAAGAATTTTCAGCATTTGAACTGGAAAACCAGTAAAATATATTGTTACTCTTAGGTGTTTTATTCTGTATGAAATAGAGAGGATACTATTTGTCTTTCAACAAACTTTGTTCTGGAGATAAAATTTATATACCTCTCTGAAGCTCCTCTCAAATGATCTTTTTCACTGTCCTGGCTTTATACAGTAGGAAACTGACAATAATCATGTAAGTGACGATGCTAGAAATGATATGTGCTAAGGAAAGTGGAATTTACCTTTCATATTGTCAATATTTCAGGAGCTTGATTCTTGTAAAACTTTATCATCGCTACAAGAAAGATGGTATATTTTTTTAACAGTTTGATCATTTCATTGGATTTTGTACATTGATACTCTTTTGTCTAATGATAGAATAGTGCATATATACCAGAAACTTCTCTAGCTTTTTTTGTATTTTTAAGTTCCTTCATCCACATGCTGCTGCATTTCAGCAAATGAATAGGTTCATTCTTTTGATCCTGTGTACAGACAAGTATTATTTGCAGGAACTTCAAATGGCCAGGGACTATAGTGAATAGCTGACATGAATTGGTCTCAAATTGCGTTAATGATGATTGTCTTCAAATATGTCAGAGAGCTGCTGTAGTTTGTTAAGTGTTCATTATGTTAATTTTCAATATGACCTGCAGAGACTCAAGAAGTGACTACAAATATAATTCCAGAAAACTTTTATTCTGGTAAAATCATTCTTGTTGTACATTTGGGGCCAAATTTCAAAGAGCAGAAAACATGACAGTTTACTTTCAAGGTGTTTGTGAATAAATCTGTGAAATCAGAGAGGTAAGGTGAAGCGAAAGGCAAAAAACAGAAAAATTTTCAAATCAATTTCTCTTTTGGTGTTGTATGCATGTAGGTGATTTCATATTGTACTAATGGATAATTCTCAAAGTTTCCTATTGTTAAAAAACCATGAGCATTTAGGTTTCAAGAAACAAAATGTGTAACTTTGCCCACCTTGGTCAGAGAAGTTCATGGCCACAACTAATTTCTGTGCATTGTGATGATTGAGATAACACTATGACACACTCAAACTGTTAGTTTCTTCCCTGCCATTCCTTCTGCTAACTTCAGATCAGTGTGCATTTCATCTCTTATCATTACCATTTTATCTTCGGTATTACATAAAGAAGTAACAAATTTTTAAAATTGTTTTTATTAGAGGGATTATTAATTCAATTTAATTTATTTAATTCCACATGTGCTTGAAAGTTGTGATTGTTGGCAGATGCTTAAAGAGTAGACCTGATGAAGTCATAAAATAAAATAAAATTCATAAAATTCTGCTTTCTTGATTTGATTTTGAATTTAGAGATTGCTAAGTTTCAGATTTTGATGGCTGGAGTGCTGCCATCAGGGTAGCTGATGTTCTACCCTGGTATGACAAGTGGTGATTAACAACACGGTATGTAAAGACCTCAGATTCTATCTAGGACATCTGTTCTTGTTGCATTTGAATATTAAACATCTTTGAGATCTCTAGGAAAATGTGTAAAAGTAAGTTTAAATATTGACTGTTAATTTAATTATGATGCACTTCAAAGCATGTCTAGCCAAGCTCAGAAGAACTGTGTCTTTTCTTCAGACTTTCTAATATTTTAAATAAGTGAATTTTGACAAAGATATCAAGAAGGGTGAGAGATGTAAGAGATCATTAGCTTTAAGAGGATCAATTTATAAACTCCAGTAAGTGTCCTGCATAAAGCAGATTTGTTATGAATGTTGACCACTTTTAACTTAGTGAATCATTCAGGATTTTTAGCTACTGAATCATTCAAATTTTAATGACTCATTCAGATAAAAATGTTAAGAGGAGTCTTTATTATTTGTTCAGTTATGCTACCAGAATGAAATTGGTGTCTTGAAAGGCTTTTTACTTTTTGTCATTATCATAATTCTCTTCTATTTGTACAATGAGCATGTTCTTAATCTGCAAAACTTCATAGAATCCATTTGGATGCGGCCGTTGTTTTTATGAGTTCTAAGAAATCATCTCAAAACTTGAAAATAATAAATAGTATGAAGGTAAAAATTATAGCGAACCAAGAGCATGGATTTAATTCAAATGAAAAAATCCAAAAACCACAAATCAACCAACCATCAAACCACGAATACTTTATTTCTTTTTTATAGTCATTGTTTGAGGACCAGACAGTGCCACAGGTTCAGCTCTCTCCGTATTAAGACTCTTGACCACTCCTTATCACTTTGGGAGAAGGAATCTGTAACCCTGAGGACCTAACCCTGCTCCTGTCTGCTTCTCAGGCATGGAGAGAAAAGTCATCTGAACTCCCAGCTACTCGTTTTAAATGGCAGTAACCCCTCTATTTATCCCCTCCAAACACTACTTTGACTCCTGCTTGTAAAGCTGTAGGCAGGGAGAAAAATATTTTTTATTCACTTAAATAAAGCAAATTAATAAAAAACTATATTTGAATGTTTACTGCCATTTTAACAGGTGCATTGATTATAAATGATAGCAACATCAATGAATAAATTAATCACAATTAACAATCAGTTAAAATGATTTTTCTCATCAAAGATGTAGATGTTATAATTAGAGGTCCTAATTTTAGATAGAGAAAGGTATTTATCAGCAAACATCTGATCTTTTTGGGAGACAAATACTGAGAAATGTGTATTCTAGAGGAAATTTACTAATAACATTAGAATTACAATTAAAATACTTCTGAAGATGTAAATTAAAAATGTGTCCATTTGCTTTGATTCAGTTCTGTATCTCCTACTTAATGTTAAAATTTAGCAGTGTAACATAAACTGAAAGGCATAGCTTTTTCCATTCTAAACCACATGAAATGAAATTTAAGTGGCCCTTATATGACTCATATGCCACATTAAGTGACATAAATTCTGAAACATATAGTTTAGATGACCAAGATCCAAATTTTCATCATGTAGTCTTTGAGGAATCTGAAGTTCTGGTCTTTCATCTCTATCCAGATCAGGTTCATAAAGTTCCTTGGAGCCATTCCCATTTCTTCACCACTTCAACTCACAAAGTGAGTCTTTTTGCCTGACACTTGTACAGGGATGGGCACATGCAGGACACCACATTCATCACATGTAGTAACTCCTGGAATGGTCAGGTGGAAACAATAGTCCTGTTCCCATGCATGCCATGGGTCAGTCACTTGAGTTGTCTCCCTGTCAGTAAAAGATCAGACGTGACTTCAAGCATAAGTAGAGAGGAACATATTTTTGTTTCCCAAAAATGCATTTAATGATCAGGCTATAAGCAACCTGCGGTCACATGTCATACAAATCCTGTAGGGCTGGTAAATGGATATCTCAGTTGTTAACTGAATGGATGGATAACTCAGTAATAGTTATTATGCCTGCAGATATTTAGTTATTAAAGAATAAATTGATGAAACACAAAAATCACGTTTGGAATCTTAGAATGAAAGATTTGGTTGTTTGGTTGAAGTAAGTTTTTGTTTTTGTTTTTGTTTTTGTTTTTGTTTTTGTTTTTCTTTTTCTTTTTCTTTTTCTTTTTCTTTTTCTTTCTTTTCCTTTTCCTTTTCCTTTTCCTTTTCCTTTTCCTTTTCCTTTTCCTTTTCCTTTTTATTTTTCTTTTTCTCTTTTCAATTTTTTTCTTTTATTTTTCTTAACTAGATCTACATTAAGTATAAAGAAAATTATGACTCATAATGGGACAATCTGAATTAGTTTAGTTTTGGAAAAAATGCTTCCCATATTTGTCTTGGAACAGACAATTGAGCGAGGAGTCAGTTAGAAGAGTCCTTAACAGAGGACAGAAGTACAATGACAGAACTAAAAATGACAATGTTCATTTGAAACTATATACGTGAGTTAAGTGACTAGATAGTAAAGCAATTTATGAATACCCCTTAAAGCAGATCTAGAGGCTACAGCAATCAATAATGAATAGTAGGTCTCAGCCTTATATTTATTTAAAAACCTCAAGAAACTAGTCCTAGTAGGTGGATCAGCTAAAACTATTTCTACAACCAATTCCTTTAGGCAGAAATTTCTCAGTGGGGAACTTTGGTCTGGAACTTCTCTAATAACCTGATTAAATAAAACACATGCCAAACCATTCTCAGTGAGCACTGTAAATCTCAGATATTTGCAAAAGTTTCTCTCCAATTAAAATAAAAAGTCCTTTTGTGGGTAACATTGATATTTTCTGTTATTGTGGAGTCAATGGGAATGAAACTAAAAAAGTGTAGATGGGATGAGGAAACAAAAATTACATAAACATATGGTCTGTATAAACTTAATGTGCACATTAGATATGTCTAAATGAAATAAACAATAAGGCATTAATTACTACTTTAATCCTCACTTCTATTAATAGAAGAGAAAAGAAAACCAGAACAATAATTACTATTTTTCCTAGCCAGATATGTTTTCTGCAATCCCTCAAATAATCCCACATATTTCAAATTCATCTGGCCTGCCAAATATATATTACATAATTTGATTTGAAAACAGGAACAAAATTTTTCTTATTATTAAAATTCTTTCTTCTATATTTAAAGTTCTACCATATTGCTCTCTTTTTTTGACCTAAATTAAATTTCAAGTGACGGCTTGAAATTTCAGAATATTCATTTTGAGTTACCTGGGTGCCAGCTACTGTCTCAAAATCATCACAAAATTCATGTCAATTACTATGCTCTTACATAAATAGTAATAGTTGATTGTGAATGCTTTGTAGAACACAATTCTTCCTTTCAAAAACAAACCTTTCTCAGTGCATTAGGACTACTTTTTATTTGTTTTTTATTTCATTAAATCAACTAAATCAGCTGTATTTGAATATACTATAAATCATTTCAGTATTTACCACAATTAATGTTTGGAAGATATTTTTCCAAAGTGTAAATAAATTTGGATAATTAAATACTGCATTTTTTTCAATCAAGCAAAATATTTTTTTTGTGCTCCTGATTAAAGTTCCCTAAATTTTGTCTCTCCTTCCCAAACATAGAGGTTGTATAAATACAAAGTACCTGCTGAGATTAACCTGCTAATGGAAATTGAACTCTGTCTTTATTCCCTGTCTCTGTTTATCCCTGCAGTCACTATTATTTCATGTCCCTCAGATATCGCTGCCTGTGTTCTCCACAAATTTCCACTAGTTTGCATCTCTGCAGTCAATTATTTTTTCATCCCATTTACATAATTCTCTCATGACAAGAAATCAAGAGGGAAGTAAATCAGTTTTTTCTGAAAGAAGTTTTAAGGGTGAACAGATGAGATTCTTAGATGGACTTTGAAATATTTTAATGAAGCAATTAAAATAAAACCTGGTGAAGATGGGCTGTTGAAAGGAAAGATTGTTATAAAGCTGCTTACTCATTAGTGCACTCAGTGTGCACTGCAGCTTTATGTCTGGGAGTAGCAAGCTCAAATATCCAGTCAAATATTACAGGCAGGCTTTGCATTATTTTTAAACTAGGCATAAAAGTGAAACCTGCTTATGGACTCTAAAGAAAAATTGTGAAAAATCACTTAGTTATAAATCTGGTGTATAAGGAAATGCTGAATTTTAATTATTAGTTTAACTTGAAATGTTTGAAAAGGATGTGTCCTGAAGATTCATATTCAGTTTAATACAAAGAACACTACTTTGAAATGCCTGCTTAAGAAAATATGCAAAATGTATATTACTACAGAAAGGGGAAATGCCAGAAGGTGTTGCATGAAGAACCTTGAGCAGAGAAATGACTGTCCATTTCTATGTTTAGGTTATAGATGAAAATATATTTGCCTTGACTGTGTTAGAATCAACTGGTAATATGACCTGATCATTTCCTTCAAAAAAGGCTTTTACTACAACAAAGAGGGAAAAGTAACTTTACATGAATAGTCTATAAAGGAGAGAGAATTTGCAAGTTATTGTACAGGAAGTGTATTTTATTTTTATATTGTATTAATTTAGATTTACTGTTCTTTTATTTCCAGAGCGAATGAAGCAATGCTGCCTATTTAAAAATGTAGGGTTCATTTAGGTATTTATACTGAAGCTGGTTAGAATAGAGTTAATTTCCTTCACAGCAGCTTGTATGATCATGTATTTTAGATTTTTGATCTAAGAAGTGTTTACAAATGCCTCCTTGGCATCTCACTCTACCCCTACAGTGATTAGATTGGGAGGAGAGAGGGTGTGCAGGGAGGCAACAAAACTGAGCTGATTACCCAAAATAACCAAAGAGATATTTAGTAATATATAATATCATGAGCAACACTGGAAGGAAAAAAGGGATGTTTACCTGCGTTTTTTTTGGAAACTCACTGGACATTGGTCTAACCAAATGAGATTGTGAGTGTGTGCTTTTTTATCCCTTGTTTTTAATCATTCTTCCAGTTACCATTCACTTATTAAAATGTTGTTTGTTTGGGTTTTTGTTTTACTTTGATCCACAATTTTCCCTGTTTTTATTCTCCTTTCTTCTTCATTCTGTTGGAGGAGGGGAGTGAGTGACTCTATGGTGCATATCCTTCAGCAGAGTTAATCCACAGCAGGACATTAAAAGGACGATACACATATTTTAGAGCAAGAATATTTAGGTGTAAGAACACAGTCAGATATTAATTCAATTTTTGTGTCACCAAATTAATTTCTGGCCACTTTGAAATAAGAGATTAAGGCAAGTAAATGAAGGTCTAAACAACAGCACCCACACAAAACTCTGTGTTTCAAGTCGCTTACTCAAGGATTCTAGGACTCAAGAATCATCTGCCATGACCTTAGTAAAACACTGAAAAACTTCCGAGCCCAGAATTTAACCAAATTGAATTATTAACATGTAAAAAGGCAAGAAAATATTAAAACACTGGCTAAATGTCCTCAAATTTCTGTATCCATTGCTCTTTGTAGGGTTTGCTGCACTGGTCTGAGTTCCCATGTTATCTTCTGTGGATTACCAGTCATCTGTGATTACAACTCAGGAGAGCAAGTTTTCCACTAATTTCACTCTCTGGGAAAAGATTATTTTTTCATCTTGGATACGTGATAAAATTCTACTTTTCATTTCAGTATGGACTGCACTTGAAGAACAGCCAACCAGATTTAAAGAAATTTGCCCAAATAAACAAAAAATTATTAGAGAATATTATTATTTAGATTAATATATGGAAACAAATCACTTTCTTCCAAACCACAAATTATTTTCTAATCAAAGTGTATAGAATTCTGGTCTTAATTTATGTGTTCAGTATATTAAATAAAGGGAATGAGAATGGTATCATTTGATGTGATCAAGAGGGAGTAGTGATATCATCATTAAAAAATATTTTTGTGTAGCATTTGACAAACATTGACCTTAGCAGATAAAAGTTTTAACTACTAAAATTATTTCTTATAATACAGGTACAATTCTGTTAGCTTGAAAACAACTGTAAAATACACACTGAATTTGCCAGTTGAAAAAGATTGAACAGATCTAGTATAGGTAGCAGAAGCAGTGCCAGAAACAAATGGGGTTTTTTTATAGTTTAAATCAGCTTAGATTGTCTGCATTTGTTTCACTTGTGCCTATTAACTTTTCTAAGTAAATCCTTCACAAAACATTAAAATATAATGTTGCCAATTTTACATTGGTTTAGTTAAATCAATGTAAAATCACAACTTTAATCTGGGACAATTCTGTGAATCAGCTAGGCCCAAGTGTAAGGTAATAAAATAAAGTAACTTCATTATGCAGATACCAGGACTGACTTCCTACAGTTTATTGCAAAGATCTGCGAGTATTCCATTTATTAGCAACTATATCTCACAAGCAGATTGACCATATTTTACTCTGATGTACTGTTTTTGGGGAGCTAGAACATACACGCTCTTTGTGATTTTCTTTCAACATATTGTTTGGTCAAACTTTGACTCACACAGAATGTACTGTGTGAGGTGCTGACTCTCTGCCATTTCCTCTGTTGTTTGGTTTTTATTACCCATGTGTCTCAATACTCTACTCTTGAATATGGAGGAGATTAGTTGTTGTTTTCATATCCTGTGCATCTTTCTTTAGTGAATGTACTTAATGCATTACGTTTGGATGAGAAAAGTGGTAACCACGTTTTTTTGCCTTGGTTGTTTACATGTAGAACAATATAAGATAACTTTGCATGTTGTTTACATGTAGAACAATATAAGATAACATAGACATAATCATGTCTATGACATGATGTTAAATTAATTTTTTGACACTGCTGTAAACACATCTCCATTAACCTATGTGCAATGATCACTGTTAATTGCTGCTCTTAGAGTAGATACATTTTGGAATACCTTTCTGTGTGGTCTTCTTCAATGTTAGACATTTTTGACCTCTGCTTCTCCTTTTATTGGTATTATTTCTCTTTTGGTAGTTGTCAATCCTAGTTTAATAGCACAAGAGCCTTCAGAAATGTCCTGCTTTCACAGACCAGGCAACGCAGACATTTATATAGTTTTTTACTCTTCTGCCTTGCCCTTCAGGCAATTTCCAGTTCATAGAAGACTGATTCACATCCGGATGACTTCAAATTGTTCTTTGAAGCCAGATTTCCTCAGGCCCTCTATCAAAAGCTTTTCTAAACTCCTCTTGTACTACATATGGCATATTCCCCTTTGTCCATGGACTCCTTCACATTTTTACCTCCTATGGTGATGGTCAATGGAGTGAGTGGAAGCTGAAACAAGCTGCCACAAAGAGTAGGATTTCTGCCTCTTTCTGCTGAAACTGGTTCTCTTGAGTTTCCTTGCTCTTTTTTTCACTTCTTTATACTTTCCTGGTAGCATAATAGACTATACTTCTTTTAAAAGACCCTTTTTTGTTTAATATATTTTCAATTTATACTCTCTGTGGTTCAATTATACTGATTTCCAATTTTTCTCATGTCCCCAGTAGCTATTCAGGACTCAATTCTAGGAACAGTTCTGTTCAACAGGTTTTTAATTTATTTCTCTGTGTTAGTTGAATGCACAATTATTAAATTGGTTGATTATACTAAACTGGGAGGTGCTGTTGACTCTTTCAAAGGACTATGAGAGAGTGATCAAACAGTGCCACAGAGAGGTGTTTAGTGCCCCATGCCTGTCACTGCCTCAAAAGGAGGCATTTGGATAATGCCCTTCGTAATGTGCTTTAATTTCTGGTCAACCCTCACTAGCTCAGGCAGTGGAAATAGACTATTGTGTCTTCTATTCTATTCTATTCTATTCTATTCTATTCTATTCTATTCTATTCTATTCTATTCTATTCCATTCCATTCCATTCTATTCTATTCCATTCTATCCTATCCTATCCTATCCTATCCTATCCTATCCTATCCTATCCTATCCTATCCTATCCTATCCTATTCCATCCTATTCCATCCTGGTTTATTTCCACTCTTTTTAGCTCTGCATCCCAGATCAGGAAAGAGGCACAATTCAGCTCAACGTGGGAAAGACTATACAAAAACATTTCCTCTGTCTGAATTCTTTATACTAAAGTATGGAAAACACACGCATTTCAAGTGTGTCATGGTCAAATCATTGTATCTGTGGTCACATTATAAAAAAATTTCTGTCTCTTCTTGCCTTTTAGAGCTTTTTTTGCTAGTATTTGTAATACGCCACTTTTTAATCTCAGTATCCATTACTTCTGAAAAAGGAAGTATGACCAATGTGTTATCATAACGTATTACTGTAAGATGTTTCTCTTTACCATTGCCACAGTTTCCTATTATCATTTTCTTTTTTTCCTTTCCTTGCAGCCAATCTCCCCCCTATTAGTTTCTCCTGTCAATACTTATCTCTGTGATGTATTCACATCTGTTTATGTGTTTTACCTTGAACTTACCTGCTTTTTGAGTCTCCCCAGCTTCTGCACAAAGAAATTGATCTATCACTTATCCTTTGTTGCAACTTTCTTGTTCATGAGGATATGGGAATACCAAGCCGTATATCTTCTGTATCAGTTATCCTACTGGGAAACATTGTGGGCCATCTAGTAAAAGAATAATTTTACAATGTGCGGTGTAAAAGTGAGTTTGTTCCATTTTAATTCTCAAGAGTAATCAGATTTAAATGACCAGCTGACATGTAATATAGCAAGCCAGTAGCAAGTTACTAATGTGCTAAGATTCCATTTAAAGTCCAAGCAAAAATATTTTTTTTTACAAAAAAGGGCATATATTTTTATGTTTGCATCCCTAAACGTTTAAGCTTGAGTCATTGTGACTGTGTAAAACACTGGTATGATCCACTGCAAAGGGTGTCAAAAACACACATTAGAAAATTGTGACAAAATGTGAAATCATGTTTGATCTGGGTTGGCTGTATAATGCTTTTATCCCCAGTTGTCTTGTTCTGTTCATGCTGAATAGTAAGTTTTGCATCTTTAAGAGTTACTGCAGAGAGGGAAGGAGGAAGAGGCGGAGCGGCAGCAGGAAGTGTCAGGTGGGGAGGACGGCCGGGATTGCGCGGCTGGGCGCGGCGGGAGCTCGGGAACCCGGGAGCACCGTCGGCCGTCGGGCAGACACTGCTCTCCTCCCCGACATTCCTCCTCCCGGACTGTCGTCTGCGGATAGACGGCGGACAGAGCTCTTCTTTTGCTTTTTAGTTAGTGTCAGCTAGCTGAGGCAAAGAAGTTCCCTGGACTGTGGGTTTTTTTTCCTTTTGTTTGGACCTCGTGAAACTGCTCTGAGCTGAGCACCCAGGGGGGCACCGGCAGCTCACATTCCTGGCCTGCGACAATTCCAGCACCGGAGGGAGAGACTGAGTGAGCTGCAACCCGGGGACGGGGTTCTCTCAGTTTCTCTTTTAGAGTGACAGGGGGTCTCATTGTTTGATATTGTTTTAGTTTTATTGTTTAATAAACAGTTTTTTCCCACCTTTCTCCAAGGAGGTATTTTTTGTTTTCCTTTCCTCCCAGACCAGTTGGGGAGGGGAAGGGGCCGATTGGATCGTTTTTTTCCCACCAGAGCCCTTTGAGGGATTCTTCCCCAAATTTACTCTAAACCTAGACTAACACATGTTCCACTAACTAAACAAATTAAAGCATGGTTTTTTTGGCACTAAATCTGCTGCTGCTGAAAAGAACTGGTCTTAGGTCTGCAAATTATTTATATTTGCTTCAAATTTCTGTAAAGATTTTGAATGTTTTAATTTGTAATCTGATGCAAATATCAGTGTTTCCAAGTGCTAGAGTCTACCACATTGGCTGCAGCCTGATCTCAGTCACAGACACACTGTTTTTAGAAAGAAGACATAAATACAGTTATTTATGTCCTGTTTAAGTCTTCTGGCCTCAAGAATTTGCAAGCTGACATTTCTCATGAGTTTTGCAATTCAGGTTGTCCTGGTTCTGAAGTCCCCAAGCAATTCATGCATTTTTTCTGTTGGTCACTGAATTCACTAGGATTTGTAGCCACAATGCATGTCAAATACAGCAATTTTTGAGTCCCCAGTTGTTTTAAAAAAATTGTAATTATAAAACCCACCATAGTACCAAATTTTTTCTACTCTGGTCTATTTATGTGGAAGAGAAAGCTGTTTCCCTATTTTCTCCTGAAGTGTTCTTGGAGTGGAAAGTTTTGAAGGGTGATAGCAGGGATCCAGTCTCACACTGCTCCATGATTTCAATTGCAATCTCACAATGTCAAGAAATTTATTGTTTGGAGCCTTCCACTCAGGTGCCTTAAAAATGAAGGTCTAATTGAATGCATTGTTTGAGCCTGCCAGACAAATTTGTTCAAGTAGCCTAGGCACAAGACTGCATTTAAACAGTGCTGAGTCTGATCTCAAAACTGTTACAAAAACAAGCTTCATATAGGCATCATGAAGTTTACCCACAGTTCTTAAGTAATGGTGTCAAATGTTGCTGAACATGCCCTTGTATACATTTAGAGTTCTGTTTATTTCTCCTGGCACTTAATCTGAAATTTTTCTCAAAAGAATATAATTAAAATATAGTATGTGCTTATTTCAAAAAGTCTTTAAAGCTATTTATATTATATTATATTATATTATATTATATTATATTATATTATATTATATTATATTTATCTATTTCCTTTACATAGAGAATCATGCAGTCCCTGCTCGTGTCATCTAATTGTTCCCTCAAAATAGGCATAACCTTTGCTGTGGTACTGAGCAGTAACATGCATTGTGTTTCTTGTAAGCTTTCTTTCTCTGGACTATACATATTTATTCCACTGCTTTCTGCGGTAATGGTCAAATGAAAGAGAAAGCTGATATTTTGTTTTCAGTAAAACCTTGCCTAAGTTTAATGATGAAGATGAACTCTAAATCTGATCTTCAATCTAAGATGAACTCTTGTCCTTTTTATGCTGAAAGAAAAGCCTCTGTGATGTATAATCAATACAGACACTTCTCTACCAGTTTGGGATATAGCCATGCCAGACCAATACTGAACAGACTTACCCAGGTGTGACGATAAATCCAAGATCGTTCACTTAGTTGATGGTGTAAAGTGATTCTGTGAGCACAAAATTAAATAACAGTTTAGGGTAGCAGTAGCAGTAACAGAGAAAAAGAAAAGAATTTGACAAAAAAGGATAAAACAAATTAACTTTGGCTACTGAAAAATTTTTCTTAGAACTTTCTGAAAATGTAGAACAGGCTTTGAAATGAAGATTTCTTGGCAGTTGGATCATTTTAAAGCAAGTAAAGAAAAAATCTAGAACAGCAGTCAGGAGTTTTCTAGAAGAAATTGTTTTTCTTTCAGAGGATTCTTAAGAATTCTTTTGTTTCCCACTGTCTTGCCTAAGGGAGGCATTGAACCATTGTCTTCAAAAATGAGAATTTACTTTATCATGCAAAAGATAAAATTGGTATCACTTTTATAGAAAAGTACTGTTCTGAAAACTTTTTCACATGATTATGTACTGTGGAAAAAAATTTTTCTCATAAAAAATGAGAGTCCCTTATTTCTATCTTGCTCCAAAAGTGTAGAACATCTTTTAAAGATTTCATACATGTTCACATTTTCATGTATATGTTAGTCCTGAATCCCTAAAGAAATAAAAATAATGTTCTTTTGAACAACTAAGAACGGAACTAGCTTGAGTTACAGACAGCAAGCAATCAAAAGAAATTGGTTTATTCTCTCATTGCCCTTGTCTTCATTACAGCCTCAAAACAATCAAAGAATGATAAAATCATAGAATAGTTTGGTTTGGAAAGGAGCTTAAAGATCATCCTGTTCCAACCCACCTGCCATGAACACCTTGCACCAGACCAGATCTTTTAGAGCCTATCCTGCCTGTCATTAATCACCTCCACAACCTCTCTGGGCAACTTCTTCCTTTGCCTCACCACCTCCCCCGCCCCAACCCCTCCAGTAAAGAATTTCTTCTTAATATCTAATCTAAATCTATTATCTTGATATTTTTCCTGAAAAATTTAGTTAACTACCTGTTATTAAAGATTAAAATAGCTCAAACTATTTAATACAGGAGGAAGCATTTTTGGTTTCCAAATAGCAATGAATAAAGCTGGGATCTCAGAAATCCTGTCAGGTTTCTCATTAACCTCATGTTTTTGGGGTCAAGTATCATGGACAGACCTCAAGGAGGTACTGGAGGTTTTGCACAACCTGTGCATATTTTTGTTGGCAAGAAACATGGATATGTTGGAGTGGGTCCATAGGAAGTCCTGGAGCACCCCTTCTGTGAAAACATGTGTTGAATGTTTGGTTCTTCGGCCTGAAGAAGACTCTAAGGAAAGCATGTAGAAATTTTGCAGTATCTAAAGGGGGCTTTAAGGGAGACATTTCCTTTAACTGGGCCTACAGAAATGTTAGTAATAATTCTGAACTAAAAGATCCGAGATTCAGGCTAGATAGAAAGAATATTTTTTTCTTAAAAGGCTGGTGAAACACTAGAAAACGCTGCCCAGAGAGATGGCAGATGTCCCATTGCTGGAAACACTCAAGGCCAGGTTAGAAGATGCTCTAAGCAATTTGATCTAGTCCCTGTCCATGGCAGTAGTGTTGGACTAGATGACCTTTAAACGTCCCTTCCAACCCAAACTATCCTATGGTTTTATGATTCTATGATTCTATTATGCTCTGCAGTTGAGTATAACCTATTATTATATGAAAAAATTTTCCATGTTCTACTCATTACTTTTACAGAAAAATCTATCATTATTACAAGAGGTAAATTCTAAAATCCAATTTTATTGTGTGAATAAATAGGAAGCTTGCAGGTGAGAAGTAGGAGAGCAGCAGTATAAGGGCACAGTCTCTATTGATTCTGATTTCAAAGAAATAAAAGTATCAAATTTTCTGTATTTTTATACTAACATTTATCCCATATATGAACAAAAGTGGTAGTCTGTAATACTGTGAAAAGTATTATGATGACCAGATTGAATACAATCACAGAATCACAGAGTATGCTGAGTTCAAAGGCACCCACAAGCATCATTAAGTCCAGCTCCTGGCCTGCACAGCACCCTCCCCAAGGGTCACACCATGTACCTGAGAGCATTTCCAAAATGCTTCCTGAGCTCTGCCAGGCTGGTGCTCTGACTGCTTCCCTAGGGAGCTGTTCCAGTGCCCAAGCACCCTCTGGGGCTTGAACCTTTTTCTGATATCCAGCTGAAACCCCTGACACAGCTTCAGGCCATTCCCTCAGGTGCTGGCACTGGTCACCACAAAGCAGAGATCCGTGCCTGCCCTTCCTGTTCCCCTCATGAGGAAGTTGTAACTGCAGTGAGGTCTGTCCTCAGTCTCCTCTTCATGCTGAACAAACCAAAAGATCTCAACAGCTCTGCATGAGGTTTTCCCCAAAGGCACTTTATCATCTTTGTTGCCCTCCTTTGTACATTTTCAAATAACTTAATATCTTCCTTATATTGTAATTAATTGTAATTTTATATCTTTCTTATAATGTCTTCAAATAAATACATTTTCCAAAATTTCTTAGTTAACCTAATTATTTTTTGTCTGTTAGAAACACATAGTCCAGAATCTTTCCTTTATAAACTATTCTTCCCTAGAGCTAGATTTCCGATTTTTTTTTCCAGGACTCTTGAGTATATGCAATTCATTTAAGTTTTAGCAGGATCTCCACTTGTGTTTGGAACAAGCAACCTGGAGCACAAATCTCTGATTTGGAAACCTGTTAAACACAAATTTAGTTCATAGGATGCTGCAGAAAGTTGTTGCTCAGTTCAGATTTCTGGAGTTTGAAAATGCTGAATCAAAACCTTCCTCACAAGAGACATAAAAGAAATTAATTTACCCTCAGGCAAATATCTTATGATGACCTACATTTTTATTATTGAGAATAATGAACAGAGAGATAATGTAAAGCACTCTGTAAATGAGTTGTCAAAAGACTACTTTGGGGATATGCTTTTCATGTTACTGTCTAATTATGTTTTTGTTTTTTGAATACTTTTTAAATTTATTAAGCAAATGTTATTACCAATGATAGCCTAAAATGGGCTGAATCAAATCTGTGGTAGGTACATTGTACAATAAAAAGTCTTCCAAAGAATGAATTCACTCTTAAGAAAGCTTTAAAGTTGCATAGATCTTAGAATCTTAAAGGACTTTATGAAAGGAACATTAATGTTAGGGAAAGAAAGCATAACATAAGCAAGACATTTGCTTATGTTCAAGAAACTATAAATTACAGTTATAATATTGTCGTATCTTAAAGGAATTCAGAGAAACAGTTAAAAAATTATAAACGAATGAATAAATGAATGCATTAATGAATTAATTAATTGATACTATGCTACCAGACATATATCAACAAATATAAGGAGGAAATAGGAATGGTATTAATTACTTTTTAAAACATGCTAACTTGGAATAAGCGGTATAATTATATCTAAGAATTTGCCACATTCCTTGTTAATTCTGAAAAACACAGTAATTTCTTAGAATGAGATTTACCTTCTGTAGCTTTTAGTTTCAGTGTTGCAAAAACTTTTATATAGGTCCCATCAACCTTTATACTTTTACACTTCAAGAAGAGAAAAAAAGTATTAAGACTATAATGAATGCAGAACATCTGGATTTCTATTATGTAATTTAATATATCATACTTGCTGTAATTTCTATTATAATTGTGAAAGAAATATTTTGTCAATAAAAGAAGGAAAAAGAAAACCCAAGAAATGTTCATAAATATTTTTAGCTATTTCCTCACTGTTTCAATTTCTGTCTTATGGATTAATTCCACATTTCCTTTGGTAGTTAGTTACCCTGACTTCAAACAATTATTTTCCCAGCTTTTCATCATACAATATATAGTTTAATAAGTTTTGATATATTTTTTTACTGGAAAGGATAAAAAGACATGTGCAGTGTTGTATTGGGAATTGCTCTAATTAAAAAAAAAAAAACAAAAAAAAACCAAAAAAAAAACCACAAAAAACCAAAACAAAACCCAAACAATATATTGGATAATGGAAGAAATAAAAAAATATCTGAAGCATTGAAAAAAACCCAAAGAAATAAGCCATATTTCTCAAAATCCTTCTACTGATGCCAAGGAAAAACACAGAGAAATTTGAATGTTGTGTTTAAGATCAGAAACCAAGTAACTTCAGATCTGATAATAAAATGTTATTTTTGCACTTTCTGCCGTCTCTCCTTCATAGACTTTAGGGAAAATATACTAAGATATTACGGTCAGTGTCACATAGATTATTGCAACAATTATTCAAAACAGTAGTATATCAGTCTTAAGGACAAACCATTGTCAACAAATCCCCTCCTAAGTTAGAAAACCAAAATCATCACGGTTAATGAAAAGAAATGTATTAGAGAAATAAAAGAAAATTCTTCTTCCAAATTCAGAGAGAAAAAGAATGGGTCAAGGCATTTACATATAATTTTAAAAATTTGAACAAAACAGAAGACAGGAAAAAAGGCTTGATGTTCTATCTGTAGAGTGTCAGTAAGACCCATATTTGTATTTTTATGTAATAGCAAACCTATTTTTTTCTCTCAAGTGTTCATTTTATCCTGCATTTAAACAAAGTAACAGAGGCAGCCTATAAAAGAAGTCACACAAACAAGTGTATCAGATAAATTTATTGTTCAATCTTCCTTTTATGTAGAATATTCAAAACAAATCAATCCTAAATACCTCAGAAAGAAGGCAAGACAAACCTTAATGGAACAGTGCATCCATTCCCATAGCACAGGTGCATTTAGGAATGTCTTCTCCGGAGTGTACTGTTTGACTATTAGCTAGATATATTGTACCTAGTGCAAAATATCGTGGTGTTCTTGTGCCAGAAGGATTGGGTTTTTCCCATCTCAAATCACTTGCTAAACTCTTGCAGGCTATAAACAAACTTCCACTGGTATTCTCTGAACAGAACTTCGTATGAAAGAACTGAACTTTATATTAATATTTTACAGTATTCAAAATAAATTGTGTCGTAGAAATAAATAATTCAGTGGAAAAATGGATTTTTAAGACAAATTTCAAGCATGTAAATTCAACAGTAACTAGTGCTCCAAACATTCTCAAAGGAGTATATTCTTAAGGGAAGGAGAAATAAGCTTCTCAAAACACAGTTTTCTCTGCAGAGAATCCAGAAATTGAAGGCAAATAAGATTTTCTTTTTCAGTTTAATCATACTATCAATATATGTATTAGGAATTTTTATTAGGGTAGTTGGTATAATGTAAACAGTACTTGATGATGAATTAGGGAAAATCTTGTGAAGCTTAGTTCTCATTTTATATAAAAATATCTTAAAGAGTCAATCTTTAAATTCTAAATATTTTCATTTAATTATTATACAAAGAAACATGCATTTTGATTTAATTTCACATGCAAAGCCCCCAAATAAATTGGATTTTAATTTTCTTCCAGTCTTTTGAGTCTTGTCATGTTGAAAAGCTTTTATAACTCCATTAATCAGTATGAGTTAAAATTAAATTAGTTTCACATGTACCAATAAATCCTCATGGATTTCCATAAGGAAATGTTGTGCTTTAGCAAAATTGTATTGCCTCCATAAATAAAAATAACATCAAATATCTGCTTAAGGTGCAAAAACTTTTCTTTTACTAGTGATGAGATGCAATTCCATCATTCCATGTCATTTTTTGTTATATTCAGAATTCAGTTTTAAAAATTCTACTGTTCTTATGTTTCATTTGGAGTGTAAAAGAATACGTAAATGTCTTATCTGATTACTGAACTCCAGTCACTCATTTTTTTCTCCCCTGTTTTGGTCAGAGAAATGAACAGATGCCCAGTGCCACCAAAGTACAAAGTTGGGTACAGATGTGAATTGGCTACACCTTGCATTTATTTAGTGCATTAGTCCCTATGTGGTGGACTGAAAAAAAAAAGTGAAATTATAAAACTTCAGAATATCCTCTTTAATTTGGCTTTAAGAAAAAGGCTAGCTATTTTGATGAGGTTGTATCTCCACACTGGTCAGGCATTCAGGCATACAAACTGTTGAAAAGCAGATGTAAAGAACCTGCAACAGATTATAAATCTTTCAGACTGACCTTCTTTTAAAGTGACCCTAACATTTCTGTAATTCATTTTGAGATGCTCTGATATCTTGATAACTGTTTTTGCATTTGTGCAGGATTATGTGCCTTTTATTTAGTTTATTTATTAGTTTGCAAATATTTTTCTTCCATTCCAAGATTTTTAGCCATAAATGTAACTCTGTGTGTAAAGGGATTTCTCAGCTATAAGCTAGCATAAAACTGATTTGATTTTCTAGCCTTTGTTTAGAGTGTCCTGTGGGAAGACATTACCAGTCAGGCAAATTAAATGGAATTACATTTAATAGTTTTGTAATAAAGAAAAGTTTTCATTACATGAGCTGAAATAATGATCCTATATAATTTAATATTAATTCCATCATCATAGAGATAAATCTCATTGTGATATTTAAATCAGATGATCAGACCCTGTGTCTTTATATTAAAAGTTATTATAGTTTCTAGTTAAGTGCCACCTGTTCACACTAGATTTTTAATTGCTGTGATTATCTATTCCTATTGAGTTTAAATGAAGTGAACTTATTTTTAAAAAGGTATTTTAAAGAGAATTTGGGTTTCGTTTGTGATTGCAAATATTAAATATATATTTAAGCTTTTAAATATGAAGAAATAACATTTTACAGAGTTCCATGCAATCTTGTACACTTTATCATTCTCCTAGTGCTTATTTTCCCCAATTTGTCTTATCTCATCGCAATATCCCTGCTTGATTTAAGCTCTGAGCCTGTCAAAACTGGTGCACACCTGCATAGCTTTAACCGCAAGTTTGTAAGAATTCCACATGGAATTGCTCAAATATAAATTTTCTAATTAAATAGGAAGCTCAGTATGGTGGTGAGGAATGGGGCCATCTGGCCTCCTGCATTGAGTTCCTCCGTTCTTTGGCACCTGACAGGCTAGACCAATTCTTGCCCATTTACACTCTAACTTTCTGAAACGGGATCTGTCTCTGCAAGCTCTGGGGAATTGTGTCACAGGCAGATGGGCAAGAGGGAGCCCCCAGCACAGTTTTCTGGTGCCCACAAGAAGAGCCTATTCCATTCTTCAGCCCTGTGAGCTGTTCCTCTGTTCCAGCTGATTCTCCAGAGGCAGGGGAACAATTTGAAGCTGCAGATTTTGGCTGTCACCTTCAGGTATTGGTGCCAGGTCATCCTAAGTACAAAAAATGGTGCTGGGACTATTGATTTACCTTGAATAGTGTTCAGTTAAAAAATTAACAAACTGAGAAATACGGAACTAATAACTTTAAATAAGAATTTTGACTATTAGAAAACTTAGATATTTTTCCTTAGTGTAATTTCTATCTCTCCAGTTTAATTATCTCCATCAGTCTGCATTTTTCTGTTAAAATCAAATGTATTTAGCTATATTTAGCTGTATAAAATGTGCAAATAATCCAACAATTAAATGAGGATGAATGTTTCAAATTAAATACATACCCAAATAATTTACTGAAAAGTGTGCATAACTTCTAGCTCCTTAACAATAAGAGCAGCACTGTTATTTGTAAGGAGATTATCTCAAAATCAAAACTCAAAACAAAAACAGAGGGATCCACCTTTTTCCTTCCTCTGCTTCCAAAAATTAGTTTTTTACACTATAGAAAAATAAGCATATATAATAAGGAAGAAACAGCTGCCGCAGTATTACAATTTAAGTCCATGAAGACCTTGCATGGGGCTTTTTCAAGAAGAAAGGCTTTGGGTAATAATTTCAAAAGCTTGATTTCATCGCTGACTTCAAGGTGGCATGTATTTTTTCTGACAAAACATGTCAGATTTGTACTGTTTTGAAAGGAGACTGATATGTTCCCATCAGTTATAGATCTCTTGAAAGAACTTCGGATTACTATGGAAGAAATTTGCTATAACTAATACACCTTTTGTCCATGTTTTGCTCCAAGTTTTGTGTATATTAGAAATGTTTTAAATCCATGTTTTAAATGACTTACACATTTTGGACACGGGTAAATAAGGATAAATATTTTTCCTGTCTGTTTAAAGTTTGCAGACCATTAAGTTGCATTGCTAGCATTCCTGTATTAACATATAAATATTTTGCCATTAAGTTGACAAATATATGAAGAAATTTAATTATAGCAGCTTCTTTCCTTATATGTCTTCCTGCATGCCATATATTTTTAAGGATGTGTAGGAATATGGTCATTAGTATGATGCATGTGTTATTCAGGCTAGTAATGTGCCTCTTAAACACCCATCATTTGAACTCTTGCACTTTTCTAATGACAACTAGTCTCAGTTTAAAGCCTTGGGCAATGGAGAGTCTAGCAGGTTCACAGATAAGCTGTTACAATGACAAACTGGAAAACATTCTTGTCCATACTTGTATTTCCATCCCCTAGTTTCATCTTCCAGGCAGTGGATCTTATTGTGTCCACTTCTCTGAGATTAAAAAGCTGTGATAAATATGTTCCTCATGCACTTGCTTGTAGCGACTGCTCACACTTTGCCTTAAACTTCTTTTCTACTTACTAAAGGGACCAAATTAAATTCATTAAATCTCTTGCTTGTAAAGTATCTTTGAGAGGTAAGTCATTGCTGGAGGACTTTTCTGAAACCTGTTTTGCAAAGAAGTGGAAAACATACACAGGTAACTTCTATACAGGTATGAAGAAGTTGTGAACTTGCTTACTTCTATGCCTAGCCATCACCTTGATGCAGAAGAAAGCACCCATAAAAATGTTGCAGTTTTAGTTGAATCCTTCTATTCTGTTAATTTTCAAGATATCTATTTGGTGTTATCAGACTCTTTTTCAATAAAACTAAACCTGCCTTTTAAAATCACTTTCACATTACTTTATTAAAAATATTAAAATCTTTAAAAGTATTTTCAAAATCCTTACTAAATTTATATGAAATTTAAAGACAATGACTATCAAGTATCTTCCGTTTGTTGTTTCTTCAGTCACAGATTGTGTTCTTCTCTGCTTCAGTTTTCTAAGGAATTCACACAAACTGCTAAGCAAATGCCTATGCCTTTAGAAGTGTGGACCACACATGAATGAACATTCAGTTCTTTTACTAAACTGACATTGGAAAATAGAGGGAAAAACTGACACAGTGATAAGGAGCTGCACAGATGAGGATTTAGGAGACAGAGAGCTGCCTGAATGGGGCAAGCCAACGATGGAGAATCAGAGGCAGCACTACTGGTACCCAATATAATACATAGGAACACAAACACATGCCCAGAGTCCATTGCTCCTGAATCTTAAGTTTTGTTTTACAGACAGGACAGGTGTTATAAGTTTTAGGAAGTTACATATATTATAGATAAATATACATACATACACATACAAGAACATATATATTTGTATAATTATATATTTTATGAATTAATTTTAGATGTTATTAATATATAGTGTGTGTTTCGTTGATATGAGATAGAATATACTTACACATAAGTATAATTCTGTATACATAAAAAGTACTGCACACATTTCATTACTAACACTGTTATATGTTAACATTTAAAATACTTCTAAAAATAAAGTTAATGAATTATGAGAGAAATAAGACTTCTTTTGAAAATGTACAGGGATTTCAAAATAAATTTCTGAAACATATAAACATTTAGAGACAATCAGTATTTTTACTTAAGGAAAAATATCTTACTGTTAATTATTATTTCAAATAGTCCTAGATTTTTTTTTTCTGAAAAACTCTTGTAGGAATGGTTGTAAAAAACTAAAAAACTCAACCAACCAAGCAAAAAAAAAAAAGAAGATGTAATTTCCTATATGGTACTGAACATAGATTTTTCTGCTTCTGAGAAATGGGTAACACTTAGCCAGGATTAAATTACTCTTTCAGCTTTTCAGCTCAGGAAAAAGTTCACACTTAGAAGACACAATTGAAAATGTCACCATGTATTAATGTTTCTTCATTTCTCCCCACACCAATCTGTGTAAATTGATACACACAGGCACACAACCACATATGTATAAAAAAAATACACATTATGACTTTCTAAATTAATAAGTACTGGGATGATGAAAAGAATTGAGATTTAGAGTACAGAGCCAATAAATATTCTAGTGGGCATTAAAGGTCAATTGTCACATTGTTCCTTTAATACAGTACCTCAAATGAAAGGCTATTCTGATTTCTACCAGTATTAGACTAAAATGTTAGACAATAACTGAAAATGGCAGTCACTCAAAAAAAACCCCAAATTCAACAACCACAGCAAAACAAAACAAAAAAGTAACCTGTAAGAGATTTGGACAAAATATACTGAGAAGTATGAGACATATATAAGGAAAAGTCAGCTGGATAAGGAGAAAAGGAAAAGATTAAGATATTTATTATCCTCTGTGAGGGTCAAGATGCTAACTGAAAGGAAGCAAAAAAAAAGATTAAATAAGTGGTTCTGTGATAAATGATATATGAAGCAGATCTACAATATATTCTCTGGAAGGAGATGGCAGAGGTTTCAAAATGAAAGAGTATACCTGTGAGCAGAAAAATTCAACATTGTCTTAAAAACAAAAGTTGTATATAATGTAGCCTGGTTACACAAAGGAGTTGGTGCACATGAGCTCTGAATGGTACATTAAAATACAAGACAGAAAAGAGGACAAATAACTGAGCTGCAACCACAAAGGCAAGCCACAGAGATACATCAGCAAAATGTTTAACTATTATCACAGAGGGTCAGAAAGTTTCATAGAACAACCTCTCAGCCGCAGCTGGGAAAACTATAAACATTGTTGCACACAAGGAAGAAAATAAAAGGAAGCTATTTCCTCTGAGATTGCTTCAAACTAGAATCAAAGGGTCTCATTTAACAGCTGTGTATAGAATAAATCATTCTCTCTTTTATCTTCTTAAGTGTACTAGAAGATGCATTGGGCTCTCCAGAGAGGAGTAATGATCAGAGCTGGGGAAAAAGCCCTTTAAACACTTGTAATGCTGCTTGTGATAATAGTTTAAGCATTGATTTTAGAAATAGGGATTTTGACCCTTTGACAGATGTTACATTCAGAAGAATTTTTTTCTGAAACATATATTATTTTTATAACTAAGCAGCTTTCTACTTATCCTACATTTTCTTAAATTCTTCCTTCAGAAACATCCAAATAGCTGCTGTATAATTAACACAGTAGGAGTTATATAATTAACAACAACTTCTCTCGTATTCACAAGGAACTTGCAGAGGCTGCCCCTTGACTGTGGAACTTTTGGACCCATCTAACAAAATTGAAAAAGGTATCCACACTATGGAAAGGGAATGCCACTTGTTACGATCCTGTTTATTGAAACCTTGTGGTTTCTGACTTCTGATACAAATCATCTTCCTTCAGAAACATGACACCAAGATAGGATAATGCTGCAGAAGATCAGTGACCTATATGCACAACAACAGAATGTCTTATATGTAGTCAATAAATTCTCTGTGATCCTACCTCTTGCTCACTTCTTGCATGACTTCCAATATCTGGTTAGCCATGAAAATCTAAGACATGCTAAAGGACTAACACCAGCAGCATTGCAAGAGTTGTCACCTTCCTGCTCCTTCCTCCCCAAATTCTCACAGAATTCCAAGATTTTGACTGGCTTTTTGTATTAACCTAGAAGATAAGGGGGCTAATATGTATGTCTCAATCGCTGATATTTGGATGGCTGTGGAGTCAGCCAAGAATCCTTGGTAATAACAGCCAAAGATTGTCAATAACAACATATTGTGAGAAATTACAGGATATGGCTGGAGATGTCAGCCACACACACGTAAGGCAGCACCTCTCCAGGACAAGATAAGCCTAACACAGTACACAGAAAGTGCAGAAATGAGGCCAATGAGTGGGCATGGACAATCAAAGGCTTATGAAGACCTTGAACCTATTTCTGGAAAGGCTGAAAAGATTCGACAGTGCATGATAATGAATCTGTATAGAAAAAGAGACACCTGTCTCCAGGGCAGAGAAAACTTACCTAGAAAAAGGTATCCCCAAATGCTTGGGCATACATATAACCGCAACACCATGCACTTCTTTCCTTCCTTCTTCCACTTCAACTCCTTCCTTCCTTCCTTCCTTCCTTCCTTCCTTCCTTCCTTCCTTCCTTCCTTCCTTCCTTCCTTCCTTCCTTCCTTCCTTCCTTCCTTCCTTCCTTCCTTCCTTCCTTCCTTCCTTCCTTCCTTCCTTCCTTCCTTCCTTCCTTCCTTCCTTCCTTCCTTCCTTCCTTCCTTCCTTCCTTCCTTCCTTCCTTCCTTCCTTCCTTCCTTCCTTCCTTCCTTCCTTCCTTCCTTCCTTCCTTCCTTCCTTCCTTCCTTCCTTCCTTCCTTCCTTCCTTCCTTCCTTCCTTCCTTCCTTCCTTCCTTCCTTCCTTCCCTCCTTCCCTCCTTCCCTCCCTCCCTCCCTCCCTCCCTCCCTCCCTCCTTCCGCCACTTCCACCACTTCCACCACTTCCACCACTTCCTCTCTTTAACCTCTCTCTGTCTCCTCCTGTCCCTTTCAGTCTATTCCTTTATCCAAATCCCACTGCCATGTGCTTATTCCAGGAGATCAGGAACTAGTTTGTGTCAATTTCCATGCCAAGTGTGGAATTTACTAACAAAATTTTGTAAATTTTCAAGGACCCTCTGATATTTTTTTTTGTTCCTTTCAACTGTGAGTATCTACAAATCTTGTGTTTTCCCTTACTCTTAAGGTCAGGACAACACACTTTCTGCAAGTGAAATGTTGTATACTTTAAAAAATCACTTCTCATTTGAATTATACAACAGAAGCAAGGTTGAAAAATGATCAGCAAAGTTCATTGAGTTGAAAAAATAATTAACAAGCTCTGGGGCAGATACAGTCATGGTAGTGGCAAAATGATTAATGTTTCATCAAATCAAAATATTAATATTTTTAACCGAAGACAGAAATATTATATAATTGAATAGGTTGTTAATTTGGGATTTTACTGGGAGTGGCATTTCACTGCTTTTCTTTCTGACATTTGGCAACTAGTTTCAATTAACATAGTTTTCAGGAAAAGTAAGACCTTCTTTGACATACAAATATTTGAAGAGGATTAGTGGATTTTGTTTGGTTGGTTGTTTGGTTTGCTTTTAAAGCCAGACTTGATTTTTCTTAACTAGGATGTAATTAAAACTTAATGTTTGATGCCATATGAATTTCCATGTTATGCAAACATGAGGAAACATATATTTACATCTTTAACATTTAATTATAAATTTGAGATGCATATTTTGGTCCAAAAGTCTGAACTAACTAATGTAGGTAATTGAAACAACCAAGAATAAAAAGAGCACGCTATTTGTGCTATGAATTTCATAGGGAAAACAAATACTCTCCTTAGTATTTTTTGAGTGACCTTTTAGTACATTGGTCCTACTCCGTTGTTCCATTCTTCCACTTGTAGGGCATACCATTTAAAATTACTTATACCTCAAACACCCTCAAAATGGTACTGGATGAATGTTCAAGAACTAGGTGTATTTACATTAAGAGAAAAAATCAGACTCATCTGCATTTTATCACATGATTTTAGACACCACACAAATGAGAATTGGTTAGGCAGTTAGTTCTTTGGTGTGCTAATAGCCACCTATTATCATTATCATATATACATACTGTGAAGGTTTTATTAACACTTACATGATTTGGCTTTGTCTATAGGGGCCTGTAGAAAAAGGCTAGAATTGTGCCTGCATCCTTTTACACTGCATGGCCACACCACCATTAAGTCTCTATACTCCATACTTTTCCATGTACTTTTCTCTATCCTTTCATTCTTTGTTATTTCTTAGAATCTTTGGTAAAAGGATGATAGCCTTTTCCCAGTTCCTGTGCACTGACATTGTAATATGAATGGGATCTCTGAATATTAGGGAAGCACAAATAACAATAGATGAAACAGCCATTTTAGTAAGTAGACATGTAATTTTAGAGTAATGAATGGCGATTCTCATAATCTGGTAATGCTTAAAAATATTTGCCTTGTGTCAGTGGAGGCAGACATTCTCTATATGCCCTGAAGCAAAAAATCCACAGATTAATCTGTCAATACAATACCTCATTATTTCATTGACACTAATCATTCAGTGCAATCTCTGCACCCACAGCTCTTTTTGTGATCTAAACAGCAGATTCTCCTTTCCTTAGTAATGATTGAAGTCTCAATTTCCTCACTGTTTGAGACGGGGGTTGGTTGTGCTGGTTTTTATGCGAGACTAATTTATACCTTGACAGTCCCTTTTTATGAATGCAAAACCAGTATTTGTGGTGCTCTAAATATATAGAAACTTGAATTAGGACCAAAATTCTGCACTGTGATGGAGATGTGGGATTTTCAGTGTTGTAGTAAACTTAAGTATCTCTAATATCCTCATATTTGTAAAATGTGCTTGCAGCAGGAAATACTTCAAAGGTGGTGGACCCAGTCCATGTCTCACATCTCAGTTTTTTATTCAGTCCTTCTTATAACCATTGATATTTTCCAGTATTCTCAATGCCGTTAGATTAAAGTAAGTAGTATTCTTTGCTTGGAAGTGAGCTGTTATACTGCATGATGAAATAAATTGTTAAAAAGTACTTCAACATTTTTTAAATTATTACAGCCTGGAAATTCACCTGAAAGATGCCATATCTCTCTTATTTAAGATCACATTTTCTAAGAGTCTTAACAGTTTGAAACCAGTACTCTCCCAAGAAAGATACACAGAAACAGGTGAAATGTCTCCTTTAGGAATTTGTTTATTTCTTCTTTTTCTGGAACATCATTGGTGAACTCTTGTAAAAGTGAATCTTGCGGGCATGGGTGACCTCCTATTGCATAGGTTTGGACATTAAGTAATTGTTTCATCTTTAAAACCACCTGAAAGTCTAATTTTTCTAAATTAATATTCTTTGTATTACTAGCTTTAAGGGTTTGTAATTATTATTATTTAACACTAAGAAGCATAAGTATCACAAACATATTTGTTAATTTTTAAGTAATAAAATAATCAGGAAACTCGTAATGAAACATCAAAGTAACTACAATATCAGACAAGGGATGTTCTGCAAACCCTGTTTACTGAAGAAGCAGAAAGTATACCTTAACTGGATATTGACTGTAATTTTACTCAGCTGCTTTCTTTTCAGACAGAATATGGTTCTGATATTTCAAAGTGCCTGCAAAAAGTGGTGAAAAAATGATGAGTCGTGTTACCTAATATAGGATAATGAATATAATGTCGCATAAAATCATGGAGAATGCATCTAAAAGATTGGAAAAGTTGTGCAATTGTGCAGGTTTCAGCAGCAAGGAGCAAGTCATGTTGTGGTTCTGCTGTGCATGTATTTTGCTATGAAGATGATTTCTATAATGCAAATACTGACCTTTTTTGGTTTTCTGGTCTAATTGAATTGTCTGAAATACAATTTTTCTAGGTCCACAAAAATATAATCACTTTACTTCTTTTCTTCCCCCATTTTCTTAATAAAATGCATTTTCTTGGCCAAAATAAAATTTGTACCTTTTTAAAATTTCAACGTATACTGTTATTTCAACGTATACTGACAGTTTTACAATGTAAAAGGAAATTATTTTATTTTAAAGAAGAGTTTTGAACACATCAAGGTAAAGTTGAAAAGGATGAATGAATTGTTATATCTGACTTTTTTCCAATTGTATTGACTGTAAATACTTATCAGTAGAAGTAACTAAAGATTATTTCTTTGATGATAACTGATATATGTTAAACACAAGTGGCAAATAAGACTGGTGTTTGAATCAGGACTATGCTAATTAATATAAAAAGGAGAAAAAAGATTGATACTAAAGGAATATGACTTGTGTTTATTAGGATAAGCAAAACATTACTTTGATTTGTTTTCATATGCACTATCATGAGACAGATTTCTTTACCCACTGACAAAAGTATTAAAACAAACAAGACATAAAATATTAAGTTAATTGAAAACCATCTGCTTTCTTTCTAGTGGACCCTCTGTGACTGCAAAGGTGTCAGGTTTGGCTTTTGAAAATGTTGAAGGCTTATGGGAATTAAAATAAAAAGTAAATTGGCATATGGAACCAGTGAGAGAACAGTTAAAATAAAACTGGTGTTTGGTTATAATAAGTAAATAGTTTAATATGGTGAACATAATGGTAATTTTTACCTCCTAGTGGGTCTGAAATTTCAGTAGCATGAGTTCACATCTTATGACAGTTGCTGGTCAAGACTATAACAGAAGTCTAATCTGCTAGAAATGAATGTGACATACTTCATGCCTGCACTTTAACCACATCTGATATAACAGTGAAATTAATTTCTTGCAATTCAGCAATAAAATTGGAAAGATCTTATTGCAGTAATTTAAGAAATAGCCCAGTTCTCTCAGCCAAAATGTGCAATACCTTGCCTACACGTAAGTTTTCACTACAAACCCTACAGGACTAAACGACACAAAACTTGTAGGAGAATCTTTACTTTTTTTGGTCATCTACTTGAGGCCAGGCAGCCCTGTAAGACATGTCAGTGAGCATTAAATGCAGTTTAGGTACCAATTCAGACTGGGTAACTAAAATGCCTCTAAGAGTATCTTCTATACTTTTTCTAATATGCTGACATCACTTATGATTTTGAGAAATTTCTGTTCTTTTGTGATTTGTAAAAAGTGTAACTGCCAGAATGTAGAATGAGCATAATCTAACTTTGTTAAGTTAAATTGTCAAAGCATGCATGGGGTCTCATACTCACCAATGCTTCTAACAATAATGCTGTCAGACAGGAAACCCCTTGCTTACTGCTTTAAAGATAGTATTTTTGTTGTTGTCCACGAAGTTGTGGAGTCTTTACAAACTAAACATTTTAAAACTATGCTTAAATTATTGCAGAAACAGGAAAGCATATTGGATGCCTAAATTAAATTAAGATTGATAAATTTTTTTTAAAAACGAAGTCAATCTATAATTTTATGTTAATAAGGAAAAGGACATTTTATCCTTAGAAGTATTAGTAATGGTATTTCCTCCTATTGACTTAGTAACAAGAGTGAATGAATAATTTATGTCACGAGTGACCTGTGAAGGTCAAATCCCTTGCTGAAATAAGGGCCAAGTGCTGTAGAAGTTGTGCAGGATTGCCTTTTGTCAGGTTTGAATATCATCCAGCATGATAGTCCTCTTGGCACCTGCTCCACTCTTAATAATCCTCACAATAAAAATTTGTTTTTTAACATCTGATGAGAATTTCTTCCCCTGTGACTTGTGTTTGTTGTCTCTTCCCCTTTTACTGTACACTTCAGAACTGTTTGGTCCGTTTGCAGTCAACCTTTCAACTCAGAACATGGATACTGCAATAACATCCTTCTTTAACCTTCTCTTCTTAAGATTGAATAAACCAATTTTTCTCAGACTCATACACCATGTGTTTTAGCCCTGTAATTTTGTGGATTTCTCACTGTAGGTCAGTTTCTTTCTGTACTGGATGCTAAGTCATAGTCCATGATGGGTAAAGTAAGTCGCATATTTAAGGGTTGATATCCCTCTCTGTTATTAGAAATGGGATTGAAGAGGACACAGAATAAATGTCTAATGAAATTATTAAACCACTACCACTACATGCAAGCAGATGTCTAAGTGTGTGCATGTATGCATATACGATTATGATTAAATTCACATATATGATAGAGGATTTGGCAGTGCATTGCTTTTATATAAATCCACATATTTTGTTAAAATATTTATTTTCAATTGATAGAATAATTTTAATCAGTGGAATTGAAATAGTTTCTCAAAATTCATAGGGAGATTGAATTACAAATGTAAAACACAACATTCTGAAGAACAAAACAAAAAATATTTAATGAATCACATTGCATCCAAGGCTTTTAACTAATTAGCCATTTGGAGCAGAAGACAGCATTTCTTAATCTTGCATTATTATGCACAAGGATTGCACAGTGATTGCATTATGATTGAAGGCAATGGAAGACTTAATTTTGTACATGACTCTACTCATTTCAATGTAGTGACTCATTTTCCTCGTGGTTATGGTAAGAGGACAAAAAGGAAAGACATTCTGTTTATTAGAAGTAGACAAATAAATAGTTCATCCCATTTGACAAAATTAAAATATACATAGGATATAATTTCAAATCTGATTGTTTTTTGGAATAAAGGATGGTAGGGCAGAGAGAATTACATTATTTACCTTTTAAGCTTATATGATTACAAGAGGAAAATATTGTTGTTCAAATATTAAAAGCTGGAAATCAGTTTTTTCAATATCTTTATTATTTTCTGGTGTTTCACAGGAATTGTTTGTTAGTTCTCACCAAGTTTTCATTAATTTAAATCTAAGCTTCTTCATACGGTATTAAGAAACTGAACAGTAACAATGACAACCTCTACCAACCTCTATCAATCTAATGAGTATTTTTATGAAATAGGAAAGTTTTGGAATGATTATAAGACTTGAATATTTTTCTGTCACTTTCAATCTCTATGTTACTTAAAGGAAGTATCCTTCAAGAGAGTGCCACACGAATTGGCCAAATTCACATTTTTATTCAGAAGACTCTTATTTTGCATTTTAAAAATTAATCAAAAGTAATTTCTCTTCTTTTAACAAGGTGTTGGGGTTTTTTGGTTCCCTATGTGAAAATCTAATATCTAATTCATCCCCTCCTTCAAATCACTTAACTTCTACAGATGCTTTCCTCAGACCCTTTATAATGAATATTTCCAAAAAATTAATATCCTGGGTATTTATTAGAAGTTTCAGTCTGCTGTTATTGGGAAACTAAAAATTGTCTGATATAACAATAAACCTTGAAAAGGTTGTTTCCTAGAGTTCTTTGAACTTCCTGATTGGGTCCTTGAGGGGAACAAAAGGACAAATTTAGGAAAGCAGTGATTTGATGTATGGAAATTTATGACCAGCTGAGAACTCGGGTTTTCTGAAGACAGCCATGGTCAAATCAAACCAAGGAATTAACATGTTTTATTTACCTGGCATCACTGGGGAATGAAATGGGGCTTAGATTGTATTTTTACAGATCACACAAAATAAATTTTTTCTCCAGTAAGCAAGAAGCTGAGAACAATCTATAGCTCACAAAGACCTAGGTAATCAGTGACACTGAGAAAGCAATTTCCCTCAGATGATTTTGATCGACATAAGATTTTTCTGGGACAAATATATTAGAACACTACATCTTCACAATTATGTAAGATACAGAACAAGGACTTTTGAAAAGGCATTATAAAACTAGTCAGTTTTGTCATGAAATTGGGAATTATTTTTTATTTAATTTGATAGGTTTTGCATTTTTAATTAGGTGGTGGTAGTAGATATGTTTTTGTGCTGTATTTCCAGGTAAAGATATATCTGAAAGGAGAGAAAATATCAATTTATATATATTAAAAAATTGTATTATGTATATTAGCTTCACGTAAAATTTTGTTGTTAATTGGCCCAGAAATGTATATTGTGAATTAAAGACTCTATGTTCTGTCCTCATCATAGCCCTGTTATATGTTGCTCATGTCTGAGACAAAAATATATATTTCAGAGTTTCTACAGCATAATTGTCATTCTGCATTTCTAACCAAACAATTCTAAATTAATCTAAGCAGCTTGACCAATTTTCTCTGTGGCAAAAAAATATCCTTAGCCTCCAGGTCAAACATATTCGTGTTAACCAGGATATATTTCATCAGAGAAGATATAAAAGTGGAGCTTATTTGGAGACCCAAAGGTCTCTTCTCAGATTTATGAGTATTGCAGTTTGCATGTCTGTTTGTTAAACTGCACATGAACAAATACACATTTGTACCCAGCTTAGTATAGCATATTTCCTTTTTTACATCCTGGTCCTTATGGGCATCTTCTACTGTTTAAATTCAGATACTTTCAGAATAAATCACATGTGAATTATTCTATAAAGAACAAGCAATATTTTTCCCTTGCTCCTTCATCCTCAAGATTCCATGATGAGGAATGATGATTTCTGGGTTATTTTTACTGGTAAACTTGGCTATATGATTTCCCACTTCAAATCCTGTGTAATAGTAGCTGCTTAACACTTATAATTTGTCTAGCTTATGGATCTGCCTCGTCAGATCTGCACAAATCATGAGCTGAGAATTTTGAATCCATATTTTTAACCTAACAAGTCTTTTATATATAGCAAAACTCTAAGAAATACTATAAGATAAATCCATTACTCAAAAAAATAATAATTAAAACTCAAAAACATATCTGTTCTGAAATTAAAGAAATTAAGTTTTATATAAATTAACTAGAATCCACTTCACTCATTTACTAGAAACTGTTGAATTTATTAACAGAGACATCAGCAAGATCTAGTGTCTTTTTCCAGGAGACATTTATTTCTTGCTCCAGATACTATATTAATCTTAATTCCAGGAATGCTAATGAGAGAAGTAACCTTAGTAGAGTTGCTCTTGAAAAATGTGTTGAAAATACACCACGGGGTCGTTCTATAAATGTTATGATGGAAAAGATACTGAATAGCTGGTCATTAAGTAAGCATCCTCATTCTGCATACAGAGGGAGGCAGTTATTCTCTGGAAAATGTAGTGCATGACCATGTAATTAAAATCTATGTTACAGTGCACAAATAAGGTGGGCAATCAAAGGTTGTTTCAACCGCTTAGTTCTACCATTCTTAATTCTCAGCACTTGATGATGAATTTCTAATAATTTTATAGCACAGTTTGTTCATATCTGTGGAATAATCTTAGTCAAATTTCTCAAAAATTTTGCTTTTTAATTTGAAATTTTCCATCTATCTTGTATTTCATGCAATTTTCTTAATTAATATAATGCATATTTTGTCCAGAAATTACAACAATGATCTCTAAAGGAAAAAAAGCATATGAAACAGACAAACAAAAATTGATCCATTATATATATTGTAATGATTTTAGGGAACACAGAACACAATGCTATTGATTTTTAAAACAAAGAAATTTGGTTTCCTGATTACTAGTACAACATAAAGATATTAGCCAACTATTCCACTTGGTAATCTATTCCCTTTACTTGGTAACCAGAATGCTCTCTGCTTTTTACATTACACAACTGGCTTAGAATTTTGTAGCAAATACTTCCTTTTATGTAAATTTTATAGTGAAGCTGCCGTGTCTATAAAAGCATGTCAGTCAAAAAATATGTAGCCATATGCTATTAGTTATGTATGAGGTAATGTGTATCTAACCATCATCAAAGACTTCTAGACTGCAAATAATCCCTTTGGTCTTTGGTTTGGGCATAGGTCATCTAAAAGTAAACACAGGCAAGAATTTAAACAACAGACTGTGACTTTACTAGCTTAATGTATCTAGCAACTTCAGTGGGCGTAGTTTTGGGAGGTTAAAATTTCTCTTTGTTCCTGACAGTGACTAAGATAGTGATTACAGGTGGAATTGTAGGTTAATTTTCTTTCTTGGAATCAGGTCTCAGATTTCAGCCACAAACCACAAAAAACTTATATGCAACAAAACTACTAGAACTTACATTTCTGTTCTTTAACAGTGCTACATGTCTGGGATTCATTAAGGTGGGAGAATAGTCACATGGGAAGATTTCCTTCTTTAATTCAAGAAGGCAGCAATCACACAGATCCACTGTATCTTTGTGAACATCCTCCAAAACTTCATTTTCTTCAGAAAGAGGAACTTGACAACTAAAGCAAGACAATCCAAAAATCTGATAAAACGGGAGCAAGGAAGATTAGTGATCATTAAATGCTGTTTTCCTTTTACATGTTTTTTGGGGAAGACAACTTTTTGTTAAACAGGAATTTTGCAGGTATGTCCCAGTCCATATCTGTTCCTTATACGATATTGTTGATCCACAATGAGATCAAGCATTCCTAGATTTTGGTCAGGTGTATATTTTCTGAGAAGGATAAGGAGTTTGCTCTTTAAGCATGGCCTGTATAGGACACGCACTTCAAAGTCATGTGAGAATGTTAGGTCAATCTATAAAGTGAATCTAGTCAATGCTTTCTTTCTTTCTTATCTGACTGGTCATCAGCTTATCTTTCTATTTTGAAATGCAAACTAAAAAATACCTAGTTACATCACAAAACACAATTAATTTGGTAAGGGGTTTTTTTTTGTTTGTTTGTTTGGTTGGTTTTTCTACAGAAAGATTTCTATGAAGTAGATGTCATAAAGCTGAGATGGTTTTTCCCATTGGATATCATGTCCATTGATATCCAGTAGTCATAGTTGAAACAAAAAGGAAATCTACCTATACAGAACTAAAAAGGGAAAATCAGCTGGCACATTTTTCTCATAGTGTTCAATCATAACATTTATTAACCTAACTAAAGCAAAAAAATTCAAACCAGATAATATAATCAGAGTTTAACATTTCCTTTCTTTTTAAGATATTGTGATGTTTTCCCAGTTTTTAGTTTGATAACATGACACTTTTACATAATTTTGATGGATATTATTTATATTGAAAAGATTTTTAAAACCTATACTTCCACCAGTGACAGTACTCCCCAAATATCTCTGTTCTATTATAGTTTGAAAGAAGTGCAGAGTAGCGCAGAACTTTTATCTTGAACAGTTTGCAATTAATAAACTAGGGTTGAATAACTGGCGAATTTTGCCAGCTCCCATTTCAAGTCAAAATGGATACTGAGGGACAGTACATTTTTTATGGCAAGGGTGGTGTGAGGGTGGTGGGGTGGTAAACAGAAGGTTTTGAATGTTCAACGGCTTAAAGTGTGTATTTTACCTCTGATCACAATTTTTAAGTGTCATGTATGACTCAGTAAAGCATGTAGGAAGCCTTAAAAATCTGGAAATGCTGGATTTAGTCTATGTCTTTGGCTTTTTTTTGCAATATTAGAGCTATTTTCCTCCAAGAACCCAGTCGAACTGAACACCAAAAATAACACCAGTGATAAATCCAATGGGAAATATGACCATTTATAATGACTGAATCCTGGCAGGAAGATAAAAGTGGATAAAATAATTAACTGTGACTGAGGATTTGCTGAAGATTTGCCTTGAAAATATTCACAGTGTTTCCAAAATAAAGTAAGGCTTTTTGAATGAGAGTGAAAAATAGGCTAATTAAATTACTGAATTTATCTCTAGTCTTTGGGTATTCAAAAATGTTTAGTCAATGATTCATTTAATATTTGTGTAGAAATTGGAAACCGCTGTACTTTTGTATGTGTCCTTATTTCCTTTCAAAGTAAAGTACTGTTAAACCTTTCTCCAGTTAGGAAATATTTGGCTTTAACTTAATGAGATTAAGTGGAAATTTTCCAATGCTGCAAGGCACTTAAACACTTCATTCCCTCAGTATCCTAATTTAATTTCAGAACAGAAATCCCAAATGCTAGCCTTTATTTTGTGTTGTAAATTTTTTTTGTATGTGAAGGATTCATCTAAGAAACAATCGAATCATTGTAGTAATGTATTTTCTTAATGTCTATGAGTCAGGGAATTAACCATGTGCAATAGCATTGTGTTTTGATATATTTAGGTCAAGTTAGGTCTGAGTTACAGTTTCATTCTTTTATTTCCCATATACCTACTAGTTGTTTCAAACAACCAAAACCATTTGGTGATTATATTTATTAACCTTATAGTTCAGAAGTTGCATGAGAAGGGCAAATAGTCCACAGTTACTAAGCGTCCAATGCATGTAAACAGGAGCTATCAGTATTATTGATGATAAGTCTTTTGCTAAACTACAGCATACTCAGCATATTTGTGGGTGAAAAGGTCAGCTCATCAATTGCAATTAAAAAAACTAAAACCAATTAAAAACTGCAGGGAAACTATAGATCAAATAGAAAATTTCTCATTTTAGATATGTGGAACTTATTTGTGATTATTTTTTAATTTTACCTTTGCATTATATTTCTTCAAAGGGACATTATTTTCATAGTTCATTGGATGTGGATATGAAAGGATATGTTAAAAAAGTGACTCCTTCAGGCCTCTCTGATAGATAATCAAGCTCTTCCTGAGCTATGGAGCGACACTGGTATCTTTGGGAAATTGTCTGCAATGGTTGTTCAAAGGGCCCTGTGTGATTTCTGTATTGCTTTTCCTAAAATAAATAATAATATTTAGTTAAAGTTTGATTTTCCATATGATATCAAGGCAAAAAGAAAGGACTGAGGGCTGTGACATGTTTTTGCAGCTTGAGTAAGGTCTTTTTTTGTTTTCTTTCACTTGTCTATTCACATTAATGGCAATACCTATCACTTCCATAATCTGTAATCCTTATTGATCTTAGTTATAGTATGTAAAAAGCAAACAAATAAGCTTACAATCATAAATCTTTTTCTGAAGCTGAAAGACCTATTGATTTTCTTGACATTTCTGTTTTTCTTCAGGATGGCTTCCTAGACAAAATATTCTACCATTCAATTTTCATGTTAACCATTGAAGAAACACAGGGACATATAAAACACATAAAAACTTGGTTTAATCGCCCAATTATTGTTTAAAATAACTGAAATGTGTGTAAGAGTATGGTTTTCTGTCTTTAATTCTTAGTTTTTGTCTCTTGCCATGATTTCTATCCATTGCAGTGTTTCTTATTTTACAAATTTTGATCTGGTCTGACCTGCATATTAAACAGAAAATCCTCTCAATAACCTGTTAAAATTGTTCTAACCTCTTCTGTCTATAAGAGATTTTCAAAGTAAATTGTTCAGTGACTTACCACCTCAATTGTATTGAGAAAAGGAAAGAAGAAAACTGTTAATGGAGCGGTCAGTATTTCTGAGCTGCCTTCTCCTGTACATTTTTGATGCAAATTGATTGCTGTGATATGCTAATATCCATTTGTTTTTCTTCTGGTTTTGGCCTAGAAGAAGAATTGGAGAAGCTGTTTTATAGTGCTAAGTAGTATATATAATCCAAACCTGCTTTCCAGAAGGCATTGCTGTACCTGTCAAATACAAATTTTTCTAAAACTATTGAGAATAATGAGGCAGGATTATTACTCATACTGTGTATGCCAGCACTGAAGGCACCTTTATTAAATGCAAACATGGATAACATTATGAGTTCATCAGTTTTCAGACAAAGGTTTGCAAACATTATCTGCTAAATTTCAGATGAAAGGACATCATTTTGTATTGAATTAGTCAAGATCAAGTAAAGGTGGACTTTGCTGTCAGGACAAAAGTATATTTTAACATTATTTAAATAAAAACTTTCTATCCAAATTGCTGTCTTAAAATGCTGCAAGAAAACAGTGGTTGAACGTTTGTTTTCCCTGATAATATCATAAGACTGTCTGTCTCTGTAGAGAAGTTGTGAGAAAAGACAAATTCAACAACAGTTAAAATGCGTTGAAGTGATGAGGCAGTTCCAAGCACAATACATGTTAGTATGATCCAGTACCCTTGTTGATTTTATTGCACAGAAAATAATCTGTATTTTATAAACAAAGAGGGAAGCTGAACTAACAAGTTGAAGTTAGCCCATTATCTGATGGGATGGGTCACTTCACAAAAAAGGAGTTAGAAAGATATTCAGTTCTTTATTTACCTTTGGTTTTAACACTGGTAATGGACCCTTGGACCACTGCAGTCTTGAGCTGAAAGACCATGACTGAGGGTTGATAAAATCATAGATGATTCTGAACTTGTTCAAGACTTGCTGCTCCAGCTGCGCAAATGAGTCTGTGGTCTCCAGTGAGACCCAGAGTACTTAAAGTGCCAGCAGATGTCGCTGCAAAGCTTTCTCCATTATTTGAGTGCCTGGAAAGATCCCACTTAACTGGCAGCTGGCAAAAGTTGTTCCGGTGTTATATCTGATTATTAAAATTGTTGTAGAGATGTTTCTATGTGGATTTTCTTTAACAGTAAATGTAACAGACACAGGGAGAATGAAACAGAGGTGGTTGTGGGGAGAGAAAGAGAGTGAAAAATCCTGTTGATCCTCCTCTAGTCTTCATGGTCATAAGGGCCTACAAAACATAGTGTCCTGTGGATTAATACACGTTTGGGCCAGGTGGGAACAACCTGCCCCCTCTCTGGCAGAGAGGTGGGGGCCAAATTTTACAGTCTTGCAACAGACTGAATTTGTTGCCTCACTTTGCATCGCATCCTATCATCTGTTGCAAGGCCTCAGGAATTGGTCTGGGGGTGCTTTTGGGGTTTTTGATGGTTTATCAACCTCCTCATCTGCTCCTCATATGAATGTCTGATCAATGTACTGTGTGCATGTGGTGTTCTCGGGGTGGAGGGTTTTAGAGCTGAGCCAGTCTATGTAAGGAAGGATGGGTGTGGACTCTCTGTGATCAGAGGTTATGCCACACACAAAACTCTCCTTCTCTTCCCTTTGGTTGTGGGGGAGTGTATGCAAACCTGGCTTCAGCAAATGGGTCTGTGGGTTACGGCCTTCCCCCTCCCAAACACAGCCAGGCATGATTTTCAGGACAGCTGCTGGGTTTGGCTTTCTTGTGGATGGGTTGGTCTTGTTTACTTTTCCCTGGACTTGAGATAATTGGACAATAGTGTCACCTTTTCCTTATCTCAAGTTCCCTTCAGTGGCTTAACTCACAGTCCAAAGTTTCAGTCAGGAGGCATCTTCAGGGACAAGAGAACTTTGATGGTCATGACTTCCTAATTCAGTATTGCCATAATGTGAAGAAAGTCCTTCATAAAAATTTTTAAGCCATAAATGATAGCATTTCAGTCTCACACACAGTTTTCGAGAAAGGTAAAAAGGAGGACCCTGATGAATATAGGCCTGTCAGTCTCACTTCAGTGTCTGCCAAAAATGTTTATGCTGTTTTTCTAGGAGTTTTTGACAAGCACCAAAAAGACAATGCAGCCACTGCTAGTCACAGCCAGCTTGTGAACCCAAGAAGAAGGATAAAGTCTTGCTTACCTAACTTCATCTTGTTACAACAAGGACATCTATCTAGGTGATCAAGGGAAATCAGTAGATGTGGTGACTTGAAATTTTAGCAAAACTTTTGATACTCTCTCACACAATATCCTTCTGGATAAAATGTCCTGTCTGTAATGTGATGGGTGAATTGGCAAATGGATCTTGTCCAAACAGTTGCTGTGAAGGGAGTTACAACAAGCTGGTGGCCAAGTCACCAGTGAGGTTACCAGGATCTCACTTAGAGCCAGTGCTTCTCAGTGTTTTTATAAATAATGTGGACACAGGAATCAAATAAGCTTTAAAGTATGTTAAACAATGATATTAAATGAGAAGGAACTGTGGATTCCCTTGAGGACAAAGAAAACTTACAGAGAGATTCAGATGTAGTAGAAAGCAGGATAGTCACCAATTGTATACAGTTTAGCAAGATCAAGTGCCTGATTCTCCATCTAGAAGGGGGTAATTCTTCTTCTAAACACAGATTGGGGAATAAGAGGATTGAGAGAGACGCACAGAAAGAGATCAGCTTAGATGGACAACAAGTTGAATACTAGTCTCCAGTGTGCTCTTGAAGCCAACAAGGCCAGCTGTGTCTTGAGGTGCGTCAGGCACAGCATCCCCAGCTGGGCAAGGGAGGGGATTGTGCTGCTCTGCTCGGAGCTGGGGCTGCCCCACTACATGTACTGTGAGCTGCTGTGAGTGTCACAACATAAGGTCATCAGAATACTGGAGTGTGTCCAGAGAGATGTGATCAAGATGGTCTCAAGGGCAAGGCCTCTGAAGGGTGGCTGAGGTCACTTTGTTCAATTTGAAGAAGAAAAGGCTCAGGATTGACCTTACGACCACCTGCAACAAACTCAATGGGTGAAGTAGAGAGTGAGGTTCTGATCTCTCTCTGGTGACCAATGATAGGATGAGAGGAAATAGAATGAAGCTGCGCCAGGGGAAATTCAGACTGGACCTTAAGGAAAGAATCTTCACTGAGACACTGGAATAGATTCCCCAGATATATGGTCATGCTTGTCAGAAGTAAGTGGATGATGCTTTCATCATACAGTGTAGTTTTAGGTAGTTCTGTGAAGAAGCTAAAGCTGTATCCCTGTGGTTCCCTTCCAACTAGAGATATTTTATGATTTTCTGATTCTATGACTTTTCACAATATGATCAAAAAACTAATTTTCTTAAGACTTTTCGGAGCAAACTATAGAAGCTATTGAGCTAAATTCCATGAGAACATGATCTAATCATACTGTACAACATATATCTCAGCAATATAAAAAATGCAATACATTTACAATAAAATGTTTCTCTAATTATAGGTCTAATTTAATATCTGAACATATGCTACTCTTTCACAGACAACATAACCCAACTGGTAGTAGCTATTAACCAGTGGTCTTCTCTGTTTTTCTTTTAGTTATTCACTGTAGGCTTTAAGAGACATAAGATTAGGCTGGTTGAATGAATATTGCCATAAGAGCTCCTTTCTACTAAATTTTCTCTTATTTTGACATATATTAATTTAATCAGCTGTTTATAGAACAGACACTATACAGAAACAATACAACCTCTATCTTCAATAAGCAGGGCATTTTCTGGGCTGGCTAGTAGAGAAAAAGTTCTCCCTTCTGACTGCAAATTTGAGGCTTAAGTTTACAGATATCTGGCATAAAAAGTGAATGGAGATTTGGCAACAGATTTTTTGTGCAGGAAAATGTGCTTCAGTTTCTGATTTGCTGTTGATATGTATTAGAGCAAAGCACTTGTAATCTCATTGTTGAAGATTACTCCACAAAAGTATCTGGAAACACAGTTCCTACTTGCCATTCTAAAACAAGTTCTATTTCTTTTTTTTTTCTTTTAATTATATGTATTTAGAGAAATAAAAATGGCATGTAAGATTCTGAGAGAAGCATTCACTTGGTGAAAGCTACTGTGCCTACAATAACTTGTGATTTGTTAATGAGATAAAATGTTGATAGTATGAAGACTGAATTGATGTATTCGGTGATCACTGAAAGAAAAATATCCATTCCTGGTGGTTGAAGAATTAGAACATTTGCAGTTCTAAACAGATTATAATAGATTCAATTTATGTTGAGTAAGATTTTCTGTCTTAATAAAAGAAAGTCCAGTGTTCAAGGCTGTACATAAGCAGTTTTTTCAGCATGATGGCTTTCATGTGCGCCTAGAGGTTACACTCACATTTCTTCTTTTAAACACTAATTTAAAGTGCTTTGCTTTACTATGGGCGTTATTATGGAAAATAGAAATGTCTGTTCTTTTCGTATTTTGTTCAATACTGTCACCATGTTATAATTACAGTCAATGAATAACTGAAATTTTGGTTTGTGTTTCACCACACAAACCTGTCTAATCCATGTTTTCATCAGTGAGACTTGACATCAGCAAAGGTACCCATGGCCCTACTAGTATTGATATGCTTTACAAGAAAATACTTAATACTTCAAGACTCAAACCAGATGGACACATGTTTAAACATCCATCAAACAAAATTTTTTTCTTAAACTCTTCACTGAGCACAATGGGTGGTGTTTCTTTTGTTGCAATTCATGAACCACATTTTAAAAAGCAAAAAGCAATTTGCCAACCAGTTGGCAGTAGGAAAACTAATAACAAGAAACTGATTTCTACATGCTGTTCCAATATTAATTAGGAGACCGCCAATATTTCTGAATAAAGAGAAAAATACAGTAAACAGAGATCTTCTAACCCAGTAGCATAAATTAGAAATTGGTAAAAGTAAAATCTGCTTAGACAAAGAACATTAAGAAGTACTGTGGTGTTGTGATGAGAAAAAAGTAATAATTAGAAGTGAATGATATAGGAACTCTCAGTCTCAGAGGTTGCCTAGAGACCAAATTCTATTCATTTTTATGAAGTGGAAAAATCTAAATGTTAAAGTTGTGAAGCTAGAAGAAAGGCAATTACTCAGAACACAGAATATTTTATGGGAACAACAAAGCTGACAATGCTTTAAGAAAATAAAGAATTTTTTTGAATGGCATGTTGACTGCAGTGTAGTTCCATCCAATCTCATCAGCAATCTGCATATTCATGTTTGTTGCATCACTTAACGGATTTCTTTGTTTATCTGCTATGAGCCCGTCTTTCTCTAGGAGTAAGTTGCATTTAAACATAATATTTTTGATTTTTTGTTTCTTCAGTCAGCAGATAAGCAGTGATCACCTGCCCACTCACTCCCTAACACCAGCTGTGTGGAGGAGAGAATCTGAAAGGCAAAGGTGAGAAAACTCATGTGTCAAGATAAAAACAATTTAATAACTGAAGGGGGGGAAAAAAACCAAACAAGTGATGCAAAGGCAATCATTCACTATCTCCCACCAGCAGTCTGATGCTCAGTCTCTAAGCAATGACTACACAGGAACAAATTCTCCCCACTTTTATTGATGAACATGATGCTTTTTGGTACAGAATTTCCATTGAGTCTGGTGAGGTCAGCTGTTGCATTTCTGTTCACTCCAGGCTCTTTCTCACTTTGAGCCAGCCTCTGAGATGGTGGCAGGGGTAGGCTGAGTAAGAAACAGAGAAGGCCTCACTGCTCCATAGACATTGTTGTGTTACACACTAGTGTGTTATAAATGTTTCAGAGATCTAAAATTATATGGGCTGCTGCGACGAAAACCTACTCCTCTACCAGACCCAAATTTGTGCATACTTCTATCCAGAAATAGAAAAAGACTCAAATTTTAGAAAATTATGTTTATACTGAGATGTCACTGGAGCAAATGAATGCTCTGGTGAGATTTTAGGCAGAGAAATAAGGACTGTCAACTGTGTGGCATCCAGATGAAGTGTCCAAAACAGTACAGTTTTTATAAATTTGGCTGACAGTAGGAATGTAAACAAATTTACTTTAGTTTTCATGATACTTTTATTTCTGCATTAAAAAAAAAAATCTTGTTTAGTACAGAAGCATAGAAATTTATGGTGTTTCAGCTATCTTCTAGTAACCCAAACTTGCTTCATGTTCCTATCCCCAAAGTAATGTGACTCAAACATCCTGCATCATATGTCTCATGCTTGTGTTTATATCTATGCTTTCTGACAAATAAAGCACCTCTTTCAGCAAAATCAGAGGTACTATGCTTTGTGTATGTCAGAAAAGGGAATGGGGAAGGGCTGTGTAAGTGAAGGAATAACCTGAAAATCTGGGAAATCTTTTCTTAGTAAATTTGGGAGTGAAACTACTAACCCATCTTGAAAAAAAAGGTGCATTTTCCACCACTGAAAACTTTGAAAACCATTTTCAGGGTTTGACATAACTCTGGACACAAGCAATCAAATAAATGTTAAAATTTAACCCCTTTTTAGGATTAGAAAATCGACAGAGAAGAGCACATATTAAATATGCATACGTATGCACACTTCCATGTCTATATACATATGTACATACAGATACATACATTCAAGTACACATACGTATGTAATGTAATTTTCATGATATGCAAAATGAAAAAAAAAGCTTTTCCTCCAGACTGAATGTGAGAAAATCACAGCTTTTATTTTACTTTCTAGTTTACCTACCTCTAATCTTGTAAAGATCTACTCATAGAGCAGGCTTCTATGTGGTAGCATCTGGGAAACCTCAGTGTGAGAAGCAGTGAAGATACCTCATATAAATGTCAAATACATCTCCCTTGTTACGTGGAAATTCTTCCTCTAGGAATTGGTCTGGAATGCTGCCTTCTGGCTTACTACAATCACTCAGGAGAAGCATGGTTCTTTACAAACATACTTGCTCATGAGTCAAGTAGAGGCACAGTTCACTGGAGACACAATTAAAAATCTCCTTACTTCCTATTTAGCTTTTGTACTGTTGTCATTTTTCTTTTGTTCCTCTACTATGGAACCACTGTGTTAATTTTTGAGACATTCAATTAGACAGAGACTCCTTATATCTTTGAATTCAAATTTTTGCATATTTACTCTGGCATGCAGCCCCTCCTCCCCATACTCCCTGTCTTTCCACTGAGTTAATAAAATATGAAGTAACAGCAGCACAGATGGAGTTCATATCTTTTTCTTTCTGGAAACCCAAACTTCATTTTTCATAAAAGTCTGTCATCATTTGTAGATATGTAACTGACAGCAAGCCACATCAAAAGAGATTTATAAATAGCCAAAGGACCTTTTCACACAGTGGCTGTGTAGACAGAAATCCACTGTGGTTTGCTGCCATTTTCTATTCCTCACTTCAGCATAATTTTCATGTTACACTGTGTAGAATCAGTACACACCACACTACACATGCAAGTCTGTGATAATGCTTTGATGTCAAACTGTACAGAATGGGTATGAAGATGAAAAATCACTTGGGGTTTCTGCCTCTTGCAGGATGACTATTTCTAACAAAAAATTACAACTTGAAAATGTGGTTGGTTATTCTGAAATAAACATCCATGTGGAAAAGGCCTTCCTTAGAGAAATCATAGCTACTTACTCATTTACTTACCTGTATGTTTTTCTTTCATCAGGCTGTCACAAGCAGACCCCACTTAACTGATCATACATCACGATTTTGTTAAAATATGCAGTCTGACACTTTGGTTAAAAATAAAAAGGGAAAAGAAAATGCCTATATATCATTATATCTTGATCTTTATAATGACATGATCTGAAATTTACCTAAATGAATGAAGAGTTTGCTATGTGTTTTGAGTTTGTAATCAGGAATATACCTTAAATGAGCCTTCTATTAAAAACCAAGCAAATAGCAAACAAATCCTCTTAAAAATCTCCCTTGACCTCTTCATTGCACATAGAATTCCCATGGCTCTTTCTTGTTCTGGTTCAGAATTCATTTACTTTTTCTCTAAGATACTTTGCTTTGTTTTTTCTCACATTATTTCTTCTTCATCACATAGATAGCCAAATATCTGCTTTTTTACCTATTTTATCCTTGCATGGAGTGATCAGTTTTTTTCTAAAAAGGCAAGAGCTCAGCTAGAATTCCACCTGGCCAAGGTTATGAAAGATAATGAAATTGAAGAAGAGGGCCAAGGAAAATCTCCATCTTTTATTGGACACAGTGAAGAATGAGGTCACCAAGGATGAAGTATAGGATGAAGTAAAGGATGAAGTACTTAATGCCTTCTTTACCTCAGTCTTAGACAGAAAGCCAGATTATCCTCAGGGCCCCTGAGGTGGTACACAGGGACAAGGAGCACAGTAAGACCCTTGCACTGTATTTGCTTGGACCCTTGTGGCAGGAAGAAATGATGAATCTGACTCCATGTTCTCAGAAGGCTAATTTAGATTTTTTATGTACTGTATTATATTAAAGAATACTATACTAAAACTATACTAAAAAACACAGAAAGGATACTTATAGAAGGCTAAAAAGATAATAATGAAAATTTGTGACTCTTTCCAGAGACCTGACACAGCTTGGTCCCAACTGGCCAACGAGAGAAAACAACTCACAGCAGAAACCAATGAAACAACCACCTGTTGGTAAACTAAAAAGCAAGAAATGTGTGACAGAAAAACATACATAGCATCAAAACACATATTCTACTCCTTTCAAACTGATAGATCTATGACAAGAGATTCTTTGGTTTGTACAGTTAGTGAATGTTTCTGGTAAAATAGTGATGCAATGACAGTATATTACAAGAATTATGATTAATGAAAAAAGGCTCTAGTGAACAGTTTTGCCATTTTGAGTTGAGACTATTTTCATAAATTCTGAGACATATAGGATTAAAAATAATTAGCTAGGTAGCCATTAAGATACTGATAGTTTATAGGTATCTTGAAATTTACTTATAAGCAAATAATGAAACAAAACCTACAAAAACATTAAGCACCCGGAAAAAAAGTTAAAAAAAAAATTGACTTGTCAGTACAAGGTAGTGCTAGAACTGGAAAAAAATCCACATTTTATTCCTTGTCCACTGTTTGAATCAACTGAATTCATTGCTTCCATAGGTTAATGGCAGAAATAACCATGAGACCCTCTGAACATTAAATGCTACAAAATCCTTAATTTGCCTAGAAAATCAGTTTTGGCTTTGGGAAGCAAGCTGGCATTTCAGCTTCCTTTCAGCAAAAAAAGCTTGCTCTGTGTTTTGAATATAGAATTTCTCTATGGCTAAGATGTTAGACCATACAACTTTCCTGTGTCAGAGAAATTTATCATTCTCTGCAGTGTAGCAACCATTGTGCAACTGAATTAGTCTAGCTTTGTCTTTTACTTACTTCTGTGATATATTTAAGAAGACATAGAATCTACATGCATTTTACAAATGTATGTGCTTTCCTTTTTCTGTGTTCCAATAAAGCTAAAAAATTGTTTAAATCTAGCAGCTGAGGTCAAGGCATGTGATCCCATGGATCTCTATTCTACAGCATAAGTCAGTAATGGAAGATTTATAGACATAAGTGAGAACATAAAAAACCTAGATGCAAAGTAATAAAGCAAGAGAAAAAGAAAAATATCAGCAAGCCATTAACTACGCAATTGTATTCATGTTAATACATTTTAAGTGTGAGAAACGTTCTGGGAATTCAATTATCATTTAATACAATAGCCTGTAACAATTTAATTAGATATCATTTAGCCTACAGACATCCACTATTAAAAATTCTGACCTTAATAATTCTATCTTGCTAATATTCATTAGATTAATCCACATACAAGCTTGTGCAGCACTGAGATGTTACCCTCTGTATAATGACTGCCTCAGTTAAAAAAAAACAAGGGGAGATTTCTTTGGTGACTCCTTTCTGAGAGGAGTAGTGGTCTCAAAATATTGATTGGACCAAACCCTTGGGGAAGCCTGCTGCCTTCCTGGGGTCTGGGTTAGAGACATTATCAACAAACTCTATGGCCTGCTCCAAATATTTTTCACTGTAGATTCTTCAGGTGGTCAGGAGTGAAGACCAAACAAGAAGGTTAATCAAGCAGTACTGCAGGTCTTTGGGATAACTGCTTGAGGAATATGAAGCACAAGTAGTGATCTCCTTTATCCTGCAAGTTGCAGGAAATGATGAGGGTAGAAATGGGAGAATCATACAGATGAATACCTCTCTCCAAGCCTGGTGACACCAGAAGAATTTTGAGGTTTTTGATTACAAATCTGTAGCCTGTTCGCAATAGATGGCATGCACCTGTCTCAAAGGGGAAAAAGGACCCTTGAGCAGGAGATAGTAGGTCTTATTGAAGGAACTTTAAACTCAGTGTTCTCTGAGTTTAAAAGGGAAAGGGATAAAATCAGGGCCACTGGAAATAAGCCTAGGATGCACACCAATCTTTGAGGGACAATGTATTATTGAAGCCTTTCAGTCTGCTGAAGTAATAATAGAGATAGGGTATGATGACCCATGTAGCAGCAAGGATGCAAGGTTGCAAGATTTCTTGATGTGGAATCCATGAAAACCCCTGAGAAGGGTCCTTCAGGAATTACAGCTTCTCCCAAAGAAAGACAGCAGGATTGATAACCAATCTGATGTTCCTCTACACAAATGCACGCAACAGGAAGAACGAACAAGAGAAACTGAAATTCATGATGCAGCAAGAAAATTGTGACCTTGTTGCTATCACAGAGACTTGGTATGATGACACAGCTGTGGTGCTACATTGAACAATTGTAAACTCTTTGGAAGGGATAGACAAGGACGGAAAGCTGGTGGGGTGCCCCATACTTTAGGGACTCTTGGCTGTCTTGAGCCTAATGATGTTGGTGAGAGGGCTGAGTGTTTATAAGTAAGAATCAGGGAGAGGGCCAAGAGGGCAGATATCCTGGTGAGGGCCTTTTAGAGACCACCCAGCCAGGATGTGGAGGCAGAATAGCATATAAGCTGTCAGCAGAAATCTTGTGATTGCTAGCCCTTTTTTCTTTTTCCTTCAGCTTACCAGATGTCATAGTAGAGGTTCCTGAAGAGTGCAGAACAGAACTTCCTGACACAGCTGATGAGCTAGCCAAATAGGGAAGGTATTGCTGGACCTGCTCTTTGCATATAGAGAAGTTTATAATGTATATAAATAAAAATGGTTGGTTATTTCAATGATATCATGAGCCACACATTTTGTCAAATGTTTGTCTTGTTTGAATTTCTGTCTGAATATATCTACTTTTTTTTTTTTTTTTTTTTTTTTGTGCAAAGGTTTCAATTTGTTTGTACAACATAAGACATTGATGAAAATTTAATTGTGAATTTTAGTACCTTCCTTAAATTGAAATATGTATTAGTAGTATAGTGCAATGGCATAATATACTGCAGAAAAATCCCAAGAATATTTACTCAGCTTTAATTATTACAAGAGAACATTTGTCTACACTATGTTGAGAATCTCTTACACTATACTATGTACTTTAAATTGTATTTACCTCCTTAAAATGAAAGCATTTAATATCATCTGTGATACATTCAGCACCTATTATGGTGGAGCTCTTTAAATAAAAGCCTTTTCTTTCACTTGTCCACTTGGCCTTTTTCTAGCTACTGAAGGGCTAGAAAGATCATTTGTGATCTTCACATATCCACAGCACCATTCCTCAGCCATTCTTAGAAGTGCACTTGATTCAATCAACGTGTCCATGCTGACCTTTACTCTGTTCTTCCCTTTAATATGTGATACCTATAACCTAAAGAATACTAGAAATAAAATATACCCTCAATAATGCAACTAGCCAGAGTTTTGTGTGTGCATGTTTTTGAAATTTTCTGACCTCTGTATGGCTTCATTCTAAGCTTGCCAGTAATTAAGTTAATCTTGTTAGGTAACTTAAACGCTACAGCTTGAACTAATTCACTTTACCCAAGCTCTATGAATTAAATTTATATACATGGACTGTCTTGATTATCACCTAAGCCTGATCAAAAATTTTCACCATTCAGATTGTAACTGAGCTGTTCATCCACACTGAAATACTAGGAAATTTTAAAAAAAGAAAAAAAACCAAAACTAAAACCAAATCCAAACAAGAAAAAACCTGAAAACAACAAAAACAAAAACAAAGGAAAACCAAAACCAGAACCAAAACCCAAAACCAAACCAAAAACCACCACCAACAAGAACAACAACAGTCAAAATACAAAACCAAAAAAACCACCCATGAATGGAACACATATCTTATCTTAATCTCTCTTTTTTTCTACTCAGAATTTCAAAGCTATTTAGATATTCAGGTATCACACTTCCATTAAAACCATTACTAAAGCTAATATATGTCTGAGGAGCTGAACCAATTTTTAGCCCTCCAATCCAGTACTTGATAGCATAAACAATATTTCATGACATTAATGAACAGTATAAGTTTTTTAAACGTTGAGCTCAAGAGCTAGAAAAAATTGCAAGGGTCCTCCAACATAACCAGTGGCCCTGGAAGAAAATACAAAATAAGTAGATATTATTTTAGATACCGTAATGATGCATTCTTATTCTTTACAAAATATAAGTGCACCCACATTATATCAGTTATTTTCTTCTCAAATTGGCTTTAGCAATCTTTAGCTTTAAAATTTAGCATTCCCCCACTTTCAGGTCAATTTTACAAGTACTACAAATGATTTTTGCTTTATGCATACCAATTTAATCACCCCATATATCAATGAAGCCTACATAGCCCAAGTGGTACAAATATCAGAGCTGGAGAACTGTTTTCACCAGAGATGTCAAAATACAGCTTTCAGATTCCAATTTTTCTCTGTTTGTTTATGAAGATCCCATGATTTTTAAAAAAGGAAAACTCTTTTTTTCTTCTATTCTTTGTTTGATTGCTGCCTGGATTAATAAACTTGTAAACAGGTTTGTTTTTTTTTTTGCTGTATTTTCCTGCATTTAAACATCACTTTTTGAAAAGGAACAAGTGAAAATTTTGCATAGAAATTTTTTAGAAGTTTTGGTTTTCCTTAACCTTCCAGTTACTTTTCTTATAGGTGTTTAAATCTTGATTTAAGATGTGAGATTTTATTGGGGGAAAAAAAAATCCTCCTAGATGGTGTTTCTGGATAAAAAAAAAGGAAACAAAAAAAGGAAAAAAAAAAAGAAGAAACAAAAGGATTGGAAATTTTCAGTTACCAGATCCCTTGTATGAAAAATGCTCTCATCTGAAAAAAGAAAAAGGTGGGCTGCAAGGGTTGATATAGCTTCATACCAGAGTCTAAATGAAGCAGTCAAATGAACTAGGAAAATCAATGCTAAATTTGGTGGGTAATAAAAATGAGGAAATTAGGTTAATGAGAATCTTTAATGACATAATTATTACTTACTTATTGAGAAGAAATGTTTTTTAAGTGATTATGAACTTGTATGACCTACACTAGAAGGGAGAAAGGGAAAAAACTCATTAAGTTAATAGGACATATTTTTCAGGCTGTGCTGCAATTTTTAGATTTTTTTTTTTAGCAAACATATATGTCATGCCTGCCCATTTTCTTTAGGTAATTTTCTATTTCCCTTCAGCTTACTTATGAAAATACTAATAGCAATACCTAATAGAAGAAGCTTAACATGCAGCGTAACTATCCAGCTGAATTTTATCATTACTACTGAGGTAACTTGAATAAAAGTACAAAAACTGTGTATAAAATTGACTGTAGCAAATTTAGTGGGTTTGCATTAACAAAGTGCTGGGAAATACTGGATTTTTAAAAATGTTGTCATAGACGACCAAAAGAAAATAAATAAATGCTAGTACTTAATGCAAAAAATTATTTTGCAAATCCAGTTACTTAAATTCTAGATTGCAGAAAGCTGACCATTTCTCACTTCAATTCATAGATATTTGTGGTCCTCACAGTTTTAATGTGGTCCACATAAAGCAGTGGCATCAAGGCAAACAGTTCTGTCAGCTTTGATATTGGTCTACCAGAAGTCTGAAGTGGTTTGGATCTTTCAAGATCCTTTAAGGTGTCATTTAACAGGTGTTCATTATTGACACTTCTTTGAAAACAATGAAAAATAACTAAAAGTTACTGCATATTTGCTTCTGTAGAAGTTGTTTTTAATTAATGAATTAATGGGAAGGGGAATATTGAAATAAGTGTTTTATCCTGCAAAAAAAGTTATCAAGAAAGCAACCTTACCATGGTACTATATTTTTAGTGCAGTAGGAAATGGATTTTAAAAATATTTATTCTGGATGATATAGCAAGCTAGCAATATGAAATTGGAAGAATGATGTTTTAAAACCAAGAAGCTGTTTTGATTGATTTATGAGTTAAAGTACTGAAAACAAAAATATTGATTATTTTTCTTAAGTATATTTGCTTTACTGATGCTGATAGAAGCAACCTTTTTACTCTGATTATTAAATAGAAAATGGTCCTCTTGTATGTACTTTTTAGCATATAGCTGACTTGGATTATTTCAGAAAGATGATCAGAACAGGTAAAGTTACTAATTTGTCAACTAATATAAAGTAAAAGATCTAAATGTGCAAAAAGTCCTAACAAACTCAAGAAATCCCAGCACTTCTGTGTTTTTCAATTCTATTTCTCAATTACACAGGCCTTTGTTTAGTTAATTCAGGTCCAAAAAACTCTACATTTATACAAAGATTTGATTTTTATTGAAAATAATTTCCATCCCCTGAGTATTGTGGCAAAAACTTAAGAAAGAGGCTTTGTGTGAATTCTTTAAGCAAAAATTAGGAAGTACACCTAAAATAATTGTTTCAGCATGTTTCAAAATTTCAAGTGACTTTAAACTCTTCACATATATTTGGTATTAGGACTTACACTTTTAAAAAAGAGTTGTGAAGAAATGAAGAAATGTCTGTCTTCCTTCTTGACGCAAATGACAAAGATACCTCTGGATCTGGGAACTAGATTCTGCTTGGATGAAAATAATATATAAACTCCAAGGACAGTAATGTTGCTAAGAGAAGGTGATTCTATATATGTGTTCCCTGTCACAAACAGGTGTTTGAACTACTTTTCCATGTATTCCACACGTCTGGTGACCCTTAAGCATATGGGCAAAACACTAATGTTCAGGTAAAAAAAAACCACTTCTTTTTACACTTCTTCATCTGGAAATTGTCTGTAGAGACAATGAATAAAGATATATGGCTCAGGATTTCTACTGTTCTGTCAGTTGAAGATAGAGAGGGAAAGGAAGTGCAAAAGATAACATTTCTGAGTTAGAACTGAAGAACCTTCAAGTTGAAAGCAGTGACAGAGATCATATTTCTCTGAAAGATTAAAAATAATTATTAAAAAGTAACATGTAAATGGCTGAAGCAAAAATAAATGCCTTATTTACAATAATCCTCTTTAGCCAGAATTAAAAGTACATAACTTTCCAAACAAAATAAAATTCCTATAAAAAAAGAGATGTTAATACAGCAAACTTTTTCCTGTTCCTATTGCATGTGCAACTGCAATCTAAATAGTAACCAATGATCCACAAAAGTAATTTTTTTCTAGTAGTTTTACACTAAATGGGATGCAGATGCAATCTGAAATTGAAATACATCACAAAATCGAAGTAGGCATTGAGAATAAGTGAAAAATTAAGTCCTTCTCTCTGTGAAAAGCAGAGAAACACACAAATGCTTTTTGTTTCTGAACATTATGTTAAGAAGGGTTTTTCTATGGGCATTACAGAGGAGGTGATGTGTTACACTTTTGAATGAGATACAGTTGGACAAGATGCAAATCACAACAGAGAACTGCTTGACCAGAAGGAACAGGAGAAAGCATCATAATGCTGAAGTATGGAAAGATTTGTCAGTCTGAACTAAAAATTGCAAAGGCTAACTGAAAATTTAAAATCTTCCCAAAAGGAGTTGTAAATTCAGTGTTGGGGTTTGTTTATTTGTTTGGGTTATTTTGTTTTTCTTTTAAGAAAAATGGGCACAGAAAACATTCCATTTGTATCTCTAAAAGCAATGCTGATTTGAGTATGATTGGTGCCTTTTATTTTTGACGTGCTAGAGGTCTCATCTCCTTCCCCCTCTATTAAACAAATGCTCTATATTGTGACAGATTTGCATTTGTTGTTTCTGTGGAGCCAGTCTGCATAGCTTTACATAATATTTCCAAATAACATGATACTGAGAAATGGAAAAGAATTATGTGAATCACCTTAGCAGGAAGATTTCCTCTAAAAGCACTCCTCTTTTAGGAAAGAACAAACACATTTCTTGTATTTTAGAGATATATCTACCGAAAAAAGCATCCTCTGCACACAAACCCTGTGGAATTAATTAATTAGAGAACCCTTGGGTTCTCTATGAAACTTACTAAACAGGAATATATTTAAAGCATTCCACTTTTTCATTTCTAAGTAATGTAAACCAAAATTAAGGAGCTGAATAGCTTCTGGCAGTTTGGAGTGGTTTCTCAAGTGTTATGTAAAAGCAAGTCTTTCTTGCTTTCGAAAGTTAACTTAAGAAATTAATTAGAGAATAAATTATCACTATTAAATACTTAGCTTTGCTAAACTGCTACCATAGTTGAGACTGGCTGAAGCAATGTGCAATAAAACTACACAAATAAAACTAATTTTTTAATTTTAGAAAGACAAAAAAAAGGTCCATTTTTTTTCTACTCTTGTCACGATTTGATGGCACAATGCCAGTGCCCCCATGAAAATATATTCTCCCTGGTGTCTGCTGTGAGCTGTGACCAGGAATAGACCAAAGCAGGCTCTAATTTAGGAATAAAGAAGAAAAACTTTATTAACCTACAACAATATATGTAAAGAGAAACACACACAGAAGTCAGAATGAAAACCTTCCAAAAACATTCCTCCTTCCCCCACCAAATTTCCAATACATCCACCCCTCAGATCATCAACTCTCAGTCCATCACCACCCTTTAGATAATCAATTCTCAGTTCATCAAGGAGAGAGGAGTCCCTCTTGTGCCATAGGTTTCCTCTGGAAACATAGCTGAAATGTCTTGTGTTTCCATGTCACACGTGGCACTGCCCAGAGAACATCTGCCTTTGTGATATCTTCCTTCCATGCCCAGTGCTCTCACCACTGCACATGGACCAGAGCTGCTTCTAGGGTTTTCCTTTTAGGGATGCTTTGCCCTGTTCCAAAAAAAAAGCACAGTCTCTCACTTTCAGGACACCAGTCCCCCCTAGATTCACCCCCTGGGGCTGAGGGGTCTCAAGAATAGGGATCTTCTTCCCTGAAGACAGAGGGCACCATCACCCTCCTCACCTGCTGTCTCTGTTCACACACTCCTTCATATATAACATCATTGCACTCTCTTGGCTCCGAGCCATTGCCTCCCCCCTAAATGCAGTCTCTGTGTCACAGGAAAAATGGTTCTGTCCATGGCCATACAAGAAAAGTCCAGCCAAAGGCCACTCCATCACCTCCTCTCACCTAAGATTCTTCTCAACTTCTCTCATGGACCATTTCCTCTTATCTCATCTCTATCTCTCTTTTCATTCAACTCCAGGAGGATCAGCATTTGTAAGGCTTTCATCATCCAAGACAAGGATTAAAAATCTCAGGCTCTGCCTGTCCAGACCTCCCACACTGTCCTGCTCGGCACCTTCTCGCTGCGCCCTCCCTTCTCCTTCTCAGCCGGCCGTGCTATCAGATTTCAAGGTGGCACAGGTGCAGACACCAGCTCTCTCTCTCCCCCCTGAGTGGGGGGTGGCTGCCCAATGCCCCTCAGTGTTCCTCCACCCTTCCATCCTGCAGGGGCCTTCACCTCCCTACTCTGTCCCCGGCCTACCTCACCCGGCTGCATGGCTTCCCCTGGCCCACCCAGCCCGCAGCCCGGCAGGGGAGCTCTGACCTCTTTCATGGATGGAACCCAGGAGAGCTTCCCCCTGGGAGTTCTCTGCTTTTAACCCCTGTGCTCTCAGAGGTGTATCCATGTCCTCAGTGGCCACACCAGGTGTCAATATTCAAATCTGAGCACCTATTGGTTTGACCACAGCATCCCAAAAAAACTCACTTCCTTTTCAAACCAGGACAGATCTATATACCAAAAAATCTTACTTTTCTTTTTTTCTTTGAATCATATTTATATATGTCTCCATGTAGTCAGACAGATTTTTTTTTATAACTTAACTTACTAAGTCCAACTAAGGCAACTAAGTCCTTACAGTTTTTCAGACATGTCTGTAAAAGTTACATTTTCTTCTATTCTGTTTAAAACATAGAGAAATATGTCAGTTTTCCTTCTCTTCTGCCAGTGGCTACTACTGAGAATGATCAATGCAAAACGACTGAAAATGATCAATGCAAAACCATCCCTGAAGACCCTAAGAAACCCTCACTAAACAAGTTAAAGATCCAGGGGCTTGTCTCAGGTCAGCAAATCAAATTCATCAAACATAAACACTCTCTTGAAATAAATATTTGGATTTAATTTTTTCATCATCTATATGACAATAAAATTTTCTTTTAAATATCCCTATGCAAGCAAACATCTGTTTTTATAATAATACCCTCCAGTTAAGAGTTCTATTTGATCTTTCTTGGGAAGTCATAGAGATCCTGAATTCAAAAGTAATGGAAAAATGGAATAAAAAAATATAAAAATAGTTATTGTGTGTTGCATTTTTTGTCTTTCTTCCATGGTTAAAGAAGTTATCTTCTTTTGAAAGCTTTTTAAATTTTGCTCTGAGATTTCTCAGAAACTTCTTATCCATACATGAGGTCTCTTGGCATTTTTGCCTGATTTCATTCTTGTTGGGATGGAGCTTGGAGGTAATCCTTGAATATCAGTCAGCATTCTTGGGTCCCTCTGTCTTCCAGGGCTCTGTCCTGTGGGACTCCACTGAGGAGGTCCTTGAAGAGGCCAAAAGGTGCTCTCCTGAAGTCCAGGGTGGTGAGCTTGTTGCATGCACTCCTCACAGCACTGATGATCTCAAACTTCACCATCTCATGGGCACCATGTCCACAAGATGCCAATCATGTATCCACTTAGATGTGTGTACCTCTCTAGTTCCTCTTGTTTTTCCCCATACTACATGTGTTTGTGTAGGACCATCTGGGCTGGGCCCTGAATAAAGCTGACTCGCAGGCTGGAGTACCTGGAATGGTTTTGTACCCATTACAGGTATCCAGCTTGCAGGATTGGGATAGATAGGTGGCTCCCTTTGCCTAAAAATCTAGTTTACAGCCCCCTTCCTGGCAAATTCCTGACCAATATATTTTTCCTTTATTTTTCTGATGAAATCCCTTAGCCTGCAGTAAACCAGGCTTACCAAAGTAAGTTTCATGGTGTGAGTGACTGAAACCTTGACTACCAGCATTGCTCTAACCATCTGTTGACCTGATCTGTTGTCAGATTTGGCTGGTAATTTGCTCTCCTATGACTTGGAGGATCGACAAAAAAATTACTTGAGCCGCAGAGCCTTTTACCAGAGCTCTGTAGTCTCAGTGTTTCTCAGACTGCTACTGGCTGTATCCGCTGTCCCCACATGAAAAACTAATAGTGGTAACAGTCAGTGGGTTTTACTAGGCTTAACAGCTTCTCAGTAACATCCCTGATCCGGCTTCCTGGAAGGCAGAACACTTTAAGGTGTGTCATGCCAACAGATGAGTGCGTCTGTGCCTCTAAAAGTAGAGGCACCCACTACTACTATCCAGTGCCTTTTGTTGTTTGAACTAGTTGTTAATTTCAGTATTTGTGGAGCAGATTGGACTGCTGTAGTTTTCTCAGGCTGTTCTTCCAGTATGATGGATGTTCTCATTAGCCTGCAGAGCTACAATGTGGCTCTGGGAGGGGATGTCCAGCTAAGTGGAAATTCAAATCTTTTTGGAGAAAGTCCCTTCCTTTAGTTAGTTCCTTTCCTCTTCCTTTTGTGTTTTTGTTTGGTTTTTTCCCTCACTTCCGCCGAATTCCCTGTGTTAATGCTCTCCCTCCTTTCCATGTGTTCAAAGGGATAAATTTTTGGCTTTTCCTCGGTGGGATATGGTTCCCCTATCATTGGGCTCAGAACCAGCTCTCCCTCTCAGCCAACATGGTATTTTTGTCCTCTGACTGCTTCCTGCAGCTCCATCTGTTGCTGGAGGTCCTTCACAAGGCCATGCCCACTACAGTTCCCATCACTGAACCATTTCTCTCGCATCTGCTTGACCTTTCTGAGCTCTGACATCAAGTTGAGTAGATTTCCCACCTGCTCACACCGGAACAGGAATTGTCTTTCCTGTCCTCAATCATCAGTGACAACCACTGCACTCCCTGCAGTCTGAGACCGGGACAGTTCCATGTTGATTTGGGAGATCCATCTGAGTCACTGACAATGACTTTTGACCAAGTACTTGACTACTCACCTAAAAAACTATGTGGATAATATTATCTATTTACACAAATATACTGTCTGTTTTCTTACTTAAAATTTACGTATATAAGTTTATCAATTTATAGGAACAGTTCTGTCTATTCTAGAGATGAAAATAATTTCTGCTATGTTTTTTGTTATGTCTGGAGCCAAGTTACTGAACTTTAAACTAGGCCTTAGGGTCTTTACTAGCTAACACAGTTTCTTAAGGCACTTAAAATGTATTTCTGCTTACTTAAAACTATAACTTATGCTTCCACTTACTTAAAACTTCTAATTCATATCTGTGAGGCTTAATATATCTTAATTTCTCTAAAGGCTTTAATTCAACCCCTGCATTCATTTCTCTCTCTGAGGACCTCAGAGAGGCTTGCATTCCAACATTGTTCTACAATTTTATGTTAAGAGATTTTATATAAATTAGAATGTGGAAAGTGAGAAACTAAAATCTAAAGCATTTATAAATTGATTAATAAAGAAACAGGATTTAATGTAGCACGAGAAAAAAATTAAAGCATAGACAGCAAGTCTATCATGGGAAAGAATATGTCAAGCTTTATATAACCCTTTATCATCAGACATTAACTTAAAAACGGTCTCACCAGAGTTTAATATTGATGAAACTGGCCTAAGTGTTAGGCAAACACTTAGACAAACTGGTGATATTATGAGTGGTTGTGTACCTAAAACATGTCTTATGCCAAGGCTATGATAAAACATTCTGTATTTGTACGGATCAGATTTAAATACAATAAAGAAATTTGGGGGGAAAAAATCATAAACCAGTAAGTTGTAAAGCTCATAACTGGCTAGAAAACCTTTAGAGGGTTCTCTCATCTGACCGCCTGCAGTTCTCTCAGCTTGAGAAATTTGACCTCTTTCTGTTCTTGTATGGTCACATCTTTCTGTTTCAAAGATGTGTCAAAAGCTCTAGTCACTAGTGACTAGTCACTAGGATTGCCAGTCCTCTTCTGGGGCAAACACTGATGCACCACAGTGAGTACAGGATTTTTGCCTGTGATAGTACAGCTTAAGCCCACTTAATTTTTGAGGCAACATGTGGAGAGGTAAGAGCTGGAATCTCAAAATCATCATACTTCAATAAAATCATTCTATTCCAGCTGAGAACATAACAATTTAAATGCTGATCTTGAGTTGCTGTCATAAGCACATGGGCTCACTTTTTTCCAGTAGAGAATGAAAAATTTATCTAAAAAGTTAAATGTAAAAAAAAAATTAATAAATGTAAAATTAAATTAAAAATTTTACACCATCAAATAAGGGTAAAAATTCAAGTTACCCAAAGAAACTTAATAAACGAGACAGAAATTCTCTAATATATATTTTATATTAATATTTTAAATTACATACTTGGAAGATTGCAAACTGTTCTTTCTGTAAAAGTGAATGGACACTATTCTTGGTTTATTATGAAGACCTGCTTCCTTGTGTTTTTACAATTCAAGTTTGTTTTCATATACTTTTAAAATGTACACAATAATGACTGTTTCAGATTAGGTCTGGTTTCTTACTGCAAATAATTATCCATTATGCAGTTCCTCATAGTAACTTCTTTCCACAGTTGCACTAATTTACGGCAGTATCTATTATTATGTCTTAATTGTTTGAAGCTTGGTTTGAAACACAGGTGTCTGCTAAGGAAGGCAGGAGTCTTCCTTGGAATGGAAAATGTAAACCCCTTCCCCCCAAATTATTATAATTTTGAAATTAAGGGGTCTCAGGCAAAGATATGGGGATAGGAATAACATTTCTTTACTGGTGTGCATGATAAAGCAAACAAGCCCCCACAGCTGCGGCACCGACGCCAAACAGGACCCGGGGCCCAGTCCTGGCCGGCTCGGCCGCGGGCCCTTTCCCTGTGCTGCAGTTCCGGGCACGGCCAGCAGGGGCGCTGCTGCTCCCGGGGGCGGGGCGGGGATTCCCCGCGCCTGCAGGGGGCGCTGTGGCGCGGGCTGGGGAGGGCGCGGTGATGGCAGCTCGGGCCGGGCGGGCAGGGAGGGAGGAGAGGCTTCGCCTCACAACCCTGGGGCAGCCGGTGCCGGTGCCCCAGCAGGACTCTGAGGAGCACCAAGCCGGGACGGCAGGAGTCTCGGCAGGCAGGGGGTGCGGGGTGCAGAGCAGCGAAAACTCGGAGCAGTGCTGAGAAGCAGTAGGGGCAGGGCATGAGCGGCCCGGCTCCCAGCGGGGCAGGGAGAGGCGAGCTCAGGATCCCGGGCACCCGAGCAGCCGGGGATGGGTCCCTCTTGTAGTGAGGGAGGTGATAATAAGGTCTCAGTTCAGTGGCTGCTCTCACAAGCAGAGGCTCACCCCACGGCAGAAGTGGCTCCGGGCTGGGCTCTGGTGGCAGCAGCGAACTCCCTTTTCCAAGCAAATTCCCTTCCCTTCCCTTCCCTTCCCTTCCCTTCCCTTCCCTTCCCTTCCCTTCCCTTCCCTTCCCTTCCCTTCCCTTCCCTTCCCTTCCCTTCCCTTCCCTTCCCTTCCCTTCCCTTCCCTTCCCTTCCCTTCCCTTCCCTTCCCTTCCCTTCCCTTCCCTTCCCTTCCCTTCCCTTCCCTTCCCTTCCCTTCCCTTCCCTTCCCGGAACTTCCCTTCCCTTCCCGGAACTTCCCTTCCTGGAACTTCCCTTCCCTTCCCGGAACTTCCCTTCCCGGAACTTCCCTTCCCTTCCCGGAACTTCCCTTCGCTTCCCGGAACTTCCCTTCCTGGAACTTCCTGGAACTTCCCTTCCCGGAACTTCCCTTCCCGGAACTTCCCTTCCCTTCCCGGAACTTCCCTTCCCGGAACTTCCTTTCCCTTCCCGGAACTTCCCTTCCCGGATCTTCCCTTCGCTTCCCGGAACTTCCCTTCCTGGAACTTCCTGGAACTTCCCTTCCCGGAACTTCCCTTCCCAGAACTTCCCAGAACTTCCCTTTCCTTCTCCACAGCCAAGAGAGAGAGCAGATGCTCCAGCCCCATCCTTTACCTGCCCAGTTCTCAGAGAGAAACTCCCAGATAAGAGAAGTGCAACCAGATGCTCTCCTCCCCTGAGCTTGGTCACTTCTTTTGTTTTGGTTTTTTCTTTTTTTTGAGTACTCCAGTCGTTAATGTTTCCTAGCAATTTATGGGAAACTATTCCTTAAGTATAAAGAAACAAAATGAAAGAAACCTAACCCCCAACAGCCTATTACATGTTTCATGATTTCAAAAGTTTGGTGATGCCTATAAGAAACGCAAAAAATGGTTTAGAAGATCATTTACCCTCTGGCATTGCTTATGAAGATTTTTTTTTTCCCTTCACTGCAGTTCAGTCCTTCACACTAGAAGAATTAGATAGATGTGTTATCTGTCACTGGTTTTCTAAATTATATATAAATACAAGATATGCCATGGCAGAGAATGTAATTACACTGGTGGCAAGTGTGATAAATATGTTACAGTGTTAGCTTTTGCAATTGTTAGAGTGAATACTATGTGTTTTATAATGTTTACTTTTGTAAGAGAAGTTTTGCTAAATTTTATAGTTCTTTTAATGCGGATGTTGTGTTGTGATACCAATGTTGGCAAAGAGTTGTTGTAATGTTAACATTTAACAATCAATCAAGACTTGTTGAATGTATCAAAAAGTAACAAATGACCAGCACTAAGACCACTGCGCATGCTTTCAAAAGGTAGGATGAAGGAGGAACTCTGCTAAAATGTTCGAATAAGTATGACCATTTATGAATACATAGTTAGTGGATGCAATACCCAGGGTATATAAGGGATGTTGCTGTGTCAACTGCTGTGCCTCTGGCTGTAGCTAAGCACCCAGCGCTGTTCCTTTTGCTTTGTTGACTTTGTTCCCCGTTTTCCCTTATTAAATTTTCTTTAAATTTTAACTGAGGAGTGGACTTTGTTTCCCACAACAAGAAAAAATAGCATACTTACCATATGACTTGCCACAGTCAGTTTCACAATAACTCCTGATAATATTTTATTTATTCCATATAATAGAGTTAAAACTAGACAGTTTGGTTTTTGGAGAAAACTTCAACCTTTGATGTTCCTTCCATCCTTCTCTTCCACTGCATCCTACTTATCTGTAAACAGAACCAATTACATGATTGTAAAAAACCAAAACCAGAGAGGAAAAAATTATATAATCTTTCTATACACATTTATAATAATTATATGGTAATCTGTACAAGATCAATAAAATGTGCACTCGCATATGATATCTTTTATCATTAGTTTCATAGGTTAAAAAGGTTGCAGTCACTCTGTTTTTAATGCAGCCTGCAGTGGAGGAAAGACATATAACACGGGAGGCAAGCCTATTATCAGCTTAGGAAGAAGACCAGGTAGAACACTGCACTTGAGTTAATTAGGTAATGCTAGTCAGACACTCTAAAATTTAAAACAGAGTGTTTAGTCATTTTTCTTCACATACTGGGATAGAAAAAATGACATTTTAAGTTGCTGCCTTACATTGTTTTTTCTCTCCCTCTGTCTGCATGTGCCCTGATTTTATTGTTACACAGAGCAGACAGAAAAGTCATTTCCATCAAGATGATGAATAGTGTGGCAAAGTGGGCTTCCTAATAAGATTTGTACAAGGGAAAGCAGAAGCTAATCTTCACTCCATGCAGGGACTTCTTAGGCATTGCTACTCTGGAGAATCTTGAAATGATCAGTCATAATCTCAGCTGCATATTGTGGTAGCAATTGGGAAACATCCTACTGTCTATCTATATTCCAATCCTGATTACTCAGGCACTTGCTTTAATGCAGAATTTTATTTACAGTACAAGTCAACTGTATCTTACAACAACATAAAAAAATTTAAATATTTGTTGCTGAATCTAATGAAATGCTTTCTTGAACTTAGTACCAGACAAAACCTTTCTGAGGCCTTATGTGTATATAGCTACTGCAGAAGGTGAGTTCTTCAGAGCTAGTGCTGCTTCAGCTGACCCTGATGTGGCTGTAAGGCTTCTAGTAAAGAAGGCAGCCTCTACCATCCTCTGAAACACCTTCCAAGAGTTCAGTTAACAATAATTCAGCTGAACTGGTGATAAGACCAATGGGAACTTGTGTTCTGAATGTCTAACATGAGAACAAAGTTTAGGCTGTCTCAAAGATGAAAATTAATGCACTGTTAGCAGCGCTGACAGGAGAATCAGGGATATAGGTAATTTTTTTACACCCTGAGGCAACAGAATTGTTTTAGGAATGATGAGATTTGTGTTTTCCTTGGGGAAACTTCAGGTGACAGTTAAAAAGATTCATGAACAGGCTCACTGTGAAAGAAACCCACAGACCCCTTCTGTGGAATTAAAAATGTTGTTGCAATGAATCCCTCAGCAAGCAAAAATACAGATTTAGTGATAATTTGGTATTTACTATTGATCTGTGTCCAGAGCAAATATGCAGAAAGGCATATTGATACTGATATTAGGATGTTTTGTAATAATTAGTTTTAATTATGTCTACTGGTGGGCAATAATCAGAAAATATTTTAATGAGTAGTTTAGGCCCCACATGTTTTGCTTTGTTAACATCTCTTTCTGTCAAACTTATTAGAGAAGGATTATAAAGCTCAGATAAAGCATGCTGTTAGAAGCACAGCAGGTATACGCAGTTAGTATAGGATTGGGGTTTTAATTCAATAAGTATACTGGCCAGTAGGATAAAAGAACCATCTCAGGTTGACACTGTTATCCACACTAACTTACACGCAAGCAGAAAAAGAAGTAGAATAGCCTAAGGTACAAGAAATGAGTATATCACAACTCAATATTTTAGTAGACAGTAGTAAGAAATAAGGAGACTCGTGGCAATAACTGAGAGAAAATTTGAAATATACAGTATAAAATGCATTTGAAAAGGAAAAATATCCTTCATTTTAAAAGCAAACATCTTTCTACTTCAAAGTAACAGGTTTTTTGGTGGTTTTTGTGTTTTTTTTTTTTTTGTAATGGGGTATAAGAGGGTGTTAGGTTTAGCTGTATCCATATTTTGTATTCACAGACCAGATGATCTGGTATAACATATGCTACATTCTCTCCCTGGGTAATACAGTAACTAAAGTAATTTACTCTTCTAGAAGCATAGAACTGATTTAATTCAGAATATAACCTGAAGCAATTCTAACAGTTTCCTGTTGCCCCATACTATATGTTGCCGCTTCATTGAATATAATTTTTCATTTTTGTGCATTGCATTTACCAGGAAACTGAAGTTCAGAAAATTGCTAGAGACTACTTTTTTTTTTTTTTTTTTGTGGTGTTCTATTTACTTGTGCTTCAACCACTAATGCAAACAGTTCTACAAAGCATGCATTTATTTTTACAAAGTTGTATGCACTTCTGAGCATGCTAATCTTTTCTTTACAACCACCAAGCAAGTCAGCAACATAATGCAGCTAAATTAAAACTAGCATGACAAAACTGTGAATATAACCTGCAGTTTAACCTCAGCCTTATCCTCAGGAGAGGGTTTACTTTTAATACTTGCAGACAAAACTGTGGGGTTCTTCTAACAAATGAAATTTTAGAGAGATTATGTAACTTTTGTATTCATGACAACAAGAAAGCAGACAAAATCCTGAAACAGATAATCCTAGCACTTTGCCTGCTTATGAAGAAAAAGTTGATGATAATGAAACACTTTTTATCAGAGAGGAGAGAAAGTTCTTGCCAAGTGACCAAGTTTAAAATTGTGCAGAGAGGACAAGCGGTTCAACACAGTTCAACAATGCAATTGTAGCAATGTTGTTTTAGTCTATAGATATGGTACAGAATAAAACTCTTCTTGATAGAAAGATCAAAAGATGCAAGTACAGTGACTGTAAATGTTAGTCTATACATTATTAGTTTAGGAAGAATGCCAAATTAATTCTAGAAAAATGATGTCTGTAACTGTTGAGATAGGTTTCACTGTACTGTTTTTAATCTGTGTGGTTGAAATATTAGCTGGTTCGTTACAAAGGTTAGATTTTTTTTTAGAAGAAACACCTCTATCTACCGGAGTGAATTAAACTCAGTCTTTTTCCCATATAGCTTTTTCCCATTTCTAACCAGCATATGTTTTCTTCAGTAGTTGAAGCATTGTTTCAAACACATATTGTTTGTATTCAGGTGGGTATGTATCAAAGACAAGTAATAGTACGTGTGTTAAGAGGACTGATGAATGTCAACTTTCAGACTTTTAAGAAAAGCTTTCTTCAATTAATGGTCTTTAAGAGTACCTTCATGCTAATGGTTATTTCATACCCTAGCTCTCACTGCATATGCAGAACCATTATCCTTAACAGTCATGTTCTAAATTAGAGAGTGTACATCATCAAAAAATGCACAAAAAACTAGGGAAGTAGTCAGTCATATGGCTTGTGACTGAGGTTTCTGCTCCAGTTGCCTATTCTGAGGTCCTCACTGATCTCATGGACCCAGATTTCTCTTTTAGGGTGGTTTTTGGATCACACTCTGTTCTGATCCCTGTGGCAGGGGTTGAGATCTCACTAGCTCCAGAGGCTGGCACCACGAGCCAGGCGCACCTGCACCCCCAGTCTAACTGCAGCTGTTGAAGGCACATCTACTCACACAGCCAGTACCACTTAGTCCCAGCAGCACACACAGACACAGAAAACCAAAACATTTTACGCTTCACTATCCCCTTTTACACCCATTTCTGCCTACCTCCACTTTTTTTTTCCTCCCCCGTCCCTTTCTCCTGCACAGTCCTCTATCAGTTTGCATAGTCCTACAGCCTCCCAAGCTTCTGGATACTCAGGTTTGCATCCTTGTCAGCAAAGCCCCTATTTGTTGCAGTTCCTTGGTAGCCCATTAGTCAGTGTGTTGGACAGTTTTGCTTCTTGCCTTTGTCTCCATTATATTTATCTGTCACTTTTTTGTGTCTGTATATTTTGCCCATGGCTTCTCCCTTTTCTTTGCCATCCCCTTTGTTTAGGGCTCAGTCTGGTTGTCCTCCTGAAATAAAAATTCCCAGGTCCCGGTACCCTTACAAATGGTACACATTATGAGATTGGGTCACTTTGTCTACTTTATCATTTTGTTGGTCTGCTTTGTTGATCACATTTGGGACTCTATATGTTCCTGTTTATGTCTTCCTCCTTTACTTTCCCTTTTGCACTGAAAAAGTCCTTGGCCAAATACCCTAGAGGAACCAGAGACCTGTTTCTACATAAATTTAAAGCATTTAAAATCCAACCAGCCCCGTATGCATGCATCTTATAGAACAGCAGACAATGAAATGGAAGTTATTTTTATGGTATGGTGATGAAAAGACCTATCCATTCCAGTAGTAATGATTTTAATTAGAACCATTCTTACAGCAAAAAGGACTTTGAATGATATTTGAGGTATAATGTTTAGGGTAGATCTTGAATATCAGAAGGCAAGGTTTATACTGATGTTATGGATTGGAAATAATTTTAATTTCACACATTCTAAGCAAGTGCAATGGTCTTTTGTTATTGTTTATTGCATATTTTTCAGTGAAGTCCTCTTTGTTATAAAATCAGAAATATTGAGTTAAATATTTACTTTCTCCTAATAAAGACTGGAATAATTTCTTAATTCTCTAGAATTTTCACAGGAAGGGAATGCTATTTTATATTATTTTCCAATCACACCTATCCAAATGCATGTTGTTGTAAGAACTACCTGTGCAGCATGGGTCAGGATATTCAAACAAAAATTAAAAATTCATTAGAAACCTGGCAATAGAAACCCAATATTTAAATTCTGGAATTTCAAGTTCAAGGAATCAGACATTTCAATATGGGATTTGGGTTTTTGCTGCATGCTCTGAAGGTACTTAACTTACAATACAGTAGTATTGCTGGCACTCTGATGACTTTATGGGATTAATATAATCAAAAAGAAGGCGAAGTTTAAACAAGAAAGCTCAATGCTATTAACACATCTGTTAATGTTGATAAGAAATGCCAGACTGCATCATGGAAGATTGAGGGGCTGGCCACTTTTGGCAAAGTTATAGTGGCCAATGAATGAAAAGGTGTCCTTTTGGAAGGGTTTCTGGCTGTCATTTACTGTCAGAATATTTGACTTACCCCTTCTTTCCAGAAGACAGTGTAGAGCCTGAGATGAAAAAGCGAAAATTTATCCACAAACCTTTTAATTCCCCTGATTTGCTGAACATCATGAAATGATTTGCTCATAAGTGTTGAGCTGAAATGTGTACTCTGTCAAGGAAAATAACTGGAAAACTTATAACTGTGCTTTTGGAACCTTGAACTTGAGACTAAATGTCATATATAACAGCAATATTTTAAGGATATCTTTTTCTGAAAAAATGTGACCTCTGTTCTTTTTATCATTAACATTTGATAAGTAATGAATGACCCTGGACCTGCTGACACTGAGTATCAATTTAATGTATGTAATTCACCCAGCATGTGGAATCAGAGAATAACTTTGTTTTGAAGGAACCTCCAGAGGTCACCCAGTCCAATCTCCTGTGCAGAGTGGATTGGAGACTGCACAGTCCCATTCCGAGCCTTTTTCAGGGAAGGAGATACCACAACCTCTAAGCAACCACCTCTTATATTTGACCACCTAGGGTGTGAGGTGGGACACATTTAAATTTCAGATAAAATGGAGAGAGATAATTAATTTGCATTTTGATGTGTGTCCTTAAATGTTGAGGAAGCAAATGAGTTAATAAATATCTTGAAATTTAATCTAGATATTAAGAGCATATTTCATTTAAACTCTGTCTGCTGTTAACTGAGTTTAGGATAACTTATTTTGTCTGTGCCATTCATCTTGAATAGAAACATTATATTACAATCTATGTACCTAGATACCTACATGGGAGGAGCTTAATATAAAAAAAAAATCCACAGACTTCAGCAAAATACTGTTGTTTTCTAAACTACCAAAACTGGTTATAAACTTCTAAAGTAGGATACAAGCATTACTTTTTTCAGAGGTGATCGCATTTTAGGTGTGTTTTGCTTGTTTTTTTCTATAATCTATTAAGTGGTACCTTCCTAAATAATCCTGTTTAGGTGGCTATGGATTAAGTCCCTCAGAAAAACATAGAAGAAGTCAGAAGTTCTTGTAGTTGGAGAGTCTTGCTGGGAATATAACAAGGTGGATATGAGTAAGATCTGAGGAGAAAAGGGGTTTTTTGTACTTTCCTGCAGATGGCAGTGCTCTGACTCTTGCCAAATTAAGCTATGCCAGGGGTTGTTTTTGAAGCCATGCTCTGTGGACTTTGATCTGCCTTTTATTGTTTAGATACCATGAATTTGGAGTATCTTTCAGTGAGAAATACTGTGACCAGTCTCTATCTTGTTGGTATTTAACATGGTTATACCCTAAGATATAGCCTAAGGTAAGTGCACATACAAAGGAAAACAAAATAGGAAATTGTTGTGTATCTATACTGCTTTATCCCTAATGGGACCTGGAAAGGCCTCTAGAAGAGCTTGAAATTACTCTATGTATGATATCAGTGACACAAAAAAGACAGGGAGTAATCTGGCACAGAAGTGTTATTCTTTAGGAGCTTTCAGTGTAATGTACCTCTCTCTAAAGAAAGTTTACATAGATGTTACTGAATATCTGCCAAAACTTTTATAGGTTTTTTAATGGCTATCCAATGGGTATCAAGCTTCATGGGAGTTTTAGTGTTTAAATAATCTGTGAAATTAGAAAGTGAAAAGAGTATTTCCTTCAATTTGCCATTGAAAACATTTAAGGGATTAGGAAAAAGTAGGATTATATGTTTTTTATAACTGAATACATATAAAAGGAAAATCATCATTGTTTTGAAGGTCAGAATATCGGTTGTACTTATTTTTCTTCCCTATTTCTATTCTTCTTTTCCAGCTATAATCACTGTAAAAACTTCAATTAAAACATAGGCTGTCCAAAATTATTATATTTACCATTAGGTGGCACTATGCAGTTAAGCAGTGACATGGCTTGGAAAATCCAATTTAATTTTTTACTTCTAGTCTTTTTTCTTATTTTGAGTCATAAGGTTCCATGAAGCATAGGTCTCAGGTATGCAAAATATCTACTCTACATGGATTTAAAATTCTTAGAGATTTATATATTAAAATTAAGAGTCAGAAAAGACAAACTGCAATTTATGTTAAGAGGTTAGTGCTAATCAGCATTTTCTTAATATTGCCATCTATAAACACTCTTCTCTCTCTGGAGGTATAAACTCCCACACTTAAAAAGTGTGTGTACAACGCTGAGGACACTACAGCATCATGGTCCCATAGCTTTAAAATGCATTTATCCTGGAGGAAAGAATTTATAGTGCATCTACTTTAACAACCAAAAAAGACTTTAGAAATACTCAGCTGAAGGATAGTTTGTACACAGGATCACTTAGTGCCTAGCTCCTGATATGGGCAGCTAGACATCCACAGAATAGCTGAGGCTGGAAGGCACCTCTGGAGATCATCAACACATTCTCTTAGAGCTCAAGCAGGCTGCTGATGGCTGCGTCTTGTTGGGCTCTGCATGTCCCCATGGATGGAAGCTCCACAACCTACCTTGGCAGCCTGTCTCAGTGTTTGACCACGCATACCATGAAGAATACTTTAATGGAATCACCTCTATTTCTATTTGTGTCTGTTGCCTCTTGCCCTGGCACATCAGGGAACGCTGAGAAGATCTATTCCTGTCTTTCAATCAATTCCCCTTCCCCACCAGTTTTATTTATACACACACACACACACACACATGTGCACATTTCCCTCATGAGCCTTTCCTTGTATCAGATGAGCAGTTCTAACTCAGATGGTCCAGGCCTTCAATCACGTCACTCTGCTGGACTCTTTCAATTATATCTATGTACCTCTGGCACCAGAGAGGCTGAGACTGCGCCCAGCATTTGAGATGCATTTCAACCACCCTGATCAGAAGAGAATGACCACCTCCACTGTCCTGTTGATGTATTTCCTAATAAAATCCAGAAGGGTGCTGCCCTTTTATGACCCAAGGGTATATTCCTAACTCATAATCTGCTAGGTGTCCATGAAAAATTTCCATTTCCTTCTGCCCAGCTACTCCTTTTTTCCCTTTGTTGAACCTTATCAACGTATATGGTGTATCAAGTTTCATACCACCTGAAAATTTTCTGAGGATGTGCTCTTTCCTATTATCCCAGTCATTAATGAAATAGTTAAAAAGTTATTGCTAATAGTTTTGAACTCTGAGTACACTGTTAATCTCTCTCCTGCTACTCCACAATCCTTGAATTATCAGTTCAGCTAGTTTTTGTTCAGCTCATTGTCCATTTATCCATTATGGTTTTTATCAGTTTGTCAATAAAAATGTTGTGAGTAATAATGTCAAAAGCCTTAATCATGCCAAGGTAAAACACATCCAGCCTTCTCCCATGTTCACCAAGAACATGTTCTCAATGCAGAATGCTATCAGGTTTGTCAGGAGAAATTTTCCCTTTGTATGTCCCAGTCATCACCTTCTTTTAAATTATTTTAGGGATTTTTTGCTCTATCATCTTTCAGTTTCTCCCCAGACCTTCATTCTTGTCCTTTCTGAAGATAGTGGTGGTATCTTCAAGTCTTCAGAAATCTATCCTAATCTCTACAGTGTTTCAGAGAGAATTCTCCATAACCTCACAATGTCGTTGAACAGCATCCTTGGTACTTGTAGGTACTTGTTTCTCATTGGATCTCATGGATTTGATTAAATCACAGTTTGTTAAAATGGTCTCTAATCCACTGAGAATCCTCTCTCCAGAACCATATTCCGTGGTACACTTACAAAGATGTCCCTGAAGAGGTGAAACTTCTTTCACCTGAAATCTGGGGTTGTAATCCTACTGTTTATCTTCTTCCCTTTTCTCAGTATCTCAAACTCCAGCATCTTGTGGTTGCGACAGCCAAAACTCACCTGACCAATTCTTTCTCATTTGTAAGAGGTGTAGCAGAGTAACACTCTTCATTGTCTCCCCGATCACCTGTGTCAATTGTTCCTAATGTTAAAATCACTATTTTTAGTAGTGGATAATTTTCTTTTTTTATCTAAATGCAGTAAGATTCTGTTTGTTAATTTTATTTATGTGTTCTGAAAACCTGTAAGAATTTACTAAGATGTTTGGTGCAATAGACCCTAGAAATTGCTAAAAATACATATATGAAATATTAAGTCAGTTAAATCATTTTTACTTGTGAGTGCCCTGAACTCAAGGTTTTTTCCGTCTTTATATTGGCTGATCTTTGTTAATGTGTGTTTAGTCTAGAGTCTTTGCTTTTCTTTAGAGCTGGATTGCTGGTGCAAGTACCACAAGCCATCTGTCTGAATGTGCTTGTGACCATAAATTTCCTCTGTCACTCTTAATGTTGAGTTTGACACAATGAAACCCCATCTTGCCTAAAAAGCTCTCAATAATTCTTTGCTTGCCTTGAAAATTACTCAAAATTACTCAAATTAATTTCTCAAATTAATATATCAATTTTTTTTTAACAAAATGAGCAGTGTGACATGGTCTGCCAATATGCTTAGGTGACAAAAATCCTGTGCTCCTAGTTTGTGATGCTTTCACTAGTGGTGACACCAGACAGATATTTTTAGGATACTTTTCTTGAAACTAGCAGTAGGATAATATAATTACAAGACTACAAATAAATGTTTGTCATAAATTAAAAAATGGTTCATTTCATCCATAGCACATGATAAACTATAACCAAATAAATGCTATTTGTAAAGATAAGTAAAATATCAATGGTTATAATAAACCATACATAAAGATGTTTCTAACACCTTTGTTTGTTATTGTTAACCTCATATAATATCAAAGGTTCCTCATAATTTCAGTCATGCTACAAATAATCTAATATCTTCTTCATTATGTATGCAACTGCCATCTAAAATGTTTCCCAGCACAAGAGGTGTGTTGTTAACAACACAAGCAGTAATTTTAGTAAAGAAAATTCAAACAAAAAATTATTCTACAGGTTCTACAGCAGTTTTTTCAGCTTTTTAAATAATCTCTGTTTTCTCTCTTTTGTGTCTTCACATTTTCATGGTCATAATGATTATTGAAATATACTCTGAGACAGAAATCTAATTTAGTAACATTGATATTCCATGGATCAAACAGTTTAAAATGGTCATTATCATTCTGCTAGAACAATTAATGCACTGAACATATTACATTTTTTAAGTTTACTTCCCAGGACAAAACATACTAGCTCAATTTATTTAATTGCAGTTTTAATTAACAGTTTGCCAGTATTTGGCCTGGAGACAAAATCAAAAAGTTTGACCTACAAAGTTTTTAATGATTGAAATGTAGGAGCTTTACAAAATCCCTTGGTAGCAAACAGGCAGAATTAATTCAGACTCCTTACATTAGCTAAAGCTAAATTTTGTGAACAGGGAAGAGAGTCAGGAAATGAAACCACATGAATTATGGATTCTTCATTGTGAAAATCTAATGCTTTTGCAATGGAATCTCAGAGGTCCCTATTGGAGCAAATGTTACTTAATATCTTCATTAATGACATTAATGGAAGGATTGAGTGTGACTCCTGCAAATTTGCGGATGACACCAGGCTGAATGGCATGGTTGACAGACCTGACAGATGGGATACCATCCAGAGGGACCTGTCAAAGCTCAAGAATTGGGTCCATGTGAATCCTATAAGGTCCTACAAGAACAAGTACAAGGTGCTGTACTGAGTCGGGGCAACCCCCAGTACCAGCGCAGGCTGGAGGATGACAGAATTGGGATTGTTCAGCCTGGAGAAGAGAAAGTTTTGGGATAATTGCAGCTGTCCAGTACCTGAAGGGAGCCTACAAGAAAGATGGAGAAAGACTTTTGTACAAGAGCATGCAGCAACAGGACAAGGGGGAATGGATTCAATCTGAAAGCCAGTAGGCTTAGTTCAAGTATTTGGAAGACATTCTTCACTGTGAGGCACTGGAACAGACTCCTCAGAGAAGCTCCTATCCCTGGAGGTTTTCAAGGCCAGTCTACATGAGGCTCTGAGCAGCCTGGTCTAGTGCGAGGTGTCCCTGTCCATGGCAGGGGGATTGGAAAAAAGATGATCTCTAAGGTCCCTTGCAACTCAAAGCATTTTATGATTCTATGATTTAATTTTTCCCTTTAAAATAATCTCCTGCAAAAATGTTTTTTGAATTACCCTGTTCTTTTCACCTTTTGAAATGGAGGAGAAGGCATGGTCTACAGTGGAAGTGGCAGGTGTGGAGATGAGTATCTCCTTTCTGTGTTTTTTATATCTTTGACATGTTGTCTTGAATCATGTATCAAGCTCATGTTATACAGCATCAGGGCCTTATGAGCACGGCAGAGGGCCCTTCCATGACATTGGCCTGCAACTACAATCTGCCTCTTCTTTTCTGCTTAGATACAGAATCTTACTCACTTGACCTAGTGCAGCCATGGACAAAATTCTCAGGGAAATGCCTTCTGTGAGTAATTAATCCTTAGTTGATTGCTATACTAGGCTCTATTGGAGAAGTAATATTTTTTTTACATTTTTATGGCCAGAGTAAGATGATGCTTAAATGATGCTTACTTTAGGAAGTCTTGGAAAGTATTTTGTCTGACTTGGTTACACTGTGCAAGGAACAATTCCTTCCTTTTCTCATATATCTATTCTGAAAGAATACACAACTTTGGGTATGATGGTGACTAAAACAGAAGGCAGGTTTTTCCTTATTCAATGGAGTTACAGGGGGAAAGAAAAGAAACTAACTGGATGTTTGTACTAGCTTGAAAGCAAACCAATGGGAGATTTAAAGTCAGAACTACAATTTAATAGGAAGATTAAAATGAAAGACTGGCTTGAACTGACAGAGTCAGGACACAACCTGATGCCCTGTTGATCAGTCTGGTGGTAGCAGTCTGATTAAATGCTGGCTACAGTCTTGTTGAAATGATAGATGTGGTTCTGTTGAAGTGGTGATCCTATTTTATGGGTCTGGTTTTCCTCTGAAGGTCCAGTGGTGGTTATATAACTCTTGTCCTCTGGGAATGCAGTAGGTAAGGCTGCTCTAGAGTTCCAAAACCTCAGCTTATATGCAGGTAGGAATGCTTGTTTCCTCCCCCTGAGTAGAGCATCTCAAAATGGGACGATGTAATTTTATGAGTCGTGCAGTGAGACTCAATGGCCCATTAATAGACATAACCCCTAGAGGGAGTTATCAGGGATGAGTCATGGAAGAGGTACGGATCGCTGCCGGATCACTGCCAGATCACTGCCAGATCACTTCTCTTTTAACAGCTTATGAAGATGGCAATAGAATATATACTTTTGGTTACATCACATTTGTAACCTAAGACAAAGTTGTAACCAAAATATTAATAGAAATGCTTTTTTACTGATATTATTTGACCCAGGCTAGCATTTACTGTAAGCTGAAGCACATTTGCTGTGTCTACTCACTGAACACAGCATTAACAGATATAAAACTTGCAGAAAATAAATATATAACTTAATAGATATCAGCTGTGCAGTTCAGTGGATGACCTCATTTTGTATTAACCTTTGAATATCTGGTACTGTCTAGTTACAGGAATACTGAAGAATGTCATATGTTTTTGAATGAAAAAATATATACTTCTGTAAACTTTCCCTCCAAAAAAGGATTTTACCTTATGTGAAAATTAAATTTAAGAGAATTGCTTTGAATAGTGTAAGAATAAATAACAGAAAGAAACCAGGACAGTAACTTGTTTTGTCTCCATTAATAATATATAATTTACCACCTGCACTGGATGTATTCAGTAACAGCTTTGTGCATGCAAACAAGAAAAGAATGAGGGAAAAAAACTGGAGTATGGGGAAGAACATAAGAAAAGAGCTAATGCTCAACTAAAATTTTAGATGTGTAGCTAAAGATGATTCATATTTAGCTCAATGAACTACAAAATATTTACAGTCAATAGTCACATTTTCACAAGCATTATGAAATTTGTTTACCTTATGATAAAAATATTTAATTTTTTCACATATAAATGCAATTCCCATTGTTGTATTTTGGAACAGATAATAAATAATTAGAAAAGTGTGGATATCTATCAAAACACAATGATTTTTTCAAATTCCGTGATATACATATCAGGACAAAAACCTAATTCTGACTAAAATTTAGATACAAAATGTTGTGTGATGAGACAAGAATTGATAAATTTTGGTACTGTTCCAGAAGAGGTTTCACCATTTTCTAAAGATAAGAAGATGGTTGTAGAAAATAGAGCAATTTATTTATTTGTTTATTTATTTATGTCTTTCAAAACAACCAAATGTTTTAAGTGATGAGCCCAGGAGCATATCTAAAAGAAGATACTGAAATACTGGAATTTCTTTGCATATTTATTGTTATCTTACGAATTTACACAACCATTAATGTGTAGGTCTGCAAGCTTTTGGTCATACATGGAAAACCTTTACTGTTCCTCTATTTCTCATGGCCATCTTTGATGGAAGGAATGCAACAAAAATTGTATTCAAGCTGCTGCTTGGAAGTGAGGGAAGATTCTTACTGATACTACTTTTCTTGTCATAAACTACTACTACCCTCCACTGCAATGGCAACCTGTCATATTAGGATCAAATTCCCATATAATCTGTTGACCTGTACAAAAGAGGAGAGTTAAGAGTTGGTTGCATGTTACCCAGCAAGATGAGCCTGATAAAAACACAAGCTAGTCTGAAGGCAAAGAAAATGTCAAGTAAAATGTAATTAATGCAATTAGATTGGATTAATAGCCACAAACTTACTATTTCTTTCAGGATGTCTGTTCTTTCACGATTTTAGATGATCAATGAACTTCAATATTTTGATTGATTTTAATCAAGCATTCTTATTTTTTCTCAGCAATGTAAGGGTTGATTTCGCAAAAGCTCAATTTTCCAGTGCAGAGCTTCCTTTCTCTAGTTATTTTCTTTCCTACACTTTGTTTCACTCCTGTATTGGATTTCCTTGTAGCCAACTGCAGTTCTACAGGCTAAATTTGCAATGAAATCCAGAGGTGTGATTGCAACACCTGTAGTGATAACTGATCCAGCTTTAGGCTCACTAGTTTGCTTAATGAGAGGAATGAAATTGCAGCCTCTGTATTCAATAGTGGATGTCCTTGCAAAGGAAGTTTTGCTTCTGGGAGTAGTCAGATAGATTAAAGCTGTGTTGAGTGTAATCCACTTGTGCTGCAGTCACAACAGCAAAGGTATATCAATAGTTTACGCAGACATAAATCAACAAATAGACAATTAATAAGGTGTAAAAAAGTTTAGGAGTACCTTCTGAAATATTTTTTAATCTGCAGCCTGGTGGGTACTGTCAAAGAAATCAATAGCTTACTATGGGTAAATGAAAGTAAGAGATTGAAATTAGACAAATGAAATGAAAAGCTGATTTCAATGACATTGTACTCATGAAACTCTGATGAAAACTTACGTCAACATACTGTAGCCTGACATGTAAGGAGTATGATTTCTATACATGGAGAGTAATAAAGTTTGGTCAGTAATGTTATTCATTATTTTTATTACAAAATGAAGGTCATATGGCCAAACAATATAGGCAAACATTGTCTAAGGTACTCTAATCAGATTCCCGTGTGTGTATATGTATTTTCATTTTACAGGAAAAGTTACTGTCTCAGGAAGGTTTTGCTAGACTTCCAGACTGAACTCATACAAACTGGAAAAAATATCTAGAGCCATGTTAAATTAGAGTACAGGGACTCTTTTATGCAATCTACTGATTTCCAACCTGAAATTTGCAGTACAGTTAAGTATTTTTTTATTGAATGACTGATTGTGCATGATCTGTTTCAATTTTAAGGAATGAAAGTAATTCACTAAAATTCATAAAATGTGCTGGGAATTTCTGCATTCTGGAACTGGAATGCACAGTATGTATAGTCCTTTAATTCAGAGTCCTGATCAGTCTGAGAGAAAAAAAAGCAAACAGCTTGATGGGTAAAATATAAATATTAGCTTGATTATATCTACATATTACTGTTGTTTTCATAGAAGGAAGATAAATACAGCCTGCTAATGTTCCTTCTACCCTTTGAGAATCTCTTGGAGCTTCCCTCTGAAGTGACGTTGCAATTCCCAGGACTTATAGCCTAGAAATGGTTTCTATGGCAGCTTTAACATTTATTTTTATAGATATCTCTATTGAGTATTAATATATGCCTCATGAAACTGCTTCTGCACATCCAGTGAAATAAATACATCCTGGAAAGTAACCATCACAATTACCAAAGAGAATCTTTTCACAAGTTAGAATAGTCAAGTTCTCTTAATCTGCATAGACCCTCAAAGTCTGTTCTTTTGTAACATGTACTAATGGTCTTTAGATAGCTACAGCGTTTCATTTGTTTAATACACAGGAAAAGTAGATTTGTTTTAAATTTTTAAGGAAGAAAAAGAAAAGTTGTAAGTTGAAATTGTAACTGTAACTTAAAATGTTATAAAATGAAAAGGCACTTAGGTATTCTTTATTCAAAAATTTGAGGAATTATACCATATATTACAGCATTCTATAGTCTTTTTATATTTTATTTCTAGTGCTATATAAGTACTGATTAAAAAATAAACTGCTAGTGCCTTTGCACTGGTTTTTGCTTTGTTCTCCATTTTATTTACATGGTTGGTTCCACAGATGCTCAAAAAGTGTAGATTTTAGAGATCACAAGGTCAGTAACAACCGCAATAAAGCATGAAGAAATGGAAGAGCTCTTCCTGGATATCACTGATTAAGTATTTCTCAAATTATTTGTAATCTGAAATTTAGAGTATGAATACTTTCTTAAAATGTCTAAGAGTTTTTTAGCTGCTTTACCAAGAAAGCATGATATTTAAATATTTATCATTATAGATATTTTCTGTTTTATATGTGCAACATTATTGTGGTGACATAATAATGATGTGACAAAATGGCAGGAAATACATTGAAGATCTTTTCAAAAAGGTATTTAACAGTAAGCAAGGCACAAATCAAACGAGAGAACATTCAATATAGGATAGGATTTATATGTCTTTATACATAAAGTGTAAGTAAAGTTGAAATGGTATAACTGTAGGTGAAATACTGTGCAAAGCTTTGCAGCATTATATTCAGAGCAGAAAGTGGGTACACTTAGTCAGAAGCTGTAAAGAAGTTTCTTTGTCTTCATTCTAAGTAGCTGATCTATTATATTTTCAAGTCATGGACATCAGGATTTGGACATTTCAAGCACAATTACAAGAAATTAAGAAACATCAAAAATTTTCAGTAAGAAATGTTTTCCATGTTGTGAAGGCAACAAAATATTAAAGATTCGGCATAAATTATGTTGAGACCAGCATTGGGGAATGTGCTGAGTTTCAGTAAATGCATCTGACTCATCTATAATACTAATGTAAAAGAGATTAGTCTAGTTAAGGAACTGCTTGGTTGATATTAAGAAAATTTAAGTGTTTTTTACAGTAACATTCAGTCATTCTTTTGTAAAAGTACTAATTATTTATATTTCATTTCTAGTGATCATTTTTTCCAGTATTTTGTTTAAATACTAAATGCAAGTAATGTCTTTTTTCCTTATTATTTCCTATATTTTGTGCTATAGAATGTAACATCTATTAAAGCAGAATTTTATGAGAAGTGATTTTAAAGCTGCCACCTTCTTCAACTTACGAGTAATTGTTCTAGGATTTTAGTGGAGGGAGGAAGATTCTGGTTTTGTTCTTAGACCTGAAGACTTGCGTGGTTCAATTCTTCAGAAAGAACAATTTGCACTTTAACATTATAGGCACTCAGATTATTTAAGAATGATTTACCACCAGAGCAGACTCAGATGATGTCCTGCAATGCATAGATGAAGCAAGGAGAGCCATTATATTGAAGTGAGATACTAACTGTAAAAAAACACCAGTTTCCCTTTCCCTGAAAATGAATCTACATCCATATGTACTAGATTTGAAGTGTGGCAGCCATCTGAATATTTGTTTGGTGGTGTCTTATTACTGAAGTGGAGATTCAGTTAAGATACTTAGAAGAGTTTTTATTTTTCTGAGTTTGTTTGGATCTGAGCTATCACAGCTCGTTTGTCTTCAATAGCTCAAAGAGCCAGTGGTAGTTACATAATTGCTTACAGAGGGAGACAACAATTCAGAGAATCCAAGGCTGAGAAACAGAAGTATATTTAATTAAGAGTTCTGTATTCCACTAACATAGTTTCTGAAGGAAAAAACACAATGGAAGCTTCCTGTTCCTATTGAACGAAAATATTAGACCCCACACACTAGCAATAAAAATTATCACTATGACAATCCTCTGTGTTGAGATAATCAGCGACGTAGGGACACCAGGCAAGCACAAAGGATTGCCCTTTATTGCCAAAAACCTGGCCTTTTTGAGCAGTTAGCTGGTTTTGAGTTTACAAAAGGCACAACAAGCCCAAGTCAACCAACTACCATACACCATAATGCGGACGTGTGAAAGTCACGCAGCTCATCTCTCGCATCTCTCACATCTCTCGCATTTTTCTACCCCTATTCCAGCTGAGTCACTCTCCCATAGCTCCCTTCTACTTAGCCTAAGTAACAAGTCTGAGCCATGTTCCCTTTATAAAGCCTTACCTATTGCTAGCATCTCTGAATAACTCCAAAAGAGGTGTTGAACATTCTCTTTTCTTAGGAGTTAATCAATATAGGAAGTTCGTGAGTATGGTTGGTTTTAGATGTGTTTGTTCTAGGGGTTATATTGAGATTTTTTTCCTTTCACAAATCTCAAACGGTCTGCTTCAAGTAATTTAGAAACCACCAATGGCAATTTCCTTCTTTTGAGACTGCAGTTGTACTTTGGAGCATGCTATTATTATTATTATTATTATATGAATGATAAATGTTTGTAACAACACTCTTAATAATATAGTGAGTTTAGTGTCACCATACTTAAAAAGTGATAGGTAATTGTTTGCAAGTGCTTTTGGAAGAAAAGCCTGTAATGCCCATTGTTCTCTGCAGAGAAAGTTTTATTCTGGGTAGCATACAGGAGAAATTATGAAAATTTAGTAAGGTCAATAGCAAAAAATTTTTATTTGCAGACTATAGAGCATCCACACAGAATAAGGCACTTGGAAAACTTTCACTTAGCAAAATTTAGAATAACCAGAATGGATAATGCACTTAGCAAGGCATTGACTGGATTTTTTGGTCTGGCTTGCAATGTATTTCAAGAATAGAAGGTAAGGAAAAAAAAGGGAAAGAGAAACAGAGAAAAAGAGAAAGAGAGAGGTAGACAGTCACCACTGTGACACTGTGTGTCACCACCCAGTGTAATCTCAGCAGATTTTAAATCCAGGGTAGAGGAGCATGGCACGTGTCATACTCCTTGCCATCATTTTATCAGTTCTGACCCACTGTGGCCCTTCCCCAGACGGGCCTATGCTAATTTCAGCATCAAAATTTTGTCCCTGCTCTTTACACAGAACTGACTAAATCAGGTAAATCTGCGGGCTGCTGGTAAAATGAAAAGTCAGATAGATATTGGGAATATTTTTCATTTCATTCATTTGCAAACTGGAGCAAAGTGATGTGGTCAAGTTATACCAGAGATCTAGCAAATCTGAGCCACAAAAACCAGACTGTCATGGTATCTTTACTTATTAGTAACAAATGTCCCCTACAGAACCATAGATTAACTAGATATCCCAGATACTTGTAAGTTTGAAACGATCTCTTTAAGGTCTTTCCTTTCTGTCCTTGTATCCATACTCATATAGATTATCAGAGAATGCAGAAAGAGCAGTTATCAAATTTAAAAAATGGAACCATATTTGATATAATTCTTTTTTATTTTATTCTGGCCATGTAGGTGAAGAATTGTTTGTGAATGTAATTTAGGGTAATGCATGTATTTTCTTTATATAATCTGTCCCACAATCTAAAACAAATGCATACATTTAGTCAATTGAATGCAAGGTGTTTGCTAGGTCAGCTTGTGTTAGCATTGTTATTGCTTCTCTGTAGAAGCAAAACATCTTTACTAAATATGTAATTATACAGAATGTCACTGTCATATTTTCTGGAAAAATCTCCTCACCCAGGATTCTTCTCCTGGGAAGCTCAGAAGCCTCAGAGAAAAAGGAAAACAATATAGTCTCATTTGCTTCTCCTGTGTTTTGCTGCTTTGGAATGTGCTTGGGGATTGTTTATCCAACAGTTTGTTGTTTCATTGATTTCATGTGAATTGTTTTGACTTAATGACCAGTCATGGTCAAGCTGTGTCGAGGCTCTGGAAGAAGTCACAAGTTTTTCATTAGTGTCTTTCTAGCCCTCTGTGTCCTTTCTGTATCTTTTAGTATAATTTAGTATAGTATAATATAATATAATATAATATAATATAATATAATGAAATAATAAATTAGCCTTCTAAGAACATGGAGTCAGATTTATCGTTCCCTCCTTTATCGGGGAACTCTGCAAATACAAAAACAGAAGTCTAACATCCAGCTGCAGATGCATCAAGATGAATTTTATTCAAACACCTGTTTCTTGCTGCCCTATGTACATATACACATGGAGGAAGATTTTGAAAGTACAAAATGATTTTTACATACAAGGTTTTCTCAAGATTTTTATCTTGAGAAATGATAAATTTGAAACAGTAATTGTGAATAATAAGTTAAAAGTTTTGGTTTAATTTTTTTTTTTACCTGAGGGATTTCCTGGGATAATGTCTTATTCAGTGCGATTGAATATTGATAGTTTTATATGTATAATTAACTACTGACAATGTCATTTGCCAAATAAGCTTTGCTTAGATTCTGGTTGTAGTAGCTTATAAAATTTTTGAAATTCCCTTGGTGTCACCATATTTTCACATTTGGTCTTTGTTGAAAGATGAAAATTAGACAAATTTTAAGTTTTTAAATTTCTTTGGCTGACCATGCAATTCCAGGTAGCTCATTGTCTATTGAGCCTAAACATGCAGAAAAAACTCACAAAATTTGAAAAAACTGTAAAAGTAATTATGGTTCAGTAAAGGACATTATATTACATGTGGCAGTACACACATGTAAGCATGGCAAAATAAACTGAAAGTTAGCTGAGAATTTGTTAAATTTTTTTACATATTTCTGAGACAAATTAAAAAGACAAGGTATGCCCCTGATGTGTTAGTCACTACAGAATATTTTTGCCATCTATATGGCTTTGTAATAGCAGTGGTGGTGTCCCCTTAAGATATGGAATAAACTTTGATTTTGCTGTCATGAAGTAATTTTCACTATTCTTTTTCCTAGAATATATTGAGATGACTTTGAAATTTTAAATAGTAGAAAGACGGAAAACTTAATAAAAAAATTGAGAGCAAGACTTATAACAACTCATATCTGACTCAGCTCTCTGGTTTATATTATGAATATTCTCCTGTGCCTCTTACTGTAATTCTAAGGCCAGTAAGGCTGCAGTGTTGTTCACAGCTGCCTTGTGGGAAGATAGCTGAATTCAAAAAGGAAAGAGAGACAAAAGACTTACAGTAAAGAATATAATATCTTTTCTGTGTTAATCCTAAGACTGCATTATTTTTGTATTATTCACATCACATGATCAATGCATGTTGTATGATTGGTAAAACATCTTTCTTTCCTTCTTCCAAAATAGTTCTGCTACTCTGGAGTTTCTTAAATCTTTCTTCACTTGTGTCACGACAAAAATCTGACTTTCAAAGGAAAATAGAAATGTTTCCTAGATAAGCAGGACCAACATTGCCAGTAAGGGCTTAATTTTTATAAGGGATTTGTAAGTGGTTACATTAGTCTTGAAACTTAAACTCAGTTATGAAGTGGGTGTTGACCATGTAAATAGTCTAGAATTTTTGTAAAGAAAAAAATTGCCAAAACAGTGATGAGTCCTGTTCACTGAAGTTTTTGGTTACTAATACTGGTTTCCATACGACAGAAAAGTTAAGTTGGCTTCATTAAGATGTTTTACATGGAGAAATGTGAAGCGTTAATTCATAACTCAGTAATTTTTTGCCTAATTATGTGAACAGATTTTACACAATCATCTCAAATAACTCAGTAATTATGAAGCAGTAATAAACCCAAAAATTTAGCTGATTTATCTATGGGCCCTTGACAAAGTTCCACCCCATTTTTAATAAGTGAAATTTCTACCCTCAGTACCCCATATTCATAAACTGTGACAGAAGGAGGCCAGCATTTTGTTGTCTGTAGCATGATTTTCATACATATGGATCTAAAATACGTATAGCAATTCTTGAATAAGGTATTTGTAGTACCAAGAGTCAAGTTCAAATCTAAGCTTACTTTGAAGCAGTTTTTATGGATAAGGTCCCAAATTTGGGGGATAAGGGATTTTCTTTTTATTTTTGGTATCCTATTATATAGAGACCCTTGATAATTAGAACTGTGAAACTCTATATCAGGAGGATTTTACAATACAATGAATACTGCAAGCTTTGAATGAATACTAAAAACCTTTGTGTCAGTTTTCTGAGAGGAACAGACATTCTGCAGCTCCATCAGAATGCAATATAATTATCTCTATTTATTTATTTATAACCTCTAATAGAGTTTGAGAGATTCAAAAAACATTATGTGCTGAAGGCTTACTAAAGGCACTCAGGAAGGACAAAGTGGAAACAAAAAATTTTTCATTTTTAGAAAGAAAGGTCATCTAGTTTTGCATCTCATGTCGATTTAGTGTTGTAGCTGAAAAAATGTCCTTAATTTTGACATATTGACAAAGGCTGAAATTTTCAGCCCTTCATATATTCCCTAGGCGTCCAATTCTATTGTGTCTAAAATTTATACTACACTTTAAGAAACATTAATAGTATTTCAAGTATAGAAATTACAGCCCTCGGATTTTATGTTTTGTTTTCTATTCTGCATATTTTGCAAGTTTCAAATGTCACCTGAGGAACCTGAAATGGAGAATGCATAACTGTGTAATACTTAAAAGCTAACAGAAAGGAATGATGGCTTACATACTTGGAAAGTATAGCTGTGAGTAACAACACTCTGACATAAAAATATTGGAGCCCACTGATAAAAACTTTATTTCAGCACTATGGTGCTGAAGGAGGTAGAGTTAACATTAGAGTAAAATTAATTAATAAATTGATTAATTAAGTAATTAAGGCAATGATTTAAAAAACATGCCTACAAGGGTTTTTTAAGGATAAGAAAATGCAGAGGAATTCTTCTAACTGTACTCCTTGCAAGCTATGTGGTTGATCACTTGCTAGGATGTTTCAAGGAGGTGCTCTCTGAAATGGTATTATAACTAGGTTACTTTTCTTCATTGATTTATATAATTAATAAAACCAAAAATAATCATTTAGAAATTTTAAAGTTTTTAATAAGAACATAAAAGAGCATTATAAACTAGATGGATGGATTAAGCCAAATTCAAAAAGACAAGCTTTTTAAAGATTTTAATACTACCCAACTGAATTCAGGAGAGACTAAGCTACAGCAAGAGAAAACTAAAGAGATATATTTGCTTAGAAAAAATGAAAGAATTTGAATAGTTATACTTTTTGCAATGTGAATGATAAAAGATTTAACAAACCAAGAAGATTTTTGATTTTTATTGTTCCATCAAAACAAGATTTCCAAACCAGATCTGTAAATGCTACAGGTATACTTCAAAATAACACACACCTGCCAATAATTAATTCTCCTTTTTGTGTTTGCATACTCATTTATTCATAGACATTTCCCAACAGATGCACATAAGGTACAATTTAGTCTGAAAGGTCTGACAAGGTGATGTCACAAAGCATAATCCATACTGTCCTTGATACAAGCAATACTTAAGGTAATGGTTCTTCTTTCGTTTTACTTAGTGTAACAACTATATGGCCACTCTCTTTTTCTCATTATCTATCTATCTATCTATCTATCTATCTATCTATCTATCTATCTATCTATCTATCTATCTATCTATCGTATATATATAAACTTCTGAGTTTCTGTGTCTAAATAGGTTTTAAAATTTTGAAGAAAAGTGGCAATAAAATCAATCCCCATGCAACCCCAGTAGTGACAGGTCACCAGTATGATGTCATCCCATTCACTATAACCCCTTGTGGCCAAGTTGCTCACACATCACATGTTGTGTTTGTCCAGCTTTGGGCTGGATATTTTCTGCCAAAAAGGATCCTGTAAGAGACAGCATTGAATTTTTCATTAAAATTCAAAAATTTATATCAACTCACTTGCTTTGAACAGCTAGTTGAATAAGCTGGTCATAAAAGGAAATTTGGTCTGATGAACAGAATTTTCCTCTCATGAAACTGTGCTGCCTCTGACTGATGACTGCATTGACCTTCAGGTGTTGTATAGTATCCTAGAATCATCTCAACAACTCTACCAGGTATTGAAGTGACAGCCTGTAGTTTCCAGGATCATAGCTCTTACCTTCCTTGAAAACTTGGACAATGTTAGCCAGCTGCCAGTTGACTGAGACTTTTCTAGATTCCCAAGACCATTCAAAAATCATTGAGAGAGGCCTCAGGATGATATCAGCCAGCTCTTTGAGCATACTCAGATGAATTTCATCAAGCCCAACAGACTTATAGGGATCCAGCTGGAGCACAGGATTGTGAACAAGGTCAGGGTTGACTGGGAATTTATCACTTTTATTTATCACAGACATGATCCTCCAGCTCAGAGCCCTAGTACCCCAGGGCCCATCATCTGTGTTATAGAAGGAGATGAATAAAGTATTAAACATCTCTGTCTTGTATATGTCACTATATTAATGAAGTGACCATCTTCATCAGGTAATAGGCTTATTTTAATCCTGTGCTGTCTTTTGTTCTTTTAAAAAGCTCTTTTTATTGCTTCCCACAGTACTGACCAGCTTCAACTCACATTGGTCTTTGTCTTGAACAATTTTCTCCCTAGAGTGGCAAGCAACATCTTTATGCTCTTCTTATATCACCTGACCTTGCTTCCACAGGGCAAATACTTTCTTTTTTTACCTCAGCTCTATTTTAGAAGTGCCGGCTCCTTGGCTTTAGGAGGTGTTACTTAAATAGTGATAAAAATTTATGAATACTGGCAATTTCAAAAACATTTTACCACTAACTAGACCTCACTAACTAGTTACTTGAGCAGCCTGAATTCTGCTCTTGTTATGTCCAGAGTTGAGGTTTTGCTGGCATTTTCCTCCTAACAACAGAAATTTTAATCTCCATGGCTTTGAGTTCAGTGTGACCAAGACAGTCATCAATGACCACTCATGACACACTCTGTTAGCAAGCAATAAATCAATTAGGGAATGTTTCCTGGTTGGCTCCCTCAGTACGTGTACCAAAAAGCTTGTTTTTTTAAGAACCTTGTTAAGATTCTTTTTTAAGAATCCATGGTTTTTAAGAATCTTCTGAACCTCATTGTGCCAGCTGTGTGGCCTTCCCAGTTGGCAACTAGCAACCTGGAGTCCCACATAAGGAAAAGGGCAGCTAATTTGAAGGTATCCCTTAGTTCCTTGAAAAATAACTCAATGGTATTATCACCCTGGCTAGGTGATCCCTAGTAGACTCCCACACTGTATCCTCACTATTTGTTTGTTCTTTAATCCTTAACCAGAATCTCTGAACCATGTCATTTCCAACTGCAACCTCTATACAACCTCTAGTCCTCTGTTACATACAATGCCACTTCCTCAGCCTCACCAGCCCTGCCTATCTCTCCTGAATAACCTGTAACCATCCATAGCCTTAGACAATACCCCAGGTGTTCCTTCTTCTAACTCATCGTTTTCCTGGTCCTCAGTTTCCAGACCCTCTTATCTCTTCCATAGGGGCACCTGGGAAGAGAAGCAGATTCACCTGGCACCCTGAGCAGGGACCTACCTTAATTCCCTTTCTGACTCTTACATCCACTCCAGCCTGTTGGGGAGACAGTAGGGGATTGTCCACTTCCTGAGGAGCAGCCAGCTGCTGTGCCAGCCTCAGAATTGGTACAGATCAGCTCTGCCAGACAATCACCTACACATATGCCCGGATACTCCTTAAACTTTCCATCTCTAGAAGTAGTACCATCAGTAGTACCAATTCACCTATTTTATTTTACCTACTCTTTATCAGAACTTGCAAATAGATTTCATTTTTTCCAAAAAAATATTTCACTTAGATAAACATAAATTTAGCTTATTATCTAAAACCTTACTTTGAATTTCAGAATTTTTACCAGTGAAAAATGCTTCTTATGTTGCCGCTGGTGTAGTATTCATGGATTTTTTGGAAACATTTTCATTTATATAGTTTAGTTAAATTTATATAGTCTAGTTTATTCTTGAAATATGGAGTTGCTATATCAAATGTATCATATTTTGAGAGTATTTAGTTAATGTTAAGAATTAATGTGAAGACTTTAGATCTCATGTCTTCTTTGTATTTCAATATTTCTTACATTTTAAGCCTGAGAAGCAAAGAGAATTAAAAACCATACAGGGTGTGAGACATAATTAAGGATAAAAGATTTACAATTGCTATTGAACTTGAGATGAAACATGTAATATTTAGCATATTTACTTTGTATAAATCCACTGAACCTTCCCCGTGATTCAAGCTGAAGTTCTCATTGGAAATACAAAGATATGAAAAGAATTAAGGTGGGATGAAAGCACTACAGGGAATTCTTTCAGAAAGAGAATTCTTTGCTGTCAATCTAGGCTACACTTCTTTGTTAACTTGTCTGGCTGAGATGCAGCTAATTTTTCACACAGAAGCCCTCACAGCTCTGTACTTTGCATTGGTAGCTAGAAACAGGCTGATAACACACCAGTGTTTTGGCTACTGCAGAGCAGTGCTGGCACAGCCTCAAGTCTGTCATTCCAACATTCCCAACCCTGTATGCCAGGACGGTTTTGTTGCTTTGTTTTTTGTTTGAGGGGTTTTTTGTTTTGTTTTGTTTTCCATTAAACTTTCTCTTTTTTTTTTGTTTTGTTTTATTTTCCTCACATGTTTTATCTTGCCTTCTTTCCACTTCTGCTGATGCGGGTGTGTGAGAGCACAGTTTGCTGGGCACCTGCAGCCAGCCAAAGTCAAAACACCACCACTTGGCAATTTAAAAGGGTAAGAAAGTTTTAACCTAGAAATAAAGTAAGCTTCTAGATTAAAACTTTCTTATGCTTTCTCAAGAGTCTGTTGTAGAACAGTCTAATTGTGAATAAATACAAAGTTATTTTTAAATAAAACTCTTATTTTTAAATAAAACTAAATTTGTAATGTACATATTTTTCTTTTTTGTTGGAAAACATATTGTTCTTTTTTGGTAGAAAACAAGAAGGCTTTGTAACTACAACTGGATTTAAAATTCTTCTTTTAGTGGTCCAAATTTATTTTAAATCCTTATTTTTTTTGCATACATAAATACATCTAACCATTCAGGTGAAGAAGTCCTTATCCTCAAATAATTTTTAAAATAGTTTGACATATTTTGACCATATTTGACATATGGTGCTTATATAATAACTCTTTTCAATAGAACACATAAACAAGTTTTTCAAAACAGAAATAAAATCACAGAGATTGATGTAAAGTAACCTAGTAAGCTGATTCTTATTCATGTCAAGTTGTATTTTAGCACTATGTCTCACCTACTTACCTGCAGGCTTCTTTATTCAAAGGAAAAGCCATCTTTGAAAGATGATTCATGTGTAGGTTACTAAAATTGTAAATCTTGTTTGCATAGCAGTGTCATTAACTTCTGCTGGCTGCCTTTCTTCATTGCCCAATGTTCTCCCACCAAAAGTACAGTGGAAGATGTCCACCCTTTAAATACATGATGGATGTACCATAAATAAGCTAGCATGGATGAATCAACAGCTGTTAGGCAAAAAAATGAGATAAACATTTATTTCATACACCAGGCAGTTGTCAAGCAATATTAATATCCTTTAGTCAATAGAAGAGTGCAAAACAGCTGCTGAAAGGACTATGATAAACAGATGGCAAGAGCAGTCAAGTCAAGCTGGGATTGACTTAACCCCCTTTATACAATTTCTGAAGTTGCATCCCTTGGGAAGGACTTGTACTGAGAAATAAGTTTAAATTGAACTTTCTCCTTAACAACAATAACATATGACAGCCTACAGTAAATGTCCCTTCATTTTTTTTTGTTAGGTGCGTTACATGAAAAAATTAATGGACCAGTAATTGTATCAGGCAGGAAGTAGCTGAAAATTCATTCATTACACATACTGCTAGGCTACATAAGGCTTCTGAGGGCTGTGTTTTTGGAGAAAAATAATGCATGTTTTGTTATTTTGAAAGCAGAAATTTTTATCTGGTCTGGTTTGGTTTTGGTTTATTTACAAACTGTAAGCTCTTGTATTTCCACTGCACTATTAAAATATATATTTCAGACTAAGAACTGGTCCTTTCCTAAACACTAGGGGCTTGAAATTCATATGTGTAAGAGAAGATCTTATTAGCATGCAACATTTGTTGCTTAAGGCTCATTGACCAGCTTTCTTTTTCCATAAAAATCTAATGCCAGATTCTACAGCAATTTTCATTTACTCCCCAGGTAAACTTTTGAATGATCTCTGTAAAACCAATTTGAATAACATCTGTTTCTCCTCCCAATTTGGGTAGATGCTGACTGAAATAGTGAAGAGATTCAGAGCAGCATGCTGAACTACACTTCCAGAACTGTTGACTGGAATCAACTGTTGACTGGAATCAACTTCCAGAACTGTTTTGACTGGAATCAACAATCATGGTTTCTAGACCAAAGGAAGACATAGGGATTTTACACTTCATATTCCAATAAAATATAAATTAGTGATGCCAGTCATTACAAAAAAACAATCGTGCTATATATTCCAATAGCAAAAGAATATACTTTAAATTAAATACCTGACAGTATCCTTAGTTCAGGACTTGATTACTTTCATTTCCAAAGTTAAATAAGATGCTCAAAAGAAAGGGGCTTCTGTACTTCATCATCATGCATTACTTCCTAGAAAAAATTTAGCTGTTATGCTAAGTTTCTATCTGATAATTTAATAATATTTTAGACTTTTTAATTAGCCCACAACTTTACATTTTATTTAAATTACAAATTTAAATTTTATTTAACTAGTTGCATGAAAAAAATACTCATTTACACATAATTTAATTAATAGAATAAGTATGCATTACCCATTTTATTATTTGGATACTGGAATTTAAAATAATCTGACTAATTGGATATTCATATGTATGGAAGATAAGTAAAATAAGATCATAGGGCGAAGATTCATACATTGATTATCGTTTTACTCTCTCAGTAGCACAGTAAAAATCAGCAAAACTATTCAGCAATTACAAACAGGTACAAGGACCTATTCAGGATACAGTAGTGGGAGGCAGTCCATTTCTGTAATCATGTGCATGCAATAGTATTTTAAGTCTCCTAGAATAGATGAGATTCTTTCACAGGATTTTACAGCGTGATTTGATCTGGTGCTCTTCTGGATCAGCAGTCTGTCACAAGAAGAGTGATCCTTATTTGGCCGGACTGCCATTGGATTCCACTGCTCCAGAATTGAGTTCCGCTTTAAAATCTTGTATAAACTCTGGAAACAGAATATCTCTGTGTCTTAACACAAAGTAGCATTCCACAAAAGAAGAAAAAAATCCCAACACACCTGGCAATCCTAATCCTCCTGCAAAAACCCCCTCCCAACCACAACAACAACAAAACGAAACAAATGAACAAACAAAACCACAAAAAACTAAAGGCCACAAAAAAACCCAGACAAACTAAAATAAAACAAAAACACCCCAAACAAAATAACAACAATAAAACCCCACCCAAACTTAACAGAAACAACCAAACACAAAAAAATCCAAAACCATAAAGAAAACCCACAAAATTAATCCAAATTAGGCTTAAAATCTTTTAAAATCACAATATAGATTTGAAACTACTTACCTCTTGGTTAGACCTATTGTTTTCCAACACTAGGTGTAGTGTTAAATCAAGAAGTGTCAGTGCTATCTTGAGGTATGATATGGGATTTGTCTTCTTGAAACAAATCATTGACTTGGAAGCTGCCTTATTAGCAATGGAATTTATGAATGTATTACTTCTCCAAAATTCCTACATAACTCAAGTTTCTTTCATATAATTTCTTTCATATAATTATAAACTCTTCCAAAATGAAAGTATTAAAATTAAAGAGTCACTGTATGGTTAAATGGCTTCTGCACTGAGATTACCTTAAAAATTTTGTTTCCTCTGACAGCTCTCTATAACTATACACATTATTATTCATTCTGCAACATCAAATAAAGTAAAAATGTATCAAGTTCTGAACAGTAATCATGTTTGTTAAGGCACACATTGTCTGTCAGATAGCTAATATGGATGGATTTTTTTTCTTTAAATTAATATCCACCAGGAGAAGTTGATGTGGGTTGGAAGGTGAACAATTTTGTCCTACTTTTCCTAATGAGGCCAAAGTCTGAGAGTGATAAAAAGGTCTGCAATAATCACATTACAAGAATCTCAGGTTTTTATTTCCTTGGGATTATCACTTAGTAATATTTACCTTCCTTTCAGAAGCAAGAGTCATAGATGGAGTTTTTTTCTTTCCTATCACTAATTTTATTTAATGGCCCCTGATCATATAGGGATGGGGTTTCTATCATTTTACAAATAAACTACTTTCCTCCTCAGACAAGATGTTCTGATGTTCTACTCAGAGAACCTATTTCACACACATTAGTTCAGTACAGTATTAGTGAAAGCAGGTATCTGTGCTTGATATTAATAACCTAGTATTGTCATGATTGCAATCTTACTTAGCTAAAGAAAACAACAACTTAAAACCACAAACGTTGCTGTTGCATTTAATTTGGTTTTGATTTTGTTTTCTTGCTCATGTTTTTTGGATTTTTTTGTTTGTTGGTTGGTTTTGTTTGTGGGTTTTGGGTGGTGGGGAGGGAGGCTGCTTTTTAGGTTTTTCCCCCCTCAAATGCCACAGCCTGCATTGGAGTTGTTCAAATGTTTATTACATTTTTAGTGTGCATACAATTCCTTTTCCTCAGGCTTGAAAAATCTTTTATTTACTTGTATGATGATGACACTGTCTTGTTGCAATCTGATACGGGGACCACCAAGATTAACACTATTTTTCATGCTAAACTAACAGAAAGTTACAAAGTGACTTCATGAAAATGGAGCTAATACTCAATTTAGATAAGACTTCTGGGGTATTGTTCACTCCTTGACCTCTGCCAAGGAGGAAGCTTTTCAGATTAACTCAGACAAGAACACACAGCAACAAAACAGAGATTACTAAGCATCTTCAAATATCCTATCTGGCCTGTTTTATCTAATGGCAAGACAGCAGTAAAAATCACAGTTTATATAGATGTTACCCATATAGAGTATGGGTAACATAACTCCTCCAAGTTTGGTTTTTCCTTTCCTTTTTTTTTTTTTTTAACCCATTGGCTTTAGAAGATTTATCTATCTTTCTATAGTAAGATTTTAATCTTTTTTATGAGTACTTGTTCGTAAGGTAGAAATAGTGTCAAATCTCCCTTTATTTATTTGCTATATAGAGGTTTGCACTGTATAAAAAACATTGTTTCTTCCAGACAGAGCAAACAATGCTATATAGAACTTATTATTGACCTATTATTTTTATATCTAGAGTATTTGGATCAAAAGTCCAAATCCAATGTGGACTTAGAGTAGTTTTTCTAGAATAGTAGTCCTCCTGGAATTGTAAGGAGTCTTGCAAATTACTTTTTTTTGGGGGGAGGTGTGAAATGATGGTAGAAAGGTACATATGTAAAATCTGAAATCCTGAAAGTCTAAAAAGTTTAGAAAAAATCTTACTATTTTTAAACCATTTACCATATATGAAACAGGCAAGTCTGTATATTTATTTGAGTCCTTTCTGATCATTCCCAAATCTATCAGACTGTTATTTTTGAACATACAAATTGATTAACTTGAGAAACTTGCTGAAAGGCAAGCTTAATTCAGAAAAGCTTGTGCTATTTAACAGTCTATAGTTCTGGGCTGTTCCTGGAGTTTTGTAAACATAACCTTCAATAATCTTGAAAGAAAAAATAATAATTATCCATTTGCCAGTGAGTGTATCTGAATTATGTTTTATTCTTACAGAGGGACTTCAGCAGAAGTAAATTTCAGACTTCAGACTTCAGTAAATTTCTTTACCATGGGTGTCACGATGTGAGCTGACAGTAGTTACATAGCAGGAGCATGCTCATAGCCTCTGGCTATTATTAGTCAGTTGAGTCCTTCACCAAATTTTTACTGTGTATCACTTGACAAACACAAATCTCTTAGTTTATATGGTTTGTTTTTCTTAGCTCTAATACAAACTAATGAGTCAAAATAATCTGAGAACTCTTATTTTTATGATGTAAATGAAATACTGCAACACAACTCGCAAGAGAAACAAAAATAAAACTCCTCTTGAATATGCAATATAACTTACTAAGAGGATTCAGAGACAGAAATAAATGTAAAATAACCGCAAAGAACATTATGAAGCCTGTTAATTGCAACTGCACATATTTGCATTCTGCTACATACGAACATTATATACATATACATGTATGTATTGTAACAAAGACAGCATATTTTGGATACCCCATCCAGCTAGGGTGACACTGGTTGTTATAGAAAACAAACCAGGACAACATGAAAGAAATGGTTAAAAGTTTCAGAACTGCTGGAAAAACAGCTCAAAGCACACTAGTTACCAAACCAATATGACAGGTTATCTATGATAGGTAAATGTTACTAATGAGATGTATTTACCCACACAGTAAAGTCTTTAGGTTTGCCTTGAAAAAAAAATTAATACTGCTTTTATTAAAACTAGAAATTAAGCTTCTTTTTTTCTGGTTCTTCCCCCTCCCTACACAGAATGTGCCCTGTTTAGTTTGAGTTATACTGTGTAACCTGCATAACCCAAATGCACTGGCACCTCTCGGAGGCTATAAGCAAAGAGAAAGAACAGCTGCTAGCAAGCCTCTGTAAGATAATAAATCAGCAACAGGTGCTCTTGGCACTCAGGAAGACTGGAGATCATGTTGCAAATGAAATACATTTAGAAGAAGAACCGAAGAAATAAAGGAAGCCGTTGGTAAGCAACATGAAGAAAATGTGTTTGACTTTGTCTCCTGTGAAACTAAAATTGGCAAAGGGATGGAATTCAACACAGCTAATAAGTAAAGCTACAGGGAGCCTGGCTAAAAAAGAAAAGAACCCCCAAAAAAACCAAACACAAAACCAAAAAATGAATAAATGAATTCTCTTTATGCATCAAAATAAAAAATCAATTCAATTACCCATGAAAAAAAGATAGGCAATATTTGCATTTTCCTGCTAAGAGCCAAAGAAAAATATGTTGAAATTATACCTAGTTTGTGCAATGATATTTCTAATAGGAAAATTCCTATTATTTGGATGGCAGTATTATAGTAATTCTCTGATTTTTCTCTATATCTCCCTTCTCTCCATGACAAAAATCAAAGGTAATGATAACTCAAAATGTCTGCCACTGATATATTTCTTCAGATTTTCTTTTCTTTTGGTCTCTTCTGGTAGTCTCTGTGCATGTAAAATGAGGCTGAAGTCAAAGAAGAAATGAGACAATGGACCTAACAAATTTTTAAAAACATCAGAACTGGAAAAATAATTTTTAAATTCAATACTTTTTTCCAGTTACTTCATCTTTCTTTATAATTTTTAGCTTTTATTTCCCCTCTTACATCCTAGGAAATAGAAGAAATTCACAGATATGAATCAGTTTTAATTGCTTCTTTACTGTTAGGTGGTTTTCTGTTTATATTTAATCTGTTGGATTTAAAAAACTGAATATGTTGTTGAGAGTAAGAACTGTCTGTTGAGAAAAAGAGTTGGATGAGAGTTATTGTGCCACAAATTGCTCTTATAGTTCCTTGTAGCAATTTAGAAAATCTAATTGGAGAGAAAGACAAGACTGTTTTATGTCGCACCAACACACAGAATTACATCCCAAATACTGTACAAACTCTGCAAGAAACAAAGAATCAGAGCATACAGATACAAACCTGATGGAAATGTATAGAGACAGTGCACACATGTTGAAAAATATTGGTATCAGAAGCTTAAATAGTAAAAGTCCAGTCTTTGGTGTATTATACAATGAGCCTGTACAATAGTCCCATCAATTTCAGAGGGAGTGGTGGTGGTTGTAAGTAAACAAAACAAACAAAACTTGTAGTCCCTTAGGCTTTTTCTCCCTACTTCCCCCAGTCTTGAAAGTACTTTAAATTACTTATCTGTGCACTACAACTCTTAAGCAACTCTCACACTTATGAGTCATGGCCCAGGCCTTACCCAGACCCAAACCATTTTATATCTCTGCCAGAGTCACAAACAATTATGACTTTTCTTTTTTTGCAAATAACAGTAGTTGTGGTTTTAACTCTTATTTCTCCAGTGTTTGTATTTCATATATATATATATATGAAGCTTGAAAATTATTCCTTGAACATGTAATCTCTTACTTCATTTACTTTAATGTGAAAATAATTATATGACTTTTAATGAACAGTAACAAAACAGGATTTTTGTGTGCCTATGTTTCACCATCTATAACTTCTCTGGGCAAGACAAAATTGTTGTTTAAATTGGGAAGTATGATTTTCATTTTAAAAGTAATCTCTTGTTTCATGTTATGACTTTAATAATAGGCAATACCCTCCAATGCCCCAGAATAGTAGTAGAAATGCATAAATAAATTACAGCCCAAGTCAAATCATAAGGTGTTTTACATTGCTTAATAGTTCATTGGCTGGCAGAACTGGTAGAGCAAAATATTTCAGACTTGGGCTGATATACTTTATTCCAAAGAATGAGAACAGTTAGGGTTAGAAGGGACCTTAAGGATAACTAGTTCAATCCCCATGGTCAGGGACAGTAGTAGAAGGGACAGTCTAGTAGAAGGGACATGTCACTCAGAGCCCCTCCAACCTGGCCTTGCACACTTCCAGGGACAGGGCATCCTCAGCTTCTCTGGGCAGCCTATTCCAGTGCCTCACAGGAAATGATAGTTATGTGGAAAATAACGTTTCTTTCTCAGGATGTGTCTTTTTCTTTATCTGATCCATATTCTTCTTCTAATTATGGAGGATCTTGAAGCATGCCTTGAAGGAAGAATCACTCTGCTGCCAATTTAGTACCAAGTTCTTAGTGATGTGTGCTTCAAAGATGGCTGCTGTTGGAGCTGCCTTCTGATTTCAAGCTTCATGTACTTTGGGACAAGAAATGCTTGAAACCTTAACCAAAAAAAGCTAAAATTGTATGTATGTGTTTTAACAGGTGTCATAATTTCCTGAAAAATGGCTGACCAAAAGCTATTAAAAATCTAATAAAAATCCCAGATATTGTTATGCTTCCTAAATACTGCAAATATGACTTAATTTTTTACTCTTTTAAAAATTCTGTTATAAGTACAAATTATATTCTAATGTGTTCACATATACCCTTTTAGTAAACCAAGAAACTAAGATGATTTGGGTTTTGCTGTGTCTTGTTTTGGGATTTTTGAGGGATTTTTTGCTAGAAAAATTTATTGTACTTTCTTAGAAGATTTATGATCCATATGTTAATTTTTTCAAGGAGAGTTAAGAAAAAATAAGACTTAATATTAGGATGTAAGTGAATACTTTAACACACCTTTACATGCATTTACCTCCTCTTTTTTCCAGTAGCAACAATATCTGATAAAAGAAATTGCCCTATAAATTTTTTTGCCGTGGGGTGTTGACTTTTTCTTGCTTTTAATTAGTAGTTTGTTTATGTATTAAAAGATAATCATGAGAAAAGACGCAAATGAATGTGATCAAAGAAATCTGAAATAAAATTTTGGAGAAAAATATGTTGGGACTTTTGTTGTTTTGGGTTTTGTTAATGGTAATATTTTAAAATAGTACGCAGGTGGAATAAAACATATTCCAGATTGAGTACTGTGACCTAAAATTTGAAATGTTTAGTTAACATGATATAGCTTGAAGTCCTGACCCTGTGAGTGCTGGAGATGTAATAGATACACCTAAAGAGACTTCCCAGAGGAGATGTTGCTTCTTGTCTCTACCTCTTAGTAATGACTTATGCCATCTAACTCACGTTCTCATTAGCCTCATAAATGTTTCACGTTTTTCTTTTGCTGTCGTGAAAAGCTGAGATTGTTCTGCTGGAAGACTCAGAATTACATGATGCCAATAATGAAGAACTGAGTCTGCAACCTTTTTTGTACTTCACCTCTGCTTTTATTTTATAATAAGCCTTTTTTTAAAATACAAAATAGGTTTGTGCATTTCCTTTTTGGATAAAACAGGAACAAGTGTCTTTAATTGCATAATTTATAATTTGTACTCAGTATAACTTTTTACACTTCAGATTGGGACAGAATCCTTGTTTAGTAATTTGTGCTTCAAAGAAAAAACACATTTTGCATAGCTGGAAGTTTGTTAGCCCAATGGACATGATAAGCAGCTAGCAAAAATCATGTCTTCATCTTTCACTCTGCAGTGACTTATATCTCTTGACCAGTAAATAAGTCTTTACCTCAAAAAAAATTCTATAATTGGCTTGAAAGGGCTCTTTAGTGCCTTTTGTGAGAAGATGTATAAATTCTAGGATGAAAGTTTTCATGATGCGTAATGGAATAATTTAATGCAGAGAGGTTCCTTTAGACTTTAAATGAAGTATCAAGGGATATTTACTGGGAAAGAATATTACTTGTGAAAGAGAAGTTAATGGAGTTAGTAAACAAAATCAACATCCTTTCTTCTTCTGCAAATTTATATTGGCTACAAGACGCAGCAGTGGATTTTTAAAGTAAATTATTTGTAGTATCCCACTGTCACTCAGTAGCTGGAAAATTCTTTTAAGTTAGTGAAATTGTATTTGAAGAGTGCATTTATGGCTTTTGAAATTATGGCTTTAATTATTGATCAGACATTTCAGCATGGAACCCATACATGCAACACAATAATTACTCTAGGAGTTAGCTGTGAAGTTGAAAAAAATGCTCAATTAGGTATCTGCCTAATTATTTTAAACTCTAAGTAGTCTGATGATGGTCACCAAAGGAAAAGCACATTGATACTTCCATAAAATGTAGCATACACTAGCTTTTATATGTTTAATTCAAACTAGTTCATATAATCCAATCTGTAATAGATCTTGATACATTTTACGGGCAAAAATCCTATAATGTCGTATGCATGGGATGCAACTCAAGTTTGCAATCCTTTTTTTTTTTTTTTTTTTATAGAAAACATGTTTCTTATTTAATGTTCCTTAAAGTATTTATGTATTAAATATTCACTCTTTTCTAGGATAACCACCTGCTGAAACCCTAAAGAACTGTTAGTAAAGTCTCATAAAATTTGGACAGTATGTTAATATATTCTACCGCTGTACGTTCCTGTTTAATAATGCATGCCATCTCATCCTGGTGTTTAGTTTATTCTCCCCTCAACATTTGTTTATAAATATTATAACAGAAGTTCTTCAATTGTTAATCCATTTTGTGCAACAACAACTTGAGAGAACCCTCATTTTACTGTGTGCCAGAAAATATGTGCCAGAAAACTGTTCTGTGAGATTAAATATACAAATAATTTAGGTCTTCTGTAATGATGCAGAAAGTAAAGTAATCCTGTTCTCCTAGACTTTTAATTTTTGTAACAGTTTGTCTTTGAATAAAATTTATCAGAATTTTCCTGATAAAATGGCAACATGTTTGTCTATACCAAAAATAAGTAAATGAGATTTTACATTTTCATAGTCTTGAACAGGTCTTGCATTCATCACATTAATTATTTTATTTTCTTTTTCTCTATTCCTTCCAGTGTTGACAGCATTTTGATGAATAATTCATGTTGATGTATGTGTATGTATAAAATGTATTAAAAGCAAGTTGTTGGAATGGAATCATGAAGCTGATAATTACTAAATGCAATACTTTTGCTGATTAAATCTTGCTGATTATTTCTGGTATACTTCAGCAGTCAGAAATTTTTGTCAGTTCAGTATTTCTAATTTAAGAATTAGGTTAGCATGTCAGTCTCAGCTGTACTATCAGAGTACGAGCTGCAGAAGATTAACTAAAATTTAGAGACTAGAATTTCTTGATTTGAAATGCCTGGACTCAAGTCAGAAGTCAGAAATCATCCTGATTGTTAAGCCCACAGGTTCACCATGCAGTGTGTGCAAAACAATATTCAGAAAATAGTCTCTTGTACAGAGGTGTTCTTAACTCCATATGTATACCAGACGCTAAAGCAGGGAGCAGTTGAGGGGCAAATAAGAATGCTGCAGGAGAGATACCCAGGTGCCAGGATAATGCTCCTCCCCTGACAAATATCTCACAATATCCTCTACATTTTATCAAAAAAAGAAAAAAAGGTATTTGTTGCTGATATTATTTGGATATTTGGCAATTCATTTAGGCTTAAGGGATAGAATGATTGTTCCAATCAGGAAACCCTTGATTTCTCTATCAGGAAAGATTAAAAACTGTATTCTAGGACATCTACCCTACTTCTAAAGTTAATCCAGACCAAAATCTGAATTAAGAACTATCTGAAGTTCTAATAGGTGTGGAGTTCAAAGGAAATATATTGATATAACCACTTTTCAAGTTTGTCTTGTTCCTCTCATGTTATCCAGATTATACTAAGAGATGCACTAGGAAGATCCAAAAAGGTTGTGAGTTGTTTGTTCCCTTTTTACCTGTTCATGAAGAAATTTCTGTTGCTGGAATCTACATTATAAAGTCTGACAGTGGAATGAATAATTTTTGAAAGCCTGATGTCACCATAAAATCTTAGTTATTTTTTTGTTCAGACCTTTCTAGTATTTCTCATCCAACTTGGAAGAAATTTAATTTTACTTGATTAAGTAAAGGCTGCTTGAAAAACTTCATTTTCATCTTGCTCTTGCAAGACCTGTTTTGAATTCCAACAGTTTTCAAACACAATTTTGAAATCAATACTGTTTTAAAAAATACACTAAATACATTTAAGTTACCTGCTCTAAATATGGGCTATTATAAGGTGCTGCTTCAAATATGGATGGGCGTCATATTTGCTTTTAACCACCCACAGCTTTCATATTACCTACAAAAGAAAGTAAATTCACCAAATTTTCCAATAAATACTGAAATGTTCTCAGCATTTAGCTTTAAATTGTATATTTTTTCCCTTTTCTTTCTGAGTCATCATATTAGATTTCATTCTTATTTACTAATAATTTAGTGCTAGTTACAATACTTTTACTGGAAGAGTGCATAACATACAACTGTTAAAGGAAATTCATTTAGATACATGATCAAATATCTTTTATTTTGAAGTGTTTTCTTTCCTAGTTAGTACCAACAATATTTAGGATTTTTTCGAAGAGGGTTAAATTTTTAAAAAAAGTTTTCCCTGAAAATTGAACATTTACTTTCAGTTTTTTGGTATCTCTAATGCCTTCATACCTCTACTAAGCTAAAGGAGGTAAATAAAATAAACTTTTAATCACTGGCTTCCGGCAGAAGAACCTTTTAACAGATCACCAGTTGGTTTGGTTTTCCTGGGTTGTCTTTTTCCATGTTGTTTGTTTCTGGTTTGGCTTTTTTAGTAATTCTGTGTTATCAAATACTTTATAATGAAACTAATTTATGTTTTATGTTTTGTATTTATCAAAATGTTGTGTTCAAGATAATAATAAGCAGTAAAAAAAAAAAAAAAGAAAATTGAAACAAGGAACCAAAATCTAAAAAACTCTGCTGATAAATGGTTTAGAGTCAGAAATTTGTCTTAATTATCCTTATAAAGCAATTTTAAAGACAAGAGTAGCTGGTTTCCAATTGATTAGCTGTACTTCTGGGATTGCCCCTGCTGTTCAAAATGACTCTTGCCTTAGGGTGACATAGATCACTGAAATATGCTTCCTAGTAATGCTAGCAAGCCACAAAATCCCTAATTAAAACTGAAAATCCATTTTTGTGTGCATAATAACATAAAGTTTCTTAGCATCCATGCAAGCTTCAAGAACACTTGAACCTTCTTTCATTTGCATCTTTATAGCCCACAGTGTATTCAATGCTTTTTTTTATTTTTTCATTTTTAACATATGATACAATTCATAGATTTAGTAAAATGTTTTACTTCTATATGGATGTTTGATCACCAGTATATCTCTCAAAATTTTAAGACTTTTTAGTAGATGACAATTGACTTAATCAATCTTTCTTCAAGAAGGAGCATATTTAACAGAGGGTGAAGTGAAATGAAACCTCAGGCAAGTTTCTCTGTATACAATTCTTCCCCAGACTAGTTAAATAGGTTGACATTCTTCCCTGGGAAAGCTATGGCTTAACAGAAACTGCAGAGAGAGCTCAGTGCCTCAAGCACAGGGACTTGGCACTTCTCTTGAGGAAGTGGGGCGATGCTGTTACTAAGGCAACTGGCCCTGCTACACACAGCGAGCTCCATGATTTGTTATTTGTGATAGGAAAAGTTGTGAGATGCTTCAGAAATGCTTTTCATAAAATTCTCGGCACTTCAGAATGGACAAGCAAATTATAGAACCCACCTCAGTAATGTCATTTGATTTGCCAGTGCTGTTTGCTTTCCAGCAGATCCATGGTCATTAAGATAATTAACTTGCAAAACATTTACAGAAGCATGTGGCAAGATGACCTGCAAGCATGCAAGTGATCAGCAGTGTCAAATCAAATATAATGGGCTGATCAGTATATTCCTGTTTGTTACATAAATTGCATTTATTAAAACTGCAGAAATATGCACTGTTATGAGAACAATGATGTTCCCTTAAGATAGAAAAAATCAGCTAGTATTCCACTATGCTTAGACCACTAAAATCTCATGCAAAATAAAATTAAATTGGAAACAAGTTTGGCATACAGCATTTCTTTTTAACATGAACATATGCCCATGCTCAGAATAGGGACAGCCATTGTTTCACACTTTTGAATATTTTTTTTTTTTTTGATACTTTGTAAAAGCACACTGACGATCATAGTAAGCAAAATTTGCCAGTACATTGTTGTCTAATATTGAGATTCACTTGTTACACAAAAAAAGTAAGTAAATGTATGCAGTAAAGAAAAAGGAAAGGATATCAGCTGTGTGTTAGAAAAGCTGGATTTTTCTTCAGTGCATGATAGTCTACATGAAGTGGTAAATTCTAAAGCTATGTCCAAAGTGATTCAATAGATCCAAGTTAGCTATCTCTAACAGTGTATTGAAATGGCAATTCCTTTTATATTTTGGTGAAGGAGAGTTCACAGTTCATGACTGAAGTCTGTTTTTTACCTCTCCTTAGTTTAAAGATTTATAACTTTCTTGTGTTGAAAATCTAAAGTATTCAGATTTGGTGTTGTAGCAAATGCAAAGTAGGCTCTTCTGTTAGAGAAAATAGCATGATTTCAAGCACCAGCCTCTTTCAACAGTAAGTCTAGTTTAGTTTACAGATGGTTCTCACTATGTGTCTTTTGACTGGCTTTCAGTCAGGTTTGCAGTGCTTGTAAATGCCCTAAAAGAATTTAACATATCTAAAATGGGAATTTAATCCATGCTAAATACTCTCCTACCTCAGCTCATACCATCTACAATTGCCCTGAGAAAAGATGTTGTGGGAAGAAGTAACCTTTCTAACTGAAGCTCATCTGTTAGCTCTATACAGTCTGATTAAAATATATCTCCTGGTTTTATTGTGAAGCATAAAAAATCAGAGGAATGGCATCATGTTCCGGCTTTTGGCATTTTCTGTTTTCTTAATCACATATTTGCTGATATAGTGTACATATTCTCAGGATTTTTTTCATAATAATTTGAAAAGTTCTAGCTCTAGATTGAAAAAACATTGACAAGTTTTTATTACTATCATATCCACTTATAAATCATTAACCAAACAGAATCTCTATAGGATTGTCTGTCACAGGATATTCTATTTAAATTAATTTATTTATTGTTCCTTTTCTTTTCTTCTTTCCTTTTTGTTTTATATTAGTCAGTGGGAGGGGTCAAGAGATAGATTATGCCTACTAATTCCTCCTCTGCCATTTCCTGATTGCATTAGTTTTAATCTTGTGAACAAAATGGCTGGACTGAACAAGTCCCCACTCTTGATAATGTATCAAGAAACTGACAAAGAGCCAGGATGTCAAAAACAAATGACTCAGGTAAGGATAGCATTTCATTAGATCATATACACAATTGAAATCTTTCTCAAGCAATAGGATTTTAATGATTTGCAGAGCCATTGGTAAAGCCAATAAACAAAAAATGATAGATTTATCTAACTTGGCATTAGGTGGCACTTGCTTTTTTCCTTTTCTAGAATCTTTGTGAATTCCACAAGATTCAGACTTAGTCTTGTGCATGAAAAGTTGTAATTGTTGAGGAACTACATCTTTCTGGGCTACACAATAAAGGAGTTTCAGATGTGATGAACAGAATCACAGAACAGGTAAGGTGGGAAGGGGCCACAGTGGCTTGTCTGCTCCAACCTCCCTGCTCAGGAAGAGTCACCCTAGAGCATGCGGCAAAGGGTTGTGTCCAGCTGGTTCTTGAATACCTCCAGTGAAGTAAAGTCCACAACATCCCTGGGCAACCTGTTCCAGTCCTTAGTCACCAACACAGTAATGAAGTTCTTCCTCATGTTCAGGTGGTACTCTCTGTGCCCATTGCCTCTCATCCTATTGTTTGGCACAGCCATGAAGAGACTGGATACATCCTCTTGACATCCCTCCTTTAGAAACTTACAGAAGTTGATAAGATTCTGCCATGATAGGGCGTCACAGACATTTCTTATGAAAAATCCCTTCGCTAGGATTTTTCTCTTGAGAAGCTGAGAGGCCTCAGAAACAAAATTTAAACAATAATTATCTGCTGCTGTAGAATGCAACAGGTGCATCCTTGATTGGTCTCATGTGATTGCTTTTAATTAATGGCCAATCACAGTCCAGCTGTCTTGGACTCTCTGGTCAGTCACAAGATTTTATTATCTTTCCTTTCTCTTCCTTGCTAGCTGCCTGATGAAATCCTTTCTTCTATTCTTTTAGCGTAGTTTTATTATATAATTTTCTTTTAATATAATATATATTATAAAATAATAAATCAGCCTTCTGAAAATGGAGTCAACATTCTCATCTCTTCCCTCGTCCTGGGACCCCTGCGAACACCACCACAATAGGGTTATTACAGTGATGCCTCTGCCTGAATTAAGGCGCTAATAAGACCATATAGCCAATAGTTTGGGTTTTATTTATTTATTAGAAATTTATTATTAGAAAATATCGCCACTCTGTGGATCCCAATGACATCCTGTAGATCCTCTCCATCTGATCTTCTTGGTGCTGAGGGTTTCCCAAAAGCATAAAGTTCAATGGATTAATGTATGTTTGGGCCTGGTGGGAATGGCCACTTAGCAGGGGGCAAGTTTGGCACTATCACTTGCAGCAGACGCTGGATTGGTTGCATCCCTCTGGATCATGTGCAGCTCTCTGGGACAAGGCCTCAGGACTGAGTCTGGGGGATGCTTTAAGTTTATTTGATGGATTATTACAAGACTTAGCTACCTCTCATGTGAAAGTCCCATGGATGCGGTCTTCCCAGGGTGAGGGTTTTACAGCTGAGCCAGTTTGTGTAAGGAAGGAAGGGTGTTCACTCTCCCTGACCAGAGGTTATGACACACACAAAACTCACCTGCTCTCCCCTTGTTTTTGGAGGAGTTTGTGCAGACATGGCCTTAGCAGATGATTGTGTGAGCTGTGACCTCCCCCACCCCTAACCCAGCCAGGGGTTATTTTCTGGACAGCTGTTGGGTTTGGCTTTCTTTTGGATGCATTCTGTTCCCTCAGATGTGTTTGTTTTTTCCTAGACCCTAGATGATTGAACAGCAGTGTCACCTTTATCTTATCTCAAATTCCTTTATACAATTTGACTCAGGCTAAGGTTCCATTCAGGAGACATTTTCAAGGAGGGATGGGCTTCAGTGACAGCAGCTTCTTTATACGTAGTTTTGCCATAATGCGCAAAAGTCCTTCCTAACAATGTTTAAGCCATGAACCATAAGATTTCAGCCGCTGACAGGTTTCCTGTCAGTTGTCTCTTCTCAAGGCTGAACAGGGTCAGCTCCTTCAGCCTTTTCTCATAGGAGAGATGCCTCCATCCCCTCTGAAGTGTGGAATGCTTCCACTTTCCACTGGATTCCCTCCCAGACCTCCATGTCTTTCTTGTACTGTGGAGCCCAGAACTGAACACAGCACTCTAGATGTGCCTCACCAGGGCACAGTAAAGGCAGAATCACCTCTCTTGAACTGCTGTTAATGCAATTCCTGATGGACACCAGGACACCATTGGCCTTGTTGGTCACCTGAGCACACTGCTGTCTTGTGGACAGTTTGCTGTCCACCATGATTCCCACGTTCTTCTCTGCAGAGCTGCTTCCCAGCAGAGCAGCCCCCGAGTAGTTTAAAGATAGTTGATGTCACACTGACTTTCTGATTTAGTAAAGTGACTAAAAATATACTGATATCTCAAAACAAAGGTAGATTATGGCAAAATGCAGCAGTTTCAACCGCAATACCAATGTGATTCCCATTACCAGTCTCACCATATGCTCTGTCCTCATGAGTATCATGAGGACACTCATGATACTCGGTGTCCTCCATAGGAAGGAATAGAAGGGTTGATGCTAGCCCAAGCCTGTTGCTGTCTTGAAAATTCATTTGCTGATTATCTTTTTTTTTGTAGTCTGGGTTGGGCTGAACAATTGCTCACTCTCCAGGTACTGGTTTGGCTAAACTGGGCCACATATTTACAAACATTTACACCACCGGTTCATAGTTGTTTATTTAAAACAAAGGCCTTTGTGTGGCCTGTGTTCCCTTTGTGCTGAGATCAAGGTGAGGTTCCTTGCCACTGTAATGGTCCATCACATTCTACATTATTCCCAGAGCATCACTCTTGCCCACCACTTCTGAGCCTTACTCTCTTTCAGGCAAAGACTCACAACGTGAGTCTATCAAATGGAACTGAAAAATACAATAAACTGAAATACAGAAATAGTGTATAGAAAAATATAGAGAAATGTTTATAATCATGTAATCAGAGACAAACAAAAGCACATTCAAAATGAGGAAAAAATAAATGCATTGTTATTGTTCCCTCTTTAAAAAAAATTAAATTAACAAACTGGATCAAACCAAATATTGGTTTCCAAAATAGTACTGAACTTTTAAAGCAACTTTAAAATAAAGTACAATAATCAAGGTCAGAATAATGAAACTAAGTAATTTGAAACATACAGAGAAAACTGGGAAAAATGGTCAGCGAGAATTGGAATTAGGGAAAATTAAGTTTTGGAATCTAGAGCTGTGGAATCATATCTGCTTTTGAGATTTGAAATGCTGAAAGCATATTTCTCTGCTGGTCTGAGCATAAGTGCCTTCTTGGGCTCACTAAGTCCATACTATCCCTTTGTCAGGTGCTACTTATTTTTCCATTGGGTGATGGATTAGGTACATTAAGTTTATGGCTTTAAGCAACAGCTTTGTCCTGTTTATGCTTATAAGAGAAACATCAATCACATTCACCCCATATCTCTGTAAGTTTTACTCACGTCTCACTAGCTTAGCACAAGTACAATGCAATTTGTATAGACAGGTATTACTCCCAGTGGTGCCTTCCTACTGTTGTGGTCTTTCCTCACCAGCTTGGGAAACCCAGCTGTGTGAATTGAACTCTACCATGCAATAGGAAAAGCTAATTTTGACAGCATCTATTATCTGGAAATTTGTAAATATTTCTTTGCTGAATGTCAAAATATTTTTCATTTCTATATGTCTATGAAACACTGTAATGAAAAGTAATAGAGAAATTGTTGGCTAATATAAGATGACTTGCGGTGAGAGATCATAATTTTGTTATTGCTGTTTGCTTTGTGCCTCATAATGTTCACATACTATTGAATTTTTTCCATATTAATATCTAACAAAAAACTTTACGTTCCTTTCTGCTTGCTGTCAAGAAAAGACAAAAGTAAAATCTTTGAAACACTGAGACAATCTTATCTCTAGAAACAGAGATCAAACATGAAATCTGTGTATTTTATTTTATCTGACAAAATGCTACTTGCATGGCTTGGAAAAAAAAAAAGAGCCAACTTCAAAGAAGACGTTAAGGGGATCTTTCAGAAAGTGTGTATCTTTTTCATGTACATAATTATTTTGTATAGAAATATTTCATACGTGGTACTAGAGTTGAGCTAAAGGTTATGCCCACAGGTCTGGCCTCTTCCAATAAACAGCTAAATTTACCTTAATTGTATTCTTTTCATTAGTATGGACAGTTAATCTTGATTGACTTCCTGAGTTTATATTTTACTCAGGAATTGTCTTTTGTCACTAAATCCAATAAAGAGAGAAATGGATAGTTTAGGGACACATTTTAAAAACTTTTACTGAAATTTTTTTAAAAAAAATCCCAAACCACTCAAACGCATGGCAAAACAATAAACCAAACCAACCAACAACCAAAAAACCCAAAAAATTCCAAAACCCACAAAAAAACTCCCAAGACAAGATCAGAAACAACCCCAAAACCAAAAATACATGTATACACACAAAAGCCCAATGAGCTTAATGGAATAAAAGAGAATATGACTTTATCTATTAATAATTTTTTTAACTTAGCCTGATAACCTTTTGTAACAGAGACACAGAACCCATCTGTTTTCTTTAGCTTTCATGATGTCCAAATTTTTTCTGGGCTTCTGGTATTTAAATAATTTTGACAAAATGTTCATGCAAGTTCTCCTATTCTTTATACACCCTGTTTTTTGATGCTAGTCTTTGATACAACATGTGGTCCATTTCAGCCTTACAGGGTCTGTGTAATAATAGCACATAAAATCATGTGGACAGTTGAAAATGTTTTCATAGGAAAGATATGGATGACGATTTGCTATGACTTATAAGCACCTGTGTTCCATTCTGTTAACCTTGGCTCATTTTTTCATAGGAAATGCCAGTACATTGTCCAGTTGCTAATTTTGTGTCCAGCACCATTTCTCACAAATTCCTCACTTTGCACTGTTTTCAGAATGTCTAATACCTTGAGAAAGCTGTGCAGCCTCCCAGCAGATTGCCATCTACACCTTCAAAAGAAAATTCTTACCTATCTCATTTTGCCATTCTTGGTTAATGGAGGATGTTGGAAGGGAAGCCCATTACTCCTTCTTGAGGTCACTTCTTGCCTTGCTGGAGTAGAAACTGGAGACTTCATGGGATTCAAGTCACTGCTCATGGTATGTCATTTGAGAAGGAGCACAAATGGTACTTCACCCCAAGTGATACACACTGCTTTTGCTAAAACTGTGCTTTCTTATGTAATAAATGGTCAGTCTACAGAAGGAGTTTGGGGCTTAGGGATCTGAGGCTAGGACGCTCAAAGTGATTTTTGAATATTGTAGTGACAGTCCTTTCTGGCCCCTTGTGTAAAAGTATGCTCCTCACATTGCTGCATTCCACCCCTGGGTGTGCAACCTTGAGGCAAGCTGAACTCCTGCCACTCTTATCCTGTATATTATGGCATGTAAACCCACACAAGAATCATCTGTTGTAACTTGTTTCATAATTATGGAGGGGAAAAGTAAGGAATTAAAAATAATTTATACAACAGTACTTTTGCATAAAATGTGGTAGGCAAAAATTGTTGAGCACTGCTGACTCCAGACACATGCTGGAAATCATCACAATCAGATTGCAAGGAGGAAAGTACAATGGGACATTTAAGCAGCCTTGCTTAACAACATGCAAATCCCAAAGACTGAATGCAAACTAATGCAGATACTGTAGGCAGAAAAGGTATTAACAAATTGGAATATCAAAGCACCATGTTATTACAAACATTCTGTAAAAATACATATTTTTCTTAGTTGAATAGGAATTTTGTGATTTCTAATAATATTTTTTAGACAGCCAAAGTTAGGGAGTCCAATATTACAGGCATAAACTCTCTATTCTTCATATAAGGAACTCAGTTTTCAAAACAAATAGTTTTTAAAACATTGAGGAATTTAAAGAAAAGCAAAGAAAATGTACCGGAAAAACCTAAAAATGAAGCAGAAACAGGGAGGAAACAATGACAACACTATTATAAAGAAACCCAAACCAACCAAAAACACCTCTAAGAGCCAAACAAAAAACCCGAAGGCCAAAAATTGTTAAAATATAATCAGCTTTGTTTATAAAAATTAATGTTGTATTTAGCAGTTTATTTGAATTTTTTAACACAGTGTTCAGACAAACAACATATGAATATTTTTCCATCAATTTTCTATTCTGTCTGCATCTTTATAACCTGCAATAGCAAATACTGTTAAGAAGGCTTTCCAACATTTGACATTTTATTTAAAGGTGTTGCTAGAAGGTAGCCAGGTAAACAGCACAGGAAAGATAGTGATAAAAAAGATTATTCTGGTAAACACATAAGGTTAAATCTACAATTCTTTCAAGGTTAAGAACACTCACACTGTCTGGACAGCAGTGGATTGGGAGCTAGCCTGTTTGTGTATATTTGAGTGTGTTGTGTTCATAGAGAATTAATTTGTATCCAGCATGTAAATAAAATGCAGCTATTTGGAAGCATAGTGGTTTTCAACTTAAGCATTCACATTTCTGAAGACACATGAGAAGACAGGAGGAGAATTAAGTGGCTTTCCTTAATGTAAGATTTGTATTCTATCAACTTACTTCATTCCAAAGATGACTATTATTAAAATAAATCAGACCAAATCTTTGATAAAATAGAACATTCCAGAAATCAGTGATCATTAGGTCTAGAAGAATTCTGGTAGGTATTACTATACTAGCTAAAGGATGTATAACTGCTTTTGTTCACAGAGGTTCAGTATTACACAATTTTTTCAAGAGCAAAAGCAAATACTCCAAACAGAAGTCCTTTCAAAATGCAATAGTAAAGGCATTGGAAGAACCTGGGATAATTTATGAAGTTAATAAAGGTAAGTTAGAAGAATTCCAACCACATCATCATTAAATACAAAGTGATTTTTAGATTGCTAAGACTTCTGAACATACAGGGGCAAATGGAAATAAAGAAACAATGTTAAATTTTTCATTTTAGAGTGAGACCCTGTTTGTCGCTGAAGAATGGCACCTTCTTTTGAACATTCAAAAAAACCAATACACTGCAATTGCAATAGTTAAACTGACTTTAGAAATGTAAACTTGAACCTGTAAAACTGAATTTTGAATGAAGATAAAGGTACTATGCGGAGTATAAATTAAGTTACAAGATAATATTTTTCTCTATCAACCCATTTTGTAAACACAAATCTTCATTATTATTTATAAAATACAGAAATATATATAAATGAAACCTGTTAAAAACTGATTACAGCAAAGGTCTAAGTAAAATTTATGCTATCGTGTAGTTATTGCTTCAAAAGGTTTTAAGACAATAACATCATTCCCTCATTTGAAAACCACTGCCAGAATGACTTCCAGAACCTTAGATTAAGGGACTCTGCCCCCACTGAGAAGATTTAACTCACCAGACCCTGGAAACTGATGCTCAGCTAACGAAGCTCAGTGAGAAGTTGCTTACCTTTGTCGAAGGAGAGGCCCACACAACTGTGTCTGATTCTGTTCAGCTGACAGTGAACTGAAACTGCCTGTCCTTCAGGAATTCTGTTTACTACTATGCTTTGATTCCTCCTGTTTCCACACCAGTTAAAAAGAGAAAAGGAATTTGTTGACTCTCATTTAAAGATGAAGGTGTTCTTGAGCCAATACAGAGGTGAAATAATGAAAGACTAAAATCTCTGGAATCTGACTGGGAAATGCCTGTTAAATCCTTTTCATGATTTTAAACATGTATATATGTAAATGTATATATTTATATATATGTATATATTATATATATATTTATGTATTTATAACTCAGAAATATCTTGTGCTACGGAAAGATATTTTAGTGACTTAAATTTTGGATGTTTTAGTGACTTAAAGAATAGGAAAACTTGCATGAGCATCCTTAATTTTTTCCTTTGTCACATTGGTAATGTCTGCCCTTGAGTTCCAAGTATTACTGAGAAGTATTACAATTTATGTATTCAAATTTGGTTTTCCCTTTTGCTTTGTTTTTGTGCATATAATATTTTGTTTGTTTGTTTGGTTTGGTTTTTTTGGTTGTAGAAGGTAGGCGTTTCCAAAAGGAATGAGTCTAATGAGAAAGGTACCATTCAACACTTTTCTCTGGTTTATGATTATATCATTCTTTGCATAGTTAGGCTATGTTAACATAGCTTTAATGCATTGCATTCATCAAGCTTTTAGTTAGAAGTGAACATTTTTATTTTAAAAAGAACAGTATGTTATTTTCCTGTAACCTGGAAAGATATTATTTCTACTCTGAAGAGAACATGGAGATTATTTACAGCACCTTTGTTGACAAGGCAAGTATGCTATAGGTGTGGCACTTTGGTACTAGTTAGAGATAGCATGGAAATACATCCATCTGTGATAAGAATTAACTGGAGTTAGTCCTGGAAATGATAACTTAAGAGGTGGTATAGTATTTACTGCTTTGTGAGAGAAAAAGATAGGAGAATTTAATAGAAAGATGCATTCATGCAATAAATGAAGATGTTAAGGAAATCTTGCAGCAGATGAAGTTATTATTCACCTGACTGCTTTCTTCCTTCCAGATCAATGGAGATGCCATTAGACTACCGAACAGCTATTTTAAGTGCTGTGATAAAATATTTTAGAGAGTTCAGAAATATTCTTTCCTATCATCCTGACATCATATGATTTTCTATTAAATTCTTTGGCTAGATAAGATGAACATATACAATGGAAAATCTTGGTAAGGTGTCCAAGTTTTACATCACGTTAAGAAAACTCTGATGACATTTGATAATTTGAAAGTAAATCCTAATGGATATTATCTATAGGTTACCACATGGACAGTTCTGTTTCGAGGCAGGAACAGTTTGTTATCTGCCAAGTTTCATTTCATGATTTCTACCTTGGGAAAGATAACAATAATTTAGCTGATCTGTCTAGATTATAGCACTAATCTCTTTGTCTTGCATTTCAATTGGTCTTCCTACTCTTAACAGCTACTGAAAGCTGTTGTTACTGTTCTGTCTCATTCTTCTCCTCTCTGAAATTGTGAATGGCTTGATGGCCTGCTGAGCGACGATATCCCCTTCACTACTGAACTTCTACTTTTGTTACCATCATTCTTCCAGTTTGCTTGTTCTCCTAAAATTTTAAATACTCTTTATTTAAATAGGTCTTTTTTTTCACAAAAAAAAAAATCAAAAAGAAGAAAAAAATGAGAAAAATAAAAGAGTTTGGATTAGTTAATATACCGTGTATTCAGTATATTAACATAAGGGGAAAAATCGGATAAGAGAAAGAAACAAGCTTATTTTTTAAATTCGAAAAATTATCGGTAATTTTCACAATTAACTTCTGGGTATCTCTTTTGCCAATATAGCCACTCTATTTTAGATATTTATTCTTCTGATCATAAGGTCAATTAAATGGTAGAGGATGCTGCTTTGATTTAAGAAATATTTACATACTCAGGTTACCTTATCATATCAAGATATGTTTTCTTGCTTTATCAACAAAAAACAGATAAGAATTTCATATCTTTATAATGGAAAACCCTACAGCAATGTCTTTCATGCTCCTTAGATATTCTTCTTTTGATAGGGTATCAAGAAATTCATACTGTTTCTATTTCCCTCCATAATTATTTTCTTTTCGCAATGTCTTCTTTCAATTTTCTGTCACAAAATATATGTATAAATATGATTTCTGACTTTAGCACTTTCTTCAAAATGAAGTATAAACACAAAACAAATAAGGAAGATAAGTTACTAGTCTCATTAGAATACTGGAGGAATAATTCAGGATAAAGAATTCAGAATTAAATAGAACTTTTATTCAAACAATAAAGTATTTGAAAATCTAACCTATATTCAATTAATTTTTGTCACTCAGTAAACAAGAAGTGCTACAGAATCTATATTGAATGCTCTGCACTTTATAATGCCTCTACCTCTCTGAAACATTGTCAGGGACTACGGATATACTTAGGTTGATAAGTGAAAAAGGACAAATCTAGATATGCTTCCAGGGACTTCTCTTTTCAATTGCTCTGAGAAAGAGATATGCAAGAAGCCATTCCTGTTTTTTCCATTTTTTAAATCCATCTTTGCCTTATGACAGGATTCATTCACGTTATATGTACAATGAATAGTACTTAATGTCTCTGAGCTAAACTCAAATAAATACTGCAAGTCAGGAATTTAAAATACATCTGTTTAAGAGAAATCACATGTTCTAGTAAGCATCACTTTCTAAACATATGCTTACTTCTACATGAGGACGAATATTTGTGACTCTTTATGTCACATACTCTGTCATATCTGACCTTATGCTTTTTAGTGACATCTGTTGATGTAGAATGAGGGAAAAAAAATTTTAATGATTGGATTCTAATGCATTAAGAGTTAGAAGCAATAAACACGGCTTTCATAAATTTTACAAATGAATTATACCAGTACAGACTAGATAGTCAGGAAAAAAGCTCAACAGAAATCAAAATACTTTTACTTAAATATTTGGTTCTGTTTTGATTTCTGTTTTATTAGTTGGCAATTATCTGAATTATTTGTCAGCAACAGGCCAATATTTATTGTAAGTGACCACCAATTTATATAAACAGGAGTTTATATAAATGTAAACTCCTGTTTACATTTGTAAAATCATCAGTCTCCTGTGAACACAAGAAGAAATATTTGTTTCTAAACCCACCGGTAGACCACATATTTTTCTGAATACTCACTCCTCTTAATACTTCTGTATTAATTCTTGTATAGTCATCTAGAAATGTGTGCTTGGCTATGCAACTTGCAAAGGCATCCAGACAAAGGAGTTTTACATAAGAAATACCTTGTTATAAGCAATTTATGTTAATCAGCAGAACAAAGTGTGATTTGCTCCTAAAAGATAATAAATTGGAGGAAAGTCTTTATTTTGTAGTTATTTCACTGCTAAACAATATTTTACAGCTGTTCAGAAACAATACAGAAGATATTTTCAAATAGGTTAATTTTATTTGGCTGTCATGTTCTTACTGGAGATCTGCAAATTATTTAAAAAAGTAAAATACTGAATTCGTTTATAGACTTTTGTTTGAAATATACAACTTAGCATCTTGTTGACAGGAGTTGAAAACCGTATGTAGCTTTTGCTGGTTAAGAAAACTTTACATTTGATAATTGAGACAGTTCAATGGATGAGTTTTTTCTCTAGTAATAACTAAAACATTGTATGTTAAACTTGGTAAATTTAGAAATGTTAGTAACTATGAGATGTTAGTGTCATGTACATATTTGTATGCACATCTTATTCAGTTTTACAGGTATTTGAACACAGGTTTTGCATAGCTAATGAGCAAGTTTGTTTGTAAGAATTATGCTTTGTATTGATAAAAGCAATATTTTTCTTTACTTCAGAATAGGTTTTCTTTTATCAATTTTATTGCAATAGTATCCAGTTACTCAAAGCTTTTTTAATGACAGTCGATAACTTTTCTTCCCTAACAGCAGTAAACAGGGATGGATTCAAGTGAAGAAAAGCGGAACTCTTTGTTTCTTTATGAAAGGAAAAGACAACCATTTTCTTATGTCTTAGCTAAAGATTTACATCTGAATTCTTGTGCTAAAGTGCTGCTGCCTTCTAATTCCATAGCTGTGAGTGTGGAAAAAATAATAATACAATTCTTTTTTTTCCCCTGTATTTTCTGATACTATATTTTGGCATTGATTACTGGTTTTGAGCCCAACTGGAGATAAAACATCATCCAGCTGCTAAATTGTTTCATGCTGCATATTTGAGTCAGTTCTGATTCCAGTATTTCTGCCCTTGTTCAGTTTTATCAGAATTCAATCTTCGCTGGTTCAAGTGCAACAATCAGAAGGATGTCAGGTTCAGATTCCCAGAACATTTTTGGTTAAGATTGATGCCCTAAGGTGCTCAGTGAGGTGATACACATGTAGACACCATAGAAGTGGTAATACACAGTGTTAGATATTGGCATAATACAATTTAAATCATTGCCTATTTTCACTTAAAATCAAATTCCCTTTGAGGCACACACTGGACTTTCATATCCTTCTGCATTACCCAGGAAGTGCACCCAGGTCCTCGAGCAAAAGCAGTCCCTTTTGCTGAGGCAGACTGTTTTCTCAGCATGATTTTAATGTGCACTACAGGAACTTTATCCCCCTGCATAGAATGTAAAAATTTTGATGGGTCAGAATCAGCCTTATTGGCAGATCTTTGAGTAGCCAGGTGGCATTTGCTATATGTGTATCCCAAAGTTTGAAAGTCCCACCAGCCATTTTGCTCTTTAACATCCAGTCTTTAATGACTATTGCACCACTTGAACTTTCCAGAGGCTGGTGCACAATAGGGAATGTGATATATCCACCCAATGCTGCGCTCTCTGTCCCAAGCCTCCACCAGGTTGTTTTGGAAATGTGTTCCATTGTCTGATTCAACTCTTTCTGCGGTACTGTGTCATGGTAAGACTTGCTTTCCCAGTCCCAAGATAGTGTTTCATGCAGTGTGACCGGGAACAGGAAGTTCCTGGCAGTCCTACGGTTAACTCCACCATTGCAAGCACATGGCTGTTGCCACACAGGTTTGGAGGACTGTGGTATAGTCAACCTGCCAGGCTTCCCTATACTTATATTTCAGCCATCATCCTTCATTCTGCAGAGGTTTGACCAGTCAGTTCTAGGTATACTGGACATCCCTCCAAGTGAAAGCAATCTGCTGCCAGAGACTGAGAAAAATGCATCAGCAATGTCAGTGGTGGAACCACTTGTCTGCCTTTGACTCCAGCTCATATTGAAGTGCTATGTCTCATACAGCAGCACTCAGAGGTGATGTGATGTCATTCAGGGCACAATGCTTTACTCAGCCTCTATTCCCTGCTTCTGTATGAGGCTGTAGACTGGCCTATATGGGACTGTTAAACTGTGAGCTAGTCCTGCTGATTACTCCTTGGCAGTCAAGGTGACAAATTAGTTCATAGATGGGAATTACAGTTTTTTTCTTGGTGTTCTACTGCCCCCAATGCTCTGTTGTTGTAGCAATTGGCACCTGCGGTTCCTCAGCCTTCAGCAATCCCACTACAAAAGGGTTGTCTGAAAAACCAGGCAAAGTAGGCGACTGTTTAATTTACTCCATCTCCTGGGCAACTATACCAAAAGCCCACCACTACCCTTGGGTCCCTGAAATATCCTCTCCTGAGATAAACTATGCCAAAAATGTGTGGAATCTCTGGTCCCGGCAAAATAGTGTGCTTTTGCCATTCATTCCTAGTCAGGGTAATCTCAGCTCTTTGGATCCCCCTGTCACTCCAGAAATATACATGGATTCTACATAGCTTGATGGCATTACGGCACACTGGGCACCAGATTCTACTACAGCCTTAAGCTCCTGTGGGGCTGCTGTGCCAGGCTATTGAATCCACACAGTCCAGTAAACCCAGTTATGCCTCTCTTGGCATAACCTGGCTGGAAACAGGACCCCTCTAACACTAATTACAATGTTCCCTCCTAACATCTTGTAGAAATGGACTAAAACTTCTCTCCCTAGAGACAGTAGTATGATCAGACCTTCCATTCTATCTGGAAAATTTACTGCTGGAGAATAGAGAGAAAAATTGCCTGGGAAAAAAACCCATTTGTAGACATTTTTTCCTGCAACTTCCACACCTATAAATTCAAGGTATGCTGTCTCTCCCACTTCCTCACATCCTCTCCATGGTCCCACAAGTAAAGGCACAAGGTACCCTGTGATGTGTATCTTCTAATCCTCTTTCCTGTCCAACAGAACACCTGCTGTCAGTTGTTGAAATATGGGCCTGTACAGGTGGGGAGCAGGACATATTCTCTCTGAATTGCCAGAACTCATGAGCCAGTTTATCTGTCAGTTTATCTATCAGTTTCCCCACAGCTGCAATGATGGAGAAAGAATTGGTCTCCTCATATTCCCAGAATTGCCAGATCAAGTCACTGACTGCTGGTGGTGCATCACCTTTCCAAAAAATTGTTGCCAAGGGTCGGCACGTACTGCTGGCGCACTCTGTACAAATTTCCTCCACAAAGTTCATTGACAGAAAAGGTGATCTGGATCCATAGGGAGCTGCACATTTTCTGGGTCAAAATTTCATTTCTTCCTCACATTTAATTTCCCTCAGTTATTGAATACCTATCTTTATTGTAGTCCATTTGCCTGAGTTACATGGAACATCATCTTTATAGGAATACCTTTCCCTCACACTTGGTAAGAATCTCCTTCAGGAACTAAGGGCTTGTGTCTTTTTTCCCTACTTTTTTGTCAATGCCTGATTCCTTAGCAAGTGATCCCAGCTGCCTGGCTTCCTTACCCTCTAGCTCGCCATTACTGTCTCCATTGTCCCAGCACTGGACTAGCCAGGCAGTAAAATGCTCACATGGATGATGGCTGAAATCTTTTCTTGGCTCCTGTAGCTCACTCAGAGGTAGGGGTTTAGATGTGGTTGTTCTCTTCTGTCTCCTCTTCCAGTTCCAGCGATAGCCTTGATGATGGCCCTGAAAATCACCCTTGTAATGGTTCTGCCTCTTCCTCTTCTTTGCTCTCCCTGTCATACTTGACTGTTTTTGCTAAAGCTTTTTTGCCAGGCGACTTTCATATATTTTCTGTGTCTCTGCAGGCCCCACCGCCAGCAGAACTGGTTGGTTCGGTTTCAGCGGTTTCGGTGCCAGCTCCTGTCCAGTGTCTGTCACCGTGAGGGGACCAGCTGCAGGCCCTGCTGTCATCTCAGTGTCAGGTTCAGAGACCCTCCTGAGGCCACTGAGCAGTGTTGAACATGGCTCAATAAGGCTGGCCAGGCCCCAACACTTTGCAGTGATTTGGGTCCTCTCTGGGATACACAGTTACAGCACACTTTATTTAGAAGTATTTCACCAGTGTTTCTAGATTCTTTATTTGTTCAAGGGATAATGGATTTGGAATTTCAAGGTGCTATTTCCAAGTCCTTCAACAAGTTGAATGAATTGTTATAGAATAACTTTTTAGATTTGGTTGTGAAAATGTAAAAACTTCATTATGTATCATAAGTATTTTTAAATCTGTTTGATGATTTTAATGTTAACCACTTTATTTGCTGAAAATGGACAGCTAATATTTAACAGAACAAATTAATCAAAAACTTTTAGACCTTAAGTATCATAAAGTGGTATAATGATATGTATGATATAATGAGAAAAAGTGATATATTATCATCTCTTGCCTGAAACTATATCTATTGTTTCTGCTGTTTATATTCATTCTATGGAAACATACTAACATACAGAAAGCATTTTGCCTGTTATTTAATAAGGTGAAATACTAAAGATTATTTTCAATATTCATTTTTGCCAACACTTTGACTTGCAATTATAAGAAACTTTCATCTACAGCAATAGAAACTGTACTTTTACTTCAAGAATTTTCATACTAATTGATTGCAAATTCCCAGCTGGTGAAGCAAACTGAACTACAACTTCAATGCTACTGTTATTAATTCATTTTTAATACTAGGAAAAAAAACAAAAAAAAAACTTCATGGATAAAATAACTGAAATTAGAAATTGATGCATTTTAGAATGCCTGAGAAGTTCATTAAGTTTCCATGTCAATATACTCAAGCAGCATGGGATTGAATCCTGTATGGGATTTATTCCTGTAATGTTTTAAACTTTTCCATTCTTTCCTCACTTACCTCTAAAAAACTTCAGTGGGAAACATCGGAACTTTTAATCCAATTTTGAATATATACCAATTTTGAATCCAATTTTGAAGTATACCATAATTTGTCTCAAGGATTGAAATTATTCAACTTTGATAATAACTTTTACAGATCATTCAGGCTTCTGACAGGTATCTCTCAAACACCTGGAGGGCTTTCATCAAGTTCTATTCTCAAGAAAATAATTTCACACAGGAAAAATTATGACATTTTGTTATATATTTTGCAATAGATATTATTTCAGCCTCGTGGGAACACTTAATAAGGACCAGTAAAATACTGCAGAACTAAAATACTATTTTTTTCTGAAACAATACCTAGAAGTTGATCACATAGCCTAATAGTCACTTAAAGAAACCCAGAATTTTAGCTCTGGAAACAGGAATAATGAGACAACTAATGAGGTAACTAATGAGGTCACTAGCATCAGAAATAGTCACTTGAATTCAGCTATAGATTGGTTGAATAGCTGAACATCGATTTACATCACAGGCAGGTGTTAAGGCACATCAGGGAACAGCACTTAAGACAGTGTAACATGTTCCAGAATAATTTCTGCATGAACCATTACTGACAGTCTGTAACCTGCATTCAGGATAAAGATTGCTTTCTAAGAGTAAGACAGATTTGTTACATCAAAAGATTAGTCACCCTAGGTAAGCAGTGAATCATTAAAATACTCTGCCCAGGGGAAATAATTTACTGACAATCTTTACAATAAATCTTTTCTAAAATTCAGTAAACAGTGTCCATACTCAATCTATCTAATTTTCCCTTTGCTGTTGACTTCAAAATCTGTGTGAAATCCCATAGAGTCATAGAATCATGGAATTATTACCTTCACTATCAATGAGTCCAGCTGTTAAAGTAGAATAGACATGTTGCCACTAAACCATATTCCCAAGTGCCACAAACACGCCTTTATAACACTTCCCTGAGCAATTTATTGCCTGACCAGACTTTCAGAGAAGTCTTAATAGTGCATATAAATGCTTCCTGGCAGAAATTGAAGCTTTGTTCTTCTGCCCTGTCATTTGTTGCCTGTGAGAAATGACTAACCCCCACTTGGCTTCATCCTTCTTTCAGGAATTTGTAGAGAAAGGCATCCCTGAGCTTCCTTTTTCCAGGCTAAACATCCCCAGCTCCCTGGGCTGCTCTTCACAGAGCTTGTGCTCCAGATCCTTCAAATAATCTATTGCCCTTCTTTGGACACGTTTCAGCACCTCAATGCCCTTCCTGAATTTTGGGGCCCAGAACTGGACATGGGATTTGAGGAACAAACTCGCCCCTGCCAAGTACAGGAGGATGATGCCTTCACTAGTCCTGCTGGCCACACTGATTTTCTTGATATTCTTGATCCAACCAGTGAGTGACATCTACCTTTTTGGCCACCTGGGAACTCTGCTGATTCTTGTTAAGCTGGCTGTCCACTGGCACCCCCAGGTCTTTTTTCACTAAGCAGCTTTCAGCCTGTAGTCCCAAGAATACTCCTCCTTATATGCGGCTGCGCGGGCGTCTGACCCCGGCTAGCGGCCACAAGTGCTCCGCAGCTCACAGCCTGGTTGGGCCAGCCACTTGCCTTCTGCAGCACTTGCTCTGTCAAGGTGGCTGGGGAAGTGGCTGGCTGCCAGGGACCCTCCCTGCGTCTTGGCAGGGAGAAGCACCCCTGGGGGAGCTGGAGAGGAGAGGCGCGCGAGGCAGCAACGATGTAGCGAGGTTAAACACGACGAAGCGGAGCAGCCACTTGCAGGCAGGAAACTGGGTTTATTAAGGGTAAGGGGGCGGCAGGTGGGGTAGGGAGTGCAAGCAACTGCTCCCCCTCCACCCCTCGGGGGGGAACATATAAGGAGACCCCGAGGGGGAACAAATGACCAATAAAATCAAGAGTACACATAATGGACGCTACATAGCAACAAATAGGAACACAACAAGGCGGGGACTTTCCCCTCTGCACCAATCACTCCCATTCCCTGATCGAAGGTTCTGGAAATGGGGTGTGGGGAGAGAGTGATGGACAGGGGGTTACTGAAGCAACGAAGGAGGGGACAACTGAGGGACAAGGGGACTGTTACAGAGGGGGGGCGGGGGCAACTGAAGTAATGAGGTAAACTGCATTAGGCTTGGGGGGGGAAAAGGGGTGGGGGGGGGGGGGGAAGAAAAGCCCTGAATAAAACCATCCTTCTGGATGAACGATAGGATTCATACAACTCAATGCCTCCTCACAAACTGAACTAAACATTTACGAAAATTTCTCAGGGACAACCACACGCACCACAACATCTCCCCCTTTTTTAAACAAAACGAAAAGAAAAGAACGTGGGGGAAACATACAATCACAACGGGTACGAAACAGTCTTTTTAAAGTGCATTAAACATTTGCGGTCTCAAAATCTCCATCATCTTCGGACTCTGACTCGGAGACAACAGTCTCCGTGCCTGGTGGCGGAGCCGGGCTTGACGGTGGAACTCGTGGCAGACGGCCTATCTCCATATGTTCGTAGGCTGGTGGAGGTGGCAAAGAAGAAGGAGGAGAGGCCAAAACTGCATTTACTTGGGGATGGTCAGACAGTTGTTGTAATATTTTTTTCAAACACCTCCAGAGGACCGCTGCACTCATGAACACAATGATAAGTACAATTAATATATATAACAAGTCTTTGATAATTGAAACGGCCCAGCTGGACAGTCCGGACCCGGAGAAAAGCTGGTACAGCCAGTCTTGCGGCTCCTCTTTAACTTTCGAGACGTGCTCTTTCATCTCATCAATTTTGGCACGCGCATCCTGGGCATTGGATCGAAGGTCGAAGCAGCAGAGGCCCTTGAACTCCCTGCAAGAATGGTGGTGCAACAGGAGCAGGTAGTCCAGGGCCGCCCGATTTTGAAGGGTGGCCTGCCTGGTTATCTGCTCGTCTTGGAGGAGGTCACTCAATGCGGCTGATGTTAAATTGGCTTGTTTAGCTGCCCAACACTCGAGTTCACCCAATTCGCCCAGAGCCTTCGCGGCCGCAACCCAGGGCAACAACACGGACATTGCGATCCTTTTCGTCTTAGGCCAATGAGAAATTTCGGGATCACAAGTCGAATCCAATGGTTTAAGTTGTCTTTTCTGCCGAATCTCACCCTCTGTGGAATCATTTGTCTGCCAATTCGAAATTTCGGTGGTGTTGGGGGAAAACAAGGTCAGTCGCCCGAGGGTGCATGGGCCTCCGACAAGGCGAGCAGGGATGCCTTCCCATGCTCGGTCACCGCAAATTAAAAAGAATCCTTTAGGGAGGGCTCGGGGCATACCATCGGAAGTGGAGAAATGCCGAAAGGTGGACAGAGCTCGGCACCACTTCTTGGCAGTGAATTCTTTTTTATATTGTTTCATGTGGATTATATTTGGCCAATCACTGGGGATTTGGATGGGGGTGAACTGAAAACAAAAAGGAGCTTTTGCGGATCCGAGCAAAGTAAACTCGAGGGGGTCATGGTCTAAAAAAGGTAGGGTATGAAAAGGGGGGTTTTTCCAGATGCCTCCTGAAATGGACGTTGGGTTTAAAAAGAAAGGAAGGGCTTCAGGGAGGAGAGGGATCCCCACCAGACAGGTCCCAAGCGGGTCGTCTGCCGCTCCGGTGGCGAGGCATATGTCTTCGCGACCCAGGGATTGTGCCAGCAGCCTCCAGATGTTGTGGGAGGGCTGCTGAATCGGCCATGGAGCTACAGTGATGATTAGCATGGTGGCAACAACACCGGCCAAGGTCCGGGTGCGGGCGGGCATGGTGCGTGGGTCTGAAATAAAAACAAAACAGAGCAGATTAGAATCTAGGGCTTGAAACTAATGGGAGGTTTCGGGGGTGGGTGAGGGGAAGGAGCTGGAAGGAAAGGTGGCCAGGTCTGGAATAGAGGGGGAAGTCTCTGATTGGGAGGCTCTAGTACATCACGGTGTTCAGCGGAGCCTCCGCTGTCGCCGCCAACTCGCCACTGCCACTTGTGGGACCGGATTGGGTGTCTTTTTCGTACGGGGGACATGCGGGCGAACCCAGCGGGAAGGGACCCACTTGGGGCCTGAGGGGGTGGACACGCAAGCGTATCCCCGCCCCCAGGTCACAAGCTGGAATGGTCCCTCCTGGCGCCAGGTCTCCGGGTCCCTCACCAGGACAGGAGGCTTCTCTTTGAGCCGCAGGTCACCGTGTCCTCCGAAATGCCGTACTATTGCCGGATTTAAGTTGTCAAAAGAGCAGTTAAGGAAATTTAGTGTGTACAGCGCCCGAGATAGCTGGACCTGAGGGGACTCCATCTTCCCAATCGGCGTTAGATGGCTCAAAACCCTTTTGAGGGTTTGATGGGTCCTCTCAATCACGGCCTGACCTGTGGGGGAATAGGGGATGCCTGTTCGATGCTCTATTCCCCATCGCTGCAGGAAAACTCCAAACTCCCTGGAGGCATACGTGGGCCCATTATCAGTCTTGAGCCTCTTTGGGATACCCAACATGGAGAAAGCCTGGGTGAGATGTTTCTGGACATCCGAAGCTTTCTCCCCTGTGTGGGCAGAGGCAAAGACGGCACCGGAAAAGGTGTCTACTGACACGTGAACATACTTGAGGCGGCCGAATTGTGGAATTTTGGTGACATCGGTTTGCCACACCTCACAGCTGGAAAGTCCTCTCGGATTGGCGCCAGCAGGCAGCGATGGTGGCTGGCTCTGCTGACATTGGGGGCATGTCGCCACAATGGCCTTGGCCTGGTCACGCGTAAGGTCGAATTGGCGGACCAGACCAGGAGCATTCTGATGGAAAAGCTGGTGGCTCAGTTTGGCTTGCTGGAACACGTCGGGGAGCGGGGCCATCTTGACCGCCGCGGCCATGGCCCACTCGGGTTCAATCTCGGCAGGGGCCGCAAGAGCATCGGCTCTGCGGTTACCCTCCGCGATGAACCCGGGCAGATCAGTGTGAGACCTGGTATGCATAACGTAGTACATCTGCTCTCTACGGGAGATGAGACTGATGAGTTTTGAGAGCAGATTGTACAGGGCCAGATTGCGAACCTCCTGCAGAACAGCTTGCTCAGCTCGGGCAACTACACCAGCTACGTAAGCCGAATCTGTTACCAAATTGAAGGGCCGGTCCTGGAATTTTTCGAATGCTCTGACGACAGCGTCCAACTCAGCGACTTGAGGGGACCCCTCAACGTAGTTAACATCCATCTCCCAACGCTGAGTCTGAGGATCTTTCCAAGTCATCACTGACTTGTGGGATCCTCCGGATGTGTCCGTAAAAACTGTCAGAGCATCGAGAGGAACACGGCTCAAAACCTTTTTTGTAGAGAATTTGAAGTGCAGATCGCTGCTGAACAGCGGGTGTGACGGCCGTCCAACATCAATCTGCCCGGCGTAGTTGGCGAGCGCAAATTGAAGAACTTCGCTTTCTGACAGGAGTTCGTTCAACATTTTAGTTTTGAGTTTGCCGGATTTAAGTTCTATTGGGACGTGTATGCATCCAAAGTCCACACCCGCCAGCTCCCTGATCCGAAGGCGAGCCTTACGGATCAGTTCTGCCACCAGATCGTGTGGCTGGGTGATTCTCTTGGACCGGTGACAGCTGAGGAACACCCACTCTATGATTAAGAGGGGGTCGCTCAGACTGGGGTCCTTGTCCTTCCTTTTGATGTTTTTCCGGGACAGGTCCCATTGATAGATGAGACCATGGAGGTGCGGCAGTCGGCCTAATATGACGAATTTGAAAGGCAGGCCCGGGATGTAGCGATGGGCCTGCCTTGCCTCAAGTAGCTCACCGATCCTTTCCAGCGACGCCTCGGCCTCTGGGGTGAGATCCCTAGGCGAACAAAGCGCCTCTCCCCCTTCCAATAACTTGAAGAGGGGGGCCAGGTCCTCGGTGGTGATCCCCAGCCAAGGTCTCACCCAGTTCAATGCCCCACACAGTTGATGGGCGTCTGCCAGAGTGCTCACTTTTGGGTTGATGGCCAATTTTTGAGGAACAATGGTCCTCCTGCTGATTTCAAGGCCCAGGTATTTCCAGGGTGGCATCCGTTGAATCTTCTCGCTTTGGAGTTCGAACCCTGCAGCGACAAGACAATCGGTCACACAGGTGAGCACGTGGGCCAGCAGGCTGTCATCGCGGGCACAGACCAGCACGTCATCCATATAATGGTGGATGACGGTCTCACTGTATCGCTCGCGGATGGGAGCGAGCAGGGCAGCAACGTACCACTGGCAAATAATGGGGCTGCATTTCATGCCTTGTGGCAAAACCTGCCAGTGGTAACGCTTACCGGGAGCTTCACGGTTCAAAGCTGGCACCGTGAATGCAAACCGCGGAGCGTCATCCGGGTGCAGCGGAATTTGGAAAAAACAGTCTTTCAGATCAGTAATCGCCAAATTCCAGTTTTGGGGGAGCATCGATGGGGAGGGCATCCCTGGTTGGAGGACACCCATGTCTTCTATGATGTCATTAATTTTGCGGAGGTCGTGAAGAAGCCGCCACTTGCCAGATGTTTTACGAATGACAAACACTGGGGAGTTCCATGCAGACATGGTCTCCACCAGGTTGCCTTTGCTGACTTGCTCCTCCACGAGCTCCGTGAGCGCTTTCAATTTCTGTTTATTCAGCGGCCACTGCTTCACCTGTACGGGTTTGTCGGATTTCCAATTGAGTTTCCAGGTGGCGCGCTCCTCAGCGACCGCTGCCCGAAAAACCGGGAGGGGGGCCGGAAGGTCAATTTTGGCTCCCCATTGTTCAAGGGTGTCTCTCCCCCAGAGAGGCTCGGAGTAATTCAAAACAAACGGGCGGACATGTGCCAATTGCCCGTCTGGCCCCGTGATTTGAACGATGCTCTTAGATTGCTTTGCCAATTGAGACCCGCCTACACCCGTGATGCAGCCTCCTACGTTTTGCAGTTCCCAGTGTGACGGCCATTCCCGCGTGGGAATGATCGTCACGTCTGCACCTGTGTCTAACATCCCCCGGATAGAAATGGTGTCCTTCCCCTTGCTCAGCTGGCATTCGAGGCGGGGCTTTGAGGACCCCAGCCTCTGTGCCCAGGCCACATGTGGAGTGTTTGGGTGCTCTGCTTCCCTAGATGGATGTTCTTTGGGAAGGGAGTCCCGTTGTTCTGGGCAGTCAAGCTCCCAGCTTCTGATGGGGTCAGCATCTTGAACTGGGACCGCTTGAGCAAGGACGGTCCCTTTGGGAAGGAACAGTGGGGGGTGCAGACACGATACAGTGAGAGTGAATCTGTGCCTTTGAGAGGACACCAAAGCCGGATATACTTGCACTTCTCGTGGTGTGTGCTTGGTGTCCCCCACGATGACAAACCGGTGGCCTGAACGGTTCCAGGTATCTGGGCGTTTGGGAGACACGGTGAGAAATCGGAGATCGGTATTGGGCAGCCGGAGAGCCTCTGTCGTCACCAACCTAAAGGGAGAGAAGATGGAAAAGGCGGTTAGTGACAGTCCTGATGAGGGGGCCGGGTCTCCGGCATGGTCCGTACGAAAAAGACACGAGGCCTCACAAAGGGAAGCCTCTACTTCATGCAAGTCCAGTCCGGTGAGAGAATCACATCGCACAAGCGGCAGTTCGCTCCACCCAGGTGTTACAAGTGGAGCGGGCGGCGGGCTTTCCCTTGCTCCTTTCCCCCTGCAGTGCCTCGTTGTGACTTGCCCGCTTTCATTTTTGTCATGGCGCAGGGGGGCACTGCGCTCGGTTACATGTTTTTTTGCGTATTGATGTTTCCCTCTGAGGCTCCTCCTTTCTGTTGTTTTGCCTCCATTTCCCTCCGGAACTTATAAAACTGTTGTCGAAGGGGGCATTCGGGCATCCAGTGTCCTATCTGCGCACACAGATGACACGGCGCGTCCCGGGCAGGGGCTGATTTCGGTCCTCCGGCGGCGGCGACGTCGACCTCTTCTGGAGAGTCTGCAGCGGCGACTCGGTGTGATGACGGTGCTTTCGAGCTGCTGGCCTGCTGTGAGATGGGGACTTTGCGGGCGCAGACTTCCAGTAGGTCGCGCAGCGTCGGACGGGGACGCAGGGGCAGGCTCTGGATCGCTGCTTTACAGGCTGGATTGCAATTCGAAGCAGCGATCGACTTCACCACTTGCGATTTAAAATTCTCGTCCCCGTCTTCATGCCGCACCGCCGCTTCGACTCGGAGGACAAAGTCATCGAAGCTCTCTTCAGCCCTTTGCCGGATGTCAGTGGCTGGGACTGCTGGTGTGCCGGAAACTACCTTAAAAAATTCTTCTGCGGCTGCCATGGCACTCAGACCAAGGGCGTCCGCAGGGATTAGCTCTGCCGCTGGCTGCCCCTTGGCCCATTCCCCGATGCCACACAAGTGCTCTACGGTGATCTCATCCCCGTTGCCATCTACGGCCAGGTTGGGATCTGCCCTGATGCTGGGGAGAAGATCTCCTACTGCTCTCTCCCAGCCAGCCTCCCATCTGGAAAACTGCGACTTGTTTAACAAGCATTTGAAAATTTGTCGGATGTCATTTGGAGTCAATTCAGTTTCCAGAAGTGAGGCTTCGAGTTGGCCCCGAAAGTATTCACTGTCGGAGCCAAACTCTTTCTGGGCCTTGCAGAGATCCCTAATCACTGACCGCGAGATGGGTTCCCACCGCACGTCCACAGCCCCCCCTCGCCTCCGGCGATATTGCACCGGGGCCGCCGTGATGACATTGGGCTGCTCAGGCTCCGGTATGAACACACTCACCCCCTCTGCCCCCGATTCCCCAGAACAAGATGGCAACCCGTGGGAACCGGAAGGGAGGGCGTGGGAACCGGAACCTGAGGGGAGGGGCTGCGAGGTACCGTGGGAACTGGGGGCGGGGTCCGATGCCGTGGGAACACCCGCCCAGGAGGAGGGGACGAGAGGTGTGGCTTTGGGAGTGGGTGTTGCCCGGGGAGGGACGGGAGGAGGATCGGTGGGAGGAGCAACGGGTGGAGCGCAGGGTGGGACTGGAAGGTGGTACAGAGGAGGAGCATTGGGAGGAGTGGCAGCTGGTGGCAGGAGGGGATTGGGCTCAGGAATAAAAGGGTTGGAAGAGGGGGTGAAGAAGGGATTTGGAGGGGGAGGGGCTGAAAGAAAAGGGTTCTGGGAATGAGAAAGGGGCTCCTGCCACGAGGTTCGAGGGTCCCTGCCATCTTGGACTCCATGGGAGCCATCTTGTGACGGGACCCTGAACCTAACTCTTGTATTTAACTTCGGGGACTTCAAAACTCGGAATTTCGGGGAACGGGAAGAAGGGGGTGCGAGAGAGTCGGAGGGCGACAGGGCCCTTTGTCGCGCTCCGCGGGGGGATTGGGGGTCCTGAGGGGGGCCCGGGCGATGACTGGGCTCCGGCTCCTTGTGGGCGAGGGATGCCCGCCTCAGGATCCCAGGTCTTTGAGGGGCGACAGAAGAGGGATGAGGGTTAGGAACGGGCGTAGGGACTGAACTGGGGATCAAGCCAGAAACGCAACTAGAACGGTTAAACTGCCCGGAGTCTCTCTGAGAGGCTCCGGGCGTTCGGGGGCGTCCTCGCAGCTCATTCGATTGCTTTATTTTCACAGCGGTGATCAGCTGTGTCACCCAATGCAGGTGTCGTGCCAATTTCAACCTCTTGGTTATTTCGATACCCTCAGCCCTGGCCAAATCGGATAATTTCCGTGCCACGCCTTCCCAAAAGCGGGGGTCGCGGCAATGGTCTGGGGTAAAGTCGCGGAACTGCGAGCAGACCCACCGAATTAAACTTCGGATCTCCCGCTCTTTAATTGGGAGATCCGCACCAACCAATAATGAACTGGAAACTAAAACAGCTTCGCGCTGAGCTGCGGACAGGCGAGCACCCATGCCTGGCGTTGTCAAATGCAGCTCAGAAATCACACCCAGGAGTACAACCAATGGGACAGCTTAAATTGAAAAACGAAATAAAACACAGCGGGAGAGGGAGTGATACCAACAAATGCGAACTGAGGCAGGCGGGGAAAAGATTAGGAAACCCCCGGGAGGACCCTCTATCGCCCCGGAACGGGGATCGCCCGACGCCGCAGGGAAACCGACGCCGGACGAGGGGAATCACCACCCTCGGTCTCCCGGGACTCAAGAACCCAGGGGTGGGATCAATAAAAGATAGAGGGGGAAAGGAAACCCTCCGAACCGAAAACCGGGGGGGGGGTAGGGGTCTGGGTGTGATACCTCGCTTGCGATCCGGCTCTGAGTGCCGAGCTGTCGTCGGATCGGAGTCCCGGGGAGCGCTACCCCAAGTGCCCTGGGGTCTGCTCCCACCGGGGTACTGCCGCGCCCGGTGACGTCGAGGACGTCGAGTTGCGGGTCCGGCGTAGTCCACAAGCCCCGCGTTCGGGCGCCAACAGCTGCGGCTGTGCGGGCGTCTGACCCCGGCTAGCGGCCACAAGTGCTCCGCAGCTCACAGCCTGGTTGGGCCAGCCACTTGCCTTCTGCAGCACTTGCTCTGTCGAGGCGGCTGGGGAAGTGGCTGGCTGCCAGGGACCCTCCCTGCGTCTTGGCAGGGAGAGGCACCCCTGGAGGAGCTGGAGAGGAGAGGCGTGAGGCAGCAACGATGTAGCGAGGTTAAACACGACGAAGCGGAGCAGCCACTTGCAGGCAGGAAACTGGGTTTATTAAGGGTAAGGGGGCGGCAGGTGGGGTAGGGAGTGCAAGCAACTGCTCCACCTCCACCCCTCGGGGGGGAACATATAAGGAGACCCCGAGGGGAGGGGGGAATACACAAATGACCAATAAAATCAAGAGTACACATAATGGACGCTACATAGCAACAAATAGGAACACAACAAGGCGGGGACTTTCCCCTCTGCACCAATCACTCCCATTCCCTGATCGAAGGTTCTGGAAGTGGGGTGTGGGGAGAGAGTGATGGACAGGGGGTTACTGAAGCAACGAAGGAGGGGACAACTGAGGGACAAGGGGACTGTTACAGAGGGGGGGCGGGGGCAACTGAAGTAATGAGGTAAACTGCATTAGGCTTGGGGGGGGAAAAGGGGTGGGGGGGGGGGGGGAAGAAAAGCCCTGAATAAAACCATCCTTCTGGATGAACGATAGGATTCATACAACTCAATGCCTCCTCACAAACTGAACTAAACATTTACGAAAATTTCTCAGGGACAACCACACGCACCACAACACTTATACAGTCTAAAATAGGTGTACAAAATATAATTTTTATAATAAATTAGTTTTCATAGTAATTTGTGAAAATGCAAACATTAGATTTTGGGTTTGCTTTATTTTGTTTATATTTTCATGACCAAGGTATACTGCTGTATGTTATTATTTTTAAGGGGTCTGGGGAAATTGGCAAAGTGTGAAACAGAGATGCTTAGAGAAATTTTCATAGAATATTTAGGAAAAAAATGTTTTCTTGAAAAGATTAATTTTATCTCTAAAATGTATGTAGTATATGTAACAGGGATGTCTAAGAAATTAATTTATATGGAGATGGATTTCCTTGGATATTAAATGACAGGGAAGTTGTTTCAGAGAAACAGAATGTAGGAATAGACAAGATAAAATCTGGAATTTTCAATTTAATGCTGTACCATAATTTGGGCAAGGACAGCTAAGTATGTCTGAATCTTTGTAGTACAGAGTGACAAGTGATACAAAATGAGAAATATTATAATCTACAAAGCCAAAAAATAATTGTTTCACCCACTCATTTCTGGGCAACATAGCTTTGTGCAAGACTTCATTTCCATTGATGATAGCTTTAAACTGGCATGCCTCGTACCTGGCATGCACTTGTATTCTAGACACTGAGCAGAAATCACTCATATTTTCCTAGCTCTAAAAAACTTTCATAGATTAAAAAAAGGCTTTATTAACAACTACTATAAAAAAAAGCATTTGATCATCCACTAAGACTACACACTTTGCAAACTACTCATATTCAGTAGATATCAGTTTTTTCCAATTAAGACCTGAAATATTGTCAGCAAACCCAACAGAAAAACTCCTCTCTTCTGTGCTCCCCAGGGCACCTCCCCTTCTGCAGCCAAGCTGGCCATGCAAAATGAGCCGAGGGACAGAGGGCAGCTGCTGGGTGTCATATCAGGAGTTGCTGCTAAGCCACAGAGGAAGGCCCGGCTCCCGTGCCAAGAGATGGTTCCAGATGGCCCCAGGCACGCAGCTGGAACAGGTGGGAGAAGCAGAACATGGTGAGGCTCTGTGGGCAGGCAGAAAGCTGCGAGGGCAGGCCAGGCACGACCACCCTGGAGCTGCACAGAAGCACAGAGGTGTGTCCTGGGGGGAGGTGGCTGCAAGGCATGGGATATTTCTGGAGACTCCATGACTCCTGAAAACAGTCTCACTCAGGAGGTGTCATGGGTTAATACCACATTCTTCAGGCTCAGGAAGAATTTGTATTAATCCTCATGCAGTCGAACCCAACACAATATTTCCTTTTTGAGGGCATTTTTTCTGCTTTTCTTTCGTCCTGGGATTAGGGTTATGCATACCTCAGACCATGACCTTCCATTCTCACATTTATGGAAAATCTTGTGTTAGCCTCAGCCCACTATTAATAATGACAGAATCAACCTGAATTGCATTTTTAACTTTTGCCACATTTCCTCTGACAGATCCAAACAGTCCAGCAAACATGCATTTTTTGGCTTCATAAATTTGTTTTGAAAGCAAACCAAAACAAGCAGATATTGTTTCCTTGTTAACCTATATTTTGAAAGAGTTCCTTGAAAGGCTCTTTGAAATTATTAAATAGCAAGAGAAGGTTTAAGAAAAATATTAAACTGATACCAGATGATGTTCATCTAACAAAAATCAATGAAAAAAAGTGGAGGCATTCAATGCCTTTTTTGTCTCATTCTTTAATCATACTGATAGACCTTGACCTGCCCATTCCTCTGAATTGGAAGACCACAACTCTTGGAAGCAGTGACTTTCCAGTTGTGGACACTGAAATTGTAAGGGACAAATTGTATCAGTTCATAAATCCATGGGACATGGTGGGATTTATCCTGGAGTACTGAAGGAACTAATAGATATTATAGCAGGAACTCCATGGTCATTTACCAAAGGTCTGGGAAACTGGGGGAAGTTCTCACTGAATGAAATCTGGCCAGCGTTATTCAATTTAAAAGAAGGACATTAAGGAGGACTCTGGAAACTACAGATCTGTTAGTCTGACCTCAGTACCTGGAAAAATGATGGAGGAGATCATGGTGGAAACTACTAAAAGCCACTTCAAGAACAATGCAATCTCCAGGCACAGACTGTGTCCGTTCAACAAAGGGAAGGTCCTGCCTAAATAATCTGATACTCTTCTACAATAAGATCTCTCACCTAGTGGCTGAAGGGAAAGCAGTCATTGCAGCTTTTCTTGGTTTCAGTATTGTTTTTGATACTGACTCTCACAGTTTCCTTCTGGACAAGCTGTTGTGATGATCAGGTTCACAGTGTGCAGGGCTGCATCTGCCGGGTGAGCAGTCACCAGTGGTGTTCCTCAGGAATTCACTGTAGGACCAGTTCTGGTCAACAACTTTATCTATGATCTGGATGCAGGACTTGAATGCACCATTAGCAAGCGTGCCAATGATAACAACATTAGCAAGTGTGCTGATGAAACTGAGAGGTGCTGCTGAAGGCACCTTCTACCTCTTGGATTTGCAGTGAGATCTGCATATACTGCAGCATTGGATAATTATCAATGGAATGAAATTCAATACATGCCAGATTTTGCCCCTGGGATTGGGAGTAACACCAGGCACAAGTATAAGCTGGGAGAGAAGTGTGTGTAGAGCAGCCTGCAAAAGGGATCTGGGGGTGCTGGTGGGCAGCAGCTCAGGGTGAGCCAGCAGTGTGTGCCCGGCAGCCAGGCGGGCAAACCCCATCCCGGGGTGCAGCAGACACAGCATCACCAGCTGGGATTGGGATCATCCTGCTGGATTCAGCCCTGGTGCGCCTCACCCTGAGCCCTGTGCGCAGTGCTGGGCCCCACACTCTGAGAAGGGTGGGAAGAAGGTCCTGGAATGATTCCAGGTTGATTATGCAGTAAACATAATTGAAAGATTTTTAAAATATATTTATATGAAGCTTAAATTGAGTAGGAAAACATTTTGGAAATTTTTACATAAGCTGAAATTGGATAGAAAAAGAGTGTTAAGATTTTCATAGAGAGTAAGCACAGGAAACTCAATCAGAAAAAAGATTGCTTTTTTAGAAGGCCAAACAATTCACCTGAGACTGTATATAGCCCAAAAAGGGGTTTTAAAATGAATAGAAAAAAGAAATATGAGACACGGGAGTGAAGCAATAAAAAGGGGTTTTTTTCTTCCCATGAAAGGACTATTATGCTGTAGAGGAACCAAAACCATAAATGGCCTATAATATTACAAAACAATTCTCAGAGGTTTTACATTTTTTGAGCCATAAATGGGTATATTAGATAAAGTACAGATCATTCAGTCACTATTTTCCTTGGTGTTGGAATGGTTCTGTATTTTGAAGAATTTTAAAATTGTTTAGAGATAAAAAATCTTATTTTATTTGAGGAGCATGGAATAATTTAAGTAGGTAAGAAGCAATTCTAGAATTCATCTAATCCTTAATGGCCAATCTGGCTATCCCCCCTACTTTCCACCCCTATGTGTCTTTAAATTTGTTTTCTCACCAAAGAGGATTTCTTCAATGGGAGAAATGTATTATTATATATGTATATTATATATATATATTATTGTATATGTAATTAACATATATGAAGTATACTTATATGACTGTGAAAAATCTACTCTACAATTTTAAAGTACCTTTCATTCCTGGAATGAGCCCCATAAAGGCATGCTTCTCTTTTCCCCTTCAAAAGCAGAGCAAATCCATTAATAATGTGCAGGGATAGGTGCTTGTTTCAAAAAGATGGAGCTTTAGGTACCTTTTGGTGGAAAATTTATTAAAATATCTGAATTCAATTGTATTTCTTCCAGTTTAAGATGGGAAGTTCATTGTTATTTGTAATGACTTAAGAGAAAAATTGAAAAAGTTCTAAAGCACAAAGTACTAGTAAACTCCTCTAAATTCTTTTTTCTGGTCAAAACAGTATAAGGTGAATTTTGTTTGAAAAATGGACTTTCATCGTCAATAAATTCTCTTTCCAAATTTTTTTCTTACTATGTAGCACCTATGAATGTCCACAATATTCCAGCACAGTTCCAAAAATAGAACAATGGCATTAACATACTAGAAATTAATAAAGAAGAAATCAATATATGCTCTATCTTGATATTAAGATTATGAAATACTTTCATTCTATTGATCTTTTATCTTCAGATAAATTTTGTGCATCAAACCTTGCTTTTTGGAACAGGGAGAACCCTGAAAAAAAAGGCAGGTTTGAAGAGATGATAGGCTACAGCAAAAGACTGTGTGGAAAGGCAAACAGCATGGAAAAAAGCCAGGAGGCAGAGGGAATCTTGCTCTTATTATGCATACGGTATGACCTGATTGAGGAAAAGCTCATGCACCTTCCACCTCTTTACCACTGCCTATCATCCATTGTGTGATCAAGAATATAGATATAGAATACCCGTACTGTTACTTCCTGTTTGACAGTTAATCTGCATATTGGTGTTGGAATTCTCCTTTTCAAAAGGCACTACACAGGAAAGAGTTCTTATTAATAAACCTTGTTGCTTTATAGCCAGATAACCAAAAATCTCTAATTTTATGTTCTTATCTACAAGTATTAGCACATGTAATCTACTTATAAACTTTTCTCTTACGTTGTCTTTTCTGAATTTACAAAACCAGCTGGAGTAAGATGCAATTTTAGTGAATATCTGTCTGCTTAGAACTGGGGAAAAACAACTGGCTGTGGACTCAGTGCAGTGAAAAAGTGGCAGCCAAATTCACAACTTTCCCACTAATAGTTTTCTTTCCACTGATTCTAAAAGGAGTCAAGAAGTTTTGTCAGTATTTTTAAACTGCATGAAAACATTGCAATGACACGCACAAAAGAATGAAGAATTTCCTTTAGGGCTTGTGTCATAAACTTAAAAAGGGTACTTGTGTGTAATTAAGAGAAAAAATGATGACCCAATTAACTTCAGAATCATATACTGAGAAAAGTGATAAGTTCACTGTGTAGACTGCGATAGGTTCATCCCTCAGCCTTCTCTTCAAGATGAGCAAACCGAGTGACCTGAGCTTTGACGGAAAGTTTTGCCCTCAAGACCTGTCACCATCTTGAGCACAATTCTCTGGAAACACTTTAGTACTTTTACATCCTTCTTATATTCAGGCCCCTCCTCCTATTCACAGGACTCAAGGTGAGGCCTCTCAAGCCCAGTGCAAAGCAGGACCATCCCCTCCCTTGCCTGGCTGGAAATGCTGTGCATGATACACCCGAGGACAGGGTTGGCCTTCCTGGCTGCCAGAACACTGCTGGCTCATGTTCAGTTTGCCTTTGCATTTAAGTAGATGTAAGAAAAATGAAAGCATGTTCATCAGTATCTGAGTCACTGTTAAGATGACTAGCCCAAATGAGGTAATAAATCAGTGCTATTAGACTGAGGACTATGATGGCAGAAATACACCCTCAATCTGTTTTTCATTCGCTAGAGATCAAGCCTTGAGACATAGCATAGTATCTTAATTTTTCTTCTGTTTCAGCCATGTCACTCATTAAAATCTTGTTACATTCATACAATAATGAAATTTCAAGGACATTTTTTAAAGGGTGAAGGGAAATATTGTGAGGCTTATTTGGACTTTCATATAATTTTACCCTTATAATCAAGTTATCTAATTTAGCAAATAGATTAAAGAACTATAGAATTAAAAATACAGTTTGTCAGGTAGAAGAAGGAGTATGTTGGTAATTGCTTATTTAGGAGAACAAAACAAACAATTTGCCTCAGCATGTATTTTACAGGGAAGTGTAAGCCTGCAATGTATCAGTAGTAATTAACATGCAACTTCTATCATTTTCATTTCTACCATCCTAATTGATGGTATGCTCTTGTTTCTTACAAACAAACCACAGTGAATCTTTTCTTTATGCATTCCTGATAATTTATGTAGTTTTAGAATTCTGAGTGTCCTGCAGAGCTGTTAAAGCTCAGCTAATTAAACATCTGAAATAAAATTTCTACAAGACCTAGAGAGCTAGGCCATAGATTTAAACTTGTTCTAAAATGCTGCAGTTTGTGTGATTATCTGCACCTATCATGAAAATATCTTTTCTGAACAGTTCAGGAAACTGTCAACTTTACATGTTTCAAGTCAACTTTACATGTTTCCAAGTAAGAACAATATTAAATCTAAGGCTTTATTCATGATCTAAAAGAGAAGTATGGAAAGAAATCTATCCTGACTCATTTTCTCTTGTTAAAACTAATAAGCCTGAGACATTTCATTCTACAAATTGCCTCAGCTTTCCAGAGAGATGATTATTACCTTTAACTGCAAATGCCAGACCAATTTTTTTGATCCATTTGGTAGACAAAATGAAGCAAAGGTACATGCACAGAGTAAGAGTCATAACTGTGAAGGAAGAAAAACAGTAATCATCGTAGAGTGGTAGTTTAACAGTTGTTGGCATTAAATACTGCCTACTTGGTAAGTTTTCAGAAACATAAAAAGGATTATGCTAATTTTGATTTTCAAGAGAAAAGGGGAATGGTGTGCTCTTTTGAGAAGAGAGGGCATGTGAGCCTTGCAAATCTACTTTTTCTGTGTCAGGCCAAGGTCACCAAAACAGGTCTAGAGTAAAGTAATGGAAATACTATTGACACAGGAGCAGTCACAGAGCTAGTGTAGATGATCCCAGTTGATTGCTGCTCACAGATGAGTATGCCTAGCCTCACAGCATTATACTTATGAACACAAATTGTAGCTCAATAGAAAAGTTAATTGGCTATGATTTTATGTAAAGATTTAATCTATAATTAACAGTCCAGGAAGACTGAAACTGTACCTTAACAGTTGTTGAACACAATACACCACCTAGACCTCCTACATAAACTTCATAAATTTCACATAGGTAACAAATACAAAACAAGGAATATTCACCTTAAGTTAATGCAGTACTTTGACTAAATTTTAAGGAAAAGAAAAGAAACATGTCATCTGCATATGAAAAAAGTTGTGTGTAGGGGAGAAGCCTGAAAGCAAACAAACAAGAATACCAAACAAACACCAAAAACTAACAAAAAAATCCCCCAAACAAACAAAAAATCACTTTTGTTCAAATATTTCCCTTATCATACTTTAAGTGCAATATCTTTCTTTTCGCTACTGCTTCCTAAACCAGAAAACTATAAAAACGTATACCGCAAGAACAAAGAAGAATTTTGGTTAAAATGAAAATTCGTTGAATTGTAGGATTGCTTAGGCTGTAAGGAACCTTAAAGTTCATCTAGTTCTAAATCCCCTGTAGGAGCCACAAAGAATTTCCACTAGACCAGGTTACTCCCAGCTCCATCCATCCTGGCTTTCCAGAGAGGGGAAATACACAACGTCTTTGGGCAACCTTTTCCAGAGCCTCACTACTCCCACAGTAAAGAATTTCTTCTCAATATCTGATCTCAGCATACTTTCTTTAATTTTGAAGCCATTCACCCTTGTCTAGCACTCTATGCCCTTGTAAAAACTCCTTCATATTTTTTTGCAGTCTCCCTCAATATTTTTCCCATGCCACCTGATCTTGTCATATATCTTCTTTTTTTTCCTTATTTCAAAGTGAAGATCCCTGTTCAACCATGCTGGCCTTCTGCCTCATCTGTTTACTTCTAACATTCAGGAATTGCCTGTTTATGCGCCTTAGGAGATGATGATTAGAAAGTGGCCAGCACTGATACACTCTAGATTTTTCCCAGGGGACTTTACTCATTAGTTTCCTGAACAACCCGAAGTCTGCTCTCCTTATGTCTGGAATTGAAGTGATGCAACATGTCTGAACTTTTGCTGGCACTTTTTACAGTCAAAACGTTTCCGTGTTGGGCTTTGTTACATCATGTCTATAACACTGCAAATGTATTCCAAGCTGGCTAATATATATCTCATATTCACCAATAGAGGTCACTTCCATCAGGCTGTACTTCTAACCATTTTGTATTATCCCACAGCTTGCCAGGGATAAGCCTGATATTTTCCCCTTCCCCATGTCTAGTTTTAATCTCTGCCAATGACAACTCCTAGTTTCTGAGCAAAGACTCTCCTTCCTCGTAGAGAAAGGTGAGCCTAATCTGATGCCAGCATGCCTGATGCTGTGTAGGCAAATTATAGCGTTGTGATTGTGAAACCAATCACACAACAGTGTATAACATCTAAAATCAACACCAAAACATTATAAAGTATAAAAAAATCAAAACAAGCAAAAAAACCATATTACCCTCCAACCTGCTAACAGATGGGACACAAAATGCATGCTCCTCAGCATGAATGCTCCTCAGATAGTTTAGAAATATGCCATTTTGAGTAATTATATTGACCTGAATTTGACTGGTGATCTATGCAAAGACATTTCGTTTTCTTTGATAATCTTCCAAATATGAATGACATTTCAAAGATGTGAAAACTGGTACCAATAAATTTGATTTAATATTTATATGGGCCTGTACATTTTTGTCTCTAACTCTGGGCTGGCTCAAAATATGTAACATGAATGTTTTGTAGAGTGAGAATTCTCTATGTGCATTATTTCTACCTATATAAACAGAATTTAAACACTTCTGTTCATATAAGGGCGTAAAATGATATTTCTACAAGACACTTGTGCAAGATTTGATGGACATGCTTCAATGCAGTTTGCACAAAAATATGCTCAATGCAAAATCGCTTTCTATAAGTGTCTACAGACACTTTGCAGTTCTGAAAGTGACTTTACTTATTCAGGTTACATTTTTCTGAATTTTTTCAAAAGCAGTGAATGGAATGCAGTGTCCCATATAGTCTAAGAACAAAAGTTATTGTTCGGGAGAAGTTGAAAAAGAGAATCAGTATTTATTCTGAATCTTTTGTTTGCACTGAGCAGAGGCACATTTTTTGTGAAATTCACCCAGAATTTTGCCGTATTTGGCGAAAGTAAATATTTCTTTAACTAGGAAACATTGCTGGTTCAGCTAGTATATAAAAGATCTTTCCAATGAATGTATCTTCATGAAACTGCAGTAATTTCAACTATAATTATTTTCATTAAATGTTTATTTGCATAAACTGTTTTATTCATGCTATTATAATTTACCATATACTGTTAACAAAGCCCAGGCTATTTCATGTTCCATTTCATATGCAGCTATGACTGATTAGTTCAAGCACATTGCATGATCATGCATATACATTGGCATAATTTTCATCATTTTGTATCCAGATCTGGCAAGTTTTGTTTTCAAGTAGATGATCTTTACTAATGAGGTACAGATTTCTTTATGTAAATCAAGGAGCAACAAAAGACACCCCCTCAGCTTCCTTGATCTGAAAGCTGTCTAACCATTTGTGGTGACACTGCAGCAGAGTCCTACCTAAAGTCTTAGAGTTGTGGGTATTTTCATTTGAGATAGCAGTCAAGACCAGTAGTCTTTCCTGAAAATAAACAACATTATGAACTTTCTTCAACTTATAAACATTATAACATTATAAACATTACAACAACTTCCATTGTTGCAAATTAAGAAAATTCCTTCCCTAGCCATTATATCAATCAGTCTTTACATTATGAAAGTGTATAATAGTGCCATGTAAAGTAATGAGCTAGTAGAATTTACTGAAGATATTAGATTATTTTAGATATTAGAAGACTTATGTATTGTCTATACATAAATAAAAAATAAATAAATAACAGTCTAACCCATCAAATAAGGACTTTTCTTCTTGGAAGCTTGTGGCTGTCTATGAAGGATAATGACACCCCTGGACAGCCAAGATAATACCAGCATGCCAGCCCCTCTAACGCATCTTTCTTTGGTGGAAGGCTGAATGTTTTATGGTATCATAGATAAGTAACTATGGAAAGTCCATCTCCATGGACATCTGAATCACTAGAAAAGTGGTGAGAATTCTGAAAAAAATGTAGTTACTTTCAGACATTTACTATAACTTGTAATGGGTAATGTGGTGTTACTGATTAATCAAATCACACTGTCTATGAACCTTCAAATGTTATTCAAACCTTATGTAAAATCACATTCAGGATACCTCACTACTGCTGGTACACTTCATGTGCAGGAATAAATTTTTATTATTTTACATCAGTACTTTGCACCCTAGCTCTTCTCTAGTACTACCTTGGTTAGTACTAGCCCTTTGTGAAGTTCTGTGACAAAATACAAATCTGTATGACCTAGTTACATATTACAGGAGAGACAAAACAATCTTGTCCTAAGAAAAGGAAAAGAAATATAAAGGAGATTCATAAAAGACATGTAGATGTGGCCCTCAGGGAGATGGTTTAGTAGCAGCGTTGGCAGTGCTGAATTAATGGCTGGACTCAAAGATCTCAAATAACTTTTCTACCATACCATTCAGGACAATGGTATTAGACTGACTATTCAATATGAAAACATATATAATAGAAAGCATTTGGAGAGACTTCTAGATCAAGTATGTTTTGTAATATTCATAGGTAATATGATTAACCTTCTCTCAAATTTGTTTTTTTTCTACTGTAGTTTTAGAACTAGCTAGCTCCTTGGTTTTCCATTTGGATTAATTGTTTTCATCCTTTATGCAGTGCTATAACATTTGTATTTTCAGGAAAAGCCTTATAGCATAATGTATTTATATTTCTCAGAAATGCATTTTAAAAAAATACTGACGTCTTGATCTCTGGATTGATTTTCTGCTTTGATTTGTTGGATTTGTTTGGGTTTGGGTTTTGTTTTTAGTCTAGCTGTCTTATGTATTTAAGCATTTAAAATGACACAAGGTTTTTGTATCACACCTTTTTATTAGGATGACTTTGAGCCACAGAAATGGTGTTCATTCTAAAATCACTGCTATGAACTGAAAGTCAAACATGACATACTCAGGCTAAAGTTAGCTATCAATTAGGATAAAAATATAGATAGAAGATTGAAGTCATAGCAACAAAAATCACAAGGATGGATCTTCAGAAATGTCAAGCCATGTCAGCTGTATTGACTTAGATTCTTACCTGGTTTTCAGCTTTATGTTGTTCTGGTTACGTGGTGATTATTTCTCTGTTTATTTTCTCTATTTCTATTTATCTTGCTTCATCACATTCATGTGCTGCAGTCTGATCACAAGGTATTTCTAATCAAATAAACCTAGTAAAATCAAAAGCTGTTGCCCAACTCCTTTCTCATCTATGTCAATGACAAAAATTAAATCATTAAAAATATTTAAATTAGCCTAAAAGTACTTAACAATATAGTTCACTAGTCCCTCATGGTCAATGCCTGTCATTATACCTTTAAAAAAGAGCTTTTCTGGCAAATTCACTTCAAAAGGATCAAGTTAACAAAACAACTTACATACTCAAATCCTGTTTCCTTATGTTTCCAAAATATGAAGTTAAAAGTCAAAATATAAGTTAAAGTCAAAATATAAAGTTTGAAAAGATAGGAAATTTGGGAGGTAAGTGCATATGTATATCTGTGTAATTATAGGGTAAGGTATTGAAGTATAAATGGAGAATGTATCTCTTATGCATTAAGATATTCACATAATCATTCCTGTCACACAGAAAATTTTGGATGCAGAGATTTTAATCAGTCACTTTAATTATATGACTACACATAAATTCATATTTGATCTGAAAAGTAAAATTTCAGGAATTTGAAACACTTAATTTATACTTAATTTATATGAAGAGAGAAAAGCAGCTCACCTCTGCACTGTAAGTTTTATTTTGAAGAGAAAGTGTGAGTATTAATTCCCACTAAATTCCCTTTTTAATACAAAAGGAAGTTTGAACATTGGGACAGTAGCTATTGGTCTAAAGAGTTTTTCCTCCTTAAATTGCTATCTACTACACAATGCATTTATTATCACCATTAGATTTTGAATCACTTTTCTGCACATCCAATTAAAAAGATTTGTGGTGTATTTGCATTCACAGCTGGGCTGATGAATGTTAGTTTTCATGTATTTTGTTTTCTCATCCATCCCTGAAATTTTTACTTTAGTTTAAACAAAGGGTTCAGGGATTACTCAAAGCTGGCTACTGGATTAGACTTGGCCTTCACACTCCAGCAATTTTATTTTTTTTTCTTTGTAAAAGAAAATTAAATATTAAATTCTAAGATCTGGCATTTTGGGGGAGATAATTCTCCCTCTAAAACCCAAATTAATTAGCTATTTATTCATAAAACCAAGGAGTTCCAGAACTTTAGTTTTACATGACAATATAACTAAACCATGAATAAAGATTAAAAAATTAAAGTATTTAAATGGCATCATTAAGATGATTTGATGAAAGATATTAGAATTAGAGATAAGCCTAATTATTTTGATGAAATGGATTTTCAAGCCTTTACTTCTGATGTCAATAAATACATCAGAATTTGATGATGATTTGATGATGTGAACTCTGAAACAGAGAGATTTGCAGCCAGGAAAGAACTGATGATGAATTTTTGTCTATCATCTTTGCTAGACTTCACTTACTTCCTTAAATATTAGAACCTTAAAGTATAATGCTTTTTTGGGTATTTTATTTGCAGAAAGACGACATAGTACAAATCAGATTTTTTTTCTCATAACTGTGTCTGTAATAAAAATACTACACATTGTTAGATTATTTAACAATAAAAAAAAATCACAGGCAACCTTCCTTCATATATATCAGTTTGGACATAACAACTAAAGCTTTTGGACAAATACATGAATGATTGGCAATTTTTTGGAGAAATTAAATTTCTTTCTTTCTTTCTTTCTTTTTCTTTCTTTCTTTCTTTCTTTCTTTCTTTCTTTCTTTCTTTCTTTCTTCTTCTCTTTCTTTCTTTCTTTCTTTCTCTTTCTTTCTTTCTTCTTTCTTTCTTTCTTTCTTTCTTTCTTTCTTTCTTTCTTCTTTCTTTCTTTCTTTTCTTCTCTTCCTTCCTTCCTTCCTTCCTTCCTTCCTCCTTCCTTCCTTCCTTCCTTCCGCCACTTCCTTCGCCACTTCCTATCCGCCACTTCCTTCCGCCACTTCCTTCCTTCCGCCCTTCCTTCCTTCTTTCCGCCACTTCCTTCTTCGCCACACTTCCTTCCTCCTTCCTTTCCTTTCCTTTCCTTTCCTTTCCTTTCCTTTCCTTTCCTTTCCTTTTCCTTTCCTTTCCTTTCCTTTCCTTCCTTTCCTTTCCTTTCCTTTCCCTTTCCTTTCCTTTCCTTTCCTTTCCTTTCCTTTTCCTTTCCTTTCTCTTTCCTTTCCTTTCTTCCTTTCCTTTCCTTTCCTTTCCTTTTCCTTTCCTTTCTTCCTTTTTCCTTCCTTTCCTTTCCTTTCCTTTCCTTTCCTTTCCTTTCCTTTCCTTTCCTTTCCTTTCCTTTCCTTTCCCTTTCCTTTCCTTTCCTTTTCCTTTCCTTTCCTTTCCTTTCCTTTCTTTCCTTTCCTTTCCTTTCCTTTCCTTTTCCTTTCTTTCCTTTCCTTTCCTTTCCTTTCCTTTCCTTTCCTTTCCTTTCCTTTCCTCTCTTTCCTCTCCTTTCCTCTCCTTTCCTCTCCTTTCCTTTCCTCTCCTTTCCTTTCCTCTCCTTTCCTCTCCTCTCCTTTCCTCTCCTCTCCTTTCCTCTCCTCTCCTTTCCTCTCCTCTCCTTTCCTCTCCTCTCCTCTCCTTTCCTCTCCTTTCCTCTCCTTTCCTTTCTCCTTTCCTTTCCTTTCCTTTATCATTCTTCCTGGTATCTATGATGAGTTTGACATAAAAAGTATAAAGGTATTGGATAATACCTGCTAAATTAGTGTTTTGAAAAAAACCCCCAAACCTAAAAAACCCTTTAATTTCTGTTGCTTCCCCTGACTTATTATCCTACCTGCATGGTAATGTTCTATCTCCAGGACTCCTGACTGTTGAAATTATTACTGCCTACCTGCACAACCTACTAAACTTGTAAAAGTGCATTTGACACTTTTATGCCTCAGGATAACACTTGCTATTTTCATCAGGTTTTCTTATATTAGTGATAACCCTAGCCACTTTGGTTTACTTCTATTTTTCAGTTATTCTTTGGGTTTTAGGGCTGATAACAGCAAAGGGAAGGACTTCATTTACCTATTTTTCTTTGATCCCTAAAGTCCCTTTTATCCCTTGTTTGGGAGAACATTATCATTTTCTTTATGTCTGAAGTCTTTTTTAACTCAGATCTTTTCAACCTTAGGTACTTGTTCTAATCTGAGGGTTGTGTTTAATTCTGACTGCCCTAGACATTGACTTTGCTTTTAATACTTTTCAAACTAGTACAAGATATGTTTTTTTGGAGATGAGACTAATTTCCAAGGTTGAAATGAGCTTTCAAGTCTTACAGGAAGTTGAATTCATTAGTATTATTCTCTAGAGTTAATTATTGTATCCATCCATCCCGTGCTCTCATTAGAACTCTTTCTTATCTGTGCATGAGTAGGGGGGAAAATATCAGAAGGATATTAAGAAGACTGAGCACCAAGTAGATTGTATTCATGGGTAAGTCATGAAACAAGAACATGAAAAAAAGTCTCTTTTTATCAAATGAACTTATGTTAGAATTCAGGAGAAAGATACAGAAATTTATTACAGTCATGATGTATTACAGGTGTTTAGCAAAAGGGTTTTTTAAGAAAAGACATAGGCAATGACATTTGTGTTTTCAGAAGAGAAAGTTGCATTGTCTTCCAAAGTAATTTGGGTAACATTTTCAGGGGATTATAATACCAAGTAGCTCAAAAAAAGGATTTAAAAAAGTATATTTGATAAAGATAAACCCAGATAATACCACTGGTCCATGAACAAGCTCAAAACTCATCGACATTGGAAAAAATAAAAATTCTGGGGTTTTTGTTGAGTTTAATGGTTTTGATTTTGAGGGTTTTTGCATTGCATGTGTGTGATGCACTTTTTTTCTCTTATTAAACTGTACAATTACATAAAATGCCCCACTATTCACAAGAAAAATCTGCTGGAAATATGTTAATTTTAATGATTTTTTAGTTGGAAGCATGCTAAATATAAGTAAGAAATATGTGGCGAAAATCCAGGAAGAGTAAAAAAAAATGCCAAAGTGATTAAATATTGTCTTGGCAGAACAATATGGTTGTGGAGGGTTTTTTTTTTTTCAAGTAAATGTTGTAAATTAAAATATGTTTATTTATTTGATTTCTTGGTTGTTCACAAATGAAATTAAAAGATTTGAATTTTGTTCTTATATGGAAGAGAAAGCAGAACAGAACACCAATTAAGATCCCAGATTTTGATGACTCATAGGATCATTAAGGTTGGAAAAGGTCTTCAAGGTCTTTGAGTCCAACCTTGCATTGAATACCACCACATCTACTAAACCATGTCACTTAATGTGACTCCTACTCATATTTTAACACTTCTGGGTATAGTGACTTCAACACTTCCCTTAGGAGACTGTTCACTGCTCTTTCAGTGAAGAAGTTCTTCCCAGCATCCAACTCGAACATCTTTTGGTCCAGTTTGAGATTGTTTCCCATACAGTTTTCACTGGCTGACTGGGAAGGGAAACTGACTCCCTACTCACCACACTCTTTTTTCTGGTAGTTGTAGAGATCAATAACACGTCTCCTGAGCTGCCTTCTCTCTCTCCTAAAACCCTTCGGCTGTCTCAGACTTGTCTCATAGGACTTGTGTTCCAGATCCTTCACTAGATTCATTGCCCTTCTCTGGATACCCTCCAGTACCTGAATGTCTTTCTTGTGAAACTGATGGAGATCAAAACTAGAAGTGCAGCCTCTACAGTGCTGACAGGGAACTATCCCTTCACTGGTCCTGCTGGTCACACTATTTATGATACAAGCCAAGACAGAAATTACCATCTGGAAACACTGCTGGCTCACACTCACCTGGGTGTTGACCAGCAGCCCCAGGTCCTTTTCTGCTGGGCAGCTTTCCAGCAATACTTCCACAAGCTTGCAGTGCAGGATGGGGTAATTGCGACCAAAGCACAGGTTTTAATTTGTTGAAACTTCTACAGTTTGACTTGACCCATAAACCCAAACTGTGCCGAACCATCTGAACCTTCCTATAATTCAGATCAACATTCTCCTCCAGCTTGGTGTCATCTGTGAACGTGCTGAGTGTGCATTTGATCTCCTCACCCAAATAATCAGTAAAGATATTAAACAGGATTGGTCCCAGCACTGAGCCCTGGGGAACACTAGTTTTACCAGCCTCCAACTGGATGTAATTCCACTACTCTCTGGGCCCAGACAGATTTTTTCCAGTAAAAACACACTGGTCTAAGTTATGGGTTGCCAGCTTTTCCAAAAGAATGCTGTGGAAAGTTGTGCCAAAAGCTTTACTAAAGTCCATGTAAACAGCGTCCACAGCCCTTTTCTCATTCACTAGTTAGGTGCACATCATAAAAGGACATCAGGTTGGTCAGGCAGGACCTGCCTTTCATACGCCTGTACTGACTGGGCCTGGCCACCTGGCTGCCCCATATGTGCTGCGTGATGGCATTGAAGATGACCTGTCCCATAACCTTCCTTGGCTCTGAGCCCAGAATGACAGGCTAGTAGTTCCACATATCCTCTTTCTTCTTATGTCTAGATGTCCTGGACTCCTTTGCCCTTCAGGACTGCCTCCCAAAAGACTTCATCCATCCGTCACCTAAACAAGACAAAGTTTTCACCTTGGAAGTCCAAAGTGGTATTTCTGCTGATCCCCTCATCACTTTTTCAGGATTGGAAACACTCTTTTCATGACTGCTGTGTGAAATACAGCCTTTGACCACTACATCACCCACTAGTGCTTCTCTGTTTGCAAACAACAGGTCCAATGGGACACCTTCCCTAGTTGGTCTCTCACCAGACAAGGAGACAGCTGTTAGCAGAACAGATTCATCTTGGGGAAAATTATCTTAAATTATTGCCAATTAAATAAGTAATTAAAAATTTCCCTTGTGGGATACACAGAGAAAAACCTTTAAACAATCCCTTTGCCTCCCCTTTTCTCAAGCTGATCATTAATCTTGCACTCCAAAACACCATTACCCTCACCAAGTAGTTCAGGGGAACGTAGTCAGTGGGACTTAAAGTCAGTACACTGTACTTCCTTTCTGCCTCTCCTTTCTCCTCACACTTTCTCTGCCCCAGTGTAGACCCTCTATATTCTGCAGTTCCCCCAGAAATACCCAACTGCAGCAGGGTACAGACAGTACAACTCTTTCACAAGATCTTCTCCAGCATGGTGCTCTTCCCCTTCCTGCTTTGACTTTGGTATTCCCTCTGGTCTCTCTCACTCTTTTTGTTCTTTCTATATCTAGCAGTCTTCAACCTTTTTACACGTATTTTTGAAAGGACATCAGCTGAAACTGATGGGCTCAGTTGTGTCCCTGGTGATTTTGTTGGAGACAGATCGAACCAGCTGCAGCTTGAGTGAGGTAGACCATGATGTCTTTCCACAGAGGCCTCCCCTGCAGCACCCATAATGACAGCATCTTGCCAATGTGCTGCCTAGAAAAGAAAAATTATCTTGTCTTCTAGATAAAAAAACTACTGTAAAGCTGTTTCTTTCTCATGATGAAGTCAGTTATCTAGGAATTTTAAGCTCTTGTTCTTGAACTTACAGTGATTTGATGAATACGTCTTCTAAGTACTTCATAATGTTAATAATGATAAAATAAAGCTTTTTAACAGTGATTATATTTAGGGTTTCTCCCGAACTGGTCTGTTTTTAAAAAGAGGCTGGAGAGACGTACTCTTCAGGTGCTTTTCCACTCTCTATTTTCAGTCAGAACCAGGAGCTTTAATGTCTTATATATTATACATAATTAGTTAGCTTGTATATTGGCCTTAAGGAAACTTGTCAAATTTTGTCACAACCATGGGACATGATTCCAATAATGCAGAATATAGACAAATATACAAATGTCTGTGTTCATGTTTAGGAGTATCATTATGCATTTAGCATTTTACTGTACTGTGTGCGCCAAACATTTCACCACTGTGAACATGGCTTTCATTTAATGACTTTGAGGCAACCGGCATTCTGAGCACTTGCTGGGAGTACAGGCATAAGCAATTGCATTAGTTACCTTAGTAAGTAATTCAAATTATATAATTGTGGACCAATACTGAGATCAGTGATTTTTTTAATTCCATATAATCTACTGAAATAAAGATTTTCTTGTATTTCAAGGCTGCTGGAACATCAGGGCATCATGATTCCCAAAGGCTGCTCATTTCTTCCCATTCCAAGAGTTTTAATTTAATGTCCCTGAGAAGTAATGTCTTCCTTTTTTTTTTCTTAGTATTTTCATGGTGTGCTAATGGTGTACACATAATAAATTATGTTAAGAGAGGGTGAAACAATTCAGTCCAGTCATAGTGTCACTTTTCCACAAAAGCAACTGACGTTGCAAAAATGTCATGTCATCATAACAACAGGCAGTAAGAGAAACATAAAAGTTTATTTTGATAATATATTAGCTGGGTGAAAATATCGGAATATCATGACTGAATATTGAAATGTTGGTTCAGGCTTTATTCACAAGCCAGCTTTACTTGGCTGTTGAAATTCACATGCAACAGCGGTGCAGTCTCGTCCCGTGGCCACTGGAGCCGACGGGTGCCGGCGCCAGCTAGCCGCTCCCAGAGCGACCGGTGCAGACTACGAATCCCGCCACCCCCACGTTCTCGGCGACAACCCCGAGTAGTGGCTCCGTCAGGCGAGAGCAGAACTGCGGAGTACTGAGGCGAAGGAAGGAAGGAATGGACATACATATGGACGCCAAAACCCAGGGCCAGTGACGGTGCCAGGCAAAAGCCGTTGGGGAGGCACTGATAACGGGTAAGGGTGTAAGGGAAGGAGACACGAGGGACCAATGAACAAAGCCCAGGGGAGGAGTGAGGGACACAACTGAGCCAATAGAAATGGCCCAGGGGAGGGAAAAGGCTCAGGGGACAAATCATATGCTAGGGAAGAGAAGATTGACATAGAAATTTCTTGAAAGGAAAGGGGGTTGGTTGCAATGATGGACCGGTAACTGGTGGAAACAATGAACTATTATGAGGGAGAACATGGGGAGAACCAAGGGTCAAACCAAATTCTTAACTTATAAAAAAATAACCAACTTTGCAATAAACTCTATATAAAACACACAATGCTACACAGTGGTACTTTTTTTTTTTTACAAGATCGAGCATTCAAGAAAACTGTTGTATATTTAAATGTGTGCAAATATAATTTGTTTCATCTCAATTGTTCTAAGACTTGGGTGATCCTTTGAACTGTGAGCAGATGACGTGTCTGTCACAAGACATTTTTACTGTTAACATTTTGTAAGTGAAATACTTATGTTAAAATACCCTATTAAATATGAAGTGTCAGTTTTCCAAACATCAGTTCTCAGAAGCCTGTGATATGCTGTTCAAGCAGGGTTGATGACTTTTCCTAGAGAGAAAATAAGATCAGAAAACTGTCACTGAGAATAGCGTGACACAGCTGCTTTTATAAAAAACAGCAACTGCAGGAGTTGTGATTGGCTGAGAGGAACTTTAGCCAACAAAAGCTAAAAAAACTAATGTGGATTTTGTAGAACACATAGTAATTTATTAGACCAAATAATTAGGCATTATGCTTAAAATGGTTTCCTGAGGTGAAGAGATCAAGACCCATTTTAAATACTGGTATATAAAAAATGTAATTAACTCTTTCATGGTGATAAAATATTTTTGTTTTCCCCACAACACTTGTATCAATTTTACTGTTGTTTCACCATGTAACATTATATGCAGTAAGTAGAGTAAAAGAGTTGCAAAGAGCAGTTTTAAATTAAGTTCATGGATAATTTAAAAGGAACATTATATTCTCCTCCTGTTCTTAATGGCACTCTCAACTGCACTGATGAAACACAGTCATTGACGGTAAAGCAAAGTCATTAGGAAGCAAATCCCTGATTGAGAATTTTAACTCCATAAATGAGCTGCATAGGTACTTAACTTGGGAACTCCCAGGGTATTTTAAAGCGTATTTCCAGTTAAATCTGTCTTGAGGAACAGTAAGCAGAATGGTACTACATTTTCTTTAGAGTTGATGGTAATGTTATTTTTTCTTTGTCCTGCATCTGTACTCCTGATCTGCTATGAAGACATTTGAAGACATTGATAGATGTGTAGAATGTGGGCTGGAGTTCTATAAGTGCAACTTTATAGTTATCATACACTTTTGAGAAGGGCCACCTGCTCTAGTTGACGTGGCTTTGTGCAAGGAGATTGAACCAGATAATCCTTAAACTTCAGCTATTCAATGATTTTATGGGATAGGATAGGATAGGATAGGATAGGATAGAATAGAATAGAATAGAATAGAATAGAATAGAATAGAATAGAATAGAAATTACTTTAAGCTTGGTGATAGCACTTTGATTTCCTCATATGTTAAGGTAAGCAGTGTAATTAATGCCAAAGCCATGCAATGATCAAACTGAAAACTATTCAACTTGAAAGCTCCATAAATACATTGACATGAATATTTACTCCATAAATTGTGTATACATATATGTATATATATACATATATCTAATCTAATCTATCTATGTCTATATCATCTATATCTATATCTATGTCTATATCTAGTTATCATCTATCTATATCATCTATATATTTATATCCATATCTGTCTGAACAAATGGTTCAGTGTTACACATTCAATTATGGAGAAAAATGAATTCTGTGGTATTTTTAGCAGAGACATGTATATGAATATTACTGTATCTTGTCTTAGCTTTCTTTTCCTGTTCTAAACAATATAGACTCCTTCCAGGAATGTGTCTGGTTGGTGTTCAGCTCATGATTCTTCAGAATCTGTAATTCCTTTTTTTAAAATTGCCTTCCTGTTCAGCTAAATTATGATCACATACCTGTTATGACCTATGTTTTCTTTCATAGGACAACCATGCTCTTGGATATGCATGTTTTTTGCTAGTCAAAAACTACAGAAGCCCAGATTAGTTGAATTATTTTAGAATACCATAATATTTTATTCATTCTTTTCAATAATAAAATAGAATATATTCAATTTAAACACATTTATAGTAAATAAGATCTTTAATTATCTTAACAGCTACTTTCTTCTAGAGTTACACCCTATTATTTTAAAAGATGATGATTTTTGAAAAATCTTATTTCCTTACCTTCCTGATATATACCAGCCCAAATGTAAAATTTTAAATGCCATGTGATGATCTCAGAAAACCAAAACAACAATCCTTATAAAGCTTTCAGGTCAGAAGCCCTTTTGTCATGGTATGTCAAGGTATGAAAATATAATACCTTGTAAAAATGTGCCATTTCTGTTTAATTTTTTAGATAGAAATTCACAAGAAATTTAATAGCAAGTATTTTTAAATGTAATACTACTCTGTAGTATTCTATTTTGGCATTTTATATAATATTTAAAATTATTATTTTTAATTCTGGAAAACTAAATAAATTTTTATGACATTCATATTCAGCTATGACCAACTTTATCAATGATATGCAACCTGCTAAAGTGTAATTCAGTATGAAGTGTGTGTCTTGGTTTGAAAAGACAGGTGTTTGCCAAGGAAGGCAGGAGCCACTCCTGAAACAGAAAATGTAAACCCCCTTTCTCCGAATTCTTATAATTTTGAAATTAAAAGGTTCTCAGGCAAAGATATGGGAATAGAAATAATAGTTCTTTACTAGGGAAATTAAAAATACAAATGTAATAGTACAAATAACAACAAAAAACCCCTACTGACAGTCAGAATACAACCTGACACCCTGTTGGTCAGGGTGTTGGTAGCAGTCCCATTAAATGGTGGCTGCAGTCATCCTGGATTGACAGGTGTGCTTCTGTTGGAGCAGTGAGCCTGTAGAAGGGTGTAGTCTTCCTCTGAATGTCCAGTGGCAGTGCAGATGGGCCTGGTCTTCCTCTGGGAATCCAGTGAAGACACTTGCTCCTCTGGGAATCTAGTAGGAAAAGGCTGCTGTGGTCTTCCAAATCTCAGATTATATCCAGGTAGGAATGCTTGACTCCTCCCCCGCCAGACAGAAATTCTCACAATGGGATGAGGTAATTTTTTTCAGTCATGCAGCGATGCTCAATGGCCCATTAACAGCAAATGTCTCCCAGGAGGGAGGAGTGGTTATGGAAGAGATAAAGAAAACTGCTCAATTAACAGAAGATAACTACCCCATCTTTAACAGACAGGAATGGAATACATACGCCCATTTCCAACCTAAGACAGCGTGCCAGGCCTTTACCTTCTATCAAAAGTGCTAAAGAAGCTATTGTATTATTACAGTACCATTTAGAATTGTGCGGAAACAACTCTGCACATTTCAAGCTATTAATTACAAAACAGCTAACACATTATTATGAAAAGAGAATGAAGAGGGTGCCTGTCAGAGACCATAACTGGCTTCCTCAAGAGACTGATACATTTCAAAATACACCAGAAGTTTAAAATAGACATGCTTTATTCTCCAAGACTGTCACCTGAGCTTTAATTTTCTCTGTCATTATGACAATAGCAGTTTAATGGATTAAAACCTTGTCAACCTTGGGTGAATCCTGTTTCTATGATGTATGTCTTGAGGTACAGTCATACCAGACCTTAATGATGTTTCTTGATGTTTCTCAGTGTTTCTTTCCTTTCAAAAAATGGAATGATTGGGATGGATTTTTTGATGATTAATTATAGAAATTTAACTATTTCTTTCTGTCTTCTCTTAAGATTATCATGTTTTTCCATAGAGACTTATTTCAACTTTACCTAAATATGTCTATCATTGTCACTTTAAAAAATATTTTGCGGAAGTTTCAGGTGGCAATTTTTTCCACCCATTACCAAAATTTTGCTCTCCCATTTACCATTTTAGTACCTATTACTCCTATTTTTTACCAAGGATGGCAGAAATCAGTATATGTTAAAAACAAAGAAGTGATATTAAGATTTCCATTTATTATTACCAAGGTTCAGGCTACACCCTTCAAATTTCTTCAATTAACGCACACAAATATATTTATATAGACCCTTTTGCTTCCATAGATGAGTATCAAGTCAAAAATTTATTTTAAAAAAAATCTGTTTGGGAGTTGTTAGGGATTACATGGTTTGTTCATTTAAATTCCATTATCACTTTACATATATTGCATAACTTTTAAAAATAATGAGAGTAAAAAAAAAAAAAAATGGTCCTGTATCCTGATGTTGAACTTTCATAAGATGCAATGATGCAAAAATTAATAAATCCTTAGAAATAAAGAATTTTGAGTCCCTCATAGGAAAAAAAAACTCTTTGAGCATTTCTCAATTTATATTTATATAATCAAAGGTAATGAAGATAAGTGTGTGTTACTTGTTACTCTTTTTGTTTCTCTAACTGCCTGCTAATATAATATTTCAACCCTTTTAATTATTATAAAAAATCTGTAGTTCTCACAAAATTGCAGTCTTTTTCCAGGCATCCACTTCATGTAGAGAAGTATTCATATGGTCACATAAATATTTTTTAAAAGTTAGTGGACATTTAACAGTATGTAAAATAATGTTATACCATTTGTGATGAGCTTACAGTATGATTTGCTGTACTTTAAGTGCTTCAATGCACAATGCACAATAATAATGTATCTTTCCAAGTTTTGTATAAAAGGTGCAATCTAATAAAGTCCAATATTTAAGAGAATATAACATGCAGTTGATATTCAACTATAATCAATTAAAGTATTTCAATTTGATCTGAATGATAATTATTATTGTCTATCATGAGTTTTCAAGTGAAGAAACATACTAAAGCATCTAAAGGAAAACATGGTTTTCCTTCAATATTTAGTGTCCTGTTAACATACTATATGCCATTTTATTTTGTTACTTTGATCTGGAAAGGCATCCTCATAGTAAAACATAAAAATATTTTAAAAAGACTGGTGATGTTATTTTATGTTGTGTTCTGTGTACTTTTAAGCATTGTAATAAGGTTTTATTTTGTAGAAATACTTCAGTCAATTTACAATTATGGCATAAGAGGTAAAGTTTTCCATAAGATGTCTAAAGTTGTTATGAAAATTAGATTCTAACAGGTTAGACAAAAATATGCTTCTGTCAAAATAGTACATACTGCATTCATGAAACTTTTTTTTTTCCTTTTAAGATATATAACAAAATTGTCGAAATTTAAATTCTTGATAATGGTCTTTCCAACATTCAATCTATAATTAAACTTAAATTGTTATGCTATCTTTTTCTGATTGCATTTTTACTTTCACAGATTGAAAATAAAAGATACAAAGATTATTCCTAGTAAATTATATTTACCAGAAAAATATAATTTCTTCAGTTACTATATGCAAAAAGTCATAAAAGAATGAAGCTAGTCATGAACACTCATTAATTATTTGTATTATATTAGAAACCTATTAGAAATTTAGTTATTCTAATGATATTAGGAGTCAGCTTCTGTTTAGGATGTTCAAGTAGAGAGGCATAAGAGGCATATGACCTGTTACAGAACAGTAAGTATCTTTATAAAGGCATTTGTGTAGAATTATTTCAGTATTGACTACACCCCTCTAGGGCAAATTTCAAGCTCTGGTTTAGGTATTTTTCTTGTTTCAGGATATTTTGAAACTGAAACCTTAACCGTGTTTAGGTAAAATCTGTAATTCCATTCTCTCCTGTGTTGAAAAGAAAATGCTGCCTGAACTCACTATTTTGATGTAAACCATCAGTTGCCTGGATTTAATGATTGCAAGGTGCTGTTACTATATGAAGCTGAAGTCATATCATGCCTTTTGTGGGAACAGAGAATACTTTTATGACCATATTGGGCTGTCATGAATGTTTTGGAAAGAAAGTGTGATCAATTTTGACCAGGTTCATGCAGAAGCGACAGAGTAAATCTCTCACACACACAGGCTGGGAATAAGAAAATTACAAAACCCCTATTTTGATTGATGCTGCCATTTAGTCATTTTCAGCAAACTGTTCATAGATGCACCTTACCCTTTTTCTTTCTTCCTTTCTTAAACATTTTTTATTGAGAAAATGCTATACCACAGCTTCGGAAAAACAATTTATTCAAAAGCAAGGGATATCAATAACAAGATAGAGTATTATCAGCTCAATGGCACATGAACTTGTAGGTCTGTAAGTAGATTCTGTGCAAAGTATAGCAGAAGGAATAGTATTCTAATCTGCCTCATTCAGTTTCTAAATCAGGTATGAGAAAATCCGTTATATGCTGTGCATTAAAGGTTTCAAAATGAATACACCTTTCTGAAACTGCTGCATTTCTATGGCCAGAAGTACTACTATTTTAGGGCTTCATCCTGCTATCATTGACATAAATACTATTTTTGCAGTGGAATTTCCTGAGAGCAGGATTGAGCGCAGATTTGAGCACCATCTCCTTGCAATTTGTGCTTTTCTAATGAATACTGAACGTATTCCATAGTTATATGCAAAGTATTGCTAACAGGTAAAGAAAGAAATACAAAAAAAAGTTGTGAATAGAACATCCTTGTGACTCTTAATGTTGATTTGAATGAATCAAATTATATTCTGAGATGGTATTTTTCCTTCAGAGTTCCCACACCCTCCTGTGCTGGAAACCATGTGACAGAAGTAGTAAATGGTAAAAAGATATCTCCATGGCCATACTTGAAGCTTTACAACTCTGGGTTATTTCTTTTGTTTGTTTTTGGGTTTTGTAGGTTTTTTTCTGGGGAAGAGGTATAAAAAGAAAGTTATTCCTGGATAGATATGAAAGACAAAATAATCCTTCAAATTACTGAGGAGCAGGTGCTGTTGATGCTTGTATTCTTAGAGACATCTCAGTACTTCATGAGCGACCCCTACATGTTGGTGCTCTTTTGATGTTCTCTGTTCCAACATAGTGAACTAAAGGATGGAGCCTAACTTATTTTGTTTGGATTTTATTTGGTTCAAGTGAAGATTTAAAAACTCTTTTAAATTGTATTGTCCTCAGAGCTCCTGCTTCCAGGGACATTGCTGTCAGCTCTGTCAAAAAAGTATTTATAAGTATCAGTGTATATCAATATCTGAATACCAGACTCAGAATGTCAGGGAATTACTAAGAGTAATTACCTCTCTCGAATATCTTTGGTGATAGCCAGCTTGATCAGACTCATGACAAATACTAGTGTAAAATGCCTGACCTGATGTAGTCTTAGTGAAACTTTTTAGATAGTGTTTGTTTGGGGATGTTTTTGCTTTTGGTTTGTTTTGGTTTTGGAGGTTCTTTTGTTTGTTTTTATTTTTGTTTTTGCTTTTGCTTTGGCTTTTGTTTTTACAAGTAGAAATTTTTAACATTTATTTTATTTTCATATGGAATGCTCTAAAGATTCTCTGTATCTAAAATTTCTCTTAAATAATGGATACTTGCAGTATCTCCTCTAGTGTGAAGGACACTAGGGAAATGTTTCAGGTTCTATAAATATCAGCTTCCAAGTACAGAATGTCTAGTTTACAGATTTATGTCCCAGCAAGACGGACACAGTGTAATGGGCAACAAAAAAGGTGATATCATTACATAATAACAGAAGATACCATACACATCTGTCATAGATATTGTTACCTGCTGACTTCAATTGTTCTGTCCAGCACCATTTCTCTTGTCCATTCTGTTCAGCCCTTGAATTTTGCCATATTTCAGAGAAAACAAAATTTAATTGGCATGATAATTATTTTGTGACTTTTAAGACAATTCATCCTATACTCCCACTTATTAAATAGGATCAGAAGAGTTAATAATAGTTTTTCAGTGCTTCTCAGTTGCTTAGACATTTTTTTTTAAATTGAATTTTAAGGGATTACATTTTCATTTTAATATTCAGCTATCAAATTTCCTTTAAAGAAATAATAAAAGAAATTTCTAGAAGCATCCCCTGGTGTGATGAGAATTGAGGAGTTGAATTGGTCAGATTTATGTATGCTTTAAAATGTTCCTTCAGAAATACCTTAGTAAGAATGAAATATACTATCACAAGAATTTCCCCTGCTTTTTAGACAAATTATAACAGGGATTTTCTTAATGCTTTATTAATTTGTTGTCACCTCTTTCCATTGATTTTTTTTTCTGGAGATAGTTATGAAGATTTTGAAGACTGACCATACTGAACATTTCCGTGCTTTCTAAATTTTGCTTTTCACCTTGAAGAAATAACAGATGTGCAAATTGGAGCAGCATTGTTGTTTGGGGTGATGAAGGGATACATAGAAGAAGTATTAAGGATTCATTTGATGTAACTAGGTTAGACCAGAGGGAAGTAGAAAACTACTTGTAAACTTGGTTTTAGCTTTATATATAGTGCAGATAGCAGAGTTTGTGAAACAATATGTTTGGTACTTTGGGAAGAGCAGAAGGAAGAAGAGAAAGATAAAGGGGTGCTGGTTCCTGGCACAAAAGAAGACTAGGAGGGATGTAAGGGTGGTATGGGTAGCAGGATATGACTGTGTGTGCTGGCTGAATATCTAAGAATGACTGAGGTACCAGAGGGACCTCTGAGGGCTTTGGAGCCACTGACTCACATGGGAGTTGCAGGACAATGTGAGCAGTCTTGGCAATACCCGTTCAAGCTGTGTCTCAGGGGGAAATAGGTTGTTCAGAATAAGGAAAAAGGGCAGGAGCTGGACATTTGAGGAACAGATCTTTGAGCTGTAAAGCTACAGAGAATTCAGATCAGCTTGCCTTTTGCAGCATACTGCCTTTTTTCAAGGTCATGAGTATTTCTTTATTTCATTTATTAAATTAAATAATGGGCATAACATAGATTTAGAGAAGAAGAAACTAAATAATTTCTTCTAAGCAGAAGCTATATGAACAAGATCCAAAAGAGATCTTGAAAACATAAAAGTCATAGAACCTTCCCAATAAAATGGGAACAAAGAGTCAAGGTCTTAAATTAAAGCTGAAATAGAGAGTTTCCAGTCTCTATTGAGATTGAAGTACTCAATCAGTCTCTATTGAGATTGAGACTGGGGATTGAGGTCTAAAGACTGAATGACTGTGATTGTGAAGGCAATTCACTTTAAGAATTATGTATACCAGGCACCTGGGGTATGGAAGAAAAGCTACTAGTCACAGTACATTTTTTACCAGTAAAGGAAGGATATTCTGGAGTTTTACCTCAGGTTAAGAGAGACTTTCATCGTTTGAAATGTTGTGAGAGGTGTAGGATATAGGATGTAGGGTATAGCGATTTTGAATCTTATGCATGAAGGAAATAATCATGCAAGGAGTAAAGATTCAAGTATGTCAGAAAATCTTGAACTCTATTGAAAGAAGATTTGATCTGAAAGGAAAGGTTACACCTTCATTCTAATGGAACCAGTCTGTTATAACACAAAATTAAAAAGGTCATGGTAAAATACTGCTTGAGAAAAATTGTCAGGCACAGAAAAACATCTGGCTTGAGTTGACAGGGCCAAAGCATCTCTGACTGACGTTTAATGTGTTTCTGCAAATGCCAGGAAGGAAGAAAAAAAGCACCCAAACCACAGACAAACCAATAAATAAAACAGACAAATAGGATGCCTGAATGTCAGATGACTGGGGTATGAAACATTAAGTCAGCAGGCTAAAGTAACACTTGCTAGTGCTAAACAACATGAATTCTGGCATTCTAAAAATAAAATGAGACACTTCAGTTCTTGGCATCAATTACCCTAATAAAACAGGCATGTCAGAGATGTGTGAAAGAGAGTGAGTAGTAGGATATGGCTAACACCTGTGTGGGAGCTGTGAAGCACATACTGGGAGCAGCACTGCATTTGAAGGATTTTATAAAATTTTGTAACATAAAAATGGTCTTGCAAAAGGGAAAACTCTGTTGTAATACTAAAGATATTAGTGCATTAACACTGGTCATTGCCCAAGACAAAAATCCAGAAACAACTAACCAGATGAAAATTTGGGCTGTTAATAGTGATAGACATTTGTCCACAAAAGGACAGGACTGATGACATATCAAAATGGGATATGGAAATAGAATTTGGGATTTAATGGCTGACTACTATCAAGTACACCATTCTCATTTTTATTTGGATTAAATCCGTGGAGGCTAATTTGAGAGAAATATGAGAGCAAACTGCTTAATACCCTATTATTTAATAATTTAATAATTTAACACTATGGTGGAGACAGTAAGTCAAGCAAATCCAGCACACAAACATTTACTTTTAAGAAAGAGAGCTATATTTGAGTTATCCAAAATCAAAGCAGACTATAGAAGCACCACCAGAAGCAGTGTAAAAAGTGGATACTATTAGAAATAAATGGTCTGTAGAAGCCCAAATAAATTGAATATTTACATTCAATGAGAAAACAAACAAAAAACCAACAAGCTTTTGAGGTTGAGAGAATCTACCAGGAGGATATTTTGGCTTTGGAAAAATAGATGGCATATTCTAATGAAAATTAGAGGTATCATAAAATATAATGGATGAAATAAGAACCTAAATTAATTTTTTTCCTGTGCTCTATTTTCCACTAACTGCATTCAGGTCCATTATGTACTTCCTTATTTACAGATTAAAGTTAAAGAAATTGGTTTCTTTATAGTTACTTAATTGCACATCAAATTGTGCTCAACATTTAAGATTTGTATAAAGGATTTAATTGCAGAGTAAGCCTATAGCATAGTGGTGACTATGGTTAGGCTTTGATGTACTAATGGATATCAATTGGAAGGCATACTTACTGGTCACTTCTTGACTCTTCCATCACTGAACCAACTTGTGGATGCCAAACAGGGTGTTTCAATTGATGTCATGCTGTTGGTGCATTGTCAGGGTATTTAAAGGCACTTCCCGTTCTTTAACTTGCAGCAAATCCTCCTCAGACAGGTGCTCTGAGAGACCAGGAAACCTATAAGCTGTTTAATTTTCTCTCTTCTCGTGGCAGCTATACCTAATGCTCACCAATACCCTATCATTCTTAAAAGTTTTAACCTGATTTAGTTGAAGGTTTCTGTGCTCATTTGCTTGTTTGTTTGTTTAGATGACCTTTAAAAGCCCCTTCCAAAGCATGCTTCTGTAACTGCAGCTCCCAATTGAATTGTGCTGTGATTTAGTAAAAATCACGACCAACTTAACATTGACTCTGTGATAAGAAAATTTGTCTGGATAATTTTCCTAGCGGGCATCTCAATTTAGTGTCTTCTCCAAATAACATGAGCAATTTAAGAGAAAAAGAGCAAATATTAAAATAGAGCCTTTCTGTACAAATCTGAACTTCTACTTTCCCCTTCTAAGTAAACTTGATAGTAGGAGTTGAGGTGGACTGAGCATTATTTTCTTCCTTTATTTTATGAACTCAGACATTTTCAACATACATGCTTGTTGGTCAGTTTGTGAATAGCTTCAGATAAATGGTATTAATTTTAATTACCTAAGAAGTGTTATCAGAAACTTGCACTGAATTCTGTCTAAACAGCTCCATCTCTTTTCAGAACGCATTTTATTTTTTAAAGTCACAGTTAAAAGTTACAATACTAACTTAGAATATATTTAATCATATCACTCCATCACTGCTTTTTAAAACAAACCATATCATAACTTTCCCATCATAAAATAAAAGAAGAAACTAGCCTCATTTTTTGTCGTTTTATATTAAGATAAACAAAACTGTATGTAGGAAAGAGATGCAGAGAATACAATTATTCAGGCCAAAACTTAGTGATTCATTATTTTCCTAAAAAGGTAGCAAAAAAAACCCCAACAATTGATATGTGTGATATGCACACTAGCAGCAAACTGTGGGGTGCAATTGACATGCTGGAGAGAAAGGATGCCTTACAGAGGGCCCTTAACAGGCTTGAGAGGTGGTCCCATGCAAACCTCCTGAGGGTTTACAAGGCCAGTGTAAGGTCCTGCCCCTGGGTCTGGCCATCTCCATGCAGAAATATAGGCTGGGTGGAGAATGGATTGAGAGGAACCTTGGGAAGAAGATCTTTGGCACACCCAAAGGTTGGCACACCAAAAGCTCAACATGACTTGGCAATTTGTACTTGCAGCCCAGAAATCCAACTACATCTTGATCTGTGTTTAAAATCAGCATTTCCAGCAGGTGAAGGGAAGCAATTCTCCCTCTCTACTCTGCTCTGGTGAAACCCTGCCTGGAAAACTGCACCCAGCGCCGGTGCTACCGACATAACAATGACATGGGCTCCCTGAAGTGAGTCCAAAGGAGGACCACGAAGATGATCAGAGGGCTGGAGCACCTCTGCTATGATAACAGGCTGAGAGAGTTAGTGTTGCTCATCCTGAAGGAGAGTGGGCTGTGGAAAGATGGTTCAGCAGCCTTCTAGTACCTAGTCGGGGTCTACAGGAGAGCTGCAGGGACTTTTCACACGGGCAAGAAATTACAAAACAAGGAACATTGGTTTGAAACAGAAGGAACACAGGTTTGGATTAGATATTAGGAAGAAATTCTATACTGTGAGGGTGGTGAACTCAGGAACAGGTTGCTCAGAGAAGCTATGGATGATGCCCCATCCCTGTGAGTGCTCAAAGCTAGGTTAAACTGGGCTATGAGGTACCTGGTCTAGTGGAAGGTTTCTTAGCTCATGGTGGGGGTTTTGGACAAAATTATCTTTAAGGTTCCTTCCAACATGAACCATTCTATGATACTTTTATATTCTTGGAGTACTCCAAAGAATTAAAACTCAGTTTGAAAATCCTTATGAAAGCTATATTGTCCATATTTAAGTGGGTTGGTATACTTTAGTTGGTTTTTTTTTGTTTTGGTTTTTTTTTTACATTTCAATAGTAAAGAGATAAAATAACTGTGTTATGCAATATCCCTGAAGTGAATGTAACTCAATTTTTATATGGGAAGTTCCTATGGAAAACAGAGTCATACCAAAAATGTAGATTCTAAAACATATTTTAATGACTTTTCAAAAAAGTATGTATTATATAGATGTTAATGTAATATACTGCAATATATAGATTTTAATGTAATTATATCGATTTTAATGTAATTCTATAGAGTTTTAAGGTAATTCTTAAAAGCAACAACAAAAAATTTTACTGGAAGTCTTTAGTTTATAAGTATTACTTCAGAGTAAATAATCCTTTTCTATACATTAAAGATATGTGGGAAGTTCCAGGTAACATAGAGCTAGGGAAATACCATTATATATACATCATATGTAAATTAAATATATACAAAAACTGCACCAAAACACATATTTCCACTTCTCAAACCTAAAAGTTTTTTGTCTTTTTAGTCACTTTTAGAGTCAATTATTTCCCATGTCTCTGTTCCAATCTAAGGGAGAGGAAAATAACTCCTTATTAAAGTTGAGTCTAGGAGAAAACAAGGGGTGAGGTGAGCAGAATTTTTTTAAAGATTTTGTTTTATTTTTTCATTATAATCTTTGGATTCAATTGAATTGATAATAAATTAATTCCTTCTAATCAAGTCTGGTTTTGCCTATGTTGGTAAATGCTGAAAGAACTCTTTGTTTCTGTCTTTACTCCTGAGGTATACTTTATATTTTGTCTTACCTGTTCAGTGAGGAAATGGAGTGACAGAGTGGGTTCCTGGGCACCTGGTGGATAATCAAGGTCAACACACCACTTAATCTGATATTTACACTACTTTGTACCAGTAAATAAATAAGAAGAAGTCCAAACCACACAGTAAATCAACAAGCATTTTAAGTTTGTGACAATAAAGAAAAGCTAAGGGAAAAAAAGACGTATTTACCTAATTTCTCTAGGACAGAACTTTGTTCTGAAAAAAGAAAAAAACCAAAACAGCAACACAACAACCAACCTATAAAGTAGTTCTAGTGCATTAATTGGTTTAGACTTCTGGTTCCTTATTTTGGTGTATTATTTTTAATACGCAAAAAAGAATTTAAAATGTTTTTCTTACCCCTTTCTTCAGGTTCGTTTGAACAGTAAGTTACTATGGGCCTTGTATATTTTAATTGTTTTACTCTTTCTTTTCCTTTGCCCTCTCTATTCCTTTCTCCCTGAGTTGCATAGATAAGTTACAGACCACCTTCTGCTAAAAATCCCTATTTATTTTGAAACAATCATGACTGTTTATTAGCACTGCTAATGTTCATAGGAAAAAAAAATTCATCTCAGATGTCTTATAGTCTAGCATTACAGAGCCCTTCCTTCCTTCCTTCCTTCCTTCCTTCCTTCCTTCCTTCCTTCCGCCACTTCCTTCCTTCCGCCACTTCCGCCACTTCCCCCACTTCCGCCACTTCCGCCACTTCCTTCTGCCACTTCCTTCCACCACTTCCTTCCTTCCGCCACTTGCACCACTTCCTTCTGCCACTTCCTTCTGCCACTTCCTTCCTTCCTTCCGCCACTTCTTTCCACCACTTCCTTCCTTCCGCGACTTCCTCCCTCCCTCCCTCCCTCCCTCCCTCCATCCCTTCCTTCCTTCCTTCCTTCCTTCCTTCCTTCCTTCCTTCCTTCCTTCCTTCCTTCCTTCCTTCCTTCCTTCCTTCCTTCCTTCCTTCCTTCCTTCCTTCAGAGCTGTGGTCTTTCTCAAGTACATGATGAGATAGGTTTCATAAATGAAACTGAGTTGATAAATTTACAGTTGGTATGCCAATAGAATAAAAAAAATACCAATACTTGTGGTTATTTTTTGTTCATATAAATTGGTTTGCAAAATCACAAAAATTCAAAGGCAAAATACTTCATCACAGAAAAAAATCATTTTAAAATTCTATATTTGTTTCATCATGGTTTGTCCATTTGCATGGATAAACTATTTAAATAAGTGAAACACTCCTTAATATTTACTGAATCTTAGGAATACCATCTATTGATTTTTGAGTCACTTATCATGAAAATGAATAAACACTTAATTTTAAAGAAAAAATGGCCTACACTCTCTTCATTATAGTATCTACTGGAAAATATATATCAGGTTCAAAAATTCAGTTTTCAATTAGTTTTCATTTCTTTGCACATTTTTACAAGGTTCAAATCATAAATATACAGAATACACTTCAGATACTGAGGTAAATTATTAGAACTTGCTGTTGAATTTTTTGATAGTCTAATAATACTTCAGCACAAGCAAAATTAAAGATTTTATCACATTGGATTATTTCATAGAAGCAATTTTTTTTCCTAATCTCTTATGCGGAAGGACTTAATTTAGATGTAGGATACGCTATTTCATCCAAGCTGGAAACCAGTGTGATTTTAACTATAATCTGGACGCAATGAATTTGATGGTTCAGGACTAAATTTATCATCTGGGTCAGACACAGGTGCACATAGATTTATTTGAGCCCTTAAAATATTGGATTCTTCATTTCCACATTTTGATCAATTTACTTCAAACTTCTCAGCTTATCTCTTCTCAGTCCATGATGCTGAGTCTGCTGTAACTGAAAGCTCATTTCCAGATCTAGATTTCATCCTAATAGGGGAATTCTGGCTTCTTGTGCTGCCATTAAAAATCTCTAAGTTAATTGATTGCAGGTGAAATGAGCTATAGACTTTTCAATTCAGTGTTGCAGTATCCAATCCTCTGTTTGAATGAAAAATAAATTTATTTGGAAGAAAGATGGATGCACAGATTGTTCTCTAGCCCTTAACCTTTGTCCAGGTTGTCCAACTATCAAATCAACTGAATAAACTGATTATAAAAATGTTTTATTGAAAATATAGAACATTCCTTGCTCTCTCCTGTATTTTATATGTTAGAGAGATGGGAGTGGCAGCAGAAGACTAATATCAGCATTTCTGCAATAGCTAAGGAACATTTTGTAAGGTATCTATATTATTTTTTTATCTACCATATATATGAAAGAGGTTTCAGTGAAAAGGCAAGAATAGGACCCTTTCAACTAGTATGGCAACTAAACATTTCTTTTGATCTCATTTCTGTCTCTAATAAGTTTCACATATTTTCTTCTATGGTACAACATACTGCAAGAAATGCTGATACTGTATTGAAAGCCAGGATTAGAGATAGAGAAATAAGGCAAGCATACCTATTAGTAGAACATAAATGACTGGTAAGGCCAGATAACGATTTACTCAATTTACTGTCTTTTCCAAATAACATGAGCAATTTAAGAGGAAAAAAGCAAATATTAAAATAGAGCCTCTTTGGACAGCTCTGAACTTTTACTTTCTCAACATGAGGCTCTCAACATGCGACAGGATGTGGACTGTCTCTTATTCTAAGAAATTTTCTGTTGATGCTTGCATCCTTATCATTTACAAAGAATTTAATTTTATTTTTTCTATAGCTGGACAGTATTTCCAGTTCTAAACAAGCTTATCTACCTACTGGATGTTAGGGAATTCTCGTATAGCAACTGACCATCCCTTTGTTGGGAAGAACTCATTGCATTCATGTAAAGCTGTTAAAGAACAACAGTGCAATATCCATAAATAATTGAATAGACTAACTGCACATTTATGCAGTTACATTGGATACATAGGTATGTATGCACACTATTTCCATAATAGGGCAGAATCCTTGATGCATTTGCTGTGTTTAGTGTCTTGGAAAAGAGTACAAGACATTCTGTGTGAAATACAGAACACTGGTTCCTAATTAAACTATAAACTTGCTAAAAATATCTGTTTTACATGCTGACCAATCCATGCTGTATTACAAAGGTAAGGGCTTCTTCTGTGTTTAGAGAAGATATTATTGCCATAATTCTTCTCACCGTGAAGTGGTTCTCTAACAACACTGGAGTGAAGAATGAAGATAATAGGTTTGTGAGTAAATTCAACTTAATCTTTGACTGTTGCCACTACTCTTTAAGCCCTTTGAAGTGACCTTGAAAATGCCAGACTGACAGTAATAAAATAAAGATTATATCAGAGATCATTTGACTGGTAAATGAGAGTCATGGCTCATGGCTAAGCACATGCTTTGTGCAGTGTGGACAAGAATTTACCTGTAAAACACAAGAACCTTCAAGATGCAGACTGTTATGTTGTTCTTATTTTTTCTGACTCATACATCCTAAAAACTTTCCTGTCTGAGCAATATCTTTCCTACTGTTTGTATTCATGAGCACCATTGTTGACCCCTTCATGCAGCAACTAGAGATCACTACCACTAAACAAAGTAAAACTGAGTTTTAACCACATTTTAGAGAGAGATTGATTGAGATATTGATTTTTTAAAATTATTTTTTAAAAGTCCAATATAAAAAAAAAATGCAAAGGAGGGAAGGAGTAAAGAGACTTTTCATTTGAAAAGGTAGCTGAATGTTCAGCAAAAATGAGTTGGCATGTGCTATGCATTCCTGCATTCTTTTTACTGTTTTTCAGCGGAAAGGAGTACTTTTTGTACCCTTCAGGCAGATTTGAAAGAAAAAAATTCATAAATGTTCCAAATAGGAAACAAATACCTAGTACCTTGGGGCTTAAAGGATATTTTATTTTCATGAGTTAAGACTTCCTCATTATTTTCAGGATGAAACAGTCATAGTTCAAGGAATCAGTCACTCTAATGAGAAAAATAATATATGTCAATTTCTTCAAGAGCTAGTGTATTTTATTTGTGGAATATTGGCATAGTTTTATACTGTTTCTGCCAAGAACGTTTCCATTTTGGAGTTGTGTTTATAATGTAAAAGTTGCTTGGTTTTTTGTTTTGTTTTTTTTTTTTTTTTCTCTAGGACATTCCCTTCTTTCATGCTGCCATATAATTTTCAAGGTGGCTATACTCTGAATGAGAGAATTTGTTAATATTGAAACAGTAAGAACTGTGAGTGTCTGTAACTCTGCAAAGGCAAACAGTACCATAAAGAGTTGGTGCAAAACAATCCAGTTCTTTATGTATTCAAAAGAACTAGGTAGCTCCACAGGTTCTCATTCCTCAGCCCATGTCCTGCATCTGCTGGAGCATTTTGTATAATATTACTGATGTGTAAACCTGACACATACACTATTCTTTAACAGCATGCAGAAAGGAAATGAGCAAAACACTAAGATAAGTTTAAAATCTTTGCATTGTTTTGTGTAACCACAAATTAGCTTAACAAAAAACCCCAAACCAATAACAAAACTGCAAAAAGCAAAAAAACCTTACCAATAAATATTATCATTTTAGAATAAAGGAAATTCTATTACATCTCAAGAGCCAGTGAGCCAAATCTTTAAACAAAAATTTTTACATTTCTAGAGAGAATCCTTGATGTGAAATGAAAGAATTGCTGAATTCCTATTAAAAATAGGAAATGAGGAATCAGATTCCTTGTCTTGCTCTACTCTGCAGTGGCTCCCTGTAAGATAATACCTAAATGGCCAGGAAATTGATTTGAAGGGAGAGTTCCTTTAGTTTACTTTATGGAATTGCTATGGGACACTGAGACAATCAATTACAGAAACACTGGATACATTAAAAGCTTGAAGTCAAATTATGTGGCTTGTATCTATTTGTGCGACTACAAGAGCCAAAACAATTCTTCTCTGCGATCATGCATTGCTCCTTTGCTTCTCTCCTCAAAAACATAAAAGTGAGTATTTAATCAGAAGCAGGGTTTAGCTTCACTAAAGCAACAAAAAATATTCACCAGAGAATAAAAACATTGAGATTTGTATGATAATATTGTCCAGTTGTAGGGTAGAATAAATGGGAAAGATAATTATGGAATCACATGATGAATAAGTTCATCTTATGTCAGAAGAAAAGACAGAGTCTAGTGTGATTTAGGGGGAGGAGGACAGGAGGAAGAAAATAGGTTTTTGTGGTTCTGAGACCCTGCCAAGAGTACAGTATACACCAAATCTTATGAGATGAGGAAAAAATAGCACTTTCTTACAGATGAAGACTGGTTATCTGATTAAAAAAACATGTTACATTTGGCCAAAAATATACTAAATATGTTTGAATTTTCAGATTTTCAGTAGTTTTCATCTGTATTAATCATCTAAAATTTAAAATAAAGTATCTTGGATCATGGGTATCAAAAACCTTCGGAATGACCCAACACTTATTACTTGCAATTTTTATTGGAAAAAAGCCAGGTTTTTATTGGCAAGCTATTGAAATATAAACAAAGATATTTTGCTTTCCATTTTGTTTTTGCTTTTTCCTTTATTTTTCCTTTAGTATAGTAAATACTCTTCATCTTCCAAATGAGCAAGAATAAGGCCTTTTGCAATTTTCAATTAATTTATGAGAGAATAATTCAATTTTCAACATCAAATTTGTACTGATTAGCAATGTGCACATGAATGTTTTGGATTTAAATCATTAAAACTGATTTTGTAATGTCTTTATTCTATGATATCCTCTCTAATTAAGGTATTATATTTAACTGTTGGCAGAACATTTAGCAGCTGTTCAGAAAATCTTACATAGGCAGCAGTTGTTAGTAGATCACCTTCCAAAATGTGAAAGTACATGTCAAATGAAATTTCAGCCATATTAATCTTTAGTGTAATTCAAACCAAAGTCTTTGTCAACATGAAGTTGTAAGGTGAATGTGCTGAATGTCAAGAATCTCTTCCATCTCTCTCCTATCATTCAATGTCAGATAAATTAGAAAGCATTGTAATCTAATGGTTGGTTCTAATCATTCGGATATGGCTTGCTGTTTAATAGGATTTCTTTTCTGCACCCTTCTTCTCAGTTTGTAACTTATTCCTTTCTCATTTAAGGATGCATCAGTCATTACTTTTTCCATAGGTACTTCCTGACTACAGAGATTCTTCTATAGAATTACCACATGCAGTTCTGAGAAAAAACTTTCCCCCTGTCTTTGTACTAATTCTCTAGGTCTTCCAGGAATTACTGCTCCCTAATCTTTCTGAACCTTAATTTTCTTTCTTCTCTTTTTATATTTTTCACAAAATCACAGGATGTTTGCATTGGAAGGCACCTCTGAGGATCACATAGTGCAGGTCCCTGATATAGCATATTCACTAGAGCAGATTGCACAGGCTGTGGTCAGATGGCTTTTGAGTATTACAGAGAAGGAGGCTTCAGAATCTCTCTGGGCCATCTGTTCCAATGCTTTGTCACCTACCTATTAAGATGGAACTTCCTGTTTCATTCAGGTGTTTTCATGTGGTCTGAATTTTCAGGAAAATCAAAATACCAACAGTAAGAGGCTTCTGAGAATAAAAGGGGATCAGATTAAAAAAAATATTAGTATGAGGAGACGACAATGTGAGGCAGCTGAAAATGTTGATATGGTCAGAAGTGGAGAGGTGGAGGTAGGTAAAAAGAGATAACATGATCGAGGACAAGATTCTTTGCAATTATATATTGAATTTTATCTATTGACATTACTGGGAAAGAGCTAGGCTACAGCAGCTGTAGGTCCAGTCATACAATTTGATAAATGCCTGAGAGTTTCAAGCAAAAAATTAGACATGGTAAAGACTATGAATATTACTTTAGCAAACTAGTTACAAGCTGAATCAGGAGGATGGATGTAATTATTAATAGGAAATTGCCATGTCAAGATGAAGGATAGTGAAGGCATGAATAAAATTATTTTTTCTAAATCTAAACTTATTAATTTCAAACACCTAAACTTTTAAACTTTTAGGTGAGAACAATCACAGATTTGTAGATGTATGATGTATGCAAAAAAGGTGAGAGGAATTTGCTGAATCCTACTGAAGGACAGATTTTCTGTATTCATGGGTAGATTCAAATGCCAGGGTGTTTGTATATGCAAGGAAGAATAAAAGTGTCTATTGAATTGTAAATATGGGAAGCAAAGTAGTTAACTGAATGCTTATGTGAAGCCTGATTGTTAAGAAAGTCACATAAACCCAATGATTACTGTTAAAATGCTTGGTGCAGAGAACTGATCACTTTGTGAGTTAAAGTTCAGTGATTTTACCTTAAGATCTGCACTTTTTCCTAATTTAGAAAATTTTGGCTTGTTTTGTTTTCTGTTTTGTTTTTAACTGGAAATAAAACAAACAAATGACAACCCCAAACCCAAAGCAAAAAACTCAAACTCAGAAGCATGAGAGTTTCTGAAAGCTCCAGAGGTTTTTACAGCTTCTTGAATATTTATGATTCTGTATATTTTCTGTTTCATATCCATCTTTTGTTTCCATTCTGTATTTGGCAGAGTACAGCTTTCTGTAAAATTTTCTATCTGTCCTAGTTCTGTATTAATGTTCTTTGCGGCACCTTAACAAAACTCTTAGTGTCACAATAGTAAAAAATTTCAGAAAATGTAGCCAACAATACTGATGATATAGAGAAGGGTGCTAGCAGAAGAAACAATACAGTATAGAGAAATCTTTTGGCTCAGTGACCCGTAACTTGTGGTTTGCTGGAATGGACTTTCAAGGTTCACCAAATTATGTCCTGGCCCTGCACTGGACAATTACAAGAATCACACCACATGTCTTTGGACAGAGTGCTGTCCAAACTCTTCTTGAACTCTGTCAGGCTGGTGTTGTGAGGAGCCTGAGGATCCTGTTCCTGTGCCCAACCACCCCTCTGGTGGAAGAACCTTTTTCTAATATCCAACCTAGACCTCCCTGGTACAATTTCAGGCCATTCCCTTGGATCCTGTCACTGGTCACGACAGAGAGGATATCAGGGCCTGACCCTCCTTTTCCCCCCGTGAGGAAGTTGTACCTGCAGTGAGCTCTGTCCTCAGTCTCCTCTGGGCTGAACAGACCAAGTGACCTCGATCACCTGGCGTATGGCTTTCCCTCTATCTTTCACCATCTTTACAGCATTCCTTTGGATGCCCTCTAAACTTTTTATATACTTTTTATAATGTGATGCTAAAAGGAGATTTCTATGTTTGTGACTAGGTTCTTCTTTCTTTAATGTGCTTCAAATTGAGAGGAATATGATTTATCTAAATGGTTGTTCTCTAATTTATAAATACACTGGGACATTTTTCTTTTGGCATTCTTAATGTAAATTCATCATTTTTATTTTCTCACATGTAAGAGGGGAAGTAAGGTCTGCTACTGACTACTTCTGTAGTTCTCATTCTGGGACAAAATATTTTTTAAAAGACTTGACATTTTCAAATTATAAGTTACTTTGTGCTTTATTCACATAAATATTTTTTATGATATGCAAATCTCCATTAACAAAAGATAAAAATTAAACTTTTTTTACCACAGACTGGTAAGTTACAAGTAAACAAACAAAAAATTATTACATTTATTTGAAATAAGTTTTAAAAAATGTTTAAAATTTTAGAGGTATGGCATCTCAGTTTATCTCCTATTATACAAGTGAACAGTCTTTTACATTACTTCATTTAAATTTATGTTCTGTGATTTTGTTAATCACTGAGCCAAGCCAACGTAAAATTGATTCACTGCCTATCTAAACACATAGAAAATCATACTCACCCTGAGATTTTAAGAGCTTAAAAGTGACTATGAGAAGGTCAGTTTTCTTCACTGTGAATGGTACTTGCATGTTCTGTGGAGGTGGCATTTATTTATATAGCTTGATCCATTGAAGTACAAGAAATAATAAAATCATAGAATCTTTAAGGTTGGGAAATACCTTTAAGACCATCAGGTTCAATGTTAACCTAACACTACCACCATTGAACCATGTCCCCTAGTCCTGTGTTTTGAATAAAGTTCCCCAGGGACTTTACTGCTTCTCTGGACAGACAGTAAGATACCTTACTATCCTTTTCATGAAAAATGTTTCCCTAATCTAAAATTCCACTGGTGCAGACTGAGGCCTTTTGCTCTTGTCCTTTCACTTTTTACCTGGAGAAGAGTCTGGCATCCACCTCACTACTACTACTACTTCCTTTTGTGTAGTTGTGTAGCAATCGATAATGTCTCACCCAAGCCTCCCTTTCTCCGGTGTAAACAACCCCAGCTCTCTCACCCCTCATAAGATTTGCGTCCTATGGCCGTACATTGTAAGTCCATGGCTATAAATCAGTAAATTTACCATGAACAAAAGTTCTGTCACACCAATTGTTACTTTCAGCCTGAACCATCTGAGAAGGCAGTTAGCTTGGAACAGGTGTGCTCCTTTCAGCAGGAGAGGGATGCTGTGGCCATCCTTAGTGGTGTGCTATCTTTTACTGGTGTGGAGGTAATGTTTTTCACAATGGCTGGTATGGGGCTGTATTTTGCATTAGTATTGATCACAGGGTTGATAATATAGAGATGTTTTCATTATTGCTGAGCAGGGCTCACACAGAACCAAGGCCTTTTCTGCTTCATACCGCCACAATGGCAGGAAGGGCACATATTTGGGATAGGTGACCCAAGAAAAGACCAAAGGAATATCACACACCATGTGGCATCAGGCTCAGTATATAAGTTGGGAGAAGAAGGTGGAATGGAGGGAAACCTCCCCAGGTAACTATTACACATGATGGAGCCTTGCTCTCCTGGAGATGGCTCAATACCCGCCTACCCGTGGGAAGCAGTGAATTAATCCCTTGGGTTTTGCTCTGCTTACATGTGTGAATTTTTTTTTTCCTGTTAGACTTTGTCTCAACACACCAATTTTCCAGCTGTCAGCCTTCCAGTTCTCTCCACAATTCCACTGATGATGGACTGAACAAGTGGTGATGTGGTCTTTGGTTGCTGGCTGATGTTAAAACACAACAAATATCTTCACTGTTTTTAGGGGAATGTTGAAAGACATTATTATTTATCTTAATTAATAAAACCAGAAATCAGTATATCTTTCTAAACTGCCAGGTTATTAATGATAGATTGGCTATTAATGCCATTGCAATGAAACATAAGGTTACTACTTCATGAGCTGCATGAAATTATGTCTGTCTTCAGAGAGAACAGTGATGGTTGCCTGGTGAATTGGAAGCTTGCACAGCCCCAGTAAAATCACCACTATGTGTCCTGTGGTCTCTCTGGTTCTCTACTTCAAGTGGCAGAGTACAGACAGAGTAGGGGCAGAATGACTGCTGTTTCAGTCATATATACTGAAAGTATTTATTTTCTAATGACAAGCAGCATTCACATAATCCATCTGATGTTTATCGTCTGATGTTTGTGTCAGCTGTTGTCATGGCCACATATCAGACAGATACAGGAGGCCTCCTAGACTTCTTCTATTGAATAGATTAAGCACTTTCTAATGAAGCTGTAAAAGCCTGAACTACAATTCCAAGTAACACAAATAGAGTTTCCAGACTTAATTTTCTTTGTGAGTAATGTAATTATCTTGATCACATTTATCTTGCAGAAACATTTTTCATTAGGCTATAGAGATGTAGGAAGATGGACATAGAAACGTGATGAAAGTAGATTGTTCAGAATGCCTTTGGAAACCTCTTTATGAGTGTCAAGGTGTATGAATGGGACATACATACAGTCTGGACAGGGCTGCACTTTATTATGTTCCTTGAGAAAAATCCTGATCCAGCTTACTTTTTGTTATTGCATTTGTTAAATTTAATAATGTGGTTTTGGAAGTTGATGCTCTTAAAGTATAGTTTTCTTGAGTGTTTTATTTTAAATGTTAAGCATCTGAAAGAGTTAGAAAATTCCTATCAATTCTGAAAATTCTCAGTAAACATTCAGCAATGTGTAGATTACTCAATACCCTGAGTGTTGCTGGTTACTTGGTCTGTTGTAAATCTGCTTCTGCTATAGCTGTTAATTCCTGGCACTTTCATCACTGTGGCAGTGGTGTCTTTACAGTGATGTTGGTATATTGAACCACTACAGCATCTCTATGTTAGCTATTAAGTAAAAGACTCCCACAGGCCAAATATTATGGTATAGCTCTGATGGTGACTTACCCAGTTTCTCATATGACCTCTGTTGCATAGGCATTCTTTTAAGATTATGATGCTATTTCTTCTCTGTGATTTTATTTAAAAATATATATAACAAATAATACAATGTAATGTAATGTAATGTAATATAATATAATATAATATAATATAATTAATATAATCATATCATATCAATCTTCTTGGATCTCAAATAAATAATTCTCCATTCCATATATTTGGTTTAATAGCATGCTGTTCACAACTCTATGTTACAGTAAGTAGAGCAATCTCATAATTAATTTGAAAACTAAAAAGTACAAGAAACAGCTATTATTCTGATATTCCTCATATTTGAATATATATCATTTTGACATTCATTGTGATACAGTTGATGTTAATATTTTTAAACTAGGACCTAAGTCAAGATCTCTGATGCATGAGGTAGTGGAAAAGCAGGAAGCAATTATATGATATCAGCTGCTGGTATGGTGTTTTTTCTATCCATATCTTCATTCCTCATATCCTGTTTCTTTGTTAGCCTTACACTGCTCTACTGAGCTTATCAAGGCTTCTTTCAATCAGCATGTTCTAGCCATGGCAGAATTTAATGCCTTTGCTTCCACCTTTTGCCCTGGCATCACTGTTGATAAAATGGACCAATCTTCACTGTATGCTGGACAGTGGAAAATTCAGTTTCATGGAAAATAAGAAATTCTTTCCCCAGAGACCAGTACTGATCATGTTTCACTTGTCAGACATGAATAGCTGAGTACAAATAAGTCATTGGTCCTTTTCTAATTTTGCCTTGATTTTACATGGGCAGCAATGCTAGAGCTTTAACTTATGGGTAATGTCTCTGACAACTCTGTGATCTTCTAACTAAAGTCTGCAGGCAACAAAATTTCATGAAGGGAGAAGAAAAGTGATTGTTTTGGTATGAAAGAAGTGACTTGGTTTTGAGTAATCTATTCTCAGAAGAGGCGACGCACTTTAGCCAAAAGCATTGTCAAATCCAATATAAGGAAGGCAGGTGGCTTGTACAGAATATTACATCATGAAGTATTTTATTCAGGACTTAATTATATCATGAAATTAATAAAATAACCATATTTGTAAAAAAAAAAAAAAGAAAAAGAAAAAGAGTAGGAGCTCATTTTTTCTTTTACTTATGGGATTTTTCTTTTGCAATTATACCTATCCAAGTTATAAAAGGAAGAATATTAACTTATGATTGCTGTTGCATTAAATTTTATATATTTCATTCCATTGTGGAGCAGAAAAGGGAATTTTTTGCCACTATAAATTGTAAAATTTTACTAGTTAAATCTGATTCATATAGCCTACCTTCATAACAACTTTCCTCACCTTAAAAGATTTTGAGATGCTGAACTTCTAAGCATGACATTTGCATGTGCTGTTAAAATACTTTGTTGATGAAATTTTGATACATTGTTAATGAATTGCCCATCTTCCTTTGTTGTATCTAGTAATGAATGAATGGAAGCATGCAAAATCAGAAGACTTTCTTCCCAAAATCCTATCTAAACCTCCTCTGAGGCAATTTGAGGCCATTTGCTCTCATTCTGTCATTTGTTTCTAGACTTTCACACACATACAGACCCACATTCTTTGAAGACATCAAATGTATCCAGTCTCTGACAGATTGAAATTGTTGACATCTGTGGTCAGGGCTGCCACTTGCTGCCTCCTGACACCCACAGGACTCCACTGGTGTTGATGCTGCTGTCTTGGGTCCCTGTTCCAATGCAGGGAGGAAAAAGAACTGGATTCTGAAGCCCCAGCAAGTGGTGGCCCTGCCCTGGACCTGCTCTGGCTTTGCACTACCAATAGGAGCTTCAAGTTTCACTCTGAAATGGTTTTTCCTTGCAAAATGTAGCTTCTAGAGCTGCTGGAGTTGCATGTAAAGCTAAAAGGCAAGAGAGAGGCAAGAGAGGCAAGAGAACTCTGACTTCATTCCCCTACTCTTTAAAAAGACCCTTGGAAACCCCACAGCAGTACAATTCCATTTCTGGACACCCTGTTGGGTGTTAAAGAATGAAATTATTTTTTCAGTGTGACAGTGACAATTTCAGACACAGAGAGATATGGAATAGTATAAAATTTTGTGCTTTCCAGGACACCCCAGAATGAAGTGTCCTATTTGTAACCACCCTTTTTGTGCTAGTGCAGTTATGCCACCATTATATAACACATGGCAATGGAGCAGTTGCCTCAAAAATTATTATGTTTGGTGGTACCTCCACAAGGCCAGAACTGAAACTTGCTCCTTTTTGCAGCTTATGCATATGCACACATGATGTTTTATGCAAGTTTCACCACAAAATGAATGTTTATGGCATATGCTGCAAATGTAGTTAACCCTCTTCTTACAGACAAGTATTTAATCTATTTTTTTGTACTGTGGTTTTGTTCCTTTTAAGGGTTCGTGTTCCCTGGGCAGCATGTTCCAGCACTTGACAACATTTCTCATAAAGAAATTCTTCCTAATATCCAATCTAAATGTTCTCTGAAGCAATCTGAGCTTGCTTCTTCTATTTCTGTCATTTGTTTCCTAGGAGAAGAGACTAAACCCTGCCTGAGTTCACCTTCAATTCAGGTAGCTGTAGAGACCAATAAGATCTATCCAGAGCCTCCTTTTCCCACCTCCCTCAGCAGCTCCACATCACACTTATTTTCCCAACCCTTCACCAGCTCTCTTGTCCTTCTCTGGACATGCTCCAGCACCAAAATGTCTTTCTTTCCAATGAGGAACCCAAAAGTGAACACTGGATTCAAGGCACAGCCTCACCTGCACCAAGTCCAGAGGGATGATCCCTTTTTGAATCCTGCTTGCCACACTATGCCTGACACCAGCCAGGATGCCACTGGCCTTCTTGGACATCTGGTCACAGAGGGAGATCAGGTTGGTCAAGAGGGACCTGACTTTCACAAATGAATTCTGACTGGGCCTGATTGCCTGGTTTGTCCTGTATATTCCATGTGACAGCACTCAATGAGATCTCTGCATAACCTTTCCCTGCACTAAAGTCAAATTAACATAGAATCATTAAAGGACAAACATATCTATGGAAATGTGTTTTAAAAAAATTGTAATTAAAGACACAATTTCTGGAAAGAATTATTCTTATAAAAAACCATCACTAATATGACTAAGCCTGTTAATTTCGATGCCATTACTCAAATTCAAAGCAATGTAACCTGAAGGAGAATTGGCCCCATATGACTTCTAAATAGATAGTTATCCGTTAAATTAATTGATGTTAAATGAATGTGTCAATTAAATAAGCATAAGTATAAAATCTTACAATTTTAGACTTCTCCAGCTCTGTTTGGCATGAATACAGGAACCTTTATAGAAGTTTCAATTCTGGCTAATGACTTTAATCCCTTAAAGAGTTTTCAGGAGCTGAGGCACTATTCACCTTTTGTACTTTGCAATTTAACACTTCGGAAAAATAACTTTCATCTATATTAATTCCAAAAAAGCAGGTGGACCATTTACTTTGATTCCCTTAAAATAATCTAATTCCACAGAATTTATGATCCACTTAAATTAAGGCTGAGAAAATACAGTGCTATCAGTGCTGTCATAGGTATGTATGATTCAAAGTAAAGGACAAAATCTGTAATAAGTAAAAATAAGAATGAAAAGGTTGATTTTAGATTTGAAATTGATTCCTAAACTTTATAATTGTTTGAGGGCATTTTGTTGTCCTTCCTATTTCCTGCTATGAAGATTTCTTTTGTGTTGGCCTACTAGTATTTGAGATAATAACTGAACAATAAAAAGAAACACTGGGAAAATCTGGTATCTGATCCCTTTGATTTCAAATGGGATTTTATCCTCAAATTCTCTGTAGACCTTACGGCCAATAGATGCTAGCTCAGGACCAGACATATCAAATGGAAAACTATTAAACTATTTTCTCAACTAGAACAAATGGCTATTTAGCACTTTATGGAGCTTAGCTAATAGTGATAGGAACATAATCCAGAGCTGGAACGATTTTAAACAAAAATATTTGTACAAAACTCTTTCAATGAGACATTCTGGTATTGCTACATATGTTTTCACATGGTCCAGTAAGTTTCCTTGCTTCTTTCCACTAGTTTCTGCCTTCTTGTATTTAAAGAGTGTGCTTTGTATGATGCACTTTTGAGGCATAACAATTCACATTCTCTCCTTCCATCCAACTGTATATGCAGCAAAAATTTAAAACAATCCTATTGCTGATCCTAAAAGAATATTTTTTTCTTTTTCTTTTTCTTTTTCTTTTTCTTTTTCTTTTTCTTTTTCTTTTTCTTTTTCTTTTTCTTTTTCTTTTTCTTTTTCTTTTTCTTTTTCTTTTTCTTTTTCTTTTTCTTTTTTTTCTCTTTCTTTCTTTCTTTGTTTCTTTCTTTCTTTCTCTCTCTTTCTCTCTCTCTCTCTTTTTCTCTCTTTCTCTCTTTCTCCCTTTCTTCCTTCCACCACTTCCGCCACTTCCTTTCGCCAGTTCTTTCTGCCACTTCCTTCCTTCTGCCACTTCTTTCCTTCCTTCCACCACTTCCTTCCACCACTTCTTTCCTTCCTTCCACCACTTACTTCTTTCCTTCTTTCTTTCCTTTCTTTTGTCACAATTTTTCCTTTACACAGGAACTTTTTTGAAAGGCATAGCAAATTTTAGAGCACTATAGCCTACTGTCAAGACATAGTTTTCTCCTATTTCCTGGGATGATGCAGGACAGTGGAAATATTACTATTTATCATAGTAAGTGAAAAAGAAGTATTAACTTGTCTGTCTTATTTTGTATTCTGTCTAAGGCTCAATACCCAAACAAGAATTTTCTGCCATTTTATATTCACATTTTTATAAAATAACACAATGACAGAAAGCTGTTTAAAATACAGGTCTTTAAAAGTCTATCTGCCAACAAAGTGACATTCTTTCATTCTTTCTCTTGACCACAAAAGGCTATTTATTTTCTGGGCTTTATTTTTGTTTTTTTCTGTACGTGGTGTTTGTGTGTGTGTATGAGCAACGGATTGACATGTATGTCTTCCTCCATCTTACACTGGTTAATTTCTAATGATCATTTAACTTTTTGCATACAAGAACTGCAGTTAAGACTAATATCAGGCCAAAGTATTCTAAACACTGGCCTTTTTAAGTTATGATCTCATCTCAACATTGATAAAATCTTACCATAATGATCTCTACTGGAAGATGAACATTAAAAGGAATACTAATTTTGCAGAAAACTCTCCTATATTATTTTCCTTGCCAATCAAATCTTTGATCAATCAGCAAACATTAATTTTGGATTTAGGGGTTTAATACTTTACTTATTGCTATAAGAAAAAAAGAGATAGTTTTCAAAGAAAAATATATAGCATATTATTCTTGCTGGTTAAAATCATGGTTAGGGAAGAGAATACTCCCAGTTAAATGTGAGAAAGAAAGAAGGGGGGATGCATATTTAAAACTCAGAATAATTTAGTTTTTAGATGAAAATGAGGTATTGCTGGTAATGACTTTATTATCAAACACACTGACATATTTCAAGTTTGTCATATGATATTATCACCAGTATGAGTACATATTTTGGAGTTCAGTGTAGCTGATGAAAATAGACCATTTAAATCTCTTCCATTTTCAACAAGTTAAATTGGATAAGATCATGACTTGTTGTTTGGTTTGTTTAGACATCAATAGAGCCAGCAGAAGCAGTCAGCATTCACCCAGTCAAAAGCTGTATTTGTATGTGCCTCTTTGTTCTCTAGAGGGATAGCTCTGCCCACACAAAGTTTTGACCTCTGGTATTGGGAAGGGTAAAAATCTTAACCAACAACTGTTCCCTATGATCCTCTTTCATGCAACTTCTGAGAAAAAGTACACCTCTGCTACAACTGTCTAGGAATACCTTGGTTTTAAGACTGAGAGTATCACAAATTGAATAATTCCTGAACTATATGGAATACTGTTTTGAACTTCGTGTTTCAGGAAGTCAATTTGAAATTAGCTGTACTTTAACCTGTAAAAGGTGACTTTTTCAGTAGTGCTGATGAAAAGTATTCCAGCATAATTACTCTGTAGATTCTTTACTTAATTGATAAATCATTTCAGTTGAATTTGAAATTATTGAGGTACTTCTGAGAACAACCTGAGAATTTATTTTCTTCTAAAAGTCAGATACAGGAAAAAATAATATCCTCTTATCTTTGTTAAATAGTAACTAAACTCACATATTTTTATAAGGAAGAAAAGGTACTTTCATCTCAAAATCAACTCAGAATTAGTTCACAAATATATCCTGAAAAGGATGACCTCAAGAACAAGCCACTCATTTGTTCTGTTTGTACTTTGTTATAGATGGAAACATAGGCTAGCCATAGAAAAGAAATTCCTTTAAATAAGAAATGAATTGGAGATTTTTCATGTTTTGCTTATCTTGTTCTGGTAAACAGCCAGGTGGAAATTTCCTTCAAGTTATCTTTTCATTACACTCTCTGTATGTACATTTTACCGTGCTTTCTACTTACATTTTAAGCCCAGAATTTCAAAAAAGTCCAAATTTTTAAAAGTGAATTTTATATAAATATTCGATTTTAATTTTATAAAAAAACCACTAATGTCTAAATTCTAATATATTCCTTTAAAATTATAGTTTTATCATCAGTAAGTCTGCATGCTAAAATATCTTACAACTTTCTTAATTTGGAAAAAGCTAAATTTCACAGATTTACCAAACTGTCAAGTGTTACCAACTGTGTGAACAAAATTGTTAACAGAAGATTTTTTTGTGTATTCTTACTGTAGGGCAAAATAAATGGATGCAGTCTTTGCTATTGATTTTAGCGGAAGAAAACCAAGACCACTAATAAACACACTTATTGCCTTAGTGAAAATAGTGTCAATTTGATACTGCTTTTGTCTATAGCTGCCACTCCCACCTTTATTTCTAAATGCTACTCTTCATCCTTTTAAAATTGCAATATGGGCTCCGGCTAACAAAATACTTTCCCTTGTTGACTAAGAAATTTGTAAATTTCCTATATTCTACCTTATAGGATAATTCTAATTGCGATGGATCATGACTTTATCATTACTTATTAACTCAACTGCGTGTCTGTGTGTTTTACAGTGGTCCGCACCAGAAGCTGCAGTGGATCTGTTGACTTGAGGATTGTATATGCCAGTGCCAGGAACTGGGGAGACTGAAATCCAAATGGACTTGCTGGGCAGGCTGTGGGTCTGAACCAGGCTGTTTGAATATGCACATACTCAAATGTATATATTGTCACTTATGGGCCCCTGTCTAGCTCAGTCAGAAGGAGGAGGTGGTTGGAACTGTTGCTGTCTATGCTTCTGAGTGCTCTGCACGCATCTGTCTGTGGTCTATGCAGCCAGCTGTGTATATGTGCTTGCATGGAGCATAAAGTGTGCTTTGTTTGCATGTGGCTTCTGGGAACACATCTTCAGCCTGTTTGGCCTTGAATAAAGGGAATGGCATCATCCTGACTTATAGAAATTCTTTTTTAAATATCCAGTCTGGTTAAAATAATTACTGAAATTTTTTAACTGAAGGATTTTGTAGTTTATAGTGTTTAGGATGATGTGTCTATATTAGGTTTTCTAAAATAAATCTTATTTTATGGGGTACTGAAAGAGAAATACAGAATCCAGAACCTTTTCTTCATTCTCCCTTCTCATACAGAATTCAATCTTGAATAGCTGTTTCCTTATGCCTGTTCAAATGGCATTTGACTGCTGTTGCATTTTCTATTTCATCCTCCTGTACTTTAATTGGATACACAAATATGAATTTATCTAGGCATATGTAGAAAGACTCACATTTAGAAGTATGGGTCTGTAAAATTGGTTAACAGCTAGATAAATCTGTTTGGTAGAGATAAGGTGTAGATCCACCAAAGTAGAACCTATAATTCCACAAATTCTAACAAGATGAAGCCATAAATTAAGCAGAAGTAAAGAAACTAAGCCATAAGAAAATCAGCAGAAAAAAGTGTGTAATTTTACCTTTACTCATAAACTCTGGTTTCTAGCTAAATCTTGTCTTGCCTGTAAGAGTATACTTGAAATTCAGTTATTCAATTGCAAGTTATTCAATTGCAAGTTTTCAAACTTTTGCACAATGCTGATCATTCCTCCATTGGTATTTCCCTCTTTTTTTAATCCCTTGACCCCACATGACAATTTATTTTTGACACATCATGATTTCTGTCTTTTTGCCATGTGAGAAGTTTGACTTGCTTGAACTTTCCAGGCAGGTTGTTGGGTGTATCTTTAAGTCTTTGATTCAAGTGACCTTGCAGGCTCTGTGTTTTAATGCTGCCTAAAAGAACACATTTTTTTCCTCTTTGAAGTTGTTCTTCTATGTGTCATTCATTCTGTTTGTGTTTGCATCATCTGCCTTTTAAGTAATGCAGTAAATCTTTATTATTTACAGCCTATATTTTCTGCTACATTTCCTTCAGTAAGCAAGCCACATTCTTTAGCTCCTTTAAAAAGAATAACACAATATAGAGAGCTCAGAATGTTAGTTCCCTTAAACTCAAAATTTCCTTTTTCTTTCAAATGTTTCTTGCATTTCTTCAGTTTATTTTGAAATTGTGCTAATAGATACGGCAGGACACAGTCATCTCACAAGTGTCAATACATTATTACAGAACACAGGTAGATCAGTTCTCTCTCAGCTGTCATCCTGTGTGATTCTAGATTGTTATCACTGATGCTTACAAAGAGCCTGACCAGCACAACTCAGTATGATGAAAAATTCAGTGGTTGAAGACAGTAAAGAAAAACTAATATGATGATAAGTTCTTCTGAGGATGCCTTAAACACTGGAATAACCAATGTTATAGAAACTAGAACTAGAAATCCTACAATATTTTTACTGAAGAAAGGGATAGCTGTCATATTTTCTTATTTTCACAGCTTTTTCCATAATGAGGAAGTCTTTTAATCACAGAATCCAAGGATGTTTTGGGTCAGAAGGGGCCTTGATAGATCATGTAGTACAACCCCTCTGCCACGGACAGAGACATCTGTAATATTTCTATAGAACAGTTTGCTCAAAGCTCTGTCCAAACTGACCTAGAATTCAACTCCCCTTCATCTCTTCCTCTTCCTCTCCCTCTTCCTCCCCTCCCCCCTTCCAATACTCATTCAGTTCATATAGAAACTATGTCATGAACAAAATTTTGCATTTCAGCAATATTTCAATGAAAGGAAAGTAATTCATTAATTTAATAAAACCATGTAAGAAAATCTTAAAAATAATCTAGAATTTCAGTACTTTTTAATGATCCTTCATACAGTGACTTGTAAAGCTGCTCCAATTTCCTTATATTCCCCCCCTTCATTACATTTATTGCTCACCTAACTGTGATGGTCCCCATGGCTATAATGTACAGATGGCTGCTGTTAACAGAAGCTACAGGTTATGGTGCTGAAATGAGGGTCTCTAAAAGAAAAGAAAATCAGAGGATATCAATTCCCTCTTTTGTAGGACTACTGATTAGTAGAAGAACAACTTTTTACCACAAAAAAAATTTTGCAAAGCTGCTTCAAGTAACATTATCTTTGTTTACAACACTGCAAACATAGAACATTAATGTAATTTTAAATTGTTGGAAGTTGCATCTGTTGTAATAGTTAATCGGTTTTAAGTCAGCAACATTTTGTCACTTCAGCCCTTTCTTTCTCTGTTGTCTTTTTCTGTCTTCTATTTCTGTCTCTCCCTGCCTCTCTTTCTGGCTGTGTCTCTGGCTGTGACCTTCCTCCTTACTCTTGTCTATCCCACACCCCTCCCCCTTTCTGTTTTGCTTACTTTTCCTTTCTCCCTCTTCTCTTCTCTTCTCTTCTCTTCTCTTCTCTTCTCTTCTCTTCTCTTCTCTTCTCTTCTCTTCTCTTCTCTTCTCTTCTCTTCTCTTCTCTTCTCTTCTCTTCTCTTCTCTTCTCTTCTCTTCTCTTCTCTTCTCTTCTCTTCTCTTCTCTTCTCCTATCTTGTTCTCCATTTTTAAATCTATTGATCGATCAGGTGTACTCTCTAATTTACAATAAATGAACTCTCATTACTGGGTGAAATTTACATAATACATAATCTAAAGTGTTTCAAGTTAATATATGTGATCCCAATAATTTGTGGGAATATATCATGACCATATAGTACTCATTACATGAAGTTATGATCATTGGATTTGGCATGGTGATATGGTAATTGCCAGACTTGCTGCTGACAACAATACAGTCTAAATAATCAGTAATGTAGAAGGATAGTGGATGTGTTTATAGTACTGTCTAAGGAACCTAAATAAGTCCATGGCACCTAATGAGATTCATCTGCAGGTCCTGAGGGAACTGATAAAGAACAGGCTGGACTGCCACACACAGAAAGTGTTGGTCAGCAGCTCACTGTCCATGTGGAGACCAGTGATGAGTAATGTCCTGCTGGGGTCAGTGCGGGGGCAGACACTGTTCATCTTTGTTGCTGACAGAGAGCAGGAGAGAATGCACACTCAACGAGTTTGCCAGTAACATCAACCTGTATGGTGCAGTCGTGGTGGAGGGAAGGGATGCCATCCAGACAGACCGGGATAGGATTCAGAGTTGTGTCTGTGCAAAACTCATGAAGTTCAACAAAGTGAAGCACAAAGTACCCCCACCTGGGATGTGGCAATCCCAGGCACATATGCAAGTAGAGCAGAGAAGTGATTTAGAGTAGCCCTTTGGAGAAGGACTTGGGAGTGATGTCTGACAAAAACCTTAACATGTGCACTCATAGGCCAGAAAGCCAACCTTGTCTTGGGCTGCATCAAAAGAGGTGTGACCAGCAGTCAGGGGAAGTGATGTTCCCCCTCTATTCTGCTTTTGTGAGACACCCACCTGGGAGTACTGCATGCAGGTTAGGGGTGCCCAGCCTAACAAAGACATCTCCCTGTTGGAACAAGTCCAGGGGAAGACCACAGAGAGAATAAAGTACCTTCCCTATGAACACAGGCTGAGAAAATTAGGGTTATTCATCCTAGGGAAGAGAAGGTTGTGTGTCATAATTTTCCAGCATCTGAAAGGGGACCATTCGGCAGGAGTGTAGTTACAGGACGAGGAGGAATAGATCCAAACTGAAAGACTGTAGGTAAAGGTTAGATGGGAAGAAGAAATTTTTACTGTGAAGGTGCTGAAGCACTAGAGTGGGGTGGCCAAAGAAGCAGTGGATATCCCAACCATGGTAGTGTTCAAGTCCAGGTTTGGGGTCAAGGGAACTCTGAGATATCTGGTTTAATGAATGGTGTCCCTTCCCATGGTAGGGGGATTGAAACTAGGTGATCTTTAGGGTCCCTTCCAACCCAAGCCATTCTGTGATTCTAGGATTTGAATTATTGGTCCCTGTATTGGTATGAGAGGTTGGTATTCATAACAACCTGTCAGCTGGACTTTGAAGTATTCATAATGACCTTTTCAGCAGACTGTTTGTCCCATTCTTCATTCCTCTTCATGCCTCTTATAGTTCACACACTGGTACCTCTCTGCCTTTTGTTTCATTACAGGGGTGCTAATAGTGACTGAATTAGAAGATGTGGTAAAGGCAAGTAATGTTCACTGGTGGTTTCTTGTCCACAAAGCCAGTTATTTCATCATCAAAGGAAATTGTCTTGATTATACTTTACTTTCATAATTTATTTTATTGGAAGTAAACCAATAAAAACTTTGAAAGTTTTACCTAACTTTTTCTTTAAATATCTATTCCACGATTTTTTCTGAAAGTGTTATTTGGCAGGATGACATTTAATGTCTTTACAGTGTTCTACATAAATCTTCACAAGTATTGATATTAGGTATTATTGATATTAAAACTAAAACATTTTAAAGATGACTATGCTAAAGAATAAGTGCACAGGTTGAGATATTTTCGTAATTTCTGTTTAACTTTCAACAATCAGTTTTGGGCTGGATATGATTCCCATGCATACTAATGGTGGTAACCTTGTAAACATTCTGTCCCTGTACAAAAGAAATCGCATATTACAAAACACATATTACTAAGATAGGTAGTTATAACTCTACATGCTACTGCTTTTAACATGCTAAATGTAGCACTTTAGATCATGACATATGGGTTTTATTGCATAGGAACAGATAATTTACAAGAAAATTTTCTACTAGTTTCTGTTCCAAGTAATCTTTTAAAATATAAAATAAAAACTTAATTTACATTTCATAAAATTTACATCAAGAATAAAAAATCACAGTATCACATTTCTGATTAATAAACTTTCTATTTTGTAATATATTAAACCAAATTTTTTCTGTGTCAGCACATAAAACCTAAGCAAAAAGTAATGAAATCAATATTTGCAAAGAAAGTTTCTTAACAATTCAATAGTAATTCTTTAATATAAACTCTACTTTAGGAAGCATACTTTAAAGGTTTTGGTACATAAAGTGTTGTATTAGAAGTACTCTGTCTTAAAGAAATTTATAGCCTTAACCTCTAGCAATGCTTGCCTAGACTTCCAAAACAAGATGCTAATGCATTTCCAGTAGTGAGTCAAACAAAGTTTAGAAAAATATGGCTTGGCTGACTTACCCAGGATACCACAGTCACTCTCTCAAAATAGAATGAGTCTAAGATTGTGACTGAAAAATATTTAAAATTATCTACTAATTAACTACTTAACCCAAAGAAGCATATGAAACCATTTTTGACATAGGAAAGCTTTTTCTCAAATAATGTGTCTATCTGAGCTGAAAAAAATACTAATATTGATATTTTGAAATATTTATTAATGTTGTTTTAGGTTACATTTCTACTAGAGGAATTCAAAAGTTTTCTATCATCTATTAAAAATTAATAATATTTTTAATACTATCAGGATCTTGGAAAATATATATGCCCTGTGTCAAAAAAAGTCTTGCATAAACAAAGTTTTCTATTGTCTCTAGTAGCCTAGCATCTGTTATCTCAGAATATCCAAGTGTTTCCAATTTTGCATAAAATAACAAGACGTGTCGGGCAACTACAAAATAAGAAATAAGCAGAGTGATTTTTTAATACGCAATTGTTCTAACAACTGTAAAGCTAAGACATTTCCATCCACCAGTGTCTATGATGTTTTACGAATGAAGTCCCAGAGTTCAATCAAGCTTGCCCTTGTTTACAAATAAAAATGTGTAAAAAGAGGAAGACCATAAACTCTAAGATTTTGACTGGATTAATAACATAATAAGGTGCCTAAAAGTAACACTCTTAGGTCTAATTCTACACGATTTGCTTAACGTTTGCATCTGTGACAGAACTGAAATCTGAACCATATGTTTTTGTTTCTTCCCCTCTACACTGCCATTTGAGAGTAGCTTTTTTTAAAATTCATTTTTTGACAGTGTACAAGAACATTCAAGTCAGTTGTATTCCCAGGCATCCCAGTTTACACTCATCAATGAGGATGTTAATGTAAAAAAATGTTCTTTTTTTCATAATTAGTAGGAAAAGAAAAATCATCTTTCATGGATTAAACTTTTTTTAGAAGAGGTGTGTTGACTCTGAAAAGTAACAGAGACTGAGTTACTCATAGGTGTTGTAAAATATATCTCAAATATGTAATAAAACATGTAAATTTCTTGTACATTAATTGATGTATTTTGTACATGAAAATTCACAAATTTGTTTTTTTATATGATGGAAGATCCCAAAAGTTGCTTCAGTGTTCACTTCTACTTCATTTAGATAAAGATTTCAAGTCTTGTTTACTCAGATAATGCAAAATTTGGAATAACTAATGAAGAGAAATATTACATAAAAACATAAAAACACAAATGGCTCAGTTTTGCATTTCCCTTCTTGAACAAACATTACATTTTTTTAGAAATTGTTAAAGTGAGGAGAAACTGGGAGCTGGTCCTTAGCTTACAGTCTCTCCCTGAACTGATTTCTGATCATGTAACCTAAATATATTAGAAGGTGAGTTTGTTTTTTCCCCTTAAAGACTGCACATGGAAAAGATCCTTGGAAGTTATTTATTTCTGAATTTTAGTTAAAATATTCAGACCATACAAATATTTGATCAATTTTCATCAAGTGTGACAATGACTTTAATTGTTCCACTCTTGCCCTTGCCTTCAACAGCTATTACAAAATAAGAAAAAAAATAAAAATGTTGTCTCGTGCTAACTACAGAATCACAGAATCACAGAATGGTTTGGGTTGGAGGAGACCTTAAAGATCCTCTAGTTCCAAATGCTGTGCTTTGGAGAGGGACACCTTCCGAGGGACGAAGTTGCTCGAAGCCCCATCTAACCTGGCCTTGAATACTTCCAGTGACTGGGCTTCCACAACTTCTTGGGGCACTGTTCCAGTCCTTCAGCACCCTCACAGTGCAGCATTTCTTCCTTATGTCCAATCTAAGCCTACTATCCTTCAATTTGAAGCCATTCCCCTGGTCTAGTTCTCTATGCCCTGTAACTGCTACATAATAGGATATTAAGAAGCAATTCAATCTTGAGCCTTATCCCAATAATCATCACCTCAGCTCCTTAGGCTGGAATCACATGATGTGGCTTTGTTGCAGATATTTTAAGTATATCTGGTTTCCTGTATTAATCATCTCTGGTTTCCTCAGCTGACAGATAATGTTTGTCTGTTGGTGAACAATATAAAATGGATTATAGCACAAGTAAGCCACAGAAGGATGGTCAAAGTTACAAACAGAATTAGACCAGAGAACGGTGATGCCACCATGCAATCTCTTCATTTCACATGATTTCCTAGAAATCAAATTAATATCAAGGAGGAAAAAGGAAGTTTTTTTGACATCAGATTTCTAGAAATCTTCCTTACTGTACAATCCTGTCAGGTTGAGAAGTCATGAGGTAGACTTCTAACTCCATGAAAACACCATTTTGATACACAGTAACAAAATATTATTATTCATCAAACTTCTTCCCCTCTGTATGAAATAAGAAAGCCAGAGAATAAGAAGAACTGCAAAAGAATAATTAGTATGTCAAATTTTATTAAACCTCTCTTGAACTCATTTGCTACTTCAGTGTGGAGTTAGAGATGTTAGAGAAAAAACCCCAACAAATCCTTTGCAAATATAAAAAAGAAGTGAATCATGAAACCTCCTTGTTTTAGAACTCGCTAAGGAATATGTGTTCTATTTCATGGAAGTATATATAACTGTGAAGGAAAGGTTAAAATATCCTTGAAAATACATATATAAGTATTAAACAAATCAAATAAATTGAAGACTTATATTTTCTTTCTTAGTATGAAATCAAATTTGATTTTGAGTTCACAAAATATGCCTTTGCTACAGGATAAGATTACTTTATAGAATGTTAAACTTTACATATGTTTTTGTGTTTAATGCTTTAGAAAATTGCTTTAAAATTTCATTTTTTTTCCTCATTTCTTTACTACTCTAACTTCTAGCTACAACAACTTCTAATGAAGTTGTGAAGAATCTAAAAACTCATAATTGTCAGATTTCAGCATTCACAGTTTCTGTTCAGGAAGCAGGCTTTTTTTCAGGCATTATATACTGTCTTTCTCTTCATGTAAAATGAGAAAAAACATTTTCAAAATGGAAGGGTTTATTTTTCCATTTGTCTCACTTGAGAGATTTCACAAACACTGATGTCCATACAGCCAACTGCTATTTTCACATCCCTGGCATTTTATTCTTGGCCAAGGGCAGCATACAACCAGTCATCTCTCACACTCCATCACTCTCTTGGAGAAAAAAAGCAAAGCAAAGTGGCTATAAAAAAATCAGATTCTGATCTCTGTTTTATTACTCACAGAGGTTTACATATTTAAAGTGGCAAATTAAGTACATGATAATGTCTTGACATTCATTATAACCCTTTTAAATTGCCCTAATCTGAAAAAGGTCATAAAATAGAATCAGCCTTAATCCTCTTTGTATCAAGGTTTGACATGACCATTGCATCTTAAATTCCACCTGTTCCCAGCTGCAGACTGTTGATCCATTAATCAAATTTATTGTTGTCTATGCTCACCCATTATTTCTGTCAAAAGCTGTTGGGGAGAAAAAAATATCACTGTTGCTTAAAGCATTATTCAGAAACTTTAAAATAATGTTTCAGCTGAAAAAAGTCATAAAGTGCTCTTTCTTTCTTTGGTTGTTCTTTTCTGGAAACCTTTTGACCTGTCATTTGTAGTTAAAAGCAAAAATAGAAGTTTTCATTTCAGTTGTTACTGATGGACCTTTCTTTCCAGATTGACAAAATGCCTTGCCTTTTTAAGGTTCTGAGTTTGGCAAATATGCTGAAGTCATCACATATAGTCATAACAGATTGTGGCCCAGTGAAATTTACAGGCAAACTGGTGTGAGAGTCTGAAGTGTTTAATACTCAAACAGTCAGACAGAGTGCTCGGCTGAGGCTGGGTTTGCACCCCACAACCAAGAGGCAGAGAGGAATTTTTTGGGGGGAAGCGGGGGGGGGGGAGGGGGGGGGGGGGAATGAAGCCTCTGATCTGCATAAGAACAGCCCAGGTGCAGAGGGGGTGCACAGCCACTGCCAGAGGATGTCCATGGCAAACCAGGCTTTATTTCCCAAGAAGATGCATTTGAGTCAGATGAAAGGCTGGTAAGAAGAGGATTTGTGAGATGGGATAACACTTTTTATCCTGACCAAGTCCTTCCTTACACAACTGGCCCAGATGTAAGACTCCAATCCCTGTCCTGCCCCCAGCCCTACAGGAGGTATCAGGACACTCACACTCAGGCCTGAAGATGTTTATCCCTCTGATAAGATGTAACTGGCTCAATTACACTAGCATGAGAAAGAGCTGTCATGTACTAAAAGGGTTTAGAAATCATCAGAGACCCCCACAGTGCCCCAGACTCATTTCTGGGTCTCTCCATCAGAGAACTGATCCACAGTGTTGAGAAAGTGTAAAACTTCCCTGCCAGGGGAGATGCCTGGGCAGTCCAGCTGAGCCTGAATGCATATTAACCCACAGAACTTTGTGCTTCACAGGCTTCACCCACACCAACATATCAAGATTGTAACCATGAGTTTGACCTGGGAACACCATTATTGCAACAATCAAGCTTTCCCATTGGATCCACTGGAAGTGATATTTTTCCTCTCCTCTACCTACTACTGTGCTTTCTTCTTTTTCTTGCTTTTCCTTATATATTTTCTTAAATTTCATCTTTATTGGTTTGATATTGTTATATTTCTACAGATATCCCAGAAATATTTGTTTTTCATAATTCTGAAATTTTTTTTGACTTTTCACAAGCCATTATGTGCTTGGAAGCAGCTACAGTTCTCACAAAATGTACAACAAATTACTTTTTAATTTATTACAGCAGTGTGTATCTGAAACTAACAAAGGAATTAAATCTTATGTAATGATCTAGGAAAAAAGAAATAAACAAATATGTTTGTTTCACTCATTAGGTTACTAATGCTTTCTGTCACATTTTATTTTTTTTTCTCAAAACTTTGTAAGAATTACAGTTGATGAAGAAGTGAGCAAATATTTCAGTCTCTGTAATACAAAATACAGTAAATTTTATTAGTTGATTAATCTAAAACTTGTTATTTTCTAAATTTCTAAATTTTAAAATTTTAAAATTTTTAATTTTTTTAAAATTTTAAGTCATGCTTCACCATAGTACATGGGAAATTTAAATAAAAAGTACATCCATTGCCTGTCCTTAAACAGTTAATATAAAATGTTTTAAATCATGACAATTCTAAATAAATATGTGAGCGAAACCTTGATTAACAGTGTGATGTAAGTTCACTGACACTTTCTGCATAAGATTTGCACAATCCTTCAAGTTCTCTCTTGTAGCTGCATACTCTCAGGGCTGTGGTGTGTCGTTACTGCTCCTGAGTTGGGCAAGGAGCACATCTTCTCTGTGCCACCACACTATCATCTTGCTGTTTGAGTGAACACAAATTACAGTTACAAAGGTACCACTGGAAGACAAGGAGCACTTCGAGTCATATCACTTCCCAAATCAGGGAAGTTCAGTGTAAAATCATCCTGAACAAAATATTCTTGGGTAAATAAATAGCCTGGTCTAGCAGAAGGTGTCTCTCTGCCTAGGACATGATGATTGGAAGTTGACAGTCTTTGAGGTTCCTTCCAACCCAAAGCATTCTTAATTTCTGTGAAATATTGTGAGGGAAGGCACCACTAGTTAAAAAAATCCAGGAATGAAATTCTCAGTTGTAAGCCACATTAATTTTATGGCATTGCATCTTTTTTTTTTTTTTTATTTTTTTTTTTAGTAAAAGATTATTTTCAAAAAGCATGCTCTTTTTCTACAGTAAAACATACATATAAGCTGTTCTTTTGCCTAATTTTATATGGTTTGTAAACATTTGCTTTTCTTTGGTTTAGAGCTTTAGTAGGGACTACCATTGTTGGAAAGTTTTACACAGAGATACCGTGTACATATTTGCATTCAGTAACATTTTGAAGAAAAGTAAGAAAAATATTTTTCCAGCTGTTTAAATAGCTTTGCCAGGAATTAGTGGATTTTGCTGCACTATGTATTCTCTATGGAAAGTAACCAAGGACATCATGAGGCATCTAGGTATAAAATATAAAAGGATTTAATAACATGCTTCGCTTGCTCAGAGCAAACTGAGAAGCCTGTACATCTTCGAAACCCAGTCTTTCTAGCATGGTGAAGTCAATAACTGATGCAAGATGTGTTATTTTACAGTGCTATAATATTTTCTAATTTTGTTCTAGTAACTGCTATTAGTTAAAAAAAAAAAAAAAAAAAGCGCCACCAAAACCCACCATTTTGTGTCAAATACCAAAACTTGGAGATCTAAAAGTGAATTTATTTCTCCTCAACAAAAACCTCTACCCTTAAAATGAATAGACAATATTGAGAAAAAAAATGGTTGGTGGTATTTCTTTCCTTTTCCTTTTCCCCTAATGAGGATAGCCCAGCTGGAAAAAAGGGCAGAACAAGATTTGTTGTGCTATAGTAAAGAGGATTTATAGAATAATCACAGAATCATAGAATTGTTATGAGTGGAAGATGATTCTGGAAATCACCTAGTCCAACTCTCCTGCTAAAGCGGGTTCACTTTAAGTACGTTACACAGAATATCCTCAGAGAAGGAATCTCCACAGCATCTCTGGACAGCCTACTCCAGAGCTCTTTCACATGCAAAGTAAGGAAGTCTTTGCTGATATAGGGATCAAACTCCCCATGTTTCAGCTTGTGTCTGTTGTCCTTATCGTCTTCTTGCTGGGCACCTCTGAAAAGAATCTGGCAGCATCTTCTTGGCATCATCCTTGGGATATTTGTATGCATTGATAAGAATTTCTCTCAATTTCCTCTTCTCCAGACTAAACAAGTTCAGCTCCACCAGCCTTTCCTCAAAAGACAGACGCTATAATCATAATTAGAGACCTACACAGACACCCTCTGGTGGTTCCCTGACTTTCTTGAACTGAGGAGCCCAGAACTGGACACAATAGTCCAGATACTGCCTCACCCATGGAGCAAAGGGGCGGCATCACCTCTCTCTGTCTGATGGCAATGCTTTTCCTGATACATCCCTAATGCATCCTTGGCCTTCTTGGCCACCAAGGTACACATGGACAACTTGTTGTCCACCAGGATCCCAGCTCCTTCTCTGCAGAGCTGCTTTCCAGTAGATCAGCCCCCAGTCTGTGCTGCTGCCTGGGGTTATTCCTCCCCAGGTGATAACCTTGCATTTGAACTTCATTGGGTTCAACTCCCCAGGCTGTTCGGATCTCACTGAATGATAGCACTGCTTTGTGGTGTACCAGACGCTTTGTCAACTTTTGTACCATCAGCAAACTCACTGAAGGTACCTCTGTCCCTGCATCCAAGTCATTGTTGAACAAGCTGAACAGGGGTCCAGTAGTGACCCCTGGGGAAACATCACCAGTGACAGGCCTCCAACAATGCTCTGTACCAATTATCACAACCTTCCAGGGTCTGCCATTTGACTGCTCTCAATCCCCTTCGCTATCATTCAGTTAATCTGCCCTTCTGTAGCTCTCCTTTGAGGGTTTTAGGGGAGACATCATCAAAAGCCTCAATGAAGTCAAGGTAGATGACGTCCATTTCTCTTCCCTCATCTATGCAGCCAGTCATGTTATCACAGAAGGCCCCTGGCAACTCTATTCTATTGAAAATTCTTGTCTTTTTAGGCATGTGCTGACTCTGAAGGTGTCATTTGTGAGATGTCTTGTTTGTTCTTATTATAGTGACACCTGTCAACTAGGAACTCAACTGACAGCAAGAATATTATTATTAGAGAAGTGTCATAACCAAAGTGTCTGTTATGTCTTTTCTTAGTGGGAAAATGAGCCTTTCCTAGATGAGAAAAATTTTTTTCTTTTCTGGCAAACAAAGTATTTTAGTTGGATAAAACAAAGTTCCAGCCACAATGTCTGGTAGAGTGAAAATTTAAAAAGAAAGAAAAGAACTGTTTATTTATTAACAGAAACGTTTACAGAATACAAACAAACATTTGTATTCTGCGCTTCAATAATAGTGAATTCAAAATAATATTTATAAGTGTTTAACGGTTTACTTTTCAGTTTAACAGTTTACTTTTCAGTTTTGCTACACTTCAGCAGTAAGTATTAACCTCAAAGATTATGTCTTACTGTAAGTGAAGCACTGGCTGCAAGATGGTGGGTCTGAGTCTTGTATGTGGTTCCAGACTCTGGCTCTGATTCTGCTTGGTAGATTATCTGTAGCCTGTGAAAAAGGAAAAAAATTCTCAAACCAAAAAAATAAATCACATCCATTCTCCACTCAGCGTGTACTTGTGCTTGGGATTGCCCCAGCCCAGGTGCAGAACTTTCCACTTGACCTAATTGAATTTTATGACATTCACATATGAGCCCACCTCTCAAGACTGTCTAGGTCCCTCTGGATGGCATCCCCTCCCTTCAGGTGACTGCGCCACTTGGCTTGGTGTCATCTGTGAATTTGCTGAGGGTGCCCTTGATCCCACTCTCCACGTCACTGACAGAGATGTGGAACAGTGCCAGTCCAAACATGACCCCTCGTCACTGATCTCCACTCAGACATGGAGCCATTGACAAAAACTCATTGAGTATGACTATCCAGACAATTTTTTATCCACTGAGAGATCCATCCATCAAACCCATGTAACTATTTTTTAAATAATTTCTCAAGAAGATGTGAAAACCAGTTTGTGTAATGTGTGTATTTACTTACTAGATATTAAAATATTGCCCTATTGTAGCAATAAACCACTTTAAATATCAGCCCTAATTTTTATATAAAACCCCCTGAGATATTGGTTTTGTCCATGGAAGCTCTTAAGGTAAAAAAAAAAAATACATTGCTTATGGAGAATAAATGTTTTGAATAATATCCATAGCTGAAAATACATCTTTATAAGCATTATGAAACATACTTTTAATACAGATTTTAAACATTTATTTACAGAAAATAACCTGATACATCTTTTCAATACTACTGTATCAAAATTCTGATGATAGTACACTGTAAAACTTGCTGCTCAAACTTTGACAAAAATAATGCAAGTAATTCATATACTTCCTCAATGTTCTTTTTTTAAAAAGAAAAAGATTAAAGTATGTGATGAAAAATGTATTATCAAATGTCAGAGTGAAAAAATTTTTGGGGGTAAACAGCAGAATGGCATAAAAAAAATTTGTGGACAATAAGGCTAATTCATTACCCTGCACATTGTTCCAAAACAGTGCAACAGATTCTATGATACTTACTATTGTGCTGGTGAATTTTTTCCCAAAAATGGATATACATACTCAAGTGGGTACTTTTTCTAGTTTAATTATGGCCAGAATCAAATCCAGCCATGGGAAATGTCAAAAATGGTTGCTAAAAAGACAGTGCAGTCAAGGGTGTCCATAATATGTCACAGGTTTTGATGCTTAGGAAGACAACAACCAGGAACTCTGAAAACATAAGGAATTACACTGAGAAAAGCAATAACAATGAAAATATTAAGTGAGACCTCTAAGAGAGAAATGTAAAGAAGAAAAAAGTTAAAAGACAGTACACTTCCCTAAAGAAACAAATATAAAGCTATATGCAATTTTTCCTGTGGTCTGCATTTACAAAGGAATAATTGGAATTTGTTTGTTGTTTCTTAATGGAACTATATTGTTCTCTTCTGCTTCACCTTTCCTTTTCTTGGACAAAATGGTGACTAGAAATTTTCTATTGCCATAATCATTAGAGGGCTTGACAGATATGCTAGACAAGTGTCTACTTAATTACATATATGATTGCCTATTGTGCTGCAACAATTGCATCCATGGATTTCTCTCACTGGCTAATTTAATACTTCTCTCTTTTTCATTATAGTTTTACAGTTGAAGCTGACTTGTAGTAAGCTGAATTGGCTAGGTTTCCTTTGATTTTTGGTACTTTTTTCCCCCCTTTTTTGTTAGTTTGGGGTTTGTTTCTTTGTTGGGGATTTTTGGTTTTTTGCTTTTGCTTTTGGCTTGGGTTTTGGCTTTGGCTTATTTCTTGTTTACAAAAAACATTAAGGTTTAAAAAGATTATTTAGAGGTATGAATTAGCTTGTCGTTTTATTATCTTGTCACATACAAACTACTGGACTCAAAGATAATTTTCTTTGTATATCTTGTGTCAGATCTAGATGCGTAGTAGATTTTCTCCAGACATTAGCTCACAGAGTGCTAAAGCACACAGATAGCTGATGTGATTTAATTTTGATGTGATTTTTAATTTGATTTGTGGTTTTTAAATTTAATTTTCATTTCTGTCTCAACATCAATAGTCAGAGGTATGTGGAGGAGGGGTTGTACAAGTGCCACTTGCAGAAGGCAACTGGGAGAAGATGGGTGAAAGCCTGGTCTCTGGGAAGGCTTTGCCTGGCAGTGATTTCATATCTCACATGGCACAGGCAGACAGCAGGAGACCACCGAGGACACTGTACCCTCTAGAAAGGCTTTGCGATAGGATAGCAAGAGGTCTCCACCAATGGACTGCCGTGGAAACTTGGACCGGGCCAGTGGTCTCCCATCAGCAGGCAAACCTTGGGAGGCGAGGGGGCATAAAAACAACTGTGAGGGTCTTTTAGTCTTCTTGCTGCTTTTCAAGCTGTGGCCTGTTTTTGTCCTTTTTTTCTGGCTCCAGTCTGCCTTTTGTCTGTTCTGCCCTTGCAGGCCCTTCCTTGCTTACCTTCCTTGCTCACTCTCCCTCTCTCTGGATGCTTGTCAGGACACTGACTGACCTCTGAACTTCATGAGTAGCCTGTGTCCTGCCCTTCTCCTCTGCCTGTCCCAGCCACTGCCGGACCCCCCATCCCTGTGTTCCTGTCCGATGTCTTGCCTGCTTCATCCCTGCATTCCTGCCTGATCCATCTGCCTCTAACCTTACTCCACTGATCCAGTAATTCCTGCTGTGACCCTGTCCAAGGCTCTGCATCTCCTGCCCAAGCGCCCAGCCTCTCATTCCTCACACATCCCATGGGAGCTGTGCCAGTGGAGCCCCTGAGCTCCAGGAGCTGCGTGGGCCCCCTGGCCACAGCGAGTGCACACCCCAGGCTGCCTGGACATACTGGCACTCCTCGACCCTGTGGTGGTGATGCCTGCTATTTCTCTCCGTCTCCTCTTTTTCTCTCTCCTCAGCCCTTTTCATTTTTCATTCCTCATTTTCTGTCTTTTCTATTCCTCTTTAGTAGGGCAATGCCTTTTTTTGTTACCAATAAATGATTCTCAGATAAAATTATTTCTCTCGTTTGGCTTATTTTGTCCTGGAGCATCCCTTTAAGAAGAACTCCCAGCAGCTCCACATAGTGGAACATGACCACTGACTAAGGGCTAGATCCATTACCCAGAAAAATCAAAGGAAATTCTAAATAACTCAAATTTCACAGGCTTAGGTGAAAAATCATTATATTTTTGAAATATTCAAATTATAAAAGAATGTCAGTCTGTGAATGAGGTGAAAGGAAATAGGCATTCAGACCTTTCCAAGGACTAGAATGAAGAACCCTTATATATGTTTGGAAAATTACCTTCTGACGGATCACCAGTATATTTGGAGCTCTAATAGCAAAAAAATACATTTGCTATTATTACTGCATGTATATATATTACTTTCTCTAAGTTTAAATATGTTTATGACTTCAGTCTTGTGGGGTTAACTTCTTTTTAGCCTCTAGGACCCAATCAGCATTCAACCAAATCTTTCTCTGGCTGTTGATAGTGTATGACTCTAATTCTAAAGGCACTTGTTTCTCAGAGAAAACTTTTCTGTGCAGGAACTAAGCATAATTACACATTCCAAGTTTGGAAATAAAAATATATTTAGCAATGTACTTACAGCTATCCTTAGAGTTCAATTCTGATAAGGAAAGAGAGAAAGAAAATATTATTCTATGATGGAGTGAAAAAATTTCTCTCTGAGTCTCCCCTTGAAGGCACACCAAGGAACTCCATAGGCACACATCATGAATCTTCCCTGGTGTCATAAGCAAGTCTTGAAGGACAGTCATTGTGTAAGAAATCACTGTCTCCACAACAGCTGTGCTGGTTTTATAAGAGTAAAGGGCAACATACGAAGTAAAAAGTAAGAACAAGACTATCAAAAGTGTAATGATGTTTTCTTTATTCCTTTCTTTCCCCTAACCAGACCCAGCACAAGGAGAAAATAAGATGTTTGCAAAAGGACTGCAATATAATTTGGCTACATATTCCACAAGAATCTGAAGGTTATTCATTTTCTGCAAGAGTATATTTGTAAATAATTTGTGTTGTGTATTTATGGAATTGTGAAAACAATTTATTATGAGGACAAATGGAGAAAGTTGTATACAGAGAACAATTAGTGTAATATAAGAAATTCAAAAAATTCAGAATTCAGAGCTAGAGCTTCATTATTTATGGGTCTCCTTGTGCAAATGTAGCTAAAAAAATCCCATTTTAAAAATATTTTTTCTCTTTTTCTGAAAAATGCGCCATGGACCACTACTTAGACAATGTCATGTTAGAGTTTCAATGTTTTTAATATTTTATCCATAAGACTAATTAAATCCATATAGCTAAACTTATGATGTCTTACTACACATAGAACTGTTGATTATTCAGACAAACAAAATAAGCAAACTCAATTAGTTTTATGACTTAGAATGTAAGCTGAAAGAGGAGAGATTTACAGTCAAATTCTGGCTCTAAAGAACATTGAAGTATTTTATCTAAAGTGTAGCACAGAAGTAAGTGTTACTTCTCACAAATTAAAGATATAGCTTTTGGAAAAGTCATGCTCACACGTGTTACTTTTCAACTTCCAATTAGCATTTAATTATTTGATGTACAATGAAGCTCTTTCAAACTGAAGAAGGTAGACTTCTTTATACAACATGCCCTTTGGACTATGAAGTTGGGTGCATAATCAGAACACACTAACAGAAGTCAGGTGAGAAGAAATCTCAGATAATTAATCATACATATTTACTCTAAATTTGAACTATTAAATCACAAAGACTGCAATTCTTAAGGCTTCAACTCTTTATAGAGCAAAATACTGGCAGAGATTTCCAGACTCCATGAGAAAATTAAAGCCAGGGAGCTGACTTGAAATATTTGATACCTTGATACCCAAAAAAATACTTTATTAGGAATGTCCTGCAGAACACAATGCCGTCCTGTTGCTCACTAGCAGGTAACTTAATAACTACCAGCATCTGGGTTTGCAGGAATTTCTGGTTTTTAGTATCAGATTTTGAATGCATAATGTAAGACGAAAAGGTTGACTTAAAAGGCCTAAATTTGATCTTAAAAAATATTTAGAATTTTGCTGGGTTCCTTGGCTTTAATGCTGAATTGTTTTCCTGTGCTTGTACAGGTCTAACTCTGGAATGCAAGTTCTGCAAACACTCTTAATATTAATGTTTTTATAAATTGAAGCAAAAATGTAAACCTATTAAACCCCTACAGGCTTGTTGCTACACAATGTTATATATCCAAACAATGATGCACAGAAACAGGTTTAGAGCTATCTGCCTCAGTACAAACACTGGAGCAAACGTAGCTTGAGAACAATCTCAGCCCAGTGACTGAATATAAGCTGAAATGAAACCAATTGCTAATTTAAAACCAATAGCAATGGGACTCTAAATAGCATGACTCTAAAACTGTTTTTAGGAATATTCCATTCCTTTTCCCAAGTGAAATTTTCTGAAAATTTTTCAGGCTATTTTCTCTTATCTTGTGGATTTTTAAAAAATGTTTGTCCTTTCATGAAATGTTGGAGAATTGAATGTGAATATTAATATTCTTTATGTGTATAGAGTTTGTTTTCACATTTATCTGTTAAAATTCTTTGCCTCAAAATGGGAGGTTTTTCTGTTTCATTATTTAATGGCCTGATCTGAAAAATGACCTCAAAAATGACCTGAAAAATTCCACCAAAAAATTGGCTTAAAACTGTAGGCTATAAGAAATCATCATCAAACTGTACTTCTTTTTTGGTAAAAAACCACAAATTGCTAAATTTATGATTCTTGTCTGAAAGTAATTGTATTTTTATTTTTCCAGCATGTTTAATAAAGTATAGTTTTCAGCATTATTTTGGAATTTTTTTAATATTTGTGGCTTTTATTTATTTAATATATGTGGCTTTTTTCCCACACCTCTGGGGACTGGAGAATTCAGCACAAGAGAAAAAGAGGTCTTCTGAGCAACAACTAATTGCAGAACTGAATGATATCTGAAAGAAATCCATCCCTGAAAGATATTGATTTAATTTCAATTAAAACACATTGACTAAAGTACTTTTTGAAACACAAAGGCTCACAGAAATTGGGAAAAATAAATGAGGAAGAATTTTTGCAGTTTTTCTTCCCACAAAAATATCCCCAAAAGAAACAGACCTATATTTTTTCACTTATCTCTTTGTCCTGGTTCCAGCCAGAACAGAGCTAATTTTCTTTGCAGTAGTTGTAAGGTGGCAGAGCCTAGACCTACACGGGCATGTCTAGGTTTTTATTCTGTACAAATTCATGTCATTGGTGGGGAGTGGAAGCAAGAGACTGTCTCTTTTGGGAAGAAGGACATGGCTTTGGGTGGAACAGAAGCATGGAGTGGTAGGGAATCCATTGGCCACTGTCAATTGTGGTCTATGTTGAGAATTTTTGCATGTGAATCTTCTTTTGCATGCTTTTAGTACTAATACTGTTGTTGTTACTTTTTGTTTTCTCATCTTCATTGCTGTTTCCAGTGAATTATTCTTATCTCAACCTGTGGTCTTTGCCTTTTGTCTCCCACAGAAGCAGGGGAGTGAAGCAGATTGTGGTTGCCTTTTTAGTGGAATAAGAATTTGAAGAATATCATTCCTAAAGGACTTTGACAAGTCTGAGGAAGACTTGGATAAACAGCTAATTGTATATAGCTGGAATCAAAAGGATGTGTTAGGAATTTTTTCTATTCCTTGTGTTTCTGAAAAGCGCATGATTTCTTCATGATACTCTGTAGAGAGCACTGCAGAGCTTGATGTGAATATTGTATATCTGCCACCTTCCCACACTAGAGAATCACCTTTTTTCTAAGAATATCTGAAAACAACGGCTTTCAATGTTATAACTTCTTTGGTGATGCATTTCACAGAGCACCTCTTTTATCCTTTGCTCTGTTATACTTCAGTATCCATACAATGAAATTTTAATTGATTCTGATCCAATTTTCTTTTGTATGTACTTTGTTAAGTCATGCTTTCAAAATTTTTTATTAAAACCTACTTTTGCTAATATCTTTGAAAGTGATTCCTTAAGTATTCATTCACAACACTACACAGCCTCAAAGTTGTTCCACAGTTATAAAATTATTCCAGCCACATTAAAAAAAAAGACACAAAACATCATGAACTGGTAATGGTAATGATGTAAAACTACTAAATATATTTCTATTTTAAAAATGTAATTTCATTGCAGTCAATTTTTGCAGCATTTTGAGTGTTCCACAAAAGAAAATGCCAGAGTCTCAGTGTTGATAATGAGAAGCTGGGTTATTCCTGGGTTACTTTAAATTTTGTCATAGAACTATGCCAATTTTTCCAGTACACGAAGGACATCCACTGTTGGTATGGGTCCAGAGGAGGACCACCAAGTTGAATCAGAGTCCTGTGAGGAAACTCTGAGATAATCAAGATAGTTCAGGCTGGAGAAGGGAAGGCTTTGAGGTGACCTAATTGTGGCCCTTCAGTATCTGAAAGGAGCCTACAAGAAAAATGGAGAGAAAGACCTTTTTACAAGAACATATAGTGACAGGACAAAGGATAATGACTTTAAACTGAAAGAAAGTAGAAAAAAAATCTTTAGTGTGATTGCTGGTGAGGCACAAGAACAGGTTGGTCTGAGAAGTTGTGAATTCCCTATCCCTGGAAATGTTTAAGCCAGCTAGATGGAGTTCTGAGAACCTTGGTTTCGGTGAAAGATGTCTAGACCCACAGCAGGGTGTTGTAACGACACAATCTTTAAGATCCCTGCCAGCCCAAATCAATTCTATGGTTCTGTGAAATATGGCTTATAAAACAGGTCTTTCATTTCAGTAATATTCCTGCAACTAAAGTGGTTTGGTCAGTTCACCCTCTTCACTAAAATATTGAAGAGTTTAAAAAGAAAGTTTAATGGAAAATGAAGTATAAATAATGTAGTTTATGTGTGCGTTCAAAATAATTTATTAGTGGCATGAGGTGTTAGAATATAGATAGAATAAGATGCCAGTCCTCTAAAAGACTATTATTTATCTAGTCATTAGTTGACAGTTACTTTCACAAGTTGTTAAGATTTATTATCTAACAAAATAATTATAGAATTTTTAAAATAACACATTTTCATGTGTTACTAAAAACATATAATAGGTTTTATATCATAAAAGCTAGCCCGGAGAAGTGGAAATTGAGAGAAATTCTTATCAATGCATACAAATAACATGAGGGTGGATGTCAAGAAGATCATGACATACTCTTTTCAGAGGTGCCTAGCAAGAGGATATAGGGCAACAGACACAAGCTGAAACATGGGAAGTTTGATCTCTATATCAGGAAAACCTTCCTTGTTTTGAATATGGGAAAGCACTGGAACAGGCTGCCCTGAGAGGTAGTGGAGGGTCCTCTCTGAAGATATTCAAACTCCATCTGGATGTGATCCTGTGCAACCTGCTTTAGGTGAACCCGCTTTAGAAGGAAGGTTAAACTAGGCGAACTCCCAACAATTCTGTGGTTCTGTGTTTATCACTGCAGCTAAAGGATTATCGTTCTTATGCAGAAATATTTTTCAGGCATAAATGCAGAGAATTAAAATACATTTGCACTAAGCAGTCATGATTGTCTTGCATTTTATGAATTATATGTGAAAAACTGACATATAGTTGAAAGAGTGAGATATATGTATTGCTTCTATGTATATATACTGTTTCTATGTATATGTACATGTTATAAATTAAATATGCAGCATTATTTTCATAGACTGTTTTTGAAATCTTCCATTATAAATAGGAATATAATCCCTTCCCCTTAAAACCACTTGAGTACAAATGAATAGTTTAATTTAAAAGCTGAAGATGCCATGAATAGGAGATGACAGTCTCAGATTTGTCTCTAAGGTTTTTGTTAGCAAGAGCTTTTATCAATGAAAATGCTAGTGTATTGAGGTGTGATAATAACACTTGGATTCTAAAATTTTTTCTTGAAATTTTGATGGAAATGTCCACTTCTTTTTGCTTAAGTGATGTTCCAGAAGTCTTCACAGAATCAAAGAACAGTTAAGGTCAGACAGGACCACCAGGGGGGGTCAAATTGTCCAATCTCCGATTCATCAACAGAGTCATCCCAGAACATATTGCACTCGTTGGCATTCTGATGGTTCTTGAATATATCCAGAGAAGGAGACCTCACAATCTCTCTGCACACTCTATTCTAGTGCTTAGTCACTAACACAACAGAGAAGTTCTCCACATTTGGCTGGAACTTCCTGTGCATCAGTTTCTGCCTGCTGTCTCTTGTCTTATTGCTCAGCACTACTTTGCAGAGTCTGGCTCCATTCTCTTTACACCCTCTCTTCAGATACTAATAGACATTGATTAAATCCCCACACTGTTGTTTTGAGGCTGAACAGGCCCAGCTCCCCTAGCCATTCTGCATAAGAGAGGTGTTCCAGCCCCTTAATCATCTGTGCCTCTTTCCACTGGACTCTCCAGGAGCCCCAGCTCGTGCAGAAGAGTCCAAAATTGCACACAGCACTCCAATTTCAGCCTTACCTGGGCTGAGTAAAAGGGAAAGATTATCTCCCCTGACCTGCTGACAGAGGTCTAGCAAACACACTCCAGGATAATTTGACCTATTTGACAGGCTTGGCCCCATCAGATCTACATGCGAGTAGCAGTTATATGTTGTGGAAAAAAAAAAAGTCCTTACCATAGCAGGACACAACACTAATGGGTTTGAGAATAATAGGATACATATTCCTCAAGACTTACTTCTCTTAGTCTCTTCTATAGATTTTCCAAGCGGTGCTCTGTTGGTGGATGAAAAATTATTGGAGTAGGTTCCAGATGAATCAGGATGACTTTTTAGCTACTTCGCTTCATCCTTATATTCACAACAATCTATCCAAACACTGCAAACCATTTTTCTTCTGCAGAGTAAACATTTGAATATTTCAGGCATTTCAGTGTTTTTGCTCTGTTTTGCTCCTTGTTTGCCTGCTGAAGTTGTTAAAATTCTCTGATATGTCAGGTGTTTCAACCAGCCCTAGGTGAGAAGTTGATAATGCTTGTCACCAGGCAAAATATAATTGCCAAAACCACAAGCTCTGAGTAATGAAAACAAGTAAAGGTCAGAACTACAGGTGGTAGATCAAATGAGATATAAAGTGACTCAAAACATGATAAATACTTTCTTCATTTTCCTTTTTCTTCCCTTTTTTTTTTGTTCAAAAAAGTTTAATGTGAGTCACATTTCCTTAAACGTAGAAAAAGCAAAATTTAATTGCTTTCTCCAATAATACTGGGAAACAAATAGTATTGAAAAATATCCCAGTCCTCTTGTGGGTTTTTTGCTTAGGTTTGTTTGTTTGTTTGGGTTTGTTTGTTTTATTCTTGCAATAATGCAATAACTGTTGGCATTTCTGAAAATATTTCCTATCTTCACCTAAGAGCCTCTTTAGGATATAACCTTTAAATGGTGGAAAAATGTGCAAACAAGTAAAGGCATAACAGCTCTACCAGTGTGCCAGTAAATTACTTGTGTTTGTTGCTGTCTTTGTTATTAGTGTGCAGTTGAAGATGTCTTTCTAGGACAAATAGTATTCTGCTTGATTACAAATAATACAAGCTTTCAGTCTTGCTACTGTAACTGACATAAATTGTGCTAGAAACTGTCAGTCATGTGGATTCATGACAGCCATATCTTCAAAAAATTGGCATTTCATTCTATAAAAGAAAATTATATTTCCTACAGAATGGCTTGAGCTACTAAAAAACCCCCAGTCTGGCTTTCTAAAATAGGATGTTATTATCCTTCTGCTCTTACTTTTTTTGTTTTTAAGGAAAATCAAACTAATTATAGGATTTTCATAATTTGTAGAATATTCCATTAGATGATCAGGCTTAGACAAATAAAAAATCAAACTCTATATGTATCCAAGCTATTCCCCTGAACTTCCCTGACCGCAGAGGAGTGTGTAAATTGCTAACTAAAAGGAAATTTTGTTGCCCAAACATCAGCTAGAGTACAATATAGCTACTGATCATTAGAGAACAAATCCCCAGAGTAGGAAGTCACTGTCTGTAATCTGTGTTGTTAAATTTATGTTTAAGCGGGGAGAAGACCAAGGTGGTTGTGAAGCTTAGCACGAATATGCATATTACTTTTGCTGACAGTCTGAATTCAGAGCACTGTCTCTGCTCACTGTAGGTGGCATTGGGACACCACAATTTCCTTGTACAGTATCAGTAATGCAGCACAGATGCAAGGACAGCTGCAAGGGAAAAATTCTGCAAAAAAGTCCCGAAAATGTTGAGACTTATCAATCACTCAAAATTTAATTATGTTATTGGTGTGTGCTGTAAAATATGGTTATGAGTCAGCTTTCTGCCCTAGTTCCATGTTTGAGGATATTCCAGCGTACAGTGTGGCCAGACCTCTGCTCAAGGCTACTCATAGAAAGGATTAATTGATTTAGATAGGAATCTGGATCTGATTGTGGATCTCTGATGGAAGTCCTAGCAACTGAGCTGAGAAGGTTTCTGTTTTTCTGTGTGTCCTTGCAGTCTTGTTCAGAAATTCAGTCCAAGGGATGACATATTTCTTCTTTAAGATCTGGTTTTGAAATGAATATTTTTCTGTAAAAAGAAATTTTTTAAGAAATCAAAAAATTCTGACCAGATTTTATAATGAGCGCTCAGTTATGTCGACTTGATTTTTAGGTGAAACTGGATAATTTCAAATTTTTTACCAACTAAGTTTGACATACAGCTGTCATAAACAAACCAGCAAAACCTACATGACTCCTATTAATTTCTTTTATCTGTTTCTCTTGGAGCCACATTTTCTTCAAATGATAAATTTGTAACTTTGTCATTCTACACTTACTTGTTCTTTTCAAATATGCCATACATATTTAAGTAGAAAAGGATGACTTGTCATCCTTTTTATTGTGGTTGACTATCTTTATTACAATACTCTTTATAACTGTAATATATCCACACCTTGACTATTACATGAATTTTTGACTAGAAAGAATTTAATAAAACTAGAAAAGGCTAAAAGTAGTATGACATCAATAATGAAAAAAGAAGTAGAATTTCCATTAAAAGCAGGCTAAATACAACAGTTCTTTGCAATGGTAGCCCAACTATCTGATAAAACTTCTTCAAGAATGAGTGACAGCAAGGAGGTGAATAGGGAGTTGCCGTGACTAGTGAAAAATTCCTGTATCCATATGAAGCAGAACAAAAGGACAGTGAAAGTTAGAAAGTAACCTCAAGTTAAATGCTCGTTATATAAGTTTAAATTGGAGCAAAAAGAGCATTTTCATATATATGTGATTATGTTGCCAGAAGAAAGTGAAGGGATTAAAAACACAGAAATACTTGAGTCTTCCCATATATTTTGTGATCTAAAAAAAATTTACAGAAGCACGTCTTTAGATAGCATTTTTTTTTCTAGAAAGTACTTTGGATTGGATTTATCCAGTTTACTAGCTGAAATGAGGAGATTTTACTTGGTTTAGGAAAGCAGTGACAGACTGAGTATAATCATACAATTTTTATCCTGCCAAGAAGACATACACTAATGAACAGGGAAAGAATGGAACAGCTGGAGACTATTTGCCTGTTCTCAGACACACTGCTTTTTCAGGCAGTACTACTGTCTCAAAAGTCACTCATGGATTTTTCCAAGGCCATAGAGTTGGCCATATAGATGCTTTGCTCAGGCGTTGCTGAAAATCTACTCCCTCCTTCCTTCTTCATACCTTCCTTCTTTAAATTTGCTTTCTTTCCATATATACTTTCTAAAGTAAACCTTGCCGACTGTTCTATTCGAACGTGCAGCCTTGGGTTTGTTTTTCTTCAATGGGGGAATATAACATACCTAAATACTTGAGTTTACTAAAATGAAGACAGTTTGACATATATATTTTAATGAGTTTAAAAAGCATATTTTTGTCTGACTCTGTATGGGTTATACATAAGTGAGGTACTAATGTTGCACACACACATAAATGATGTAAATGTGATGTAATATAGAAAAGGGAGATGCAGATTTTGAAGTGTGAATGCATATGCATACACAGAATTGACTTCTGACTATAGTGGAAACTAATGAATACTACTTCAGCAAATGTACTTTTTGCATGACAGAGATTCAAAATCAACAACTTGTGCTTCTCACTTCACTTTTGTTTATTAGCTCTTTAAAAATAAACAAAATATTCTCACTGCTAGCTTCATTACTGTAGAAAGTTGTTTATTCTATTGTATCCATCAGTGACTTAAACTAGTCTAGTGGTTCTGATTCATTGAAAAATTTATTTTACAAGGTGAAATTTTTCTTCCTTTACAAATACATCATGTTATGTATATTCTTGCCAGTATCTGAACTAGAAAATCAAAACCAAGACCTCGCATGCTGAATTGAAAATACAATATAGAATCCACAAAATATGACATGAATGCCTAGATGTGAAAAAGGCTTTATAAAAATTAATCTAGTTAATTACTAATATTTTACAGCATGAAGACATGAAGATTTTTTTTGATTATTGGGATAGAAGGTATATATTTAAAAGATGTTTATTTGAACTGAAAATAGCAGATTTCCACAAAGATTGTTGTTCAAGCTATAGTTCATTTTAATCAACCTACAAATTCTGCCAAAAAATACTTCCCAGAAAAATATTCATTGTATACACTGAATTTTTAAGCTTAAACACTACATAACAGTTTTGGACCAATTCACAGTAGACCAGTATATATCATTACATAAAGATTTCAGGAACTGTAATAAAAAATATAAATAAAATCTTTTAGCCAGCATTCTTTGTCTTTCTTCTACTTATAAAGGTCAGCTTAAAACAGAGGTTTCTCTTTTGAGATTCAAACAATGAAGTACTGACAAAAAACCGTGATGGAGAAGAAAACACATTACTGGGAAATCTCTCAGGATATCTGTTGGACATTTGAAAAGTCATAATTCCATAGGTAAAAAACAAAAAAAAATAAAAGAAGATGAAGAGGATGCTGTAAAGTTGTTTCCATAAGGGAGTAAGAAGTGATGACAATTAAGACATGAATGTATGTGTTTGCATATATATATACATGTACATTAGCAGCTCAAGAAGCATTTAATGAAATAGCAGGGCCAGTGGCATAAAAAGCCACTTTACAGCTCCTTTACGATAGTACTAGAAATAAGAAAAAAGAAGCTAGGTGTAAATGATAAATCTGCAAAAGTACCACATGAAAGGAAGAAAAACTCATGCTAGCCTTCTTTTTTGTTCTATATTTGAAAAGCATCATCATTTTGATGAGTTGTCTATATGCTGTGCCTAAAATAGATTTCTTCTGGTTGAGTTTCTTGTCTCTGGCCAAAAGTGCAAGACTGAAGAATATATTGAATATATTTGATACTTGCCCCTAGTAGTTGCAACCCTCTAAGCAACTGCATCTCAAAGTCTTTTGACAAGGATATGACTACTCTCTCATTCATATGTCCTACTTGATTTTTCTTTATTGACCTGTGTTTTCAATTTTAAAACTTTAATTTTGTCATCCAGGAGGTCTCCGGGACCAAAAGGTCCATCTATGTAAGGACACAGGGTAATAAAATTGAATACTTGACAAGAAATCCCTGAGATTTCTCATTTAGTTTTTTTTTTTTTTTTTTTGAAAGTAGCAGTCCATTAAGTGTTTAAAAATCTGTATATGTGATAGACTGCAAACTAATCTATGAATGGATATACATTATTAGTGGGATGATTTTAATGTGGCTGTGTTTTACCACACTGACATGAGTGTTCTGATTAAGTTTTCTGATTACGATATATCACAATATACACTCTTTGATGATAAAGGCTGGTAAAATGGTAAACATAAAGTGGAATTAAATTGTTCATATAGAGTAACCTGAGTTTATTTTCCAATCAAAATTTCATAATATATGTGGGCCTGAAGAAGAGCTAATGTCTAAAGTATTTTTAAGGGACATATTATTAAACATATTTTAAAAATGAACAAATGAACAGCATAAAAATTATTTTATTTTAGGTAGAACTTCTAAGCTAAAATAAACTGGTATCTGTCACGCTTGATGTAATTATGTATTTTTTTTGTTATAGATACATAACACAAAAACAATGTGAATTTATATAACTAATTTTGAGCATTTGCTCTCACATAATAAATTTCATACAGTAACAAATTGGCCAATGACCTAGAGTTATAAAGGGCCGTCATGATCAAAAGAAAACCATAGGTTATTATTTCATATACAAGTACTCTGAAGTTAACTTTGTTTTGTAAAATGCATCTGCAATAAAATCACCTAATGACATCAACTTTATTTGAAAAGGACTCTTCATGGGAAGAGTTAAAAGGTATGGTAAGAAATGACAGCTGTTTTTTTCAGGTTAATGAGACTGTCTCATACAAGAAGGAATGATAAACTGATTTAGCAGGAATTCCAGCATTATAGGCTAAAAGTAGAGAGCTCTAACCTGTATTACTTGAATATATTAATTAGGTGTCTAATCATTTCAAGAGATTTAGAAATCAACCAAAGGACAATGATTGACCTCAAGGTTCTTGGGAGGTTTTTTTTTGTAATTCTGTTAAATGACTTCATAGTGGTTTCCAGAGGATATATAAAATTCGAACTTTTTCTAAGACCTTAAATGAACACCACAGAAGGTAAGGCTGTCATGCACAAGTAACAAACTAAGTCACTAAAATAAATTTCTGTCTAAATAAAAATGATGAAAATTGGTTCTCAGGTTCCTCCTTCTAAAATTTCTTTCAGAACTGTCAGACACCTGTTTTCCACATGATGTCACTTTGATGTTTAACTTATATCTCAGTTTTTCTAGATACATAGTTCTGCTGTTGTGTTAGCGACAACAGCAGGAGACTTCATATGGCCATAAATACTTCATTTTTTAAATCTGTCATTAAAACCTCAAATCTTCTAAAATTGTCTCTGAGCTCTGGCAGGTGTTTGAGAAATATCTAGGGAAAAATGACTTTATCTAAACTTGCATGCACATTTGAAAGCTTTTCTAGTCTGCTAAGTTAAATGAGAGAATATGGTGAATGCTTTCCTTTTTATTGATATCTAGGCGACCCCAGTTGTCAATCACCTGAAAGGTGCTAAGTAAGAATAATCAGTCACAGTTGTACTTTTCTAACATTGGAATTTTTTCCTGCCTGTAACTATAGTAAAATCTACACTATTTACTACTCACAGGTAAAGATCTGTAATTTTGAACTATTATCCTAAGGTATTGCAAAATACACTTCTCAAAATACTTCATAAGTGTCTTGCATAGCATGTTTCAGCATTTGTGTTGAAAAAAGTAATGGAAAATACATTTGAAAAAAATAGTGGACTCAACAATTAGAAACTCTTGTTACATATGGAAGAAATAATGCAAATCTTTGAGCTGATAGATATGGGGTTCTTACTGGTTTTAACTAGCTCTACAGAGATACACTTTACAGCATATCCACTTTTGGTCTGAAATATTTTTCTAGAAAAGTAGTACAAAAAAGATCTAAAATCAATTCAGAACTGATTTTTTACTCAAATTTATAAATGTACTTGAAACTTGACAAAACAATTGGACAGATTTTTTATGTGTTGTTCATTAAGAAATAATTTGTTTAGGTTCTGCTCTGATTCATTACGGCAGACTGCACTTTAGTATTAGTATGTGACATTACTGGATATTACAGATCTTTCCCTTAGAAATACCAAATCATAAGAAAATATGCAGTTTCCAAAAGAGAGGCCGTGTTAACTATGTATGTTAATATGTAGTTAAGCAATCACAAAACTACTCACTTCAAACCAGGAGCATGCTTACCTTTCTAAATTTCATAGATATTTTTCTGCAGTCTTAATTTTTGCAATAGCTCTTCAAGCTCTGTTTGCTCCACATTTGCAACTGTAAATAACTGCCTAAATTTATTTTTGTAAGTCCTAAAAGACTCAGTAATTACTGTTTTGAAATGCAAGTCAAAATATAAATGTTTCTTAAGAAACAGAAAAAACCAGTTTGAACAGGCTGAGTGAGGGGCTGCTGAGGTTAGATTTGCTTCAAAAGGACCCATACTGGGCAGGACATTAAAGGACATTGCACATCAGCTGGTATTTCACGTCTAACCTTGAGACTGGTACAAACAGGAGGCCAAGGATTAAAGGATAATCTTAAAATTGATATTTATAAAGGTTTTGATGATTTTCATTTTCTTCTAGAACAATTTTGCAAGGATTAAGACCAGAATATTTAGTCTGTAACTAAAAACTTAAGATAATGAAAAATGCATATGAAGAAAAAAAGTTGCATGTTTACTTTAGTTTTGTTTCTGCAATGCAAGCAGAAGGAAATGATTTGTGAAGAGGTTTTTCGTAGCATGACCTTGATTTGTAATTCATTAAAAGGAAGGTTATTAATGATAGGAAAAATAATGTGCTCATAGTTTCATTAAAATGTAAATTTCATTATAAGATCTGACGGGGTTTTTTCCTAGGCTCCTTTATTAGGCCTCTAAATAAAACTAAAACCTATTCCCTACTCAGCCAGTAGAACAGACATTTTAGATTATAAGTATGAGGCTGGAGTTTCATGAAATTATTAACTTTTTTTTTATTATTTTATTTTAATTTTTTTTCTGTTTTAAATGTATTAGTGTCCCAGTCACATTTACAATTTAAGGACTGACAAATCCATACCCTTAAAATAGGTAATAGAGAAAGTATTTGTGAATGATTTTACTGAACCCCTATTAGTCTAACAACTTTCATGACGAAAAGGGGTACTGTAATTTGATTTCATAATAATTCTAATTTGCTATTATTATCTATTTTAAATAATGTTGCTTTTCACTGGCAAATCAGTTTCCATTTACTTAATGTTGAAATATCACGAATTTCATCAGGTTGTGTACCAAATTTCACCTCCATACATCTCAAGGCATATAATTTAAAGAGAACCCTTGAATGTGTTATGCATGCTTATATTACAGATATTGTGTAAAGAACTCATAGCCATCTTCCAGGATCTGAAGGGGGCCTGGAGGGAAACTGGACAGGGACTCCTCATCAAGAACAGTGGTGACAGGACAAGGAGTAATAGGTTCAAAACAAAAAAAGGGAAATTTAGGCTCAATATTAGGAAGAAATTCTATACTCTGAGGGTGATGAGGCACTAAAGCAGGCTTCTTAGTGAGGTTGTGGATACCAAATCCCTGGCAGTGTTTAAGGCCAGGAAGGATAGGACATCAGTAGGTGATGTCCCTGCCCATGGTAGCAAGGGTTGGGACTGAATGATTTTTAGGGCACTGTTTCTCTGTTATGAGAAATATCCAAGCATAACGCTGAGTAGAACATTCACTTTTGCTTGGTTTGTTGTCTTTCACTGAGATTTTGCTAATTTTATTTTGGATCTTATTTATTTATTTCAGATCTAATGTATTCTGAAGTCAATGCGACGTTACTGTCCTTACTGAGGCCAGGTGGAGAGCAAAGCAACTTTTCACTACAAAGACTGGACATACTGATGAGGTTCACAAGTGGATGGTAATGTTTTTCACTACAGCATTTCCCACAATGTGTTGCCTTTTTGCAAAGGTCTTTCAGTGAAGTAAAACGATGGTTATATGCACAAGATTAAAATAATTAAAGTTTCCACATGAAAGAAAAGAAAGTACCTCTAGAAAGCAGGCAGAAGACTGTCTGTTTGACCCCTCTTCCCTGGCCCCAAGGCATGCACCATTTTTCAAAAGTAATAAGACACTGTAATCTTAACCACTTCATCTATATTGGTGGAGAAATCATTCTATTTCACATATGGACATGGACTAAGGGATGCTCATGCCTTAGTAACATTGCCCAGACAAAAGCACGACTCCAAGAACATCTTGGTTTGAATATATTTAGTAATTAAATTGTATTCTAGATTTAGAAAAGATTGAAAAGTTTGGGAAACTTTCCCCTGAAAATAAGGAAATGCAAATTTAAAAAGGAGAAATCTAGCAGTAGTAATGTACCACTGGAATATTAAGTACTCCAGAGAAGCACCCTAATCCACAAATCTTCCATTATTACATGCTTTTATTCACTGACATGACCTTACATCTGGAATCTCTGATTCTCAAAGATTTCTCTGGAATCTGAGAAATCTTTCCTACAGGTTACTTGTAAGACCAAAGTGTGATTCTGTTATATTTTTTGCTCATGAACCAGTGTTTTGCGCTGAAACCAGCTCCTCTATAATGAAAAGTCTTGGCCATCTTTTATGCTGAGGCTCAATGTATTCATTGAGATTGAAATAAAAAATGCAGAGCAAGGGTTGCTATTTAATTTCGTGATGTTAAATACATTTTCTAAGCTATAGATTACAATCTAGTTGCTGAGTAAGCATATGCAGAGAGGCACAGTTCTGATCTCCCAGTTTATCTCCTTGCTACATTTGAAATGGGAATGTGTATTCTTATATATCTATTTATGAAACAAATATATATACTTATAGTTGTACTTCTTGGGGTTGCAAAAATAGGTAGCTGCAAGTAAATCACGTTCATGTAAGTATGAAAAAAACCCCCTTGCAAATTGAAGATGGATAACTATCCTTGTTTTATCTGCATTCCTATGTATTCTTGCATAGAGTAAGAAGACTTGTGTTTTTCATGTGTGCAGTTTATGCAAAAAATCTTTTTTGTTCCAGTAAATGTTTTTTTCCAGTCCTATTTTCTCTTCAGACCATTTTACTTTGTTTTGTTTTCTTTCTTTCTTTCTTCATCACTTTTAACATTATATGTCAATTAAATAGTCTATCCAGTTTATCTGCTAAGAATCTCTCAAATGTCTTCACAATATATCTCAGCTCCTGGTGCGCTCTTGAAATGATTAAGATTAAATTAAATGAAACTTGTTACTCTAGCCATCAAAGGAAAAATGAGGATACATAAATACCTTGCTGAGGAAATTAGGTTCTGGCATTAATACATAGTTTTCTGTATGCCTAGAATAAGTGATATTAAACAGATGTTTAGAAAGATTGAGGAATTAAAAAATATAAAAAATTGTAATACTTCCAATATTTTTTGTAGGCAATTATGTTTACAGGTTAGCCATTTTCGTTTGCTGTTAATCTAAGATTGTTTAAGTACTTAGACTGTGCTGTTTCCATTCCTCACTTATTCTGCGAAGAATCCTTGAGAAAATTCTCCCAACCTCAGCATTTATCTGCTTTTATGGTAACAGCAATTTTTAAAAAATTCTCTTATCTCATTGCACAGCCCTTCTAACATGCTGGCTCAGAATATTTACAGTATATGTTTTTCGACACCTGCTGAGCATTGTGAATCAAGCATTATGAACAGGACCATGAGAGCATTAAAAGCTCTCATGTCCAGAGTGTAAAGCTGAAAAACAGAAAAATTGAATTGATGATGTTTCAAAAGATATTATCATAAACATACTGTAATCATATGCTATTTTTTATAGTATATCTTCTTAGTTCAAATGTAGCTGACTGTGGAAAAGAAATGAGAACTAGTTATGGCAAACATAATGCTAGCAGGTTGTTATGTTAACACTTTCAATCTTTTTAAATACTTAAATATTTTACATACTTATTTTAATTTTGAGGGATTTTTTCAGTGAATTTCTTCCTCCTGATAGGAATATCTGTCTGTCCACTAAATGATATCAAGGAACAGCTAGACATTGAGCTAAAACTGTGAGTCTGAAAATTCAGATCAATAGCAAATAATCTAAGAAAGCCAAATCTCCAATACATTTTGACTTGAGATTTTGGCTGCAGGTTATTTCTGTGACATTATTAATGTTCAGTCAAGTTGTTGGCCATTACAGGCAACGATAAACAACAGCAACTCTAGATGTAGTAAAACCAATGATCCTCAAAAACACCGTTCCATCAGCTGCAGTAAGGGATCAAATCATGCTGCTCGTGTGTCCCTGAGAAAGCCAGGTTTTCAACATGAATTATGAAAATCAAATATAGCTTTAATTGTAGTTGCCTGTTTTGTTCAGGGTCTTCAAGTGGTAGTTTCTAATCAGTAACTAAACTACTACTGTTTTCTCAAAAAGAAAACCAAAACACATGCAATTTAGGGCGTTTACCAAATACCTGTGTATTTCACTTAGAGTCATCTATGGTTGTTAGTGCATTCCTTCATAAGGCCTGAAGTACTAATCCCTACCTAGTAGGATAGGTAGTGGTACCTGGGAGGGAGCAGTAAATGGTGGAGCTGAGACAGGCACTATAAGGGCAAAACAAGGGAGTCTTGAAATTAGGAGAGGGCTGAGGTTTGTGTGCACATTCTCATTATCCTGGTAGCTGGTTTATTATTCTCTAGATGTGCTTATCTGTCTTAATAGGATAAGGACTAATCTATTTAACATAATGGATTTTAAAAGAACCTATCTGGAGCATAAGATGAAATGTATATTCTGTCAGAAGCAATGCTGTCAGAAAGGCCATGCAAATGGAAGTTTTCTGTTGGAAATCACCAACACAAACTTTGTGATAAATTACCTTTATCCTGATATAGCTGTAGATAATCTAAAGTACAGTTAAAAAGAACACATCTCTTGAATTGAGTTCCTGTTATTAAAACCTGATGCATCCTTATTGGAACATACTGCATTAGGAAACAAAAATAATTTTATTGAGATATTGAAAAAGAAATTGAGAACTACAAATATGACTCCATGATTTTGTTAATAGATTTATTCTGGGGATGGTAAATCTTTGCTCATTGGAAAGAAACAACGATATTCTTAAGACAATCATAGGAGAAGTAAAAAGTACAGGTTTGAAGAGAAAGATTTTAGCCTATGCACTTATTTTAAAATGCTTCCATCAGTGAGAAGGGATCACTGTCACTTATAAAGTGCAAAATTTATTAACTGCAAATTTAAACATTAATGGCCAAAGAATCTAAAAAAGTGCTTTTTCCTCATCAGTTAGTGGCAGGAACTTTTTTTTTTTCCCTACTGAAATAAGTGAAGAAGATAAAATAGCCAAAAAAACCCTTCCAAAACCCAAATCCAAACCCCAACCAATAAAACAAACAAAACAAGCCACCCCTAAATCTCCCACCAAAACCAGTCATGTTACAGTAAATATTTGCAGTGCTTTACTTCTTCTGAGTATTAGTCAGTCAGCAGATCATGCACACAGGCAATAATTTTTCCTCCAAGATAATTCAAAGATAATATGTAACTGTATTCTAAAATATTTGATTTATTGTGATGATAATAGAATAATTTTTCTGTTACCTCAAAAATACAGAGAACAGAGGGTAATAACCATTCTATCTCAGAATTTAAAGAAAAAGAACATATCTGAAAATATCTCTAAAGTTTTTCTAGGATGTTTTCATCTGACATAATGTCTTCCGCATAGGTTTCACCCTTCCATCCATTATTAAAACAGTACCAGGGCTTTGTATGTAGATTATTATTCAATAGGTACTTCCTAATGAAAATATGTTGGTATAATAGACCAACAAAACAGTAATAATAAAAAGGAGAGATTTGTTTGTCCTTGTTGTTTTACATCTGTATTTTAGCTGCTCCTTTATTTCTTTCTGTTAGCAGACATACTCAGAACAATTTTGAACCTGAATGAACTCAGTCTATCTACATCTTAACATTAAACATTTTACCTGCAAAGGCAGAGATAAGCATTCTGTTTAAAAGTTCTGTATACCATGCTGTATAATTTTTATTTTTAACAATTAAAATACTAAATACGAATATATTGTAGCAAAGCAAATTAAATTGTGGAATACATGGGGGTTAAGCAGAGTAGCACTAGACCTTGTGATATGAATTTAGATATTAATTTAGATATCAAAGTAAAGAGAGTAAAATTGGTGTTTGACATACATTTTTTATTATCCACTGTGGGCACAAAGTCATCTTGTAAAAATGACTTAGTTCATATGATTTGTTTTCATTATAATATTATGTCTTAGGACACACAATAGCTGTTTAATAGCTGTTTATGACTCTTGAATTTTATCAGTTAAACTACATTTTAGAAAGGAGTTCTGTGACATTCCTTGTGCCATGGCAATGGGGACAGTGTACAATGACTGCAATAATGGGGAGTAATTCCTGTGATTAGAATAAACGTTAAATAAGTAGATCTTCAAGTTATTAATTTATTAATAAATTGCACCTTTTAACTTTTTTACTTTGCAAAGAGATATTATTAGCATATGTATTTTTATGTTTATTAAATTAAACAAAAAAATTTCCAGAGTGTGTCCCTACCCATATACCATGCCAAATTACCAAATTATTTCTAGCCAAAGGCAAGATTTAGTGTGCTAGTAACTGTAAATTGTAATAGAAGGATTCTGAAAAATGGCTTCTAGAAGAAGGATTGAGAAGGCAACTAAAAACTCCAAAAGTTACATAAGAAGGACTTAGAAAATCAATATGTCATGTTTGCAACTTCCAATTTGTTGGAATAAAATCTTATTAATTTAAAAGCTGAGTTAGCACATCCTGGTCATATGAACAGTATCAGAAAAAGAATATTTTAGATTAAAAACAAGCAAATAAATAACCCCAAAGGACAATGAACAAACTAGTCTTATTAATTTCATTAATGGAGATTAAACAGAAATGGAATAAAAGAGACCCTGTTATATCTCTTCAGATGTATTTCAGGAAAAGAAAAACATGCTCAAAAGTTAGAAAACATGGCATTTTCAGGATATACACATTCAAGTTCGCCTTTTTGTATTTCATTTACACTTAGTAATTCCTATGTGCTAATGAGTCAGAACTACCAGACCACTGAGATCTCATGCCACAAATCTTCAGAAACTATTTAAGTTGTTGTAATCACACAGCTGTAAATTGTTAGCTCTTCAAAGGATGCATCCTGTTTTGCACATTTCTAGACATTTTTAGCTACTGGATAATGTAAATAGATAATTCTAGCAGCTAAAGTAAATAGCTATGTGCTAACTAGTGGAAGATCTGGGCTTTAGTAAATATGCAACTTTGTGTTACCAAATTAATTTCTAAATATTGAGTATTATAGGGATAAATATTTTATATAAAACACATATTATTGCATGCTTGAGGGAAATTTTTATACAAAAGGAAAGTCTCAAAATGTGAAGAAAATACATATCTCGCTTATGAGGGAACTGAATGAGATCCTCGAGGGATCATCAATTCTTTCCCAAAGAGCCTCTGCTTCTCCTCATTCTGTGCCCAATTCATCCTTTGACAATATGTCATCTTCGATACTAGCCAAAATTTAATCTCCTCAAAATACCATTCTTTCAGTTTGTAACATTCTTGATAAAGCAAACAATTAATATTCTATCCTAATATATAATTCTTTTACTTTAAATGCAATATGCAATAGGAGAGTACACTCATCTTTTAGGGCTGCCACTAACACAATCATCTCAGATAAATACTGGCATGAAATATTCAAAACCTAAAAGCAGATGTGTCTATTTGACATTTTTTTAATGTCATCAGGACAGTTTAAATTAATGATATTGCAAATCAATGTTAAAACATAGCAATGTCAGATAATCATAATTGACCTATTCACAGCTGAATTTGCATAAAGTCTGAGCTCAACAATCATGAGAACTCTTTTCAGGAAATCCAGTGAGGGAGAAAAAAAGGTAAGATTCTCAATAAAATAAAATTAAATTAAATTTTAAAAAATAAAATATTTTCACTCTGTTATGAAATTAAATATAAGAGGTATATCTAGATAGAGTACTTCCAATTAGACATAAATCATAATCTTAAATTTTAATGATCTAATTCCTCTGCTCCAAAATAACTGATTAATTTTTCTTTGAGATATGTAATGCTTCATCTGGAAGTCACTATTGAATGGGAAGAAGATGAAATTAAATTAATTATTTTTTATAACTTCCTAAGAAGTCAAAACATTTCCACCAAATAATAAAGAGTACTTGAGAAATATTCACAGAGATATTAAAACAAAGCTGAGATTTCATAAAATGTTTGAGAAAGTAGTTAGTTTAAACTAGTTTTCTATCACCACTACAATTATTCTGGATAATATGGTGTCAGATCCTCCAAATATCTTCTGCACAGTGACAAGGCCCTTTACTTTTATTTATGAACTAATTTGTAACTTGAGAGTTAAATAAACATCAAGGAATAGATTGCTCTGTACTTGGTAACATATTTTCTTCTCATCCAACACACCTTTTGCCATCTGGGACAAAAATTATCCAGTTTTCCAGCTGGTATTTTTTATTTGCATGGCCCACTGCCAACTGGTTGTCATTTCCTCAGACACCGTGGAATGGGAAACAAGCTCTTGCTGCATATACATACCCTCTTCTATTTGTACTTTGCCCCAGGAATAAAGTAATTGCTGCTGTAAAACACTGTTTGTACCTTACCCAGGATTCCTCTAGGAGCCCTGGGAGGGAGGGATGTGAAATCATGCCAGCTGGCCCTTTGGCTTTGACTAGACAATTAATCGGTGGTTGCCAGTTACCTGTTCACACTGGAACTTTTAAGAAAGAAAATGTCTACAGAAATGAAAATTAGATTCAGCACCCACTGCTCATACTGATCGCTCCTTGCTTCATGGGTCTTAAACGCTATCATTGGAAAAGAAGGAACAAGTCTTGTCATCTGTCTCTCTGCCAATGCAGGTTTAGTTGATATTATTAAGTTCATTGAGTGCTGTCTATCCTAGTCAGATTTTGAATGATATCTTCCCTACCTTTTTTACATAGAAATCTAATCAAGAATTGAACAGATTCTTTTATATTAAAGTTTTTGTTTATTCATTTTTAAATTTTTTTTTTCATAGTCAGCCTGAATGTTACTTTTTTTCTTCATTTATCTTCATGCTTCAAAACATTTTTCCTTCATGGCTTTGGTTTTTTTCCCTTTCTATACTATTTTGCAGTCAAGTAAAAGTTTCACTATTCTATTAAGTGATGCAGTTCCACTTATCCTTCCCTCCCATTGCAAAAGAATAACACTTTCTTTCACCAATACTTATGCACATACCATAATTCAAAAAAGAAATTGCTGACATTTCTGAAAAGCCCTTTTACATATAGATACCTGAACTTCTATTATTTATTGTTATTAAGATGGACTCAGAACTTAATATGTAACTGTATTCTAAAATATTTGATTTATTTTTATGATAATAGAAGCTCTAACTTGCAATGGATTAAATAATAAAGATGACTTATAGTTTGTGAAACGGAAAATGGAAGTCAGTCCCTCACAGATAAGGTATCTCCAGAAACATCAGTCATTTGATATCACTTAGTTAATTAGTAAAGATTTTTTCTCAAAAATAGTCTCATTCTGACACTAGGATCAGGTTCTTTGTTTTGTATAAAGTTCTAAAAGCCTAGAACTGTATTATAGAATTTCCTTATGGTGAGTATCTATCTGAGCTGACTGTAAGGTGCTGAATAAATAACAGACAAATTCTACTTCTATCACAATTACAATGGTGAGAATGCAAACTTCTGACTGGTATGAAACAGGCACTTAATATTTCCGATGTGGTTGACAAAACACTCCCCAGAGGCTTGCCATTTTGCAAGCAGTGATTGCACAGGTTAATCAATGCAAATTCTTTCTGACTTTTTTGGTAATTTTAGAAGGAAGGAAAAGAAAAACATTTTGCAGGATAATCAATTTTGTCAATTACTTTAGACAGTCAGGAGAGCTGGTGTTTCACAAAGGATTGTACTATTTCAGATCAGCTGTTCTCAGAAGACCAAGACAACCAATAAGAAATGAACTGAACTATTACATACAATTCTGATTATATTTGTCCAAAAAAGAAAAATTCTGTTTGAAAAAAAGTCAAGAAAATTTCTTCTGGTATAATCAATGAAATTAACAGTCTATATTAAAACTTGCAGAGCTGGATAACCTAGTAAAATGGAGCTAAGGGAATAAATCTCATCATTGTGTCTGGGAAAGAAGGATTGTTTAGAACATGAGGTAGTGAGAAATAGTAATCAATATTCTACACTCTAGAATATACATAAAAAAGTTAGCAGTAAATTTGTGTTTGAGGTTAAAGGGAAATATTAACTGACAGCAGGGTTCTTAAAAAGTACAATGGGAGCCTAATATACTGGTGAACAGGTATATAAGTGTTTTGGGAATAGCTGGTGTCCAGAAGGAGGAACTCTATGTAAGGTTGCATACAGTCTTATAGAATTATATGGGCTGACTGACTGCAAGATAAATCACAGAACCACAGAAGAGCTGAGACCAAAGGTCATGTGGTCCAATGAGCCTGCTCAATTAATTGGTCAGAGAGAGCTGCCCTGCATTCTGCCCAGACGACTTTTGTTGATTTCAAAAGGGAGAGTCTCTGGGCAACTTGTTCTTATGCTCAGACACCCCCACAGCAAAAAATGTTACCTCATGTTTAGCAAACTGTTTCATTTTGTGTCCTTTTTTCCAGTTATTGCTACACAAGAGATACCATGTGTACTGACAGACACTAACTATTTAGTCACTATGTTTTACAAAAAAATTATTTCAAAGATTAAGTTTCAGATATTCTAAATTCTTGATACTAACTGCTTTGTTTTGTGTTTTTTCTTTGTGCAAATCTGGTTTTCTACCCAGTGCAGTCCTAAAGTGCTCTTGTCCTCTTTCACAGAGGCTGGAACAAAGCTCCTTTTGAAATACCAACCAGATAACCTTGAGAACAAATAGCTGCTCACCTTGGGGTTTTATGTAAGCATATAAAGCCTTAGTGTATGCAGATTTTCTGGGCATAGAATTGACAGGTGTCTGATTACCTGGTTATAAATGTCAGTTGCTTTAAGAGTCAGCCCAGTGGTGTCTTGTGCTTTGCAGGTTGCTATAACACTGCGAAGCATTTGTGCCTCTTCTGAGGCTCTATACTTTTCAGGGATGGCAGTTTGAGGTAGCTCATCACATTTACTAGTTTAAATCAGTCATTTATGGCTCTATGTAAATATTAAACTTCTCTAATAATCTCTAATCCTCTATATCTAATAATCTCTATATCTAATAATCTAAAAAGATTACATATGACCTCCTGTTTGCTAAAATTATTTGTTATAATATGAAGATTGTAAGTTGATACCCATACTTACGGGTTTTGTCCTCTGGAAAAACTTCCCTCCAGCATCTTTTTGCTTAGAAGAACTTGGTAAGTTTTCATTCTCAAATAAAACATCTTGAAGCAAAAAAAAAAAAAAAAAAAAAAAAAACCAAAAAAAACAAAAACAAAACAAAACAAAACAAAACAAAACAAAAAAAAAACAACAAAAAAAAAAGAATTTAGTATTATCTTTCAATGTTTGCATATTCAAATCTTAGGATGATTAACTAACTTTTTTATCCTTGAAACACTGCTAGAATTATAGCTTTTTCACTCTGTATTTGTACTTGTATATCCTACTAAATAAAAGATATTCTGAGTGTCAGCAATGGCACTATGAAACAAACAGGAGAAAAACCTGATTGCTATAACAAATATACTTCTGAATAGAGATAGTTAATTTCATATTTAATGCAAGCAATAGAAAATTATATGAGATATGAAATATATTCAAGTATTTATAAATGTAGTTTATGATTGACTTGAGAACACAAAAAGTAGTGAATAGTAATTATGCCACTGTACATCATAAATATGAAAACCAAAAGAAAATTTTAAAAAAAGTTAGTAATTGGTCTTATTATTTGGTAATAATTAGTGACAATGAAACACTAAAATTATATTGTCTCTAGAAACAAACAGCATTGAAATCAATGGATTTTTCATCTTTTCTTACTATAAAGTCTTATCAAAAATAAAGAAAACTCCATACAAGAGAAAGATAGATAGTTTTTGTACTAATAAACATGAAAAAGATTAAATAAAAAACTACAAGTTTAAAATTGAGTTAGGCAGAATTTTGAATCAAAAAGATCATATTCATCTGGATTGATGATACATATGTAATTATAGGCATACATTACATTACTTTATATTTTTACATGTAAAAACACAGACCCGTAACCATGCACTTGTTTTAGGAATGCCTATACACATCCCACAGTTTCCAAAGAGCATGGTAGCATGCTGATTGTCTTATCCCAAAGTTAATTGACACTTGATTACCTCTCCTAAATTATCTAGTAAAATTCTTAATATACAATATAAAAATTAACAGTAAATAAAAATTATTTCACATCACTTTATTTTTGTAGCTATTTTGTGGTAGTTGTTCTTTTCCCCAAGTTTAACAATCTTTATAGGAAAGCAATTATACAAAGATATAAGATAGCTGTTTATTTCTATGTGAACAGTGTGTTCATAGGCTTGTGTCCTAGTCTCTACTTCAGAATGCAAAGTTTATTAACTTAACTACTAATGCTATAGAAAAAGAAAATTTTATATTTATATAAACATACATGTGTCCATGTACCCATATATGTACGTAAACCTTGATATCGTTGATAAATATGATATATAAACACATGAAATACAGATGCATAAATATAAATATAGGTATATAAGGATATATATAAACATATAAATGCATGTTTATATATAAATCTCTCTATATATATCTCTGTGTATATATTTATGGGGTTTTTTGTGTAGGTATGTATGAATCTATCTATCTATCTATCTATCTATCTATCTATCTATCTATCTATCTATCTATCCATCTATATCCAAGGATACTATAGGTGATAAAGAGCAGGGCAAGGCAAATGAGGTTGTGTTCTTTAGAAAAGACAAGAGATGACCTTGAAACTTTTATGCCTGGGAGACTTCCTCAGAGCTGAGTGCTTGTACAGTATGTGCAGCATGCACCTTTATTGAAGTTTCTATTGAAATTTCCTTCTGCTATCTAAAACTTTGATGCGCACAGTTGTACATGGGTGATTTTATTCCAATTTTGTGTGTGGTTTCAAATCTTATCAGAATTTTTGTAAAACTGCCTTGACTATTTATGTTCTAACATCTCTTGCGAAGTCCTCCTATTTGTATTCCACCTTTTTCCTCCTCATTGACATGAATAATTGTTCTTTGGTCTACTGAATCACAGTTCTAGTTTCAGTTGAATGACACCTGTAAATGTTTGGAAAATATAATTACTCATTGCAACTAAGCACAATATCAGTATGGTTCCCTGCTCAATGGAAAGAAAAAGAAAAAAAAAAAAAAGACTGCTTAAAAGTGACTCATTCTATGCTTTGTCACATAATGGCTTAATTTTTTGGTCAGTGTGGACAATATAACCACCTGTTAGAGCAAGAAATAATTCTGTCATTAGAAAGACGAATCTCTTCTATTGCTTTATTAACTCTTATTATTTCCTTAGATATAAGGTAATTAATTAAACTATATTTGACTGAAGCCTTTAAGATGCACATCTTCAAGAGCACACATAATGTCAATACATTTAAAATTTGCACTTTGTAGTTCTCCATAGGAAACATCTCTCCTCATGACAGATAATCCAGAGGCAGTTAAATTTTGTAATTATTACCTTACAATTAAAATAAAATGCAGTCAGGCCCCTTACAAAGAAAACCTGGTGCTTTTCAGAGCCTCTGGATACAAACCACCACATTCTTTGCTTCAGTACTCTACTTTTATGAGAAGCAGTGCTCTTCCAGAGACATTTCTGTGAGAGTGCTCTGAGTTATAATTTTAGTTGTCCTATGGGAGGGGAAAAATAAAATTTAAAAAAATAAATATCATTAATGACAGAGATGAAGATATTGAGTGAACCTTTGGCAAATTTGCAGGTGACACCTAGCTGCGTGGTGCAGTTGACACACATGAAGAATGGTATTGCCTCTAGAGGGACCTATGAAAACTCGATAAGTGAGCCTATGGCAATCTCACGAGGTTTAACAAGACCAAGTGCAAGGAGCTGCACCTGGGTCAGAGCAATTCCCACTACCAGCACAGGCAGGGGATGAGCAGATGGAGAGCAGCCCTGCCCAGAAGGATTTGGGGGTGCTGGTGGGTGAGAGGCTGGACATGACCCAGCCATGGGCACTCCCAGCCCAGAGAGCCAAACGTGTCCTGGGCTGCATCCAAAGCAGCGTGGGCAGCAGGGGAGGGAGGGGATTCTGCCCCTCTGCTCTGCTCTGGGGAGAGCCCACCTGGAACCCTGCATCCAGCTCTGGGGTCCCAGCACAGGGAGGACAGGGACTGTGGGAGTGACTCCAGAGGAGGCCACCAAGATTATTAGATGGATAGAGCACCTCTCCTGTGAGGCTGTTCTGTAATTCTATGATAACATTTACATCATAAGGCAATTTAAATTTTTTTCTGTGATTCATGCATCCCTTCAGGCCTAAGGGACTAATTATATGTAAGAAATTATTCCCATTAAGAAAGCCTGTATGATTTTTGCATGCAAGAAAAGAATCAAAAGCAAGTAATGAAAACATCCATCGTGCAGACAAAACTATTACATAATCTAGGGTTATAAAGATGAAAACTGATGATTTGTTAGAATGAAGGACTGTATATGATGAACAGTTGCATAAAGCAAGACGTTTGAGTCTTCATACCAAAGCATGAATGAAAATTATTGTGGTGATGCAATCTACATTTACACAAATCATACAACAGATTTCTGCCTAATTCTGAAAAAATCTAAGCTTACATGTAAAAAAGTTCATGAGGAAATTAACACTGTATAATTTTCTCTTGAATGGCTTGTTAAAAAAATCCTCTATTTGTGTCTACTTTTCTGTTGCAATTATTTACGTGTTTCTGTACACGCATCCTGCACTTTGCTAGATGCAGTTCTCATCAATATACTGAAAAGGTTACAGAATACATACTTATTCTTATTTCACTTTTTCATGTGACCTTTACTTGCAAGAGATTGTATTCTTCATTCCTTTCTTTTTTCCATTAGAAAGACGTTGGCTTCTTATAGACTTCTCCCTGCGCTGACACTGCAACATCATACTGAACATATTTTAGTAGCAGTTTTGTTAGATGGATTTTCCATTCATAGAGCTGAACTTCTAAAACACTGAAAGCGCAATGTTGCAATAATGCCCCAAATAAATTTCACCAAGTTAAAAAATATAGATAAAGTTCTTCCATTTCTATTAAATTGTGGTATTTTAGCAATGTGTGCAGTCTGCTGCCTTCTAAGCAGAACTCACTACTCGTGCAATAACACAAAGTGTAACTTAGTAACCTTTATGTAATGTGGAAAAATACAGATACAATGAAATAAAGTCACCACAATTTTGCTGGCTTTACAGTGATACATTTCACATTGAGTGTCTATTTTTGATGTGGTTATTGACATAGTTCTCTCAGAATTTTTCATACTGGTGATTTTTAGGTGGTGAGGCAAACTTCTAGGGTGAGCAAGTGGAATTTGGTCATGTTTGAAAATTGGTTTTGAAATCCTCAATCTAAATTTACTATATATCTGAATGTTCTCTGCTAAAGCAAAAAAGAAAATGGCATTGGGAAACCAGAGAGAGGACTTACGGTAATTCATACTTTAATCAGTAGTGCACAAGATGTGCTTCACCTACAATTTTTTAAATATTACTTGCCAGTTAGCAAACAGACAGGTAAGTGTACCTTTGATCCACCAAATCCACTTCTCAAGCAGATTTTCACCAGTTACCTGGATGACATTTCCAAAAAGGAGTCATGTAATCTCAAATATTTTCTGTAAATTTAGTATTCCATGCAAGTAATTTTTGATATATAAAAAGCTATAGAAATACTTTAATATGTGAATTCAAACATGAAGCAGCCAGAAGCTATAGTTATATACGTAATGTCTTTCACCTGGAGACAGAATATTTCCTTGCTCTAGACTGAATATATTCTGTTGGCCTGTTAACACTTAATATTGTCCTAAATTATGTTTGACTAGCTAATTTCAATCTGTAGAGTAGCATACTGACTATTATATAGACGTGCAGCTATTGACGGCTGATAAAGCATAGGGTGTGGAGTTGTCAAATCTTCATTTCACACAACAGGATACCATGAGCTTTTTGCTTAGTCAGTTTCTATACAAGTGAAAATACTCTTCAATTAAAGTTTTCTTGTGAAGGGTATTCTGTTCACTTTAAGCATTTGCAGATACAACAGTTATTTAAGGATGTCTGATATTAAAAAATTATTTTAGCAAAAATGTGCCCTCAAAAAGATCAACTAAAAAGAGAAAAAATAGTCCATCCTTACTTTCCAATCAAAATAAAAACAAGAGGGAAAACAAGCATGAGGAATTCCTTAGTTTAATAAATGTCCGTTAAAAGCAATTAAACCTTGCTTTTCACAAACTCTTATTCTAGTAGAGTTCTAGTACTTTTGGCTTTAAAGTAATCAATAAAAAGCCTCTTTCCAATAATTGATGCTGCTTTAGGAAAGCATAAATTGTTGGTTTTTAAAAAGTGTCACGCAAGTAATTTTGTTGGTTCTTATACTCTGAGTTCATTAATTTCTAATCTTCTCATTTACTTGATGACTATTTTGGGTGGAAATGCCTGTAGATTTTTTGTCACAGAAGTTTAGGTGATTATTAGATGTATGAAGTAGCCAGAGGTCAACACACTGCAGTATGAAAAAAAGCAGAACTGAAATGGTTGGAGATTTTACTGTTGGGGTTTTTCTTCCACATTGAATTTCCAAAAGATGTAGAATAGTAAGAAAGGATTTCACCTCAGTGTCTTCCACTTAGCAAGATGTGGTGGGTTGAACCCAGATGGCAGCTAATCCTTCAGCTAGTCACCCATTCCCTTCCCCGCAGTGGTATGCAGGGAGAGAGTTAGAAACTTAAAAGTGGGGAAAACTCATGGGTTGAGATGAAGGCAGCTTAATAAGTGTAGGAAGGGAAGAGGTGGGGAAGAACTGAAGGGTAGTGACAATCAGTCACCACCTCCCACCATCAGAATGATGCCAAGCCAGTCTGCAAGAAATGGTTAGTTTGGAAAATCTGCCTCCAATTTTATTGCTGAGCAAGATGCTGTGAGGTATGGAATATCTCTTTGGGTCTTTCAGGTCAGCTGTCTCTCTCACATTCCTCACCCACCTACTGAGGGGCCACTCGAGATACAGAGAGGGCCTTGATGCTGTGGAAGCCCTGCTCAGCAATACCGAATCTATTGGTGTGTTATAAACACTGCTTCAGCCGCATATGAGCTGCTATGAAAAATTAACCCCACGTCAGCAGAACTCCCTACATCATCACAGGAGGATTGTACGAGTTGAATAAGCGTGAACCTTTGAAAATATGTGTGTGCATGTGTGCAGCTCTAAACATGTGTGATTACATTTTGTTCTTTTTAGTCCTTAATCTGCAATTAAAGTTTAAATATTTTAAATTGAAATTAGGGCTCCGTTTAGAATAGGATAGAAACAGATGAAAATAATATCTAATGTGAAAAAAAAATTATTGCTACAACAGGAAAAAACTCTGTTTCAGAAGACTCTAAACCCTTTTTTGGAAGAATGTTACATAGTAATAAATTTCCCACAAGAATAAATACAATTGTGTTGGGAGTAATGCAGCAGGGTCGAAATTAAACTCTTTTAATAAGTCTGAGTATGGGTGCTAGTTCCTTTTACGAAGGCATGGAAGATTATGTTGGGCTAGAAACACATTCTCAAGCAAATGTCTTCCTCCAAGATCCTACTACTCCACTAGCCAGGGAGAACATACATAAAGAGTATGAATTTCAGGAACTGAAGAAATTGTGTCCTGATGCAAAGAAATAAACCCATGCTTGTAGATTGGATGTGGTGCTATGGAAAAGCAGATTCTAAGAGGAAGCCTTATATAAGCTGAATAATTTGTTTGAGTTGTAATGCGAGCTCTACTTTGAATTCTAATTGTAGCAATGAATGTAGAAGCAGGGGAATGCTTGGGAAAAAATTAATGGAAGAAGGATTGGATAGGGTGATACAGTGAGAGACTCCAAGAACTCAAACTGTTTAATTTATTGAACAAAAATTTAAATGGTGACTTGATCACCACCTTGAAGAAGTAATATGGAAGACACTGGTGACACAGTATATATACAGAAAAATGTATATTACAAATACTTTGTTTTCTGGAAATTGTAACTAGGAAAATCTAGAAAAATCATCTAGTTTTGTGGTGGGTGAGATTTTGGGTTTTGGTTGGTTGGGGTGTTTTTGGTTTGTTTGTTTCTTTTTTGGTTTCTTTTTCTTTTAGTAAAGAGGAAATTCATCCTATAAAAATGATATGATAGGGACTAAAGGTAGTATCACAGAAAGAGTAATTAATTTGCCTCTACCATTTTTAGTACAAAATGCTAAGCACTTGATCACTTTCAACAGGCTTTGTAATCATCTAGTTTAATTAAAACAATGACTGTCAGGGTGGTGCAATATCAAAAGTAATTTGTTATGGCTCTGACCAAAAGAATAACCTGCTGAAATGGTGGTAGTGTAAGTATGGAATATTTTTTTTTTCCCCAGGATTTACAATAGAAACAGCTGAACTCCTTTACTAGAATGCAATGTTCAAAACAATAAGAACCATTGTGTGAAACCGGTGCAAGAACAAGGCAGGTCAGAAGTTAAGCCGTCTGCATTGAGGAGTTGAAATCATTTTAAGCTGAATACAAATGTAGAAAACTGCTTATTAACCTTGTGGAATTGGTAGCATTTGAGAGCCGAAGCAGGCAGAATTGAACAAAGACAGAAAGATAGTGGCATCAGACAAAAGAGGAATTACCAGCGGATGGGACAGAGAGAAAGAAGATTTTTCTGGGAAAAACTATAGTTGCTAGTAAAAAAAAATGCAACTGTGAACAGAAGTATTCTTTTAAAATCTTTGTTTTATTCTGCTTTGAGGAAAGAATAAAACAACAGGACTGCCTGAAACATCAGGTTTTCTTCCTCCTCATAGGAATATCAAACCTCCCAAATAGCTTGTAATTGCTTGAGATACGTGGCATTTTTTATTATAATTTATTAAGGAACTTCTTTTTCTAAGATTTTTCTTAAGTATTTTCTTTCTTCGGCTGTATCTGAATTATATTATACTCTAGTATGTGTTATTACAGTATGATATGTGTAATAACAATTTAAAATAATTTCTGTGAAAGCAAATCCTAATTAAACATACAGTAGAATAGCTAGCAGTTTTTATATTACCATGGAGAGCAGTTTTTAAGTAGCTGAATTAAAAAGGATGAGTAATTTTTAATCTGGCGAAATTTTGACATTCATGAAGTAAAAAGTTCTATATAATTGATGACAGAAAAACTGGCTAATGCTTAGTTACCTACTAGTGTATTTTTATCTTACAGTAATTAGCAGTTAAAGAGAGAAAAGGAATAAGTTTTAGGAGGTCTGTTTTGGTTTCATAAATAATACCAAAAAGTTATGTAGTAAGTCTAGAAATATCTTAGGCTTGCACTTAAGTTTATTTTGGGCTAAAAATGTAACCAGATCCAGCAGAGCTCAGCTTCCTGGTGAATCCTGTACCTTGTCTCAAATCTTGGTGGTTGCTTTTCTGCTCATTAAAAGGTCTGAACCACAAAAGGGGATAGAAACATTTACTTACTTGGAGAGGGATAATGCTTCAGTTTAATTCATTACCTAATAGGGAAAAATTCTTCAGTGATGATGGGTTTAGGTCATGTGAAAGAGGAAATTTCCCCAAGGTCTTTATGTTTGACTGGTCTGTCAGCACCCCAGGAAAGCTAAGCCACCTGAGCCTGACCAGTCTGCCAGTGTCCTATCACGACTACTCCACTGAGCAGTCCTTCTGGACTGACCTGGCATGTTCAGGGCCGCATGCCAACAGCAAAAGGAGACACTCTCCCAGGTCTCCACACTTTATTTGAGTATGTTTCCCACTGCCAGAGACAGCCAGTGCCCTTGAAGATCTCACACTGGCAGTTCGCAGAATAACACTCTTTATTAATAAAATTGTGACAGATGAAGATTCAAGGATCACCGGTATTAGTATCTGACTACAAAAACATAATCAAAGCAATATATGATTAAGCTCTAGTCTCTAATGGAAGCTAGCTCAAAGTAAGCATTCAGCATTCATTCATTATGGTTTTAACCCTGTCAGCCTCCCTGTGGAGGAGAAGACAGGTTCAGCCCGTCAACCAGATTCCAGAAGTTTCAAAGGAATCTTCCATAACTTCTACCCATTTTCAAATTACTTTTGTACTATTTATGTTTAGTGCAGCTGGAATGACTCTACAGTCATACAACATGCAAAATGAGAAGTGGTTGCAACTTCAAGGTGGGTAATTTTGGGATGGAAGTATGTGTCAGCATTATACCTGAGGAGAGTGATTTTTCAAGAGGTGATGGTTCAACAGCAAGATTTTCTCTTTAATCTCCCTTGGCCACCAGCTGCTGCGTAGCTGATCAGATAAAAGTACCACTGAATTCCCTCCTCTGCAAGCATTTCAACAGAGACTGGTTGTGACATCACAACTCCACTCCACCTTCTGTTTCATCGTCCTCTTATTGTGTTTGGGAAGTTGGACATGCTGACTGCATTCCATCCAGGAAATAGCATTCACATTTTCCCCTAACGTCTCTAACTTGTGTACTGTTGTAACAGCAGCCATAAGTTTCCACTCTGCTCCATCCTCTGTTTCATCTCCTTCTTTGTATTATATTGTGTGTATGCTGACTGTAATTTCTATCTGTTAAAATTTTACTTTCCAGTTTTTCTTTTATTTAAGCCTTTTTTCCATTTAGTGATCCCCCACCTTTTCTATAGTTTTCTAAAGAGATCTGCCTCTGTTGTAACCTTCTATTTAGGATAAATCTTCTACATTAACTGTATCTACCCTGTGACGGATAAGATACATTTTTTGTCTTGGGTATTACTCAATTCGTTCAACTTCAGACTTCTCAAATTTTATCTGTAATTACAGAGATTTTATACAAATCTTTGCTGGTGAAATATTTTGCTGAAGTAAAACATTCTACTGTTAAGTTACCATGGCATCTTGACACTTTTAGACATTCATAAGTATAAAGAGGATTCATAAACCAAGTTTTGAGATCTGTGTGAGACATGCGGGAAAAAGAGATATGCTTTATCATCTTTGTGAGAAATTCAAACAAATAAAGCAAATTAATATTTAGTACGTTTGGGTACATGGTAATTAACTATAAAAAAACACAGACCAAACCAAAGCAAATGAAAAAACTGAAAAATTATATTTTAAGAGCATTGTCAGAAAAAGTATTAATAAAGCTATACTTCAAAAGGTAGGGCAAATATGAATGATGTAATTTATTTTTTCTATCATACATTCAGGTATGATATTGGAACATTTTGGTGGTTTCATAGGGGTTTTCCCATATGTTAGAAACATCAAAATATTTAATAAATACAGTAGAAATAGTTGATGCCCAACATAAAGCACAGTTCTAGAATGTAGTAAAAATTAGTTCTTTAGTCTCACTAAAGATTCAAGAAGTGTTAGTGTGCAACATTATGGGTTGCTGTGCCCATCTCTGTCATATTTACAAAGGTAAACACATATCTTTAATTAATTACAACATACATTTTTGCATCAACAAATCTCATAGGTAATTTTTAATGACAGAAGCCAAGACAGACCTTAGGCTGGATCCCTTGGTTTTGGAAATTGGATAAGGCAGTGTTAAAAAACAGAGTAGCTATTGTTGATATTGCAGGTCCCAGCTACTCTCAAAGTCTGATAAAAATATTTATACACTGGATAAAGAAAAAGAAAGATAATTTGTGTATTTTGTTCTTTAATAAAGAAGCTTCAAACCTGCTCTATTTATGGCAATGCTAACTCCCTAGAGTAATTTATTTGATCCATCATTCTTATTTATCTATTCCCTTGATAGTGAAACCCTGGAAAATGTCAAAGATAGAACTCTAAGATGTTAGGCTCTGTACCTTTCTCAGAACACTAGATGTTAGGCTCTGTACTTTTCTCAGAACACTGCACCGGCGTAAGCAGTATGATAAATGATACAATTGTTAGATGTGATGATTGTTTAGTAATTAAGTATAATTATTATACCGTAAGAATATACGTATACAATAGAACAATGTAAGTTTAATAATTAACATGAAAGTTATGTAACGATAGAGTATAAAATATGTTCACCTCGAATGTATGGTCGGAATCAGATTTGGGTTGCAATACCCCGATTCCCAGAGCTCTTAATAAAAAGCACCGCATATAATCGCTCCGTGATTATGTGTTTTTGAACGCTAATATTTTGGCGACCCAGATTGGGACCCTGTGAGTGCTGCTGAGCGAGTTCGCGACTCGATCACGCTCCAGCCGGCACCGAGGGATTCTCGGGGAGCCCATCGGCCGCGACCGCTTCCGCCGCTCACAACGTCCCCTGGAGAAAGGTAAGGTGCTTTTTATCCTGGTCCGGGTGCCTGCCAGTAAGACGCGGCGAAAGCTACGCTTGGTTGGGCTAAAGGAATTCCTGGTGGTATAAGCCTAGGCGCCGTTCCGTAAGACAATCGCGAAAGCGTTGCGGGTTTGGCAATCTGGTATATCTGGTGTATCTGGTATATCTGGTGTATCTGGTATATCTGGTGTATCTGGTATGGAGAAACTTAAAGGGATTTTGGGCAATAATACCCCAATCCCGCAAAATTCTCCTTTGGGGTGCTTATTAGCACATTGGAAACAGGGTAATTTCGGGAACGAATTACGTAAAACTAAGTTGATTGATTATTGTAATTCATGGTGGCCAGAATATGCCCTGGAAAACAGAGAAAAAAAAAAAAAAAAAGAAAAAAAAAAAAAAAAAAGAAAAAAAGAAAAAGGAAAAAAAAAATAACACTATTTCACAGTTAATGTTGTTTTGTAAACAAGAAGGAAAATGGATGAAGTTCCATATGTTGATTTGTTTATGTGGATTATTGGTGGTTAAAACATCTGCAAATAATAAGTGTGGTGTTTGTAAGGAACATTGTTTAGAACACTTGGTGTTGAAAGAAAGCCTGAGTAGGGAAGATTATACAGATATTGATTTACAGGTAGCTCCAATAGGAACAAGAGCACCTAACCCTATCCCACCTGCTTCATCTGCCCCTATCCCACTGCCTGCTCCTAACCCACCTAGCCCTGAACCTGTCTCATCTAGTACACCCTTCCCTCTTTATCCTCCTCTCCCAGCATCACCTGATCCCTCTTCCTCAGAAGATGAGCAGAATGTAACTGTGGTAGAAAGGAGAGAGAGAGAGTCAACGACCCCGGTAGCCCACAGAACCAGGAGTCGGTCTACCCTTGCCCCAGTTATGGATAGAAAAGACGTGGGCAGACAAAAACGGACTGTAATTGCCCCCTTACGGCAAGGTGTAGGAATAGAAGGGCCAGTATTTGTAAAAGTGCCTTTTACTCCGGCAGATTTGGTTATTTGGAAACAAACAGCCGGAACTTATAGAGAAAATCCTGATAAAATGGCACGAGTGGTAAAAATGGTTATAAAAACTCAAAATCCTGACTGGGATGATATACAAGTAATATTAGATACTCTGATGGATTTGACTGAGAAAGAGATGGTACTTAAGGCAGCCAAAGAGAGGGCAAGAGAAGATATCAGAAATGGGCTAGTAGCAGGGAATTTAGATGTGAATTTCCCAACTGAGGATCCAAATTGGGACCCTAATTTATTTGGTGATATGAGGAGATTATGGAAATATCAAGAGTGAATCCAAATAGGAGTTCAGAAGGCTGCACCCAAGACTATAAATTATATATTATATTATATATATTATTATATATATTATATATATATATTATAAACATACTAAACTGTATGAGGTTCGGCAGGAAAAGAAAATCTCCTATTGCGTTTTTTGAAAAGCTTAAGGAGGTAGCAAGAAAATATACAGATCTCTGAATGGACACAGAACAAGCAAAGGTTCAGCTTGCTCTCATATTCTGGGGTCAGTCACAAGATGACATTCGGAAAAATTGCAAAATTAAAAGGAGAGGAATTAAGGAATTTTAGATAAGCTACTTGAAGTTGCTTGGAAGGTATATAACAATCGCAAAAGAGAAGTTAGTAAAAATCAACAGCAGAACCTTTTGGCAGTGGTACAAGGAAAAGGGAACCCAAAATTTCAGGGGTTATAAAAGGAATATTCAAGGTAGGAGACCCGTTACACAGGGGTTAACCCTAAATCAAGGTGCATATTGCAAGGGGAGGGAGCCATTACAAGCGAGATTGTCCAGAGTTGCTTCACCAGGACAATCAGTTCCAGCAGGGAAACGCTGCCAAAACCATGGTGTTAGGTGAATATAACTAGCTGAACCTGTAGAACAGGTTCAAGAACTTGTCACAAACATACAATAGAATTTAATCCCCAATATTTCCAGTAAAGAAACCAAATAGGTGAATATAGGTTAGTGCAGAACAATAAATAAAAAGGACATTTATCCAGTGATAACAAATTCTCACACATTGTTAACATCCGTAAAGGAGATATATAAGTGGTTTACTGTAATTGATTTAAAAGATACCTTTCTCTGCATACCCTTTGACAAAGAATGTAGGAAACTTTGTCTTTAAGTGAAAAACCCAAGGAATGGAAGAAAGACCCAGCTCACCTGGACACGACAAGAATTCGCCGACCCTGTTCGGAAATCAACTAGCAAAGTAACTGGAGATTTGGACCAAAATGGGCAAGTACCAAGAGACCAGTACTTATTGTTGCAATATGTTGATATACTAATAGCTACAGAAGAAAAGGCAACTTGTATAAAGGTGACCATTGAGATTTTAAATTCACTGGGAATGGGAGGTTACAAAGTATCCAGAGGAAAGGCACAAATTGCCCAACAGACTGTGATTTACCTGGGATGTGAAATTTCACAAGGACAACGAAAACTAGGTACTAATCGTATCCAAGCTATTTGTGCTATTCCAGAGCCCCAGAATTTACATGAGCTGCGAGTCTTCCTCGGGATGGCAGGATGGTGTCGCCTGTGGATCATGGACTATGGACTGATTGCGAAACCCCTGTACGAAGCCCAGAAGACGCAGCCATTCACCTGGGGCAAGCCACAGAAAGAAGCCTTCCTAAAATTAAAGGAAGCACTGACAACTGCTCCAGCATTAGGGTTACCTGATCTGTCTAAAGACTTTCAGCTGTTTGTACATGAAAGGCTGCGCCTAGCACTAGGAGTCCTGACCCAACGTCTGGGAAGCTGGAAAAGGCCGGTGGGCTACTTTTCCAAACAACTTGACAACGTAAGTGCTGGGTGGCCTTCATGTCTACGCAGTCGCAGCTACTGTGATACTGATACAAGAAGCCAGGAAGCTCACTATGAGAAGGCACATTGATGTCTATGTACCACACATGGTAACCACTGTCTTAGAGCAAAAAGGAAGCTATTAGCTATCCCCCAGCAGGATGATGAAATTCCAGGTAGTCCTGACTGAGCAGGATGATGTCACATTAAAAACAACTAACCTCTTGAATCCAGCTTTGTTCCTAGGTACCACAGCTGAAGAAGGCCCATTAGAGCACAACTGTGTAGAGGTAATAGAGTACACCTATTCAGCAAGAGAAGACCTGAGAGATGTCCCACTAGAGCAACCGGAGTGGGAGCTGTTTACAGATGGGAGCAGCTTCGTGGAAAACAGAACCAGATACGCTGGATATGCGGTAACAACAGTCAATACAGTAGTAGAAGCAAAAGCATTACCACCAAATACATCTGCCCAGAAGGCAGAACTGGTTGCTTTAACCAGGGCACTAGAATTAAGTGAAGGGAAGAAGGTAAATATCTGGACTGACTCAAAATATGCTTTTGGAGTGGTGCATGTACATGGGGCACTGTGGAAAGAAAGGGGACTACTGTCTTCTCGGGGTACGCACATCAAACATCAGGATGCAGTCCTGCAATTGATAAAGGCAGTACAAAAGCCTGAACAAGTGGCAATCATACACTGCAAAGCACACCAATCAGGAAACTCCAAAATCTGTGAGGGAAATCGGAAGGCAGACTGGGCAGCCCGACAGGTTGCTCGGAATGTGCAAACAACAATGGCATTGATACCTTTAAAGCTTAATGTGTCCCAATTCAATTTGCCTCCAAACCCAAAATATTCAGCAGAAGATGAGAGACTGGCACGTTTGCTAAATGCACAAAAGGATTCAGAGGGATGGTATGTGACTGCACAAGGACAAATAGTGGTACCCCCCTTGATAATGAGAGAAGTTCTACAGATTAAACATAATGAATGTCACTGGGGAGCGGAAGCATTGGTAAAATTGCTAAAGCAGAGTTTAATTTCAGTACGGATGTTAACAATGGCAAAATCAGTAATGTCAAAATGTGATATCTGTTTGAAAAACAACCCAGTGGCTAGGCGACAGGCACAACTAGGAAGAATTCGGATAGGAATAGAGCCAGGAGACTATTGGCAGGTAGATTTTGTAGAACTGCCAAGGACTCGAGGATACAAATACCTGTTAGTGGGGGTTGACACTTTCTCTGGGTGGCCAGAAGCCCTTCCCTGTCGCACGAACCAAGCAAAGGAAACAGTTAAGTGGTTACTACAGGAGATTATTCCCAGATTTGGGGTACCTCTAGGAGTATCATCAGATAGGGGGCCCCATTTCATAGCTACAGTAGTAAGAGAGGTAAGTAGATTGCTGGGGATAACTTGGGACCTCCACACACCGTGGAGACCCCAGTCAAGTGGACAGGTCGAAAGAATGAATCAGACACTAAAAAGGCAAATCAGTAAGATTTGCCAAGAAGCCAAATTGCAGTGGCCTCAGGCCTTGCCAATAGCATTGTTGAGGATTCGGATAAAGCCTAGGAGTGGGATGTCAGTCAGTCCTTATGAGATATTGTATGGGAAACCATATGAATCTCCTGAGCCTAACCCAAATGTACACGTCACAGGAAAGCAGGAAGTGTATAATTATGTTCTTTCTCTCGGGAAAACTTTAGCTCGGCTCTGGAGCATCCTTGTGTGGAACAGACCACTGACTCTCGAGAATCCGGTTCATAACATACATCCAGGAGACGAGGTGTACATCAAAAACTGGAACGAAGAACCGCTGAAAGAAAAGTGGAGTGGACCCCATCAAGTACTACTGACCACCTTCACAGCAGTCAAAGTGGCCGGCGTGGACCCCTGGATTCATTATACCCGGGTGAAGAAAGTCCATCCTGGATCACAGACTATGTAAACTGTGGAATTGACAAGGCTACAGATAAGATGTGTTTTACTTTAAGAATGCTTGTGCTAATATTATGGTCATTAATGCCTCTGGGGTGTGGAATGCAAAATGATCAACAAACTACTCTTCATTCTAGAATGAAGAGAGAGGTACAAACAGAAACACAGGTGATAAATGTTCCTAATGCAGTTCGGGCTGAGAATATAATGATTGGATTGGTCAAAGACTTTGCCAAAATGCAAAACACCAGTAGAATAACTGCCTGTCTGCCAATACCAAAGGCAGCAGGAGATCCAGTAAATTGGGGAATCATAACATCAAAATTACCTGAAATACAAGGGAACAAAACAATTACATGTAGACAGGTTATAGAAAATGTTACAGAAACCACTCTGGTGTGGAAGTGTGAGGCCTAGGATCGGAAAGATCAGATAGAGCCTTGGGAAAGTGCGTGGTCTGTGAGTATTCTTCAAGGATTCCAATATATGGCAAACACCCCTTGGTGTATTAAGTGGGAAGGCCCCGAGAATGAAACAGATCCAGCAATAGTAAACACTGCCACTAGTAGCAGAACAAGGGCAGACAAAGTAAGTTGGTGGGCATGTAATAAAACTTATGACTGCACTTCGGATGATGCAGAGATAAAACAGATGCCACCCCTGGCAATAGCCCTACAAATTGGTTGTGCTTGCAGAGGGATTAAACATAAACAAGGCAGAGTGAATTATAAAGCAGTTATAGGATGTACCAGAATTACAATCCGAGGTCCAGGACAATTTGTATGGGCAGCAAGTGATGGTACCTGGACAACACATCTGCCTGTAGATGGGAAAGTAAAGGAGATTACTTTAGGCCTTCCAACCTTATGTCCAATTTGGAAAAAGTCCCCATTTAACAGGAAAACATGAACTTCTGCAGATAAGAGCAAGACGGGAAGTTCTAGACAATGAAGATCCAGATGACACTTGGCAAGAACCCTCCAGTGGAGTGAAATTTGGGTGGGTCCTAGAGTCATTGCTTGGTCCTATAGCAAACTATAAGAGTAGAGAGATGCTGTACAAACTTACAGGCCAGGTAGGTAGATTGGCAAGAGTCACCCGGGAAGGATTTAAGGAATTAAACATACAGTTACAAGCCACCACAAAAATGACTTTACAAAATCGATTAGCCTTAGACTTGTTACTTCTGAAAGAGCACGGAGTATGTGGATTTTTAAAGGGACAAGTTGATCATTGCTGCGTTCATATCCCAAATGTAACTGCAAATGTAGAATATGACATCAGTAAGTTGAGACAAATAGAGCATGAAGCACAAGAAGAACAAAAGGATTTGACTACAAGCTGGTTAGGAAAAATCTTTACAGGATTAGGGTGGAATGTGAGTTCATGGATTAAATCTATCATTGAGAATGTGATAATTTTACTAATCGTATTTTTAGCAATTTGGTTAGTTTACAGCATCTTAAAAGGAGAGATACAGAAGAAAACATCCTGGAACCAGAAGATAATAAAGGCACTAACACGAGATCCGCGCCCACCATCCTCTGGTTCTCCAGTTCGTGATAACATCCACAACAATGTTTACATCAACCCCGGATTTGAAGAATCAAGTATAAATTGAAGAATAAAAAGGACTGTATTAAGTGAAAACATTTACACCTATAGTGAAGTGAAAATGCTTTCAAAGGGGGGAAAATGATAGTGAAACCCTGGAAAATGTCAAAGATAGAACTCTAAGATGTTAGGCTCTGTACCTTTCTCAGAACACTAGATGTTAGGCTCTGTACTTTTCTCAGAACACTGCACCGGCGTAAGCAGTATGATAAATGATACAATTGTTAGATGTGATGATTGTTTAGTAATTAAGTATAATTATTATACCGTAAGAATATACGTATACAATAGAACAATGTAAGTTTAATAATTAACATGAAAGTTATGTAACGATAGAGTATAAAATATGTTCACCTCGAATGTATGGTCGGAATCAGATTTGGGTTGCAATACCCCGATTCCCAGAGCTCTTAATAAAAAGCACCGCATATAATCGCTCCGTGATTATGTGTTTTTGAACGCTAATACCCTGACCAAATCCAAAACTGTCCTAGGAATAGCACAGAGTTTTAATGGTCAACAAGCAGGCAAGTTCTATGATCTTCTGTTAAAACAGGCATAGCCATAATTGTGCATCTTCCCTGTCTCTTACTCTGATTTACACGTGTAGGAAGCAGCAATTAAAACTTGCTCATTATATCCCTATGTTGTTCACAGGGATATAATACTACATGTCCTTGAGAAGGGATACATCTCATCTTTTGTCCGTATTTACAAATAATAGGTCCCTCCTGGTCTGGAGAGAAGACAGGAGGCCTATAAGTACTAACAAGGACTTCAATTCTAGATGTTATAGGCATACTCCTTTAATGGAGCGAGTAGACCTAGGGTCAGAAGGGTGGGAGGACTTTTCACAGAAGACAAGAAATGAGTATCTGAATTAGATATTAACTTTGTCTGTAATATTCACTGACTTATAACAGTTTTCCTAAATTGTTTCCACTGATGAACCCTTTTCAACTATAATTCTTAGAACTAACGCTGGGAATACTGGAAAGATAAAGTGAAAACCATCTATCTTTTGATTTTTATTTCATATTTTTATTTTAATTGATAGTGGTCATTATTCTATTTAGAGGTCTTTGGTTATAAGTAATCAGTGTGTATTAGGAAAATATAAAGGACCAGTCTTATGAAGGAAGACTGATGAAGAAATTTGAGAGATAGTTAAAAACGTTAATTACTTTGGAATAAAATTGAAAGAAAGTATATTTCAAAAAATTCCTTAAGGTATGAAGTCATTAGTCAAAAGTCTAATTTAGTTAAAAGTCATTTTTTTAACTTTTGTGTAAGCAGAATATATTTACAATTTATTTTATTTATTTATTTGCAATTCATATTTACATCATGTTCATATTTGATCATGATGTCTGCTGAAGGACCATTTTGTAGAAGGGAGAGCATTTTCTTTTAAAATACTATTAAAAGCATCTTTTACATTAAAATATTGTAACATACATTTTCCTGCTTTAGAATATTGTAAAGTCAAATCCTTCTGTTCATAATCTGAAAGTTGAATGCAAGTCTGTTTAGAGATAGTGTGATGTTTCTATTTCTAATATCATCCTGAAAACTACATCTTCCTAGAATGTTTCTTTAAAAAGCTTAAAAATTCTTGGAGAAAACAAAATAATTATGTTCATATATTATTGCAATTCTGAACGTGGGCATTATCTTACATTCTAACTCAGAAGTAGCTATTACAGTCTCTCTTTTAAGGGACAAGCGAGTTTTTTGACAGAACACACAAATACTGAAAATGGAAATTCAAACATATAGAGAAACAAAGATCTGTAAGCCTAAATAGAGGTTTAAGTAACAAATCTTGAGCTTTTGATTTTCCTTTGAAGTAATCAATTCAAAAATCAGCCTCACTGTCAACTTAATATGAACAAGAGAGCCACCCTTCTCTTGTTTTTTTTTTCTTATTTATTTTTTTTTTTTACTTTTTCCTATTTTCTCCCCCAAGATTAGACTGACTAAAACCCCAGGATGTGAAGAAATGAGAAGAGACAGAGTAAACAACGCTGCTGAGAAAGCTTTAACTTTCATTTTTTAAACCATTTTTCATTTCTCTAAATAAGACATAATGAGGATTTTGCCTAAATTTTTTATGGCAAATACTGTGTGGCTAATACTTCTGATGAAATGCAGTATAGTAGTTTCTACTGAAGTTTTATGGACTGGGATTGCACATAATGAGACCTTTCACTAACATAAATTCTTATGAGTCAACACATTTATGAGTTGTATAATTGTACTCTAGAACATACGATTCATGAAAGAATATTTGTATACAAAACAACTTTTCTATAGCGAAGTAGTAAAGAATACATTTATTTTCATTATTATAACCATTATATATATTTAATATTTCAAATGTTGCCTTAGTAGCATCACTAAGTTTATAAATACCAAGTAAAATTAGTAAACTATGTAAATTCCAAGTTAATAATTTTAGACTTAACAAACTATATGAAACTAATAAGAAAGAATATAGAAAGTGAGAAAAGTATTAAAAAAGAATGCAATATTTGTTGTCAACATGTGATTTTGCTTTATGAAATAAAATAAAACTGGCTGTGCCATGATACTGATCACCTGTACTGGACAGAGGTCTGAAAAGCTTATTTTAGCTCAAAGCCCAAACCAGTAATATTCTATTAAAATCCATTAGCTTCTTCCTTATGACCTTAGGCAATTTACTGATAAATTAGAGGTTGCAAATATGAACAACTGTGTTTTACATGTGTTAAAACACGAGATCAACCTATGGATATTTTTATAATTAATTGTTCCTTGGGAATCTACTCAATTCTGATAGACCTTTCAAATAAAGCCAGGTCATTCATCACATAGCAAAAAAATCTATGTGTACTAAAAATATTCTAGAATGAATGAATGCATTTAGCCAGATACTTCTTAGGCAAATGATACCTCATGTACAGACTGAGGGAGGGGAGTTGGAAGGAAGTGATCCTTTCTAAATCTACATAACAGTAAGGTTATGGAAAGATCAAGGAAAATGGCTCTAACAAGACAGAACACTACCTAGAGGCAGTATCCATAAAAGATAGACACTCCATAAAGTATAATTATAATACTTTCTAACTTACAGTTAGTCATAGAAAAACTGCTGGAATAAGTGTGTTTGAAGTTTGAATTGTCTGGAACTGAGCAACTGTAAAAATTCCAAGATATGTAAAAAACCCAATAATTTCAAAGTATATAATAAAATGGTTGTGAGACAAGTCATTATTACTACCCTAGATTATAGTTAAATGAGTAAGGAAATGGAAAGATTACTGAAATTTTAAGATAAATGCAAGACTAAATATAATGAATAAAAGAAGCTTGATACCTACTAACTATATTCTCTTTAAACATTTGTAACATAATTGGAACAAAAAGAACCCAAGTCTGTCACGTCACCAACAAAAATATCAACACTCAACAAAGAAGAATTGAACGTTAGAATCTGTGATTGAAACATTTAATTTGCTGACTTTTCCACTGAGACTAGTTCTACCTTGTTTGGTTTTTTTCTATAGCAGAAAGACAAATCATCTTGATTAAATAGCTCTGACTTGTGCAATACGACATTATTACTATTAATTGACACAACACATATTTTTGCATAATAATTTGGAAGAACGAAACCTTCCATTATCCCAAGTTCCTTTGAATTAAATTCCACTGTGTAACTGGCCCAGTTAGGGAGATAGAACTTATCCTTCATTGAAATCCTGTTTCTTATTAGCAAAGAAGAGTCTTACGTTGGGGAAAAAGTTTTCCTAGAACAGCTTACTAATGTACACACTCTTTTACTACTAAACACCTTAGTCAGGTTTCACTGGATTGTAAATGAGCTTTCTTGCATAGTCTGCCTACAGAGTAGTCTGAAAGTGATAATGATGATGTGTAGGCCAAGAAGTGACAAACTTGTCTCTTCTCTCCAAAAGGCCTTAGCATGTTTAGTAAACATGACAAAAGAAAAGCTCAGTAATGCAGAGTTCAGAGGTGTTCAGTAAAAAAAAAGTATATAAATATATATATATATATATATATATATATTTATAAATGAATCAAATAATTTCAAATATCCTTTAAATAATATTATCCAATTTAGAAAATTATGTTAAACATGAAATCTAAATGATTGTACTTTAGGGAAAATTATCTAAGTGTATGCAACAGTGCAGGTAGTGTTTTCTAGATAAAAGGAAAATAATTACTGACAGAAAAAAAAGTCTGTAATAAGGATTCATGCAATTTCTGTCTTTTTGTCAAACTAACTTGATATCAACTCTTTTTTGTTGAGGATATACAGGACATGGAGTGGTACCCCTTTTCAATATTGAGCCAAGATAAATACTCTCACTCAAGTTGTGGACTACTCCCATTCAGGCAATGCTTTTTCAAGTTCAGGGGCACAACCCAAACTTGCATAATATGTAGAAGTAAAACTCGCTATTTCTTCTGCTTTCTACTTGCACATTTTCCTCTCTGTCTTCCTTTTTCTAGGCACAAGAACCATTCACAGAAATTATTCATTCCCTTTTGGGTCTCCTCTGAAAACTTGTCAGTAAAGCTCCCCTGAAATTTGTATCTGAAGGAACCCAGAATAATAAACAAGTAATAGCAGAAGTCAGACAACAATTTGGGGGTTCAGTAATTAAGGTAATGAAGTAATCTGAATTCATAACCACCCATATCGTTGTCTAACTCTCTGTACTTGAGCACAAACCCTCTGAGGAGGGGCTGAGGAAGGTGGGGTTGTTCAGCCTGGAGCTGAAAGGAGCCTCAGGGAAGAACTTTTTGCTCTCCATAATTGCCTGAAGGAGATGTGTAACAGGATAAGGGTCAGTCTCTTTTCACAGGTTGCAAGTGACAGGACAAGAGGAAACGGGCTCAGACTGAGCCAGGGGAGGTTAAGAGTGGATACTGGGAAAATTGTCTTCACTGAAATAGTGGTCTGGCACTGAAACAAGCTGACCAGGAAAGCAGTTGAGGTACCATCCCTTGAGGTATTTAAAAAATATGTAGATATGGATCTGATAGTAATAGATTAGTTGTAGAACTTGATGACCTAAGGCTGTTTTTTGACCCAAATAGTTCTGCGATTCTATGAACCACATTTATTATCTGATCTTGGCTTTTCAGAAAGTTTCATTGCATATGGACTCTAGAGGCTTCCAAATACCATTGTGATATTTGGAATCAGAGCAGAAAAATAGTTTTTGCGGGCTTCCATCAGAATTTAAGTGTATTCACTGAACTGTTATTTCTGGCAAAAAAAAAAAAATTGAACCTGTTGAGTCGCCTTTGATTCAAATATTGAATAAGGCTTTCTCATTTTATTCCTATTATTTAAGTGCTCTTATTTCAATATTCATCTTGTCTCTGCCCATACAGCCTTCGGCCCCACCTCTTACAACTAAGAGGGACCCCTTGCAATCTGTAGGGGCTTTTGCTGCTGGCTACTACCCAGATAACAGACTTTATTTTGGTCAGTTTAGACAGCCCTTGTTCAGTAAATTGGTGTCTACTACTCTACTTCTCTTATTTATCTCCTGCAAAACTTACGGTATACATAATGTACATGTGTAATAGTGTCATCTGCTGGTTTAACAAGATTAAATTGGAAATGGAAGGTGTACTTTATTACCCAAGCCTCAAGGCCATTCTAATACTAGGCAATTTTTCTTTCAACAGTCAAGATACTATTACTAATGAAATATTTCTTTCCAAAGCCAAGACACTGTAATTTATAAGTTTTATGTGGCACACAGAAGTTCAGTCTGCCTGTAGCTCACAGTTTGTTCACACTTAGGAAGTTTTTGCTCTGATATCAAGAGAAAAAATTCTATGCTACATTTTGCTTGGATGATTAATATCATCCAAGCAAAATGAAATATCAAAGTAGTTTGAGGTTCCCTGAAATATCAAAGAAGTTTGAGATTCCCTGTGAAACCACTGTATTTACTTGTTGCTGGCTGAACAATACAAAAGTAGTTTGAGATTCACCATGAAATTATTGTATTTAACTGTTGTTGGCTATTCTTTGTTGAATATACAACAAAAGAGGAAATTTATCCCACTCCTTTGTACACAGTATATTTCATGGAGTGCAGATTGTTTCCTTACTGTCTGTGAGCATATGTCTCCTCCCACAAAAAGATGTAGATTTCTCTAGCTTTTTAAGCTTATGCTGACTGCTCTGAGCACAGTCTCCCAAATAGTCTGGAATTTATCTAAAATCACTCAAAATTTTTTTTTCAATTGTCTAATATCTCATCTTACAAAAATCTGTAAAAGAGGGAGTTTAGGATGAAATTTTAGTCAGGACATGTAATTTATGCCAAAATCAAATTATTATCATGTTCTGTGTCCAGTCCCATCCCATTCCCTGTGCTCTCTGTCCAGTCTATATTTCTTGTTTAGAGTATAAATCTGTATTTCTGATTTGACTTTGATATTTCTACTTCTTCTATATTTATCTACTCATATGTCATATTTATTTAATGAGCTAAATCTAGTCCCTAAATTTATTTTCTGCTTTCAATTTTATGATATTAATTGGCAACTGTCGTTTTTAAAAATTGTGAAGAGATTATATTGAAAGGCCTTGGAAAATGTAATAAGGTTTAAGATTTCATTGAAGATCGAAATTAAGTTTTGCCAATGAAATTTCTGCATAAATTATTCATAGAACAGCATAATGCATGAATAATTCAAGTGGCATCTTTAATTAGATGCTAAAAAACCCTTCAGCAGCAGCCTATCATTGCTTTATCGATTTAAAAGCAAATAGAGTTTGAAAAACAAAGAACTTCTTCTCTAAGTCAAATTAGCAGGTAATTATTAAATCACTCATTGCAATTGAACTGCTATCAATATTTTTATATCCACGAACATACAGTGCATTATGATGTATTGTGCTTATGAAATGTCAATGCAATGGAGTCCAAACAATTAGATTTTTAATGAAAATACAGTGCTATGTAAAAGTTGTTATTAGTGTTGGAAAAATGAGCTGCGAGTAATAAGCTTTCGAGGCCTAAAAATAGTGAATAATAGAACATTGCATATTAGTAAAAAATAGACATTGCTTGTCTCTATTAATATGCCATAAAAGAGAAACTATCCATTTTCTTTAAATCGTGACCCTCATGTCAGGTATTAGAACTAATTTCATATCACTATTAAATATTTCATAGAAAAAGCAGGAATGGAAAAGAGCATCTAAGTTCTTCTGCAAAAACATTTGGCTCGGGAATAGTTCAGGCAGTTATGACAGGTAATTGTCTGATTCTTTCCTATTCCTTTTAATATTAGGTATTGTTTTATCTTTTTAAGAGACCATGTCCCAGATTGTAATAACCTACTACAAAGTTCTACTTAGCATCAAGACTGTTTCTTCCCAAAAAAAATTCAAACATGCTTCCTCTTTCTAGTGGGGTGAGAAAAAAGCAGTAATTTTTTTCCTTATGGTTTGGGGGTTTGTTTGGTTTAATTTGTGTTGGTTGGTATTGTTTTTAGGAGTGTTTGCTTTTTGTGTATTGCTGGTGTCTAATAAAGACTACTATATCTCGGATTCTCTTTATCTTAAACTGAAATGATTAAGTTTTCTTTTGTTTTCCCTGAAGCAATTCTACTTTATAAGTGGAATTACTATGCTCATGTGCAGCAGAGAATGGTTGTCCACTGGGGCTACAGCTTAGTCCTTGACAAAATGCTAACACTGAATATGTACCTGGCTTCTTTTAATTTATCTTTTTTTTCTTCCTATTTTAAGGAATATATATTCTTACCTAGTGACATTTTCTATCTAGATACTGTTTTATTAGCAGGGAGCATATTTCACAGAGTGACACACAGATGTATGAAAAATCTTTCCATATGAATGATCATACTCTTGTAGTGTGTTTGTTGAAGAAATAATAAAATCAATAATGAAAGTGTTTTCTATATATTTCTGTATTAATAACTTAGGATGAAAAAAGCTGGGGAATTCCAGAAAATCAGCTTCTCCAGTGACTAACTGTCCAAATTCTTTCCAGTATTTGAGAGCTACTCTTCAGATAGCTGTTGCAGCTGCTATTTCAAGATCTTCTTGAAAGAGTGGACACCAGAACAAAATCAAACACCAACTATTGTTTTTGTTCTCATTCAATTTTTGTTTAGGAATCTTGATTTAATATCACATTGGCAAATAGTTCTTTGTTTTGATTATAATCTTTCAGCATGGATAACTAGAGTAAAGCATTTGTTACTAGAGAGATTTATTTCATTCCTTCCATACTCCAATCACTGAATCAGAAAATATTTGATAATTTGCATATAAAGTACATGTTCTTTCTTTTTCTACTGGCAGACTTTCTGCAGAGAAATTATTAAAGAAAAAAAACATTCTATATTGTTATGAATATCCAGAAAATTAATCGTATATATTTTCTTAAATTGAAGCTCCAAAATTATGCTGTGGAATCTGCACTTCTTTGCCATTTGATATGTTTATTCTGTACATTAAGGAAGTGTGGTTTAACATAGGTATGCTTTTTAGAGTCTTCTGAACAGTTTTGTTCTAAGAAAAGAACTGACCCTTTCCTGTATGTAGGCTCTTAGCTGAAAAAAAATTCCAAAGATATACATAATTATCAATAAAAATTACACTACAGGTGTTTGACTAGCCATTTTAGGGGTAGTATCTTATATTTCAAAAACTGTTGTGCTCTTTAATGATACACAGGGAGCACATGGACACAGGGTATGCACATAGATACATATATTTAAATTAGAAAAAAGTCAATTTCACATTTCCACACTAAGATGGTTTTATTGCTTTCCTATTGGTTGCCTTTGGTTTTCACATGTTAATATAAGTTGTATCTCTAAGTAAATGCAAATCTAAAATTTGGGTTCTTCCTCATAAGTTCAGAAGGCTTAGAAATTTTAAAATGTTTGTGCAAAGACTAGCAACCCAGAAAAGTGGATTATGTATTTAGCAGTAAGATGAACAATTATATATTTACACCAGAAATTTTAAGGTGCAAAGCTCCTGAATTTTTAAGGACTATACTAAAAAGACCATGTTGTCACACAGCTTGAACTTGAACTTGAAGATTCATCCTGGTTTAAATGTGCACACATCTGACTCCATGATTTGTGTAAACTGTATTTTCAAAAGGAAACACACAAACACATACCCACAAATTCCTCTTAAATTAGCTGTTATTTAAGATCTTCTGTACTGATTTCAGAATTGTAGATTATTCTCTAGATAATGGTAATAGATAAGAAGCTGCATGTGTGACAGTTTTTGAAATGTTACACACGTTAAAAAGTGAACTTTTCTTCGCAAGGCAAGATATTTGAATGACCTTGCCCATAAAATGTCTTGCCTTGAAGTTTTATTAATTCCTATGATCAGCTTTGCCATTAGAAATATTTCACAGTAATGACATATTGTGTATTTATGACTTCCAGTGGAACTGGTCTTCTGATTTTTAAAAATACTTTACATTATGCCAATATGATCCTATTACGCATTTTCTGTATAGACTATTACGAACAGATGCAAAGTGCTCACAAAGTCAGGATATTATTTCCATTTTACATAACGCCCTTTAGCATAGATATCAGAAAAGGTTTTCTAACATTTCAGAGGATTCTGCCTGGAAGTGTCCTAGTACAATGGGAAAGGCTTTTCTTTTTGTAGTCCTCATTTCAGGTTAGCTTTGATGTGCTGTAATTTTACTACAGCCTTAATCTTGGGATAGCTTCCTCTTCATCCATACCCCAAATGGTTACTATGTCTCATAATGACTGGTAATTTTGTGCAGACTTTGCGGATGAAAGCAAATACCTTTATTTTGGAAGTAGCTGAAATAGTCTTTCAATTATTGCCCTGAACTTGTGGTGTATAGAGGATCATTATCGTCATACAGCATAGTATAAGAAAGTTGTGGAGCTGGAAGAGGGAAAATGCAGAACCATTATGTATGGAGTGCCTAGAAGGTTGAAGAAACAATAAGATGTGGTCCTAGAAGAGCCCATGAGAGGGAGATTATGCATAAAAAACGTTGAGCCATGGGGTAACTACAATCAGTAGCAGATGCTAAGGGAGAAAGATTAGGCCTTCCTGAGTATGTGTTAAAATGAGTCAAATAAACCCAGGTATATCCTTAAGACTTCCTTTTTGTTAAGATACTGGCAAATGGCTAGCTGTAAGTTAAAGGAGGTTTGCCATTAAGTAGAAAATTAGGTAGGTGTTCACTTTGTGTACCCTTCTGGGATATAACTGGAATGAGAACCTGTCTGTGGGTCCAGACTTGACAGAGTTTATGAACTCAGATGCTGCTTCTCATTTGTTTCCCATTCTTTCCTTGAAATTTAGATCAGGCTGTTTTGAATGGTTCAAATTATAGATTAACTTATTATGCATATACTAACATGATCGCTTTTAAACAAAATATTCTGTACTGTATTACCCTAGCTAGTTACCCATTATACAACAGTATATTTGGTCTCTTGAAAATAAAGGTTTTAGTTAAGATGATAAGGTTATTTCTTCTGAATGCTTTTTCCATGCCTTCCATTTCTTCTTTTTCCTTTTGTCTAGATCTCTGTTCCTTTATTGTAAAGACTCGTACTGCTCCCAACAGGGCTGGTTGAAGACAATTTGAATTTCCTGTGCAGTAAGGCCAAAGTGTGCACTGACTTTGGAAATTCAGGAACAAATCAGCCTATAGGATTGCTGATATATTGAAGGATGAAGATAAAACAGGATGTAGAAATTTGTAAAAACTATTTAACAACTGCTGTTAAATCACTTAGGAATTAGATAATAATATATCATTGACAGGATCGGCAGTACATTACAATATTGTGATGAAGAAGAAGTAGCAACTGACAGAAATCACAGAAGCCTAAGATTTGATAAGAAATGTAGTAATTTAGTAATATTTACTCAAAGTATCCTATGAGGGTTTGTCTTAGGGAGAAACCAGCAGTGCTTCCAAAAAGGAATAAAAGCTGCAAGTTCATGTTAATAGCGTCAATGTAGAGGCAACAGTAGCTGGAAAGCATGGTGAAAGAAAGGGAAGTACACCAAGGATTAAACTCCTGACCTAAGGCTCTCACATTTAATTCATCAACAGAGGATAGTCTGAGATCTGAAAAAAATGTAGAAAACAAAACTGAAATATGTGATTTTGTTAAAATAATAAACAAATTTTGAATAGGTTAGATGATAAGGAGAAATAATGACTGCTGAGTTTGAGTATGTCAAAGTTATTTATTTTTATTATTTGAATCTACATAATATTTTTTCTGAAAAGTTGGCTCAGGGGTCTCAGTTCCTCCACAGTAAACAAAAGATGTCATTTGCCTTGTCTTTATGGTGTTGTAGAGTTCATAATAAAATCATGCTAAAAAAAGTTTTTCTGAGATTCACTTTAAAAATACACACAAATTTTAACAGAGGACAGTGTCTCATTTCTACAACCTTAGCATAGACAGCTACAGTGAAACTCATTTATTTTGCTTTTGGCTCAGCAGGGGTAGAATCACCTGTAGTACAAGACATTCAACAAATTAATTTTACTTCTTCTGGAAGTTTGGTGTGTCTTTCAGCCTGTATAATTTGTATTACTCCTTCAGCATATTTTCTGTCATAAATTTAACATTGTGCCCTGGAAGGCAAAATGAGTAGCTGTCTGGGAACGTTGTGTTGCCATTCTACTTTTGAAGTTTTTTCTCTTATAATGCTGATTCTGTAATCAGAAAGGGTCCAAGCTTATAGAAGGAAAACACAATGTGGCTGCCATATGTGTTATGTGCTGTCTTGATGAGTAAAAACCAAGACCAGAAAACATATGGGTAAAAATTACCTCTTCAGAAAAAAACCCCACCATATTGGTTTAGTTCCTCCTCATTCTTTGTTCCCATTTTTGCCCCTGAAAAAAATCTCAAACTACTTATACTAATGTTCCCTTCATTATACAACTAGAATTTTACAGTGAACCAGTTTCAGGCTGTGTTTCATTCTGTCCATTCAGTTGGATTTCATTGTTTCATTCTGTCTTCAGATGCATTATAACACATCTATATTTTTTTGCCCTGTCATTGCCCATGTTTCTTGTGGAAAGAAAATCCTCTAAAGTTCCCAAATTTCAAACTCTGTGACCCTCTGACTGAAAGAGCTGCCACCCTTTTAATGTTTTTAGCCACTTTATTGAAACTAAAATTATTTGTGGACGCTTATCTTTCTAATCAGTTCAGATCAAAAGTCAAGCCATCCTGACTTAACTAATAGCAGCCACAACTGTCTAAATAAAATTACAAATGTAGGGACGCTACACATAAATCTCAGGAAGCAAATTACATTTGCAAATTAAATTTACATCTCAGGATGCAAAACACCATCTTATTTCTTAATAAATTCTTATGATTTAATTTTATCATAGATAAGATTTCCAGTTGGGGTTACAATAAAAAAATTTTGTTGAACTTCATTTTGGTACTGAAACCAGGCAAGAAACATTTCACCAAAGGAAACCCAAGGGGTGACCTTTCACCCAGCTCTTAATTATTTGATAATTCTGCAACATGAGCCCAGGGGACACCATGACACTTTAGAAAAGTGTTTTCCAAGAGAAATTCAAATTACTTCTGTGGAGACATTTTTGTAGTCCTAAATACCTTAAAGTCACTTTTTACATAAACATGATATGGTCTCACTGGTAAAAGCCCTCTATTCTTTCCTGAATTTGCTTTCAGTAGTGAGCACTAATAATATATTTCACAGATTAATTTTTAAAAGAAGAATGTCTGAATAATTTTCCTTGTAAGAAGAAAAATGTTTGTGTGTCTTTTGCTTTCACCTTCCCACTACAAAATGATAATTCATTTTCTCTAATATTTAGTTAATAATACAAATGTCCACAAATAATGATTGTTGGACATTTGTATATAAAATTGGAATTTATTGTGACTCAGTAAACAAAATAGCTGAATTTCTTCAAACATGATCATGTCTCACAGGATTTTGTTTTTCATTAACTTATTCTTCATATAGATAATGTAGAGAAGAATACCCTACTGTTTCTCTGAAGTCATTGCTAATATTTATTTCTGTTTCAAAACAGCAATAAATATCAACATATCTAACTTGTGTCTACCATTAGCAATAGTACATATTGGTATTTTTCTTCTAAATAATTAACTTGCTTTATATTCTGTCTATAAATATATATACATGTATAAAAATTAAGTTAAATCCCTAGAATAAAGGCAAGAAATCAGTACTTATCTATGTTTGGGTGAGAAAAAGGGCTAGATAATGGGAGCTATTTAAAATGAGCCAAGTATTGAAAATGAGAAGAAATGAGAAGCAGGAGAGTTCTATGAAAAATCAGGGATATAGCTTGGTAATCATAGTTTGTAATACCTAAGGTGAACAGTTCTGAAAAATATATCTTAAAACACAGATGCAAGAGAAATTCTCAAGAGTAAAATTTTAAAAGACTCGGGGTGAACCATGGGGGTAATCACAATGTGCAAGGTTTAAGAGAGCTGGGGGTTTCAGTTCCTTAAACCACAAACTGTCTGAGAAAAAAAGAGGCAAAAAAATGATTCAAGAAGTGTTTTTCCAGTCCTGAAACATCAGATGCTTGTCCCACATTGACATACTTGCATCCATACAGTAGAACTTCAGCTTTCATTTAAATGAGAAAATTCCTAATCAATTTGTCTTTTCAAAGTTCGAATCAATTAAGAATTGATGGAATGTCACCTTTATTAGCCTTTAGGTATCCTAATCTAATGACTCTGAAACAAGCTTCCTTTCTTTTCATAAATTTATTTAAATATTTATCCTGAAATATATTGGTAGTATTTTATTGTTAGTGTAAGCCACCTAAATGACAATGATTCTCAAATGTTTGGGCCAGAAGAGGAAGAAACATGTAGTTCTTGCTGTATTAATATTTAAAATAATTAATTCAATAAAAATATGAATATTTTGTTACTTTCATCTGAACAGACTGTTGCTCCTTTATAAAAGAGAGAAAGGAACCTTGCCTGTAAACTGGTTCTATATATCCTTCGCCTGCCCCCAGAAGAAGAAAGAAAACAAAATATATGATGAATATATGACAGCATTATCAATTATCAATGAAATAATATCAGGTACTTAATGACTTAATGTGTGCTCATTAAGTGTGTACATATTAACCCAAATGCCAATGAATCAGAGTGACTAAAAAATAGTAGGTAATCATTAAATTTATAGCTTGTATGCTGAGATGTCACAGTGTTTCCAAATTAAAAATACACCCTTGTATCTTCCAATGTTTCATTTATCATTTACAGTATTTGCATTATAATTAAACTTGTGCACCTTGGTACTGATACTTACTATTATTTATATGTTCTACATTTATGCATTAAGTTTCTAAGTTTTGATACGCCTTACTTTAGAAACTTCCTCTTTTGTTACATTTAGTTTGGGATAGTCATATTAGGAAACACGTTTTCCCTCATTTCAAGAGGATTAAGAATATTATGTCCTGTAACTCATTTTGAATGCTTCTATTCTTTTACAAGACCCAAGAACAGTGCAGAATATGTTCTTCCTAAATAACGTTTAAATAATGCTGTTAAGAGCAATTTTTTTCACTGCATAAAGTAACACTTCAGAATATTCTATAATATATTAATGGTGTCTTCACACAGTTATTATGCCAGGCATCCCTGGGCAAGGGGAAGAAATGCATGGATGAATGGTAGGTCAGGTCTGCCACAGCTTTCAGCTTTTTTTGGTGGCTGCTTATCTCTAAATAGAAAAAAATTGTGCTGAGCACAAAGGTGCCTCCCATGTGGTCTGTAATTAGGCAGTCATTGTGGAGCTACTACTTTTCCACTCATGCAACAACTTCTTGTGATAAAACAGTTTCAGTGTTGTTAACTTATGCATGAGATTAGTTTATCCTGTAGATATTAGGGAGGTCTGAATCTCCCTGAATCTACTGGAATTAATGGGGTTTGTGGCTTTTCACACAATTGCTGGTGTTCAAGGGAATATCATAACCCCTCATTGTGGGCTCTCTGCGTGTATGAGGTCATTGAGCAGTCTCAAACTAGGATCAATTTATTTATACAAAAGGATGTTTGTGCTGCAGTCAGAACTTTTAAACTTGTCACAGTAGTTTTTACCACAGATACAGAAATTTACTTCATTTTAATTTTTTTCACATGGAAAAATCAACTCTTCAGAAATTTCAAGTAACTGCCTCTTTTTTTGTTGCCTTTCTGGAACAAAATTAGCATTTTCATATAAAGTTAAACCAAAAGAAACCTTATGTAGTATTTGCTTTGGAAATGCCTCAGGGGGACTTCTATAAACTATTAATGTTCTTTTCAATTTCTGTTGGGAAACTGGAAAAATATTTATGCACTTAAGACTTTGAGACTTTAAAATGTGTTTTTTAAGTACTAAATTGATTGTGAAGATGAGCTAAGTAGCTCCACAATTGCCAAGTTTATAAGCAAATGTCATTGTTAGTACATGGCAAACTCTGTCAGAGAGGAAAAACTTAGAGTGAAAATTATTTGATAAAATATATCTCTTGCTTACTTGTAATCTTTTGAAAGCATAAAATATAATATGAAGTGGGTTCTATCCTTGAACTGATGAAGCAATATTTATTTTGTAAAACAATGTATCTCTTTCCTACTAGAAAATAACAAAAAAGAGTTGCTGCATCATATTCCTGTTGCTCATATTTTATTTCTTCAATGTACAGTATGTCTTTTCTTCATTGGTATGACCAAAAAATGGTATGAAGAAATTTCATGATCAAGCCCATGGAAATAACAATTTCTTAGTTATAGGCAACAAGGTGGTTTTCAGTAATTGAATTATTATTACTAAATTATATATATTTTTAGGGGACGTTTGTTGTTCTTTCCAATTTTCCTTTTTTATTTTCTGTAAAATTGAACATGAAATGCAAAGATACATACACGGTCATGAAATCAATGTTATCATTGAGCCAAGAAAATTTCTTTCTCTGAATCTTTCCATTTATTTCTTAACATCATAATTTTTGCTTTTAGTTACTTCTCTAACATTGGTTGAAAGGAATGAAAATGAAACATAAGCTTCTGAAAGGCACTGGTGCACTTTGAAAATAACATGAGCCGTAATGCTTTTGAAGAATTCAGAAGACTGAGAAATGCTGCAGTATTTAGGTCAGCATTTCCAAACAAATGCGTTGTACCTAGGCTGTATTTCTTAAACTATCTTTTGTAATCTTCATCCTCACCTCTATTTACTGCCTACTTTTTCAGTTGTTTGTAATGGATTTTTATCTGGATGAATCAGTCTTGTTTTATTACATATTACATATATATATATAATATTTTTATATATATTTTAAATAAATATATTTATTATAAATATAGTATTTCATATTCTTGTGCTTTGAAACCATCCATTTGAAATTACAGGTCAGGATTCATGCAAAAAACCAACTTAAACAGGTAGATTTTAATAAAGTTTTAGCATCTCCTATCTGCAGAAAAATATTTTAATTCATAGTAAAATGTCTACTAAATATTAAATTAAGACCAACAAATGTTAATATTGAACAAATCTATAATGTTACTCTTCTTTCAGCTTCTCCATTTGAAATTTGCCGGTGCTTTCTGTTGTTAAATTTTCTTAAGACTAGCAAGAGCTACCATTGCTCATGCAAGGAATAATTCTCTTAATTAGCTTTTGTAATATTTTGAGGTGTTGGTCTTTCTTAAGGCCTACAGTTTGAACTCCACACCGTGGTACTGTTACAAAACATGTCTTGCCCTTTCATGTCCTATGCTCAATGCATATATATATTTATTTTTTTTTTTTGCATTTGCTACAGTTCCTTTGAAGATGCAGTAGTTAACTTTGCTAAAGATAACTTCTGCCCATTTCCATGCAGTTAGAAGTACACGACAAAAACAAGACTTGACTAGAAACAGCACTCTGCTAATTTGTGATGGGCAAAATTCATCTATTGAAAGCCAGCTTTGGGGTGAAGACGAAAGTCTCTCATCCTAAAAAACATTATCTTCTATTTGTGCTCTGCTTCCTTTTGTAACAAAGAAATTAATATGCCAGGATCTTAAATAGTCAAAAGATGGTCACCATTGCAGTAGCATAAATATGGCAGCAAACAACCTTAGGAGAGAAGAGCAGAGATTAGAAGACTGTGGTGGGCTGACCTTGGCAGGATGCCAGGCACCACCAAACTTCTTTATTGCTCCTCCTTATCAACAAGAGCAGGGAGACAAAATGTCATGAAAGGCTCTTGGCCTGAGATAGAGACAGGGAGCAATTCCTCACTCATTACTAATATGGACAAAACAGATTCAATTCAGAAATTCTTGAGAGTAGAATAATGAGAATAGGGACAAATCTAAAAACTTGTTCCCACCCTTCTGTCTTCTCAGGTTCAGCTTGAGTCTGATTTTTCTTTCTCCCCTTGATCAGCATAGGGGGATAGGAAATGAGCATGTCTGTTCATAAGATTTTGTCTCTGCCACTCCTTCCTCCTCATGCTCTTCCTCTGTTCTGGCATCGGGTTCCACCAGGGAGACAGTTCAGAAGACAATTCTTCACAAACTTCTCCAATGTCGATCCTTCTCACAGGCTGTACTTCTTCATGAACTTCTCCAGTGTAGGTTTCTTCCATGTGACACAGTGCTTCAGGAACAGACTGCTTCAGCATGGGTCCACTGTGGATATCTGCTCCTCCATGGACCTCCACGGACTGCAGGGGTACAGTCAGCCTCACCATGGTCTTTACCATCTCCTGCTGGGGAATTTCAGCCCTGGGGCCTGGAAGCAAGTCTGTCTTTTAGTCTGCTGAAACTCACTGTGCCAGACATGGCAGCAGCCTTTGGCAGCTTCTCACAGAACCCACTCCGTGACACCCTCACTGCCAGTACTTGGCCACAGGAACTCAATACAGAGAAACAAAGCAAAGTAAGGCTGCTGAGGACTGTCTCTGATGGGCAAAATATAGATGTGTGTGGAACAGCTGAAATGAACAGGTGCTCCATTTTGTAGGGAGTGGTCATTGCCTTTTTCAAGGTTAATAAATTTTATGGGACAATATCCACTTTTGAATTTAGAAACTCACACTTCTTTTCCTGGTAGAGACTGCATCAAAAATAAATCATTGTGGCCAGCTTGGAAAAGCTGTACAGTTTGCCCCAGGTTTATACATTCAAACTTTTACTTTAAATACACATTCCCATAAAAATCCAACACAAAATAAACAAAATAAAATACACACAATTGTGAAACTACTATAAAGCTTGCAAATTATTTATAATATGACTTACAGAAATCCTTTTAGTCCAGGTTTTTTTTTTTTGTATGACTGTATGATTCACTGGCCTTTAAGCATTTAATTAACTCTCAAGTATTAAAGGGCTTTAATACTTGAATGGTCTCCCGCATAAAATATTTGACACAGCAATGCTTGCCTTTTTATGCTATGATTCATTACTGCATTTTCTTAATTAGTTTAACTGTAAGGTTAAAATAAAGACATACATGGTATGTAGTTTGTTACATAGTAACAAATCTGAGATCCAAAGAAAGGGTTTTGTTACTCCTGAAGATATTGCTCATGGGTTTTGAATTATAGCTGTCCTGTACCTTAATAATTTTTGCATTGTGAATACCTAGGAAAATTACAGGTTCATAGGCTAAAGCAAAACATAATTTTTAGATGACCATCTTCATAGGTGTCATAATGTTTTATAAATGCAATTAGAACTGATAGTTCTAAAACTAAAATTGAGATACAAATATTAAATTAAACATAATGAATATTCAAATGAAAATACAATTTCCAAGGTGTTTAACTAACATAGCTTGTAATAAGACAATTCTTGGCTGTTAAACGCTTCACTTGTACATAGAGTTAGGTTACAGTCCAACAACATGATATATGAAATAGCTACAATAGATCTTCAGATCCAAATTATTTGTTGGCATTAAAATTGATACTTTCAATGCAAAAATTGAACCAATGGTTTTGTTTCACACATTACTAGCTATGTAACAGGAAATGACACGAGGAAAAGCTTGCATTCTCAGCACAGAGAAGCTAAAACCGAAACACAAATTCTTTCTTGTCTCTAAAAGCATTGATTTCTCAGGAGCAGTATTGGATACAGAAATCCTAGGAAGCTTGTGTAGCCACTGGTTGTGCTGTACCAATACAGTGGATACAAAACATCCAGCTCTAGGGCTGTCAGTCTCAGTATTTTATTCTCAAGGACTAAAATGAAGAGAAAATGCCATTTTCCTAAACCAGCTATGATGTAGTGTTGTTTTTAATCACATTTTAGAGCAGCTGAAGGTACACCAAATCCTCACTGCTCATGACAAAACTTAGTTTTGAAGAAAGTACACACCAATGAAATTGAAAGTCAGAATTAAAGAAGAAAAAAAAAACCAAATCCCATAAACAATTGAAAGCATAAAAGACAATTAATTTGAATAACTAAATTTATTTTTAAATTAAAATACTTTCAGTCTGAAAGGAACTTTTTAAAAATGGATTTCCCTACCTATTAAGTAGGTAATTCCACTGTCAGGGGTATTGTTTTCCCAAACTTTTCAACTACTTAATACAACTACTCATATCACAGAGACAAAAATGTTTTTTGTGGTGATAATGAGCAGAAGACAATTGTACATGGAGAATTGAGGGATACTCAATACACTTAATGCAGACATTCCCAGGCCAGGGCTGTGCTGCATGGGGCTATGGATCCAGTGTGGTCCTCAGGCTGTGCTGGACAGGGCAACCTCAGCCCCTTTACTAAAACAGGAAGCTCTCACACCACATCTCCAGGGATCATGCCACTGGTGTGGCCTTGCCTTTATCAAAAATCTCAGCAAGAATTTATTGTAACATATTTCTCTTTAACTGTAGAAATTATTAATAGAGTTTGTCCTTTGTAAAGAAAATCTTATAATAGCTCAGCTGACCAAAAGGGAAAAACTGTTATGGATGGGGTCTGCATGGCACACTGAACCTGGGTCAGCCTCTTTAATTTGACACTGCTCAGGGCTCCTAGCATCTAAAGGGATTAATATCACCTGTGCTATTCTTTTGCAGTTTTAGCAGTAATGAAAAGCATTTTAAATGATAACTTGTAAGTCTAAGTGCCTGTCTTGCTGGGACCATAATGAACCATCTCCTCCCAGTAGAAGACAAATCCCTAGATCAAATTAATTTGATTTTTTAAATCTCATATCCTTCTGTGACTAAAAGTCTTATAAATTTGTATCTAAAAATTTATTCTCAGTTTCAGCCACCTCTACAGGTATAATTTTCATCTTATTGTTATCATATTTATCTCTTTTTTTTTGCCATCCTACTGGGGTTTCATTTAAGGCATGTTCTTCATCTTCCTTTCTCTCGTGATTCTTCAGGATGAAAAATTACAGAAACCTATCATGTAGGGTTACTTCATAAGGGCATGTGGAACAAAAAGCCTATAACTTTATTTTAGCTTAGCAACCGAAATTGTGTGGCCCTTTTATTCCAATTTCTCTCTGGTTCTTGAACCCCTCACTGTTAAGTTAGTCTGTAAAGGTCTTCAGCAGAACCTATCAGCCAGAGTATGTGCCCCATAGAGGAACTAAAGACTTACTTTCCATTGCAAAAATTATATTTGATCTTTCATGTACCTAGTATTCCTCTCACTTCTATTGTCTAAATTCTGGAAAACATGAGACAATATCTGTCTTGAGTAACACCATCTTCCAACATACACATTTTCAATCTTCTTTTTTTTCCTTATGATGAGCAGTCACCAAATCCATTCACTTTTCTTTCCAGAACAGAAGTAAATTATATATTAATATATAATACATGTGTAAACACGTATATAATACAATGTACATAATGGTTCAATACTGGTGGCTTAGTGCTCATAAACTACCTAGTTTATGGCTTAGTACACGAAATAAACACTCAAGGTGTAAGAAAGGAAATAGACTAATAATTATTTACTTTTACATCAGGCAGCAATTTACCCAGTACTTTTAAAATTGCTTGATTTCAGCTGTGTTATTGCTTGTACTGTGTCTTCCTACAGGCAATAATTTTCACTTCAGATGAGGTGTCATATATATATGAAGTCAGCACTGTATTAACATAACAAACGATAGAGTAAAAAAAGAATGTGTCATTGGCATGTGCACCTTGAACAGTTTTATTCAACAAATTTAGCTAGAGCAATTTATGATCTTAAAATGGTCATCATAATTCATGCTCAAACATTAGCAATGCTTTTAACTTTCATAACCTGCTTTCACTTTCAGAAATTCCTGACCAGATTTTTCAGAATTTCCTGTGTACCCTGATTTTATCCAAATAAAATCATTAACTGATGACATGTCATTTAACTGAGGAAAAAGTTTATTTTCAGGTTTTTTAGTGAGTATTGCTTTAAAGAATAATTTCAGAAAAAAATAATATCACATAGGAACCTTTCTAATTGCTTATGTTCTCCATTATGTATGTATATGTATATACGTATATATATATTTATATATTAAAGTGAAACTTCAGATTACTGATGAGTTTCCTCAGATACTTTTAACGGTTGTGAGGATAGTTTTAGAGAGGCAGCCTTTTCAATCTTTTTAGATTTTTTTTTAATCATTAGGATTGGAAAAGAATTCCAAGACCATTGAGTTCAACCCTTGACCAAACATGGCAATATCAACTGAACTGTAGCACAAAATATGACATCCAGTTATTTCAAGAGCACCAGGGATGGTGACTCCCTGGGCAGTACATTCCAATGCCTGAATATCTTTTCAGTGAAGAAATTCTTCCTGTTGTCCAAACAGAAATTCTCCTGGTACAGCTTGAGACTATGTCCTCTTCCCCTGACACTGGTTGCCTGGAAAAAGAGGCTGATCTCCACCTGCAGACACCCTCATTTCAGGCAGCCATAGGGAGTGGTAGAGTGTCCTCTGAACCTCCTCCAGGCTTAAGAAATCCAGCTCCCTCAGCCACTTCTTATATGACTTACTCTTGTCTCTACCATACAGAAAGTAATTTAGGGTTTGTGGAAGGAGTTAATCAGGTATGCTGTAATCCATCTCTCCACTGAACAAAAGCCATGTTAACCTCTTGTCTTACTGTGCTATAATTTGAGTGTTGGAACAGGATGCAGTACAGAAGGAATCTCCACTCAAAGATCTTTTTTTTTCTCCTTCAGGTGAGATAGGTGTGGTAAGATGATGACTTTCTGCACATTGAGAATGGACAGCCAGTGCAATGATTGTCTGCTGGCAGGTCCAACAGCTGCCATCTGCACACACAGATGGAACAGTTCTCAGCTACTCTTTGGTAAGTTCAAAGAAGTAGTATTGAACTGTTAGTAGCAGTTGAGCAACAAAGGAAGTAGTAATAGGCCTGTTTGAAGCATATGAGGAAAATGGTGTAATATTGATCTTCATCAATATTTCAAGTGGTGGTGAGACCTTCTTTTATGTTTATAGGCTTATGATATTACACAAAAATGTGATGAACTTAAGTTATTGCCACCACAGCAGAGTAGTTCTTGACTATTTATGAGTTACAATAATTCTGATTGTGGTAGGACTCAGATCTGCAGCTAAGCACCAGTCCAGATGTTCCCCTGTTTTCCTGTCAGGATTGGGGAGACATCTGAACAGACAAATATGGGAAAAAACTCACGGGTTTGAGATGAAGACAGTTTAATAAGTGCAGAAAAAAGGGGTAAATAGCCCCCAGACAAATGGTTGAAGCAATCACTCACCACACTGTACCAGCAGATTGACGCCCATCCTGTCTACACACAAAGGCTACTTTGGAAAATCTTACCTTCAGCTGAAATTGTTGAGTGTAACTTTATGGCATGGAATACTGCTTTGGTTTGACTGGCTCAGCTCAGTCTTTCACAACCTTTTAGCCACCCCATGTTTTCTCATGAGAGGGCAGTGTGAGAAATGGAGAAGAACTTAATACTGTGCAAACACTGTTCAGCAATAGCTGAAATATTGATATGTTATCAATATTGGTTTAGTCACAAATGGTCACACAACATTGCATGGACTAAGATAAAGAAAATTAACTCTGTCCCATCCATACAGTGCAGTGTATTTAAATTTCTACTTGAGATGTGTTTCATTTATGCTACCTTCACCCCAGTCTAGAGACATGTCAAAATAGTCTTTACATTTTTACAATATTTAAGAGTTTTGATTGAAAATACAGCTATCTTGGTGTCAAATATTTGTGGGTTCCCAATGCATTCAAATAATGCCACAGAACACTTTCACTAAAGTACTTAGACAATGAAATAATAACAAACAATATATTATAAGTATTAAAAACATAAACCAATGATAAAAAAATTGAGTTGTACACTCCATGTTTCAAATGTGTTCAGGGAAAAACAGATGAGTTTTTTAACATACAGGGAAATTCTGTTTTTTCTTCTAGATTCCATTTATTCTGATTCTTTTTATCTTTTTGATTCTTTCCTATACACAGGCTCTTGACCTTTGCTGTGTTTGTTTACTTTCCTATTATACCCATTTACTGACGTCTTAGCAAAAGTTACAAAATTATTAAGCAGAGACACACACATTCTATTATATATATGTCCCAGTAAAATACACTAATGTTTAGGTAATTACTGTTTTTCTTCCAGTAAAGCCTAGTTTCAGAAAGATGACAAAACACCTAGCTAGAACAAATTTATCTGAAAGGGCAGGTAGTTAAGATTACAATTATGCAGACATGTTTGTTTGTCTTCTCAGATGTGCCAGCAGTGACCTTTTCAGCATTCCCATTGCATATTTTATCAACAAACACTGTCTCGACTCTTATGAGAGTTTGCTCATAAGTACAGGCTATGAATTCAAAGCTTTTCAGTTTTGAAACTGGGAATCCAGCACAGTCCAATGCAGCCTTCAGCATGTCAAAGAGAACTGATGATATTCACTTTCTTAAGGCCCAAAACTCTGCAGAGCAGCATTATCTGACTCTGATGGAGAGTTGTGCCACGGCACAGAGCATACGCAAAATAAAGCCTGTGAGGCTGGAACATGCTTATCAGAACATTTATCATATTTTAAAATACATTAACCTATAAGAATGGAAGTTTCTGAATGTTTTAACCTTTTTTTCCCCTGTCAAAATATTGAAGTAAAATTCTTTTTAATAATTAAAATGAAAACAGTGCATTTTATTCAACCTTTCTAAAGAGATATTGAACATTTTCTAGTTGGAGGTAATTCTGACAGTACTTATTCCTATCGTTGCACCTACTCAAAGAGAGCACCTGTTTCAAAGCATGAAAACACTTGTAGTGTTCAAAGAATGAACTGAAGGAGGTTTTGGTGTTTGGTTTTAATTGGCTGGTTAGAATTTTTAACATCTCCTACTACTCTCATCTTATTCAAGCTTTTTTAATAGTTGATAATTTTTTTCCGCAGAAATGGTTCATTTAGGGTGGATTACCTAACATAAAACATTCTTGGGAGTGGTAAAGTCCTGAAACAGTTAGAGATGAAAGAAAAATAATTTAATAACAATAATGGTGAACCATTTCTTATGTTATTACCTAGATATTTTGTGCTTAGTTATGAAATTATTTTAAAAGTGTTTGAATAATTTAACTTAAAAATAATAATAAAAAGCTGCTAACACATGAAATAAATGGACTATATGACACATGAAAAAATGCAAGGAAATTGCACTCATGCAAGTTATACCATTAACTGATTTTCTTTCTTTTCACATACGGCTGCTGTATTGTGAACAAATGAAAATTATATGTAGTATGTAGTTATGGCATTTTATTTTGAATATGCTATTTTGAATGGTATGTGCTGCTATGTCATTGACAGGAACTTTTTGCCCATTTCTTTACCAATACAATCCTTTATATGAGGTGTGCTTGCAATTTCCAGAAATATAAATTTTTGCACAGTTTGTATGATCCAAAATAGAAAAAATGTGGGTAATAAATTGAATCAAAGAATTGTGGGTAATCATAGTGATATAGTTTTGGTAATTTCCATTACATTTTCTGCATCCTGAATTTGTGGGACACTGATAAGTTTAGTTAATTCAAACATTCTTAGAGGGTCTAAAAGGCAGCTCCTATGTGGTGTTGGTGTGAAAATAGCTGTTTTTCTTGATATTTGACTTTGAGCCAGTAGAATTTACATGTCCCTTTCTCTGCTCCATTGCCCATTTACACATTTTAATTTCTATAGAATCTCTTAAAAAAATTTAATAGATGCATATCTGTCATCACCTTATTCCACTCCATTGCCTTCTTATTATCTTACTAATTGATTACTTGTTGGGTATATAACTGAGGCAAAGCCTGATAAAAGTTCATCTCCTTCTTTTATGCAAGATGCAAATTAGGGCACTAAAACATATTTCACCATTTCAGAACCAGTCTTTAAAGAACTAGCGAAATGTGCTGGCCTCTTTGACCTTCATGGAGATAAATTTCATCTGCTTTTATACCCTATAGGAAAAAGCATGCAGAGACAACAGAATTACTCTCACCAAAGTAATATATTGTTACCACATTTAACAAAAATAAAAATTTGAGAAGCTTTTCGTTATTGCATGATGAATTAATTCCTCCTGTACAATCAGTCATTGGTCCTTTTGCTGAGGCATCACAAGTATGCAATTAGTGTCAGTTTCATTACACTAGAAATTTCTTTTATATGGGTTACCAGCACTGTAAATGCACTCAACTGATTCATAAATTCCACAAAGGTCGAGACATCATCCTTGCAGAGACAGTATGCAATGGCAGGTTTGGTAAAACTCAGGTATGCCACGTAGCATTGTAATTCATGACTCAATAAAAGAAAGTTTTACTTACTAGACAGATATGTTCTTTGTTTGCATTTAGTGTTGTTGTCTGTTGTTGTCTGGATTTTGACTTTTACATTATAGGATTACACAAGCTTTTTTAATTGGTTCTAGATGCTGAATTCTGCATTTTAGGCGATTTCTAATTCTGAGATCATGTGTAAGACCATGTACATCAACTTAAAAATCATAAAAAGGTCTCTTCTATGGTATTCATATGTTTTTGAGAAACACTTTAAGTATAGATGAAATCTGGACCTGACCATATGGAAAAACAAGGGAGAAGCTTACGCTCTGATTTACATCAATAGATGATGTTCAATTTGATTCACTTCATATTTTCAGAAAGACAAGAGCTTTCAGACCTTTTTTTCTCCTCTTAGTCTTATACTCTTAACACTTGTCATTAGGCTGTATGCAGCCTGATCATAAGGTCCAGGGCCTATATCCCCTCCCTATAACAACTCCAAAAGTAGCTGCAGGCTTAAAACATGACCTCTATTAAATTTTTAAGTTTTATCTCTCACTAGCAATATCACTTTGGTAATTGGCTGTGGCCACTTCTGTGATAGATTCCTGACATTCCCAATGCAATAATTGCCAGGTACTGCAGTGCTGCAAAGGAGAGAGATCTTTGATTTTAACACAGTGTATGTAAGCCATTTCAGTGATCTGACAAACTTATTTTCTTTTGAAACTGCTGAAAACACTGTGGGTTGGCCTGAAAATGTCTCCCAAATATACAGATCAAAGATCAGGTAAACAAAACTTAATATTCTCCCAAAGAAGATAATTACAAGACTAGTTTCTATGTGAAAGACTGGCTTTATCATTTGTAACTGCTGCTACTGGTCTAAATACAGGGCTTACTGTCAGTTCTTCTTTGTGTCTTTAGGTAGATATATGCATATTTTCAAGATTACATTTCTAATTAACTTCAGCTTATGGATGTTTCCCAGTGTGTTCTCTTACTTTTCACTTTAATGGCACTTAAAATAAATTGAGCACTTCTGCTGTAAGCTGCTACTGGAGTACATGAGAAGATATATTTAGTTTCCTTTTACCAGCCTTTGCTCTTCATTTCCTTCACAGATCAGACAAAACATGAAATTAAAATTAAAATTAAAATTAAAATCATATGACTTTACTTATCATACAAGTGTTAAGAAGCTTATGATATCTTTCTGCCAATAATATATATTTTTGAAGATATAGAGTAAAGGAAAACTCTAAAAATATTGCTTTTATTTATCTAAAAGAAGAAAAATTTGAAAGGTAACCTTATTTATTTTTATTATAAGTCTATTTAGGGTGCTAAATCAGATACTGGTACCTTAAAATTACACTTGGCAAAGTTTTTATACATGCGAAATCATTGCTGTTTCAGGATTCATGTAGATATTTCTTCTCTAACCTTCAATATACATGAACAAATAAAACGTGTACTAAAATTTATTTCAGATGCAGTATCTTTATAAAGGAATTCAGTATCAATGAGACCACATCCTTCAAAGTGTACCCTTTAAAGTGTATTTTGATATTGATTTTCTCAGCAAACAAGATTTTGCCTGGGTATACTTGTGTCACAATTTAAACCCAGTGCTTTAAATGCAGTTTATTTACTAATCTAGCTTTCCTCTTCATAAGAGAATGAGAGTTGTCTGTACTTGTGGTGGCAGGGATAACCTGGGGAAAGCATGTTTTGTGGAGATACTTAACAGCAGTAGAGTGAAATGCCTGTCCTGCTTCTAACTTTGGGACAAATTTGTGTAAGAGAGTGAGTGGTACAAAGGGCTGAATGGTCTGGTACCCATAATGAATTTTAGAAAGGTCAATCCATCCCATAAAATGCTAAAACAGAACACGAGGAAAAGTAAGCCAGGAAATTAACACACTTCAATTCTATGTGATATGAACTAAAAGTAAAATTAAAAAAAAAAAAGAAAGTGGCTTTGAATTACACAATGGTTTCAATGGTTTGAGCTGGAAAGGACCTTTAAAATCATTGAGATCCAGATCCCTGCTGTAGGCAGAGACAGAAGTTTGTAGATGGAAGTTTTATTTTCACCACAATGCCAGAGCGTGACTGAAGTCATGTTAGCTATATCTAACAGTAGAAAACACTGAAATGGATTTATTTATCCCCTTCTTTCTAAGATCAAAAATATATTTGAAATAACAAGACAATTCTATGTTTATTCTTGATGCTTCTTTATGTTTTACTATGACTTTTTTTTTTTTTGCAAACTACTCTGGAATGTTCTTCATTTTAACATATGTCAGAATGTTTTAGAAGGTTGTACTTCACTGTACTGAATCCTGATGTTGTTGTAAAATGTCTGATGTTGTCTTTATTTACTTTCCTTGTGGACTTTTTCCACATTAATGAATGTCTTTAAGAGTATGGGCATTTTTCAGGCATATTTTTGGACAGGTAACACTGCTCTTGCTTAAGCAAGGAAATCTATAAAGACAACCCTAACATTTCTTTTCAGTTGTATGATTTGATCCTCATTATTATGACCTAAGTTCCTTTTTTGGGGTAAATTCAGAAGCAACTGGGCTGCATAAAGTGGATATACCTTGGGTGCTCTAATTAGAACACATAGCAGATAAAAAATTGAGACTTTTGCACATTGTTTATTCTCCTTAGTAAAAAAAAAAAACAAAAACCAAAAACCAAAAAACCATCTAAACTCTTAAGACATGGCAATAGATAGTTGATGTTTGTTTTTTTTCTACACATATTCCTGTGTTGAAAAAAATCCTTCTAGATCCTGAAGACTATAACACTAAAATTTCTTGATGTCATCTTTAGAATTAAATAGCAACTACTTTTCTGTGAGGATGTGGTAGTAAGTAGATATTAATTGAGGTTGGACTGTGTTTCAAGCTAGCACTGGAAGCCTCACATAGCTGTCATGGCTAAAAATAGGTAATTACTGCTCATCATAGGAAGAAAAAGTCATCAAGATGCCATGATGATAACCCCTTGTGTCTGATGGCTGCAAATGACAGTTTAGCATCTGTTAGTCTCCTAATTTTGCTAAGGTTTGGGTAGACTTTTGATATCCAGAGGCTACACTGCCTGAGCTTTACTGTTTCAAGCTAAATATTTTTCAAAATTAAATTCTACATCAATTTTTTAAAATTAATTTCAAGTAACTTTTTAGAACAGATTAATGTTATTTGCTGCAAGTATTCTGCAGGAAAAAAATCCCTGGAGAATGTCTAATCTCAGAGGATTCTTGTCAGAGGCATACATATCATAATTCCTCTGGGAAGAAACAGTGGTCCGTGTTTTGGACTGAATGAGGGATCTGGGATGCCACAGACAGCTTTTAGGAAGCACTCAGAGACACAGCAAAAAAGGGTGCAGTTAATCATCTGGAAAAACCTCTGCACTGAATGCTTTACAGTACTGTATATCAATTGTCATATACAGACAAAAATAAGATGTATTTTTAGAAGAAAAAATATCAATCATACCAACTCAATAGAGCAGATTAATTGTTTATTTTCATTTTTGAGTGATAACATGCAGTGTAGGAAAAGAAATTATATATTATAAGTCCATTTTTAGGCTTGACATTAGTAAGGCCACAGAACAGTAATATACTCTTCTCTTTTTTTTTAGATTTATTTTCTTTTGCCACTCTGACAGACTGACCTAAGCAGCCAGGAAAGTATCAAAAATACGAAAAACAGCACACAGACTAAACTTTTAAAAGAATTTGATGTCCCTTAGAAAAAAATGGGAAATAGCCCTTGATTCTAATGCTCAGCAGATACACTTAGGAAGAAACTTTTTCTATTTCTACTTTAAGTTGATGATCAGAATACCCTGAGAAAATGCTTAGGTAAGCCATGAGGAGCGTGGGGAGAGAGGTGTACTTTAGAATATGATTCACATCTCCTAGGGTGCAAAGTAGGAAATGTTTAAAATAATATATCCATTGAAAATTTGGTTATTTTCAAGATCTCGCAATTGAATACTAACCCTGAGAAAATGCAAATGTATTTTGCATCTGTGTTCAGGGAAAGAAAGACTCTAAACCTCTACAGAAAGTAGTCTACAAATTTTGATAGCCATGGTACATTTAGCCCACAGCTAGGTCCATGTTCATGGATTATGGAGCTTATATTTCGTGTGAGCTAAGGATAAAGCCATGGTTTCTGGTGGTACAAACACTTTGAAAGTTATGAATATGTGATGAGCCTCCTATCAAACCACAGGAACCACAGAATGAAAATGAGAAATATTTGAGGCAAGGCCACAGCTGGGATGGTGGCAGAAATATGAGTCTGGGCAACACAGTGAAGAACTGTGGAAAGAGTGGACAGATACTGTACAGAGGTATGAGGCATTGCACCTGAAGTACACTGTGATTCCAATTTCTTATCAAATATTGGCAGAGTTACTTCCAACTGCTTTAGGACCATCTACTTGGTATTGATGTTGTCAGGGTTACCCGAGACCAGGACCATGCACAGGGAGTCAAAACTCTCTGTATACTAAAAGCCAGGCTCAGGCACCAGTACAAACTGTAGGATAAGTGACCAAGTGATTAAAAAATGTATCAGGAGGAAAAAAAACCAGGAATTGAAGGGTTCTTTCCACCAATATTACCGGGGCATTGGAAATAGTCTTTCTAATTGTTTTCCTTAAACAAACATTTACCAAATATGTTTATTATCTAGTTCAAATTCTTGTTCTGGGATATTCAAAACAAAGAAATTTATTATAAGAAATCGTTGTTTCAAGCAACTGAAAGATTACTTTATGTCAACAGATGATATACTTTCGTCCCCTGCAGACTCTGGCTAGACTGATAATTTTTCAGCAGAACTAATCATCACACAGATTTGAGAACAAGTGCTACTTTCATGTCTAGGAGACCTTTACAAGAGGCACTATTCTATTCTTATCTGATATGAAATAGATGTCTTTTATGGACCAAATACAATCTGTATTTGGTGTTATTTTACATGCTTGTCTGACAGCCTCAAATATCCCATGTGAACAAAACAAACCAAATCACAAGCAAAGCAAAAAAAAAAGAGAAAAAAAATTCGCCTGCTTCCCCCCAACTTCCCATCTCTATTTTAAAGATTGTAATGGGGATAATTTATATAATTTATTCTGTAACTCATCTACTTATAGCTGGCATCCAAGTCTCTTATGTTGCAAAATAGCCAGGACTTTAAATACTTATGGCTATATTCTCCACCAAATGTGTAGTTGTGTATAGATATTATAGTACACATAATAATACAAAACACATGGGCATTAGTTAAAATCTGTAATTGGTTTCCATTAAAGCATTACCCAAAAAAATGTAATATATATTCAATATCTGAATCAGACTTCAAATAGAAGGAGCATTTTTCAAGTTTTGTTTTCTTCATGAAAAGTTGTGAAATCTGTGTTTTAATATCTGGAAATGGGATTGTCTATTATGCTATAAAATTCATGTGTGTTTTAATTTCAAGGCCCATTACATAAAGCAAGAGAATGCAACTAGCCCTTTAGTGCCTCTAGCTGTAGGCTGCAGATTTTTTTCTTTTAACCTATAAATCTCCAAAGATCACACCAAAGTATTTTATAAAGTATTTTAAACAGAATGCTTGAAACAGTACTAAACATCACAGTGGTGAAATGGATTTCTGCTATTTAGATGTCTGCTAATATCAATTTAATCTTTTTACACTTATACAATGTTTACACTAAATTCTTCCTTAATCTGAACTTCATTGCTTGGAAAACCTTTACAATTTTTTTTTAACTTCTTATTGGCCTTTATATAATTAATTTTGCAAATTTTTCCTTTTTAATTTAAACAGAAGCAGCTTCTCAGAGAATCTCTTGCAAGACAGAAGAAATCCATAATATTTTCAGAATACCATAGCTAGACAAAGATTAAAAATGAGTGTCTTGTTTATTTTTTTTCTGTATATTTTTTTCTGTATTCAACTGGATAGCATATAGATAACACACAATAAAACATATCTGTTAAAAAAAACCAGGATGAACATGTAATTGTTAGTGTTGTCAAAGATCCTAAGTAAATACACAGCAAATATATTTATGGTTTCATACATTTGACTTTGCAATGTAGAGAGAGAAAGAAATTCCTTTGTTATATTCATACAAACATTTTTAGTATCTAAGACATTTTAAGTATCTTCAGTATCTAAGATTATGGTTCTTGATCACTGGCAAACAATTATCTGATATTTGTATTCTGCTTAAGTGGGACATAAAGACTCACTACAGAATTATAAAAAGTTACTCATAATTTTATCACAGGTCTCTTTTACAAGAAAAGAGAGAAAATAACAAAAAAAGAAAGACAGAAAGAGAACTTACCTCTGATTTTATGTATTCAACGTTCTTAGGTTAAGTTTGAACCAAATACTTAAGTTCTGAAATTGAGACCTAATGGATCTAGAGGTGCTCTGTATAAAAAGAAATGGTAAATCTTATATAATTTTATTTCTATTAATAATGTAAAATCAAATAACCCACTGACAGATGGTAGTCAGCCTAGCTAATTTAATAATTTTTTCAAGCATCTAGTGTATCAATTTTAATTAATTGATATTCCAACTCAAATAATGGTCACTAGAATTTATTGCAAATATAATCATTTCACCCTGAATTACTGCACTAGTTGGTGAGCTAAGAGCAACCAAAATTATCTGTATGGACTTGTGCAAAATGTTTGACCCTGTCCTGTGACATCCTGGTTTTTAGACTGGAAAGGAATGGTTTTGGCAATGGATCGCTGGTTGGATAAGAAATTGACTGGATAGCTGCACTCAAGACTTGCAGTCAACCATGCAACGGCCAAGCAGAGAGAAAATGTCCAAAGGATGAGTGGTGTCCCTCAGAGGTCAGTACTGGGACAGGTGTTGTTCAGCATTTGTCAGCAACACGGGATTGAGGGCACCATTAGCAAGTTCACCATTGACACCAAGTTATGTGGTGTGCTCAACACACTGGAAGGAAGGAATGCCATCCAAAAGGGACCTTGAAAGGCTTGAAAGGGTATGCATGTGCAAAACCCTTGAAGAACAAGGCCAAGTGTAGATCCTGCACATAGGACAAGGCATTCCTGTGTGCAAACACATACTGGGCAGAGAACAGATTGAGAGCAGCCTCTCAGAGAAAGATCAAGATGTTTATCTGTGCACTTGCAGCCTAAAAACCACATCCTGGGCTGCATCAAAGTAAGTAAGACTAGTAGGTTGATTTTCCCCCTCTGCTCTGCTCTGCTCTGTTCTGATAAGACTTCATCTGGAGTACTGTATCCAGCTCCTAGACACCCAAGATAAGAAGGATGTGAAGTTGATGGAGTGAGTCCAGAGCAAGACCATGAAGATGATCAGAAGTGTGGAACAAATCTTCTTTGATGACAGGATGAGAGCACTGATGAGGTTGATCCACATCAAGAAGCATCCAAAGAGTTATCATCCTCCCAATACCTAAGGAGGCACAGAAGAATGCTGGAGATGGACTTTACAGCTGGTAATGGACGGATAGAATAAGAGGTAGTGGCTTTAAAATGAATTACAAGAGGTTTCATTTCAATATTAAAAGGAAATTCTTTGCTGTGAGGATGATGAGACTCTGAAATTTTTGTCTGGAGAAGTCATGGGTGCTCAATTCTTATCCCTGGAAGTGATCAAGGTCAGGCTGGGTGAGGCCTTGAGAAACTTGATCTCGTGTGTGTCATACCTGAACAGGGCAGAGCTGTTGGAACTAAGACGTCTTTAAGGTTCTTTTCAATGGCCTTAGATTTTAATATTCTATAAAATTTTGGAACAGAATAAGTTAGAGGAGAAATCATAACTAATTATACTAAGTATTGTAATTTAGTGTCTGCTGATTTTGGCAAACTGTTGGTCAGAACTACAGATTTTTAGGTGATTCACAATATACTTCTCTGTGAAAAAGTGTCTTGTCATATGTAAAAATAGTTGAAAATCATTTTTTTATAACCATGACAAAATATCTGTTCCAATTTGTTAGTTTTAGAAGTTGCATAAGGGCTAAAACTTTAGGAATGGGAATAAACACAATCCATGGAAAATAATTTTTGTCATCATATTTTCATCATTCTAAGTTGTGACTGACATTTTTCATACAGGTCTGAGTAGAGATACTTGAATGTACAATATCTGTAAGAGTATTCAAGAAATACTCGACTTTTAGTCAGAATTTACTATAACTCCATGATAAGTTGACGTCATCTTCTTAATGTTGAACTTTGACATCATACATTGACAGCTTCACATATTGCTATCATGTCTCAGTCAGGAATTCCATATTTTCTCTTGCAACAAAAGAAATTTTGAAAAGAGTTTTATTCAATGATGGCAAGAAAGTAATGTTGGTATTATTTTGCTATGGGGAAGCTTCCACATGCATTTTTAGGATTTTCAAGTAAATAGAGTAATCAAAGAATTAGGAAACCTTTGAGAAATGAGAGCTCTTGGTATAAGAAGTTTGCCTAAAGATGTGACTTGTAATGCTGCAGTGACTTCATGCTTCGTCCGTTTTCTGCCACATGGAAAAAATTAAAATTAAACCTGGGGAGGGAATCTAGATTTAATCTTAGAATAGCTCTTAGACTAGAAAACATTCCATAGGTGGGTCACAATTTGCATAACAGCCTAGTTTTTATGTTTCATTTGGTAAATGTCTGTAGATGTGGATATGCCATCCACATAGAAGGATTTAAAAGGGAGAAAATGTTCGTAGGTGTCATTCATCTAAGGATCACATTCTTGCTCTTTATTACAGTCAGTACTAAGATAATTGAATCACAGTTGTATGACGTTTTTCTAAGCATCTACACACTTGACACCATGGTTCCTCACTACACATGCCTTTTACAAATGATGATTGTTTTTTCTGTGTTTTCAATGTGCTGTTTCTATTATCTTTAAAAGTGCAATTTTCAAACCTATGTTCCAACGATTCTTTCTTTAATATTTCACTAGCTGGGTAATTTTTGAGTTCAAAATGCTAAGTTTATACCTACTTTCTTATTTAGTGTGGTAAAAGTAATTCTCTAAACTCTAGTAGAGTAAAAAAATAAATGACGCAGGAAGCATATCTATATTAGGAAAACGTGTGTCTAGTCTAACTGCAATCCAGTAATAATGTTCACATGATAAAAAGAGAATAAAGCAAATATTCTAAACCACTGATGTATAATTAGAGCATAGTTTCAATTATCTAAATGTTACTTACCTGAAAATTCATATTATCTGAAATAATTGGAAAGGAACTTGATGCTACTTAATCCAATACTGAAATTAGGCAACAGAGGAGTGTGTTTGTCTGCACATTAAGACTGAAGAGGAGTGATCAAGCTGGAGGGAGTCTTTGGAAGGAAAGAAGAAGACATAAGTTTAAAAAAAATTATACAATTGCAAGCAAACTGGGGCCACTTCCTGTTTTTGGGTTTCAGCATCTAAAACAATAAGTGCATTAAGATCACAGTAAACATTTCAAAGGCCAGTATAGAGGTTAAATTGCTGCCTATCATGCCCACAAGAGGAAGGTAAGAGCATGTAGGTGTCTTATTCATACAAATCCACACAGTGGCAAGCTTTGCAACTTGAGTCCAAGCTAGCCACACCACACACACCTGGGAAGAGTACCACAGGACAGCAAAGACAGCTGACTCAGGATAAAAGCAGTCTAGCAGCGTTGTTCCAGAATTTTAGGGCAGACCAACTACTCTTTAATTGTTTCACTATCTTCTGCTGCATGCAGTCACCTCTGTGGCATGTGTTGACCCTCTGTTCAGTATTACATTTTGTTGCTGAAATTGTGACAGATGTTCCAGCTGTGGGAGGCTCAAAGGGGCATAGAAATGTTAGTTCTAAAATACACATTTTATTTCAAACTCTGCAAAATCGTACCAGATATTTTAAGTTACTTATTTCAATCTTGAAGTCAAACTGAACAACGCTTTATAAAAAGAAGGAAAAAATACCTCTCTAAGCATGCAAGAGAATTTTGGCAGATCAAACACATTTTCAAAGAATACCAGCATTGCAAAACTTCTGAAATACTAAGATCAAGAATGTCTTTCTCTTAGTATTTTGTGAGACCTAAGTCTCTTTTTTGGCTTCTACATACTATTCTAAAAATTTGGTGCATAGAATTATTTGAATTTTGAGATGTTTGATGTCTAACTCCATCCAGGCTTTCTTAGTCAAAGTATGCAATAAAAATGGAGTTGGAAAAATTTCCAGCCCAAATTATTCTCTGATTTTCTGAATACATTAAACTTCATTATAAAAACAACACAGACTTACTGATTATGTGTAAAGGTATTTTACAAACATTATTACTTGTGATTGGCTGGGTTATAGTGACTATGGGTTCACAACATCTTTTAAAGAATATTAAAGCTGTTGAAATATCAATAAAATTAAGTACTGGATTTTAGATGACAGATAAAGTAATCAAGAAAAATGGCAAGTGTCAAAAGTGGAAGAGAAAGAGGATTACAGTATGCGAAATAGAAAAGAAGCATTAATAGGAAACTGAGTACACAAGGTAGATGTAAATGTTAGACAGTGAAAGCTATGATTTTATTCAGTTGTAAAATTTGATCAGATGACTAAAGGTTATGTTAAGAACTTTAATCAATCCTGCATAGAGCATATCTGGTCCTACCTAAAGCTCTTTTGTTAAAAAGGTCTGCTGTGATGCCTTGTGAAGGCTGACCTAGAACAGAGGCTAGATGGAGTTAAAGAATAAAGTAGACATTTATTAGAAGGCTCCAGTGGATACACCTTGGGCAGTACAAGAGCCCAGCCAGGGCTGCACCCAAGATCAACCCAAAATGGTCACAAAATGGACAACCAGTCATGGGGTCTCTCACTTACATAGTTTTGGTCCATTACCATATTTGAGTTAATTGTCCAATTACAGCTTTGGATTATGAAGTCACATCTGTCTTGTTTTTCTCTCCTCATTCTGTTGTTGTTTATGGTCTTGGGCCTGAGCTTTGGCTCATTTGTCCTTGGTCCCCAGCTAGAGAAGGAATTGTTTCATCCACTTACTCTATGAAGAGAGCCTATTACCCCTTAATATGAAGCTCAGAATTATACACTAAAGCAATGAAGAATCTGAAAACCATAAAAGGTAAAACCTTAGGCATCAGCTGAATATATTAACAAGAACTATATTTTACAACATTTTCAGTATTAGATTTTTTTAACTAACTTTTTGAACAGTGTCCTTAATAGAAAAAATTAAAAATTAATCTCAGAATATTATTTAATTTATCTCAGAATACTACTTAATGTTCTTACTGGTACTACTACTACTATTACTACTACTACTACTACTGCTACTACTACTACTATTACTACTTCTACTGCTCTATTCCTCCCTAAGGAAACAAAGTATTAGTGTCAAGGAAGCAGTACATTTCCATCTCTGAATTCACCTTTGCCCTTTTCATATAGAAGAGAACAGTTTCAGTTCTCCTGTATGAAAGTTTAATTGAAGTTTTATTTATTTATTCTCTTGTACTAGTTTTATTGAAACAATTTCATCACATTACTCATTAGTTATTTACCATTCAGTATGGAAACTAACTGTTAGAAGGAAGGAGATTTCCTCTCTTCAGGTAGTTGGTTTCTGATGGCCATGAAGGAAAATTTACTGAAGTGATGCTTCAAGGATTAATAATGGTTAAAAATATTAATATAAAATATTTCAGGACTATTAATGATGATTAAATATGATAATATTTAATAAATATTTTTACAATTTATCTGTAGCATGGCTCCACATCATACAGATGCATAGGTAGGAGAAACTGAATCAAAATGCCTCAAGTCTCTCATCTATTGTACACCTGATTAGAACCATCATGAATAAGATTTAAAGGAAAAAAAGTCTATTTTCACCCACTCTAAGATATTAAATTCAATGGATTTGAAAAGAAGCATTGAATCGCAAAATTCTAGTTTAGAATGTTATCCAGTTAGTAAACTATATATTCTTCAAAATTAGAAGCTTTGTATTACATTAGGAAATATGTGCATTATTTAGGTCTTCCTGGAAAGAGAAAACATTTTATCATAATTTAAAAAACATTTTAAATATTGAAACTGATCTTTTCCTCACCTCATGACTAACGATAGAATTACATGAGGATATGAAAACAACCATATTTCCTAACTCCCCACAGCAAGTATAATTTCAGTTTTGATCAGTTACAAACCTTTATAGAATTTCATAAAATGTCTTCAGCATGTGCTTGTGTTAAAAAAATAAGAAAAAAAAAAGATATGAGTGAAAGACAGAGACAAGTTAGTGTGTCACTTATTAGCAAAAAGAGAAAAAGGCTTAAGGAAACTCTAGCAAAAGTCATTTAAAGCTCCTTAAATTTTAGCTTATAATGACTCTTTCTTAGTTTCATAATTACACTGGAGAAATATGATGACATTCTGGCATAGTTTTGTTCATAATTTTTAATTTTAGAGCTTTAAAGATAAATGAGGCTAGAATGGCCTCAGCTGGTAGAAGTTGGTTCAGTTCCATTCTAGTTGATGCAATGATGCCTACTGTAAGAGAAGCTAGATATTTGGGGCTTTTGGTTTGGGGTTTTTTTCAGTAACATTTCTGTCTTGTGTATAGTCTAGGAAATGCTCTGTGGGCTGTATATAAGCTGTAAACTGTTGTATCAGAGGTATCACACTGAAAATGAAACGTCTCCCCTCTTGGCATAAAACCCTGGTTAGAATCAGCCTGCTGGAGTACAAGGAGGTTTGGGGTGGCCCTGTCAGTAGCGGCGCTCACCCGCTCACCCAGGTGGTGCAGAGGCAGCCAGCTGTGCTCCAGGCAACCTCCGACGAGCTGTCTGCTGCCCTGGTGCTCTGCTGGCCCTCTCCCCTGGCAGGCACTATGGGCAGGTAAGCACAGGGTGGCTTGTGCAGGCAAACAGGCACTGCAGGGACCTGAGATCCACGATGCCACGGACCACACCAAACCACCTGCTCGTGCAAGGAGTGAAGGTGGGCTCGAAGCGCGGCCACAAGCAGAGCTCTGAGAAATAGCGTGTGCCAGGATGAGGGAGAGGAGTTCAACAGCTCTGCTAATGGCCTGGAGGAGGGAGGAGAGACCACGGCTTTTCAGTTGGTGAATGATACTAAATATCGGGAAAGCACCGGGGACAAGAATATATTTCAGGAGGATAGTAAAATTATGGGCTGACAAGATAGGAAGATACAGCCCAGAAACTATAAAGCAGCAGAACAACAAAACAGCAAGGATACACAAGGGCTTGTGGTGAAAAACCTGGGAAAAAAATGATACCAGAAGGGGATGGAGGAGGATGCAGAGAATGATGTAACAACTAGATTACTGGCTTTATGAGTCTGAAAATTACAAATAAATTTCTTTATATTAGTGTCCTAAGTAAGCAACAGAAGATTTTTTTTTCTTTCCAGTTAAAACTCATCTGTCTTTCGACTTGTAAATATTCATTCAAAATAACAGTTAAATCTTTAATAGAAAAATTTATATCTAACCCACACTCCAATTCAAACCTGTAGGGAAAGAAAACTATCTTATTTATTTTATTTATCTTTGCCACCATCCCCTGCTCCATTAGTTTCCTCTGGTTGGACATCTTCTGAACTGTATTGGTCCAGAATATACTGTTCACATTTCATAATGTGGGAAGACTGGATTTTTTCTTGCATCCAGGATGAAGGGGAAGAGAACACCCAAGATCACATGAAATCATCACAAGTGTTCAGAAGGATTTTGGTGGCTCAATCAGCATTAGTTCATAGACACACAAATCAAGTTCTACTATTTCAGGCTGCCAAAACAATACATTCTGAAGAACTGAAAGATAAAGTCTTAAATTAGTTGCAAGAGGATAATGTAATGTCATTGAATTCCTTACAAATTGCACCAGACAATTGGATGATGAAATCTGTTTAAAAAACTAAACAAAAGGGTTACAACTGAAAATGTAGAACAACAGTTATTAAGTGGCCTTAAAGAAGAACAGTAATGAATGATTTATGGTATTTTCTTGTACAGTTGAAGTGTAATAGATGCATATAATACAACAATATACAATTTTTAGAAACAGATATTTACTGCTGAATTTTTTTTCAATTCTGCAATTTCCTGCGTATGCAACCTGCAATTTAAGTACGTGTATAGTGTCATAAGAAATAATCTTAATATATTAAATGAACTGAATTGTAATTTATTAATTTTCATGGTTTTCATATAATTTAATCTATAAAAAGTAAGAGTCATGTTGTAACTGAGTATTAGTAACTCATAGGAACATATGGCCATTTATTTTTCCCCAGAGCTTTTTGTTAAATCTCAATAGAACAAATTGGAGACAAGACATGTACCTGTATTTCTTGGATTTTCAACATGTATTCAACTTGTATTTCTTGGATTTTCAATATGTTTCCTCATAAGGAAATCTAATTTATCAAGTACCTAAGCAAATGTAAGTTTCAAGAACTTCTCTATGAATTTTACAATGACATATTCAGAATAAGTGGAAGCTTATTTTATGATTCTTTTATTTTTGATTACCTTTGAACTATGTGAATTCTTCTGCCTTAAAACAAATTTATTCTTTTAAGTTCATTTGGTATGAACAATCTGATATGGATTTACATGTAATGTAGATTTTCTATTTCAGAGGAGATGTGCCATTAAAGAACTTTCATGACACATTCAGAATGTAATATGTAATCATTCTTCCCTTATTAAGGAAAATCTATTAACTGGAGAACAACCAAAAACGTAAACAGACAAAACCCCAACCTCTCAACCAGAAACAAAAATCCTATCCTACTTAGAAAATGAAATGGAGTTTTTTTTCTTCCCCCACCCCCCACCAATAGTTAAAGCAGCCTAAATTACTCAAATGCTAAATTACTCACTGATTTCGGAAGAACTGAATATCTCTTGCTCAATGATACCTGGAAGGTGCTAAATAATCTTGAAAGTCTAGCAGTGGTCTAGATTTCAGTTTCCTTGTTCATAAGTCTTATTAACCTGAATTAATGTAGTTGACTTTGTCTTTTGAATATAAATGTTCATCATGGAAACTAGTGATCTTCAGGTTATAGATCCGCCTCCCTTCAACCTAATTTTTCACTGGTCTACTAATTGCAAGTTATTTTTTCCTTAATACCTCCTAATTACATTTTTTTTTTGTCCTTTCTCATGTCCTTGCAGCTGCTGCCTTGTAACACATCTGTCAAAACAGGTGCCCTGCATTCACTTTTAAAACAAATTGAGAAATTTCTTTCAGAATAACATTGTACGTAGGAAATTACTGATTATTATTGTTATTATTGGCAGTTATTATAAACATCTTTACATTCATATTTGGGGCTTTCCTGTGTTGTTTATTAGACAGAAATTTAGAAAACTTTTACAATTTTTTCATGTTTTCAGATTTCTGCTCACATAACAAAAAATAATAACATCTCCAAAATAAGATTAGTCTTCAAATTTTATTTTAATGTTCATTAACTGAGTTCATGCTGGATGAAGAAACTCCTACCTGCCTATTTTTTCATTCTAGATATTTCCACTGGATTAAATGTTGCTTGCAGGATTTTGAAAATAGATTATTCTATACAACATTTTGCCTTCCAACAAAGAATTATTAGAAGGTAGTTTCATGTCTACCTTTTCCACAGTTGCTTGGAAATCCACTAGCACTATGCAAGCATTTACTATTTGCACATTGTGTGAAGCATTAGAATTACTTTATCAGCAAAATCTCAATATAATCTCGTTCTGACCAATATTAATAGTTATCTTTGTGCCTACCCATTAATTCAGACATGTTCTTTTACTGCAGTGCTGAAGAAGTTATTTAGAAGATTAAAAGGCAAGACAGCCTGAGGGAGGAATGTTTTCTAAGTCCAAAGGGCCTGTGTGTAGTGATCCTGTAAAAGAAAGAAAAGTTCACAGTAAACTAGATCTAATTTACCTCTGTCTATTACTTTCATAGCACAGCTGTAGCTTCTCACCGTTTAAATTGAATGTAGTTCCAGTTCATAGATTTTTTTCTAAGCACTAACTCTCTGTAGAGTACTCACCAGACTAGTAAATCAGCAGGCAAGAAAAGAATAAACAGACAAAAATAATTCTTCTGACAAACATTTAGCATGGGTAAACTTAAGGGACTGGAAATCAAAAATATATCTACAGCAGCCTAGATGACATGGGGTGTTTTTCTATTTAGAATTAAAGGCATGCATTTGGCCAAAGGCCAGTCTGTTCTGTTTGGCTTACCAACTAGAATGAGCAACAATGTAACCCTTTAAAAAAATTTGCAGGTAAAAGATACCTGAAAGGAAAGAAAAAATATATCTATTGGAATATAAATACAAAAGAAAAGGATGACTAATAATACCTTCTGGAGTAATTTAGAATATTGTTTTTCTAAATAGACTGTTTTTACTTACCACTGTTAACAAAAGCAAAATCTTCTAATAGTAGAATTTTAAAATATTTACCAATTAATGTGTGCATGTAAATTATTATGTGTATATAAATAAACACAAAACAGAACAAAAAAACTGAGCGAAAAAATGTTTTTAAGAATTTATGGTAAGGAAAGGTACAGATGAATTTCTCTTACACAAAAAATTACCGAAATTACTTTCATTTACTGTATTTAGCATGCAATTTAATTCCTTTGTTAGTAATTTTGGCTGTATGCTTATAGTATTTGCTTACAGATATTTGCAATGTACAAGAATTTAAGTAGACATTGCTTATAATTTTTAGGAACATCATATGGAAGTCAGATCCTTTTTTGTTTGGTAGTTGGTTTTGGTTTTTAAGGGTTGAAAGAACAGTTTGACTTTGATTCATGGGGAGAATATCTAAGGAATACATAAAATCTGAATTTAAGACTAGAAACGGACCATTATAATCTGGATGCCTATCTAATGTGGGTATCATTTTCCTTATATGTCACAGACTTAACTCTCAACTCGTGTCTTTCAAAAATACCCTCTATTAGAGGTGTAAAATAATGTCAGTTTTCAAGGAATTACTTGCTCATTAATCCTGCTGAGAATAACCTTCTGAAAACTGGATGAGAATCTAGATCCTTTAAAAAGTGCCAAATATCAACAGCTGGAAAATTCCCTTGCCTCAAAATAAGATAATGATTTATTGTGTAAGATGTGGCATCAGTAAAATGCTTATCCCTACAGAAACATTAAAAAAATTACTTATAAGCAACTAAAGTTTAGGATTATCAGGAGATTGGTCTTGATTGATGTGTTTCAGGACATTAATCTCATCAGAATACTAGGAACTCAAGTGAACTGTCACAAATAACTTGTAAAAAGAATCAGATTCTTTAATTATTTTGTTTCTGCTACCAGAAAGAAAACATTATTTATGTATGTTGTGAAGTGGATGTGAAGTGGCATGTTAAATACAGAGAAAATATTCATAAAAATCAGTACTTTTATTTTTCTGTATTTAAATTAAAATTGAAATGGATTCATATAACTGATATCATGATTTCATTATACAAATGCCCACAGTTTCTGTTATTCTAGAATTGTACCCTTGAAGAATAGGCTGCAGAAAGGAAAAGTAAAGAACATTTTGGGGTTTTTTTCTTTAAAAAGATTAATTTTTCATTATGAACAGATATAGAAAGTTCATCTACAAGTGAGCATTTTCAAAGATGGACATGCAGAAAGATTTTAATGGTGGTCTTGGCCAGAATTAGCTATATTTGGTGCATAATTTACAGATAAATTTATAGATTTTTACTGCACAGATAGCAATTCCTATGCCAGTCATCTTAACTTAGTCTGCAGAGAGAAATGGCACTTCGGGTATAAGAAAGATCTCATTTTCAGGTCCTATTTTAGGTCAAGATTTTGTGGAAATGTCAGTTTCTTCTGTCTGTGGAGCCTAAACAACTAAGTAACTTTTGTCACTCAAAAAGATTCATAATTTTTAACCACTTGGTAATTAAATAATACCATAGCTTTGTTACAACTACAAATTATTACAGTAATGGCCATTAAAAAAATGCAGTTGTTTTTGATAAGGTAATCAATTGCCTCAAAACCAACAAAGAATTAAAGCAGTAGTAAATGAAAGTTTATTCACTGTAATTTATAGGGAAAATGAGGGGAGGTTAACAAAGAGAAAAGCAAACAAAGGGAAAAACAAACAAAACTTTTCCAGTAGAATAATACCAAATATGTATAGTGAAGCTCCAAAATTAAAAACTATAGAATTACTTGAAATCTTCTTTACACAAAATTGACTATACTAGGACCATGATTAATAGACCTTATTAAGTAGTTATTAAAAATTTCCATTAAAGCTGTAATGCAGTATTAATTTTTCCAAGAATGTACCTCATAAGTTTGTGCACACATTAAAAAATGTGGATCCTCAGGGAAGCTATTTAATAAAATTAGTATGCTATTTTAGAAATGTTATGGCTTTTTGTTTGAACTACTAAACATCACCATATTTCTTATGAATTATTTCCCCAAAATACAGTTTACTTCTATATCTGAACATGTCAGGAGAGGTAGCTGAAACTACTTGAGGTTCATATTATTGAAGAAAACATTTTTCTTTCTATTAAAAATGACATGATTTTACTCTAGACTATGTAAATATCTTCTGCTCCACAATTTATGACCTTTAGGCAAATTAGTCAATTTGATTACATAATGTAATTTCAAATTTTATAAAGATAACCTTTCTAAGAGTTTTTACGTTAAATTTATAGCTGAAAGAGCATAGTGGGCTTTTAGTGATAGGCTCTAACCATATCTGAGTAACAGTAGCTGCTAGGTATGAGTTGCAAAAGTTTAAAATGGGAATGTTAACATCACATATATCTCCTGGCATCTCCCTTCCAAGCTGCTCTCCACTCCTGATAACATAGCAGATTGCAACAAAAGCATTGATGGGGTTTCAAATACTTTTTCAGTTCATTCTTTCATGCAAAATGAATTTTAATATTGATTTGAGATGAATTGGGATAGAGGCATTCTGAAAAGCATCTATGTCCTAGTTTAGGGCATAAAGATCTATAAAGATCATATGGAAATACAAGTATTAACTGTTTTGGTGTTCAAGGAGAGACACTGTACAACTATACTGATTTATCTTATTTTTTGTTTTCTTTATATTTTTATAAGAGAAATTGATTTTTGTAAAAACTAGTTCTTAACTAGAGATATATAATAGAATGTAATATTTACAATTACAGTAATAAAAAAATAAAAAGGATCATTTATCCCAAAATATAATAATCTGTTACTGAACTTTTTAGTAAATGTGTGATTACCTCATGTTCCAACCACTCACCGGTGCTAAAGCAATCAATTGCATTTTTGGTAAATTGAGCACAACAATGTGCATTCCAAACTCCCTAATGATGATATATTCAGCATTTTAACACCACAAGAATTTAAAATACTCAAAGTGTGAATCCCTCCTCCATAAAACAATACCAAGAGGCAGGAAGACTTTGTGTGTTCTGGCAGAAAGAAAGCTAAAAAGTGAAAATTACTATATATTCTGTGCGCAGTGACAAAAGTAGTAAGGACTGCAAATATGAGCTGATTCTTTTGAGACCATTTAAATACATACCTGAAATAGTCAGTAGACAAGGAATTATACAAAATAGTAGTGAATTTTGTTGCAAGGGACACTGTGTATCAGTGTTCAAAGCTGCAGGTCAAAGAATAGAAAATACAAAGGACGCGTGGGTGTATTGGGATTGCACAGCAAGCTTCTTGTGCTGGGGGGCCTACGAGGGTGTAATCTGTAAGAAGGGCCTCCCACCTTGTGTGACAGAGCCAATGCTGGCCAGTGCCAGCACTGACCTAGCACTGGCCAAGACCAAGACATAGAAAATGGTGGCAGCACGTCTGGGATAAAGTGTTTAAGATGGGGAGAAACTGCTGCCCAAAAGGAGATGGCAAAGAGGAATAAGAACTTGTGAGAGAAATATCCCTATAGAACCAAGGTCAGTGAAGAAGAAGGGGGTAGAGTTGCTCCAGAAGCCAGAGGAGAGATTCCCCTGCAGACCATGGTGAAAGCAATGGTGAGGCAGCTGTCCCTCCATGTAAGCCCATGGATACACCCAAAGGAGGCTGTGACCCTGTGGAGAGCCAGTCCTGAAAGAGGCTCCTGGCAGGACCTGCACAACCATGAAGGGAGAGGCTCACACTTCATATTTTCTTGACAGAAACCACTCTATGAGAGAAGTCTCTTCATGAAGGACTGCATTCCATGGAAGGAATCTGGGCTGAGAAGTTTGAGAAGAATTGGAACTTCTTTGGTAAAGACCCATATTTGAGTTCACTGATTGTAGGAGGGAGATGGGGAAGAGTGTCAAAGACAAAGAGTTGTGAACCCCTCCCATTCTGCACCCTCCTGCATCACTCAGAAGGAGAAGGTAGAGATATTGGGAATGAAGCTGATCCCAGGAAGAAGAGAGGGTTGGAGGGAAGGTGTGTTTCTAATTCATCTTATCTGATTTGATTTGTAAACAAATAAACTAATTTACTCAAGTGAGTGCTTAGCCTCTGATATTAATTTATAAGTGAATCTCATGATCTTTTGGTATCTTGTACCATGAGTCTTTAGTTTGTTACATTTTTCTCCTCCTCATCCAGCTGATAAAGAGCACTGATAGAGTGACTTGGTGAACACCTGGTGTCCAGCCAAGGGCAGCCCACCACAGGACTACAGATAAATTAACCACAAAGACTGCTTGACAGTTTATGTTGAAGTAAATACATTGAGGTATGCTTCACATAGGCATAAATCTGACATATTATTGCTTATTCTTTATCTGTACATGCTGAATAACTGAAAGGATTGTTTAGGCTTTTTTGTTTAACAGAGATTACTGAAATGCCTCAAGCATCAGTCAATCTAGGTTGATTTTTTGTGGGGTTTTTCTGGGAACAACTCTTCTTTAGAGTACAGATCCACCACCACTTAAAGAGAGAGTTTTAAAAAATATTCTTTCTCATATCTCTACTAGAATCTGAATCTTTGCTCATGACAGCTCAGAAAATTCATACCTTGCAATGATATTCATTTAACAAAGCTTGGGCTTTGTGTAGAACAAAGCTTCAGAGAATCAAATTGCTTTTCTACTGAAGCTGACCTGGAGTAGCTGCTTCATTTTATACATTGCAAAATAGAATCCCAGCTACAATGACCTTCATAACATTTTATTTCTAAAATTCTATTTGATAAATATATTCTGTTAAAGTGACAGGGTAAAATTTTAAAAGTTATTTCACAGGAAGAGATCTACAGCACTTTCTCACTGCAATTTCATACAATCATAGAATGCCAGGTCAGAAGGGGCTTCATCATCTAGTCCAACTTACTCTTTGCAAAAGCAAGGTCTAGAGAAGATAATGCAGAATCTCATCCAATTGAATATCTTATTTATTATTATTATAATCTTTTCCATGTGATCCTTTTTAGAAAGAATTCTCCATCTTATTTGTAGCCACCTTTTAAATGATGAAATAGGGTGATAAGGTTTCTCCTAAGCCTTCTTCTCTCAAGGCTGATAAAATCCTGTTCTCTCAGCCTTTCTTCTTATGGCAGCTTTACCACATTTTTGATCATTTTTGTGACCCACCTCTGGAGCCTCTCCAGCCTGTCCACACCTTTTTTGTATAACAGGGACTTAGTTTTTCCTAAATTTCCTTCTTTCATGTTTTAGACATTTTGCCTTTGGTTCATACAGGTTTGGTTTTTAATTGTTTTTAGTATTTCTTAATTAAGCACACTCATTTTTTCCTTTCATCTCACAGGTAGCTGGTCAAGGCCCTCAATGGCATTGAATTTAACATTTGGCCTTACTTATTTTATGATCAAAGTTAGGGGTTTTTTAATTTTAAAATAAAAAATATTTATTTTTAATTTTAATTATTTAAAAATTTAATTTATTTTAAGTCATGAGTTCTTTTAATCAACACAGTTACTCACAATACAGTTATTTTTAATTTTTCCTGCTTCTATGGTTCAGTGAGGAATATTTTCAACTGAAGATCCTAATAGGTAGGAAAACTTATGCTGTGTTGGGCAGCATAACTGACTCTTTTAAAAATGAGTTATAATTTGTCCTACATTCAAACTTTCAGATACGCTCCTGGCACTTGTGATCTCAAAGATTGCTATTGGAACTTCATCCAACACATGGATGATCTCAGTTGATACAGATCCATAGCTTTCACAGCTTGCAAAGTACACAAGAAGAAATTGTGTTTTTCTAATTTGGCATGTCCTATCATGCCTCTTTATTTAGTGTTGTAGTACAATTTCATTTGAAACAATTTCAGCTTGCAATGGATTGGTCTCCAAGACACATTAGTATAAAGACATTTTAAAATGATTGGAAATGTGAAAGCATAAACTCATATTCAGTAGAGAATAAACGCAAAATAAATGCAGTTTGATGAAAAACCCTGTAAGAAATGAAAATTACATAAACTATGGTTACAATGAAGGCTATACTTATTACCAATAATTACACATAACAATTTATTTATTAATAATATTTATTTTAAAGAAATTTATTATTACAATTATTATATTTCCTAACATGCGACTACATGGAACTTAAGGTAATACTTGAGCTTCATGCAAATCAAACATTCTTCATGGAACACAATGTATTGAAGTACCCCCCTTTGTCTGTGCCATATACTGCAAAATAAACATCACAAACTCATGCTGCAAGATAGAGCTTCCTATACTAGAGAACATCTGACACATTCTTCATAAAGATAGCCATGGCACTTCATTCCAATCCAGCCCTCTTCCATGGTATTACTGGTAGGTACTCTTACAACACATTCTCAGTAAGATTTAGAATTTCAGAGTAGGAAAAAGTAGAAGGCAGAAAGGTATCAGAACAGAGAATATGGGTTTTTAGAAATATGCCATATTTTCTCAGCTGTTTCAAATTTTCTGTACCATCTGTGTCCATTAATTGTTTGTTAGTAGTGGGATGCTTTACCATCCTAATTATACTGTAGTCTTACCTCAGCTGTTTATTTTTTCTGAGAGTGGAGAATTTTTGTGCCATGAAAAATACTGCAATAACCTGTAAAGAGTATATCAGATAAAAATCCTATCTTTAAATGCTTTACTCAAAAAATATATTGATACTGCAAACAAAATGTATGATGTTTTACAGATATTTAAAGCATCTTCTTAAGGGGAAAGAAGTGATTTCTTTTTTTATAAACTTTCAAATTCGGTAATAATTTGTAATTATAGACAAAACACAGAAACAGTTTTAGTAACTTTGGTTTTCCATTGCTTTTTGTTGTGTCTTTGTATGTTTTGGTTGATTCATATAGGGGAGAAATAATTAGAAGGGACATGCTCTTAAAGCAAAAAACTGGCATAATGTTTTTATTAGAAAATATTGGAATATACTGGAAATTGTGGAATGCAGTGCAGAAGTAGACTTTGATTTCACCCCAAAGCATGGTACAAGCAAATTCTCAATGTAATTCTCAATGTGAATCTTTTTGCAATTTGCTATTGTAAACCTCAATATTTCACTTTGTTGGTAATGCTTGTCAGTATTGCCCCAGTATGAGAAAACATCTGTGTCCTGATGTTCCTTTCCCCCTTTAGTGCATTTTTCAGGCTGCTGGAAGCGGCATATTGATGTAGACAGACACAGAAATGACACCTGATGTAGCACTGAATTATTAAATACATCAAGGTATCACCACCAATAACATTGGTGATCGTCATATATATTCTTTACCAGATAGAGAATTATTTGTGTCTACTAATCCTTGAATGATTTGGGTGTATTCTGTGGCCTGAACAAAATAACATTTTATAGTATTTTGGAAATTATTTTGATTTAAAAATCTAAATGAGTGACTTGAGGAAGGAGGGGCTGTGGGGTGGCTCTGTGCACTGGGGAGGGTTTTGGCTGCACAGAGCTCAGGGACAGTGGGGATAAGGCTGAGTGCCTGTGGGTGACAGTCAGAGGGATGGCTCACAAGGCAGACATCCTGCTGGGAGTGTCACAGACCACCCAGCCAGGATGAAGTGAAATATTCTATCAGTGGATGTTTCATGATCACTGGCCCTTGTTATTGTGGGAGACTTCAACTTGCCAAGTGTCTGCTGGAAACTCAGCAGTGGAGAGGAGACGGTCTAGGAGGTTCCTGCAGTGTGTGGAAGGTAAATTCCAGACACAGCTTATGAGGGAGCCTACCAGGGCATGCCCTGCCAGACCTGCTGCTCACAAACAGGGAAGGGCTGTGAGACGTGTGATGGTCAGAGGCCCCAGCAACTACAAAATTATAGTCTCTTTTTCTTAGTGAGGTAAGCAAGGTGGTCAAGAAAACCTCCACTTTTGACTTCCAGAGGACAGACTGTGGCCTGGTCCAGACATTGAATCAGAGAGTTGTTATGCCCCAAGCTCACTCAGTGAGATTTCAAGGGGTTTACATTCTTTTGATTCACTCTAGTGGTGCACAGGAGAAAACAAAGTTCTTGGGTGGTTGAATAACAAAAATACCCAAAGAAGGAAATGTTACAGGTGTGGGAGTAAGTCATCTGTTTGTGCCAACAGATGAGCTGTCATGAGTAGAGTGTCCTGGCTGAATTAGGACCTTTCACTGGAACTCAGTGGGAAAAAAAATTACACGATCTTTGAAAAAAGGGGCAGGCAACTCAGGAAGAATACAAGTATGTCAATAGACCATGTAAATGGAAAATCAGAAAGGAATAAGCTCAGCTAGAATTCAATCTGGTCATCATTATGAAAGATAATAGAAAGAGGTTATATGAATAAACTAAAATTTCTCCATTAATTATGGGATATGAGAAGGGCACCAAAACTGGTAAAAAGGTTTTAAGAGTAAGTCCTCCTCCTTGTGTGAGGAATGGAGGGAGTTGAGTCAGCTGGAGACCCTCTCACTCTCTAAAACAACCTAAAAGAGGGGTGCAGCCAGGTGAGGGTCAGACTGTTCTCCCACATGACAAGAGACAGGACAAGAGGAAGTTGGCCCAAGCTAGGGGAGGTTCAAATTGGTCATGGACTGGAACGGGCTGCCCAGGGAAGTGCTGGAAGTGCTCAAGAAACAGCCAGATGTGTTACTTACTGCTGTGGCTCAGCTGACAGAGAATTTGGTAAAAGGTAAACTCAATGATCTTGGTAGTCTGTTCCAATTTTATTAGTTCTATGATTCTAAGATTAACACATTGTTTCATACCAGCTGAACTGCAATAACAAAGCCATATTACTCCAAAGCAGGAGAAAAAAATTGGTATATTTTACTGCAGGGTACTGCTGGGTAAAATTTTACACATGCAACTACCAAGGTCTAGCTGCTTTGCAATAATTTAATATCTAGCTATAACATGTTCATATGTCAAAAAGGAAAAACATTGCTTTGCTTATTAAACCCAAATGAATTGTCTGTTCCTGTGTTACTCCTGTAGAAATAACGTTCATTAGCTCTTGAAGGATTTTTGTGCTTAGAATTCATCTCAGTGTAAATCAGTCTCAAAACTAAGAAATCTCAAAAGTTACCCAGCAAAGTGTTTCACTAGGGATTTGATTTGAAACAATTTATATGACAGCAAATTAGAAGGGAGGAAAACAGTTTTTTCTGGCTTTCAAATGTATTGCAAATGGATCACAAATGCAGTGCTATCAGTACTCAGTACTAAGACAAATATATGTCTAATTCTAATTGTATGGTTTTGTTTTTTACACTGTGCTGTAACTATGTAAAAACTACAGCTAGAGACAGTTGCACCTGGAAACACCAAATCAATTCCAGTTAAGAAGGTAGTTACTGTGAATTTCACACAGTAATGTTCTTTTCCAACCCAACATAGTATCCAAAATAAATATGCTAATTAGACATGACATCTGAATATGGAACCCAAAGAAATTATTAATATATTAATATGAATTTTAATTCTAATATGAATGTTAATATGGTAGAGTAATTTTAAAGAGCTATGTTTTTTTATAGTTCACCTTGAACTGGAAAATACTTACCCTGGAATTGGATATTAACCTTCATTTTCACTCTATTCTAACTAGAAATCATCTCTGATAGGTTTTTTAGCTGATCTTTGAAGCATGCTACATAGAAATATTTTGACTGCAAAGAAAGTAATAGCATTTGATTCAAAATACAAAAAAACTCCTCATCTGTTACTTCATTTGGCCAGTGACATGCCAATATGCCAATATCCTTAGCTATTCTGAATTTGAGGTGACCATTAGAATCAGTACATGCAAAATAGAAAAGAGTATTTACCATATCCTTTGTCAATAGGCCCAAGTCAAACAACAGAATATAAATACTTAAAATTCACAAAAAACCCTTATACCCTGCATTTTGAAATACTTATTCTTGAATTCTTTTTCCATGTTCCACAGTTTAGAAGGAATGGAAATATTATCAAACCCATTAAATTAATTTTTCATAGAAGTCTGTTATAATGGCTAATATTTGCTTTTCCTCATCCTATCATCACCTAGCATTTTTCACCTTTTAGATTCATATCTTACTGAGACTTCCTCTTCTGAGGTTCTGTTATCTATCTACAATAGATCTCTTACCTTCCATCAGATGTCAATCTTTTTTCTCCTGATACGAGAACATGAGAAGGACTGAACTAGATAAAACCCTACTATCCATTGGCTAAAGTCCACAACAGTGTCCAGTCTCTGGGAGTGGACTTTTTGAGAGAGGCCTGGAAAAACCAGAGCAAGTAGTACTCTAGCATATGCTCAAAGTGTGCAAGCATATACAATGGGGGATTAGAGCTATTGCTAAAGCATGGCCTTGCAGCCAAATGGTAGGCTCTTTGTTTCGCAGAAAAGTGAAATAAAAAGCTCCTTATGCCAAATATTTATTCAGTGAACACCTTTTTTTAAAATACAATATTTTATTTTCCTTCCATTTCAATCAGTATTTCATTACTATGCCCCTATTTTCAATCCTGTCCAGCTCTAGTCTTTCTTGTTACAAGGCCTGCTTGCCACAATTAAATATGATGTGCTAGCCTACAGAATTTTTTTTCAATTACTTTAAAAATAAATATGCTTCAGTTTCTCATATCTTTGTTGATAATCTTAAGTTTTTAATTAATGCAAATCCAGTATACATATATTTCAGATCTTATTAAAAGGATTTTAGCATATTAGTGCAGATTGCTAAGGTTGCTGAACTTTTAGGGTAGTCCCAAGTTATTTGGAAGAGTATGTACATGTAGTATTTGAGAACATAAAGGAAGCAATAAAACTACCACAAAATTCCAGCTGATATAACCTGTGACTTAACAGTCAAGAATAAAACAAACAAAATGGAAAAAAAGCCCATTGCTATAAACCAGCTTAATCTTTTTAATACTTGTATTGCTAAGAATGATTGGGTTGCGCTGTTTGTCGTTAGGTAGCCTGAGAAACACCACTATTTCCCAAATACCTTGAATTCTCAGTATACTTGTATAATCACCATTACACTTGTGATAATAATGGACTTTTTTTTCTTTTTAATCTTTAGCTGAAGTAAAGGATTGAAAATTATTTCAGTGTGTTTCATTAAAAAATCAGTTTTAAGATAACAGTCGCATATATTTAAAAATTAGATTATTTTTCATAATAAAATAATGAAATAATGCAAAAATAATTTGAATTTACTTTTTCCTCATAAACATTTGGGATAGTGAAACTCAGTAAACACATATGGCAATTAAAACATAGACTATTAGTAAAGTGCCCTAACTACTCTGATTACAAAACAAAGATTTATTTAAGATGTTAATTAGTCATGAATTAATTTGGTCTTGAATTTTAACAATAGCTAAATGCTATGAAATATCATTTTACTACTCATTGTAGCATATTTAAGTTTCTAATATACACTAAAAAATCAAACACTTTAGACTTTCTCTTTTCACTTGTAAAGTGAAACATATCCCTACTCTTTACAGAAATCTCCAAGACCAGCAGTCTGAGCTAACAAAACAATCTGCACATGGAAACTCCAAAAGCTTCATTTCAACTAAGTATTTGTTTTCTGATTATTTCAAACTCATCCTCATTATCTGCCTGCTCATTGGAAAGGAAACAGCTGATTCTTCAAGCATGTTGACAGATGTCTACTTTGAAATACCTGCTGGGTGGCCAACACATCAGTGAGATGTTAAATCATGTTGTCATCTGGAGAGAAGCACTAAGCTGCTAAACTAGCTGTGAACAATGGCTGCTTAGTGACCTTTGCATAGAAATGGTGCTTCTACCCATAAGCATTTTAAGGTCATGGGATTTATTCCAGTTCCTCACAAAGCCTGACATTTTGCAAAAGCCAGGAGCAACTCTGTGCTGACTTTTTACCTAGGAAATATCTCCCTTTGGTATTCATTAGGATGGGTCAATCTAATCCAGGCTGTAAGGCCATTAGACCTGATAAAATTTCAGAGAAAAAGTATTTCTAGTGGTGCAGATGGTGGAGTCGTACCAATATTTTTTCCCTCGCTTTGATTTATATTGCTGCTCATGAGAATTTATAAACTGAATACTCTTACAATTAAGTTTCTCCAAAAAGATGGTGCACAGAAAAGTAACAGCTTGTCCTCTGCTCCCTGGTGCTTTGGTCTCCCACTGCTGGGGCAGTAGCATGTTTCACTTGAAAGAAATTTGTTCAAATTTGATTTGATGCTACAGAAGGGCCTGTATGTAGCCATGCTTGTCCCTAACAAGCTCTTTCCCATCTGCAGTTTGTGTAAATTCTCTCCAACCTGTGCTTCAGGTTTTTGTCAATACTACAGTTTCTGATACATTTAGATTTGAATTCTGATGCATTAGACCATTAGTACTTTACTGATTTTATGACATAAATGACACCTTTGCTTAAAAACCCCAAAGACAGTTTAAAAAATGTGAATTTTGCATACACTTGTGGCAGCAGCTCTCTGGCTGCCCTGTGAGTGATGCTGTCCCCCCACGGTGTGGGGGGTGAAGGAGACAGTGGTGGCTGTCCATAGATGGATCATTCCTGGCTGGCCGCAGCAGAGAGAGGGGTGGGGTTGACATGCAAGGCCAGCTGGCTTGTGGAACAGGGAACACCACGGCAAAGGCTCGCCAGCTGATATGTGCCACCCATGTCGGGGTAGACACTCCTTCAAGTTGGATTGAGACATGCCTATGGAAATGGATTTGCTTTCCCTTGGGGTCCAGCTCCTTATTGCTTTGTAAAGGATCCCCTACATTGGTAGTAATCGAGGCACACTCGCACCTCCCTTTCTAAGTTCCTCGCATAGCTAAAAACCCAGTGGGGCCCAGGCCCAGGGATCCATGGGAAAACCATGAATTTTGGCTCAACTTAAAAGCCTGTAAAGAGCATCTTCTGACACAAGAAGTCCCTTTTCATGTACCATATGTCCCCACACTGTAAGGGTTACATGCTCTGGCATAGACATTCAGATGCCCATTTTTGTAGGCACCTTTTCTCAACCACAAGCCCACTTCGGGCTGCAGGCAGTGCTATTGTTGGGAAATCTGGGGTGTGTTTCCCACCCCAGCTCCTACGCTGTGAGGGAAAAAACGTGGTCCCAAGGGACAGATCTTCTCCAGGAAGATGCAGGGAAAGGTCACATTGCTTCTCCGTAGGAACATAAGGTGTCTGGTTATGAGTGGGCTGTGTGGGGTGCCGTGGGGTGCTAGCAAGGTTCCAACAGAATCCCAGTGGGGTCCCAAGGCGTCTCTGCCTGACCTGCAGCTCCATGAAGGGTTGATTGATGTGACACACAGCGTGGTCACCAATTGTTGTGTCAATGGGCCCCATGCTGGGTAATAATTAGCATTGACTTCACGATTCACAGAAGGTGATCAATCTCTTTATTATACTATATTAGTTTTAAGCAACTCATAGCTTTTATAGACAGTTATGATACACCTGAATAGGTCCTCCAATCCAAACCATCACCATTGGCTAATTAAGAATCCACACTTTGGTAAACAAATCTCCATAATAGATTCCACATGTTCCCAACAACAGGTGCAGCAAGTTAACATAAGAATAGTTTATCATTCTTTTCTATGATCTTCTCACAGTCTTTGCCAGAAAGGCCTGGGAAAGTTACATGTTTCTCTCTGTAGCCAGAGAGCTGCTGCCACATAACCTAATCTAAAACCAAACCTGTCTGGAAATAAAGTGTAGAGAACTTTTAATAGTGTATAAAACCTAAAAAATGTTGGGGGATTTTTTCATATGTGGCCAATTTAAATCATAATGCCCCATATATTCTTGGTGGAAGTTTACGCTGAAATTCAAAAGAGATGGGAAAAAATACTATTTTATTTGTCAAAGTCAAAATTAAATTAGGAACATAAAGTCATAAAACCAAAAAATTTTCAATCAGTCTATGCTATATTAAATGTAAAAATATGACTTAAATATTTATAAAAACCTGTCTTTGACATGCATGAAATTTTAAGAAAGCATTCCCTTTTCTAGTTTTATCCTGTCTTCTTAATTTTCTGTTTTCCATTTCTCATCATCCTCTCTTTTAGTTATTAGGCCAAATAATGTGATGAAGAGTTGAGAATTAGGTTTAGAATGAGTGAGAACAATTCTAAAGTGTTTAATCCCAAATTTTGTACTGTCTCTGAGTTTAGTAATCTAGTTAATGATGCAAATTGTGAATGAAATAAATTTATACAGTAGTAAATTCATGTATAGTTCTTTATAGCTCACATTGTAAAGCTGACTTTTAAAGGGGAGACTAATGTCATTGAAAAACCTGAGACTAATATATCTAATATTCATAAATGATCTGATAAAAGTCAATCCAGAACCCTGCATTATTCTTAGTGGAATGTGACACTGAATGCCAAGAAGAAAAAGATCTGACCCTCCAGAATATAAAAAATATAACTAGAATTAATATGTTGATGTCCTGAGACACTACCTAGAACAGAGGCTAGGCAATGTTACAAGACTAAAGTAGATATTTATTTGTAAGGCCTTCAAAGGATCCACCTTGGGCAGCACAAGAGTCTGGCCATGGCTACACCCAAGATGGACAATGGAGCACATGTTTTCACACTTTTATAAGTTTTGGTCCATTTACATATTGGGCTTAATTGTCCAATTACAGCTTCAGGTTATGAAGTGCCATCCTCCTGGTTTGCTCTCTTCAGTGCAGAGAATCTAGAAAATATGAAAGCTAAAACTTAAGTAGGCATGTTAATACACTATTATCTTCATCATTTATGATACATGGACTTAGATCATCTTTAAGCTAAAGAAAAAGAAAATATTAGTGCCTCTTTGGTATAAAAATTTAAACTATCTATAATAAATCTCAGCCCAGATTCTGGCTATGAACAAAATCCTTTAAAACACTTGAATATTTGAACCTGGAGATTTACCTTGGATATAGCTGTAAGAGAGATCTTACCTATCTATCTTACCCTAGCTAAATTCCATGTGAAATTGACTACTTAATAATTTTAAAAAATGAAAATGTAATGGCTATAAAATGCCATTGCTTCATTTTGTCAGATAAGTCCCCAGACACTGCAACTTCAACTGCTTGTATGTTATCTGCATTTCTAGGTAAATTCCAAAATATAGAGATTTGGTTCAAAAAAATGAAATCTTCTTGCAAGTGGTTATATAATGTTAAATTTTCATGGTTGGTGGCTAAAAATTTAGCCTAAACTAAATTAACAGTCAGATTCACAAAAGTAGAAGAGTTATTAAGTCTCACTACTCAGAATTTTGTATTACAATATTCATGTGGTAAGGTGTTTTTCCTTTCTTGTAAAGTGATATAGTCAGTAAAGATTTTTGTATTTTTTAATATGTTATATAAGATAGACACATATTTGATAGCAAGAAACCAGTGTACACATATGTATACATGTATATTCTAGTGGGAGAGGAAGAACTATATCTTCAGAAGCCTATATTCTTCTCATATTCTTAAATGTAATGAAATTATTATCTGTATGTTAATCATAGTACAATGTAACATAAAAATGGGATAAGAGCCTGGAAAAAATTGACTACAAGTTTTTGATTTTTTTTTAATGCTAAGCTTTGTTAAAAAAATAAATTCAATGTACATATTATTTTCATGTCTACAAATAATGAAGAGTATAAATGTATTTACTAAATTATAATCTAAGTAATATTAAGATTGGAGTAGCAACTACACTCTCCTTTGCTATTATACTTTGACTTATAAAAGAGTTTATAAGTACAAAGGGCTTTTTTGTTTCCTCCTTTTAAATTTTCTTCTTGTAATGAAATTTTCTGTTTACACAAATGAGGTAGTCATATGCCTCATGTCACCTCTTGCCACCGTGTACAAGTCTTCTTTCCATTTTAATGGCTTCCAGTTTCTTTCTAAAGAGGGGGCTCTTGCTGAAATTTATTCCTCTTGCTAAAGCCTCATTATTTCCTTTTTTTAAATCCAGAGCCAGTACTGGAAACATATTACTTGACTGTAATAGAGATTTATTCCTATTATTGTTGCCAGACCACTTTTGTCAGCTGTTCCTCATTCTTTATTTTTATCTTCTCTCTCTATCCTCTTCCTTCTCATTTATCAGACTTTTTATTACAATTAAATGTTAAACCTCTGAGGTTCAACTGCTCCAATCCTTCAGGAATTAGAAAAAAATTAGAGCGCAAGAGAAAGTGATTTTAAAATTAAATGGTGAGAGAAGCAATCATTTTTTAAATTAAGCTTAGTCTATCTTGTGTCTTCTTTTTACCTATTTTGCACTAACGTTCATCAATCCTGTGCTGAGAATCAAGCTCAAACAAACAAAAAATTCTCCCTATCAAAACTGTTGTTTAAAAGTAAAGCTTTACCCTTTGTCCACTGCAGAAATAAAAGGAGATTTACAACAGCAGTGGTAGAGAAAGATAATAGAAGTGTCCTAAAATGCTGTAGGATATGGCAGAAAACTGCATGAATTGATAAGATCAGGAGACAAATGAGTCATCAAAAACAAGAAGATCAATAATCACCGACAGGAAATATTAGATAGAGAACTTTATTCATTCATAGAATTTTAATATATATTCAACTCAGAATAAGGAGAGAAAGCAGCTGTTAAGAAAAATAAATAAAATGCAGAGGGCAGGGATTTTTTAGTTTTTATTTTTGCTAAAGGGGATCTCTTTGTCTGGTAAACATATTTCAAAAGAGAAATCAGAAGGCACATTTCTCAAAAAAATCCCACAAACCAAAAATCAACAACCTCCTCAAAAAAAAAAAAACAAACAAAAAAACAACCAAAACCAACAACTCCCTCAAAAAAAGCAAGCAAAGGAACAAAAATCTCATTTCCAATTAAAAGTCCTGAAACACCGAAAAAAAAAACCCCAAGAGAACAATAACAAAAAATAAAGCCAGGGTGAAGTTGAGAAATCTTCATGCCTGGCAGAATAACAAGTCTGATCCCCTTTCTCTGTCTTTTAACACACTTAAATGCATAACAGCAGGGTGTCAGTGATGGATTGAGGATTGACATTTGAGAAAAAATATGTGGTGGTTGGAAATTTTCCTCATTAATGCTTCATAATATCATTAAAAAAGAGAAATCTTTTTGACAACCAAAGTTAAATTCCATCTGTTTAAGCCACTTTATCTTGTATTCATTCCATTTTATGCAGTACAAAGGACAAAAAATATGGAGGGACAAAGGCTTATAAACAAAGTTGAACCTAAAGCTAAGGCAAAGATTCTGTCGTACCTAAATTGTCTTCCAAGTACATGATATAATGTACAGAACTACAGAAGAATAGAGGACTGGTTTATCTGAGCTAATCTTAAGCAAATGAACTGGTCCTACAGGTCCTGTGTGAGACTTCACAGGCTCCTGACTACTGAAAATGACACAGTAGACTTGCAACTGTTCTCCAAGGAGTGGGTGTTACACCTGTTCATGTCACTGGAGTTCAGATATTTCCATGTTTTCAGCTATTACAAATATATTCCTAATTTTATATTTCTTCAGGCTGAAGCTAATTTTTTTTTTCTTGGTGCAGTGAAATCACAAAAACGGAATGATTTCCAGTAGGACAGACTTTGTAACCAATAACAAATTAAAATGTGTTCAGTTTTCTTTGGTTTAGGGGTACACTGAAATGGAACAGTGCAAAAACTTTTTTAATTCACTTTGTTAATAAAAATTTTGACTAATTCTGTCTAATGTAGCAACCTAATATTTGAAAATTTGAAATTTTCTAGCATCTGGCCTATTTATGTCTTGTAATCTGTTCTAGAAAGACAAATGTTAACATTCACAGGGAGCATTATTACATTATTAAAGAATTACATATCATAGAACTCACTTCTGATAATTTCATAATTTCAGGCATGTTTACACTTCGTGATGAGATACTCAAATTTTTTTTTGCAAGCTTCCTTTGAAATAAATTTAAAACAAATAAATCTCAGAAACTTTAAACTGCTAATTTTTTGATTATTTCTAAAAATATTGCATATTTTCTTTAGTATGATGTTGTCTAACTTCTTACTAGTGGCAGGTCAAAAGGTTAGAGTGAAAAAAAATAGCCAGTACAATGGTGTATTAAAACAAGGAGACCGTGGTGGAAAGAAGTTTTGAAACACAAAAAATTTTTGAAAACTTGTCAAATTACCTTTTTAATGTAGGAAATTAAAATTACAGCGAGGCAGAAAATATTACTAGATTTTAAGGACTGGGAAAGTACTATGTTATTTGATGTTTCATTGTTCCAGAAAAAAGGAAAAATCTGTTTCTAAAGATTTTATTCTGTAGCCATAAACAGCATTGAGATTCTACCCAACATATTTAGTAAACAATAAATAATACAGTAAAAAATAAATGCAAACACATACACAAATAGATTCACATTTCTAAAAATACCAGTGAACACATATCTCTGAGTATTTAAAATGTCTTTAGGAGTTTCAGGTTACTTAGCATTTAGAAACCTCCACACAATGATTCAGTTAAAATACTATGCAAAGATGAGCTTTTCTGATAAAGTTTTGGTAAAGCATACATGCATAAAGTTTTGCTTTATGGTTCTGAATAAGCATAGTAACATTAAATTTAGGTTTAGTTTCTTAAAACAAAAGTGCAATGGTTTCACTCCCTTCTGAAAAAAAGGATTTTTTCTGAAACATAAAAAAATCATAGGACCAAAATATTGTTAGAGTTGGAATGGACCTCTTCAAATCATCCAGACCAACTCCTCTGCCCAGGCATGGTCAGCTAGAGCAGGTGACACAGGAACACATCCAGAGGGTTTTGGAACGTCTCCAGAGAGGGAGACTCCATGAACTCCCTGGGCACCCTGTTACAGTGCTCGGATACCCTCAGTGTAAATAATTTTTTCCTCATGCTTGGTGTGGAACTTCTGGTGTTTCAATCTATAACTTCTGCTTCTTGTCCTGTCTCAGGACATCACTGAAAAGAGTTGGGGATCATCCTCTTAAAATATCACCTGTCTTGAGGTAAGTACCTGCATTTATGGGATGCCTGCTCAGTCCTCTCATCCAAACTAAACAAGCCCAGTTTCTGCAGTCTCTTCTCATAAGAAATATGGCCCAGACCCAAAAAAAACTTGTTTTTTTGCCCTTCACTGGGCCTTCTCCAGGAACTCCTTGTCTGTCATGTACTGAGGAGCTCAGCACTGGACACAGACGCAATTAAAGTTTGAGAGGCAAAGAGCACATGTGCTCATACAAAGCACAGTCATTAAAATAATGAAAATATATTCTAAAGAGATTGTTAAAATCATTAACAGCATACAATGCCTAAAGATAACACAGAAAAAAAACCAGATAAAAATGAAAGTCATAAAAAATACAAAATATGCTAATTAGCACAGAGTCTTTCCTTGTGTGGCTATTTCCAAATGAGATTTATAAAATTAATTTTTAACTACTGACAAATTTCATTTATTTTCTCTGCACTGTCCCCATAATAGGATTTTCCCTTGTTCTTAACTAATTTCCCATTTATCTTTCTGCTTCCAGAACTTTGTTTTCTCCTTCGAGCTTACAATTAAGGAATGTAATATGTACGTCTGAGGCTTTGTAATTAAAAAAATCTGCACTCAGTCAGCAGTCTGTTATTTCACCAACATTCAATTGGCCAGCCAGTGGCATAAAAGAAATGCTCTGAAGTACTAATTGACAATCCAGAATTTAGGATAGGTGGCAGAATCCCACAGTGTGTAAGCTGTGCCTACAAAGCATCCATCATTGTTTTCCATGGGTAAATGGAGGTTACAGGACATTCCTAAAAAGTTTTACATGCCTATTGAGGTTTGTCAAGTAGGAGTGTAGGGGTAAACCTATTCAAAATTAAGGAACAAAAAGCCCCCAAGGAGTTGATGTGACAGGATCTGGCGGAGCTTCTGTGCAAGGCAGTAAACATGCACCGAACTGCAAACATGTGAAACACTATCCATGTCATAGGAGTCCTCCACATGCCTACCAAGAAAATAGAACCCAAACCCAACAACCATCAAGATCCAGTAACAGCCTAAAAACAAAAAGAGCACAGAACACTAATGAGCCATCCTGCATCCAAAAGTCCACCTCCATAATTATAGGACCTTCCAATCAGATAAGTCACAATTCTTCTAATACCCTTCACCAATTCCTGTGGCCTCCCTGCCTCCCTCCCACTGGCCCCTTTTCCCTTCCATTGTCCCATTATCCCCTTTTTATGTTCCCACAAATTCCTAGCTTGCTTTCCCTCCTTCCATGGCCTCTCTCCACTAATCCTTTTTCCCATAATTCCTTCTGAATACAGGAAGGGAAGGATGGGGGAGGTGGAGAGGGGAATGGTGATTGAGAGGGAAAGGAAGGAAAATTTCCCTAAATTTTTTTCTTAAAAGTTAATTATTTCTATTTGGAGTTTCCAACAGGCACACCACCCCCTACATTACCTTGTGCAGAGCCTATCACAGCCAAGCACTTTGCCACAGGTGGCAGAGAACCAATCCCTGCTGAAGAAACCTTCTCCATACTCAGTTTACTGGTAAACCATGCCAAGAAAACCCCACATCCCTCCTGCTAACTCTACGATGCCCCAGAAAACCTGTTTGGACACGGGGGACTCAGGATTCTTTAAATTTTGAAAACTGTCTTATGGGTGCTTTTCATTGTTTTTGTCATTTGTGTTCATTCAGTTATCTTTCAGAGAAGCATTCTTAATAATATCAAAATGGGAGTTTGCAGAGAACCTGAAAGGCATTCCCTGGATTAGGGAAACACAAGAAGGTTCCCTCAACAGACACCCTATTCTGTTAGACCCCATTGGCTTCTTCCTCCTGTTCCTGTGTCCCTCTGCCACTCCCTCCCTATTCCCTGATTGCCTCTTGTCTCGGTACAGCCTTGAGATGAGGTTCACCTCCAGGGTCCCTCCAGATGGAGAAACCTGGAGTCTTTCCATGTGTGTCCCTGGGACCCTGAACATCTTACCAGGTGTCTAAATTAACCATCTGTGGATATTATGCAAAAGTCCTTTTTGCTTCCTTACCCTGGACTTTATTAGCAGGTATTTCAGCTGCTACAGTTTTTCATAGGTAAATGAAGGCTAAAGCACAGTCCTAAAAAGTTTTACACACCTATTGAGCTTTGTCAAGTAGGAGTGTAGGAGTATACCTATACAAATGTATGAGTTGCTTCGTGGCCTATTCCTAAATATTTTAGTTTTATTATAATTTTTTTCTGTTGGTTTTCCTTTAGAAATAAATACTTATGCATCATCTATTTACAGAAGATTTTAAAATTCTATATAATATTATCTTCTTAATCTAGATTAATCTGTTAGTAGATTTGACTTGAAAATTTGTGATTGATTTGCGTTGCAGTGAATTCTGTCAGCCATATTACGTATGACTGCAGTGCAAAATTATTTTATGCTACTATATGTATACATATTTATTCTCCCTTAAAAATGCATAGTATATAGATGCATAAAGCTGAAATAGAAACTGTCCTATACATTGGTTCTAATGAAATTTCAGAAAGGCTACTGTCATCTGGGATATAGCAAGCCAAATGTGAGGTCAACATATCTAAAAATTGTTGCAACCTTAAATAATAAGCACACTTTAAACATTTTCAGGCAAAATATTTTTATCAAAACCATGTTAAAGTAGATTTGATGTTTTTTGCATTGTTGCCAAGAACATATATCTGTGATGCTGGAAAGTTTGATTGGAATTTTTTTGTTGCAAATATGAAACTCCATATCCTGACTCACTTACTCGTGGCTCAATGTCTTTTCTTTTTAAGAAGAAATTTTTTTTTTAATGGTCATTGCTGTTTACAGCTGTGTTACTTCTCTTTATTTCAAAACCTTAAAGGTCTTAGTCCTTAAAGTCTTTTTTCTGAAATTTGACAGCACTGGATCAATTTGATTTGTTAGTTTATTCAAATAACAATCAAAATTGAAAAGCCTACTGGAAAGATAACTTTTTTTCTCACTTTATTTTTGTTCATTTCACTCATACTAGATGAGGGTAAGGCAATTAATTACTCACATGTAAATGCTGAACTCTAACAGTACACTAGCAATTTCCTTGTTTTCAGAGGAGAGATTTATTCTCAAAAAAACAATGACAATGTCTATCAGAAGAATGCACCTGCAAAATTTCCTTATAATTATCAGATCATTTTCATTTCCAGTGCCATGCAGAACATTTAAATGCTGTGCTCAGGAGCATTTGAGTTCATCTAGTTATAGTTCTACTTTTACTTTCAGTTTTGGATGAAACCAAATCAAATTTTTAAATTTATTTAATAACAGAGGGAGGCTTCATGCTTTAGGAAAGGGAAGGCTGAGACAGCGAAGAAACCTTCCTCATTCTGAAGCAATGAGAGCCAGTGAGAGAACTTACTGCTCTTGGAAACGTTTAGAAAACAATGAGTCACACTTGTTCTCATGTGAACAGAGGTTAAAAGACAGGCTGGAACGTGGGAAATTCCATTTTGATATCAGAAATGTTTCACAGTGATGATACTGAAGCCCTCAAAGGGCATTATCTAGAGAGACTGGGATTCCAACTCCTTTGAGATACTGGATGAAGATCAGCCAGATGAAGGTCATGATATAAATCTCATAGGTAGGTAGATGGTGTGACCAGATTTCTTCTCTTACCTAAATTACTAAATGTAGAAAAAATATATATGCTCCATTTCCTGCAATCTGCCTTCTCATTTTCAGGTGAGTATCATATTGATCTAAAACTATTTCCTCACACTATTTGGTTTAATAAAGCCAATTTTTGGAACAGCTTTCACAGGAATAGGTACTAGCAACTTTTCCTTTGATTCTTTGCAGGATACAGAACCAGAGACATTTCCTCAAAATACATGTTATTCTAGGGAATCCAGTTAAATCCCACATGAAAGTGAAAATAGAAAGTAATTAGCATATGTTTTTCTACTCCTCCAACTCCCCAAAATTATATCCTTCCCAAAAGAGCTGTAGACAATAATTAGCTATCTAGAATTTAATCAATTTGTGTACTTGTGGTTTTAAAAAGTTAACTTCCATTTTCACTTCAGAACGTAAGTGGAGATTTCATTTAGCAGTGGTGTCTTTTTACATATAAACAGTGGTACAGGTGCTTCAGTATTTACTCACAATTACTATAACTTGACAAGACTGCAGTTCAAATGCAAGTAGGATATCAAAACATTAAAAGCTGTAGTGTCAGAAATCCCATGAGATGGGTAACTTTTTAAAAGCATCTGTATTCTTAAGTCACGATTTTCTGTGGTTTCTTAGGAAAGTCTTATAGCTAAGCTATGACAATGACAAAAGATACCCTCTGGGTCAAACATGACAGAAATTAATTTAAGCACTAGTGGACATGGTAAACTGAATAAAATAAGGCTTAATTCCTATTGTTTGCAGTGATCGCAGCTCTTGTGGGAAAATCATATATATGCAAAAACATGAATTTCTGTTGTAACATGTAATTTTTGTGTATGCTAGTGCGCAGATGTGTTATTGTATATTCTCTCCAAGCTTCTCTAGCTAAGAAATACCAATTGATGGAAAACCCACTGAAACTGGCTGTAATGAGACATTGTAGTAAAGCTTTCTGCCCCCTTGGTGCTCACTGAATGGCAATGGACAGGAGCTAAAACACAGTGAGTTTGTGAAAAGCCTTGATCAAGTGACACAGCTTGCAGTCTTTGAAACAGCTTCTGAGCCGCAGTTTATGAGTATGCATTGGAAAAAAGAATTTTTTGTCAAAAGAATGTCATCAGGCACTAAAGCTAGGAGATGGAACTTTGTTCATATTTTTGGTCTTGATTCTGAAAATCCTTAATTCCAAATTCAAACGTGCATTTTTTAGCAAGGACGTTCCTCTTTTCAATGCCGAAAATCTCCCATGAACTACTTCTGGGTCTGGGCTTTCTGTAGGACTCATTGCTGTAATCACATTGCCTGTGTGTCAGCTGGTATGCTGGATATCATCTCAAAGGAGAAAGGAAAAAACACCCAAATGTAGGTTAATTCTCAATGGCATAGAACAGTGACTTCCTTTTGTCATTTTTAAAGATAAAATACACTATTTTGTGCTGTAATGCAGCATGATGCTTCTTTAAGACTCCAGTGCAGGAGCTACCTTTTCTTCTTTCTCATACACTGAAAATTAACCCAAAGCCAGTTGTCTGCTTCTAAACCTATGCTAATCAAGTTTATCCCTGAGGGGGAAGAAAAAAATAAAATCAATTTATTGCATCCACTCAAACTATTATCAATTCTCATCAATTATAACATGGAGATAGGTCCCTTACACTCTCATAACTATTTTCTGGCCCCTAAAATTAAATTCTGTTTTTACCTTTTTGTTCCCAGCCAGTTCCCTGCTCTGTAATAAATACTATTTGATTTTTTTTAAAGAAATCATCTTATCTTTCTTATAGAAAAATCATAATACATTCATTTTCCACAGCCATGCAGTAGCAGTAGCAGCCAATTTCTAACACCTTCATAATCTGAAATGCAATGCTGCTTAATAGGAAAGTCTTCTCATACAGACTGTATTAAAATGTTGTGCTTGTCATTTTGGTCAAGTACCAATGCCCCTTTTCTTGGAAAGGATGTTCCCAGCTCACATGTGTCAAATTATACATTTGCCTTTTCAATGTTAGGCCAAGCCTAAGTTTTTGGTCTGCTCTTTCTTGCACTCATAGATTTCAGATCAAATTACTCATGTTGTCTTCCTCCTGGCACATTATCATTATTGTGCTAATGTTATTTATCAATTTTGTGCCATGATAATTCTTCATCCCCAGCAATTTTTAGATTTTCTTCTGTTACTTGGCTTCTTTGGAATTGCCTCTTGATTTACAATTCTTAACAGCCTTTGTTTTCTTCTATGCATGCAGGTTTTTTCTTTCATGATGTAGTTAGCCCTTAATATTTTGTCTCATAATTCCTTCTATAACCAATGGTCATTTGAAACACAAGAATGAGTATCTGCTACTTTTCATGGGGTAAAGAATCCCATGATAGCTCTCCCTCACAGCTACTGTTTAAGCTCTCTGGCTTAAGCTGAATTTATAGGTACAGACAATTAATCATAATTTTTTCTGGGTCTTCACCTACTGCCAGTAGATAAATGCAGCATGTTAGCGAGCTTGGAGAAAATGCCATGAAGTTTAATGGCCAAGATTATTTGATCAGCTCGATTAGTCTATAATTACTAAAGTGAAAACCAACACGTGAGTATGATAGTGATACAGTTATTGAATGACACTGTTTTGTGATTTTCATGGTTTAAAATCAGCCAGCAAGCTGATGAGCCCTATGAGCTGCTTGTTCACTCCCACACAACGGGATGGGAGAGAATTAGGGAAGAATAAGAGTGAGAAAGCTCTTGGGTTGAGATAAATACAGTTTATTGTTAAAGCAAAAGTCACACACACAAGCAAAATAAAACCAGGAATTCTTTCACCACTTCCCATGGGCAAACAGGTGTTCAGCCATCCCCTTCAAAGTAGGGCCACACATGAATCATGGTTAATGGGGAAGACAAATGCCATAGCTCTGAGAATTCCCATCTTCCTTTGTCTTTCCTCAGTTTCACGTACTGAACATGTTACATTTATGGAATATCCCTCTGGTTTTGGCCAGCTGTCCTTCCTGTGTCTCCTCAGAGCTTCTTGTGTACTTCCTACTGACTCAGTGGCAGTAAGAATTGCAGGAAAGTACTTGGCCACATGTAAGCCCTGCTCAGCAATAACTGAAACATCCTTACATTATAACACCATTCAGCATAAATCCAAAACATAGTAGCTACAGTGAAGAATATTAACTCTGCTTAAGCAAAAACTAGCACAGTGATGATATTAGTAGCAGCATACCCTTACTGTCACAGTGTTCAATAAAAATAATGTCATTCAGCAGCAAAGAAAGAGTTCTCAAATATTGATGTGATTAATTCTGTCACCAGGATTGACTATAATTATATTCTACCTCTGAACACTATTTTTGCACATAATCCTTCCAAGAGATTTCTTCTCTCTTTTACTGTTTTAGAATACTATTGTGGTTATTAATGTTCTGGTTTTATCTCTTAATAATCAACAGAAGAACTTTATGTTAATTTCAGGATTTGAGAGGAAAGAGAAAGAAATTATTTTGAACAATGGGACCTTAAGCTAAACAATTTCTTTCTACCCCACTCTCCCCTGGCATCACTGTAAAAACCAATGTTATCTTTGTTGAAAAATATAACGTGATTTTAGAAAAGGTCTTGAAATGGCATTTATATATTATCTATTCTGTACCATTAAACTCAGTTTTGATCTCTAGGGTCTGTTTTATTAAATATGACATGTTAAAAACAGCATCTTAACTTCACACCATACTAAATAACATCTTCCTTTTATCTGTGTATGTAACTGTGTCTATTCTCAGCTGAAGATGCTGAAATGTTGACACAGTTCATAAAAATTTTCAGCAATCATTTTTTCAATGTGGAAGAAGAATACAGGGAATAGAAGAAAGGGACATTGCAGGTGAGGTTTTCAGTGCTGTAGAAAACCTCCAGAAAGAATAATTTAAAAGATTCATCCTCAAAGGTAAAAAAAAAAAAAAAAAAATAGCTGAATTAATAAGGTTAAAGAAATAAAACAAATGGCAGAGAAATAATATTGGAAGAGAAGGATAAAAATATCGATGTAAATGATTCAAGATCTGCTGAAAAATTTAGGCTTGTAGTCAGTCTCAAAATAAAAGTCTGGGCCAGATAGAGGTCAGAATAGAAGATGAGAACCTTCTTTTTCCTTTGATTATCCTTTAAAGTGTGAAAAGGATAGCCTCTGGAAGATTATTCCTCCCAGAAAGAGATGAGAGAATAAACTGAAGATGGAACTGAGGAAAAAACCAAGCCTGGGACACAGCAACTGCAAGGCCACGCATGTATTTTAGGACTGCACATTGTAACATACCTTCAGTAGGATTTTGGATGTTGTAGGATTTTGGATGTTGCTATCCTTGCATTGTCTGCTGACAGACTACATAAGTCTAGGTAAGGAGTTGTGGGCATGGTGAGACAAAACAGGGCAGACTAGAAGATGCAGAGGTAGGGGAAGAATGAGGATTTGTGGTCTTTCTCCTGATCCTCTATGAAATATTTCCTGGATAGAGGTAAGAAACAGCCTTTAAGACTGTGTGGTGTCTTGGTTGCTGCAAACTACCTCATAAACTTCAGATTCATCTGAAAACTTAGAAGTCTTTGTCCTCTCTCCTATTATAGTATATTCTTCACACACTACAGCGCAGTTTTCAGTACCAAAGTCATAAAAACCACTCAAATTCTCTAGAGGTTCAAAATAGCTGTTATCCACTCTATCATAGACATATCTCTTCAAATTCCCTGTTGTACCAATATGAGCAATGTCCATAATGATCACTTCCAAACCATATTGCTGTTTATCATGGCAAAAAAAAAAAAAAATCAGTTATAAATATTTTTATTTAAAAGAAATGAAGTTTTCAATCCTCTTTCTTTCCATATCCTTCTTAGTCACGTAAGATGTCTCAATGCAGATAATATTTGGCAATAATACAATCAATGCATACTGAATGTGCACTTTTCAATATTTATATCTAACATTATTGTTAGCAATTAGTTTTTTTCCTCACATTTATATTCGATTGTCTAAGAGACATTTAACGTAGCTTTAAGCATTCTTCACATATAAATCCATTTCTAGCTATTTAAATCTCAACTTAAAGCTGCTTAAGTAAATAGATTTCCTTAAGCGATTTTTTGTTCACAAAAAATCAAGCTCCTAAAATTTGGTTGGTTTTGTTTTTAATCAATAAATTATATTGTTTCATTAACACTTTAAAAAACAAAACTAAAAAACTTAAACCAACCGCTTTAAAAAAACTAACTAACTAAAAAATAAACTCCCTAAATCTAGATACAAAATGTCTCTGGCTGTCAAAACATGTTGGAGAGATAAAATGTCATCTTATATTTGCAGTTACAAGGGAAAAGAAAAATTTGCATGTTGTGTAACTGGATTTGGATTCTGAAAAACCTTGATTAGGCAAATGACCTAGTAATCTGTCTCACAGAAAAAAAATATTCTGTCTGCTTGCTTGGGCACTCACTTCAGTTGGTGGAGGTAGATGAGAGTGGATGTCAGAATTCAACATCCATTTTTAACCTGTCCTGGGGTGTATTTGTGAAATGCAGAAACAGGACATGCTTTTTAAAAGTAAGTTGTGTGTAGAACTTCCATAGTACCTTTGAATAAATCCCCACAGATAAAGAGAAGATTATGCATGGCCCTGAAAAGACAGGAAATTTTGCTAAACTACCCAACAAAATCCAAAAATGACAAAGCAAACAAAGAAAAAAAAAATCCTTAAATAAAATGGATATTCAGTGAAAAAAAAAAACAAATAGATTTTCTTAAAAACAGTGTTATAATTTTTCTTAAGACAAATGCCTTACTTGGCATATTTTGGAAAGAGCACTACTTCAGATTCCAAAGGTTAACTACTATCAGAATAATGAAAGCTACAATTAAAACAGATTGGCAGAATGGTGGTGGAGAACAAAATATGATGCTTAAAGTCTGGTTTTATTTGCAAATAAGCATAAAGTCTTTGGAGTTAAAATAATTGTTATGCATATTGCAATAAACCTAAATTAAGAACAAGTAGAATAAAATTAAGTGATTTAGGGCTACACCACTCAATTTGTCACTATACTAGGTAACATGCATGTTCTCACAAAACTGTCTTCTAAAAACAGATATATAAGGCTTATTTATAAGTAGGGATACAGAAATACAATAATGAGTGTTTTAACTCAGTACAATGAAGACAAATGCCAAAACTGAGACTGCAGATACTCAAATGATACGTGCAAGCACCTGACTGGATTTCTTCTATTGTCTCAAATTTATTTGCAATCAATCAAAACATTTCAAAAACATGAGTATAAATTTTAAAGTCAGATCAGTATGGTGACCATAAATGCTGTGTTTCCTTACAAAAATATGCTGTAAGTGATAACTTATATAAAAGTTATACCCTACATAAAATACTATGGGACACTAATAGACAAATAAAGATAAAAAAGGGCAGTAAGTTTGAAACAGAACCCATAAAAAAGGATGAAAAATGAATTACTTAAAAGTGATCAATCTGCCTAAGAATATTACAATGTAGCTAATTTTCTTAATATTTATGGATACCAATAATACACAGAAATAAAAAGTAGATTAACGAATTACATGTAGGTCATTAATGTATTTCGCCTCAGCCTTTTTGCAAGATGTTTACAGTCATTACAATATTCATATCCACAAATATTTTTGAGGAATCTGTGAATGTACCAATGTTTCTCCTTTGGGTCAGGAGGTGCTTCTGGGTGAATAAAAATTTGGAAAATGGTTCATAGTTACAAATATAAAATAAGAACTCAGGGCTTTGTAGCTTTGATCTTTAGAATACTCTCTGGTTTTATGTAAAAGCCCCACATGATAATCTGACAGACACTGGGAAATAAAGGATGTCCGTATGATAACATCTGAAAATAAAGTCTTGTTTTTTTCTTACAAACTCTTTTATCTCTATTCTCAAAACCTTGTCTTGGTCTCATCAGACATCCTTCTTGTTTATATGATAAAAATTATATATTCAATATGCAAGGATAGAGAAAAATAGTACATATATGTATATAGAGAGAGAGAGAGTGTGAACATCACAAATTCCCATTTGTTATTACTACATTCTCAATCAAATTCAATGAGTGATTTTTTTTTATATTTAAATGGTTTGGTGTTTTACTTCATTTGCTTCAGTTAATTTATTCACCACGCATTGAGTATTATGCAGAAGACGAGGGAGGTGGTTTTAAAGGACTTTTCAAAAGGAGAGGCTTTGCTTTACGCAAGTTGTCAAATGCTTGTCCTAAAGGACAAGAATAGCAGGTTTGGATTTTACCTTTTCCCCAAAGCTTTTTGAGTGTTTACACGTTATTTGCTTGATTTTTGTGGTGTATGTCTGGATTGGATTGTTTAACTGGTTTGTGTGTTTTGTTTTCAGTCTTAGTCCAGAGTTGTTAAATTGAAAGAATAAAATCCATTTACATGTATACTACATCTGAAATAGAGAATTCTAGATAACTGGTTTTTATAGAAACTGCTTTAAAGAGGAGGAATTAAATAGGAAAACAGGTAAAATGAAGAGGAAACTGTACTCTTTGGAATTGCCTTAGGCAACGCCTCAATTCACACTGCTTTTGCAAACCTTTTGCCACCCATCAGAGGGTCTGTATAGCACAGTGATCCCCTGAATCTTCAGGTCATTTTCCCACTGATACACCTTCCCTCCCTATCCCTCACAAACACTTAAAAAAAAATAAAAAAAGATCAATCTGATTTATTTCTGTTTAGGCAAGGACAGGAGACAGTGTCCAACTCAAAACTTTCACATATACATGGTAAGAGATGACATAATACTCTCAGAGGATATGAAAATGTAGTGTAGGTCACTATTTCAAACCTTTCCTGACAGCAGGCCTCATGATCCCCTTCTGTGAGCAAAATGGCCATGAGCCTGCTGGACACAAAGTGGTCAGGGATCCCAGCCTCCTCCATGTAGAAGTCACTTCCATCAAGGCTAGAAAAAGGGTCCTATGCCACAAGAAATGGATGGGCCACCCAGTGCCACGGGGGCTGTTGTGTGAGTAACCATACCCTGAAAGCAGGAGAACTGAAAATGATACCCCTTCTCCATCTCAAGTTGCGAGGAGGATTTATGCATAACTAACTATGCAGGGAGCCCCCAGCACAGGGAATAATGTGCTCTGACTCCATGATTTCAGAAGGCTGAACTAATGCTTTATTAAGCTATACCTTATTACACGAATACTATACTAAATTGCATACTAAAAAGATACTATACCAAAGAATACTCAAGAAAAACCCGTGACTGTCTGCAGACAGCCAGGACACAGCTTTGACCCAACTGGCCAAGGAATCAAAACAACCTTCACCGGTGTCCAATTAACAAATCATTTTGGGTAAACAGTCTCCATAACACTTGCCACGTGTGTGGAACAACAGGAGCAGCAAGCAGAGACAAGAATTGTTTTCTCTTCTTTGAGATTCTCACTGCCTTCCCCAGGAAAAATCCTTGGAGAACTTGTGCCTGCTGCTCTCTGTGAAGAGAGCTGTGGCCAGACATAACCACAGCAAGTTCTTCACATCCTGGAACATCTAATTGTGAAATGTTTAATATGTTCAGAAGAGAACATAGGGATAAGCCCAAACACATGAACATGAAGGATTACCTGGTCCACGGGAACACTTGCAGAAGTCAGATTAATAAAACATCCTAGGCACTGATATTTCAGAACACTTGAAACACCTTTTTACTTGTAATTTATCATGGTTTTTTTCATTCTAAAAGACGGTGGAATGACTGAGTCCTGATGAGTACCTCTGGAGACCATCTAGGCCAGCTCCCTGCTCACACCAGGGCTTGTCAGATAAGTTTTCTCCAAATTCTATCTTGTTCAGTTTGAGTATTTCAGAGATGGAGGCGCCACATTATCCCTGGGAAAACTATGGTAAATATAGAATTATAGAAGAATAGACTTAGTAAGGTTGGAAACAGTCTCCAAGATCATCAAGTTCAACCTTTGACTAAACACAATCACATCAATTAAACTACAAATCTACATACAATATGTAGTGATTCCTTGAACACTTACAGGGGTAGTGACTCCACCAACGCCTTAACCAATATTTTAGAGCACGTGAAAACTCTTCCTATGAAGAAATTCTTCCTGATGTCCAACCTGAACCTGCCCTGGCTTGAGATCATTTCCTCTGGTCCTGTCACCTTTCCCCCAGTAGTCTGGGGGAAGAGGCCAACCCCCTCTTCACTGCAAACACCTTTTAGGTGGCTGTTGAGGCTTGTAAGATCACCCCCTGAGCCTTCTCCAGGCCAAACACCCCCAATTCCCACAGCTTATCTTCAAAGCTTTGTTTTGAAAATGAAATAAATTACAGAGTTTTGTTACTTATTTGTCTAAAAAGGAAAAAATATCATTAAAAATTAAAAAAGGCTTTTTCCCTTGAAACACTTAAATGCAATATAACTATAACATAAGCTGACTGCAGTGAAAACATTGCAACCATATTGTCTGGCTAGATGGACCCTTGATCTACTCATTATTATAGATGCTTCCAAAATCTGGTTAAAGTAGAGATCTCCTACTATTCATAAAGGTAGGTCAGATTTTAAAGGCAGAAATGCACCTAAAAAGGAAAATAAACACCTGTTTGTCTTTTTAAAAGTACTTAGATCAAAACACTTAGTAACAAGAAAAAATACTAAATGTAATCTTAAATATAACCTTCATGGTGTGAGAAGTCAGAGTAATCTCAGTCAGCCACAAGAGTCCATTAAGGATATGTTTTGTGATGATATTGATGGACTGAGAGGGTTTCCCTGCTCCCAGTGTCCTAATACATCACAGCTATCACTGGATATTAAAGAGCTGGACTACAAGTCATGGCTTCTGCAGGAAGGAGACCCACACGCTCCAGTCCTTATGAAATAAGGCAAAAGCTCAGGACTCCTGAGGGTGTATCAGCTGGACATGTAAGATAAGTCCTGGGAGTAAATGAAAAAATTTTACAGAATGATTCTGTTACAAGGATCAAAGTACAGGGAAGACAGTTAACTGAAAAGAGAAACTTAATTTTTCTAATTAGTTTTTTATGAGTCCTTTTGTAATATTGTTTAAGCGCTATCATCATTTGCGCAACCTTGCAGATCTCTAAGTTGACCAACAGCAGTTAGAACACTATGAGATCAGTAAAAGATCCTCACAATAGATGTGATTCTCTTTATTTTGGTTTGTTTACTTTGAATTTGGTGTTAAATTTCCTCCCTGAAGCTGAAATAAACCCAGTTAGTATTTCAAGCAGATGTTGAGACTCACATATATAAAATTTAGATGGACAAAATATTTTTCCCACCTTGAGAGTTGTAAGATCATAATGTAAGATCATAATGAGTTGTAAGATTATAAGATCATAATTTGTTGTTTCCTCTGCAAAGAGCAGCCTAGCAGCAATTATTTTATGGTCTTGCAAGTCACTTCCTGAACAGAAGATGAAAGCAGGGAACTCCTGTTCATATAATACTGTAAAAATTACTTAGCATGTTAGAGTTCTGCAAAGGGACAAAATTTCTTCCTCTGAGATGCGCCACTTTACTATTTATGCTTTTATGCTAAGAATTTTCCATTTTTTTAGTAAAAAAAAAGCACTAAAACAAATTCAAAAAGAAAATCAGCAGCATGGTGAGCAGAACTTTTTGCCTTGTTTCAGCTGGATGGTTTTTACAAGGTTCTGAAGTAGCTCCTTCATATTGTGGTGCTATTTTTTTCTTTAAATTATACACATAAAGTTGAAAAAAATACGTATTAGAATTTTTAGACAAGTTATAAAACTTTCCACACACCCTCAGGTTCCACACCCCACCCAGGTTATCCCATGAACCTGATCTATTACTCCCATATTCAGGACAGATTGAAAGGACACAAGGGTTTATTTTGTGGGGTTTTTTGGTGTTTTTGGTTTTTTGGGGTTTTTTTTGTTTTGTTTTGTTTTTGGGGTTTTTTGGGTTTTTTTTTTTTGTTTTGTTTTGTTTTCTTGATTTCATTTGTTCTTTTTTCTTAGCACAAACCTCTTAAATTTTTTTGTTGTCACAAAATTAGTTTCTGATTAAGTAGGGACCACTTATAATTAAGACTATATTCACTGATTAAACTAAACACAAAATACCCACAAAATTCCAAACTCACAAACCTGTATTTGTTTACCTTTCAGTCGAGCTGACTCAGAGAGAAAAGTGAAAATTGAGATTGTCTGGTTTTTCTTAACTGAACATTTCCTCCATTTATTTAGTGTTTTGGGGGGATTTTTTGCCCTCTCACATGCTTTCTTGCTTTGCCTTTAGTGTCTTCAGAAAACTGCTAAGTGTTTCTATTAATTACTACAAAGCACTCAGTTTTGTCAGATTGGGCTTGCCTCATCTAGTTCTGTTTCTCAGTTAATTCAGAAAAATGGTTTTTGTAAAATAAGATAGCAGTTCTAAACACATTAATAACTTTTGTGTGTTTCTAAAGACAGTTTAACTTTTCACTAAGTAATTAGGGAAATCAAACAAATTCCTCTCAAATCAAAACAAGAAGCAACTTAAACAGATTTATTTTGGTCTACTCAAACTATGGCAAAAATTGCACAATTAACTAGTTAATTTGTATTAATATTTTTAAAAAAAGCAAAATTAAGAATTACATTTTGATATAATGTCTACCTGGAATTAATATAAAGACCTTTTGGTGAAAGTCTTGAATCAATAATTAGTTGAAAGTAAAAATAAAAGATGGGATTCTAATCACATGCCATGGCAATTAGAAAATAAATATACTCTGTCAGGAAAACAGAATATATCCCATACTGCAGCCGTGTAATCAAACTGTGAGAGTGCCTGAAAGTAAGACTAATATTTTGTGCCTCGTTTAATACACACTGGAAGCATCTTTCATTACTTGGGCACCTCTCCTGTGACACACTGCCTGACTAAAGAAAATTGTTTAGGATTTTCTGGCTCATCAGGGCTGAGTTATTCCTCTGTCCAGCAAAGCAGAGATTAGAAAACTTTGGATGGAGCCAATGAGTTTGTGTTGGCAACTCTATTCTGAGCTGAGGCTGTAGCTGGAGGTTGTTAGGGCAGCCTCACAGGGACATGACCACCAGCACAAAGGCAGCACAGTGCTGGAGTACTTTTGGGCACTGTAACTTACCTTTCATATCGCTTGTTCAGCTGGTCCAGCTCTCTTTAGACCAGCTTTGCCAATAGGGGTAGGAGCTTATGAGAAACAGCCACATCTTTATACTCACTGTCTGCGCTTTCTTATGAGAGCATTTGCTTGAACAATAGCACAGGCAACTGCTGAAACAGAATGCAAAGTTGCAAAAAAAAAAAAAAGTTTCTGAACAAATAATAGTACTCCAGAGTATGACAGAAATAGTAATGAATTTATTTAAAGGACCTTGAATTTGTCAGTCCTTTGCCTTCTCACACTTAAGGGTCCTCTCTGCTAAGAGGAAATCCTGTGTTTCAGGAGGAAAGAAATGGCATTCCCTGATGTTTTTATTCAAGTAACCTGGGGATTTCTCTAACCTATGCTAGGCTGACTATAGTTACTAAGGAACCGCCTGTCATGTGTAGATAGCTGGAGCAAAATACACACAGGTTTTCCTTTGGATTAAGAGGGTGCTACAAATTGTGTTGAAATATCATCCAGTTACTTCAGTTCTCTGTTTTTTTTGATCACACAAGAAATACGAGGTTTAGTTCCTCTCTCTTTTTAAAAATATATGCACACACACATATAAATATATACCATAATTATATAAAAACCCCATATAGTTCAGTAGACTGATTGTTCTTTATTTCTCGAACACTTAGTAACACTAACCAATACCGAAACTTGAGCCATGGTGACTTCAAATTAGCACCAAATTACAATTTCAAATAGAAGCAGTCACTTCAGGCATCTGACAGAAAATTCAAGAAAGATGAATTATATTTGCAAGAAGCATTACGTGCAGAACAGCAATTATTAAAATCCTTAGTACTTATGCATAGCCAGTCAAATTATCTGACAGGCTGAAAAACTTCTGTCATATTCTTTTATATAAAATCTTCCAAAGCACTGAAACTCATTTCAGTATAGCTTGGCAAGTATAAGTAATGGATTACAGTGGCAAAATCTGATTTCTCAAATCAACATGATAAAGTCAGGTTTTCTTCATCAGACATAATATGAAGTTTCTAGTTTCAAAGTCTGTTTTTAAAACAGGAAAGGACAATGAAATAATAATAAAAATATGTCTTACTAGAAAGCTACAACACTCATATAGGGATTCTCTTATAGGTCCAGCACTGCAGTTTGTTATAAAATAATAAAAAAAACCTGGATTGGTCCTCCAAACTCAAATTAATAAACCAAAAACTAAATACTTCACCCCAAAATTCTTGAATACAATGGTGGATAGCCTCATCCAAGAGCCCAGAAATGAATTGCAGCCTCTTATGACTTTTCACATGTTCGTATAATAATTTTTTAAATGAATTTATTTTCTGGGGAATATAAGACTGTACACAGCATACTAAAGCAATGATTCAGAATTGTTAGACATTGCCTAATAATAGTCAAATAAGTAGACCACTCATTATGCATAGCCCAAAAAGGAAAGAATCCATATTAAAAATCAAGATGTTGAACTGTGACATTCTTGGGAAGAAGCAAGCTAGAATGGAAGCAAAAAATAGTGAAGGAGTAAATTAGCCAGATTTCTACAAATTGCACACAAGATCAAGTGAGCTCTACAAAAGAAGTTACTGCCAGAGGAGGGACTAGTAAGTTCTTTCAACAGGCACAAAAATCTTGCCATGGAAAATTACTCCATAGTTAGGAGAAAACAGGAACCTCTTCTGGAAGCTCTTAATACAGTCAATTTAGTAAATTTAATAAATAAAATTGTAAAACCTTTATCTTAATAAATATTCAAAAAATGTTAAGCAGCAAAATGGACAATTTAAAAAGCCAAAACCAAACAAAAACCCTAAAATCATTTTTTGTATTCATTTTATTGGTAGAGCCCAACCTTAACTTTAAAGTATTATTATAAATCAATGAAAACACTAGTCAAAAAATAGACCCAAAAGTTGTTTTCATCTGAATTAACTTAAATATCCAACTAAAACAAATTAAGAAAAACACCCTGCTGGTAAAATGGCTTTTCTTTCTAAAGCCACAGCCTGAGATTTCTATCCTTCCAATTTAATTAAAAGGACAGAAAGTTATTTTTTCACATGACTTTTGATGATAAAAGAGATTCATTAAATATTATATCACCCCATGCAGGCTCCATATCTAGGAGTGCAAGTGCCTGAGGACCTGGAAATAAAGAGATGAAGACACATAAATTTAATGTCGAAACAACAAGTTTCTGCTATGTTTTTCTGAAAGCAAAGGATTCTCTGAAGTAGATGCAGACTACATGAAGACCTACACATTAGAAAATAATTGATTTTTTTCCAGTAGCTAACTCACTACTTAATTTATATATTTTACATCAATAGGGGCCTAGAGAGGGCAGTGTCCTCTCCTTTTTTATAATTGGCTTTCTGAATCCCATCTGAACCACACAGGTGGGCACACCATTGGCAGTGGTGAGAGGGTCAGTGTCCCAAAAAGGGTGTGCAGGTTTACATGGTAGAGATGACCATTTGAAGATGACTGTTACCTGAAAACCTGCTATGCTAGCAACGTGAAAAACTGCAGATTTTCAGACATCCTCTGAAAAACAGTTCTGCTTCAGCCTTTGTTTCTGAATCACAGACAGCTCCATGATTTCTGAATTGTGGACAGCTCTATGCCCAGTTTCTCTGCCAGCAGATAATGCTTTTTTCTCGTGTTTCTTACATGCTCTGAGGTGACTTTTCAGACACTTTGGTTTCTTTATACGAGAAATATACTTCCTGGCATGCTGGACCATACAGTAGTTCCGGAGCTGTTGCTGTTTAAAACATTTAAAGCACAATTTGGTATAATACATTGACATATTAGATAAAAACAGCCATCTGTCTCTGCATCAGCTCTTGTAACAGTGGCTGCTTTTCTACAATTTGTTTTATCAGTTTTCTAATTTGTTATTTTTTTTCATCATAAAATATATGTACACATTTCCTGAAAATATTTACTGGGAGATGGATTTTTTAAAATTGTGAATAAGGGATATTTTTTGTTCTACAGTTGGAGAAACTCAGTGTGTTGATATGCAAATATATTACATTATAAAAACCAAGTTGGTGAAATTATTCTTTAAGGAAATAGCACATGTTAAACTTCATGCTAACTTTCTTTCACAAAAAGAAATAGAAAATTATATGCTGATTTTCTTTCCAAGTTATTTCATTATGTTCCATGCAGCAGAGAAAATTTCTCCTTTCAAACCTGCATAGAGGATCTTGATTCCTATGTTACACTCATTTTACTTCAATGCAAATTTTGATTAAACTTTATGAGAATATTGAAATTCAATACACACCTCCTTCCAACCATGTCCACTCGTTGATATAAACGGTATTTGGAAATTAAACTGTGTTACTACATCATCTGGCCTAAACCTTCAGTGTCTGAAAGAAAGACATCATATTGAAAACCATCCAGTTATTCTGACTCCTTTTCTAGGACCTACTTCTTTATTAGTAACTTATAAGTAAGAGTATTTCTCAGCTGGAGCTCACTACATTAGACAAGCTATTACAGTCCTCTGTGATTGTGCATAACTTTTTCCACACGCAATGCTGAGAGCCAGTAACAAAGGGCATGCCAAGTGTTGCAGACATTCTTTGTGAAAAATCCTTTCTGTATGATTTTTCCTGCTAGAGCTGAGAAGCTCAGTAACAAATGTAAACAATGGTTATCTGCTGCTGTGGAATGCAACAGGTCCACCCGTGGTTGGTCGCCTGTGGATGTTTGGATTTACTGACCACTCATGGTGGAGCTGCTATCCTCTCTGCAGAGACACAGACCTTTGTTATTCATTCTTTCATACTCTCTTCTTAGCATAGCCAGCTTCTGAAGAAGCTCCTTTTCTTTTCTTTCTCTATGTAGTATAGTTATAATGTTATATATATATATATATCATAACATAATAAATCAAGCCTTCTGATAATGGAATCAAGATCCTGTCTCTTCCATCCTCTGAAGACCCCTGTGACCACCATCACAGCCAAGTACATGAAATCTCAAAACTAGTTTAAAATCAGAGTGATCCTAAGTCTTAAGTAATAAAATCCTCCATAAGTTTCTATACATGTGCTGATGGGCACAATGGGCAGATCTCTTGCAGTAGGTGCAGAGTCATTGTATTGCATGTCTTTCTCACGTCGACATGCCAGTGAAATTTCATTGCCTGCCTTCGTACCAGCCTACCTAGCTGCACATCCGAGGGAACAGCAGTCTCAGAAGCTGTGAGATTCAGACTGGCTGCAACTGTCAAACAAATATTTAAACCTGTACTCTTACTCAGCACTAGTGTTTTGGACAACCCAAAGAGTTGCACATTGTGCAGTGAGCTTGAAGAGCTTCTTCTGGCATATGAAAGTCCTTCCCAACCCTGACAGCCCCTCTAGCAAGCCCACATACACAAGAAACAAGAACATCATTCTGTGTGACAGGGTTGCCAAAACATTATTATCATTTTGAATCTAGCCTCTCCATTACTTTGCCCTCAGTCTTTTCATCTGAGTAAAAATAAAAAAAACCAAACATTTTTCCCTTTTGTGAAAGTGCAAATGTGTCAGATGGGACAAAGGAAAGATTGAGGAGGAGAAAGATCTGTGACACATACTGCCAGACCCAGACCCCTGCTTCCATAAGAGGTCATTTGGATTATAACTAATGACACTGAAAAAGGATTTTGCTTTCACATGTAAAAAGAACATAAACTAATGTTTTGATAGGATAAAAATGTAAATCTTTATACCTCAGAGCATAAGCCAGTCGTTGCCACTTCTGTCAGGGAAAACAAGAAAGTCCGCCAGCAGCCAGGTCGGCAGTTTGCTCTGCCTTCCTCTGGAGAATCTGTCACTGTCAGGCTCATGCCTCAGTGCCAGATGGAGCACTGACCTGATCCAGAAAGGCAATTTCTTCTTTTTGATTCTTCCTCTGTTTGGACATAACGAGGTCTCTGATCCTGTTTGGTAAAATCACTCTCTTGTTAAATTTAACTAAGTGTTCATTAAACTGTGATACAGTGTCATTCTAATGTTGCCAAAATCTGCTTGTACCCAAATTTATATTTAGGCCCCTAGAGATGCTCAGCTGGTGACACATTCTTTGGAGACACAACCTTTGTTCTGTTTATTCTGCTTGAGAGTGTTTTAGCATTGCTGGCAAGCCAGAAACTCTCCCTCTTCAATCTTTCATTCACTTGCACAAATCATGCGACAACATTTCCCTCTTGGAAAGGGGATTGCACTGTCTCCAGAGTCACTGTCAGCAGGGGCCTCTGCCTCCAGGAACAGCCACACAACTTAATAGTTGCTCTATCCCAGGTCCCAGAAAAACATGGTGCTAGGTAAACCTGCAAACATAGTGTTATTTTATTACAGGTATTGATATAATGAACCAAATTCTAAGCTGCTGTAAATTGATATCCATCTAACTACACAGCCATTTCTGGAAAACCACATCCAAACAACCAGATGAGTGCAAATATACCAAATTTTACATCTTGATGTGTATTATATAGCCCTATTTTCTATTTAGGTAGCAAAAGTAGACCTCGAAAATAATTTAATGCAGAACACTTTTGTCACTGAAAGAACTTGTTTAAAAAATTTTTTTTTCACCATATTTACTTCTAGAGTTTTTTCCATTTTAGTGCTTGTTAGTAGTCTTGAAGTCTAGGAACATAATTTTTTATTCTTTTAGAAAGTAGTTGATGAAGGTGAAACTGCTCTTCATTATAATGTTAGAGATTAGATATTTATTGGGTAAATATTTAAATATTTACAGCACAAAAAGAGTAATCTGGGAGCATAATATTTCTATCTATCTGCCCTTTCAGCCAACTAGAACATTATACTAACTTACAAAATCCTCATAAGAGATGACACTGATATTCTCGTGTTAGACATTAAGGCTAAAAAGCTGCAAATTAAACTCAGAGTTTTAACCTTTATCAGTGGTGAATCCATCTGCTAGCTTTATGTGTCCTGCAAAGAGCAGAACAGTAGTATCAATCTATTTTTTAAAATAATGTTAAGTGGAAAGGGACAAAAGCAAACTTTAGCTTGGTTAAACAATTGAAAAAATGTAAGGAAATAATAAAAAACTCAAATAACATATAATAAACTTATTATCAATAAACAGCATTCAAGCTTCATACAGCAATAATTCTTAGATACTCACAAAGAAAATGTTCTTTTTATACTTAGATATTAAAGACTTCCTAAAACCTTAGCAAGAAATTTTAAAATAAATTAAAGGAGTTGGTCGTTATTATTTGATGGATATATTTGTATGAAAGTAAAGGTTGGCATTCAGGTACCTAAATGCTAATGGGTTATTTGAGATACTCTAGTACAATCAACCTGGTCCCTCTTAGGCCATCATTTATCATACTGCTCCATGAGTCTCAGACCCTGCTGGGTTGACAGCTAAATTTCATCCACAGGTCAAGATGATAAACTCCTTATCACCATCCACTTTAATTTCTGAGACTTTTTTGTGGTTTTATACTACTGTCACGTACATTCAGAGTTTGTTGGTCATTGAATAAGGACTAGTAATTAAATTTAAAAATACACTGTAAGAGAAATAAATCTTGTCCATTGTGATCAATCAAATCAAACAGGGCTGGTGAAGTTTTTATTTTATGTATTGGTCAGAGCTTCTTTATACAAAGAAATGGTACTGTTTTGAAGTACTTCAGCATTCCAGGGACTAAGATCATTCAGTGGTTCTTCCACTGTGCTTCTTCTACCTTTAAGGATTTCACAGAAGAGCACATGATACATTTCAATTAGGAGGTGACAAATCTGTTGCTTAGATATCTCCTGGGAAGATTTGTGGAGGTAGTAAAAATGAAGGAAACTGCAATATTGTAGGACATGGAAACCCTTAACAGAAGTAAGGGGCTAGGGGCCAGGAACACCTTCAGACTGGATTTTTAACTACAGAAAAATTACTGTAGCTATTAGGATGTGGAGAAATCAACCACTGACAGCACTCTAATTTCTCTTTAATGCTCAAAAGTATCCTTGAAATTTCAGTAAACTGTGAATGAAATATACATCTGTTTTTCTGTTAGTGAATTGCACATCAGTGCTAAATTCTAGCACAGATATAAGGACTTCTAGGACCTAGGAAATGCAGATAGACATAACGTTAGATAGACATAACGTAAACAGTGGCATAAGTTTATGGAGTAAGTTCTGAAATTGACAGGTAAAAAAGAAATGCTGTTGTTCCCACGTGAGCCATCTCACGTAACAAGCTCCAAGGCCATTGACTAATTGAGTTGTCACTGTGCTAACTTACTATTTATTATCCATTCCCAGAAAAGAGTTGATGCAGCAGACTGTGTACTTATTGACAGGCAAAGTTGGAAAATGGTATAAAGACCAGGCTTGTGGCCTTGTTCTCCACTGGCCACAGTTGGGTATATGCACATGTGAGAGAAAAAATAGTTTAAAAAATTATTAAAACAATATTTTTTGAGAAGTTTGAGTACAAGATCAAAGATTGTGCTGTTTCCACTTTATCCCATATCCAATATGACCCATAAGACAATACATTACTTCTGAGCCAGTTACACAAAGATGTTTCAAGGATGAAAAACCCCAAAAGAGTAACATTGAGAAAAATTCATATTACCCATTATTGAGAAGTAGCAGTATGAGACTAGTAAATATGACAAAATTATAACATTCAGCTGTTTATAAGATGTCAGCAATGATCTGTTTCTTAAGGAAACCATTAATACTTCTTTTTTCTTTCTACATTCAATTTATGGAGTAAAATTTCTACCAAACTTCACGTCTCAATTTTGAAGAGTGCATTCAACAGTTCAGAAATCCCAAGCTACCTTTAGTTCCTGCTTTATGTAGAACTCATTGTCATGTCTGCTTATAGACAGATTATACAGATTGTATATTATGTTTTCTTTGATAGTTATATTTATATTTTCATTTTGAGATGAATAGTGTATTTTGAAAGGAAATTGACTTACATTTTTTTATATCAGAGTCTTCAGGGGGATTTCTTTTTTCTCCTTTTGCAGATTGTCTTTTTCTGTTTTTATACTTTAGAGAGGAGCTTTGGCATATGTCAAATTGTGGCAAACATGCTTGGAGAAGTCAAGGAAATTTGACGAGGGGTAATTTTTTAATTTTAATTAGTGACTCATGAGAGTCTTTACTTCTGACAACACCAAAACCAAATCTGGAATAAAGTCACTAGGTTTGACAGATGTAGGTCACAAAGCAGTTGATTGAAAGATCATGATCCTGGTACACCTTTTGGTTCTTCCCTAAAATTGACCCTTATCTTTAAACTATAAGAACTGTCAGTAGCAATAACACAGTAGGCAGGTAAGAGAAAACCACATTTCTGTATCACCTGACCAGATTGCTTTCCTGGCTCCAGTGCCAGTTTTTACGGCCAGAGCTACTCCATGTCCAGCACCGTTGTAGCCTTTTAATTTCTGGATCTTCTTTTTCAGCTTACTGCTACCTCAGATTCAGATCCTCTACTTCTCAGCAGACTGTTAAATCAGGAGTTGAATGAATCGCTGAAACATCACTGAAAGGAGATTTTATTAAGAAGATAATTATCTGTATTTTAAAAGATTCTGGTGATTTAAATTTTCAAGGGACACATTATATATTATTCCAATCCAAAAAGAGGTATGAATAGGTGAGACTGTATTTGCACTGAAAGAGCCTTGAACCATAAGAAAAAAGATGGCTCTCAAAACTTAGAACCCCTGAATTAAGACAGTTTTTGAAAAGAATTCTAAACTATTTGCTTTCCCCATATATGCATTGATGTCTGTGTTTAAGACTAGAGATCTCCTGAACAGCTTTGCCTTTTCATTATTTTCTGTGTGACAGACAGCAATAAAGGCTTGCCAGATGTTTATTTGCAATTTTAAATAACTACCAAGTAAATCACAGGATTATTATGTGTTTCAAGGTTTAAGTACAGACATGACATTTCAAATGATGAAATTGTGGTTACATATGAAATTCTTAAAATGAAATAATTCAGCATTTGAATATGCTTTGCTGCACCACATTGCACCAGTTACTTATTTAAAGAGCTGTCCATGTTACGGATATAGGTGAAGATTATTAGACCTAGAAGTCAAAGGTATAAAGCAGGAACAAACTGATAATCATTAAATCTGCAGGTATGATGAAATATGGAATTAACCTAGTAGAAAAATAAATTACAAGAAACTGTATGACCTTTTCAAGAATGTTAGTTTTTTGTATACCTGAATAAATGAAGTTTTGCATTATAAATGCAAAGAATATTTATATTCAGCATTGCATTTACACCATATTGAGAGTGAGATTTGGACCTAGACAGAGACTAAAAATAATGATTTTTGAAATTTATTAGATTAACCTGAAATATAATCTCTTCTGCAACCTTGTCTAGCCCTAATCCTTTATCATCTACAATAAAGGATTAATAAATGTAAGATAAACATTCTTTTAAACAACCTGAATATATTTGAAACTATCTAAGACCATTGTCTATATATTTCAAGGGAAAAAATATGCCAGCCAGTTGCAGAAAGCAAAGGAAAAGCATTCAAACACATTTTCCTTTTTCCGCCCCATCTTTTTGTAGCACTACTGAATAAATGACTATGATTTAGGCTAATAGTCTAGTCAACCCCAGGAGACAGGGCTTTAAAGTTTTAAGGACATTTACACACAGGGCTGCAAAAATCCGTTTGACTCTGCATATTTTTCTTCAGTATGAAATATCAGTTCTTCTTGTGATAATGGCAACAGAAATAATTTATCGGTGCTTTAAGGAAAATATTGTAACATTATCTACTACAATACCACAATATATTACATGTGCAGTGTACTATATAGAATTATAACATTACTGAGTAGTGTATCCATATATAAAATCATCTACTATATATATTTAACACAGTAGCCCATTATCTATGTAATATATAGTAGATGTTACAATATTTTGCTAGAAATATGTAGCTTTATGTTGCATCCTGAAAGATACTTTCAAGTGTCTGAGGAATATTACTGGAGATGGAATGGGAAGCTCCAGTAGTGCTGATTACACCATCTAGCTCAGGTTATTTTCTGTTGCTCGGGGCTGAATTAAGCCACGTGTCTAAATGTATTTGCAAGAAAGTTGAATAAATTAACCTTGGCCCCTTATAGGTATTCTTTGTTTAACCCAGAAAATATCTCATCTCTGGGAATGGAAGAATTAATATTTGCAATTGGGATGGATTGTGTTCCAAGCTGTATTCTTACTTCTTTTGAGTTTTATTTATGCTCTCAGACTCATATTTTCTTCTCCATTTTTTCTGTCTATTGCTTTGCTCCCTGACTTCACCATATGAACAGTTTTGCAAAGGGGCAGCAAATCATGAACAAAAATATTTTCTTTTCAGTTTACATTTAAGTTGCTACATACTCTTTATCAAGAATGAATTTGTTTGGCCTTTGACTTCTAGCTCTCACTTAAGATTTTATGGCATCTCTTCTTTAAACAATTTAGAAGTAGCAAAATAGATCCTCTATAGACAAATTAATTCTATGTATTTCCAGATTCTTAGCTGCAAACTAGGACTTTTTAATGCATTGTATAGGTGACTTTGAGTCCTTGATTAAAATTAATTCTGGATATCTTTCTTTCCAGTTTTGTACCAAAGACTGGGGTGAGCCAGAAAATATGTCTGGTATATAGAGCCAGGAAATAGCAATATTGCTGCTTGCAAGGGACATTTTTTATTATTCAGGTTTGCTGAGAAAGAGATTTTCAATATCAGTATCTCTTCTTATGGTATTAAGCATTATAATCTATTTTCCTTCTGACCCATCGCAGCTCAGCAAGGTATTTTTTTTTTACTACTGTCTGGGAGGTTTGTAAACTATGCACCATGAAACTGGAAACAAGCTAATCCTAAATCTGATTAATTTTGACTGAAATACATACACATTTGCCACTATGTGTTCGCAACATGAACTTTGACTCAGAATTAACATATAGTATATCCAGCCTGGTGTTCATTATTAATGTATTTTCTCTCTAGCATATGTAGAAAGGTTAGAGACAAGGACACATTACTGACTTGCAAGCACATCTCAGGTGTGTTCTTTACCTGTGCTCTGTTGCACAATTTATTCTGGCCCTCAGTAGACTTAGTCTGTGTGCTGGATTGTTTATTTGCAGCATCACAAGACAAATCCATTCTTACTTGGCTACAAAGAAAATCCCAGTGCTTACCTCTAAATTTCACACCAGCAATGAAGTTTGCAGTTTTTTGAAACATTATCTTTTAACATAATGAAGGATGAGCTTTCAAAACACACCTCGGATTTTTCAAGTAGAACAAGAGAAAATTAGTAGAAGTGGAAATTTTTAGACACATCCACCCTACATGTAAAATTAAAATACCTACCTTAGAAAGTAGCAGTATCAGAAAGGCTAGATTTATTTAATTTTTTTTTTCCTCCCTGCAGGCAGCTCAGTGACCTCTGTTTTTACTTACAAGGTCTGCTCTGGGGCAGTGAATGACACTTCTGATAACAGGGAAAAGGTTCTGACTGCAAGCAAGTGAAACAGTAAGCTGAACTCCTACCTTTATCATCTCCCTCTTGTCTTGCACCATGGCATGCTACTTTGGCTTTTGCTCCTGTATATTTTAAATCTGGGGAGCAGTACTGAGAAAAACACATTTTTGGTGCCATTATTTATGAGAATGCTTGCAGCACATGCTGTACTGCTAACAACAGAAGCCCTACAAAATATGCTGCTATAGTTTTACCTTGACTGTTTTTAAACTCGTGCTGCAACAAACCAATTCTAAATGAAAATTAAATATTATAATCATGTCACTACTATAATATTTTATGTCTTTGTGCTACAAGTAGTCCCAGACTGTTTATATTCCTTCACAGAACAGTCACGATCTGTTTTTACATGTAGGCTTTTCCCAACTTAACCTCATAAGCTGTTTTCTACAGGTTCATTCTGTATAAGAAACAGATAAGAATCCTAATGGTATTAAGAAACTTGAAATTTCATTAGAACTCACACTGAGTGCTGCAGGGAAGGAATTCACTTTTCAAAAAAAGCCCCCTTTTTTGGGGTGTAAGTGTGAGGCAAGGATGGATTTCCTTTTTAAGTGATAGAAAATTACAAATCAACATGCCTGTTGTAATAAAAAATACTTTTAAGTGATGAGACGGAAAGGATTTTGCCTTTGATGTAGTGAAAAAGAGGAAAACTAAAAACAGAGAATGGGCAAAAACAAGATAACCTGAATTGTTTTACGTAACATGTATATTTATAATAAATAAAAAATTTCTACATCTCTATGTTAGTGAGGTCATGAAGAAACTTTGGCAATTAAATCCCTAAGATAGACAACTTTATGCCTTTTATCATTTTCAAGTTTTTCACAAAGTTGTGAACTCTTAATCTTTAGATAAACCTAGGAGGCAGTTACATTTTTATTCCATTCTGTCTGTAATGTTAGTTTGTATGGTCTCTTACACTAACTTTTCCCTAAAAATCCTCTAAATAAATTTTATTACTGTGTCTATACTGATACACAAACTATAAAATTTGCTTTCACATTTTCTGATGCAGCGCATGTGCCTGAATGTCCACCAAACGACGTTTCATTTTTTAATGCCACATTAAAAGTGCATTAAATGTAGGGAAGCTTGATGCACAACTTCAGTGGGCCTAATAAATAATGGCAGCAGCAACCAGGCCCCCTCTCCCTCTTTTCTACCCAGTGTACCAGTTTCCTGCCACCAAAGGACTGTTTTTTTCACTGAGGTAGAAACACTCAGAAAGGCCTCAGATACTGGAAAAGAGGTTCTTGAGGATTCATGCTCCTACTCAGTGTTAGGGCTGCAGTAGATGTCACTATATCTGCTTCAATAATTTCATTTCAAAGTGTCTTTTTTAGCTGGTGGATGCATAAACTCCTGACAACTTCATTTTAATCCACAAAGAAGATTCCCATGTTGCAAAAATCTTAGTCTAAAGCTCTTTTTATATGTACTTCTTAGAGGCTGATAGGTTGTCTGTCATTATAATTTCTTATGTGGTTTATTTAGCAAAGAACTTCACTTTTTGAACTACTGATGTCTAGTTTATGAAATTTAGAAGTTTAAATACACATATATAGGAGAACTCTACACCATGAAAATGTGACTTCTCTTTTCCTGAAGCTGAAGGTACATTTTAACTCAATCCTATTTGTTCTTGCTTGCTGTCAAGGGGTTTCACTTCAGATTATAAAATTCATACATATTTCACACAAGATTATGAAAAAAGAGGTTTCCAGACTTTTTTCATTGCTAGCTTTCTGTATACCTTAGCCCCCTGAATGCCATCAGTTTCACTCTCATTACTTTTGTTGGCTTAGAAATGAGAAACATTTTAGAGAATATAAGAAACTGAGAGAGAGAAGTGAGTAAAACTTTTTCAGCTCTGTCCAAACAAAAAAACCCCAAACAATTACCTAAAAAGTATTTTTGCTTTTATTTCTTATTTTCCTCACTTCAGACTCTGTATTTCCTTTCAAACATTGCTGTTTCTGGGAAATAGAAAACCTCACAGTCCATCTGAAGCAACAATAAATAGACAGAAATCTGTAAAGAGAAATAAAAATTACAGTCTCATGAAAAATATTTATCTAATTGTAGTCAGCCATATCTGATCCAAAAGTTGAACTTAATTTTTTTAAAATAAGAGTATTAAAGGGATGCCTTCTAAAATTGATTGAAACATGTGTTAATAGAAACTTTACCTCTTTACCTACTTAAAAACCTCCATGATATTATTCTTCTGCAATCATTGAAAAGTTACATGGAAGAACAGATTTGATTTTGTAGTGACTGTCTTACATTTTCTGCAGTGGAAAAATTTTATTCTAATGTTTATGTAGAATTCTTCTCCAAAGCTAAAGAAGTATTTCTGTAAATTCAAGAATTGAAGGTGTAGAGATGCCCTATATATTTCACTATGTCCTCAGTATATCTTAGGACCTTTTGTTAGCCTTGCACTAATGTAAAGACAGACCTCCTGTATTTTCACTGCTCTTGGTTTTATATTCACCATCTTGAAAAGGAAGAATCCATGTGAGCTGTTTTAGCTTTCCTTCTCTTCCTCTGATTGTGCAGATGGCCAGAAAAACTTTTCAAATAAATAGGCAAGGTAGTGAGGGCTTGAGCACTGGCATTCTGTACTGGCTTCCCTGTCTGGCTTTGCTTGGAATGACATGAATAAGACTTCAGTTTGCCTTCACCAGTGCTTTCACCTGGGAGCACTTCTAAAGAGCATTGCCAGCAGGTCTCAGAACATGCCCACAGGCAAGGTCAGCTCCACAGGGCAATAACTGCCTGTCAGCTACATTAGGAATAGAAAACCATTATTATAGAAGGTAGAAGAGCTAACCTAGCAATGCAGTATTTGAAAAATGTAAATTTCTTGCACATTTAATAAATTATACAAAAATATTTGATTGACAGATATCCTTTTATGTAATATACAATTGCACAATCAACTTCAGAATGATTGTTACACTATTTTTATTTTAAAAAATTACTTTTGGAAAGATATATCTAAAAATACAACCACAGGATGAAACAACATCTGTGATCTGCATTAAAAAGTCAAGAACAACTGATATCAGTGCACTAGCAACAACAGCTTTACCATTGATGGTTTCTTGATGGTTTTATCTTTCATTCACAGAGAAGACATAAAAACTGTATATCCCAGAATGATTATTCGAGTGCACTTCAGGAAAACAAATACTGGATGAAAAAGGGAAATATATGAGTAAGACTTCATGCTCCTACATATTGATTGACACAGCCTGAAGAAAGTAGGCCATGAGTGTAATTATTTCATACGAAGTGCTCTTATTATAACCCTGAGTTTCCACAGATCCCTTTCAATATTTCTTGGGTATACACTATGGCCAACGAATCAAATTCACTGACGAGTCTCTCTCATCATTCTGAAAAAGTGAAAAATATAGACAAATACATGCAGACATAACAAAAATGTATTTTTAATACTATTTCCTGCTGTTTAAAGAACTGCGGCTAAGGACAGTCTTTTAATTTGATATTCAAAAAACATTAGCAGAATTTTAATTAGAACCAGGTATAGAATAAAAGTGTAGGGTTTTTTTCTTGTTTTAAATTTTATATTTGAAAATATATATGGGAGGAGATACAATCCAATTACACCTCCTATTTATTGAATTACAGATGATAAGTAAAGAATTGTTCTGTGTGGAGGCATATTGAACTGCTGGTTGAAGAGAAGAAATGGAGTAATGGGATCAGCTTCTAGCCCTGTCAGTTTTCCTGTGTTTTGGTCAATTCATTTACTGTGTCTGTTTCTGTCACTGAGTGGATACTGTTCAAGATTCTTTCCATTTAATACTGTACGTCTACATATGTGTATATTTTTCCATTACTGCAATGGGGTCATAGTTTGAGTTAAAATCTCTTGACACCTTTAAGATAAAAATATTAATGTTGACATTTTGGATTTTCAGACGGATTATAGGCAATAAAAAACCAACAAAAAACAGACCCGAACAATAAAAAATCCAGGAAGAATGATGTATTAAATGAGGAATACACAGTCTAGGGAAATGCACAGTTAAAATTGTTAAGCCACCAGATACACTAATCTTCTAAGCTCTGCATGTAAATCAACTGGAAGCTATTTACACTGTATCAGACAGTTTGCATTTCTCCTGCGGGAATTTTTTTAAAAGAAATCTTGTGATTTACAATAATTTTGAAAAGAAAAAAGAAAAAAGGATAGAAACTTGAAACTTTTTAGTGTTCCGACTTGTTTAAGGTTTTTGTTGTTTGACTTGATATTACTGAGCGTATCCTAAGGACATGTAGATATTTGACAATATATTATCACATATTGCTCTGATTATTTTTAACAGGACTTTCTCTTAGTTTTTAAGTCACTTTTAGTTTTATTCTAGAATATATAATTTTTCAATATGTTGAACCAATGTCATAAAATTTGATATATGAAATGTATTCACAAACTAATTCAATCAAGACCTTACAGCGAGATGAACATTTGTATAATTTATACTGAAAAGAAACAGTACTGTGTGATATACTTTGATTTGTCATTGCTGTAATTCTACTTTATTAGCTACCATTTAAGGAGAATCTGACATCTAGAACTTACATAAAGAAAAGAGCTAGTGGCCATTTGACTAATGCTGTTCCCGACACCTCATGGAGCCACATCACTTCTAGTACCAAGCTCCCTCAAAATAAAAGTGAGAGATATGATCACAGTCAGAATAAAACCAGAATATTATTGTTCACTCAACAATTGATCTTCACACACACACACACACACACACACACAGCATACAGACAACTGCAAAATGTAATGATTGCTGAATCTGTTTTTTATAGCGTTTGCCGAAACACTTTTTACATAGCCTAGTCAGATATTTATGTAGGCTTTGATTACAATAAATTAAGTGTTGTCATTTTGAGTAAAAGACCTACTAATGAAGAAATTCAGTTGATTAATGGTGTTTATAATGTCAGTGGTGTGCTTTTCAGAACATCCAATCAATGTGATCACTTTATAGACACAAACTCCATTTGTGGAAAGAAACAGGCCCATGCCTCAGCATACGCTGTGGTCATCCATCTGGAAGGTAACTTTCAAGAAAATTACCTGTGAGTCCTGGTGGAACAAGGTTGAACATAAATCAGCAATGTGCCCTCACTGCAGGGAGGCCCAGTGGTATCCTGGCTGAAATAAACAAAGGACTGACAGCAGGTTGAGAGAGCTGATCCTGCCTCCTCTCCTCAGCACTAGAGAGACTCGGAAATGGCCACAAGATTAAGGCATTGGTGGTCTCTCCCTTGAAAAAAGACTAAGAGTAATGGGACTGTTCAGCCTGGCAAAAAGAATACTGAGGGGAATTCATGCATGAGCATAAATGACTGAAGGGCAGGTGTAAAGAAAGCTCTATCCATTGCTGCCCAGTGATAGGACAAGAATAGGCATAAATAGATATAATGGATAGTCTTCCTGAATGTCAATGAAGCACTTTTTTCTGTGAGGGTGACTTATCACTGACATGTTACTGAAAGAGATTGTCAAGTCTCCATCCTTAACCACTTTAAAAAGCTATCTTGTCTTGTTTCCAGGCAATTTCTTATGGGTGGCCCAGCCTGAGTAGGGAAATTGGATCAGATGACCCCTGGAGCTCCCTTCCATTCTATGATTCTGTGAGCTGAAAGTTTAGGAATTTTGTTTAGAGCAGTGAACATGTAGCTGGCCCCTGAATCAACACAAATGGTTTTGAAGATCTTGCTTATCCTGACTGAGGGAGGAGGACGGATTTCTGCCACATGTTCTTAAGGTATTATAAGGTCTTTTTTTACCTCATATTGCTGTCTCTGCCAGATCTTGCCTGATGTTCATCCTCTGGAGCAAGCAAAAATGGTTTTGAGTGAGATGTCTTGGTTCTCAGCAGGAGGGAAGTAGATAGCAAGGTATAAAGTTTGTTGATCTAACCCAATCAATAGAGAGCAATATGCAGTGAATTTCTTAGATAAAAACTATGCCATGCTGGAAATTTGAAGGTGGTATTATTTAAGAAGTTTTTTAATTATAACTTCCTTACAATTGCACTTTTCTTAATGTATCACATGCCCTGGTGAGGCTGTATTGCATCATTGTTCTGACATTGTCAATTACACAGAGAAAAAACTGTGCTCATATGATGTACAGGGGTCCTAATTTTTTTATTGCTTCCAGAAATGCCTTCAAGAGGGTAATAAAGGGCACGTTGCTATGGAGTTTTTTTCTGCGAACAAGAGAAGAAAGCATCGGGCTCCTTTTTCTCCTTTGCACCATCCTCTTCGGCTCCCTGGACAGAGCAGGTCACTGTCAGCCATCTCTCTGCAGACAGCCCGTCAGGTTGTGTGTCTCCTTTCTCAGGCCTGAGCAAAAGTGGCTACTCTTGACCCTCTTATTCTGAGGAACAAGAAAAGCTTCTAGGTGACGTATGTCCCTATGTGTCTTCTGCAGGTGACCCTGCAGCACAGTGTCTTGTACAAGCAGCAGCATGCATGCTTCCTCCCAGATTCAAGCTGGCCCTGGAACTGTAGAGAATGGCTAATGATGTCTGGTCAGCTAGATTGGATCACACTGCCCTTGGGAGACCTTGGTGCCAAAGATGGGTGACAGAAGCTTTTTCCATGAATTCATCTCAGGAAAACCATTTGGAGAGACGCAATTCATCAAAATGGAGACAAAACAGACACGAGAGTTGGCAGCGCATACACCTTTTGTGAGCTAACTCAAGGTGCAAAAGACACCTTATGATAAGCAGAGCATCTACCTTTCATGTAATTACGAATACAGATTCTTCACTAGATATATGATTATGAGCAAAACATAAGGAAGTTCCTAGATGAATTTAAAAAGGCCAGTGTGAAACAGTAAGGCATATTTGCTGCAAGCATGTTTAGTTTTTAAGTATGTTATAGTATGCCATAGAATTCTAAGGCAAATTTGGTAGTGGTGGAATGACTAGTAGGTGTTAGAGTGGGAAGGCAGGTATTGTACAAGGGCAGCCTTACTGCCATAATATGGATGATTTGACTCATTTAAAAAGCATTTCTTTTCTCAAATGTAGCACTTAACCATTCTAGAATACTGAAAAACAAGCATTTACTAATGCTTTCCTAATTAGTTTCTAACTACATAGGTTTGCTTGTAATCATAAAATAATACTGTGGAGGGAACTCTAGACACTCAGAGATCTTCCTGTTTCAGGGGGCTGTTGATTATTATTATTTTTCATGGAGAATGTACCAGACATAGAGAGAATGTACATAATAAGCATTTCATGCTGTGCTTAATTTACATATTGGAGTACTTTACTGAGGCAAACAGACATCTAAATATCAGCTTGAAACTAAAATTTGTTAGTTTGTTTTTACAAAATAAATAATTTAAACTTGATATGCTTAATGACATGATCCCAAATAAGCACTACATATGAACTGAAAAATATCTGTACAAGTATATCAAAAAAGAAACTTTCAGAACTTTATAAAAAGCTTTATCAACAAATTCCTGCACTGTATTCCTCTATATTCTCCTCCTTTTCTATGAATTTTGTCTTTTTATTCCAATTATGACTTCTGGGAATAAATTAAAAAATCCCTCACAGTACATTCTCTAAAATGTGTCACATAAAGGAATATATGAAACATTGAAAAAACACCTACTCCAAATTTAACTGCTAATTTCGAGTAGGATTTATCTGTAAAAAAAACTGAAGCAAAGAATTTTATGCTTATGACAAGAATTACTGAAAAATTACTTTAAATCATATGTATATATTTTGAATCTGAATATCAAAGCACAAAAATCATAGCAATGTTACACCAATAACATAAGTGTGAGTTGCTGATTTACAGATCATGTCACTAAAAAATCCACTTGAATTTTAATTTCATGGCATGTATTTGCTGTGCAAAAATAAGATCCTTTATGTTTTTAATTGAAACACCATAGCTGGAGAAGTATTTCCTGTTCCTACATGTAAATATGAAAGCATTTCACACATAAAGTTTTTGAACTGCCATGGCAAGGGGACCATGGCTGAACGGTTTCCATTTGTGAGATTTAAACCTCTATTTCTAGTGTCATTGAGTGCAATGGAGAAAAAAAAATACACCACATAAAGAATGTTTAATAATACTTTTAATTAAAAATAGAGATGATATATCTTGGGGCTGTAAGTACTGAAATATTATTAATGTTTTCTTACCAGTTTTTAAATTAAATATTAACATTGTGTAGGACCCTTTTGAAATAATTTATTCACAAACAGGATGGGATTTAGCTAAAAGGGGAAAAGTGTTTTCTGTTTACTGTGATGGTGTTTGGATGGTGTGGGTAACCAACAAAAAAATACCCCAAAACCCAAAAAAGAACCAAAGACCACATCAGTATAAGTTTACTATTAGACTTGCTGCTTCATATAGAATACACAATATTATTTTATGTTGATAAGGAGTGTTTCTATGTGCAACAGATTTAAAGGTATTAGAAAACAGAACATTTTTTATCCTGTTACCTAGAAAATAAAATATGGCATGCCTAGAAGTTACTCATGGCTAGAAGAGTGACTCTGTAGCAACTAAAAAATAACAGAAAATGAGATTAATGAAACTGATCAAGCTACTAAGAACACTAAAACATCGACACATGATACTCCCTTTGAGCTAATCAATTAGTAGGAAACATTTTGTAAGAATGTAGATGTGTGGTTGTAATTCCTGTTTTGTGTTCATCTGTATGAAACCGATCTTGTTTATTTCAAATATCTCCCATCTATTTAGATGAAAGTGTTCTGGGCTCTATTTTTCTGATACAAGAAGACATGCAATCAAATCTATATTACACCAAGTAGTCCAAGGTCTGTTTTTCTACCCTTTATTCATGAGTTACTCTGCGCATAAAAGAACAGGAAAATGATATTATTTCTGACTGAAAGAAACAGGACCATCTCCTGAAATAAATGTATTAAAACAAATACAGATAATTAATATTAGTTACCATATCATTTTTTGCCAAATAAAAGATAGGATCTTATTTCTATTATCATGCTGTCTATTTACATAAAAACTTTCATCTTCTAAGGGCTTCACAAATATTAATTAAGCAAGTTAGTTAAAACTTCAGAATATTCTTTGCATTGCATAAATTGAGTGTTAAGGTCAATGGCTTTTTTCAAGGCCATACAGCTAAGGGTGGGAGATATTCTTGGGCTTCTCAGAGTTCAGCCCTCAAACTGTAGAGAAGTGCGCTGAAATTCTGTCAATTACTTACATAGTTTATAGGCAGGTGCACATCCTGAAAATACAGTATGTAGTGAGGGATGTCCTGCAGATTTCCTGGTTTTAATCCAGACTTTGTGATGGCTGCTTTTAGATAAATGAACATTGGCCTTATAAATTGCTTGCAAGGCACTGTTTCTTTTGAGAAAAATAAACCATCAGTTCACAGACTCCTATAAACTTTGCATTGTATTTGCCTTAAGTTCTTGCATGTATCGGTATGTTAAAGACAAAAATACTGTGCTGTGCTAAAAAGTGTAACATATAAAGATTACCAGGCCCTATCTGTTATCAGCTGGTTTGCAGAAGAATAGAAACATTATTTTAACATTTCTTTTTATGTAGTTATCACTAGGTTCCTGATGACAAATTCACAGTGATGAAATCCGGTTAAACTCATTGACAATTTATCATCAATTTTCTTGGACTTCAGAATGATTTTAAGTATCTGTTTCTCTTCTGCAGATTTAGGAATCTTTTTTGATGACCACTGTCTCACCTAATCTAAAGTCATGAGCCCTGGTGCTAAATAAAATCAGGTGACTGACTGGGAGAAGTACACTTCAACTGAATTGGTAAAGGATATATTAGCTGGGTCAGGGATTACTAATGAATTAGAACTTTTTTAGCACACATAGTACACAGTAGCTTAAATATGATGATCAACGTCGTGATTTATGTATGCGTGTATGAAATTTATTTTGGTATCAGTCAAATAATTTCTCAAGCCCTAGATGTAACTAAAAAACAATGAAAAAAAAATCCCTGTATGTGTGTAAGGGATGCTGCAACCTTTTTTATCAGAAGTCTGGGTGTCTACCTCTTACAGTCCTTGAGGAGACTTCAAGATCTTATTTTTTGCCCCTTTGAAAAACCTCTGAAAATCTCAACTATTTCTTGAAATAGTTTGAATATTTCCAAACATAGGGTGTGTGGGGAGTGTGGGGAGTTCTGCACTCTGGATGTTTCTTCAATATTTGACATAATACAAAGAAAATTATAAAATTTAAAGAATCTTAGCACTAACTTCATAGTCCATCTACATGCATGTGTGTGCATGCATGTGTGTACACACACGTTTCCTCAGAGGCTGAAGCTGATTTTTACTGTGGATTTACCATTCTATTTAATAAGTGTTTCAGGAATGATTTGTTCAGTGCTATTTATACAAAATGTTAGAAACATAAACATTTCATAACGCATCAGAAATTCATACAAATTTAAGTGAGATTTTATGTCAGTGTTTGATATAAGGGCATCCATCTCTTTGTAATGATATTGTTATGTCTGATTCCTTCCTAAGAAATGGGAAGAGCAAAGATTAAGAGATTTGGGGAATGTATCCAAACAGTAGTGCCAGTTTTTAAAAGTTTTTTTGCCAGCTCAAAAATTTTGAGTGTCAGCTCAAAAATTACTTTTCAGACAGTCCTTCAAGAATAAAGATGAGTATGACTTCTTAGCAAAGCACAGTCTATGAACACTTTTGTGGTTTTGTTTCGGTTTCTCAAACTAGCAGCTTCAGAATTTCTGTACTCAAACTCATTAAACCCTTCTCTTACCACCACCGCCAAAAGGCCTCAGGAGAAGGTTCTAAATAGAGGAAGTTTAAAGGGTATATCCCTTCTGTTCTGTATTCTTTTAAGCATTTCGTTCTTCGCATTGAAAGCAAAAACAACACTGAAACTACTTCCATACATTTACACGTGTACCTTTTCAGTCAACATTAGTTTCTGAGAGATTTTTTACTGTTCTTTTTGTGCATTTGGCAATGCACAATCTCATTAAATGTTCAAGAACACTAAGGAATTACCATAATTTTGGCTGCAGAATTAGGTGTTCAATCTGCAAAAAATTATGTCACTTTTCTGCATATTTACTCCAGAGAATGAGCATTGCACTCAGAGACTAGGGCACAAGCTTCTTCAGAAATAGGTTTTCTGACTCTGGAAATATTTTTTCTGTTACAAAGAACATTCTTTTCCTGTAGCATAACACAGCTTATGCACCTATACCTCTGCCTTGAGTGCAAACAACTGTAATTGCTTCTAAAAGTAACTAATTTTATTTCAAAATGATAGTTTCTTATCAATTCCCTGCTAAGTTGCAATAGTTGCATGTTCTGAATTTATGCAGGGGCTTCCTTAAAGAAACTTCGTCTTTTACATGCCTTTTTTCTTGTACATCGCTGCCATGAATAACAATATTGTAAATTTATTTTGACTGTGACTACATTTCATGTTAAGTTGCTCACTTGTTTTATAACATATTCTTCATTTACACAACAGTGTATGTATTGGAAAATGTTTTCCCAAAACCTAAATAAATCATATTTATATGCTTAATGTTGAGTACATAAATAATTATAAGCTCTTTACAGCTAGAGCCCACATAAAGCTTTAAAAATGTACCAGCATACATGTTGCTATTTATTTTCTTATGTACTTAACAAAAAATATATTTGCCATGGAAAATGTGTCAATGCATAGCAAATTTGTCACATTAGTGCTCCAAAGTATCTATAAATAACCACACTCACCAATATATTATGTGCACTTCTACATATATTTACTGTTGAAAAAAAAATCAGTATATTGTTGTCAGTTTTAAACTTTTTAATACAAATTCTTTTAAAAAATATTTTCCTCACTTTATTTTAAAAAGTCTTTATTAACAGTGAGGTGAAAATCACACAATGGAATAGAGAATCAAAAAGGGACAGCACAATGTTCCATGACATTTTAGCGCACTTCGGTGCCACCATTTTTTTATCCCCATAGAAATGCAGCAAGTAATGAAAAATGCTGCTTCATTGATTTCAAACATGTATATTTTAGATTAAGGTGACAAACATATGATCACTGTTCCTACAGATGAAAACGGGCATTTGCATCTTCAGGGAGACATAATTGATTTATTCTACAGATGGTCATTCAACAAAATCCATATATCTTTTCCCTCTTAGAATCCCTCACAAAATAAAATGCCTTAAAAGAAGTCTTTGAATGAAATAATGCGCTACTCATACAGGCATTTTTATCCTCCCCCACCTTTTTATCTAGTCTGTGAAATAGGGATTTTACTAAGCTTTCCTGTTTCTTTTAAAAATTCTGAGGAATAGGGAAAGGAAGTATTCATTTGGAACAAAATAAAGTACGGAAAGAGAACTTTCTCTCCATGAAGAGACACACAATAAAACTTTACAAGGCAATAAAACCAAGAGCAAGTGATTGAAAAGTTAGGTTTACATTCTTCCAACTTGTCTTGTTGTGGGTAAAATTTAGGCTTTCTTAGGTTTATATGAGTAACTCTCTTAAGAGGGTCAAGACAAAAGACAACCTGTCTTTTATTATTCAATCAAAATATCTGCTTTGGTGTACTATAATAATCTTCTTATAGGTTTTGTCTCACATTGTTACTACATCCCACAACGCTAAAAAATGGAGTTGACTGGGACACACCCCTGCAGGTTACACTGTTGATATAAGTGGCACTAAGAGGTGGACACCTACATGTCTATAGCAGAAAGGGAAAACCTCCTGAAATGCAGAGGCTTTGGTTGCAGAGAAGTCTGTGAGAGGGCTCCTCTTGAATTTAATGCAATTTAGGTCACAGCCTCAAACAGGAGTCATAATTTTCACTTCAAAGTAAGTAGATGAGAAGGTTCAGACTAGTAAACTTAATAATTCAAAGTCTTCTTGTCATGGCTCATGTGAGGCTTTCACCTCCACCACTCCTCATCCATAAACTGGATATTTTCATTATATTTTATTAAGAATAGTCCAGTACTCTAGCCTTCCTAAAGGTGACCTCTTACCATGAAGCAAACTGTATGAAATCCGCAACATGGATACAGTTCTTGATCCTGAGTCCTCAGCCTGATTAATCTATCAGAGATGCAAACAGAATTGCAAAAATGAAAACAAAAAAGCGCTACATGTTAATCTGAACAAGTTGTGATTGCAGAGCATCCAGAGCATCCACCCCAAAAAAGGAAATAATTTTTTCCTAAAAGTTCCTAAATCAGTATAAAAGGAAGGAGAAAGGAATGGTGGAATTCTGAAAAAAGAAAGTAAAGACTGATGGAAGAAAATAAGTTTTAAATGAAAACATCTGCTGGACAGTTATATTTACAATTACTATCTATGTAAAGAAATTTACATATTAGGGGTTTTGGCATACCGTGTCAGTTTTCCGTGTCTTTATAATGTTGTTGGTCACCTATGATAAACATTTTCTAAACTGCACAATCTAGGGTCTATCTTTGATTCTTTGATTAGAAAAACAATGACTGTTCACATTGCTTTCAGTGGGAGTACATATAAATAAATTCTGGAAGATATTTAAATTTCCATCTCAAGTCTACAAGGTCATAGAAATCCTGTTTGTTTTCTCAGATCCAAGCTCCAGACACCAAGTCATCTGACTGGGGAAAACCGAAAAATGCTTTGTATGGGTAAGTTACCTAAATATTGTCATCACATACCTTCTGTAGAATCTATGACATTCACATCAGGCCACGTGGCTATTTCAGATACCCTATGGTGTCTGAAGTGACCTTACAATCTTCTTTTTAGACAACTTAAACCTAGCCTTCAGATCTAATAATTTGTTTGTACAATATAAATAGCTTTCATTTACTCTGTCAGCATAGTAAGCAGCTTTTTAATTTTGAGTGGTGTAATCAGACCTTTTCTCACAGAGGTATTGCAAGTATTATTAAGAATGCAGAATAAAAGTGTTCATGTGTTCACTGTATAACTTCTATAACATTGAAAAAAATTAGACTTGAGGTCTGGAGCAAATCATAGATACAACAATTTCAGAGAATACAACCCAATTAGTGCAATGAGCAATACTTCTTGACATAAGCATCATCACTAATTTCCAGGGACAGTAACCTTGACCATCCTTTGGTATTTTCACTCTTGATAAATTAACTATTGTTAGTCTTGATCTTTCTAAGCAAAGGTCTTGCCTTTTCCTCCCAGTTTTATTCAAAATGCCCAGAATGTACATGAGTCTCTTGGTGCCATTACCTGACCATAAGTGAAAATCTACTGCAAAAGAGATTTTAAAATATTTCAACCTACTGTACACTCTTCAGTTCTGCTAAGCCCGACAAAAGGAAGGGATAATGAAGATATCAGTCATATCCCAGGGGAAAAAAATACAGTTTGTTCTGGACATCAAATGCCATGGCTCACAAGCAGATGCTGACACCAGCCAACAGCAGCTCAAAAGGCATTTTCAGTTTGAGGAAGTAAGACGGATCACCATAATGCAGCACAGCAGAATTTCTTTAGTAACACAAAGTATTAGAATCTACCTTTCACCTTGAACAAAAAAATCATCAATCAAATTTTAAAGAAAAGGATAGGAAAAAATTCATAACAATTTTCCCATTCAAAAATCATATTCAGTGTGTACATTAAACTTCATTTGTAGAAGGTCACATTAGAACAGTTGGAAACTACCAACAATGAAATTGGTTACAATATCTAATTCACTGTTACATAAAATGCATTTACGGTATAATAGCTAAGGAATGCATGTCATTTAAAGAGGCCCGCTACAGCAATCACTGAGACTGAACATATCAAGTATAGTAAGTCTCAAATCCATTGCATTTAGAGGAGTGTGCAAGAACATTTTCTGCCCAGTGAGAGCCCCCTGGCTTAGCAAGAAAGTCAGACTGTCACATCATTATATTAGATTAAATCATTAATGACAATTAGAAGAAGTATTCCTTTTGATTTTCATTGGTTGTGTTTTGCATGCTGAGCTCACTTTTCAATGCAGATTCAGCACTGTCTTCGTTTTCAGATCCTTTTGCCTCATTTTTTGAGTATGTGCCTTTTTTTTTATAAATGCGTATGGCTATGGCCGTGATGCAAAGCAGGATGAATATGACAACTGCTATCACACCTACAAGAAGAAAAGAGAAAAAAAGTAATGAGAAAGGACAGACAAATAATAACACGTAAGCCAGAGAGCAGCACGAAGAAGGAATGACTACATCACATAGTGGAAGGGCATACAGGAAAGCCTGAGAAATGAGAAGACATGCAGCTTTCAAATCAGAAAGAGCACTCTAGTATAAGTTTCACAGTGATTGTTTTGCAATTTTGCACTCTATTAATAATAATATAAAATCCACAGATCATTATAATTTCTGAAATTATTGGATTGGAAAACTACTATGGAAAACCACTAGGGGCCTTATTTTCAATGAGAGGGTTTCTTTTTCTCCTTCACTATTAGGCTCTAGATCTCTGTTGGTTTTGAAACTCAAGCCTCTGCAGACAAGGAACAGTAAGGTGAGATACTTCTCACAGAGATAAGCAAGACCTTACAGACTGCCAGCCCATCTCCTCTCTTCCTCATTCATCCTGTCATAATGGTCTTAGGACTTTAGCTTCATGAGTCAGAAGATAGGCAGGGGAGGAATTTGAGGAGATGTGGAACAGAAGGGAAATGGATCGCGTTTGTCAGAGGCAGAAAATAGGACTAGACTGTCGGGATGGAGAGAACACTAAGCAGTCTGGGAAATAGTCGTAATGCAGTGCCTCAGTGCCTCAGTAGACAAAGGGACAATCTGTTGCACAACTTGGTCACCACTGCAAGAAAAATACCTAGTCTTTTAGCACTGTAGATAAAAACAGAGCATCCAAAAATTGGTACATGCCTATTTTCTTGATCTCTACTATGAGCAGTATTGTAGAAATATAAAGGTTTTAATACAGCAGATCCTTCTCTGAGATGGACTTTGCAATCTAAGTAAACCTTGTTTTTATTTAAATTGACTAGAACAGTCATTTTTTATTTTAATAACAGTAGATGTTCTCTTTAAGGACTTTTCTATAAACTTGTTTTGTCTGAAGTAGTTGAACTGATACCTTTCTTAGTTATATTCATTTAAGGGTGTTTAAATTTTACTTAATGTTGCACAGATTGCTTTGTTTTGACTTTTAAACAAACATAGGCAGTAGAAAAACTGTGAGTGCCAAATTCCCGTAATAACAAAAAATTGTGTTGTTATTATTATCTTAAAAGGATTGTACCTATTACAGTTTGAAGTTAAAAGAAATGCTTTGTTGTTAGCACACTTAAAAATCCTCACCCACACTAAGTTATCTAGTACACAGTGATCTTTATGTACAGATACTTATGTAAAAAAGTATTAATCTTTTGAAACAGTAAAGCAAGTTTTGACAAAGCTAGACATGTAAAAACTCAGAAAACACACTTTTAAATTCTTACCTTCCTTGAAATCAATGGTACAATTCTCATTTTGTCTCTACAAAATCACCAAAGTGACACAATAAGTATCACTTTACAAGCAGAGAAGCTTCTAGGCTTAATAATCTCATTTTAGTATCTTGGGTACTACTATCTGAAAGATCACTGGTCATGCAGTGTCCTTTTGCATCAGTGACCACAGCAGGTATCACTGTATAAATGGAAGACAAAAGTGACTAGAGATTCTTATCCTAACTCAACCATTCACAGACCTAAACAATTTTAACTTAAATGAAAAGCCTGGACAGTTTTGTTCTACAAAATTCCACTATTTCCTTTGTCTATGAGACTTTAAAATTCTTAGAAAGTAAATATTTTCAGAATTTAAAAGACAGAGGGTGTGACCTTTTTATCCCACTGCTCTTTCTGTCAAAGGGCAGTCGGATAAATATCCATGCAATTTGAAACAGAATTATAGTGCCAAAACATCATCTTCAAGTTTTATTTCCTCAGCTCCTCCCAAAAGAAGAAATATTCCTAGAAACTCTTGCAGAGGATGATTGTCACAGGAGAAGACACTATGCCTTGAAAGAAAATTTGAACTGACAGACATATAGATATTTCAATACTGATAAAATAAGCTGAATTTCTGATGAGGGTCCCCAACCCCAAACTGCCCCTACTGAGGCTTATTTGAGTACTTCTCATTTTTGCTAAAGAGACAGAACTGGCAGATTTCACGTGGATATCCATATGAGATGGATCCTTCATAAAGGATTCATATGAGATGGACAATCATCCAGAAAGGCACAGCGATGGAACCAGCACATCGGGTTCCTGTATCAGTCCTGCACTTTAAGCACATGCATCTATTGTAAGCTTTATGCACTGAGCTGACAGGCATAAACAAAAAAGGGACTATCACCATATTCACTTTGGAAGTAACTGATTTCTACATGGTTCTTCCTCTATTCCTCTGACTAAAAAAGAAAAAAAAATTGAAGAAAAGTTTATGAATGGTCATTCGTAGTTCTATTTTAGCCTGATAAAAATGCCCAAAAGAAATAGGAAGAAAATGAAGAAGAGATTGTATTTCAAACCAATGGTAATTATTTTTATTGTTAAGATTTTAACATGCATTTTAAGCTGTAAATCAACACAAACAGGTTACCAGGATGAAATTTCCTCAGACTGTCAGAGGATTGATTCAAGCAGTGACACCTCATACTCTCAAGAAAAAGTCTTTCTTGTTCAGATTTATGAAAGAAAATTTTAAACATGACTTTGTAACAAGAGGTAATTTTTTGGCAAAGTCAAGAAGAAATGATGGTTGTTTCTTAAATATATGGTTTTTCCACAAGAAATCCAAGCACTTTTTAAAGTCGTACACAACACTATTATGCAGGCTGAAATTCTGTCCTTACTACCCTGTTTTTCATCAGAATGTTTCAATATATAGCAACATAGCATAAATTTATGTAATAAGAAGAGTGTGATCAATTGCATTTTAAAACAATGCTTGACTTCTGTCTACCATGCAGTAAAATGAAGAGCTTTTACTTGTTTCTGTATGCACACAAAACTAAACTGACTTCAATTCATCGCTGAAAGATTCCCAATTAGAAAGAAAAGTTTCCTGTGGATTTGTTACAGTCCCTATTACCTCCAATAATTGCAGAGTCACTTCTGATTGCATTAGCTAAGGGCTTTCCCTCATCTATTGGTCCAGAGTGATCTGCAGCAGGAAAAAAAAAAAAGAAAAAAAGAAAATGACAGACAAATAGAAGACTTTTTAAAAGAAATTCTCATAGTCACAGTTCATTTACAATATGGTACCGTGGCAGTAGTATGAGTCAGTAAGCATGCATAGAACATCAATGTAAATGAAAATTTGCAGAGATAAAAAGGAAAATGTAAACATTCAGACAAAAAGAGAAAGGCTAGAGAAAAGGAATTAAGTACATATAAAAGAGAATCATTCACAATTAATTACAATTTTACAAACTACTCCTGAGATGTTAACCCACATGGAAAATAAAAAGTCAGTTGTGATTCAGGTCATGAGTATTCTATTTGGATTTTGCTTTAGAGACCAGAACAAGTGATAACCATATGCTACCTGCAAATGAATGGGTTGTTTCACTTGATGTCGAGTCAGCTCCAGTTAAAGTACCACAGTTGGATTCAGTGAAACGCCCTTTTACAATGACAGGGGCTGAGCTGCTGTGGTGCAGTGCAGCCTTCAAAGGAGCAATGTGGTTGAACTGCACTGAAGATAGACAGCCAACAAACCCCTGAGAGTTTGCCTTCATAGTCTCCTCATCTACATCACTGTTTTCTGTTAATCAAAAGGAACAGAACACAATTAATCATAGTGCAACTGTACAAAATAAAGTGTCAGAAGAATAAATGAATAATTAACCTGTGTTGCTCTGAGTATATTTGAATTGCAGTAACATATGTAGATTCACAGAATCTCTTTCTTGTCTGACTTTAATGAAAAGACAGTCAGATACATTCACACCTCCTCCCATCTTTTGGACAGATGACAGTTGCTAATTTGCTGAGGGAAATGCTTTTAAATTCTTAGAGCAAGTTCCAAAGCAAAAAGTTTCTATTGTAAATAAAGTATTTAAATTAAAATGTAACAATTTTTCATTCTGCAAAAATATAAGACTAAAGAATGAATTCCAGGAAAAATGCATTTTATTTGATTTCTCCTCATAAATAACCATTTTTGGAACATATTCTTTCTACAGACTCATATATCTACTCCATTTCAGCACCATTAAGTCTGTCAAAGCAAAAACCCTGAAGATCTCAGATCGTCCCATCCTGGAAATCCATCAAGATATTTTCTGTGAAATTTTAAAAAATGGATAGTGTTCCAATTTACTATGAATTTTAAAACGTGATATCATTATTGATACCACAAAGGGGAGGGAAAAAAAAGAAAGAGGATACCTCCCCACTTTTTCTCCTGAGTTACCTTTCTAAAAGCTTGTAAAAAGTACTTTGCATGTTAGAACTCTCTGTTAATTCACCAGTAATGCTCACCAAAGCACCACTTTTGATACCGAAAACAGTTTATTTACCCTGACAGTTCTAATTTAAGCAAAAACTCTGGAAGTACTAGTTAAAAAAGAAGAACTCATAAGGGAAGTAAATTTGCAAATAAAAAAGGAATTTCATCTCATTAATTTTCACTTCCAACATGTCATGGGACCCACAAACGAACTTGTGACCTTTACAATAACCACCATAATAACTTAAAGTTTTACAGACCATTTGTCAATAAAATTTAGGTTAATAGCGAAAAATGGGATAGTGTGTTCAGGTAGAATATTGCAAAATAGCAGAGTAGTATTTTGTTCAACTGATCTCTGCTTATTGCAGTGATGAAGGACTATGAGATGGAAGGGTGTCAGACAAAAGTCTGCTCACCTACACTGATGGATTACATAAGATGCTGGCTGTTTAACTGTCTCTGCTTTCTTTGCACCTGTTTTCAATATCTGCCTCTAAGCACTGAAGGATCTGCCAGGATGGGATATTTTAAGAAGAAGATTAACAATGAAGTGGCAAAAAGCATTTCCACAAACCCTGTGTGATAAAAATATATACCTCTAAATATGAGTCAGATTGAAAACTTCAAGAGCAGAGTGGTTTCTATTATTTTCTTAGTTCCTATACAAATCCTTTACTAAACTACATATAATAGGAAGGGAAATAAATGAATCCTTTGATTTCACTTGACTTCTTAATTAGAAAATATTGCTGGATAAAGTAAGGTTTTATATTGGATGGGGCAATTTCCTCCTAAAGTAAAATTTAAGCGACTGAAAGTGGCACTCAAAAACACTCACAGGTTGTTTACTGTATGTTACAGTAAACTGAAGTTATGCACCCTTAAGTGTTGGGGGTTAGGTTTATTTCCTTTTCCTACTTTTTATTTACACAATTTTTCCCCGTAAGTTGCTAGGACACATTAACGACTGGGTACTTAAGAAAACAAAAGAAGTGGCCACTGCCGCCACTTGGTGCTCCTCAGAGTCCTGCTGGGGCACCGGCACCGGCTGCCCCAGGGTTGTGAGGCGAAGCCTCTCCTCCCTCCCTGCCCGTCCGGCCCGAGCCGCCATCACCGCGCGCTCCCCAGCCCGCGCCACAGCGCCCCCTGCAGGCGCGGGGAATCCCCGCCCCCGCCCCGCCCCCGGGAGCAGCAGCGCCCCTGCTGGCCGTGCCCGGAACTGCAGCACAGGGAAAGGGCCCGCGGCCGAGCCGGCCGGGACTGGGCCCCGGGTCCTGTTTGGCGTCGGTGCCGCAGCTGTGGGGGCTTGTTTGCTTTATCATGCACACCAGTAAAGAAATGTTATTCCTGTCCTCATATCTTTGCCTGAGATCCCCTTAATTTCAAAATTCTAATAATTCAGAGGGAGGGGATTCACATTTTCCATTCCAAGGGAGGCTCCTGCCTTCCTTAGCAGATACTTCTCATTCAAAACCAAGATATTAAGTATCTTATTAGCAATTAATTTGCTAAGAGTACCCATGTTTACCATAGACAAAATTACTCCACCTACATTGTCTTTAAAAAAAACAAACAAAAAACATCCCTCAAAAGCGAAACACACCCAGTAACTCTATTTAACTCTGCTTCAACCATTTGTTTTTATGAAGTAGTCAAGCAGAAAGAAAGTCAAGTCAGCAGACATACAGCTTCTATCAGAATATTTTAAGACAAGAACTGTGATGTCTTCTAATAGCTTTATGTCTTATATTACATCACCCAAAACTGCACACCTTGAGGCCATCCCAGTGCAATCCCCTCCCTTGCCCAGCTGTGATGCTGTGCCTGATGCACCCCAGGACAGGGCTGGCCCTCCTGGGTGCCAGGGCACTGCTGGCTCATGTTCAACATGTCATTGACCAGGACACCCAGGTCCCTTTCTGCAGTGCTGCTTTCCAGCATCTCATTTCCCATTATGTCCTTACATACAGCTACAGGCTCTGGAACCTGTCTTTGTTAAACTTCATACAGTTGGCAACTGCCCATCCCTCTAATTTGTTTCTGTCTTTCTGCAGGGCCTCTCTGCCTTCAAGGGAGTCAATAGCTCCTTTTATTTAGCTATCATTGTCAAACTTACTATACCTTCAGGTCCTGCATCCAAGTCATTTCTAGAGATGTTGAAGAGCAGAGGGCTGAGGATGGAGCCTGGTGGAACCCCACCAGTGACAGGTGATGTCACCCCATTCACTGTAACCCTTTGTGCTCGACCTGTTAGCTAACTGCTCACCCACCACATGATGCGTTTATCCATGGGTTGGACATTTTGTCCAAAAGGATCCTGTGAAAGACAGCTTCAAAAGATTTACTGAAAAGGATTATGTCAACTGGCTTCCCTCAATTAACGAAGAATGTTTATGTTGTCATAAACAGAAATTTGGTTTGATAAGCAAGACTTTCCTCTCATGGACCTGTACTGGCTGTGACTTATGACTACATTGTCCTTCAGCTGTTTTTCAATGCCTTCTATAATAATCTTCTCCATAATTACACCAGGCACTGAAGTGAAACTGATGGGCCTGTAGCTCCCTGGGTCAGTCTTATATACCCTTATTGAAACCTGGGACAACATCAGTGAGCTTCCCGTCAACTGGAACTTGAACAGGTTCCATAATTCAAAAACCACAGAGAGAGGCCTGGCAGTGACATTAGCCAGCTTTTTCAGTATTACCGCTTGAATCCCTTCAAGTCCCATAGACTCACAGGGATCCAGCTAGAGCAGGAGATTCTGCACAAGTTTTGCTTGAACAAAAAACCTGTCATGTTCAAATGCAGAAGAGCTTAGAAAAATACTTCTCCAACTGAAGATAATTCTTTTTCTTAAAAAAAAAAAGTTTCCTTGTGTGGTTTTTCTGAACAACATTTTCATGTACAAGAAATTCTTGATCTCATATTTTGTTAACTCGTTATGTTTAGACCTCTTCACTGCAATAAACATTCATTACTTTTTCCTCTGCCTTTGTGAAGTCTTCTTCAGTCTCTAGGTAGAACTTCACAATCAGAACCTAAAGCAATCAGATTTGTAAGAGAAATAGTACCTCCTTTGCAATGGGGAGAAACATGTTTTCTTCATGTTTCTACAGATTCTGAGACAAATTGGGCTGACTGCCCCCTAGGTCATTATAACTCTGCGCTTTGAACTGCTGTGTCATTGCAAAGCCATCATATAACTGAAGAAAATCCTACCTCTGAATTTTTGTAACTCTATGGCTCTTTAGAAGAGACAATATTGGTCCTGGTCAAAAGGCCAATAGACTATTTATCTAAAAGTGTACATTTCCATAGATTTAATCAAATGCATTTTTAAGCAAACAGATAAAAGTTTTGATATATTTTATAACAAAAATAGAAGAAGCTTTTTTTCTGTACTGGTCACTATGGTATTAACCTTATGTGAGTGTGACAGCAATAAACTACTACACTTCAAATACTGTACATTTCTGATTCAGTTTTATCATCATATTGTAAAGTTTGGAAACATTTTTAACATTTTCTTCTAGTAGTTTATATTTCAGCTAATATTGCTTTAAAGTTATGCCTAAATGATCATTCTCTTTTTCATTTTTTGTGCATATCTACACACCAGTTCTCTTTTGGAGTGTGAAATTTATATATAAAATCTACATTTCTAAGGGACATATTTCTGTTTGCGTTAGAGGTACTTAGTTTTACAGTAAGAAAACAAATCAGCTACACTGAGATTCTCCTAAAGATAACTAAACAATAATTAAGATTTCTTTATGGTCTATAAACATGATTACTCAATTTCTTTAATACATTTTAAGCTATTTAGCATTTGGTAATTGTTCTCATAAAAATAACTATCGCTGTATGAATTTTATTATATATTTAAAATTATTATTCTACCTTTTCTAGATAACACTCTCATAATTGAGAACAACAACCACCTATTTGACAGATAAAGAATTAACTGGATCTCCTTATCCAACCATTTGCATGCAACAGCTCAATGTCTAAATAGGGACTGGTGACAGGTAGTGCTTCTCTGGGCCAACACTATTTCTGTTCAACATCTTCTCTAAAGACACCAAGAGCAGGACTGAGTGCATCTGAAGGAGCTCTGTGGATGACACTAAACTGTTCAGTTGACACACCTGAGAGATGGAATGCCAACCAAAGGGACATTGACAGGTTTGAGGACTGGGACCAAGTGAATCAAATTCAACAATGGCAAGTGCAAAGTTATGCAGCTGCATCTGTGCAACCCCCAGTATCAATACAGACTGGGGTGGGGGGAGAATGGATTGAGAGCAGCCTTGAGGAGAAGGGCTTGGGGGTGCTGGTGGACAAGAAGCACAACATGGGCCAGAAATGGGCACTTGCTGTGCCAAAAGCCATTTGTATTCTGGGACTGTTCAGGGCCAGGTTGGATGCAGCTCTGAGAAACCTGGTCTAGTGGAAGGTGCTCCTGCCTATTATAGGGGGTTGCAATGAAGTGATCTTTAAGGTCCCTTCCAATCCAGGCCATTCTATGACTCCAGACTGCATCCAAAGCATTGTGGCCAGCAGGGCAAGGGAAGTGACTGTGCCTCTCATCTGCTCTGCTGAGACGCCACCTGGAACCCTGCATCCAGCTCTGGGGTCCCAGACAGGAAAGACATGGACTTGTTAGAGCAAATCTAGAGAAGGACTGCAAAGATAATCAAAGTACTGGAGCAGTTCTCCTATAAAGAAAGACTGAGAGAGTTGGGAATGTTGTAGCCTGGAGAAGTCTTCAAATTTTATAGCAGCTTTACAGTACCTAAAGGAGGCTACAAGAAAGCTGGAGTGACATTTTACATGTGCATGTAGCAATAGGGCAGAAAGGAATGGCTTTAAACTGAACAGCGGTAGATTTAACCTGGAAATAAGGAAGAAATTCTATGCTGTGTGGGTGAGAGACGTTGGAACAGATTACCCAGGAAAGCAGTGCATGCCCTCATGGAAAGTGTTCAAGGCCAGTGGATGAGGCTTTGAATGACCTGGTCTGGACGAAGCTGTTCCAGCACATAGCAGGGGTGCTGGAACTAGATGACCTTTTACATCCTTTTCAACCCAAAACTTTCTGTGATTCTATGAAATCACTTTAGAGAAAAAAGAAATACCCTCTAAATTTGCACCAACACCAAATCTTCCTCTATCATTGCCAAAGTGAAAGGTATGAAAATAACAAGATCTTGAGAATTTCAGTCCAGGCTATTGCTATTTTCTTTTAAGAAACGGTGATTGTAGATTGGTAAATTTAATTTTGATGATTACTTAAGAGAAACAGACGTATTTTGAAGAATCATCACTAGACAAAGAATCTCCAACAAAGATTTGACTTACATTACCATATTCTTCACTGTTTACATCAAAATCTAATCACAGGAAGTTTTTCAAGTACAATATGTGATTAATAGTATTATATCATCTTTGTGTATGACTTCAATTTGATTTGTTTTTTATCCAGAATAGAAAACAAAGTGGTGTTTCTTAATGCCTGATTGCAAAATGAGAGAGAAGTGTACAATTATTTTTAATGGAACCCACTTGATCATTTTTTCAGGAAGCACTTATTTGTGATTATATCTGTATTTCCACAAGACTGAAGTTTCTACCTTGATTGTGACTCTGTGTCTAAGTAAATTCACAATAACAAATGCCTTTCAGTGACATTTGTGTTGTTTTTTTTCATGCCTCATGATGATGTTTGATCCATATTTTAGAAAACCTTGTAGTTTTAGAAAATGCTGTGGTGTTCCACTTACCTAAAATCTTCCCCAGTGTGAGAGACTTGATTGCATTGAATTCTGTGCCTGAAGACAGAATAAACTTCATTCTTTCATTCTGGTTAACCTACAGAATGATAGAGTGAGGAACAAAGTAGAATAATGGAAGAAATAGTAGTCAATATTTTCAAAAAAGCAAGTAAGATCAAGGCTAAAAATAAGAAGGTCTGAAGGAAGCATTTGTTATTTATAGCATAAAAACTCATCAGGAAATAGATTAATAACTTCCTTAGATCACTGATTACAACTGATATTCTTAAGCATTGCACTTAATAAGCCTTTATTTATCTTAGCGATTTGCCTGATTCTTTCTTTTTCACCTCTAGGATGAATAAAAAATAGCAAACCTTTAAGAATATGAAAAAAATCTCTTTTCATTTTAAAAAGGCACTCAGTATTTAATTTCATAAAGATTAAATATTATATTGTAAATATTCTGCTTCTCAGGGTACCTTTAGAACAACTTCAAGCCAAGTACCATTACTCAAGTTCTAGCTTCAAAATACTAAATTATAACATGCAGGTATTTTGAATTTAAAATTATATTTAAAAAGACTTTTTGCATGTTAATATCAGCCATTAGCAAAATAAATGTTTCTGTTTTATCATGAAATTTCAAAAATAGCAAAAAATACCTTCCTTAATAGCCACATTCCTTTGATGATGTAAAAGAGACCAAAGAAAAATTTTAAAATATCTACATTATTATCTGTGTGGTAATATATTTATACTGTAGTTTCATGCATAATTTAACTAAAAAATCTGAAAATGCAAGACCCAAAACAAACAACAGCAGTCAACACATTTACCAAATTTTGAACATTCAACCATCAAACAATTACTTGCATTTTCATATAAAATTAGGAGGTGATATTGGCCTGTTGAAATAAACAAAATTAACATCAAAGAGAGTGGCTAACATTAATTTTGACTGTGCATCATGAGAGTGTTAACTTTGCTTTGATTACTTGAGATATTAAGGCACATTTTATTTGGGGGTAATTGCCTTGTTGCAAGTATTTACCGCATTTTGCTTGTCTACTTTTTTATGATAATCCACTTTTTCTCCCACCCCTAAAGAATTACCTCTACAAAAAGTGTTTCTTCCTCTCTGTTAATCTTCACATGTTGTAGTTGTCCGTCAGCCATGCTTTTGAAACTGATGCTGAAGACATCAGGATCTTGATGGCTATCTAACTTGTACCTAATCTGTAAACTTCCTGCAGGGATAAAGAAAGAAAAGGTGTAGTACACTACATACACTATAAGCACTATAGATCATATATTTTGTGAAAGATACTATACAATATATGATAAGCAATATATGATCTAACATGCTACACAGGGGTACTGCAAGGGCAAAACAAATGCTTGATTTAAGGACTTAGCCATGAGAAATGGATAGAATTGAGAAATTAAAGGCAACAGAGTGAGTTATAGCAATGTCAGAAGCAGGATATAGTGGCAAAAATAGTCATAAGCTGTCTCAATTTTGATTATTGACTTAAAATTTGAGCAGAAATTTTATAATTACTTTCAAAATTCAGCTGAGAAAGACTCAGTCTGGTAGCTCTCATAATTGTGACTTATCAAATATAACTCATAATTCTTGAATAATGTTTTTCCTGTCCAGTCCTGTAAACCTCTGACCATTTGAAAATTAAATTGAATGCAGTGTACTAACTCCTAGATCACTTTCCATTCCTTATTGTTAACTCCCAAAGTACCATCTATACACAAATAATCACACAAAGACTCAGAGGAGAACACAGAGGCAATGTAGTTGCCTGGTGAGAAATTCCTTCTCAGCTGCAGATGGACCACAACTTTCTACTCATGCTCCAGAAATTGGGGCCCATGTCAGATACAGGCCAGGCATGGGCAACACATGTTCCATGTCACATGATGGGGAGGATAATACAGCTATTCTATATCCAAATATGTGTCTAGGTAAGCACAGAACCTTCCTCAAGCACAGACCCACAGTGACTGCAAAGATAAACCTGTAAATTTAACTCACCCTGTGGTGTTTTTTTACTTAAAGAAAAAATACCTAGATCTAGATGAAAGAATGGAAAGATCCAACTAATAGTTAATGCTCAGCTTCACAGAAATATCAGTAATGCTACATGCATTTTTACAGGTATGTGTGTGTATATATATATATATGTATATATATTCTATATATATTATATATATATATATGTATTTTCATAGGTATATAAGTAGCTTATGAAATGAATTTAATGAAATTACCTCTGATTGATTTGGGAAATGGATAATGCACTTTAAGAAGTATTTTATTTCATAATTTTTTTTGAGGACAACAGTTAATAGGCCTCATGAATAGAACACAGTTCAGATAAATTTTAATTTTCATTTCCAAACTTTAAAACCCAAATATTTCTAAAGGATTTTCAGAAATAAAGATTTTTGACAACATGATTAAAAAACAGTAGTGAAAGTTGGAAGTACAGTAGGAGGAATGCATTTCATGTGGAAAGAATTGCTGGATGCAGCTGAAAAACAAAGATACCATCTAAAGAAACAACAGGACAATATGTAGTTCCTGCTTCAGGTCTGGAAATCAGAGAAAATCCAAGCTGACAGTTATGATGTTCATTAGTATTTCCAGACATCCAATCTGAAAACTCACCATTCCTGGTAAGAATGACTGAAAGGTATTCCTTGTAGAAGGAGCTGACATAGAGCAGTAAGCTTGGTGTCCGTGTTGTTCGAAAGGCAAATGTAATTGCTTCCCTGGCCAGTGTCATGTCAGCATAGAAAGAAGAAGCATGAGAACTGGAATTTTTAGCTAATGTGTAGTATTCTTGAAAGTTGTATGTCACAGAAGTGCCAGTCCAAAAATAGGCAGAGATCTCTGAAACAAAAAGTAATTAAATATTTTAATATAATGCAAAATAACATTAGAGATCTTTTTTTTTGTTGTTTGGTTGGTGTTTTTTTTCCTTCTGCCACACCACAGAATAAAATAAAATGTATTCTATACTGTTGTGATAAAGCTAAATAGTTAATTTAAATGAAACTAGCATTTAGAACTACAGAGAAATTTAAGTCACAACCTGGTCTAAGGCAAAAGCTTATTTAGATGTGTGTCTTAAATATCTGTTTCATAAAGAAGTGCATTTTTTTCTAGGTTATTTTCTATTGATCATCCTGGTTCTCAAGCACAGTATATTCTGTCTCGCATGTACAGTGCTCCTACAAAGAAGTGGGTGCAACATTTTGAATCCTAACATTTAGATTAGATATGGTAAAGAGACTGGTCAGGTAAGAGAAAAAAAAGGAAAATAGAAACCTACTTATGGTCTTCTTATGTTTGAATCACTTATAGAGAGCTTCTGTAATTCTGTGATTTCTGTTTTCTGCTGTTTTCTGATGTTTTCTGCTAAAAGCAGAAAAGTTTTCATCTTTGTGCTTAGAAAATGCCTTAGTGCTTTGGATCACAGCTTTTACACTTCGGAGAAATTTCTTGAAGTTTCTGTAATCCGGTCCAGTATTTAAAAAAAGCTGACTGAAAGTTATTATTTAGGTCACCCCACACTCTTAGCAACAGAAGCTAGTCTGTCTCTGCTGAATATTACAAGGTGACCATTAGTCCCTTCTGATGCAGAGGAGGAAAAACATCATTGCCCATACAGTGCCATTAGACCTGCAGCACTAGATATGGAAAGTCCAAAGACTTTGGGTCCCTCACTTTTGTGGTGGCAGTGATGACAGGGCAGATTTTGTGCTAATTTAGAGTAACACGAAGTTGTGGCATATAAGCTGCTTAGTACTTTGCAGAATGCATTTAATACATGGAGGAAGCAAGATTTTTTGCAAATCTGAATTATATGCAAACACTAAAACTTCTAGATAATTTTGAAACTCATTCATTCATTAATTCATTTTTGAAATTCAGACTTGTCATCATCTACCAGTATAATAACTTCACCAAAGAGCTACTTTAAAAAGACTTGGAAAACGGGCTCAGTCCTTTTTGCAAAGATCTTATTTCTTTCAGCAAAAAGTAGATTTAAGTTCTTCTGTTCCTTGGTTTGTTTTCCAAACTCAGTTTTGATATTACTATTTGAAAGACAGAAATCCAAATGCTTTACCACAAAAACATAGTTCCTAGATTTACTGTAGTATCAAAGAATCAAAATAGTTGCATGAAGATGCTGATCCTCTCAGCATCTCCATGCTGTAAGGGGGTAAAGTGGTTCCTGCTTAAATGGTATATATTGAAGTTATCTCAGAAAAAAAAGTGTTTAGCAAAACTTACAGATATTGAGTAAACTCAGCTGAATATTTACCTACATTATGTAAAGATTTCAACATATCTTTAAGGAGATTTGAAGATCTTGATCTGGACTGTATGATCCTGTTTTCAATAACTGATAAAGCTAAAAGACATGCTTGCCTTTCTTACAGAATGGACCAGAATAGGCTGAGAAAGTGCAGTCACAGGAGAATCCACTGTATTTCTCTCTACATTTTCCACCATTGTGGCACAGGTTACCATAACTACTACAATGTCCAGGGCAGCCTGGTTCAACTCCTGGCGTTATCTTCGCTCTCTCTTCCAGATCAAGGGCCATTCCATTCAACCGTAATGAACGAATGCATCCCAAAAATCCTTTCTGCCTGGATGCTGTTCCACCTGAAAATAAATTTACAGGAGCTTCAAAAACATTTAAATAATTGATATGTAAACAAAATTTATAGCTTACAACAAACTTATTCATATGAAAATATTTATAAGTAGCTCTAAAAGTACATCTGATTTCTGTTTTGTCAAGTAATTACAGAGAGCCCTTGAAGACTACAAAACGAGGAGAGGAGAGGAGAGGAGAGGAGAGGAGAGGAGAGGAGAGGAGAGGAGAGGAGAGGAGAGGAGAGGAGAGGAGAGGAGAGGAGAGGAGAGGAGAGGAGAGGAGAGGAGAGGAGAGGAGAGGAGAGGAGAGGAGAGGAGAGGAGAGGAGAGGAGAGGAGAGGAGAGGAGAGGAGAGGAGAGGAGAGGAGAGGAGAGGAGAGGAGAGGAGAGGAGAGGAGAGCTCTGTCAGCTCTGTCTAGCATCTTTACTGGCGATTTGGATGAATGCACCTGCAGTAAGTTTGGAGATGATATTATGCTGGATGGTAGGGTTGATCTGTTGAAGGGTAGGAGGGATCTGCTAGTGAATCTGGACTGGCTGGACTAAGGGGCTGAGGTCAGTTCTGTGATGTTCGACATATCAGAATTTTGGCAATTCTACATTTTGGTCAAAACAATTTGATGAAAGTCTGTAGGCTTGGAGAAGAGTGACTGGAAAGCTGCTGGCTGGAAAAGGATCTGGGTTTGCTGGTAAGCAGCTGAAAGTGAGCCAGCTGTATCCAGGTGGCCAGGGTTGATGGCATCCTGGCCACTATCAGCAATAGTGTGGCAGCAGGAACAGGGCAGTGACTTGTCCCCCTGTACTTGGAAATAGAGAAGTCACACCTGGAGTGCTGTGTCCAGTTCTGGGCCCTTCACTACAATAAAGATACTGAGGTGCTGGAGCATGTCAGGGAACAGGGAATGAAGTGGGTTAAAGGGCTAAGAGTAATTCATGAGAGAAGCAGCTGAGGGAACTGGGGTTGTTTGCCTGGAGAAAAGGAGGTTCATAGGTGACCTTATCACTCTCTAAAACTGCCTGAAAGGAGGGTGTAGCCAGGTGGGAGTGGGCCTCTTCTCCCAGAAAATAGTGACAGAAGAAGAGGGCATAATCTCAGACTGTGCCAGGGCATGTTTATGTTGGACATCAGGGAGAACTTCTGCATGGAAAGGGTGATTAAGCATTGGAACAGGCTGCTCAGGGATGCCATGAAGTCTCAACTCCTCTAAAAGTTCAAGAAATAACTGAATGTGGAATTTTAGTGCTGCTTTAAATGAGGTTGTGTTCATTTAAAGGTTAGTCTTGGTGAACTTGGAGGTTTTTTCCAACCTTAATGATTCCATGATACCCCTCAGCTGGTGTCTGTTCTGATATACTTTGTCTTGGAAACTGTGTCTATTCTTCAATAATAGGAAGGTTAATGCCCCTCTATGCAGAGAAATAACAGCCAGATTATATCTGACTACCAAGCAGAGGTGATAACTATACAGAGCAATCCTTCGAGTAATGAGAATTGTTCATTCATTTTTTTTTCACTGTTCCTTATTTTTAGCAAATTTCATGATAGCTAACATTTTATTCATCTGTGTTGCTTAGCAAGGTGTGTAACCCACATACTGTCTCTCTTGTCCTTTGTTGCACAGCCTACTGATGTTTCTTGTCCTTTGTCCTCTTTTAAAAAGTAAAAGCAGAAAATATTCCACAATGTGTGAGACTGTAAACTATAATTCTCATACGTTTCCAGTTCTCATTTGGATAAATGCTTCCATGTGATCGTCCATTTTAAGATTTTTCAGTTTCAAAGTTTGTATAATTATTGGTGTTACATGGAATATCTTGACACAGCTGTCATTGTTTTCAGTTATAATAGACTAAAACGACCTGGTGGTGGCAATTTCATGTCATCTCTGTGATTAAAATGGCAAGAAATTTGAATTAGATTAAGGTGCATTTCAATCTTAATCACTCCACAAGTCTATGATTCTATGGTTTGGAGTGCTGCTTAAGGCTTTAGTTCTGGTTTAAAAAAACCAGAATGTATACAACTTCTTTATTTCTTCACAAGAAGTAAAGACTGTTTCAGCCTGAAGAAATCACAGTCTTCATGCTACTGACTGAGTAATGGGTGACTCAGGAAGGTACTAGATTTAAAGACACTCTATAGTTCACTTTTCTCTAGATCCTTTAATTAATTCCAGATCTTTTTGAATTTTCAGAATGAAAAAAAATGACCACAACACCAGATGCAAAACAAAGTCACAACTCGAGTACAATTATTCACCTGAACATTATCTGAGGAAAACAAGCCAGACAACTTACATATAGATAAGTCAAAACTGTTTTTATGCTGTCAGCTCCATCAAAGAGAAGGACAAGACTATACAATTTTACTCGGATTTGGCAGATTTTTTGACCAAAAAAAAAGAAATCACCTTATTTAATAGTCAAAAAGTCACCAGGAAGTGCAACTGTTAATACAGGAGAGTATTATCTTTTTAGGAGGAGGATTAGAAGAACTAGAGACCAACTAAATGTCCAAATAATTTTAAAAGTCTTTAGATGTGATAGTGCCAAAACACCTATAGAATTAGACCATTTCACTGATCAAATTTCAGGTATTCATATAATAGCAGTTATGTGGCAAGTCAAGTCAGAGAACAGCAATACAATTTTATCTAGTAGGGTAAATAGAAATCTGATCTTTCCATTAGTAGATCTAGTGCATTACTGTGAATATAAACCAATCTCAAAACTTCTAACTCCACTGGAACTAATACATTGGATATAATTTTTTTGTTATGAAATCCTCTATGCATTTAATCAAAATGCAAAATTCTTTAATGTTTGGTCTAGTCTCCATCTTCTTCTCTTGATACCTTTTGAGGCATAGGTAAAATTTTTTATCAGAATATGGAAGACTTCTCTCTTTATTTCATTTTTTTCATAAGCATTCGTATTTTCTGTAGCTACTGCTGTCGTGGTTTGACCGGAAATGGGACATCTGGGATACGTTGTTTTATGTTGTGGTAACCAATGGGTGTCCGGATTTTAAGATGGGCATCTGGTTTGGCCAGTGGGGCATTGGATCCGCCTCTGAGACCACAAAAGCCAAGGAGTTAAAAGCAGGGCGTTTTTCCCTCAGAGGCCTTTTTTGAATTTCCGGCGGGACAGAGCTGCTCCTTCCTTCCCCCCCCAGCTGAGCTGCTGGCTGGAAGGGGGGGGGGGGGGGGAAAGCCACGTGGCCCAGCTGAGGTAGGCCTGACCCGGAGGGGTGAAAGGGTGGAAGGATGGAGCGAAAGACTGGAAAACACTGAACAGTCAGTCCCCCCCCCCCCCCCGGCTTTTGGAGACGGAGAGAAAAATGCAGCCTGTGCTCGAACTGAGTTTAGCTTGAAACCTGATATCATGTCCCGGCAGCAGCCAGCACGGCTGGGAGGAGAAGGGGGGGCAGCGGGCAGTCCAGCCGCTCAGGAGAACTTTTAACCTTTTGTGGATAATGAAAACTTTATAGAACATTACCCTTCCTAGAGAAAGATAAGAGTGGAGGATGAAGGAAGAAATAGACCAGTGAGTGGTCTGGCAAAGAGAAAGATGTTGAAGGAATGGAGGAAAGATGGAGTGGGTTTTTTTCTGAACGCTTTCTCGTTGTAAAAACCATGAACTGATTCCTGGTGATACAGAGACTGCATTTCAGGGGGAAGCAAGGGCTCAGAGCAAGAGAGTTCGGTGTTGAGACCCCTCAACCCCAGGGGTGTGGAAGAAAATGGGGGGGACAAAGGTCCCAGAGATGAGACTGTGCTCTGCTTGGAACGAGACGAGGCATCCTTAAAAGGTCCAAAAGTCTACCCTGAAAAAACAGATCCTCTGCTCCATGCAAGGGGTGGTGAGAGCACCTCTGCAAGGAAGGAAGGAATCACATGATAGCAGCAAAAGACTTTTCCGGGCAGTTGCTGATTGTGAAAAGACGTTCATGGTACGAGAAAGGACTCCGTCTACTTCTTGATGAGCTGAAGATTTGATTATCTAAAGGGTGGTGCCAGACCGAGTGTGGATATTCGTGGGAAATGTAAATGTACTGGAAATTTGGTGGGAGGAGGAGGTGTTTCTGTGTAGTTTTCATTTTTCTTTGTGTTTATTTTCTTTCCTTTGTGGTTTAGTTTTTTGTAGTTTTAGTTAATAAAGTTTTTTTTTCCTTTTTCCCTAAGCAGGAGCCTGCTTTGCTTATTTCCGGGTTCCACCTCACAGCAGATGCCAGGGAGAGGGAATTTTCATGGGGGCACTGGCATTGTGCCAGTGTCAAACCATGACAACTGCTTTAGAACACTATTGTCCTTAAATGTATTCCTCCCCAGCTGTGGTGGCTTGACCGGAAATGGGACATCTGGGATATGCTGTTTATGCTGTGGTCACCAATAGGTATTCAGATTTTAATATTGGCACCTGGTTTGACGACTGGAGCATTGGATCTGCCTCTGAGACCACCCACACAGGGGTTAAAAGCAGGGCTGTCCGCCCTCGGAGCTCTCTTTGAATTTCCAGTGGGAAGAGCTTGGATGTCTCCCCCGTCCAGCTGCTGCTGCTGGGCGGGGGAGGGGCAGCCACGCGGCCGGGTGAGGTGGGCCGGGGCTTGGACAGAGATGGGAGGTGAAGAGGCCCTGGCATGGAAGGGTGGGAGAAGCACCAGGAGGTATCGGGCAGCCGCCCCCAGGAGAGAGAGAGAGAGAGAGAGAGACCCCACGAGCCATCGGACAGCCCCACCCGCCAGACAGAGAGAGCCGTGCCTGGGACTGTTATCTTGGAATGTGCGGAAAGGAGGGAGCGGTGTGGCAAGAAGTCCAGCCGCTTGTGAGAGCTTTTAACCCTTTGTGGACAATGAAAACTTTACAGAACATTAACCCTTCCTAGAAGAGAGATAAGAGTAGAGGATGAAGGAGGAAATGGGCCAGTGGGGAGGTCTGGCAAGAGAGAGAGAGAGATGTTGGAGGAATGGAGAAGATGGAGAGGCATTTTTTTGCTGGACTCTTTTTTTTTTTTTTTATAGCCATGGACTGTTTCCTTGTAATACAGAGACTGCATCCAGGGGGAAGCAAGGGCTCAGAGCCAAGAGAGTTCAGTGTTGAGACCCCTCGGCCCCAGGGGGTGTAAAAGAAATGGGGGGGACAGAGGTCCCAGAGATGAGACTGTGCTCTGTTTGGAATGGGACGAGGCATCCTTAAAAAGACCACCCTCGAGCGGCCTTGCCCATGCACGGTGGTGAGAGCACTGGGCATGGAAGGAACATGTCACAATGGCAAAGGGTCTCCGGGCGGTGCTACGTGTGACAAGAAGCCCATGGCACAAGGAAGGACTCCGTGTGTTCTTGATGAACTGAGGATTTGATTATCTAAAGGGTGGTTGCCTGACCAAGAGTTGGTGATTTTGGGAAATGTAAATGTATTGGGAATTTGGTGGGAGGAGGAGGGGGAGTGTTTCTGTGCAGTTTTCATTTTCCTTGTGTTTATTTTCTTTCTTTGTAGTTTAGTTCTTGTAGTTTAGTTAATATTAAGTTTTCTCTTTTTCTCCTAAGTAGGACCTGCTTTGCTTATTCCGGGTACCACTTCACAGCAGACACCAGGGAGAGGATGTTCTCATGGGGGCACTGGCATTGTGCCACTGTCAAACCACGACACCAACCCACAGCAAATAAAATATACGTTAATTTAGTATGAGTTTCTCAGAGCAGGCATAAAAAAAGATCTTTTTAAAAGTAGGGTCAGCTTTAAATGTTCTTATATATACAACATATATTTACACCAGAGACTTATGAATTCATAATAAGGCAATATTACATTAAGTACACTACTGTGGATATAACACATAGCTCTATATAGCTTTCTGTAATAGCTAAATAAATACTAATTAATTCTATTTTACTCCATTTCTACCTTTTCAGCATTTTCCCAAATGCCTTAATGTGTTTCAACTGTCTTGTGCATAATGTGTTTTCTTGTGTTTGAACCTGAGAAGCTGTGGATAAAGAGACAACAAAATTCCCCTGAAACTACAGAAATGGCACAAAATCCTTTAGTAGATTACATCCTCTCAAAAAAGGGTGCAAATCTACATCCTTGGATCCTTGATCCTTCAAACAAACCTCAAAAGAAATAAACTTAATTTGAAATCCTGTCCTGGAGAGAAAACTACTGGCCAAGGCGCTTTGAGATCTACAGTCTCCAAATAGTGAATATCTGCACAGATTTTTCACAGAGTCTCTCATGTCATCATACAAAGTGTTTTCAAAAGATCTGGTTGGCAACACTTTTTCTTCCCCTCCTCACCGCAGTATTTTCTTATTTTTATGATGATAATTAGGAAATATTTTGTGGAGTGCCTACCTACAAAAAGCTGGCTGTTGAGTTGCAAGCGAATATGTCCATCAGGTGGAGCACTGTGAGATCTCTGAGGAAGCTGATCAATTTGCAAGGAAGCCTCTTTGACATTTCGTTCAGCCTTCACATAATGCCACTGGTTGTCATTTAGGGAATTGCGTGATTGCACTATGACTTCGCTAGGTCCATTTCCCACGTCAAAGGAAAAAGCCACCTCATATGGAGCTAGAAAGAGTATAGTAGTAGCAGACATTTAAATTATTTCAAAATTAAATGAGTCACAAAATAATTAATAGCAGAACAAGATACTTTAAGGTTTAGCCTACTATTTCATGGAATAAGATTGACTGTTTTAGAGGAAGAGTTTACTGCAGAGGCCTGCTGCTCATTCTTCACACTCACTGAAGAGCAATGATTTATGTACTGCATAGAAACCAATCAGCTTGCAGACCCCTGGAGAGCACAGTAGTCAAGAAACAGTGAAATGTGCTAGCTTTGCAATTTTTCAGTTTGGATGAAATGCATCTCTTGATTACATGTTAATGTATTGCTGTTGTTAACTATATTTAAATTATCACAACTGTAATCCAAACAGCATCTTCTCCTGTCTATTCACTTTTTTAATTTATTCATACAGCCTCTACAAACATCAGAGAGAAGATTTTGATGTAGTTTATAAAATTATGATTTAAATTGAGATTTTCTCTGAGCAACTTTCACATTACACAAAATCACAGTTTGCCGAAAAAATCACTGAATCTTTGCAGGTCAAAATAAAAAGATGAGGCATATGTCAGAATACCAAAGATCTGAAAATTGTGAATATTCTCTCTCAAAGTCTTTCTTTTATATATTGAAAGACAATTATGGAAAAAAAAGTATTCTCTAGACAATAGATAGCCATAATTTTGTATTATTAAGGATTTAATTAAAGGATTATAGAGAAGATTCCACAAATCCAAAAAAAAGTTTCCTATTGACATCATTGAATTATGACAGAAAAGCAAAAAAATTAGGAATCAAAGGAATTAGATGAGCTTCAAACAACATTTTACAGATTAACTAACTGAAGTAGAAAAAAATATTCCATTATTTTTTACTTTCTTTTCCCTTTTAAAAAAGACGTTAGGCATTTTAAAACATTTAAATCCACTTTGGCCAACCTTTAGACTGAGTAATGTCACACAGTTGCAATCCTAAATCTTGTTGCTATAAAGTGTTTTTTTATAATAGTTGACCCTAAGACAGAAAAGCATAATGGGAAATACATAAACCGTTTCACTTACTAAATAAAGCATATTGTGCAGTCAATTTAAAAATTGAATGCCTTTTGTAATAAATTACCTCCTCTGCTTAAAAATCAAGTTTTACATAAGAATAAGAGACAATTGATATCTAAACACAATTCCTTAGTAAAATAAATTAGCTTTAGGATAAATTTCTTTTTTTTAGAAAAAGCAGAGACTCTCTCTTATACAGGGATAAAAAAAAAAAAAAAAACAAAAAACAACCACACAGCAGGATAACAAAAGCAACATAAAATCCATGTGACTGGCTAAAAAGAATTTTTATTGAATGTTACTTTCTGCAGAGAGGTCTTTGTAATCTTCTGGATACTATTGGAGTTAAGTCTGAAAACACAAGTTCTGCTTTGAATTCACTGAATGGGCCTATTGAACAGCATATCAGAATGACAGATCTGATAAATAAAGTCACTGTTTAAATTTTAAAGGCAAAAAAATGCATAATAAAGATTTTGAAACAATGAATTATGTTCGTACCACTAAAAAATTCATGTAATCTTGAAAAAAGGGAAGAAAATCCCTGAAGTTCCACAAATGAAGGCTGAAATAACAAGAACGGGTTCATGGTCATCCATTATAGTGTCTGAAGACTAATCAGAATATGTCAGAAAAAGTGAAAGATATAATCACTTAACATTCTATAATATTATAAGAACAATACTGCAAATTTGAAAGAAAATTTGGTTTTATAAGAACCACCAAGAGAAAATGCCACAGGACGTGGAAGGATGATACTGAATTCTAAAATATATAATCTTGCAACAAAGGACATACCCACAGAGCACTTTGGTCATTTCTTAGGTAGCAGAAGAGAATGCATCCTAGGTAGCAGATGAGAATGCACCCTGGACTTCTGGCACAAAAATATTTTTTGGGTCCTACATACATTGGTGTCACTCAGAAACTATCCAAGCATTGCAAGAACTCTTGTAACCCTAATGCATTCAAATACAGGCAGAGCACAACTACAGGCTGGCAAAGGGGAGTGGAAGTTAATGGTAGTCATGGAGAGTGGTCAGTGGCTAGCTGTGGCTAGAACAACTAACAGAAAGCACAGATACAGAGAACCATCCAGAATATTGAGTGTAAGCATCATGTGCAGAAGCAGAAAGCGATTACTAAATAATATGCTACAGAATGCAAAATCCTAGCATTTTCCATAAAGGAAGCAGTTGAACTGCACTCATCCTGGACAGTAAGTTGCAGATTTGGGCCAAGGCCACCAGTAGTTGCATATTGCACTGTTCTGAACTACTTCCAGAGCAATTGCAGAAGCCCAGCCAAATCAATACACCATTGTGTTTCCAACCCTACTTTAAATTTCTATTTAACTCTTTGGAAATAAACCTTCAGAGAGCATTTAATATAGAATACCCAGACCTTTGGCTAGAGAATGTAACCTTTGGTCCTCTAAGTGTTTAGCAGAGTGTACTCTTCAGTGTTGAATCAGCTTTGTAGCTTTCAACCAGTATTTCTGCAGTAAATTTGCAAATCAGGAAGAAGTTCAACATGCAGTTATAACTTATTGCAAAACAAAAATAAGGGATAAATATCTTCTTTGAGACAAGTATCTTTTTTTACTTACCCTCTCTTTTAAAATACAGTTAGAATGCACACAACATGTTTGCAATAGTGTTCTAGAAAGTATACACAGATGCACTACAGTGTCTATAACTTCATAAAACCAGCAGAATAGCTCTAAGTCTCACATTTTGTATTACATTTCTGGATCTGACTTTTTTGTTTGAAGCTAGACTTCAATGTCTAAAGAACACTACCCCATAAATAAAATAATTAGATATAAAGTTTAAAAACAATAAATATGTTACAAAAAATTAGTTCTCCTAAGTACTGAATGTCAAATGTTAATGACATGATAAAGTTTTAAACATTTTCTCACATCCTCATCTTAAAGAGAGACATCTGCAATTTACCTTATTGTTATTTATTATTACATAAATAAAATATATTAATTTATATGAAACTATTAGTTGTACATAAGTGCAGATTGGTAATTTAATTCACATTTTTTATAAAGGATGTGGAGTTATATGATGATGAAATATAAGTCATCTTGTACCATATGAAATGCTCAAGTTAATTTTTTGTTTGAGAAAAATACTCGTGATGGAAATATATATTGCTCACCTCTGACTGATATTTTCCACAATAAAAGCAGACAATTCCGGGTCCATTACAAACAATCCTCCACTTAATTTAGATATGACACACAAAAAAGAGTGGGTCTGTCTACTCAACAAATCAGGGTATTTATAGAGATGAAGAAATTTCTCTATATTCTATACAATAATGAGGAAACCTTGCTTTTTTAGATGCTGAAATTATAGACCAATTCAGCCTTTTGCTTTCTCTCACACCTCCCTATTCATATAAAGTAATTTAAAACCCATAAGTATGCAGTCGTTTTTATGCTTATGAATGAATGGGACAAGCAACATGAGTCTGTCTTCATATTATTATTCTGAAGAAAAACTTACAGTCTTCTAACAAACGTCTGAATAAATTCATTTCTCAGAACCATTCCTTTAATGCTTCCATGATTTAACTGTTTATTTTGAAAATGGAAAATAATTTATCAGACGAGACTATCATCACTGCTTCAGAGAGCCTCCACTGAAGTGCTGATCCAGTACATTTTCTGTACTGCATGACACTGAGTTTACCTTTAAACAGAGATTTAACAGAAGGCAGTTCATACTGCCAAAAACCTGGCAAAAACAGTGTTGAAAACAGGGTAGTTTTCAAGTACAGCACTATAATATGAGATGATGAAACGCAATTTCATTAAACACAAACCAATATTCTACAATTAAAATAACTATAGAAAGTGTTTCCCTGTTTGTTTCATTAACATAAGATGTTAACATGGACAAAAAAAAAAAAACAAGAAAGCAGAATATTTTATTTTTTAATAAGAAATAGTTAATGTTTCTATAGCAATATTTTGCAAAACAACATATCTAATTATTTGTACTCTTCTCTAGAAAATACTGGAGGCTGATAACAAAATCCATTTGGAAAAAAATGAGGAACTGTCTAATCCCAAGGTAAAAATTGTTCTAATAGAACAATTTTAGAGAACTCTAAAAGTCACCAGGCAAGATGAAGACTTTTCAATTAATGTGACATTTCAAATTAATTCCAAAGTCTAATGAAAAACTGCTTCATCCTTTCAAATACTCTTCTTTTCAATAATGAGCAATATAAGAATAATACATTGGGTCAACTAAGATAAAGGTTTCATTTTATGTTGGTCACCTTATGTCAGATTTAGTGGGATATTTAATTCTCTGTAATGCAACAAAAACTTATTGCTGCTTTTAAGTCTAAGAATTTGTGTCTGCACAAATAAAATGAAAAAAAAATATCAAGGAAAAAAAACAGAAAGAAAAAAGATGAGAATGTGTGACTTAAGAGGTCTGAGTCACACATGGTGATTGAGAGAGTCTTCCAGCAGCCACATATAATGCCTGGTCTTAAAATTGGGAGGAAGAGAATTTGGTGGTAAAGATGCAATGAACACAAAAAGTAGAAACAGTCTTAGCAGTCAGGGGCTGATTGCTGTGCTCTTAGATTAAGAAATCCCTGGGGCAGAAAATTTCTTCAAATGGATACTTGTCAATGCTGTAATTTTTTCCAATAATGATAAAGATTTGGTAGCAGCAGTTGAAGTAAAAAGGGTAGAGAACAGGTTTTAAATACTCCTCCTTTAAATTAAGTAAGATCCAATTTTTATAATAACAACAACAACAAAACCATCAGTCATGTTACTTACACTGTAACTCTATCCTTATGAAGTCTTGAATTCCCAGGTTCTCTAAAAACACTCCTGAGGATGCAGTAGTTTTAAAGAAAAATGAGACATCTGCACTGAATTCTCCATGGAAGGTGGGGAAATGCAGGTAGGATGTCTCTGTGTTGAAGGAAGCTGAATTCCAAAATGTTCCTGGTTAAGAGAATGAAAGGATACAGTCTTATCTAACATTTCTAGTGTAAGTTTTATAACTGATAAACAAAAGAAAATTCCCAGGTCTAAGAATGGGTTGCAGTGTTCAGAGAGTCTCACATCCACAGAAGCTTCCCTGTTAGCTCATAACACAAAAAGGTATGCAATATTGGGAATGCGGAATAACGTTTCAACAAGAGTAAGGTGCTTAGCTCAGCCAACAAAAAAACAATTATTAGGAAACAAAATTAAATTCATCTCAGCTGGGAAGTCCAGTTATGGCCTGACGTATCCTTTAATGAAGTAAGCAAACATAGCAGCTATGAATGAAGTACTCTAGCTACATTAAAGTAGTATGGTTGAGGGAGCTGTTTAGCCTGGAGACAAGGAGGCTCATGGGGACCTTGTTCTCTGCAACCGCCTGAAAGGAGGGTGCAGTGAGGCAGAGCCCATTGTCTTCTCCCAGGTTACAAGTGACAGGATGAGAGGAAATGGCCTCAAGTTTAGATTAAATATGACAAATATTCTTTTCACTGAAAGGGTTGTAAAGCATGGTAACAGACTTCCCAGAGTGGAGCCACAATGCATGAAAGTGTTTGAAAAACTCGTGGATATGGCACTTGGGGTCGTGGTTCAGTGGTGAACATGGAGGTGGTGCAAGGCTGACAGCTAAGACATTTTATTTTAAAGGTCTCTTCTAACCTTTACAACTCTAGGATTAGTTAGTACAAGCAATAACTATGAGACTTATTAAATATATATTTTACATAACAAGGAAAAGATACTTGTTATTGTTATAGTCCAGTGAAATTTACCAGATATCTCAAAGAATGCAGGACAAATATCCTTGCAATTACTGTAGAAGAAATCAAGGAAGTAAATTGGAAAATTTAATAAATTAGCATAGATATTTTCCTGGTTTTATTTATTTTTTAGTAAGCATCCAATCATGATTTGCAAGGTTTTGTTATTGTTTTTTAAAATGCTGATGTAAAATCTCTAATATCACCTTCTTCTAATAAGGACAAAGTCTTCATTTATGGTGTTCAACTAGAAGTACCTAGTTAATATTGCTGAATCTTTACAGATATATCAGTATTTCTTTATTAAACTATATTGATTTCTAACCAAAATGAGACATTTAATATTTTCTTATATAATTGATCAAGCCTATTGAATATTCTCCTGATAATGTTGTGATCTCTCTCTTATAGTTATGTAGAACTGTAATTCTTGCTCCAGCCATGTTCTGCTTTTAGGATGAGAAGGGGGAATCAAAAAAGAGATTTGAAAATTTCTTTCTTCCCTGCAAAATCAAACCTTATTATGCAGTGTATATGGAGGCCTAGTCCACAGCCAGTGAAGTAAAATTAATGTCCATTCCCTCATTCCAGCAGAGTTTTTACCATTTTTGGAAGAGTTTGGAACCCAAACCTAGAAAACCCTAGAAAAGCAGCATGGCAGGATTTTCACACATATTCTGGCAATTGCTCATTATGACTTTTGACACCTGGGAGTACTGCCAGCTCTCACAAGTTGAAGCAGCCATCAGGATAACATTTACATGGTAAGGCAGCTGTGAACAGATGGCTCGGGCGGGGAGGGGGACATGTAGCTTTGCACCTCGCTCTCCTGTGCTGCCTTATGGGCTTCTTGAAGTTGCCAACCTGTGAAAAGCGCCACCAGACAAAAGCAGCAGCCCTACCTATTGGCATCGGTTTTAAGCCATGTTCCTCAACTGCGTCAGGTCATGGCTCCCACAGAGCAAACTTCACAACTGTTGTGACTAACAGCTGTGTATCACAGCTATTTAAAAATAATGGGCTGGCTGTTACCAGTAATTCAAACACAATAGGAAGTTTAATACTGTAATTTATACAAAATTGGTACAACATTGCCAGCAATTAGAAAAGAGGCAATAGGGGCAGTAATAGTCCAGTAAAGTAATGATACAATTAGTTTCAATGAAGCATTTGAACGATATCTGTAAATCAAAATGGACTCCTTGGGGGAGGATAGGAAGTTTTATTTTTTCTCTCTTAATTTAGTGCCTTTTCTTGTCTAACCATTCTTTTTCTCAGCTCTGAGAACTGTGTAATTTATGAATGTAACGATGCTCTATCAATCAAGCAGCTCAAATACAGACTTAGGAAAAGTATATTACAACGTATCTTATATTGTTGTAAATCAGGGTGCGAAAAGAATTTCTTAACTTTACACCATCTGGCTCACAGTCTCCCATTTAGTTTTCTGGAACTGCCAAACATCATTTTGTTGGAAAATCAATACTATTTAGCATTTTATCTAAGCTGTAAGACTGCAGTCTTCCTGTGAGTAAAAAGAAGGAAGATCCTAATATAAATTTTATATGAAGTTATTTTTATAGAAAAATATACATATGTTTTTGGCATGTATCAACTAGCCTTACCAACTTGAAACTGTAAAAAAAACCAACAACGAAAATAATAACAAGACAGATAAATTAGCTTTCTCAAAACAATTGTGCAATTGCAATTCAAAGAGCTCTTCAAGTTCCTACTCAAAACTGAAATCTGTTCATCATTTGTGTCAATTGCTTGTCATATCTCTAATGGCTGCATCTTCATTCTGTCAGCAGGGACACTGAGTGTTGAGACAAAGAAAATAAAGTTCTTGTGTTGCCAAACAGTATATTTTGTACTTTGGGGGTTGTTTTTAACTGTAAGTTCCACAGATAAAAGTCCAGAAAGGAAAACTGTGATCATCTAGTTCAATGTCTGATATAACACAGACTATATAAATTCCCTGAATCAGTCTTGTCTGAAAAGAAGAATTTAGTCTAGGAAAAATATTCAATTGATTGTATTAAAAATGTCAATTTATGGAAAATTCACATATGCTTTTACTGTCAGTTTGTGCATATGTATGTATTCACATACAGTGTAGCTTCAAATCCCAAACATTAAATAATTTTCTGATTTTATTTCCTGCTTTCAAGAACATTATTTGAAATGTCTTCCTCTATGAAGCTCTTTTTGAGCTTAACACATCACCTCAGATTATACTCAAATTCAGCAAAGGGATTTAAATGCTTTCACTAAAAAATGAATCTCAATTTCTTTAATGCTATCCTTTAACCTTACATTCTCCTCATATATGTAAAAGTGTAATCACAGACTTGTATTAAACCTCTTGATTATGCAGGAAGCTGCGAAGAGGACCAAAACAATGTTGATTAGACTGAGGTTAGGACAAATATGAATTAATAATAATTGATATAAAGCTAAATAAGGGGGAAGAGTTGAACACACGGTTTACAAATACTTCTGCTATTGAAAGTGAAAGACATGTCCTGATTTCTCAGGGTACTGAAGAGAGATGAAACAGGTTTTTTCCGCTAAATTAGAAATTTACTGTGTTGCTTTAATGAAGGTATTGCAAGTGGTTGATATAGTTAGTCTCTGTTACATCCAAAGCTCACAATATTTCTTTTTTTATTTAAATGTCAAGCAGAGAACTCACATTGAATGGATTATCTGCTTGCATTTACAGGCTTGTACTGTCACTTTGCAGTTGAATTTACTTTTTTTTATTCAGCCAACTGGACAAGACTCCATCAAATACCTTATTAAAGCCTACTGGTATCTTCAACAGTATAACCCTTATCTTTATTAATGTAAATTCCTGCTGAATGGTATATAATCTTTACAATGTATTATATTGTCTATAAATATGCATTTATATTATTTTTTATTAAGATCTAAATCAACAATTTTATTTTTGGCCCAAGAATTAGTCTTATGCTGACAGATTATAATCACCCATTTAATATACATAATTTTGGCACATTAGCTATATTTCAGTATTTTGAATTTATTTTTATGTCCTAAAATTTACTGGATATTCATAGAATTAAATGAGAATATGTCTACTCAGCTCTTGTAATGAAAAGTACAAGAACAAAAACCACCCAACATAGAAGGGTGGGTATTTTTAATCTACTCCCACAAACTCACTCTACTGGAATTTATTCAACATCTAGCTTTTACTTCAATAATGACAAAAAAAATGAAGATAACTTTCTTTTTTCATGAAGACCATAGAATTTCTATCTGTTAATGTACCAAAAACTTGGTTCATTCTCATATGCTTCAAAATCTTTCTTGTTACTCTGCTCAGTTGATATATGTTGGTATTAATCTTAACTTTCACTATAGTTAGATATATTTTTCAATCTGATACCAGCAGTCATACCCTACAATTTATTAAACATATTGTAGAGCTGAAAAGGGATTATAGAAATGAATCAGTAATAAATCAGTACTTCATTTTGAAGGTGACAGAAAAGTGTGAGTGCTACCTTGGCATCTCATAGTAAGGTTACTTTATAAAAATGCTGAAAAAAATCATTACCATCTGAATGTAATTTTTAAAAACTTCTATAAAATAAACTGTATTGTATTTATTTCATTTCGGATTTTTGGAGTTTTTTTCTTACAGAAGGCTACCCTTTCCTGCCTTGCTCTGACCAATACGGTTTGTTTTTCTTATAAGTGACATACTTCGTTGAGGAGATCAATCCTTAAAGCCTAAAATAAAGACGCCAAGTACAGAAATAGAATGTTAAATAAAAGAGTCACAAAAAAAATGCAACAATAAAGAGCCACCTTCTGCTGGACTGCATTTGATACATGACTTTTCAGAAGCACCCAAATAAGTAAATCTAACTTGGAAACTTAAGTCAGTGGAGTGCATGGTTTATGGCAATTCAATTCAACCAATTATTTTACTTTATTTTGCTGTAGGCATTAAAATTTTCTTTTCCTCCCAAGTAACTGTCCCACAAAGAATAGATTATTGATGGAATAAGAATTTATGATCTTTTAGATTCAAGTAATTTAATGAAGTACTGAAGGTATTATAAATACCAGTAAACCTTCTCCTCCATGTTTCTACATGGTACGCTAGTCAGTTATCCTAAAAAACTAATTTCTGTCAGATAGAACAGAAACCTATTTAATACAAGATATCCCCTGTGAAATACAATTGTATAATTTAATTCTGGAGAGTGACAGAAGTAAAAATAGCAATGATCTCTTTGAAGAGTATTCAAATAACACTGTCAGTCCAGGAATATCTATTCTCCCTTGTTTGACAGCACTTCTGAAAAATGGGTATTTTCCACTAGACCTTCTTTTGCATTCTTCATCTACCTAAAGGTAAGCATCATTAAATGTACATTTTATTACACCCTAATGGGGTGTCAGCAACCTCAGGTTAGGAAAAAAGTCTTAACAGCAGTCTTTCTTCCTTCTGCAGCTTCAAATTGATGCTAGAAGCTGTGGCCTGGCAAGAGAGTTTAAACTTCATCAATTTTGTCTACTGTGAAAATTAATATGCAGAACTCAGAAATTACTGCAAGTCATAGCTATTTACATTAACTGTAGAACTGAATATCAAAGAAAATGTTCATTATAAAATCCACTGCTGATACACAATGAGTAGAAAAAAATCGACTATGTCCTGTACTCAGTATTTATTATAACACATATTATATATGAGGAATTATATTAATATATTTCAATACAGTCTACATATTTTTATATATATATATATATATATATATATATATATATGCACATTTATATATTGCATATACATATAAATATATATATGTGTAATTTCCTGTGTAGGATAGATCACAGAATCAATTGCATTGCAAAAGACTCCTGAGAATATCGAGTCCAGCTGTTGACTCGTCACCACCTTGCCAACTAGATCATAGCACTGAGTGCCCCGTCCAGTCTTCCCTTAAACATCTCCAGGGATGATGACTCCATAACCTCCTTGAGCAGCCCACTCCAATACTTAATAACCCTTTCTATGAAAAAATTCCCCTGATGTACAACCTGAACCTCTCCTGGTGCAGCTTGATATCGTGTCCTCTTCACCTGCCACTGGCTGCCAGGGAGAAGAGGCCAATCCCCACCTGGCTACTCCCTCCTTTCAGGTGGCTGCAGGGAGTGATAAGGTCTCTCCTGAACCTCCTTTTTTCTAGACTAAACATCCCCAGCTTCCTCATCCTTTCCTCATGGGAATTACCCTCCAGGCCCTTAATAAGCCTTACTGCCCTTCTCTGGACTTCATTATATATCATGTTATAAAATATTAATATGACAATTTCCTAATATAGGTGATACATCATATATTATACATCATAAAAATATTAAATATATATATATATAACATGCCAAAATTATATAGTAACTTGTACTGAGATATTTTATTATATACACTCATAGAATTTGTGGGTTTTTTAATACTTTGGGTTTATGTCAAAATCTATGACACAATTATTTTCCTTCATAAATTTTCCTTTCCTTTCCTTTGTTTTCTCAAATTTTAGTTCTTACCTCCTTAAATACATGTCTTCTCATACTGTCTTTATGATGTAAATGGCTGAGAAAAATTGCATTATTGGACAATCCAAATCAATGTTCTTATTCCAAGGTTTTTGCTGCATTATGACCATGAACTGTTATATTCTGAAATCTTTTCACTGAGCTTGTTTCAGTTCAAAATTGCTTCTTTTTGAAGTCAAATGCTATAAAGTTGTATGACATTACAAGAATATTTCTCTGACATTCAGACTGAGTTCTTGTGCTTGTTGTCATGATATTTTAGAATTCTCTATCACAGCTTGTCTAGAAGTACTGTGATCATTCATCATCAGTGTAAAATAATGCAGCAATTCAATCACCCAGACTAAGCAAACATCAAATGAAGTCAGGGAGGTCAATGGGTGTCAAAACTGTCTGTATGTTTTAGAGATTAATCCAAGGAGCTAGCTGACTTCCATGTTTTAAGATCTGTCACGTCTGAGGTCAGGCTATATAATTAATAATATCTGGGAACTTGGTGAGTGGAATTTGAATTCTTCCCCCCGTAATTAGAACTACACAAGCTGTGTTTCTGTTTCATGGCTGTCTTTGTCACTGGCTTCACTGTCTGTGGCCACAGTGGAGATCTGCTGCATCACAGGCTGAGTGAGCATGGCCAGCCAACTGAGGGAGGTGGTTACCTCCCTCTATTTGACTTTTGTAAGAGAACACCTGCATTGGACCTCCAATTTCCTTTCCTCTAGCAAAGGAAAACATTAATAAACAGCAGCAAGCATTGTGGAGGCCACGGGAATGTTCAGGTCTGGAGCACTTGTCCTGCCCTTCAGGCAGGAGGAGCTGGGCTGCTTCAGCCAGGGGAAGGAAAAGGTTTTCTGGGGAACCTGATAGCAGACTCCAAACCTAAGGAGAAATCATCAAAGAGACTGACACAGGGTCTTTGCATTGGTGTAAGGGGTGAATATCAAAGACAGTGGTTATGGTGAAAGCACAGAGTTTCAGGCTTAATAAAAGCAAAAAGGAATTCTCATTGAGGACGGCCAAACAGCGGTAGAAGCTGCCCAGAGAAGCAGCGCAGGCTCCATCCTTGGGTGCTTGAAACACCAGGTTGACAAAGCACTGAGAGACCAGTGATCTCAACTCATGGCTAATCCTGCCATAAGCAGGAGACCTCTGTAGGTACTATCACTCTGAATTAATACTATAATACTATATCATACTATTATGATATGTATGACAAAGGATCAGTTCACAATCAGATATGAGACTAGCAAAGTGAAAGAACCCAATGGGATTTTTAAGTCTTATGAATTTTCATAAGAAAATTAGGAGGCAGTGCTGAAACACACATCTGTTAACAAATCTTCCAGGCATAATTACTCTGACAAGACAGAGATGATGCAAAAATAAATAAATACTAATTTATATGTTTCTATCAATGTGATTTACTGAGGGTGCTTGAAAGTATAAATCAGTATATTACTGGTATTTCTCTTACTCATATAAACTGAAGAAATTTGAAAACCAAACACGACATCATATGATGAAGGAGGAAAATCACATAAAGAACAAAAAGATTTCTAAATACTGTATCTATTACATTTAAATATAATAATAATTATAGATAACAGGTAAGTTCATGAAAACTCATAAGGTAATGTGATTTAAGAAAATTAACCCATCTGAATTTTGTAATAACTTACTCAACTGTATATCAAATATGGCCCATCCAACTCTTCAGCTGAGTTCTTTGGGGTTTTTAATAGCATTTCTTCTCCTAATTCCTAATTTTTGATTACAAACAGCAGAAGTGTAATACATTACTACTGAACACAAGCCAAACATGTTCTTTTTTCCATTGAGTAGGGAAATTATTAAAAACAGAAGTATCATCACGAATTTTCAATGAGGTGTCATTTTGCACAAACATATTATTCTGGTTATTACATATATGTATTTAGAATGTAACTCTAGTATTATTATTAAATTTGAAAAATTTTAATTCTTACATGTAGTGGAAAATTTGCATGTAGATATTGCATACACTGAATTATTCTCCTACAGTATAGTTTTCCTAGGTGCATAAAAATTCAGAGGAGATAACATGTGCAATGCTTTGTGATGGATGCATACATAGCTAGTGAATTGTATGTCCCCAAGACATGGTAACCAGCTACAAATTTCCCTTCATGTAATGATTTATTCATAATACCAATTCCAGTTGGGTAAAATATCTGTTTGAAAACTATCATAACACTTTTTGTTCTCACTATTGACGTGTATGGTGAAAAATACATTTTTACTACTTCGATGGTTTGCACTGGATGGTGGCAGGTTTTTTTCTAATTCTACAAAGAACTGGATGAGATTTTTAGAGAATTTTATCTTACATTTGTAACAAATAACATTTCAAAGGTATTGCAGAAAAAATGCATCACTGTTTAGCAAAACTCTTTATTAGTTACTTACTATCACCACGACAAAGCAAAGGCCCCAGTCTGTAAGCAGCTTCCGAGTTCGGTCTGTCAGTATCTGTGACCACAATCTCAGTTACTGGTAGGTGGTCCTTGTAGGAGAGGAAGCCAGTGTCATTTGTCCTGAAAAGGTAAAATGAAAGCCACAGCTCTCCTAAATGTTTGCAATAAATAGTTCATTATCATTCATACCCTCCTGAGAAAAAGGGTAGAAACTTAAAAAAACTGGAAAAGGCTGCCTAAATATGTATGTGTGTATAAAGTGTTTCTGTATGTGTGATACAAAAAACTGTACATAGAAACATATGCTTTGGAGTTGACATTGGACTCATTTGGCAGGACTAAAAGAATTTAATTGGAAGCAGGTAGTCTTATGGTTGTGACCATAAAACAAGTCTGAGAAAAGTCCTCTTGAATAAATGGGCACCTCACTAGCTGCCTAAGACAATGAATTTGCTCAACTCAAATTTGAAAATGAGTTTTATGTTGCTGAGGACATGCTGTATCTGTAATTTACTCCGTCATCAATATGGAATATTTAATGGCTTAATATAACTTTCAAGTAAGTCTAACTTTTTTTTTCCAACCTTGACAAAAGTTTAAAAAAAAATCAAATAGAAAAGTATAAAGTCATGCTGACTACAGAAAAAACAGTATATGCTACAAATATGAAACTTGCAGAAAAGAAAATATGCAACTTTGCACTCTGAACACACATCTAGTACTTGTAATATTAGACCTAGTTTCTTGTTAAAATCTTTGTTGACTTAGTTCCAGAAATGAATTTTTAAATTTCATAAGCACCAGTTTTGGCCCTAAAATTCCTTTCCCTAAATCCATGGAAATGCTCGGTTACTCAGCTCTATTCTGGAAAATTCAATCTGTCCATTCAGTCCATTCATGGTTGAATTTTCCCTTTAAGGGCAAAGCAAATAGTTCAAAATAAACAGCAGAAACTCCTCATGCTGAATAAAATTGTTGACTTTTTCCTCCCCTCCCCTCTTCCTTTCCTATCATCATCATCATCATCATCATCATCATCATCATCCTTCTTCTGCATACAATTTTGTTTATCTGTTTTGGAGCACAGTGCAAACAAATGGACATTTTTTTAGCAAACTATTTTGCTTAACTGAGGAATGCAAAACATGGGGTTTTTTAAATGTTAATTTTTCATGAAGTGAGATATTGCAGGTTTCTAATTTAGAACTAAAAAAAAAAAACCCTCAAAACATCAGAAGTGTTTCCTCCACTAAAATGATGCTGTAAACAAAAGGAAACTGAATATAAATTATCTTCTGTGGAGAGGATTTCTAATTTTTAAATTTTTAGGACCAGATTAAAAAAAAAAAAAATCTGTTCTTGAGTTCTGTAGGCTTAAAGCTTTTGATTAGACAAATAAGGAGTTTAGACTTAAATCTATGTCCAACGCATGAAATAAGATAGATTTCACTATAAGTAGACTGTCAAAACCAGTGTTTCAAAACCATGGTGTTCTCTGTGCTCAAAATATATCTCCAACAAGCAAAGCTTCTGCCTACTTTTTCCACCAGTGAACAGTATCTAGTCAACTGATCCAAAACAGCTGTCTCTAGGGAACCAAACAGAACATTAATCACAAGTACAAAAATTAGTGTACACATAACCACTGTAACACTGGAGTCAGTGGCAAAAATGGATACAAACAGAAATACAAACCCAGAATCATTGTACTTTAAATTTAATACACTCCTAAGCATCTAAGCAACTTGCTGGAAGTGGATATGCATGTGAAGACATGCACATAAGCCTCATAAGCCTCACATCTATTGTATTTACAAATATATTGCCATTAAAAATTAACGTATATATGTGAGCATGGATTGAATGCATGACAAAACTGAGCAATAATATTTTACACATCTGAGAAATGGTGCTAATTTTTTTCTCAAAATGCATTCAAGTTTTAACACCTTATTTTTGTGTTAGAAATTAAAATGTTTTTATTTTCATACAGCATAATAATAGGGAAATTCTTAGTGATATATGTGTTTCTTTAATCTCTTTTTTGGAATAAATGTCACAGATATCACCCTGTGAATTCTACTGCCATAGGAAATTGTTTTCTCCAGAAATCTTTGAAGCTTGTGAAGAATTGTTCTTTGATTAACTCTTTCTTGTACTTTCATTTCTGAGTCTGTTGAATTCCCTGCTCATATTGAGGGAACAAGCATTTTCCAACCCAACTCATTAGTCGCTCCTTTTAATGAAGGGTGGACCTTCAGAAGAAAAAAATGATGTACTGCTTGATTTTGCATACAAGTTGTTTCTAAGTTCCTAATCTTCTTTACATTTTCCCACTTTCAAAAAAAAATAGATGTTGATGCATTTTTTAAAATGCATATATTAATGTACTCACTGAACTTTATTTATTTAAATAAATGAACTTCATAGTTTTAAGACCATAAAAGTTTCTTTAACAAAAGAGCTTTCATTTGAAAAGTCCTTCCGCATTATCAAATCCTGTGCTGCATTGGAGCTATTGTTGAGAAAGTTGTATCTGATCCTACTAAATGAAAAGTAAGGTTCAGATCTGACATTGTAACAAGAACTCATTCATTATATTATTTATTTGACAGTTATGGTAAATGACACCAGAGAATTTCAGGCACAAATGGAAGATGTACATCCTAGAAATCCATTTATTCTCTTTGAATAGGACTTCATATGACTGCTTTGCTTCATTGACAGCAAGAGTTATTAATTTTCTTTATCTATGTTGTAGATGAAAAAATAAAGAATGTAAAAAGTTTAAACCTTAAAGTGTAATTATAAATTATGCTAAGAACTAACTTTTTTAATAGAACAGTTTATTTAATCTTTAATTATGTTCAGTAATCTAAAACTAACTGAAGTTGTGCTAAAGAACTATTTTCTTATTTTATAATATGCAATATACTAAAGACTAGAAAGTATCTGTAAAATTAAATCTTTCCCAAATGTTATAGTGAAAGAATTAACAATAATACTTAATATGTATAGCAGTAACTTTGTGAAAAATTATATTCTATAGCAAAGAATCAGATGACACTACGGCAATTTAGATTTCCAACTGCCTTGGTATTATAAATGTGCAAAGGCCTGTATATTTTCTTTATTTACTTTTAACAAAAAAAGTATTGTGAATAATGAACAGTAAAAAGTCACCATTCATCCCTGTCCGCATCACAGTTGCAGTAATGCTGGGAATCAATGCAGCTTCCCTCCAGTCCACAAGCACATTTTTGTACAGCAGGCAAGGAACCTCCCCAGTAAGTATGAGTTTCATTTGTTCTTCCAATCCACCAGCTCAGTGGCATTCCATCTAAAAAGATTAGAGAAAATCAATGCCCAGTCTTGTCTCCTACTTCTCTCAGCTTTCCCATCCAAATAGTTTTCCAAAAGTTTAAGAAGACAAAAAAACCTGCTCAAATCTAACACCTTTAAATGACCAGGAAAAAATAAATTTCCACCTTTACTTGATAAGTAATTTTTCATTTTAATACTTCGTTATTACATACTAAGTGATTGTCACAGATTTTTGCTTGCATTAGTAGAAAAGGGAACTCACAGTACCTAGTTCAGCCAGCCGTGATATTAGAATAATTTATCTTAAGCAGTCAATTTATATAATTCATTTTAAAATGATCCATGAAAGTGGAGACATAATCATCCTAAAAATCAGGATACTTTATATTCCCTAGTAAAGATCAATTTCAGATGTTGGAATCACCAGAAATAGAATAAGGGAAGTCACAGAATTGGCTTCATCCCACTACCAAGAGTACTACAGAGCACTACTACTAATATCTGTGATGAGCTCTGAGCAGCTGAGTAGGGGTGTTAATCAGAAACGCCCAAAGACAGCTGTTCAGTCATGGACAGCAGATTCAGAATTTATATACTCAGAGACAACAGAAATCATGTTAATGGTGATCCCATAAGTAAATTGGTATATCTGATGAGGAGAAGTGAAGTTGCCCAGGACTATCACATCTTTCTGTGGTGCATCCAGTCAGCATTGTTTGCAGCAAAATGATAAAACTTAGTTTCTTTAATGAAAGTACTTTAATGAAAGTACAGTACTGCAGAATAAGCTTAAAGATAATGCCAAGCAAGTATAGCAACAGAAGAAATATCTGCAGAACACATGATAGTTAAATGATATGAAGCAAAAAGATAAACCGTCTCAAATGAGATGGAAGAAGGGTGATGGATGCATGAAAGTCAAGGCATGAGAAGCAATCAAGTACTGTTAAACTACAGAATTTCTTATAGATAATTTTTTTTTTTTTTTTTGCTTCTGCTGGAGCTCCATTTTCAGCACCTGGCCCCCATGAAGAAGCTGGAATTTATTCTACTCTCAACTTTGCTTACAAGCATCACTGCTCATTAAACCTCACTGTTAGATAAGACCTCTGTTACACAGACAATCTTTCAGATCGTGAACATATTGACTGCATTCATTACCACACAACTGTCAGCCCAGCAGGCCAAAAAACAGTATGAGCAGTTTTTCGAAAAGTCAAGCTTGCATAATGGCATCAATGTCCAATATCAGTGTTTGCGTTTGCAAACCATCACAGGAGGAAGAAAACCCAGAGACCGTGTATAAATAATTTATCAGACAACACTTTAAAAAGGTTCTTGCAACTAAGACTGTAAAAAGCAGAATATTTCTGCTGCTTTAACAGCATGCCTTGGGTTTATACTGTAGTCATGAATTAGCATTCCCAAAGTTTCACTAGGGCCATTGAGGTATGTTTAAAAGCTAGTCTCAGTTATTTGTTCATACAGCAGAATGAGTAGAGAGTATTTACTGAAATGCTGCAAGTTCATGCTGATTAGCCCAGATTTTTTTTACTGCCTTGGCAGAAAGTACTGCCTGAGCAAAATAAAGCCATTAATTAAAATGGTTAGAGATTTCTTCGTAATGATCACATAAATGCATTAAGCAATGGCTTCTTTAATGAGATCATTTGCAAATGCTATCCAGGCTGATTGAATACAATGCATTCCTAAAATACAGACAGTTTAGAATTACTAGTGGATTGTATGTTCCAAAAAATATACTCTGTAACCATCATCAAATTTTCTATTTCTCAGGAATACCTAGTGAAGATTGTTAACAGTAGAAAAGAGAGTGATTAAACTCTAGATTAAAAAAAGAATTACTTGAGAAAATTTGTAGAAGTCTCATATAAGTCTCTTTCACATCTATTTATTCTTAGCATTCAAAACTAAATTTTAAATTACTTACCACATCTGATTGCACACTTCTAAAACATTTATTTTAACACATTTATGTGCATATTATAAACGTGCAGCTATATGCAATATAAACAGCATAACAATATAGATAGCGAATTATTTTAGCACATTTACATGCAGTCTCCTTGGACAAAAAAAAAAAAAGTCTTTAAACTTTCTGCTTGAGGCAAACCAGGCTTTTGAACATCTAAACATAGCTTTAATTTGGAGCCCACAGTAAAAAGAAGGTTCATCAGGACACCTTAAGCAGCAGGTTCACTTTTTTTGCTGTGGAGGTTTTTTCAAACAGACATTCTTCCAAGAACAAACACCAGCCAAAGAAGTCCAGAGATACCCATGACATAATTAGTGAGAAATAATGTATAAGAAAAGAGCTTAGACCTAGAACCAGAGAGGGTTTCACGCAGAGGCATTCTCTCTGCTTAGTAGGAAAGAATGTCAACTAATCAATTTTTAGCATTTTAAGAGTTTCTGGTGCACAAGCCAAAAAATTTCAGTAAGTTTTTCCAAAGAAAGTAAACAACGAAGATTTACCTCCACATTATTTGGAGTGCTTAGATGTTCAGACTAAGGTCTTTTAACACCAGCTCTGCGTCAATAAAGTTAAAATTTAAATAGACTACATAACTTTGTTTTATTTTAAGTAGATCAGATCTTCCGTTATTTCTTAAGGCAATTATAAATTTGTCAATAATCCACATTTTAACTATTCAGCTTTCTAAGAATGTTTATTCTGGATAGTGGACATTCAATGTTATTGATGCGTTTTGTCAAATACTCACAATATGCACATTAAGTGCAAACATTAGTTGCTGCTGGTATCTACGCACTAATTTGTGCTCTTTTAAGAAAATATTTCCTCAGTAAAAATTTAATTCCTTCTTTAAAATTAAAAATTCTTGGAAGACTAAACATGAGGGGATCTTAATAACAATCTCTGCTAATTTAAAAGTCTTATGAGAGAAATTAACTTGTGAATTTAATTCTCTGAAAGAAAATCATTATAAATCGACATTTGCATTTTCCTGGTTCAAATATCTCTTGGCAATTTAGAGAAATCTGAGAACTCCGTATCTGAAGTAGTTCAAACTCCATAGTAACAAAAAGCCATAGTCTTGTTAGAAATAAATAACTTTAGTAGCTAGCAAAATAAAAGCATGATGCAACATAATAAGGTTTGTCTGCCTTACTTACCTGACTTATCTAAAAGCCTTGACTTTTTGCAGTAGTAAGCAAGCTCCTGTTCACAGTGATCTGCAAGGTTTATTGTAGCCTGAAGCTGATCTAGGCTGGCAGAATACTTGAAAAACACAGTGTGTGGGTTCTCTCGATTAGCACTTTTAACTCTGGTTAGGTTGGTGCTGTTATGCTGTATAATTGTCCATGTTGCATCTTTTAAAACACATGTAAAAAGAAATAAAGAATCAGAGCATTGTGCAAGTTAGTAAGGGAAAGAGCATGCATGATGAAATCAGCCAAACTTCAGGATAACTTCTTTGATCACAGAAAGCCCTTTGGAGCCCATGAAACAGACATAAATCATTGAGCAAAAATGAAAACAATTATTCATTGTTTCTATTAATAGATAAATCATTGTGCCATGACTGTAACAGATATTCAGCTAGTTGGGATTATTCAATATGGAAAGAATATGTGATGACCCCCAAATATTTGTATCAGAAATAAAATATTGTTTACTTGGTATTGCAATGAAAGATTAGAAGAAAAAAACACTTTCTCTAGGCTTAAATACTGCAAAAAATAACACTAACTCTATCCAAGAATCTACCTACATTAAATACATTCTTATAGCTTAAATTAATTTATTCAGCATGAGAAAATGGTCTACAGGCCTTTTCTTTAATACATAGAAGCAGAAGTTTCTTGCATATACTGTGTTTACTGAAAAACTAAGATCACATGAAGGTGAATTATTACTGCCACCTAAAATAAATAGTAATCATGATGAAGGCTCATATCATTCTTCTGTTTTGTATTTTTGCCAAGATTCTTCATCTGTGAAAAGGTTAAAAATGAGCTTATTCTGTTTCAATTCCCACTTTCAAAACCTGTAACTCTCACTCTCCTGACCAAAACCCCTTTCAAGGTAGGGGTGAGAAGGCTTCAGTTAAAGCCCATCTGGGACAGTCAAGTTCAGATTCATGGTCACTGTATTCTTGCATATTTATGGCCAGCTAATTAAAAAAAGAAAAGAAATAAAAAAGAGAAATATTTTTTCCTAAATTTTAGTATTGACATTATATTTCAGACATTCTAATAATAGTATTCTAACTACTAGACCTGTATTTTATATCATCAGCTGCCTATAGGCCACACAGGGCAGATCATATAAAAATATCCATGAAGAGGAAAGGATGATGGTCATTTAGAGAAAAGTAACAGTCAGAAAATCTAAATGACATATTTTTCATCTCATTATAAAATTTTATTAAGGATGTAATTAGACTGTCAAAAACCAGATAGCTAGAAAAACAAATTTAAATTTCAGTTCCTTTGTTTGTTTTGGGTACTGTTTTCTATGTTTGTGGGGTTTTTTGGTAGACGGATACACATACAGACACAAATACATCTAAACATTACCCTGAACATAAAAATGAAGACAAGGAGTTTGGATATTCAACTCATTGTCACACTCACAAAATTATGCAAAAAAGAAAAACAGGTAACAGCAAAGTTTGTAGCATTTTAATTGACAGTGTGGACTGTAGGCTTTTGATTCTGAAACTGACCTCTCCAAGAATAAATTCAGGACATGGCACCTCCCTCCCAGCTGCCTGAAAATAGAGCCCCATGAATGTCAAAGACAAGACAGTGCAGTAAGAAATGTGGGCATCTGCCTTTCCTGCCACTGGTGGGAAAAGGGAATACCAGTCATGAGGAAATTGGGAACGAAACAAATATAGAGGATTCGTCCTGTCAGAATGCATCTTGAGATGAAGAACTGATCAATGATGTTTGCTTAATGTGGTGAATAAGGAGTGACTGAGGAAAACAGGAACAGCTGTTCATGGACACACAAGAATAAATCAGACACTACACTGTACCTTGGAGAGTTATACCCACTTAGAAAAATTGTCATCTTTCTGCCATGATTCCTTGGTCTCTTTTAGTCTCACAGGACACTAGAATATTTCTTTTTAAGAGCCTGTGCCAATCTGAAACGTGCTTATTGTGAACAAGCACAGTTCACTGTAGAAGTCAAAGTCAGGAGCTGCCACCATGAGACTAGGTAAAGTGCTCAATTCAACATCAAAATCTTACAATAAGGTTTCTAAGTATACTATAAGGTTTCTAAGTCAAGTTCTCAACACTTAGGGCATATCTAGCCCTAGCCAGTTCAAATATAGCTTATTCATCTATTCTTTTAAACAGTTAAAACTGTGCAAAAATATTTTTTTTGTCAAACAAAACAATAAAATGTCCCAGTCATTTTGGCTGGAAAGCATTTCAAATAAAAGGAGCTAGGTGAACAGTAAAGGAGACAGCCATAAATCCAGCAATAATAAATTACAAACAGCCGTTTAAATTTAATTAATTTAAAGGACCTTTACAAATATACCATATACCATACAGAGATAACATTAACTACTTTGTTAAAAAGCAGACCAACAGTTACATTTGTATTCTCCAAAAGATCACCTTGCAGCTTGAAAGATGAAGTTTAGTATCAACGTTTCTCCCAACAAAGGCCAGATCTAAGTTAAAATTTTTCAGAAGGCTATCAGGGAAAGTCAGAAAATTTTTCATAAACATAAGTAATTTCTTATTTTCCTAAGTATCCTCAAGAGGCTACAACTTCAGTGAAAACAAAGCTGCTCCAAAAAATGAACTAGTATGACATTGTCTCCATATGGAACACATGCCCCATTTATGCAAAGCATAACAGGAATGCTGTGTTAGCTTCACAGCCTGAATCCTATTATAAATCTAATTTTTATACCTAATTATTTGCCCAATATCCTGAGCTAAGGAGGAGCCTTCATTTTGTTATTCATGTTTACATTAAATTCACAAACTGCAGAGACTTCTCACTTGATAAGTCGTGTTTCAATATAAGAAGCATGCATACAGCCACAGCTGTAAGTTAAGGAAGTTTATCACCTCACCTGTCATATTGCAGTACACGAGAAATGGTCCCAAGGGGCCACTTCCATCTGAATCAATATTGTAAAAGCCTGAAGTGTTCCCTCTGTGCTTATAGGCTTCACATGATTGCTCATAGATGGCTGTAAAAGAACATATTTCATCACAAATGTAATAGCATGATTTCACATTTTATTCAAGAAATTAAAAAAAAAAAAAGTGCATGACCCTTGACATTGGCAAAAGAAGTTGGGTGTGCACTGTCTGCTTAAGAATGAAGAAAATTCATGCAATCAAAACTATGCCTTTATTACAAATTGTTAAGCATATTTTATTTATGATGTAGATTACATGGTGCATTTTTAAGCATTTTACTCTGTATTTCCAGCTCAAAACCTCTGGGAAAAAACATGAAATATGGGTGAGTAAAAGGCTGAAAAATTTCTGAAAAATGCTAGAATGCCAAAGGTATTACTTAGACTCTGGTAATCTGATTTTGAGGAAAACCCCATTAACTACCTCAACCAAATCAGATTTTTGTTGCTGTTGTTGCAACGTAAAGCAGAAGGTAAACATTTTTTGGCTTTCACACTTTTTAAGTTTCTTCCCACTGTAAATGGAAAAGCAAGTGACTTGTCAGAGATTTCAGTAAAAGTACTAAATTAGCAAAGACATAATGACAGCTCCTTGGTTCCCTGCCATGTATACTTTGCATCAGTCAAGATCTAAAAAAAAATTCTGTGATACCTCTTATGTATCAAATATCGGAGAAAAAAAAGATGTATGAGTCCACCTCTATAACTGGATCTCAGAAGACATGATGATAATGTCACAGCCGGACACATTAATCTAAATTCTCCTTTAACTATTATATTTCTTTTGAGCAATCATAATGTTTTTATCTTTCATTTCAAAATCAAACTGCACTCTATTAGTTATCAAAACTTTTAAAAATTCCACAAAAAAGAATGAGCTGTTAGATTAATAATGAAAAGTAGTTATGAGTGCTATACTTTTTTTTTAATAAACTATTAAAAAAAATAGAGTTTTAAAGAGTGTTATCTTTCTATTTTTTTGCCGGTGGTTACTGACATTATATGGCAACAACTATAAAAAGAGACAAACCATTCATTTTCCTTACTCTATGAAATATCCATAATAAAAATTTTTGCTATTTTCAAACACAATTTTATGGTTCCTTACAATAAATATTTTAGCTAAATTTAGAAATGACAAAAGTTCAGTTATTCATTACTATTTTAGACAATAAAAAAATTTTTAACTCATATTATTACATTTCTCATTGAGTCCTAATCATCAGGAAACTCTAGCCTCCCTCTGTCCTCATAGAAATTAACCGATGATTCAATTTGTAACTTTTCAAATTGCAATGAATCAAATCACTTCATCTTCACTCTGGGCTTATCAGGTTTTATTGGGGCACAACATGGTATTCAAAAGCTAGTATTGGCATATTTTCTATATTACATAGTTTTTCTTAATATTGTTAGTTATGACTGTTGCTGACTGTGTACAAGCAAGATTTTAAATAGGCAGTCTTCTAAAATCAGTGATTTCTCAAAAAGTCCCCTTTAGGTAGACATACATTCTTTTTGTAAGAGCTGCCAAAAAGGATTGTAATGATTTTATATAGACAATATATAAGTATAGAATTATTTATCTGAGATTAGGGCAATCTTTGTATTTAAAAAAAACCCAAACAATAAATGTCTCTGGATTTTTACTTATTATAGGAATGCAATGGTGGCCAACATACTTATTTTATCTTCTTCTCAGAACATGCTCAAAGTACTAACAAAATAAAGCATCTCCTGTGAAATTACCTAAGTTACATTCACTTAGGTTTTCAAAATGTGTTTATTTTATTTTCTTCTAATCTACTTCCTGATCTAGAAAACTATATAAACATGTTTTTGAGGTTTAGTACAGGATTACTTTGGTCATGCATGTAGTTAGTCCCAGCGGCTCAGAAATAATAAATATTAGTTATTATGATGAATGATAGATTGATTCAGAAAGTGGAGTTATATGGATGAGAGAGAGGATATTGCTATCTTATATAAAATACAAAAAAATGTAAAAGAAAAACACTTAAACTTTCAATCAATTTTTTGTTATATATTTTGACTTCCCAAGGCCTTTCCTCAAACCAAATGATGAGTATCTTTACAACTGAGAATATTTTATGAATGGTAAGTTCAAATGTTTTTTATTTTGGTTTGCTTTGTCTTTTTATTTTGTTTTGTGGTGAAGAAATTAAATCAGAAATAAAAGCATAATCAGAAATCAGAAAACACCTTATACTTACGATAGTGGCAAGTAGCTCCCTTGTAACCAGTATTGGCACAGTTACAGTGGAAACTGTTCCAGGACTGTGAGCACTCACCACCATGTTCACAGTAATTAGGCAGGCACCTAAAACAAAAAACAATGTGCATTTTCACTCTTTCTTCTCCTCACTTACTATTGTACTTAGAAAGAAAGGCAAAATCCTGGAAAAGTATAATGTGAAGGAAGCCATCAAGGTCATTGGTAAGGATGCCAATGTAAGTAAAAGAAAATTAAGATAATTTCTTCCCTGGGATTCCTTTTGCTCATAAAAATATCTTAATTATGTAACAAGCTTATGAGAACAGAAGTAAGGCATAAGATAGAAAATTGTTATTAGTGTTCAACTGGTCACAATTCAATACATACTAAAAAAGGTTCATGTGTTGATAATTCAATGGCAAGTTTTACAATGACTGGGATTTCTTCAACAACATGCATCATAAACAAAGCAACACTACAGCAGATTTCCTTCTGTTTCACCTAACAAATTAATCCTATCACAGCACCTGACATCTATTTCTTATTCCAAAATCCTGTTTACTTTCTATCCTAGATAGAGTTCAGTATGTTGGTTCCAACATAACTAACTACTACATTTCCACTCTGGTAATATGACTAAGATTCTGAAGAGTTTTGATTACTTTCTTTAAGTATACAATGGTTGACTGAAAAAATAATTTACCTGTAACTTAGTGTTTAAGACTGCAGCACTATACTAAAGTATAAAATAATTGTGACATGAAAAAAACAAAGAATTTATCTTTTTTTTATAAATGCAGCTGAAAATACATTGAAATAGATTGGCACACTTCAACTGATTTTTAACTAGCTTTTAACCAATTATTAACTAGCTTTTCACCTTAGAAATTAGTTAACATTCTAACTGCACTGAGTTTATGTGCATGATACAGTTCAGAAAGTGTAAAATGACTATACTGTTAACATTAGCCACAGGAAAAAAAAATGAACAAAAACAACATGCCCACTAACATTCACAGGATCTTAAAATACCTTTTAATTCATCCAAGATACGTTATGAGAATATTAAATTAGGATTGCAGAAAGTCCAGCATTTCACACATCTGCCCTATGAATAATTCAGGGTCTTTGCACATTCACTGCTCATGGCACTCAAAGAACTTTATCTTTCTTTCATGTTTATAAACAAGCATAAGTGGTTTTCACAGAAGGGAATAAAAAAAGAAGTAGCAGGTGACGTATAGGTAAAGTAAGTAAACTGATAGATGTCGTCTATTTTTAAGGAAATCTGTGACATTTTTGGCAGTGAAAAAGCTAATCTTGTATCTATTCTCTCATTCAAAAAATGTACTCCTAAGACTAGTCAACAGATGATATATGTCTCACTGAATTATGTTTTGGAGGCTTAAGATAAAATTTAGGCATCAGGCTTAAAATTATTTTTATTTTAAATACTTTGTTTGACAGAATTACATAAATATGCATACTAATGTTTCTTAGGTAAATGGTCTATTTCTCTTTCTAATCATCAGTTATTATAAATACAAATCTCTAGCAAAACTGCAATTCAAGACCTTCAGTGCATTTACTGACAGCTGGCCTGCTTTATTTCAGTCACATTTTGTGTCTTATGCCTTTTTTTTGATAAAGACATTATCTATAAATTGTGTTTTATATGATCTTTACTTGTATTGACTCCCTGTCCCTATTAATTAATCTTCCTAACATTTTTCACAAGATGAAAAGCTTTGAAGAAATTGATGGTACTTGAACCAACCTTAATGAAAATGAAAACAAGTTAGAAGTATAATTTAAATTTTTTAACATTAAATTTAAATCTTTTAACATTAAGTTTTTTCCTCTGCTTCAGAATGTATAATAGAAAGTAGCCACTTGCTACATCAAAGTAAATGTAAATTACTTTATATGCTGCGACCCTACCCCAAAGCAAGATTTAGAACACAGCTTTCTTTGAACTACGTAATTTTCTAAAAAAATTCTCATATTTGAAACAGTATTTCTAATACTTAATCTATAAAAAATAAGTTTTACGTCTGCTAAAACCAGAAAAGCAACAGCTAATTAAACATTTACTGCATATTTCTTGATAATATGCTTTTAAACGTATGGCTTCAGAAAATTATATAATATTTTAAACCAAGGCAGCAGCCTATTACTAACTATAAACTAATATTGAGAGCAGAGTACTGATCCAGAATATGCATATAGTTACAATAAAGAGAAAGATAAGAACTCTGTATGTTAGTTTTCAACTAGATACATTTTTTTGTATACTATTTCTTTATCCTGGTTCTAAATTATGGCTAAAATATCCTTTTAAAAGAGAAATAACTACTGCATTTGTTATGCCTAATATTTCTTCATTTTTCAGCTTATTCAAACAAAAAAGTGAAAAAAAATTATTTCAGAACTGTGCAGTGATCATAATTTTTATTTTTGGCTTTTTCTTTTTAAAGATATTAGGCCATTCAATCCTTTTTTTGTATGCTACTGGTAGGACAAAAAGGCAAGAGCTCCTGGTAGGAAATTGTATGTTTCTGTGTAGGGTTCAATATAATTAGGACAGATGCATCTGGTACTCTCTCCTCAGAGACTAAATATGCTAACATTGTAAGGCATTTAAATGACACTGTGTCCTTTAAAGTGATTTTGTGAATGGTTTATAGCTAATTAGGAGTTATTAAACCAATATATATTGATAAAGGAGCTGAGAGAAAAGATATTAAGGAAAAATATATGAAGAGAATTGTTTGCACACTAAAGAGATATATGAGCAATAGAACAATATAAGGATGTCATGTAATGAAATGGCTAAATGAGGGATCATGGAAAGACTGATGACTGCAAACAGTCATAACAATTTAACAGTATGATACGGAATGAGAAGATTATCAAACTGAGAAAACTGAAAATAGGAAAATGGTACAGCATTTTTTTTGTATAAAATGAATATAAGTTTTAATAATTTATATTCAGAAAAAATAATTATTAACTAAACATCTCTCTATGAAGACTGTAAACCTCATAAAAAAACTCTTCATATACTAAATGTGTATATGTGAGGTAAAGAATGGATTAAATAGAATTGTTTTCAGTTTATTTACTATTGCATATAGATCCAGTTTGCTATGCAAAGAGCAAGTATTATTTGTTTTCATGCACTTCAAATATGCAAAACTAATACAAAAGGACTACATTTATGTGTCAATCACTCCTATTACAAAAAACTGTCAATAACTCTGGAATTTGGGCCATGCTTCATGATTTGGAACTGAAGATGTAAAGACTCACATGAAGACCCCAAGACAAGAAAGGGATTTGTTTGCGCTCACGTTTAGGGAGATATTTACTATTGGGAACACAAAATGCTCATTAGCTTAGGGCATTCAAAGACATTTATAAATCATGGTAGGAAGAAAGCATTTTTTCTCAAACAATATGGTGCACAGGATCATACGAGCTACCTATTAATATTGTTTAAAACATGTAAGCAGTTTTAATTTTGCCAAATATATGTGCTTTATCACCTGGGATTTATGCTGAGATGTAGAATTAATTTGATAAAGAGAGACATGAAGTTTGTTCCAAACTATGAGCAGCAGATATTGAATTAAATGAGACTGTGCAAAGCAATGGGAAAGAAATAGTCCTTGAAGTAAGACAGCACAAGACCAGACAGGATTTTTAAAAGCAGTCTATTTTGAAAAAGAAAATACAATAAGGGCAATGAAATATAAAAATGAGTAGATTAAACTTCTATTTTGATAAATTAGGAGGACATATGCTTAGCATGATGGGAACTGAAAACTAAATCTTTGTTTAGATTGAAAGCCAATGCAAGAAAGTTACAATGATCAAGATAGAAGAAGAGACATAAAGACTTGAAAATATTAGAGACAACAAAACTAACCAACCAAAAATCTCCTATAAAGATGTTATTTTCCTTTTGTATCACTGATCTTGAGAACTTTTATCCTCATCTTGGACTTTTCTCTCCTTAAACTTTTATGAAGAATTAGGTAAATAGCTAGTATTTTTTCCATCTTTCATCTACAAGGAGTACTGACTGTTTCCAAAATAAGAACATGGATATCTGTACACCGTGTTAGCTCTAGGAAGGGATTGCAGGTCACAGAAGTAAGGCTGTGTGACTGATCCTGCAACTGGCTATTGTCTTCAAGCAGATCTCTGCCTACAATGTTTTCCGAAAAAGATATAACTTTTGAAAAGTCTTATAATTCAAAGGACAGAGCTTTTGAAATTAAAAGACACCTTATGAGGACTAGAAATATAGACAGTGAGGGAGAATTATTCAAAAATACATAATTTCTCCTCTGTCTGCTGTGTCCTTTTCAGCCTTCCAGCTGCATCAAAGAAAAACACTTTGGGATTAAAGACAGCATTATCTGTCTGTGACTGCATTCTCTGGAGTCTACAGAATAAAATGTAGAATAGAATGTTCTCCTTCCATTGACTGTTTGTGTGTTCACTCGCTCTCCTCTCAGCAGCTTGTGTTGTTCTGCACACGGCTCTGCTTTCACTAAACTTAAATCCAGCAATGTCTTTTCTTCAAGCATTTCTATTACTGGGAATGTATCCCTCTTTGGGGAGGGACTTTCCTTTGGTGAGGGACACTTAAACTAGCCATTCTTTTAGATAGATGCTAATTGCAGGTTATGAGATTATTTCTGACTGTGGTCTAAAACACGATTGTTCACTCACTGTGATGGATATTATCTACTGTGTTTCTGGAGAGGTAGAAGACAGGAAACAGAAGTAACTTGTAAAAAACATAATATGTTAAAAGGTGGATGGGACTACAGGTTGCAGTAGGGAATTTGTGACTGCAGCTCACTTGAGAAGAAAGCAAGATATGTAAATTTGTCAGAAACATAAAATAATTTTATTCAAATTTAATTTTATTTGCCGTAAAAGGAAGTCTATTTGCTATATGTTACATATTCTGCACTTATTCAGGACTTCTAAATTCTTTCAATTTGTTTTCAAAAGAAACAGGATGTTATTTTGTAACAGTGTTCTGTACTTTGTCATCAAATCACTATTAGAAACAAAACACAGGCATAAATAAATTAATGAGTGAACATTATTTTCTCACCTGTCTGTAATGCCACATAAATCTATCTGAAGATCACTGAAATTGCCAAAACCATTTTGCTGAATAGAGATCATATCCACTGCTTTGTTACCAATGGAAATATGTCGCATGCATCCTTGAAAACCACCAAATGAGGTATTACATTCAGAAATGTTTCCACTGCTAGGACAGCCTGAAAAAAGAACAAAAACTGAAGCTGAAAAGAAATATTTTATTGAAAAATGTTACATACTCCAAAAATAAACTGAACTTTTACAACCTCTGCACATTTTATACTTTGTGACTGGGGGACTTTAGCCAGAAAATCTTCTGATAAGCCATGGTTGTATGACTGAAAAGAAATACTTTACTGCAGTCTTACTGTTTTGAAAGCATATGCAAAATATCCCTAAAAATTTCGTTAAAGGATGACCCAAACAAAAGCTCCAAAGCAATGAGTAGAATCAAGATATGAACAGAATGTTAGGTTATAACACAAAGTCACATGATTTGAACAATTTTTAAGTCACAATTGAAGTGAAATAAGAAAAAAACCCCAAACCCAGTTACTAACTAAAGTAATTTTACTCTGTCAGCTGTTAAGAATATTTTGTAAAGTACTGAAACTTCTTGTTGCAGACCATCAATGACTAAACTAGGAGAGATGCTCCATTGAACCTGCTACTCATGGACAAGGAAGAAATGATTGAAAATGTAAAGGTCAAGGACAGGCTTGGTTACAGCAAACATGAAGGGGAAGCTGTGGAGTTTATAAGGCACAGAGAAGAGAGAAGGAAATAAACTCCAGAATTATAACCCTTGACATCAGGAGAGCCAAAATTTTTCTGTTCAGGATCTGTTTTGAGGATACCATTTAAAATTGTCTTGGAGATCAAAAGAGCTGGATAGATTTCAACAAAAATGGTCTTCAGAGCAAGAGAGAAGTCCACAGCAGTATCAAAATAGTTAATCAAGTGTGGCATGAGGCCTGCAAACATAAACACTCCTGAGTGAGCTCCGAGTGAGTGCAAACACAAAAAGAAAGCACACAAAATGTGGTAGCAGGGACATGCAACATATAGTGGAATACAAAGACATAACCTGCCTGTCTAGGAATGCGCTTCGGAAACCAAGAGGAGATAAAACTTGCCAAAGATGTTGAAGCACAACAAAAAAAATTTTTAGAGGTTCAACAGTAAGAAAAGGAAGGCTAACGAGATTATGGATATTATCCATATATCTCATGGAGCAGGGGACTTGGCGACAAGGGTCTAGAGAAGAATTGTTTCCTTTTACTGGAAAGGAAGAAGTAAAACTGATCCTTAGGATTCCCATATCCTAGCAGAGCATGAAAAAAAGAATGGCGTATGCATGGTAAAGGAACAAGGTGTACCCTGAGCATGCTGCAGGAGCTGGTCAATGCCATTTTAAGGATTGCCATTGTCATTGTGAATTCATGTCCTCAAAGGGTCTTGGCAATATGTTGAACAAGAAAAGTTACACCCATCTTCAAAAAACTAGAGGGCCGTTAGTCTTATTGTGGTGCCTGGCAAATTCACAGAGCAAAACTTCTTAAAGCCATTTCTAAACATGCAAAGGACAAGAAGTTAACTGGCTAACTTTAGCTTCAGGGTAAATTATGCCTGACTGAGATCTTTGCTTTCTTTGCTGAAGTGGTGAACAGTATAGATAAAGGGAGAGCACTGAGCATTGCATATCATGACTTCAGCAAAAACTTGACAGTTTTCCCTATCACCAAATTCACAATATATACGGGTGGGATAAGCAGGCAGTTGATGCTGCGAAGTCCAGCTGATGATCATGCAGCAGAAGATTCTTCAGAGATCACTAGTGACATCTGTAATGTCTTGATTAATGACCTGGATGAAGAGGCAGCATGTGCTTTCAGCAAGCATGCAACTGATACCAAACCAAAGGCTGGGACAAAATGTTGGAGAGCAGGGCTGCAACTCAAAGGGTCCTAGACAGGATTGCCATGAAATTCATTAAGAACAAGATCAAGATTTTTAATTTGAGATGAAGCAAGTCTACGCAACAATCCAAATTGGAGGATAACCGTCCAGAGAGAGGCTGGAAATCCTAGTGACCATCAAGCAGAATATGATCTGGGGAAGTGCTCTTGCAGCACAGGAGGCCAATGCCATTCTGGGATGTATTACCAAGAGTATAGTCAGCAAGTCTTGGGAAGTGGCTCTTCCTGCCACATGGCACTTTTGAGGCCATATCGAGAGTGCTGTAGTTCTGGGCTCCCCAGTACAGGGGAGGAAGGACATCAGTGTCCTAGAGTGAGGCCAGAGGAGGCCTCCAAGATGGCTGGAAGCTGAATGCAGTTATGAAGAGAGGCTGTGAGATCTGGGCCTGCTCAGTCTTAAGAAGAGAAAATAAAATTGCACAGAGAATATAGAGCAGGACCACTTCCAGCAGTACATGGTGATGGGACAAGAGGCAAAGGACAAAACTATAAACCTGCAAATTTGGATAATAAGGCATAAGACAGAAGCAACAAGTGTTTTTAAGGTGACAGTGGTCTGTATCAGAACAATTTGCCCCAGGAAGTTAAAGGTTTCCATCTTTGCAGCTGTACATGGCTTGAGTGGTCATATCCCAGTACATGTTGATCTAAGACTTGCTTAGAACTGAGGCTTAGACTACATACCATCTGGATGAACACCTTCTGTAAGAATTTAATATTGTGGTTTATCTGTCGTCTTACTGGTCCTGAAATGCCTTGTTCACTGACTGCCAAATTAGTAAACACTTGTAAAAATAAATAAATTGCTTTAATCCTGATTTGATTTAAAACATCTACATTGAGCAGTTTTTTCCAGTGGCAGGTAAACACTATGCTGCAATGCTTTATTTGTCTTTCTTCCAAGGGGTATTGTTGCTTCTGCAATGATGTACAAGGGTCATCCTTTGATCTTAGTCAAACAATACTGCATTCTGGTTCACAGCATTTGAAGACCTTCTTATTTTAGGATATAGAAAGCAATAAGTTTTAAGACACTTTTCTGTTCCACATAGCTAATGAGTACTTCTGAAGTCCTGTAAAGACTGTGAAGAGGCTTATGATACAGGAAAGCAAAATGATAGTGGAAACTACTAAATATATTCAAATAAGTGTGCAACACCATAAATAGTATAGATACATTTTTGAGAAGTTTAGATTAGAAAAAGCATTAAAACTGAAATTTTACAAGCTGATAGACTTGGAGTGTTCATAAATCTGCTCAGGAGCCAAACTGTTCAAAATTGTTATCATCTTTTTAAAGGCAAATGTCTTTTATCTACTTGGTGTGTTGCTTTAAGAACAACAAATATGCAAACTTGCAAAAGTAAAAATAAGAGCACAGTAAGTTTTCAGTGCCAAACACAGTTAGACAAATGAATTACAAGTTTACCACATGCCTTACAGCATTCTACAGTTGAACTGTAACATAAATTCTGTCATTTCTGGTGAAAAATATGATGCTCATTTGAGAATGAAATACTTCCAGTAGAGCTAAATAAATAAAATAATAGATAAACAAACAAACAAATAAACAAATAAATAAAGGCCAGAGAAAGTAGGAAAAGTTTACAAATTTTTGGCATAGCTATTTTACAAAATTATTATCTCATTTTCTCTCATAGTTTCAGTGAGTTTTTATTACAAGAACTGAGAGAGATTAGAGATCTTTGATGATGGCATGACTAGAAATTGTGCTGACATAACACTAAAATATTTTCATGTTTATTACACATTTTCCTAGTTAAACACACACATTTCCTGCATAATTTGTATTCATTAAAACAAGTAAAAAAACCACCATGTCCCCAGGACATCTCCCCTGAAAGGCTGATACTCATATTTTAACAAACAGCACAAACATGGTAAATATTCATATAAACTTGGAAAGAAAGTAAAAATGCATTGTCTGCATTTTGACAGTAGCATATAACATAAAAATTTAATAAAGAATTTTCTAAACTCAGAAACCTACTTCTAGAATTCCCTAACTTTGTATGAGATGCATGAGCTGCAGATTTCAGTGATAAGGCTGAGATCAGAGAATCTGAGGGATGGATACGCAGTTGCTACTTCCAGTATGGAATAAATTTGTCCTCTGCACACTGCAAAACACAAATAGAAGTGTCCTTCTACAAATTAATTGAATTATGCTTCTTTTTGTAGATCCCCACATCCCTTCTGAACTTTCATTTGTGCCATCAACCCTGCAATGGTGAAAATCACCTCATCAGAGATCTGGGAACCTGAACCAATATAGAAGGGTTATTCAAGACTAGTATTTTGCATCTTTCTCTGCTTTTGCTCATTACCAGCCAAATCAAGGGGTATTTCTAGTATTATATGGTAGATGCCAGATGTGAAAATTCATGTGCATGCTCATGTAGCAGTTACTGTACTAAGTACATGTCTGTGAACATGAAATTTATTTAAAAGCTGTTGTTTCAAGGGAAGTGATCTGTGGACAATGACAGGGTCCATACTCATTTAGTGTTTTGTATATAACCTTCTCAGTTTTCACAAAAAATTGAGAATTATTATTAAATAATTAATAATTTAATAATTTAACCATTAATGTTTAAAAGAGAGGAAGCATTAGACAAACAACCAACGCACTCAGGTAATGTTTATCATTGCTACTACACAGCCCATTCCCAAAAGAATTATATGAATAATTATATGAATAACAATCTGCTCCACTCTATCAATAACAATACCAATAATCAAATAACAATAATCAACAAACAATAACAATAATCAATAACAATATGTCATTAATGACATAATCCCTTGATGACAGATGACTGTTGATACTGCTAGAAAAATGAAGACATATGTACATATAGGGTTTTAGGCACAAATTATATTCATCAAACATAGAAAAGTTACACCACTGTGGTAAAAAAAAAAAAAAAACAAACCAAAAATGTCTATGTACAGAAAGGGTATTTACAAGATAAGCATTTACTTAAGGTGAAAACTTGAAGTCATTCCAGTGGAAGACTCTCCAAAATATTCATTTGGCCAAACAGTAAGCCTGCAGCAAGAGAAACCTTTGTGTGTCTGTTTGATTGCCAGCCAGACTATATTCAATTATCAGAACACAATACAAGTTATCTAAAAAGTGACCCAGAATTTAGGGTGGTGATTTATTCTACCCAACATGGTAAAATTTAAAGAAAACTGAAAATACCAGAACAGTGCCTGAACCAAGCTAGGCAAAGAAGACTTGAAGCAAGCCAAATAATTATTTTCTTTTGATTAGATATGTCAGGAAAAAATGATGTGTAGCTGTTGGATATTGCCTTTATAAACAAACAACGATATTTCACCTCCAAAGTAGAAAACATCTGAATAAATCTGAAGAGGTATGAAGGCATGAGCAGACGAGGTCACATCATTGTCCACTCTTATACTGATCCGATTCCTTTTGACAGAGAGGGATACAGAATGCCACTGGCCGTTATTTAATCCAGCACCTGAAAGAAAAATAAAACCCGAAAATTTAGTATGAACTTCCACCTATTATTATACTACCTAAATATTTTAGAATTGAAAGGAGAAAGAACCAAGAGAGCGCAATCATAGCCCACATAAAATCTCCAAGTGATAGTAAAATGAAAAAGAACTTAATAAGCATAAGCATCTTCTGTGAAGAAAGAACCTTGCTTCACATTTGATAGATAAAAAATAAAGCTACTTCACTGAATAAGTCTTAGTGTTGCAGTTACCATTGTTGTAGCATAATTATCTGTAATATATTCATTTAATAGAATGACTGTGAAGAGTATCCTCCCAACCCAAGGAAGCTATCATTAAAACATCATTGTGATGGTGGATACAGTATTTTACACATAATACATATTTTTATTACACTGTTACAAAGTGGTCATTATATTACAATATGGCAAAATAGTAAAATACTGTAGATGCTAAAATCTTCAGTAATCATCATGTCAATGTCACAAGACTATTTTGTTTTCATCTGATTCTTTTATTGGACATGTGTGGGAAAATATTCTGAGAGTTAAGCCATAACCAAAAACTTACATTACCCCTGGCGGTGTAGGTGTAAGGTGCCACAAAGCAATAAACCTATAGCACCGATTCTGGAAAGCACTTATGTATACATAAATAAATTCTACACAGGGCAGCATGTAACCATGTTATTATCTTTAACAAGTGCCTAAAGTCAATTCTGTTCTTGAGCATTCCTCAGAGCAGAGGTACTTCTTTCAGTGAAGAATAAAGAATACAACCTCTAAATTAGGCAAAGCATTTTCTGACTGCAGAGTGTCTATGATTTGTGATCTGTGATTTCCCTCCAGAAACTTCATGTATTTATGTAGTCCTCTCTAGACCATGCTGTATATGTTGCAGTAGCAGTCCTTGAGTTCAGAGATTCATTCAAACAGAAAGAAAAGAAATAAAAAGAGAAAGATGAGAAGGTTCAAATAGCTAAATTATAGCATAATTAGGATCCATAGATTATTGATTACCATAATCTAAATACAAGATTATAATAAAATGAAGAGATAAACCCTAGAAGGACATTGCAAACTCAGATGAACTATCACCTAGATAATATCACCAATGTATTTAAGATAATATTAGTCCTATATACCTTTTTTCCTTGCTTCAAAAGGCATACTTATTAGGGAACACGTAACAAGAAATCTTAAACATTTTGCTTTAGCCCCAGCCTCTCATGAGTACTTCAAGTGATTGAAATTTTCCTCAGTCACAACTCTTTACTACTTTATCTCTTCCTTTGGAAATTAAAAAATCATAGAATCATATAACATTTTGGGTGGCAAGTGACCTTTAAAAACCAGTTCAATCAATGCCCCTCTTTGCAGGGACTTTTTTTACTGGATCACGTTGCCAAAACCCCCATTCAACATAACCTTGATCATTACCTAGAGTGGAACATGTAAATATAACCTGTTTCACTTTAAAATTGTCACCTCTTGTTCTGCCACTTCAGATCCTTGGAGGAAAAAAGAATAAAAATCTCCATTATAGGCCTTAAGTATGAAAAGGCCACAATAAGGTCTCCCTTATATTTTTTTTCCCCAGGCTGAACAATATAAACTCTCTCAGCCTGTCTTCATGGAGATGTGCTCCAGCCCTCTGATAATTTTCATGGCCCTACTCCAGTCTCCTTCTAGCAGGACCATGTTTTTCTTGTGCTGGGGATTCTAAAGCTTGAAGGAGTTCTTGAGGTGGAAGTCTCATCTACCAGCACCTCCAAGTTCTTCTTGGCAAGCCTGCTCCTAAACCCTTCCTCGCCCAGGCTATACTGATACTGGGGGGCACACAAACCCAGGCTCAGGAACTCTCATTTGGCTTTGTTGAGCTTCACATGGGTCCATTCTGCAAGTCTATCAAGGATCCTCCATCTTCAAATCCACCAAGGGTTGCATTCCTTCTGCAGAGTGAATCAACTGCATCACTCAGGTTTGTGCCATCAGCAAACCTGCTGAGGATACACTTGATTTCACTACCTGTGTCATTACTGAAAATATTTAATTTAGCAATAAACTCTGCCACTTTATTTTAATTGTTAGAAGGATAAATGCTTTTAATTCTTAGTTGTGCATCCTCCTTCAGTAGCTTCTTGTTCTGGTGGGTAAACCATATTCCAAACCTTGTAATATTTAACAGTGAAGGTAGGTAAGAGACTGTCCTAACACATAAAGAATGGTATTTCAGACCATCAGAAGTTTTGGTTACTGGAAAATTAATAATATTAATTTTACACTGTTTGGTTTGTTGATTTTACTTCACCTTGCTGACCTACTATATAATTTTGGAATGGTTATTTTATCTCCCCTTCTTAGTGGTTGGCATGGTTAGAGATATTCACCAATGTTCATGCAGCTGAAGTTAAGACTTCCTAGAAGTTCCTTTTATTAAGTCTGAGAACTAAGGAATGCCACTGTGGGAGCACAAGACACTCTGAAGAAAACTGTTCATTTAAACCCTTGAATTGAGAACTTTAAGTAAATTCATATTTGCTTGTGTAGAGCCACTGAGTGGTAAAACATCTAAGTAGAAGAGGCCAGTGAACTACCAACATCTACATTCCATCTGAGACTTATATTGTCTGCTGCTCTACTATGAGTTAGAAAAATGCTTAACCAAACAGGAAAAACAAAGCAATTGATTTTTTTAGTACATAATAAGGTAACTGTTAAACAAGATGTCCATTTATTCTCATTACTTCTAGCATTTTAAATCTAAGCATTAAAATAGGGTCTATGGGATGTCTTTCAGGACAATGATACGCAACCTCAGGAACACATGTATAAAATGCAGTGTATATTAATTATTAGGAAATCAGTGAGAAACAAAAAAAAAAGTTTACAGGAAGTAATTTATAGATTAGTCTGAAGTATAACAATGAAATTCCATTATTATTACCATCACTTAACTAAAAGCTTCATGGAAATTAAAAGCTTCATAGAAATAGAGGGTCATAGAACAAACTGAGTAATGGGATCCAACATTTACACATATTGTAATTCAATTTGGTCTCATAATTCAAAACAAATTAACTTTGTATTGATTTCTGTTTTTTTTTTTTAACCTATGTTATTTCTTTTTGAATATTTGATGTACCACTTGCAAAAGAGGCTACAAATTAAAGACATTAAGCAACCATTCTGCAAAAGAAAGATAGAACTTACTATAACCTAATTAGTTAGGAAATGATATGCCATTCTCCTCAGTTTTATACGGTTAAAGAAATTAAAAAACACAGGGTAATTAATTTAAGACTTGTGCACAAAGAAATATGCTCAGATTTAATTATCAAATATTATATGTGTGTGCAAGTGTGTGTGGGCGTGTCTAAGTCAGGTCATAAGTCCCTGCCTGTAGGGGAGCAAATCTTCTGTCCAACCATCCATAATTTAATTACACAACATCCAAATGCAGACTTAAATTGCTTCAAACTCTTCAAAAACTCAAGGAAAAGTTTCTCATATGGCTTTGTTAGATAAATTCCCTCCCAGAAGAGAATGAGATGATTTTGCTGTAGGTTTTGCCTTCACAAAGACAAACACAATTCCTCCTTTTAGACTTTATGAAGGGGAAGCTTAACCTAGCATGAGAACATTAAATTCTGTTTCAGCATAGAATGTCAAGATTTATTTTGTGATGTTAACACTAATATTTTATGTATTGCATTGCAGCTTTGAAATGGAATAAATTGCCCCACGTGCAAGTCTACCTACTGCTGTTAAAAGTGCCACCACCATCAGCCAGTCTGTTAAAATGACAATGCATGGCAACACTTTCTTTAACATACATCACATAATTGCAATAGCTCCTAAAAAACCAAATTCATCACTTCCAACTATATACCACTGACATTCTTACTAAGAAACTGACATTTTCAAATGGTAACCCTAGGGAAATCTCTTGTCATTAAAGTGGTACTCTTTGTGCATCAGTTATTGTAGAAAATTAAAAAATACCAGGGCCATACCTATTATCACCCACAGGAACAGGATCAAAGTATTTATGCAAATTTCAACATTATCTGTGGTCATTAGAGGCTTATAGTCTTTTCATGAGTTAAAATAATCAATGGTTTAAAATTTTACTCGTAATCATTATACACCTGTAGAAACATAATGAACGTCACAGTTTCTTTCTCTCTCTCTCTCTCTTTCCTCTTCCCTTCCCTTCCCTTCCCTTCCCTTCCCTTCCCTTCCCTTCCCTTCCCTTCCCTTCCCTTCCCTTCCCTTCCCGAACCTTCCCGAACCTTCCCTTCCCTTCCCTTCCCGAACCTTCCCTTCCTGAACCTTCCCTTCCCTTCCCAAACCTTCCCTTCCTGGAACCTTCCCTTCCCTTCCCAGAATCTTCCCAGAACCGTCCCTTTCTGGAACCTTCCCTTCCCGGAATGTTCCCTTCCCAGAACCTTCCCTTCTCAGAACCTTCCCGGAACCTTCCCTTCCTGGAACCTTCCCTTCCCTTCTCCCTGCTTCGTCCTCAAGGAAGGGAAGGAATTTTCATTTATTAAGAGGATTTAAAGTAGGGAATCAATCAAAGAAACAGGGTCATGTAAGAAGGTTAAGAAGACCTTATGTCCAAATCCTGTGGCTGTTTCTCTATCTCTGTCCTGCTTTGTTCTGCTTTGCTCCCTTACTGCCTAGTAAGTTTTGAGAACAATTCAGACAGTTGATTCTTATTTTGTCTTTATACTGATGATAACTAGTTTGGGGGATTCTCACTTGCTCTTTGTTACATAACTGGAACTAACTTGGCTTCTTTTACACTGATAATATTGTGCTTTGTGAATATAAAATGGAAAATACAGGTTTTGTGTATGGGTCAAAATGAATCAAAGATCAAGTGATGTTCTGGATGTCGTAAATGTGTTTTCTGCATCCAAATTCACCATTGCTTCTACAATATATTGCTCCAGCTAGTGGACTCCAGTTGTCTTTGTCCATACAGAAATTACTCCCATTCCAGCCTCAAATTCCTCATATCATAAATTCCTTGTAATCCCTTTTATCCACCTATTCTCTACTGTCTTTTTTCCTGTCTTAGGTCTCATCATATCATATCACATCATATAATCCATCTACAAGTAAAAGATAAAATTAAATTTGTTTGCATAAATAATGAGAAGCTCTAAGGTAGCTGTGATATATGGAATGCCAGAGAATAGTACAATACTGATGACAAGCTGCTAGGGGAAGGTGATGATATTATTACATGGGGACTTTACTGCATAGCAGCATTTTATAAAAAGCCTCTGAAGGTGGAGATGACATTTTTCTGTCCTGCTATCATATTTCCTCAAAGACAGAGATTCCTGACTGGGCCAACAGTCTAGCTGATCCCACATCTACTGCCAACAGTGCTCAGAAAAACTGAGGACACTCTTTGTGAAAGACTTACTCCCATTCCTGCCAGGCAGAGAGAAAGTTAAAGCTGGAATCTGCTTAGAATCCTAACTGAATGCTCTCTAACATGACTGTGTATTCACCACAGTAGCTTCATCCTTTTGTCTTGACATACTTGTTTGCCAAGGGTGAAATCACTCAACAGAAGACTAGACTAGGTACTAGCTTTCTGAAAATCTGTTTTACCCTGAGGGATGCCTAGCAGTGCACTACCAAAAGTAGATGATCTAGTCTCAAGTCAGTGCTTAACTACAAAAGTGACCTTTTAGCTCTCAGGTATTCATTTTCCTCAGGTTCCCTTTTTTTAAAATCATAAACTCAAACTTGCCCTGGTTTTCTGAAATACAATGGTATTGGGCATCCACTGCCCCAGATTAATGGATATCTCTGCAATTGAGAACTCTACAAAATAATAGACATTATATTTATAGTGATGTATAACTTTATAAAAAAATTTTTACTTGATACCTTTTGAAAGCCTAGACAAATGGTGAGAAACATCTTAATGACTTAGCGTGACAGAGTAAGAGACTAAATTTCTTACACTTCACAACTGAAAAAGCTGCTTAGATTTGCCAGGTCATACACATGAGCTGCACATACTGTATGCATGTTAAGCTAAGGACTCAATTTTTCAGTCTATATTACTGCAAGTAATTTCTGCTCACTCATGGGGAAAAAAAGAATAGGTATGTTTGTGAGAAAAGAAAGCATTTAGAAATAATTGGGTGTAAAATCCCCACAAGTAAAGCACAGCTGCACACAAACTAATCATAAAAACAAGTCAAGAAAGCACATACTAAATAAATAACTTTTAATTTTTTTTCTTTTATGCATAGGAGTTTTGTAATTTTTTTCTTCATTTCTGTTACCTGCAGCGATGTCACTCAGTACTCTTCCTGTTTTATGAAGATTGATTTTGATTCTCCCATCACTCAGATATAAGAGGAAACCACCTGAAGACTGGTGCAGTTTACTGGATAATAGAAGTCCTTCCTTGTTCCAAGTGCGAAACTGAAAACTGACAAATACTTCATCTTGCCCTGATGTGCCTCGCAGTGCCAGGAAACTGCTGGAGCTCAGAAATGTCACAGGAACCACCTGTGGCTCTAAACATGAGAAGGACATATTGCCCTAGAAATAAATAAAACAAATATGGCATTAGGAAGAGTCATGAGAATTTCTCCATGGAAACTGAAGAGTTTCAAAACATGGTACATAGTACTTGGATGTATTAGTCTAAAAATTAAACATGAACATCATCAGTTTGAGAAATGTTAATGTTGTCTGATCAGAGTAGACTCATCTACCTGTACAGAGGGGCAAGGACCTTTGAGGGAATGGTGTAAGATCCTAAATTATGAGGCTGATTTAACACTACTTCAGGATTTAGAAAGATCTGCTTTGTTCCTACCTTGGCTCAGCCTCAGTAAGCATTAGGAACTTGACAAATTCTTCAGTGACAAATAAATACCATGCCACTGACTGCATGTAAACACTTACACGGGTCTAAATGCTTGGATGCAGAGAAGAATGTTGAGCTGGCACTAATTGTTTAAGATTGTATTAAATTTAAGAAAATTAATTTCCAAATTAATGCAATTGGAGATGTGCACCAACTCCAGTATTTGTTTTCACAAATAGAAAAATTCCACATATAAACTTCTGCTACTTACAAATGCAGAAGACATACTTCTCAATTTAAGAGGGTATGTGTTTTCAAGCAGACCTATATGGACTAGATGATGAATTGGATTTATGCACCCAACATTTGCTTTGTGCTTACCTTCTTCTGAAATAACTGTTTCTTAGGCAAAATTGTGGCTGAATTCATTGAGAAACTCTGAGAGTAACCTGCATCTGTACTTGTACTAAGTAATGCAGATAAGAAATCTAGAATGTGAATAATTAATTTTTTGCATCTGGTGTCAGAGTTAGTTAACACTTTATCGTGCTTGATAGTAGTACACTGTACACTCAGATCTAATGACTTGCTGACACCATTTAAACTATAATAAATTTGTTCTGGAAAAAGGATTACTAAAGATTAATGCTTTTGGAATTTAAAGTGCACTTAATTTCTGTTCAACACTAAGAGGTTTTAAACTTTTGAGCATACAAAAAACTTCGACCACACATTAAGCAGCTTTAAAATCAATTTAAGAAAAATATTTACTAGTCCCTGGTGTGGCAAAATATTAAAGTTTATGGGTTTTCATTTTCTTCAAGGAAAATAGATAAATAAGTAAAAGCTTTGTCTTATGAACTCAGCTGTACAGAAATGAATAGTCAGCTAAACTGACACATAGGGAAAAGATACTCAGCAGATTATAAAAGCCTTGTTAAATGCTAAAAGCTGGCTATTTGCAGATTCCCCAGTAAAGTGCCTGTTTAACAGGGATTCTGTGGTAATAGAGATTCTTTCTTTATTATTTAGATTACGAAATGGCTCCTAAATAGTTTTGAAAGTAGTGCACAACAATTTGACAAAACATTTGATATGAAAGTAATGAAATTTCCTATTACAGATAATTTTATAGATTCCCTTCCACTAGTCCACACAGAGCCTACTATAGTTGCCCAGTCCCAAATATTCATAAGCATCATGGACAGAATAGTATGTAGCGGTACAAACTCACGTAATTTTGGAATATTTCAAGTGAATTTTACAAGAGAAGATATGCCTCTCATTCATTTCTTCTATGACGGAGACCAAATTTGATTCTCCATATTCTGAACAGAAATCCAGGTTAAAATATTTGGATCATGAAATCATTTAATACATTTTTAAATATTCTGAGGTGATTTCTATGACACCTCTGCATCTCCTGCTACTAAATAAATACATGTTACAAACAGAGATGACCCTTGTTGTACTAGGGAAAAAAAAAACAAAACAAGACCAACAGCGAAGTACTCAGTAAAATTTCTAGAAAGCCTTTTGTAACACAGAACACATTTGTTTTGTTATTGGAACAATTTCTCTAAAAGGTAGGAATTTGGATAATATGACTTCTGGCCATGTCACAATAAATACATTAAACCCACCAACCTAAACTTTTCAGAAACAGATCAGTATAAACTGAAAAACAGAACTGATCTATCAAAATTTTAACTCTCTGGACAAAGCGGATCAGTGATCTCAGTAATAAAGAACCTAAAAAATGTACTGCTGGTGTTCTTATTAGTCAGACACATATTCTTATTACTCTGCTGCAAAGCGAAAGATTTTATGGTTTCTGATGCATCTTGTTACTCATTGACTTTTGTCACCCAGTTAGAAAGCACACAACAACTGTGGTATCTGACATAACTAAATATCAGCTAAAGATCTCAAGAATAAAATGCATCCTGCTGTTTCTACTAGGATGAGTCTACTCAGCATAAAATGAAAAGTAGCCCAACTTGGTAATTACTTTATTTTTCTTTCGTTACCTAACATAGATTTTACCAGAAACATGTGCTAACAGGTTGGATTTGAAAGTGGCTGTGATCTTTTTCTCTCTTTTTATTCTTTCTTAACTATAAATCTCTTACCACAATGTAGATCTGAGATTTATGCCTTCTGGCCAGGTCAATAATGTTCACTCCATTATAATAAATATTTTCAAAACACCCATGAAAGTTCCTGCGTGATAATGTCCCTGATTTTCCAGGCACTGGGATCCCTCCAAAGCTGAGCTTAGAAAGAGAAGAGAAATCAATAATACTATTAAGTAATTTTCTAAGGAAAGAAGTTCACTATACTGCAAGAGCAGAAGTCAGAGTGGCCTATACTGAATCTGTTACTTGTGTATTTCACTGTATCACATCTACATATTAAAAGAATAGGCTAACAAATAAATAGGCTATATCAAGTCCAATATATGTAGCAAATCATTCTGACATTTTGGATTTTTTTTTCTTCTGATGTATCTGTGTCTTGAATCAGTTTTCAGGGTCCATTAGAGCTGTAAAACCAAGAAGAAGAAGGACAAGGCCAAGTACAAGGAGACTATGCAAAACAGTGTAAAAAAGGAGAAGACAATTAGCAACAATTTCTTTAGAAACTTGACCCTAACTTCTCCACTCTGTGCACACCATAACTACTATAGTAGAAAAGAAGAATACATCAAATTATATTATTCTAGGACAGATTTGAAACAAACTAAAGGAGGCACATTTTCCCTTTCAAAATGTTTAGGCTGTGCAGTTCCTTTGTATGCTGCTGTAAAATTATTTATTTCTGAAAGAGATTGGAAGATTTAACAAAAATAAAAACCCATTGAGAGCTACTAAGTTCAAGAATATCATTCTGTCTAAACACATCCCTGCCCTAAGGCAAAAGCTGCTAGAAAGCAGTAAATTATTTTAGAAAAGCATTGCCACAATCGTGACCTTAGTTCTTCTCTACTATATGTTTTAACTCTTTTACACCACCAGAAATAGGATTCCAGGATAAGTGAACATTTGAGCTCACATATTTCAAAGCTATTCTAAACAACATTGTAAAAATGATCAGTCTAAACTATTAACTTTTTAATTTTTAAAATTTTTTAAAACAAATTGTCAACCATTTATTTTTCCTCTAGTTTTTTTTTTTTTAATTAGTATGATCCTCCAAACTTTGATATTATGATTTACACTCAGAAATTCTGAGCAGATATTTTTTGAAATGAATAAAGCAGACAGAGAACAGCATGACATACCCCTCTAAAATGCTTAAAAATTGGAATGAGTACAATAAAGTCTGCGGGTTCCTGACATTCTGCTCTATCACTTATTGTCTTATCCAACAAACAGTATAGGGCAAACATAAAGCAGCCAGTCATCACATTACAACTGTGAAATAGTGGTATTTTTAACCAAAGGCAGGAAAATTTCACAGCACATTGCATCTACTACTGTTAATGAATTAACTATTTGTGCAAGAAAGATTTTTCCACAGTATAATTTTCAGCTCTAACAGGGATTTAAGTCTTGATATAAATATTTCTGCAAAAGTTTTTATGCTGACATTGCAATTTTAATCAAGTTTTATATTCATAACATTTATATTCATTAAATCATAGCATTGAGTTGGTTCTCATTCATTATGTTTACAATATTGTTTATCACATTTGCAGCTCTATTAAAACAAAGGTATTAAAATAATGAATTCTGAGATGAAAAAGATGGTCTTTTGAAAATACTGAGTTGTCTAGTGGAAGATTTTTACTCCAAGAACATCTCTTTTTTTTTTATTAATTCCCTTAACAGACAGAGAATCCCCAAGGTCTTAAGGACTACAAATTTCCTTAAGTTCTGTTTCCTTTGCCTGCTTCAGTGCATTTGCATAACAAAGATAATAAATGTAATAAAGGAAAGGTAATTTTCACACCTCATAATCAAGGTCCAAATAACTGAATGCTCCTTTTGCATGAAAATGATGAGTGTGTTTATCCACTGTAAAGTTTACTTGATTGTTAAAATGCTCAATGAGAACAGAATGCCAGTGTTGATCATCCAAAAGGCTGCCCAGCGTAATATTAATTTGGGCATTAGAAGGATGAGTTTTAGTATCACCTTGAAAGAAGAAAAATAAAAACTATTAATTTCACTGAAAAAATAAAATTATTCAAAAATATACTGCTAGTTTATCATACTTCATACATTAAAATCCACTTAACAGTTTAAGAGAAATTTTAGTCAAATAATACCTAGTAACTATATTAGACTTTATGAGACTATAGCTGTTACCTAAATTAATGAGTAAGGACAGCTTCCCTTTAGTTAATTCCATGGTGATGTGGTCTCCATTTTGTCCTTCTCTGTGGAGGAGAATTCCATCACTTTGCATTGTCTTAAACTTCAGAGAAATCACATCTTTCAGTGTATTAATGAGTTTTTTATTTAATGTGTAAATTAGACAACTTTTCCCATCAAAGCCAACCACCTCAGACCCTAGAAGTAAAGAAATGAAAGATAATGTATAATGCTATGTCTAAAAGAAACAGTTGCATGTTACTTCAATATGGTATGAAGTTCCATCACTAACACCTCTAGATCACTTGTGCACATAAATTGTACTTTATTTTTTCCCGTACATTAAGACTGTTGTGTTTTAATGATGATGGTATAACTAGATAATAAAACCATGTGAAAAGAGATCTGGCATCTATTAAAATCTAATAATGTTCTCATATGCTGGCCTTCCTTTTCTTAGACCTATAAAGTACTTTGACCATTTCTGTTTTTACTTGTACTCCTTGGCTGAAAATCGCTATTCATTTACATGCAATTCATTCCAATGAATAAAATCAAGACAAAAAGAAGCCAAGGCTTTTGACCTTCGGGAAAGGAAGGAAATAGGGTTAACTGATTTTATCCCAATAGCATAAAAGAATATCCATCAAAATCAGTACAGATTGAACAAGACACACACCAAGGAGCTGATAACACTATAAAAAGCTCATAGAGTATTCACAGTTCATATGTAATGAAGAAAAAAGTAATTACCCTTGAAAAATACATTTTTGAAGTGAATGAAGATGTAAGGACACACAATAAAATATGAAGTTGTTTTTCAACTGACTGGTTGACTTCTTGCAAGTCAAGGGAAACCCATTACCTATTTACTAACTTCATATAATTTCACAATAAATATTTCTCTGTATCTTCAGCATGGAAATGGAATGAATTCAAATTACCTCTTCTACTTTAGGTTAATAATTTATATTCCATTTTAACAAAGCTCTTGTCAAGTGAATACAGTTATGCTTTTAAATATGGTTTCTTGATTTTCTTTATATCTTGATAATGAAGAACCAATTTATCAAATCTACAATGAATAAATATTATGTTATACCTAAATATGAACCCTAGATTTTACTTCATTTTGTCACTGAATGAATGTGGACAGCAAAAGTGTTAATTAATGTTGAATTAAAATAAGGAATGTGATGTAGAATAGCTTCAATAAGGCTTCAATAAGACCACTTGTACATTTATAAACATCTATCAAACCAGCTACTTAGTAGGCAATGATAACTGTAGGATTGGGAACATATTCTTTTTATTGGGACGGAGTATAAAGAACATTAATATGGTTTTCCAAAATCCCTTACACTATTCTGCAGCACTGGTTCCTAAGAAGCAATATCTGCTTTGCCTAAATTTGGAAAGTAAACAAAATTAAATTTTGCTCCTGCCCTCATCCCATGAATTAATGAAGATTGAAAAATTGTTGCAGATGGCAATCAAAATTCTTGTCACAGAATTTTGATTGCCAGGTCTTGTCTTCACCATCCATGAATTACCCTTAGAAATATATTTAAAGAGGTGTGGGAAAGACAGTTTAGGTGTCCTGCAGGGTTATAAGGATGAATAGAATGTGGGCACATATCCAGATTACCATAAGATTTTCCTCTCTTATTTATCAACTACTTGCAACTTACTGGACTTCAAAATCCTCTACATGGATTTTCTCTACTGTTGTAAAAAAGAAAAATAAAACAGGGGGGACTTGTTTTATGAACACTCATCTTTTGTTTCCACAACTGGTAGTGTCTTCCTTAAATTAATGCGATATAAACTCTTAGTGCACTATGAAAATATCTTTGAAAATCACAAAATGCCCCTGAGAAACTGGAAATTCTGGAGGCCTCACATACCACAGGACCAAGAATCCTAGTGATCCTGAGCAAAAGTTTTAGTTGAAATTTCTTTGAAAAGTTTTTTTTATCTTTATATCAATTGAAATCAATGCTAATGTTTTATAAAGAAAAGAACCTTAAGCCAACGCAAACCAACTGGCATTATTCCAGTTATGAAGAGAATATGAAGTCCTTTCTTTGACTTATGTAACTGTAATGCTGACTTAAAGCATTTCAGTCAGGTAGGAAATGCTGAAAAAGCCTCAATACAACTAGAAATGATAGAAAACAAAAGGGTTTGAGCAGTATATGCAGTGCTTTTTTGTTAGGTATCATAACATACATAACTGACAATTTTTAATGCGCATTATATATTTATTTTCCAGTTACCTATATTCTACTACTTTATACATTTATCATTTTCAGATTTAAACCTATCTTTCTGCCTGCCAGGGGAAAAAAATCCCCACCTTTTTGTTTGATTTCTATTTTTAGGCTACCAGTTTTTTAGAGGATAAAATAGGAGAGTACTGTAATGAAGAGGGTAAATTGTAAGCTAAACACATTCCTAATATCCCTTTTTTCTTAGTGTCACGACATAGCTTAACCTTAACTGTGTTTTACATGGCTTAATTGTCACAATCTGGCATTTCAGGAACAAGACACAGGAAATGTCAGTAGAGATTCATTGTTCTCTTTTGCACACACTAAATAGAAAGAACTATCAGGAAGAGGCTTCAGACAGATTTTGGGCTGAGGTTCAGCACAGAGTATTTGCAGTGCAGTCATGCAACAAGCAGATGTTTTATCAGCTCACATGAAGGCAGGTTTAACACCTGGAGGTAAAAAAACAAACTCTCTTTCTTTCTTTCTTTCTTTCTTTCTTTCTTTCTTTCTTTCTTTCTTTCTTCTTTCTTTCTTTCTTTCTTTCTTTCTTTCTTTCTTTCTTTCTTTCTTTCTTTCTTTCTTTCTTTCTTTCTTTCTTTCTTTCTTTCTTTCTTTCTTTCTTTCTTTCTTTCTTTCTTTCTTTCTTTCTCTTTCTTTCTTTCTTTCTTTCTTTCTTTCTTTCTTTCTTTCTTTCTTTCTTTCTTTCTTTCTTTCTTTCTTTCTTTCTTTCTTTCTTTCTTTCTTTCTTTCTTTTCTTTCTTCATTCTTTCTTTTCTTTCTTTCTTTCTTTCTTTCTTTCTCTTTCTCTCTCTCTCCCCTTCGTTCCGCCACTTCCTTCCCTCCGCCACTTCCCCTGCCTTCCTTCTGCCACTTCCTTCCGCCACTTCCTTCCTCCCTCCCTCCCTCCCTTCCTTTTTTCTTTCTCTCTTTCCTTTCTCTCTTTCTTTTCCTTCCTGCCCTCCTGCCTGCCTGCTTGTCTGCCTCCCTCTGACCTTTCCTTTCTTTAAATGACAATAAAACATGAGTAAAAAAACTAAGAAACATTGCAGAGACATCAGAGTGAGCAGGGAGAAGAACTCAAAAAAAAAAAAAAAAAAGGAACTCTTAAAATATTTCATCTAAGTCCATAACTGGCTGCCCTTATTTGGGCCTTTCTACTCAATAAATACTGAGACAAAAATGGAAGGGCTTGTCTGGATGCACAATTTACAAATATCTAAAATGCGACAGCC